>JBBDGP010002279.1:0-1284297 GCA_037952835.1 Lithobates septentrionalis
GGTATACAGAGAGATATACAGAGAGAGGGGTATACAGGGAGATATACAGAGAGGGGAGGTATACAGGGAGATATACAGAGAGAGGGGTATACAGGGAGATATACAGAGAGGGGGGTATACAGGGAGATGGGTATACAGAGAGATATACAGAGAGAGGTATACAGGGAGATATACAGAGAGAGGTATACAGGGAGATATACAGAGAGGGGTATACAGGGAGATATACAGAGAGAGAGGTATACAGAGAGGGGTATACAGGGAGATATACAGAGAGGGGGGTATACAGGGAGATGGGTATACAGAGAGATATACAGAGAGAGGGGTATACAGGGAGATATACAGAGAGGGGGTATACAGGGAGATATACAGAGAGGGGGGTATACAGAGAGATGGGTATACAGAGAGGGGTATACAGGGAGATATACAGAGAGGGGGTATACAGGGAGATATACAGAGAGGGGTATACAGGGAGATATACAGAGAGAGGTATACAGGGAGATGGGTATACAGAGAGATATACAGAGAGAGGGGTATACAGGGAGATATACAGAGAGGGGGGTATACAGGGAGATATACAGAGAGGGGGGTATACAGGGAGATATACAGAGAGGGGGGTATACAGGGAGATATACAGAGAGGGGGGTATACAGGGAGATATACAGAGAGGGGGTATACAGGGAGATATACAGAGAGGGGAGGTATACAGGGAGATATACAGAGAGGGGGGTATACAGGGAGATATACAGAGAGGGGGGTATACAGGGAGATATACAGAGAGGGAGGTATACAGGGAGATATACAGAGAGGGGGGTATACAGGGAGATATACAGAGAGAGGGTATACAGGGAGATATACAGAGAGAGGGGTATACAGAGAGATATACAGAGAGAGGGGTATACAGGGAGATATACAGAGAGAGGGGTATACAGGGAGATATACAGAAGGGGTATACAGGGAGATATACAGAGAGAGGTATACAGGTAGATGGGTATACAGAGAGATATACAGAGAGAGGGGTATACAGGGAGATATACAGAGAGGGGGGTATACAGGGAGATATACAGAGAGGGGGGTATACAGGGAGATATACAGAGAGGGGGGTATACAGGGAGATATACAGAGAGAGGAGGGGTATACAGGGAGATATACAGAGAGGGGGGTATACAGGGAGATATACAGAGAGGGAGGTATACAGAGGAGATATACAGAGAGGGGGGTATACAGGGAGATATACAGAGAGAGGGGTATACAGGGAGATATACAGAGAGAGGGGTATACAGAGAGATATACAGAGAGAGGGGTATACAGAGAGATATACAGAGAGAGGGGTATACAGGGAGATATACAGAGAGGGGGGTATACAGGGAGATATACAGAGAGGGGTATACAGGGAGATATACAGAGAGGGGAGGTATACAGGGAGATATACAGAGAGGGGTATACAGGGAGATATACAGAGAGGGAGGTATACAGGGAGATATACAGAGAGGAGGTATACAGGGAGATATACAGAGAGGGAGGTATACAGGGAGATATACAGAGAGGGGGGTATACAGGGAGATATACAGAGAGGGAGGTATACAGGGAGATATACAGAGAGGGAGGGTATACAGGGAGATATACAGAGAGGGAGGTATACAGGGAGATATACAGAGAGGGGGGGTATACAGGGAGATATACAGAGAGGGGGTATACAGGGAGATATACAGAGAGGGGGGTATACAGGGAGATATACAGAGAGGGGGGTATACAGGGAGATATACAGAGAGGGGGGTATACATGGAGATATACAGAGAGGGGGGTATACAGGGAGATATACAGAGAGGGGGGTATACAGGGAGATATACAGAGAGGGGGTATACAGGGAGATATACAGAGAGGGGAGGGGTATACAGGGAGATATACAGAGAGGGAGGTATACAGGGAGATATACAGAGAGAGGGGTATACAGGGAGATATACAGAGAGGGAGGTATACAGAGAGATATACAGAGAGGGGGGTATACAGAGAGATATACAGAGAGGGAGGTATACAGAGAGGGGAGGTATACAGAGAGATATACAGAGAGGGAGGTATACAGGGAGATATACAGAGAGGGAGGTATACAGAGAGATATACAGAGAGGGAGGTATACAGAGAGATATACAGAGAGGGAGGTATACAGGGAGATATACAGAGAGGGGGGTATACAGGGAGATATACAGAGAGAGGGGTATACAGAGAGATTACAGAGAGAGGGGTATACAGAGAGATATACAGAGAGGGGGTATACAGGGAGATATACAGAGAGGGGGGTATACAGGGAGATGGGTATACAGAGAGATATACAGAGAGAGGGGTATACAGGGAGATATACAGAGAGGGGGGGTATACAGGGAGATATACAGAGAGGGGGGTATACAGGGAGATATACAGAGAGAGGGGTATACAGAGAGATATACAGAGAGAGGGGTATACAGGGAGATATACAGAGAGGGAGGTATACAGGGAGATATACAGAGAGAGGGGTATACAGGGAGATATACAGAGAGGGGGGTATACAGGGAGATATACAGAGAGGGGGGTATACAGGGAGATATACAGAGAGGGGGGTATACAGGGATATATACAGAGAGGGGGTATACAGGGAGATATACAGAGAGGGAGGTATACAGGGAGATATACAGAGAGGGGGGTATACAGGGAGATATACAGAGAGAGGGGTATACAGGGAGATATACAGAGAGAGGGGTATACAGAGAGATATACAGAGAGAGGGGTATACAGGGAGATATACAGAGAGGGGGGTATACAGGGAGATATACAGAGAGGGGTATACAGGGAGATATACAGAGAGAGGTATACAGGGAGATGGGTATACAGAGAGATATACAGAGAGAGGGGTATACAGGGAGATATACAGAGAGGGGGGTATACAGGGAGATATACAGAGAGGGGGGTATACAGGGAGATATACAGAGAGGGGGGTATACAGGGAGATGGGTATACAGAGAGATATACAGAGAGAGGGGTATACAGGGAGATATACAGAGAGGGGGGTATACAGGGAGATATACAGAGAGGGGGGTATACAGGGAGATATACAGAGAGAGGGGTATACAGAGAGATATACAGAGAGAGGGGTATACAGGGAGATATACAGAGAGGGAGGTATACAGGGAGATATACAGAGAGAGGGGTATACAGGGAGATATACAGAGAGGGGGGTATACAGGGAGATATACAGAGAGGGGGGTATACAGGGAGATATACAGAGAGGGGGGTATACAGGGATATATACAGAGAGGGGGGTATACAGGGAGATATACAGAGAGGGAGGTATACAGGGAGATATACAGAGAGGGGGGTATACAGGGAGATATACAGAGAGAGGGGGTATACAGGGAGATATACAGAGAGAGGGGTATACAGAGAGATATACAGAGAGAGGGGTATACAGGGAGATATACAGAGAGGGGGGTATACAGGAGATATACAGAGAGGGGTATACAGGGAGATATACAGAGAGAGGTATACAGGGAGATGGGTATACAGAGAGATATACAGAGAGAGGGGTATACAGGGAGATATACAGAGAGGGGGGTATACAGGGAGATATACAGAGAGGGGGGTATACAGGGAGATATACAGAGAGGGGGGTATACAGGGAGATATACAGAGAGGGGGGTATACAGGAGATATACAGAGAGGGAGGTATACAGGGAGATATACAGAGAGGGGGGTATACAGGGAGATATACAGAGAGAGGGGTATACAGGGAGATATACAGAGAGAGGGGTATACAGAGAGATATACAGAGAGAGGGGTATACAGGGAGATATACAGAGAGGGGGTATACAGGGAGATATACAGAGAGGGGTATACAGGGAGATATACAGAGAGGGAGGTATACAGGGAGATATACAGAGAGGGAGGTATACAGGGAGATATACAGAGAGGGAGGTATACAGGGAGATATACAGAGAGGGAGGTATACAGGGAGATATACAGAGAGGGAGGTATACAGGGAGATATACAGAGAGGGGGGTATACAGGGAGATATACAGAGAGGGAGGTATACAGGGAGATATACAGAGAGGGAGGTATACAGGGAGATATACAGAGAGGGAGGTATACAGGGAGATATACAGAGAGGGGGGGTATACAGGGAGATATACAGAGAGGGAGGTATACAGGGAGATATACAGAGAGGGGGGTATACAGGGAGATATACAGAGAGGGGGGTATACAGGGAGATATACAGAGAGGGGGGTATACATGGAGATATACAGAGAGGGGGGTATACAGGGAGATATACAGAGAGGGGGGTATACAGGGAGATATACAGAGAGGGGGGTATACAGGGAGATATACAGAGAGGGGGGTATACAGGGAGATATACAGAGAGGGGGGTATACAGGGAGATATACAGAGAGGGAGGTATACAGGGAGATATACAGAGAGAGGGGTATACAGGGAGATATACAGAGAGGGAGGTATACAGAGAGATATACAGAGAGGGGTATACAGGGAGATATACAGAGAGGGGTATACAGAGAGATATACAGAGAGGGAGGTATACAGAGAGATATACAGAGAGGGAGGTATACAGAGAGATATACAGAGAGGGAGGTATACAGGGAGATATACAGAGAGGGAGGTATACAGAGAGATATACAGAGAGGGAGGTATACAGAGAGATATACAGAGAGGGAGGTATACAGGGAGATATACAGAGAGGGGGGTATACAGGGAGATATACAGAGAGAGGGGTATACAGAGAGATATACAGAGAGAGGGGTATACAGAGAGATATACAGAGAGGGGGGTATACAGGGAGATATACAGAGAGGGGGGTATACAGGGAGATGGGTATACAGAGAGATATACAGAGAGAGGGGTATACAGGGAGATATACAGAGAGGGGGGTATACAGGGAGATATACAGAGAGGGGGGTATACAGGGAGATATACAGAGAGAGGGGTATACAGAGAGATATACAGAGAGAGGGGTATACAGGGAGATATACAGAGAGAGGGGTATACAGGGAGATATACAGAGAGAGGGGTATACAGGGAGATATACAGAGAGGGGGGTGTCACGGACCTGGCCGGAGCAGAGGCTGTTGGAGAGGACTGTGTGCGGGCCTGTTGCCCACCGATTATGGGCCCTAGCATTTGAGGTGAATGAGAAATCCAGTCTGAACTGTATTAATCGGACTCAGTCATGTATATATTGTATGGGGACTCCTTGCTGTGGATCTGTGTCCCTGACCCCCTGCTGATAAGACTGATTCATTCTGTTGGGACACATCATGTGAGGAGATGCTGGTGTCAACTTGTGTTTATGTTAATTGAATGAGCTAATGACATTGTCCTCCATACAATGTAGGAGACGGGACGACTCCTATTGGAGCTCATGTTAATTAGGTTAGCTTTGAGTCATCCTGGTGTATAAATGTGTGTGAGATCTCAAATAAAAGTTAGTTCTGATGTACTCCAAGACTGGTGTTGTCTAGTTCTTGGGGTTCCTATAGCCAGATCCATTGGACTCGTGTTCCAGAACTTAGGAAGCGGTATATGACGGAAGCACTCAAGCGGAGTGTGGGACGTTCCGTGACATTGGTGGCAAGCAGTGGGATAGCTTCCTGAAGTCTGGGACATCCAAACCTCCAACTGGATCCAAGATCAGCATAGCAGACTTCAGTCACCCCAGCGGAGATATGGACCTGGCATCAGAATTCCCGGGGCTGCTGCGGATCATCCTTTCAACGTACACCAGGACTGTGTCTGAGGATGAATGCCTGGAGCTCAGGCAGCTGATTCGGGTGGAGCTCTGGATTGCAGCCCTCCGTCTCGCTGGTATAAAACAGGGCAAGTGCTTTCCAACCCAAGAGCAACGGGCCAGTGACCAACGGGCATTGCGGATGGCATTCCTGGGAGAGCAGCCCCAGGAGCAATGGGTGACTGAGTTGGACAGGTTGGTCCAGCAGGAGATAGAGCTGGACAATCGGTATCGGGCTCTGCAATGGCATGCAGAGGAGGGATATTTAGGGGAGACAACAGAATGCTCTCCGGAGGGATATGACTTTGGCGGCCCTGGATTGCTGTGGGAGAACCTTACAGATCTTTTTATGTTTGGCGATGAGGGGGAACCTGACCTTGAGGACATGAGAGACTATAGAGAGTCTATGCTCAGTCTTGCAGGGGTCTCAGAGCTCAAACCTGATCTGGACCATTTGCTAAGGAAGGAACAGCATCTGGAAAGGGCATACAGGAAACTGCTAGAACAAGTTCAGCAGCATGCCAGAGAATCGGCAGTGGAAAATCCGGAGATTGCCGTCCCCAAACCTGAAGTGCTGACAACAGGGCAGAGCTCTGCTAACCTCTGCCCAGCACTGATAACATCTTCTGGGTTCCATGGACAGGAGATGGTGAACCTCTATCCCCAGACATCAGTTGCAGAGACATGGGACTTGATAGACTTTTCTGCTGAGGAAGAACAACCTGATGAGCCTCCAGCAGAAGAGCTGCTATCAGGGCCAAAGTTCACTGTGTTCTGCCCAGCACCAACAGTGGCTTCGGCCTTCTTGAGAGAAGAGGTAGTCGGCCTTTCTCACACAACACTGACAGGGACATGTGATTTTCTGCCAGCAGCATCTATGGAGTTAAAACAAACTTCTCCAGCTGAAGATCTGGTAACTGAACAGAGGGTCCAAGACCTCTGTCCCACACTTTTACCACTTCCAGAGACTGGGGATTTAATAGACGTTTCTGTAGAGGAGGAACCACCTGGCAAACCCCCAGCAGAAGTGCTGGCAACCGGACAGAGGGTCCAAGACCTCTGCCCCACACCTGCAGCAATTGTGGAGGCCCAAGGTGAGGAGGTGGCAGTCTATCGCGAGCTGCAGATCAGGATCCAAGGAGAGAATGCAGTCATCACCTCACAACTGCAGCTTGATCTGGTGTCGGTTGATGGGGCTTCAGTCCCCACCTGTATACCCCAGGGATGGTGGGCAGTCGGCCCAGATCCCCAACAGCAGGATGGAGTGAGCCCAGTCCCCCTGTCTTCTCTCCAGCGGCAGAAAGGATTCCAGGGAGAAGGGCCAGTCCGGGCCTCTCCCCAGCGGCAGATATGTTCTCTGAGAGAGGCAGAGGATGGCTGGGTGAGTAATACACTGTTTGGAATAATTTGTTTGGGGTACTGTGTGGGTACAGGCAGTAGAGGACTGGAACTACTGACTACCTTCGGAGTCAACCCGTCTGGGGTCTCCTCCTATGTTAGTCTCCTGCCGAAAGGGGAGAAATGTCACGGACCTGGCCGGAGCAGAGGCTGTTGGAGAGGACTGTGTGCGGGCCTGTTGCCCACCGATTATGGGCCCTAGCATTTGAGGTGAATGAGAAATCCAGTCTGAACTGTATTAATCGGACTCAGTCATGTATATATTGTATGGGGACTCCTTGCTGTGGATCTGTGTCCCTGAAGAGGGAGGGAGGGGGGGGTTCCTCCAGCAGCCCCCTGCTGATAAGACTGATTCATTCTGTTGGGACACATCATGTGAGGAGATGCTGGTGTCAACTTGTGCTTATGTTAATTGAATGAGCTAATGACATTGTCCTCTATACAATGTAGGAGACGGGACGACTCCTATTGGAGCTCATGTTAATTAGGTTAGCTTTGAGTCATCCTGGTGTATAAATGTGTGTGAGATCTCAAATAAAAGTTAGTTCTGATGTACTCCAAGACTGGTGTTGTCTAGTTCTTGGGGTTCCTATAGCCAGATCCATTGGACTCGTGTTCCAGAACTTAGGAAGCGGTATATGACGGAAGCACTCAAGCGGAGTGTGGGACGTTCCGTGACAGGGGGTATACAGGGAGATGGGTATACAGGGAGATATACAGAGAGGGAGGTATACAGGGAGATATACAGAGAGGGAGGTATACAGGGAGATATACAGAGAGGGAGGTATACAGGGAGATATACAGAGAGGGAGGTATACAGGGAGATATACAGAGAGGGAGGTATACAGAGAGATATACAGAGAGGGAGGTATACAGAGAGATATACAGAGAGGGAGGTATACAGAGAGATATACAGAGAGGGAGGTATACAGAGAGATATACAGAGAGGGAGGTATACAGAGAGATATACAGAGAGGGAGGTATACAGGGAGATATACAGAGAGGGGTATACAGAGAGATATACAGAGAGGGGGGTATACAGGGAGATATACAGAGAGGGGGGTATACAGAGAGATATACAGAGAGGGAGGTATACAGAGAGATATACAGAGAGGGAGGTATACAGGGAGATATACAGAGAGGGGGGTATACAGGGAGATATACAGAGAGGGGGGTATACAGGGAGATATACAGAGAGGGGTATACAGGGAGATATACAGAGAGGGGGGTATACAGGGAGATATACAGAGAGGGGGGTATACAGGGAGATATACAGAGAGGGGGGTATACAGGGAGATATACAGAGAGGGGGGTATACAGGGAGATATACAGAGAGGGGTATACAGGGAGATATACAGAGAGAGGGGTATACAGAGAGATATACAGGGAGATATACAGAGAGGGGTATACAGGGAGATATACAGAGAGGGGTATACAGGGAGATATACAGAGAGAGGGGTATACAGAGAGATATACAGGGAGATATACAGAGAGGGGTATACAGGGAGATATACAGAGAGAGGTATACAGGGAGATATACAGAGAGAGGGGTATACAGGGAGATATACAGAGAGGGGTATACAGAGAGATATACAGAGAGAGGGGTATACAGAGAGAGGGGTATACAGAGAGATATACAGAGAGGGGTATACAGAGAGATATACAGAGAGGGAGGTATACAGGGAGATATACAGAGAGGGGGGTATACAGGGAGATATACAGAGAGGGGGGGTATACAGGGAGATATACAGAGAGGGGGGGTATACAGGGAGATATACAGAGAGGGGGGGTATACAGGGAGATATACAGAGAGGGGGGGTATACAGGGAGATATACAGAGAGGGGGGTATACAGGGAGATATACAGAGAGGGGGGTATACAGGGAGATATACAGAGAGGGGGGTATACAGGGAGATATACAGAGAGGGGGGTATACAGGGAGATATACAGAGAGGGGGGTATACAGGGAGATATACAGAGAGGGGGGTATACAGGGAGATATACAGAGAGGGAGGTATACAGGGAGATATACAGAGAGGGAGGTATACAGGGAGATATACAGAGAGAGGGGTATACAGGGAGATATACAGAGAGGGAGGTATACAGGGAGATATACAGAGAGGGGTATACAGGGAGATATACAGAGAGGGGTATACAGAGAGATATACAGAGAGGGAGGTATACAGAGAGATATACAGAGAGGGAGGTATACAGAGAGATATACAGAGAGGGAGGTATACAGGGAGATATACAGAGAGGGAGGTATACAGAGAGATATACAGAGAGGGAGGTATACAGAGAGATATACAGAGAGGGAGGTATACAGAGAGATATACAGAGAGAGGGGTATACAGAGAGATATACAGAGAGAGGGGTATACAGAGAGATATACAGAGAGGGGGGTATACAGGGAGATATACAGAGAGGGGGGTATACAGGGAGATATACAGAGAGAGGGGTATACAGGGAGATATACAGAGAGAGGGGTATACAGGGAGATATACAGAGAGAGGGGTATACAGGGAGATATACAGAGAGGGGGGTATACAGGGAGATGGGTATACAGAGAGATATACAGAGAGAGGTATACAGGGAGATATACAGAGAGAGGTATACAGGGAGATATACAGAGAGGGAGGTATACAGAGAGATATACAGAGAGGGAGGTATACAGGGAGATATACAGAGAGGGGGGTATACAGGGAGATATACAGAGAGGGGGGTATACAGGGAGATATACAGAGAGAGGGGTATACAGAGAGATATACAGGGAGATATACAGAGAGGGGTATACAGGGAGATATACAGAGAGGGGTATACAGGGAGATATACAGAGAGGGGTATACAGGGAGATATACAGAGAGGGGTATACAGGGAGATATACAGAGAGGGAGGTATACAGGGAGATATACAGAGAGAGGGGTATACAGGGAGATATACAGAGAGAGGGGTATACAGAGAGATATACAGAGAGAGGGGTATACAGAGAGATATACAGAGAGAGGGGTATACAGAGAGATATACAGAGAGGGGTATACAGAGAGATATACAGAGGGGGGTATACAGGGAGATATACAGAGAGGGGGGTATACAGGGAGATATACAGAGAGGGGGGTATACAGGGAGATATACAGAGAGGGGGGTATACAGGGAGATATACAGAGAGGGGTATACAGGGAGATATACAGAGAGAGGGGTATACAGAGAGATATACAGGGAGATATACAGAGAGAGGGGTATACAGGGAGATATACAGAGAGAGGTATACAGGGAGATATACAGAGAGAGGGGTATACAGGGAGATATACAGAGAGGGAGGTATACAGAGAGATATACAGAGAGGGGTATACAGGGAGATATACAGAGAGGGGTATACAGGGAGATATACAGAGAGGGAGGTATACAGAGAGATATACAGAGAGGGAGGTATACAGAGAGATATACAGAGAGGGGGGTATACAGGGAGATATACAGAGAGGGGGGTATACAGGGAGATATACAGAGAGAGGGGTATACAGGGAGATATACAGAGAGGGAGGTATACAGAGAGATGGGTATACAGAGAGATATACAGAGAGGGGTATACAGGGAGATATACAGAGAGGGGTATACAGGGAGATATACAGAGAGGGGTATACAGGGAGATATACAGAGAGAGGTATACAGGGAGATATACAGAGAGAGGTATACAGGGAGATATACAGGGAGATATACAGAGAGAGGTATACAGGGAGATATACAGAGAGAGGTATACAGGGAGATATACAGAGAGAGGTATACAGGGAGATATACAGAGAGAGGTATACAGGGAGATATACAGAGAGAGGTATACAGGGAGATATACAGAGAGAGGTATACAGGGAGATATACAGAGAGAGGTATACAGGGAGATATACAGAGAGAGGTATACAGGGAGATATACAGAGAGAGGTATACAGGGAGATATACAGAGAGAGGTATACAGGGAGATATACAGAGAGAGGTATACAGGGAGATATACAGAGAGAGGTATACAGGGAGATGGGTATACAGAGAGATATACAGAGAGAGGGGTATACAGGGAGATATACAGAGAGGGAGGTATACAGGGAGATATACAGAGAGAGGGGTATACAGGGAGATATACAGAGAGAGGGGTATACAGGGAGATATACAGAGAGAGGGGTATACAGGGAGATATACAGAGAGAGGGGTATACAGGGAGATATACAGAGAGAGGGGTATACAGAGAGATATACAGAGAGGGGTATACAGAGAGATATACAGAGAGGGAGGTATACAGAGAGAGAGGTATACAGAGAGAGAGGTATACAGAGAGATATACAGAGAGGGAGGTATACAGAGAGATATACAGAAAGGGAGGTATACAGAGAGATATACAGAGAGGGAGGTATACAGAGAGATATACAGAGAGGGAGGTATACAGAGAGGGAGGTATACAGAGAGATATACAGAGAGGGAGGTATACAGAGAGATATACAGAGAGGGAGGTATACAGAGAGATATACAGAGAGGGAGGTATACAGAGAGATATACAGAGAGGGAGGTATACAGGGAGATATACAGAGAGGGGGGTATACAGGGAGATATACAGAGAGGGGGGTATACAGGGAGATATACAGAGAGGGGTATACAGGGAGATATACAGAGAGAGGGGTATACAGAGAGATATACAGGGAGATATACAGAGAGGGGTATACAGGGAGATATACAGAGAGGGAGGTATACAGGGAGATATACAGAGAGAGGGGTATACAGGGAGATATACAGAGAGAGGGGTATACAGAGAGATATACAGAGAGAGGGGTATACAGAGAGATATACAGAGAGGGGTATACAGGGAGATATACAGAGAGGGGTATACAGGGAGATATACAGAGAGGGAGGTATACAGAGAGATATACAGAGAGGGAGGTATACAGAGAGATATACAGAGAGGGAGGTATACAGGGAGATATACAGAGAGGGGGGTATACAGGGAGATATACAGAGAGGGGTATACAGAGAGATATACAGAGAGGGAGGTATACAGGGAGATATACAGAGAGAGGGGTATACAGGGAGATATACAGAGAGGGGTATACAGGGAGATATACAGAGAGGGAGGTATACAGGGAGATATACAGAGAGGGAGGTATACAGGGAGATATACAGAGAGGGAGGTATACAGGGAGATATACAGAGAGGGAGGTATACAGGGAGATATACAGAGAGGGGGGTATACAGGGAGATATACAGAGAGGGAGGTATACAGGGAGATATACAGAGAGGGGGGTATACAGGGAGATATACAGAGAGAGGGGTATACAGGGAGATATACAGAGAGAGGGGTATACAGGGAGATATACAGAGAGGGGTATACAGGGAGATATACAGAGAGGGAGGTATACAGGGAGATATACAGAGAGAGGGGTATACAGGGAGATATACAGAGAGGGAGGTATACAGAGAGATATACAGAGAGGGGGGTATACAGAGAGATATACAGAGAGGGGGGTATACAGAGAGATATACAGAGAGGGAGGTATACAGAGAGATATACAGAGAGGGAGGTATACAGAGAGATATACAGAGAGGGAGGTATACAGAGAGATATACAGAGAGGGAGGTATACAGAGAGATATACAGAGAGGGAGGTATACAGGGAGATATACAGAGAGGGGTATACAGAGAGATATACAGAGAGGGGTATACAGAGAGATATACAGAGAGGGAGGTATACAGAGAGATATACAGAGAGGGAGGTATACAGAGAGATATACAGAGAGGGAGGTATACAGGGAGATATACAGAGAGGGGGGTATACAGGGAGATATACAGAGAGGGAGGTATACAGAGAGATATACAGAGAGGGGGGTATACAGGGAGATATACAGAGAGGGGGGTATACAGAGAGATATACAGAGAGGGGGGTATACAGGGAGATATACAGAGAGGGGTATACAGAGAGATATACAGAGAGGGAGGTATACAGAGAGATATACAGAGAGGGAGGTATACAGGGAGATATACAGAGAGGGGTATACAGAGAGATATACAGAGAGGGAGGTATACAGAGAGATATACAGAGAGGGAGGTATACAGAGAGATATACAGAGAGGGAGGTATACAGGGAGATATACAGAGAGGGGGGTATACAGGGAGATATACAGAGAGAGGGGTATACAGAGAGATATACAGAGAGGGAGGTATACAGGGAGATATACAGAGAGGGGGGTATACAGGGAGATATACAGAGAGGGGGGTATACAGGGAGATATACAGAGAGGGAGGTATACAGAGAGATATACAGAGAGGGAGGTATACAGAGAGATATACAGAGAGGGAGGTATACAGGGAGATATACAGAGAGGGGGGTATACAGGGAGATATACAGAGAGAGGGGTATACAGAGAGATATACAGAGAGGGAGGTATACAGGGAGATATACAGAGAGGGGGGTATACAGGGAGATATACAGAGAGGGGGTATACAGGGAGATATACAGAGAGGGGGGTATACAGGGAGATATACAGAGAGGGGGGTATACAGAGAGATATACAGAGAGGGAGGTATACAGGGAGATATACAGAGAGGGGGGTATACAGGGAGATATACAGAGAGGGGGGTATACAGGGAGATATACAGAGAGGGAGGTATACAGAGAGATATACAGAGAGGGAGGTATACAGAGAGATATACAGAGAGGGAGGTATACAGGGAGATATACAGAGAGGGGGGTATACAGGGAGATATACAGAGAGAGGGGTATACAGAGAGATATACAGAGAGGGAGGTATACAGGGAGATATACAGAGAGGGGGGTATACAGGGAGATATACAGAGAGGGGGTATACAGGGAGATATACAGAGAGGGGGGTATACAGGGAGATATACAGAGAGGGGGGTATACAGGGAGATATACAGAGAGGGGGGTATACAGGGAGATATACAGAGAGGGGGGTATACAGGGAGATATACAGAGAGGGGGGTATACAGAGAGATATACAGAGAGAGGGGTATAAAGAGAGGAAGGAACAGAGAAGATATAATATAAAAGAAGATAGATAGAGGGAGAGGGAGAGACCTTCAGGGTGAAAACGTTTTCTCTGCTCTGCAGCCTCCTATTCACTTCTATTCATTTCACGTTCCCGCCCCTCGATTTCCTGCTTCCTGGTCACGTGTTTCCTGTGACATCCCTGACGGTATTTTCTCTCTCGATGAGGAATGCTCGGTCATGTTATTATAGGGTGGAACATGAATTCTGGAGTGGATGAGACCCCCAAATATCCTCTACATACTGCTCTCCCTCTTCACTGTCACAGGTAAGTCCCCTTGTACTGCACTACACTGTGTGTGGGTGATATCCAGGGTCGTCTTTAATATGGTTTGGGCCCTGGGCAAACATTTTTTTGGGCCCCCCCAATGCAATTTTGCTCTTCACCCCAACATCTCAAAAAACAGAAACACACATAGAGTTATCTAAATAAAACTTTGCAGACCCCCTTCACAGCAGTCCCACAGTGTCCTCAGTTCCCTTTCATGTAACAGCCCCCCATTACATTGCAGCCTCTTCACATCACAGCCCCCCATTACATTGCAGCCTCTTCACATCACAGCCCCCCATTACATTGCAGCCTCTTCACATCACAGCCCCCCATTACATTGCAGCCTCTTCACATCACAGCCCCCCATTACATTGCAGCCTCTTCACATCACAGCGTCCCAATTACATTGCAGACATTTCCACATTATAGTGCCCCTTATCACATCACAGTGTCCCCTTCATGTCATAGTGCCCCTTTACACATCACAGCACCCCAATTACATTGCAGCCATTGTCACATCTAGGGCTGCAACTAACGATTATTTTCATAATCGATTAGTTGGTCGATTATTGATTCTATTAATCGGTTAATAACCTTAAAAAAAAAGTGTGGTGTATAATTTAGTTAAAATGTAACGTTTAAAAAAAGGCATTTTATTCTTAAATATCTCTATGCAGTGGTAAATATAAATAACTATATGCTTAGGGAGCAAAATATTGAATCCCCTCTGAGAATAACAGACAGAAGAGATATACTGTATATACTATTAGAGGAGAGATATACTGTATACACTATTAGAGGAGAGATATACTGTATACACTATTAGAGGAGAGATATACTGTATACACTATTAGAGGAGAAATACTGTTTTTTGGCCAATTTGTTGTTGGGCAGATTAAAAAATACAAATTGCTGCAAAAACACATTACATGCTTTTCTGCAGCTTCTCCATTGAAGTATGTTGAACCTAAAAAGCACCGTTTTGCGTTTAAAAAAAAAAGTCCCTGACCCTTTCTAAATACGCAGCGGCTGAAAAAAAGCTGTGAACGTGTCCCATAGGAAACCATGTTAAATGAACTGTAGAGCGTTTCTGCAAAAAGCACCAAAAAACACATAGGTGTGAACGAGGTCTAAGACGTTTAGTACCATAATGGGGTTAAAAGAAACTAAAATTAACACTTTATAGTACAAAAAAAGCAACTAATCGCTACTGTAAGGTTCATTTTTTTACTGTAGAACGGTGAAAGTAATATTTACAGTAGCGATTATTTGCTCTTTTTGTACGATAAAGGGCTAATTTTATATTTTTAACCCCATTATGTTACTTGCCGATTAATCGATTATGAAAATAGTAATCGATTAATTGTCGATTAATCGATTAGTTGTTTCAGCCCTAGTCACATCACACATTCACATGTATGGGTTTTGGCGGTCCCACATTTGCGCAGGCACAGCAGACTATTCATTTGAATAGGCTGCCATGCCTTCATTTCCTGCAGAAAAAAAGGTGCATGCAGAATTTTAAAAATTCAGTGGCCTTGAAATCCATTCTGCTTTTGCACCATGCGACTTACCTGCAGTTACTGCACACACAGAAATGCACCATGTTTTAAAAGTGTAGGCTAAACATCTAAAAATGCAGCCTGTTTGCCGGTGCAGGAACTGCAGGCAAGTCACATGGTGCAAAATCAGAATGGACAGACTTTTATTTCACTGCTTGATGGGCAGAGGTGTGCGCAGCGTATTACATGAGGCATGCACATTTTTCTTGCAGGAAACAAAGGCATGGCAGCCCATTCAAATGAATAGGTTGCTGCGCCTGCGCAAATGTGCTCCACCAAAACACCTACATGTGACCAGCCAGGCCCAAAATAAGCCCATCAAACAGTTTAATACACTAGTGCTATCTATGAGCTGTAATGCTGTGTGCTCTGTAATAAAAAATACAGCCACAGCCTCACCCAGCCTCAGTGGCGGCTGGTGCTCAAAATTTTTTTTGAGGGGGGGCGCAAAAAATTTTTAAAAAAAAAATCATCAAACGCTGCCACTGTGCCCATCAAACGCTGCCACTGTGCCCATCAAACGCTGCCACTGTGCCCATCAAACGCTGCCACTGTGCCCATCAAACGCTGCCACTGTGCCCATCAAACGCCAGTGTGCCCTTGATTGCCCCCAGTGTGACCCCCCCTACCCGCTCGCCGTCTGCCCGGCACTTACCCTGTCTTGGTGAGGCAGCGGCTGACAGCGACGAGCCGGGTCCATCATGTGTCTCCTGCCGTCCTCATCTCCCGTCCTCTCCTCCTGATAGGCGTCTAATAGCGGTGCCTGTCGTTTCAGCCAATCAGGTGACAGGTAACAGACCTGATTGGCAGAGAGGCGGTTTAGTGTTAGGAAAGTGAATATTCATTCACTTTTCCAACACAGCTGAGTGACCTGCGAGCGTCCAGCATGGTGCTCGCAGGTCACTTTTTTATACGCCTATTAGAGCCTATGGCTCTAATCAGGTGCTTAAACCCCCCCCCCACCGCTGTAATTCAGGCGCCCAAAAAGGGGCCTGGCGCCTGAATAGGGGGTGGCAGCGGCAGCCATAGATAGATTCATGCAATCTATTGGTGACAGAGGGGGTGGCAGGTTTTTAAAATCCCTACTGTTCTACACGTGGGGTACGGGAGCCATGGGATGAGAAAGAAGACCTACCTTGTCCTCCAGGCCAGCTCATCTCCTAATCCGATCAATTCCTCCACACTGCTGGTCTGCTGATATTGCTACTTTCACTCCAGGCACCAGAACTCTCTCTGACAGCACTCCACAGTCTCCACTCCGCGCCGCCGTCTAACTCCTCCTACCGAGGCCTCCGCAGCCGTTCCTCCGAGTCTGATCACATACACGCTTGCAGGCAGCATAGCAAGGGGCGGGGCCAGAGCGTCAGGGGAGCTCAAGGCCCCACCCAAAACGTCTCTCTCCTTCATCGACACTAATGCAGCTCTGGCAATGCTGCACAGTACTGTGTGCGTGTCTGCTGATGCCGGCTGATAACTGTCTGTGACAGACAGACACAGGGCCGTCTTTACCGCAGGCAGTCAGGATTTTCAGCGCGGATTTTCGGGCACCGCATGGGCTTAAGGGGTAGCTCTGCTTTGGGCCCCAAACAGTGAAAGAGCCCTGGGCAGCTGCCCCATTTGCCCTGCGGTAAAGACGGCCCTGGTGATATCAGTGTAGACGGTGACGGTGGGTGTGATCGGTAACCAGGAAGAGATGGGAATTATTTCAGAGAAATGTCTATATAAAGGCTCCTGGAAACACATGTAGCACAAAGAAGTCGCTGGTTAGGATGGGTCTTCTGTTGCCTCAACCTTCTGAAAGACCCCCCGACCCTCTAACACAATGGGCTGAGTACACCAATTGTAGCAGTACCCCCCTAAGGTCAACTGAATTTTTGGGTTCTCCCTCACATTAGGGGGGGGGGCAACAGGTCAACACCCCCCCCCCCCCCCCCCCGAGGTGAGCAGGCTGTGCTGATGCAGACCCCCCCATCGGCCATTGCTGGCAGGCTCTGTGAAGGGACACAGGCAGAGCCACAGCTGCAGGGGATTTTTACCCCTCCTTCTCCTGGGAAACTAACAAGAGAGGATTATGGGACATGTAGTCTCGGATACCAGCAGGCCCAGGACTATTCCCTGAGAGTGCACTGCAGCCCCCAACATGCCGAGCGGGAGGAGGGGAGAGGAGAAGAGGAACCATGAGCCTGTCGGGTGGAGGGAGCCAGAGAGAAAGTTCCAGTGATTTTACTATATATCCCCCAAGGTAAGAACTTAACTTCAGGTGGGGGGTGGGGATGCAGGCTTCCATAGAGGTACAGGGCTTTATCACTGGCTGCTCCCACTCCGTCCTCCCCTCCACCTGGCTGCTCCCACTCTGTCCTCCCCTCCACCTGGCTGCTCCCACTCCGTCCTCCCCTCCACCTGGCTGCTCCCACTCTGTCCTCCCCTCCACCTGGCTGCTCCCACTCTGTCCTCCCCTCCACCTGGCTGCTCCCACTCTGTCCTCCCCTCCACCTGGCTGCTCCCACTCTGTCCTCCCCTCCACCTGGCTGCTCCCACTCCGTCCTCCCCTCCACCTGGCTGCTCCCACTCTGTCCTCCCCTCCACCTGGCTGCTCCCACTCCGTCCTCCCCTCCACCTGGCTGCTCCCACTCTGTCCTCCCCTCCACCTGGCTGCTCCCACTCTGTCCTCCCCTCCACCTGGCTGCTCCCACTCTGTCCTCCCCTCCACCTGGCTGCTCCCACTCCGTCCTCCCCTCCACCTGGCTGCTCCCACTCTGTCCTCCCCTCCACCTGGCTGCTCCCACTCCGTCCTCCCCTCCACCTGGCTGCTCCCACTCTGTCCTCCCCTCCACCTGGCTGCTCCCACTCCGTCCTCCCCTCCACCTGGCTGCTCCCACTCTGTCCTCCCCTCCACCTGGCTGCTCCCACTCCGTCCTCCCCTCCACCTGGCTGCTCCCACTCTGTCCTCCCCTCCACCTGGCTGCTCCCACTCCGTCCTCCCCTCCACCTGGCTGCTCCCACTCTGTCCTCCCCTCCACCTGGCTGCTCCCACTCTGTCCTCCCCTCCACCTGGCTGCTCCCACTCTGTCCTCCCCTCCACCTGGCTGCTCCCACCCTGTCCTCCCTTCCACCTGGCTGCTCCCACCCTGTCCTCCCTTCCACCTGGCTGCTCCCACCCTGTCCTCCCTTCCACCTGGCTGCTCCCACCCTGTCCTCCCTTCCACCTGGCTGCTCCCACCCTGTCCTCCCTTCCACCTGGCTGCTCCCACCCTGTCCTCCCTTCCACCTGGCTGCTCCCACCCTGTCCCCCCTTCCACCTGGCTGCTCCCACTCTGTCCTCCCCTCCACCTGGCTGCTCCCACCCTGTCCTCCCTTCCACCCGGCTGCTCCCACCCTGTCCTCCCTTCCTCCTGGCTGCTCCCACCCTGTCCTCCCCTCCTCCTGGCTGCTCCCACCCTGTCCTCCCCTCCTCCTGGCTGATCCCACCCTGTCCTCCCCTCCACCTGGCTGCTCCCACCCTGTCCTCCCCTCCTCCTGGCTGATCCCACCCTGTCCTCCCCTCCACCTGGCTGCTCCCACTCCGTCCTCCCCTCCACCTGGCTGCTCCCACTCTGTCCTCCCCTCCACCTGGCTGCTCCCACTCTGTCCTCCCCTCCACCTGGCTGCTCCCACTCTGTCCTCCCCTCCACCTGGCTGCTCCCACTCTGTCCTCCCCTCCACCTGGCTGCTCCCACTCCGTCCTCCCCTCCACCTGGCTGCTCCCACTCCGTCCTCCCCTCCACCTGGCTGCTCCCACTCCGTCCTCCCCTCCACCTGGCTGCTCCCACTCCGTCCTCCCCTCCACCTGGCTGCTCCCACTCCGTCCTCCCCTCCACCTGGCTGCTCCCACTCCGTCCTCCCCTCCACCTGGCTGCTCCCACCCTGTCCCCCCTCCACCCGGCTGCTCCCACCCGGTTCTCCCCTACACCTGGCTGCTCCCACCCTGTCCCCCCTCCACCTGGCTGCTCCCACCCTGTCCCCCCTCCACCTGGCTGCTCCCACCCTGTCCCCCCTCCACCCGGCTGCTCCCACCCTGTCCCCCCTTCCACCTGGCTGCTCCCACTCTGTCCTCCCCTCCACCTGGCTGCTCCCACTCTGTCCTCCCCTCCACCTGGCTGCTCCCACCCTGTCCTCCCTTCCACCTGGCTGCTCCCACCCTGTCCTCCCTTCCACCTGGCTGCTCCCACCCTGTCCTCCCTTCCACCTGGCTGCTCCCACCCTGTCCTCCCTTCCACCTGGCTGCTCCCACCCTGTCCTCCCTTCCACCTGGCTGCTCCCACCCTGTCCTCCCTTCCACCTGGCTGCTCCCACCCTGTCCTCCCTTCCACATGGCTGCTCCCACCCTGTCCCCCCTTCCACCTGGCTGCTCCCACTCTGTCCTCCCCTCCACCTGGCAGCTCCCACCCTGTCCCCCCTTCCACCTGGCTGCTCCCACTCTGTCCTCCCCTCCACCTGGCTGCTCCCACCCTGTCCTCCCTTCCACCCGGCTGCTCCCACCCTGTCCTCCCTTCCACCTGGCTGCTCCCACCCTGTCCTCCCCTCCTCCTGGCTGCTCCCACCCTGTCCTCCCCTCCTCCTGGCTGCTCCCACCCTGTCCTCCCCTCCACCTGGCTGCTCCCACCCTGTCCTCCCCTCCTCCTGGCTGCTCCCACCCTGTCCTCCCCTCCTCCTGGCTGCTCCCACCCTGTCCTCCCTTCCACCTGGCTGATCCCACCCTGTCCTCCCTTCCACCTGGCTGCAACCACCAATACTTTTTCAAGACACTGTGTATTTATATGTGTGTATATAATAGCATTTTATAGTTACCCCCCTACTTTTGTCCCTGTCCCCCCATGTGCCCCCCTCTAAATATGAAAGCTGGAGACACCACTGTCTCTCACCGCCCCCCCTCCCCCCTGCATCACCTCATTTCTGCATCTAAAAGAAGACCACCATTAGATAAGATAAACTCTCACTGCCCGCCTTCCCTCTGGGACAACAAGGACACTGTCACTGGCCACTGGCAGTGACAATCCACATCTGATAACAGGTGACACCCTCAGGGCTCCCACTGATTCTCCATTATGGTGAGCTGAACTATTTCATTTTATATTACAATGTAATAAGAGAAATAATGCACTTCAATCATCCTGACACCATAACAACCATGGTCCCGACAAATTGCCCCCAAAAATTTTGGCAGTGCCCCCCCCCCCCCCGGCCTCCCATAGGAAAACAGATCAGCTGGTAAAGAAAGTTTTCCAATCCCCGAATACAGGTGATCTATTTCTGTAAAAGATGTCAAGGCACCTGGCTGCTCTTTAGATTCCCCAGCTGTACTGGCTTTGAATGGCTCTAAGATCATAGTTGCCAACAGTCCCGATTTTCCCGGGACAATCCCGATTTTGGGACCCTCGTCCCGATTGGAGGCTGTCCCGAATCGGGATTTCCATCAGGAAAATCGGGAATGTTTTTTTTTTTTTTTTGGAGCAGCTGGCTCCAGCAAAATGGCGGCCGGCGCCACCACTCGATCTTCCCCCTAGTGATCAGTGGAGAGAAGGGGGCTCGATCCGTGCAGCCAATGAATTGGCTTCTTTAGCTGCACGGCCCCTCCCCTCTCCACTGAACACACGGCGCCGCCGTGTCTTGCCGAAAAGTTCCCCAGCTCGGCTATTTCTGCCGGCTCATACTGTGCAGGCGCAGCGCATGCGCAGTACAGGGGGTCCTTACTTGCTGAGCGGAACTTTCTCGGCAGAACACGACACCGGCCACTCCTGGACGAGGGGAGGGGCTGCACTGTTGGGGGGGTCTGCACTAATTGAGGGGGGTCTGCACTAATTGAAGGGGGGGTCTGCACTAATTGAAGGGGGGGTCTGCACTAATTGAAGGGGGGGTCTGCACTAATTGAAGGGGGGGTCTGCACTAATTGAAGGGGGGGTCTGCACTAATTGAAGGGGGGGTCTGCACTAATTGAAGGGGGGGTCTGCACTAATTGAAGGGGGGGTCTGCACTAATTGAGGGGGGGGCTGCACTAATTGAGGGGGGGGGCTGCACTAATTGAGGGGGGGGGCTGCACTAATTGAGAGGGGGGCTGCACTAATTGAGGGGGGGCTGCACTAATTGAAGGGGGGGGCTGCACTAATTGAAGGGGGGGTCTGCACTAATTGAAGGGGGGGTCTGCACTAATTGAAGGGGGGGTCTGCACTAATTGAAGGGGGGGTCTGCACTAATTGAAGGGGGGGTCTGCACTAATTGAAGGGGGGGTCTGCACTAATTGAAGGGGGGGTCTGCACTAATTGAAGGGGGGGTCTGCACTAATTGAGGGGGGGTCTGCACTAATTGAGGGGGGGGCTGCACTAATTGAGGGGGGGGGGCTGCACTAATTGAGAGGGGGGGCTGCACTAATTGAGGGGGGGCTGCACTAATTGAGGGGGGGCTGCACTAATTGAGGGGGGAGTCTGCACTAATAGAGGGGGGAGTCTGCACTAATAGAGGGGGTCTGCACTGAGGTGGTCTATACTGACATTGCTGGGGGCACCTGATGCAAGGACAGACTCTGCTGGTGGCAGACGACGTGGCTAGTGACACACTCGGGGCTCCCACTGATTCGGCATTATGGTGAGTTGAATGATTTAATTTTATATTACAATGTAAAATAGAAATAATGCACTTCAATCATCCTGACACCATAACAACCATGGTGCCGGGATGATTGAAGTGCTAACACCAGGTGTTTGGAGTATCTTTATCTGCTGATTGTTAAACTTTCTAGAATACACATATTTTTATTGTGTAGGATCTGGGGCTGCTGTCCCGTCATTTCCCTCTCCCCCTTTCCCTCTCCCCTCCCCCCCTCATTCATCTCAGACTCTCACCACACCCTCTTGAGCCACGCCCATTTAAGCCACGCCCACAATTTCACGTAAGCCATGCCCATTTTTCTCCGCGCTCCGCACTTGTATTTTGTTGCAAAGCCACGCCTGCAAACGAATGCCCTGCCCCCTAATTAAGACGGCTCCACCTACAGCCAAAAAAGTGTCCCACATATTTTTTTTGCAATGTTGGCAACTATGTAAGATGTCCCTTGTTAGAAGACTAGCTGGGTCTTGTACCTGGCTGCTCCTCCTCTATCAGGCTCTGGTGGGGCTCTGGGTGTGGTGGTTGAAGTTACTCACTCAGTACCTTTGGTGAATCCTGTGGCACATGTGACTCCTGAACAGGTCTTCTTGCTGGACAGGTCCCAATGGCTCCCAGGATGATCCCAGCTAAGTCTAGCTGAGGCTGAAGGGTGTTCGGCTTTTTCTACTGCTCGCTCTCTCTCTCTCTCTCTCTCTCTCTCTCTCTCTCTCTCTCTCTCTCTCTCTCTCTCTCTCTCTCTCTCTCTCTCTCTCTCTCTCTCTCTCTCGTCCTCTGGCTATTTCCTTCTGCCCAGGAGTACAGCCCCCCCCATCAAAGGAGTCCCCTCCAGGCCACCGGGCTCTGCTCACCACATGGCCAGACTCTGGAATATTTATGGTCTGTCTCTTCATCTTCTAGGCCATCCCCACCCAGGGATTGGAGGAGACTCCATAAATATCCAGGCCTCATCTCTGACCCTCTGCCCTCTAAGTTCTAAAACTCTCCAGCAGTTCTAGAAACCAGGGGGAGGCGACAGAGACTCAGCCCTTGGAGCTCTGCCATACTAACTCTGAACAAATCCCCCCCCTCCCCCTTCATACAGAGGAGCCCAACTACATTGTTCTACATGGAACACAGAGGATGCTACACAAACCACAAAATAACCAGCAAAAAAAAATCAACATTGAATCAAAACAAGTAAAAAGGAGGATAAATGAAACATATTGATAAAAGTCTATATAGATAAACTGTATCCTGTAAAGCGGTGAAAGAAAACAACATGTCAATCCTCTATGAGATCGATTGTCTGCTCACCTCCATGTAAGAGATAAAAAAGCTAGGGCCGAAACAACTAATCGATTAATCGGCCAGAAACTTAATGGGGTTAAAAAAGCTAAAATTAGCCCTTCATAGTACAAAAAGAGCAAATAATCTCTACTGTAAATATTACTTTCACTGTTGCACAGTAAAAAAACAAAGGGCTAATTTTTAATTTGTTTTAACTCCATTATGTTACTAAATGTCTTAGGCCAGGTTTCCACCCATGTGTTTTTTGGTGCTTTTTGCAGAAATGCACTACAGTTCATTTAACGTTCACATCTGTGCTTTTTTTCAGCTGCTGTGTATTTGGAAAGGGTCAAGGACCTTTTTCAATGCAAAACGGTGCTTTTTTGGCTCAATATACTTCAATGGAGAAGCTGCAGAAAAGCATGTAATATTACAGTTCTGTTTGAAAATCTGCAAAACAGTCTAGATTTTTTTTTTCTTTAAATAAAAAAATTTGATCTGAGTCTGATATTTACCAGATTCAACCTCCTAATAGTATATAGCGTATATCTCCTCTAATAGTATATAGAGTATATCTCTTCTGTCTGTTATTCTCAGAGAGGATTAAATATTTTACTCCCTAACCATATAATTGGTTATTTATATTTACCCCTGCATATAAAGATATTTAGGAATAAATTGCCTTTTTTTAAACTTTACATATTAACTAAATTATACACCACACTTCTTTTTAAGGTTATTAACCGATTAATCGATTAATCGAAACAATAATCGGCCAACTAATCGATTATGAAAATAATCGTTAGTTGCAGCCCTAAAAAAAGCCAACATCTCCTCCCATCCGGATCAAACAACTCCACTTCTTATCCCTTCATTAAATGGAATGATGGATCTCTTCCTCACCACATGGGAAGGAAGGAGCCGGCTGATGTCTCACCAAAACAAATGGCTCCAATCCTTATCTCACGTTGTATGTAGTGAATAATCTGATACTCACAACTCTCATCAGATAATATGTAAGGCAAATAGGGATGAGCCGAACACCCCCCCGGTTCGGTTCGCACCAGAACCTGCGAACGGACCGAAAATTCGCACGAACGTTAGAACCCCATTGACGTCTATGGGACTCGAACGTGCTAATTTTAAAGGCTAATTTGCATATTATTGTGCTAAAAAAGGGTTTAGGGACCCGGGTCCTACCCCAGGGGACATGTATCAATGCAAAAATAAGTTTTTTCAGGAGCAGTGATTTTAATGATGCTTAAAGTAAAAAAAAAAAAAAGTGAAATATTCCTTTTAAATATCGTACCTGGGGGGTGTCTATAGTATGCCTGTAAAGTGACGCATGTTTCCCGTGTTTAGAACAGTCCCTGCACCAAATGTCATTTTTAAAAGGAATAAAAGTCATTTAAAACTGCTTGTGGCTTTAACCACTTGCCGACCGGGCCATAGCCGAAAGACGGCTGCAGCGCGGTCGGCTAGTTCTGGGTGGACGTCCATGGACGTCCTCCCAGAAAACTGCTCTCGTGCACCCCCTGGGGCGCGCACCCGAGAACTTCCGTGACCGCCGGGTCCAGAGGACCCGGCGCATCACGGATCACGGTAAACGTCCGCTAATCGCGGCCGTTTACCATGTGATCGCTCCGTCAAATGATGGAGCGATCACATGTCAACAGACCGGCGTCATCTCATGACGCCGGTTCCTCCCTCCCCTCTCTGTACCGATCGGTACAGTGTGAGGGGAGAGGGGGGGGATCGGATGGCAGCACCGCTGTGGGCTGCATGTGTAGTGCTCACAGCGGTGCTCAGTGACAATTGCAGTCACATCCATCCATCCCTCCGTGCTCAGCCATCCCTGCATAATACCCTGCACTACTCTGCATAATACCCTGCACTACTCTGCATAATACCCTGCACTACTCTGCAATATACCCTGCACTACTCTGCATAATACCCTGCACTACTCTGCATAATACCCTGCACTACTCTGCATAATACCCTGCACTACTCTGCAATATACCCTGCACTACTCTGCAATATACCCTGCACTACTCTGCAATATACCCTGCACTACTCTGCAATATACCCTGCACTACTCTGCAATATACCCCGCAATACTCTGCATAATACCCTGCACTACTCTGCATAATACCCTGCACTACTCTGCATAATACCCTGCACTACTCTGCAATATACCCTGCACTACTCTGCAATATACCCTGCACTACTCTGCATAATACCCTGCACTACTCTGCAATATACCCTGCACTACTCTGCAATATACCCTGCACTACTCTGCATAATACCCTGCACTACTCTGCAATATACCCTGCACTACTCTGCATAATACCCTGCACTACTCTGCATAATACCCTGCACTACTCTGCATAATACCCTGCACTACTCTGCATAATACCCTGCACTACTCTGCATAATACCCTGCACTACTCTGCATAATACCCTGCACTACTCTGCATAATACCCTGCACTACTCTGCAATATACCCTGCACTACTCTGCATAATACCCTGCACTACTCTGCAATATACCCTGCACTACTCTGCAATATACCCTGCACTACTCTGCATAATACCCTGCACTACTCTGCAATATACCCTGCACTACTCTGCAATATACCCTGCACTACTCTGCAATATACCCTGCACTACTCTGCAATATACCCTGCACTACTCTGCATAATACCCTGCACTACTCTGCATAATACCCTGCACTACTCTGCAATATACCCTGCACTACTCTGCAATATACCCTGCACTACTCTGCAATATACCCTGCACTACTCTGCAATATACCCTGCACTACTCTGCAATATACCCTGCACTACTCTGCATAATACCCTGCACTACTCTGCATAATACCCTGCACTACTCTGCATAATACCCTGCACTACTCTGCATAATACCCTGCACTACTCTGCATAATACCCTGCACTACTCTGCAATATACCCTGCACTACTCTGCATAATACCCTGCACTACTCTGCATAATACCCTGCACTACTCTGCAATATACCCTGCACTACTCTGCATAATACCCTGCACTACTCTGCATAATACCCTGCACTACTCTGCATAATACCCTGCACTACTCTGCATAATACCCTGCACTACTCTGCAATATACCCGGCACTACTCTGCAATATACCCGGCACTACTCTGCAATATACCCGGCACTACTCTGCAATATACCCTGCACTACTCTGCATAATACCCTGCACTACTCTGCATAATACCCTGCACTACTCTGCATAATACCCTGCACTACTCTGCAATATACCCTGCACTACTCTGCAATATACCCTGCACTACTCTGCATAATACCCTGCACTACTCTGCATAATACCCTGCACTACTCTGCATAATACCCTGCACTACTCTGCATAATACCCTGCACTACTCTGCAATATACCCGGCACTACTCTGCAATATACCCGGCACTACTCTGCAATATACCCTGCACTACTCTGCAATATACCCTGCACTACTCTGCAATATACCCTGCACTACTCTGCAATATACCCTGCACTACTCTGCAATATACCCTGCACTACTCTGCATAATACCCTGCACTACTCTGCAATATACCCTGCACTACTCTGCATAATACCCTGCACTACTCTGCATAATACCCTGCACTACTCTGCATAATACCCTGCACTACTCTGCAATATACCCTGCACTACTCTGCAATATACCCTGCACTACTCTGCAATATACCCTGCACTACTCTGCATAATACCCTGCACTACTCTGCAATATACCCTGCAATACTCTGCATTATACCCCGCAATACTCTGCATTATACCCCGCAATATACCCTGCACTACTCCGCAATTTTTAACCAGTTCCCGCCCACAGTCATACGACGTCCTTGACTTTGTGCGGGGATATCTGAATGATGGGTGCAGCTACAGGCATCATTCAGATATCAGCTTTTTTAGCCTGCGATTCCCTACACCATAAGAATGATCATAGCGGCTGTTCCACTGCTTGATCATTCTTATGGGAGGCGAGAGGGGACGACCCCCCCTCCCGCCGCCCTCCGGTGCTTCTACCGACTCACCGCTACGATCAAAGCCAAGATCGTTTTTTTTTTTTTTTTTTTATTTCAGGCTTCCCAGCCTAGAGGTGAGATGTGGGGTCTTATTGACCCCATATCTCACTGTAAAGAGGACCTGTCATGCCATATTCCTATTACAAGGATGTTTACATTCCTTGTAATAGAAATAAAAGTGATCAAAAAATTTTTTTGGGGGGAAAAAGTTTTTTAAACTAAAATAAATAAAGTAAAATAAACATGAAAATTTTTTTTTTTTAAAGCGCCCCTGTCCGTGTGCTCGCATGCAGAAGCGAACACATACGTAAGTCCCGCCCACATATGAAAACGGTGTTCAAACCACACATGTGAGGTATCGCTGTGATCGGTAGAGCGAGAGCAATAATTTTGGCCCTTGACCTCCTCTGTAACTCAAAGCATGTAACCAGTAAAAAATTTTAAAGCGTCACCTATGGAGATTTTTAAGTAGCGACATTTGGCACCATTCCACGAGAGTGTGCAATTTTGAAGGGCGACATGTTAGGTATCTATTTACTCGGCGTAACTTCATCTTTCACATTATGCAAACACATTGGGCTAACTTTACTGTTTTGTTTTTTTTAAAGCACAAAACTGTTTTTTTCCCCAAAAAAAGAGTTCTAAAAATTGCTGCGCAAATACCGTGCGAGATAAAAAAAGTTGCAACAACCGCCATTGTATTCTCTAGGGTCTTTGCTAAAAAAAATATATATATAATGTTTTGGGGTTCTATGTAATTTTCTAGCAAATAAATGATTATTTTTACATGTAGGAGAGAAATATAAGAATTGGCCTGGGTTCTCCAGAACGCCTGAAGGTGCTCCCTGCATGTTGGGCCTCTGTATGTGGCTAAGCTGTGTAAAAGTCTCACACATGTGGTATCGCCTTACTCTGAAGTAATAGCAGAATGTGTTTTGGGGTGTAATTTGTGGTATGCATATGTGGTGTGTGAGAACCTGCTAATATGACAATTTTGTGAAAAAAAAAAAAAAAGAAAAAAAAAATCTTGATTTTGCAAAGTATTGTGGGAAAAGATGACAATTTCAAAAAAACTCACCATGCATCTTTCTAAATACCTTGGAATGTCTTCTTTCCAAATAGGAGTCATTTGAGGGGTATTTGTACTTTTCTGGCATGTTAGGGTCTCAAGAATATAGATAGGCCATCAGTACTTCAGGTGTGATCGATTTTCAGACATTGGCACCATAGCTTTTGGACTCTCTAACATTCACAAAGACCAAATAATATACACCAAGTTGTACTTATTTTTACCAAAGATATGTAGCAGCATAAATTTTGGCCAAAATTTACGAAGAAAAATTACTAATTTGCTAAATTTTATAACAGAAACAAAGAAAAAATAATTTTTTTACCAAATTTTCAGTCTTTTTTTCTTTTATAGCGCAAAAAATAAAAAACCCAACGGTGATTAAATACCACCAAAAGAAAGCTCTATTTGTGTGAAAAAAAGGACAAAAATTTCATATGGGTAAAGTGTTGTATGACTGAGTAATTGTCATTCAAAGTGTGAGAGCACCGAAAGTTGAAAATTGGTCTAGTTAGGAAGGGGGTTTAAGTGCCCAGTGGTCAAGTGGTTAATGTAATGTCGGGTCCTTGCAATATGGATGAAAATCAGTGAGACAAAGAAAAAAGAGAAAGTCTGAGAGCTGCTCCCTAACATGAGACACCTCCATCCCTATATTGCATCAAGAAACAAAGAATTTTTGCCCGTGGGACTTTAAATGAAGTGTCCATGGTGATCACATATGAAATAGAAGGAATACAATAGTAACAAGATTTATTGGGATATATAACATCCAGTATAGGTCATACACATAGGTGACAGTTACATAGAAACAACAACATGATAAAAAGGTCCAAGAAACATGACCATCATGACATAACATCAAAGTATAAAAAGTACAGATATACATAATACATCTCTAACCCGACGCGTTTCGCGAGCTCTCCTCGCTTCATCAGGGGCTGATGTGTATATCTGATGTCTGTAATAACAAGTAAATAGTGTATTGAAGTATGGTTTGTAATTGAACAATAACATGAAGTCAGAGCTAGTAATCCGATACCTACTTGTCAGGTACTTGACCCCAAAGAGGGCGGTCCCAGGCAGGGGGCGGCGGAAATGCATCTCCCCCGGGAGCTGAGGGGGAGGAGACCACGACGCGGAGGTCCAGGATCAGGCACAGGGCAGGCATGGCAAATGCATGGAGAGAGGAAAGATGGACCCGACTGTCCCCCATAATAGTTGTAAAGCGTACCCACTGTAATGAAGTATAAACAAAAATATAAATGTATCTAAGATAGTGGCAATAGCCATATCCAAAAATGTATGCAATAATATGCTTGAGTATGGTGGGTGCAGGGTGACCAGCAGGGCATGAAACAGAAAGTAAAAGCAAAACAAAAAGGCAGGAGAAAAGTAAAGATGATGTCAGCCCACGTGTAACCCATGAATCTAGCAGGGCAAGCTCTCTATAATAAAATGTATAGATGTAAGTATATTTATTAAGGTATACTTAATCACCTGAAAGTCCTACGTAGCATGTATATCATACTAAGGTACATGAATATGTGTATTTATAGAACTTAAATGGTTAATGTCGCATTGTAATGAAAGTATAGAATAGTAGGCTAGGGTACAAGAGATACAGGAGTGTCCTGCAGAACATGGGGAAGTGTAATGTGAAAGGGAAGGAAGTGAGAAAGAAAAGGTGGGGTGGATAATAGAAGAAAAGGGAAAAAGGGGAGAGAAAAAAGGAATAAGAAAAGAGAGGAGAAAGGAGGAATGAAAGAAGTTATTATGGGGGACAGTCGGGTCCATCTTTCCTCTCTCCATGCATTTGCCATGCCTGCCCTGTGCCTGATCCTGGACCTCCGCGTCGTGGTCTCCTCCCCCTCAGCTCCCGGGGGAGATGCATTTCCGCCGCCCCCTGCCTGGGACCGCCCTCTTTGGGGTCAAGTACCTGACAAGTAGGTATCGGATTACTAGCTCTGACTTCATGTTATTGTTCAATTACAAACCATACTTCAATACACTATTTACTTGTTATTACAGACATCAGATATACACATCAGCCCCTGATGAAGCGAGGAGAGCTCGCGAAACGCGTCGGGTTAGAGATGTATTATGTATATCTGTACTTTTTATACTTTGATGTTATGTCATGATGGTCATGTTTCTTGGACCTTTTTATCATGTTGTTGTTTCTATGTAACTGTCACCTATGTGTATGACCTATACTGGATGTTATATATCCCAATAAATCTTGTTACTATTGTATTCCTTCTATTTCATATGTGATCACCATGGACACTTCATTTAAAGTCCCACGGGCAAAAATTCTTTGTTTTTTTATCAGTGAGACAAACAGCATGGGTACCCCCCAGTCTATTACCAGGCCCTTTGGGTCTTGTATGGATATTAAGGGGAACCCCGCACCCAAATTAAAAAAAGAAATAGCAGTATACAGGCTCTGTACTCTGAACAGCAGTATACAGGCGGTGCAAACAAGACAGGGACTGTAGGTTTGTTGTTAAGTAAAATCGGTTTGTAATTTTGAACTGGTACATTTTTAACGTGTTTAGCTCCAGCCAAAAAATCTATCTTAAGCTTTTTGGAAAACATAGGGAAGGGTTATCACCCCTGTGACATTTGTTTTACTGTCTGTGCTCCTCTTCAGAAGATTTCACCTCACTTTCTGTCCCAATGACAAATGTTTTTAGAAAATGTGGGGTTTTTAGTGAAACAAGGATTGGTGATAAAGCATCAGTGGAAAGGAGAAATGTTTTTTCCCATATTAACTCTTACAGGAGAGAATTTCCCTTCCTAGGGGTAGATTTCATCTCACTTCCTGTTGTCTCCTTCCGTTTGCAACTAGGAGTCATTTGTAAGTTAGATGTTTGAAAGTAGGGGCCTGCCCTATATACTCAGCAGAAATTGGGGCCTTAGGTGTTGTTGTGGCCACAACACTGTAAGCCCTCACAGGGCCCTGCTGTGAAATATTAGATCAAGAATTGTAATTACATGCCCCTGTTGAACAGGGGCAGAAAATTTGGGCCTTTAGTGGTGGTGGTGGTGCTGGTGCCACAACCATGTAAGTCTTCTCTCGCTCTTGGTGGGTGCAGAAACGGGCCCTGCTGTGAAATATTAGATCAAGAATTGTAATTACACGCCCCTGTTAAACAGGGGCTGAAAAATTGGGCCTTAGGCACTGGTGCTGGTGCCACAACACTGCAACCCCTCACAGACACTCTAGTTGGAACACAGGAACGAGCCCTGCTACAAAGTATTGCATCAAAAATTGTAATTACACACCCCTGTTAAACAGGGGCTGAAAAATTGACAGAACCTCTGCCCCAGTGTGGCTCCTGTCCCCCAAGCACACCAGCTCAAGCACCGCATGGCATCTTTTGGCCTGCGTACTTGCTTAGCCCCTTGAACGCCTACGGAGCACCACTGGTTCCGAGGACAAAGCACAGGAAGAGGCCATGGAGGAAGAAGAAGAAGAGGAGGGGGTGGAGGAGAGAGGTGTGTCACAATCATTAGTGGTGGCATTTTGGAGGCGTGGTGGTGGAACAACCTCCAACACTACTGCACCTTGTCCTGCATCCCTCCCAGCTGCCAGCAGAGTCACCCAATGCGCCGTGAAACTTAGGTAATGTCCCTGTCCATGCCTGCTGGACCATGAGTCAGCGGTAATATGCACCTAACCGCTGACCGCCCTGTCCAGCGAGGCCAAGACATTGCCATCCACATGCCGGTAGAGAGCCAGAATCACCTTCTGTGAGAAAAAGTGGCGTTTGGGTACCTGCCACTGAGGAACTGCACATTCCACAAACTCACGGAAGGGGGCAGGGTCTTGCAACTGAAAAGGCAGCAGTTGAAGTGCTAGCAATTTTGCCAAGCTAGCATTCAACCGCTGGGCATGTGGATGGCTGGGAGCGAACTTCTTTCGGCGGTGCGGCAGCTGGGGCAGGGAAATTTGCCTGGTACAATCTGACGTTGGTGTACTGAAAGCAGATTGCCCACAAGTACTTGGCTGTGACACACCTAATTCTACACCTTCATTCCTCTCAGTGCAGGTCTCAGAGAGGACTGAAGGTCTAGTGGGGTTGGAGATCTCAGCTGATGAGGAGCAAGGAGAGGTCCTCTTTGTTCTTTGGTGTGGGTCTTTTAGATACGCTTGCCAATGAACTGCATGGCAGGTCAACATATGTCTGGTCAAGCATGTGGTACCCAAGCGGGAGATGTTTTGGCGGTGCGATCTGATGCACTCGTCTCAAAAACGGCCCACACCAAAGAACTTTTGGAATAACGCGCAGAGACTGCAGTGCCCTGCACATGTGGAGCTTTGGGGTGTGATGCAGTCAATGTGCTGCCCTTAGGCTGGCCCCTGGAGGGCATCCTGCCTCGTTGGTGATGTGCTGCCTCCTCCTCCTCTCTCCTATCAGGCACCCACGTTGAGTCAGTGACCTCATCATCCCCTCCCTCCTCATCACTGGAGCAAACCTGGCAGTATGCTGCAGCAGGGGGAGCATGACTGCCAGATTGCTGTCCTTCTTGGGCACCCCCTCTGTCCGTGCTCACGTTACTGCCTTCATCTAGCTCAGTATCATCATCAGAGCTTTCTAAACGCTGGGCATCCTCCTGGAGCATGTACCCAACACTGTGGTCAAACAGTTCGAGGGACTCCTCAGGAGGACATGGTGGGGCTAGGGAAGGAGTCACTGATGCCATTGAGCCGAGGGAAGAGGCCGCATTGGCAGCTGCTTTGCCAGACAAAGTACCCTGAGCATGGGTGAGAGAGGATGAGGAGGATGAGGACGGCTTGGTCATCCACTCGACCAAGTCTTCCGCATGTTGCGGCTCAACACGGCCAGCTGCCGAAAAAAAGGACAAGCGTGTCCCACGGCCACGTGCTGATGAGGATGCACCGTCTCCACGACCAGCACTAGACACAGAGCCTGCTTGCCCTCTCTTATTGGCTTGTGACTGTCTGCCTCTCCTTATTGGCCTTCCAGACATACTAATGGCCTGTAGCTGCACTAAGCTGGGATATATATATATATCTATCTATCTATCTATCTATCTATCTATCTATCTATCTATCTATCTATCTATCTATCTAGATATCCCGATTTATTCCCTTTGCCGCCCCAAGGCTGGGTCCTTCAATGCCACCCCTCCCCCCCCCACACACACACCACCATTCTCATCCTTTATCGATGACTGCTACAATAGATCATTTAAAAACATATCTCCACTAGAGGTCGACCGACATGGGTTTTTCTCTGGCCGATGCCGATATTTAGAAATCGCGTGGCCGATGGCCGATATATGATGCCGATTTTTTTTGGGCCGATATATTAGGCCGATTTTTTTTTTTTCTTTTTTTTTTTTTTCCCCTTCATCTCATAAAATCTAACAGTTAGACCCCTTTCACGCTAGGGCATTTTTTTAGGCTCTTTTGGGCTAAAAATAGCGCCTGTAAAACGGCTTCCCTACAGTCTCAGTGTGAGATCCCGAGTGCTGTCACACTGAGGCGATGCGCTGCCAGGATGTAAAAAAAAGTCCTGCAAGCGGCATCTTTGGAGCGGTGTATACCGCTGCTTCACCACTCCTTCCCATTGAAATGAATGCACACCGCTGCCGAAGCGCCTGCAAAGCGTTTCGGCAGCAGCACTTCAGGGGTGCATTTAACCCCTTCCTCGGCCGCTAGCTGGGTTATAAGCACCCCGCTAGCAGCCGAATAGCGCCGCTAAAATGACGGTAAAGCGCCGCTAAAACGAACAGCGTTTTACCGTCAACGCATGCCTGCTCCAGTGTGAAAGCAGCCTTAAGTAATAAGTGATACAGAAAATTTTTTACATTTAAACATTTATTGAACAAAACAATCCTCCAATCAGTTCACTTGTATGTATAATTTAGATTAAAAAAAAATAACTATATCTTAAATATTAAATACACAAAAACAGGTAATCAAAACTTTTGGATGAAAAAAAATGGGCTAACTTTACTGCTTATTTTTTATTTTTTTTAATTAGTGTATTTTTTTTAAAAAAAATTGCGTTTGAAAGACCGCTGCGCAAATACCGTGTGACATAAAATATTGCAACAACCGCTATTTTATTCCCTAGGGTCTCTGCTAAACAAATATATATAATGTTTGGGGGTTCCAAGTGATTTTCTAGCAGAAAATACAGAATTTTTACTTGGAAGCAACAAATGTCAAAAAAGATTTAGTCTTTAAATGGTCAAACTGAGAAATTCTCCACGGAGTTCAGTCTATTGATAAAAGAACCTGAAGAGATACAAATGTATCTTCTTATCAGACTTGGCTGCCCAGAGGAGGAGAGAAGAAAACTTCAGACAACTTGCAATTGACTTCTATTACAGAAGTCATTTGCAAGTCCCGCTGAAGTTATAATCGGCTTTTTTTTATCAGCACAATTGGCAGATGCCGATTAAGTAAAAAAAGCCAAATATCGGCCCATATATCGGTCGACCTCTAATCTCCATCCACGAAAACACTTCAAATAACTGGCTTTAATTGTACAGACTGAAAATACTCTGTAATGCAGAAAATGCCTTTTAAAGATTATAGCAGTAAAAAACTCCCTAAAATTTTTTAGTTCTAACTTTTCTTTTGGCAAACTCATCGATAATATCTACGTAGGACAAAGTATTTAAAAGTTGTGACTCAATGGCAAGTAAAGCTAAACTGTTCAGTCTTTCTTGACCCAAAGATGATCGTAAATAGTTCTTTATGCAAATACATTTCATTCATTTTTATGCACCACAGCTCAGTTGAAGTGCATAGAAACAGTATGCATTTTGCACCACACTGCTCAGCACGCAGTGGCGCTGTTGCAGTGTGAACAGGACACATAGAAAACAATTGTTTTCTATTGCCCTTGCAGAGACCTGTGTTTTGCTAGTGCAGAAATCACAGACCCCCCCCTTTTACATCATCGTCTTCAGTCCCCCCTTCACATCACAGACCCCCTTTTACATCAGTGTCCTTAGCCCCCCCTTACGCCACATCCCCCCTGCCTCATTACAAACCCCCATTACAGACTGACCCATTACAGACTGACCCCCCCATCACAGACCCTCCCATTACAGACTGACCCCCCATCACAGACCCGCACCCATCACAGACCCGCACCCATCACAGACCCGCACCCATCACAGACTGACCCCCCCAAATCACAGACCCCTCATCACAGACTGACCCAAACCCATCACAGACCCTCCCATCACAGACTGACCCCCCCATCACAAACTGGTCCTGACCCATCACAGACTGACCCCTCAAATCAGACTGACCCCCCCCCCAATCACAGACTGACCCCCCCCCCAATCACAGACTGACCCCCCCCCAATCACAGACTGACCCCCCCCAATCACAGACTGACCCCCCCCAATCACAGACTGACCCCCCCCAATCACAGACTGACCCCCCCAATCACAGACTGACCCCCCCAATCACAGTCCTCTCTCAATATCGAACTCCTTTACAGTACAGCATTCCCCCCTCCCCAAAGAACCCTACCTTATTCACACAAGACATGGAGGCTGGCCACTCTGTACAACGGGCGGGACTTTTCACGTTAAAAGTGAGTGATTTATTGCTGGTACCGCCCCACTGCCTAGCAACCAATCACCTACTTCTTAACTTGAAAATCCCGCCCTTTGTCTAGAGCGGCCACGCTTCATGTTTTGTGTGAATAAGACAGGCAGCGTGGGGAGGGGGCAGTGCAGTGATATTAGAGAAGGCACGGACCTGCTGCACCTGCCATGCTGCCAGGGCTGATCCTAGGGTCACAGACGCCTGGGTGCAGAAATATTTTTGGCGCCCCCACATGGGCGTGGTCATCTTACCAACTCCTCCCCTTTACAAATGTTTCTATGGCAACGACTCAAACACAGAGATGCTCCCCTAAGAAGTCTTCGTTACCCAAGGATCTTCCCATGATCTCTTAACAATAAAGAAAATACAGAAAGAGCGTACACTAATGAGACCTGGAGGGGAGTCTCTCTGATGCACACACAGAGGGCTGTCTGTTAGAAAGAGCCCCTAGACATAATACGGTCAAAGACTGCAGACATGATACAAGAGACGGTCAGAGACTGCAATCATAGTACAGGAGATGGTCAGAGACTGCAATCATAGTACAGGAGATGGTCAGAGACTGCAGACATGATACAAGAGATGGTCAGAGACTGCAGTTCCTATGGACATCAGTAGATAATGGCCGATCGGCCCTCTCACCTGACCCAGCGATACAGCAATGGTTCCTCTGATCAGGAGTCAGCTCACTCTGAATTGCCCGTGGCGACTCCACTGGGTAGTACCCAGATTTGTATTCCTGCAATGACTCCATTCCTTTCTCCGCCAGGGATGGCGCCAGGCTGTGTGGCTTTCCATATGGGGGCGCAGGGCAGCGGGGTTCTCTCTCTGATGGTGTTCTCTCAAGGGGCTTGAGCCTTGAAAAAACAGCAGTGGCGGTGACCTGCGCCTCAGTCTGGAGGAGGAGGGAGAGGAGCACTCTGGCGCTTCAGCGCCCCCACCTCTCCCGCGCCTGGGTGCACTGCATGCTGCTATGTTAGTGTGAGGGGCGGCCGAGAAGTCACCGCAGGAGCGGCGCCGCCCCTGCACCACTGCCTCTCCGAGGCCTGGCCTTGGTGGCCTTGTGGGAAATCCGGCCCTGTATATACTGATTTTGCAGCTAGCAAAATCAACTGCCTGCCTGTAGTATGAGAACACCACCAACCTTCTACAGGTAGCTTTAGCTGAACACTGTGCAGAGGTCGCAAAATACGAACTTGTAGCTTATTTAGCTGCCTGCGGCAGTGATAGGATCAGGAAAACACCACCAACCTTCTACAGGCAGCTTTAGCTGAACACTGTGCAGAGCTTGCAAAAAACTAACTTGTATCTTTAGCTGAACACTGTGAGCAGGACGCACCCCACTAACTTGTAGTTTTAGCTGAACACTGTGAGCAGGACGCACCCCACTAACTTGTAGTTTTAGCTGAACACTGTGAGGAGGACGCACCCCACTAACTTGTAGTTTTAGCTGAACACTGTGAGGAGGACGCACCCCACTAACTTGTAGTTTTAGCTGAACACTGTGAGCAGGACGCACTGCACTAACTGTAAATAGTCTAGCTGCCTGACCGTGGTACTAATAGGATCAAAAGAACACCAGTAATTTTCTTCAGGTAGCTTTATATACTGTAACCAGACAAGCCTGCCTGTCAGTAGGAAGATAACAGGAACAGATCTAGCTGAACTGAATACAGTATATATATATATATATATATATATACACACAAACACCTGGGATGCATATATATACACAATACACTGTGAGTGCAGCTAACTGACTGACTGTTCTGCCTAATCTATCTAACTCAAATCAAATGTCACTGTCTGTCTCTCTCTCTGTCTATCTCTTTTAACGCCGGAACACACTACACAGGGCCGCCGTGCAGGCGGCCTTATATAGTGTGGGGCGTGTTCTAAACCCCCTGAGCCATAATTGGCCAAAGCCTCCTTGGCTTTGGCCAATTACGGCTCTCTGTTCAGGCGGCGCTGTGATTGGCCAAGCATGCAGGTCATAGTGCATGCTTGGCCAATCATCAGCCAGCAATGCACTGCGATGCCGCAGTGAATTATGGGCCATGGCGCGCCACACGAATTTGGTGCTTACGGCCCATATCGTTCGCAATTCGGCGAACGACCGAACAGACGATGTTCGAATCGAACACGAAGCTCATCCCTAAAGGCAAACAGAGTGTTCTGTATGGATAGATTTATTAGTTCTCCCCGATATACAGAAACACTCACCAGATCAAAGATGTAACAAGCATATAACACGATACAGCTCAGCACCTCGCCAGGTGAGACTCAGATGCACATCACTATGCTCCCCTCCCCCCCTACACGTGTATCGCCTCGTGATCGGCTTCCTCAGAAGGCCTATGTTTAGGCTTCAATCCTTTGCAGCTATAACAGCTTCACCTCTTCTGGACCTCTTGCTGTCCACAAGGTTTATGAGGGTTTCTATGGGAATGTTTGACCATTCTTCCAAAAGAGCATTTGTGAGGTCAGGCACTGATGTTGGATGAGAAGGCCTGGCTCGCAGTCTCCACTCTAATTCCTCCCAAAAGGTGTTCTATGGGGTTGAGGTCAGGACTCTGTTCAGGCCAGTCAAGTTCCTCCACCCCAAACTCGCTTATCCATGTCTTTATGGATCTTGCTTTTTTAGATAAAACCGCAGAGGTGATCAAATACCACCAAAAAAACCCTTAAATTTTATTTGTGTACAACGTCACACAACCGAGCAATTGCCGGTTAAAGTGGCACAGTGCCGTATCGCAAAAAAAATGGCCTGGTCAGTAAGGGGGCAAATCCTTCCAGTCTGTGTGGTTAATCAGGGCTTGGCGAGGCAAGTCCCTCTCAGGCTCTCGTGTCTCATACAACTTGTGATGTGTAATTGTACTTACAGTTATGATTTGGACTCCAACATTAGATGCGAATCGTCACCTGTCACGTGTTGCGGATTGTCACTTGCCATGTCACCTGTCACACGCTGCGGATCGTCACTTGTCACGTCACCTGCCACACGTTGCGGATCGTCACTTGTCACGTCACCTGCCACACGTTGCGGATCGTCACTTGTCACGTCACCTGCCACACGTTGCGGATCGTCACTTGTCACGTCACCTGCCACACGTTGCGGATCGTCACGTCACCTGCCACACGTTGCGGATCGTCACTTGTCACGTCACCTGCCACACGTTGCGGATCGTCACTTGTCACGTCACCTGCCACACGTTGCGGATCGTCACTTGTCACGTCACCTGCCACATGTTGCGGATTGTCACTTGCCATGTCACCTGACACACGTGGATCGTCACTTGCCATGTCACCTGACACACGTTGCGGATTGTCACTTGCCATGTCACCTGACACACGTTGTGGATTGTCACTTGCCATGTCACCTGACACACGTTGTGGATTGTCACTTGCCACGTCACCTGCCACACGTTGCAGATTTTCACTCGCCACGTCACCTGCCACATGTTGCTGATTGTCACTTGCCATGCCACCTGCCACACGTGGATCGTCACTTGTCACGCCACCTGACACACGTGGATTGTCACGTCACCTGACACACGTTGCAGGTTGTCACTTGCCATGTCACCTGACACGTTGCGCATTGTCACTTGCCACATCACCTGCCACATGTTGCGGATCGTCACTTGCCACGTCACCTGACATACGTTCCAGATTGTCACTTGCCACGTCACCTACCACACGTTTCGGATCGTCACTTGTCACGTTACCTGCCACACATTGCAGATTGTCACTTGCCATAACGTCACGTGTTGTGGATTTTCACTCGCCACGTCACCTGCCACACGTTGCGGATTTTCACTCGCCACGTCACCTGCCACACGTTGCAGATTTTCACTTGCCACGTCACCTGCCACGCGTGGATCGTCACTTGTCACGTTACCTGCCACATATTGCAGATTGTCACTTGCCACGATGTCACCTGTCACGTGTTGCGGATTGTCACTTGCCATGTCACCTGCCACACATTGCAGATCATCACTTGCCACATCACCTGCCACACGTTGCAGATTGTCACCTGCCACACTTTGCAGATTGTCACCCACCGTGTAACCTACCACACGTTGTGGATCGTCACTTGCCACGTCACCTGCCACACATTGCGGATAGTCACTTGTCACGTCACCTGCCACAGGTTGCAGATTGTCACTTGCCACGTGACCTGCCACACGTTCCAGATTGTCACTTGCCACGTGACCTGCCACACGTTGCGCATTGTCACTTGCCACGTCACTGGCCACATGTTGCGGATCATCACTTGTCACGTCACCTGCCACACGTTGCGGATTGTCACTTGTCACGTCACCTGCCACACGCTCTCCTGTGTTCTCTGCCCAGCAACTTCCCCCCCAGCCACAGCTCTCCTGTGTTCTCTGCCCAGCAACTCCCCCCCAGCCTGATCTATATACCGGGTACCGCCCCCTAGTCTAGTCAGGCATCCAGAACCCTGATCTACATGCAGGGCACCGCCCCCTATTCATGCATCTAGAACCCTGATCTACATACAGGGCACCTCCCCCTAGTCATGCATCCAGAACCCTGATCTACATACAGGGCACCTCCCCCTAGTCATACATCCAGAACCCTGATCTACATACAGGGCACCTCCCCCTAGTCATGCATCCATAACCATGATCTACATACAGGGCACCCAGGGCCAGACTGGCCTACCGGGATACCGGGAAATCTCCCGGTGGGCCGGCTGTCTGTCTGCCCCTGGGGCCGCTGTGAGGGCAGCGGCGCCTGAAAAAAATATGGCTGCGGGGCCGGCCGACATGCAACTGCGCATGCACCAGCTGTTCCGAAGCTAGCCATGCTTGGGAAAGCCCGTACACGCTTGGCAGTTTTTGGAAAGGCGGGCACATGCGCAGTGACATGATGGCGCCAAGCAGCGCCATTTTTTAAAGTAAAGCGCTCAGTGAGGTCTCGTCTGGTGGCGTGTGCCTTTTCCTACGTCCCCCCCCGCAGCCTCTGACCTCTTGTCCCCCCCTCGTAGCCTCTAACCTTCTGTCCGCCCACCCCCGCAGCCTCTGACCTCCCCTGTCGTCCCCTCCGCAGCCTCTGACCTCCCCTGTCGTCCCCTCCGCAGCCTCTGACCTCCCCTGTACCATCCGCAGCCTCTGACCTCCCCTGTCATCCCCTTCGCAGCCTCTGACCTCCCCTGTCGTCCCCTCCGCAGCCTCTGACCTCCCCTGTCGTCCCCTCCGCAGCCTCTGACCTCCCCTGTCGTCCCCTCCGCAGCCTCTGACCTCCCCTGTCGTCCCCTCCGCAGCCTCTGACCTCCCCTGTCGTCCCCTCCGCAGCCTCTGACCTCCCCTGTCGTGCCCTCCGCAGCCTCTGACCTCCCCTGTCGTGCCCTCCGCAGCCTCTGACCTCCCCTGTCGTGCCCTCCGCAGCCTCTGACCTCCCCTGTCGTGCCCTCCGCAGCCTCTGACCTCCCCTGTCGTGCCCTCCGCAGCCTCTGACCTCCCCTGTCGTGCCCTCCGCAGCCTCTGACCTCCCCTGTCGTGCCCTCCGCAGCCTCTGACCTCCCCTGTCGTGCCCTCCGCAGCCTCTGACCTCCCCTGTCGTCCCCTCCGCAGCCTCTGACCTCCCCTGTCGTCCCCTCCGCAGCCTCTGACCTCCCCTGTCGTCCCCTCCGCAGCCTCTGACCTCCCCTGTCGTCCCCTCCGCAGCCTCTGACCTCCCCTGTCGTCCCCTCCGCAGCCTCTGACCTCCCCTGTCGTCCCCTCCGCAGCCTCTGACCTCCCCTGTCGTCCCCTCCGCAGCCTCTGACCTCCCCTGTCGTCCCCTCCGCAGCCTCTGACCTCCCCTGTCGTCCCCTCCGCAGCCTCTGACCTCCCCTGTCGTCCCCTCCGCAGCCTCTGACCTCCCCTGTCGTCCCCTCCGCAGCCTCTGACCTCCCCTGTCGTCCCCTCCGCAGCCTCTGACCTCCCCTGTCGTCCCCTCCGCAGCCTCTGACCTCCCCTGTCGTCCCCTCCGCAGCCTCTGACCTCCCCTGTCGTCCCCTCCGCAGCCTCTGACCTCCCCTGTCGTCCCCTCCGCAGCCTCTGACCTCCCCTGTCGTCCCCTCCGCAGCCTCTGACCTCCCCTGTCGTCCCCTCCGCAGCCTCTGACCTCCCCTGTCGTCCCCTCCGCAGCCTCTGACCTCCCCTGTCGTCCCCTCCGCAGCCTCTGACCTCCCCTGTCGTCCCCTCCGCAGCCTCTGACCTCCCCTGTCGTCCCCTCCGCAGCCTCTGACCTCCCCTGTCGTCCCCTCCGCAGCCTCTGACCTCCCCTGTCGTCCCCTCCGCAGCCTCTGACCTCCCCTGTCGTCCCCTCCGCAGCCTCTGACCTCCCCTGTCGTCCCCTCCGCAGCCTCTGACCTCCCCTGTCGTCCCCTCCGCAGCCTCTGACCTCCCCTGTCGTCCCCTCCGCAGCCTCTGACCTCCCCTGTCGTCCCCTCCGCAGCCTCTGACCTCCCCTGTCGTCCCCTCCGCAGCCTCTGACCTCCCCTGTCGTCCCCTCCGCAGCCTCTGACCTCCCCTGTCGTCCCCTCCGCAGCCTCTGACCTCCCCTGTCGTCCCCTCCGCAGCCTCTGACCTCCCCTGTCGTCCCCTCCGCAGCCTCTGACCTCCCCTGTCGTCCCCTCCGCAGCCTCTGACCTCCCCTGTCGTGCCCTCCGCAGCCTCTGACCTCCCCTGTCGTGCCCTCCGCAGCCTCTGACCTCCCCTGTCGTGCCCTCCGCAGCCTCTGACCTCCCCTGTCGTGCCCTCCGCAGCCTCTGACCTCCCCTGTCGTGCCCTCCGCAGCCTCTGACCTCCCCTGTCGTCCCCTCCGCAGCCTCTGACCTCCCCTGTCGTCCCCTCCGCAGCCTCTGACCTCCCCTGTCGTCCCCTCCGCAGCCTCTGACCTCCCCTGTCGTCCCCTCCGCAGCCTCTGACCTCCCCTGTCGTCCCCTCCGCAGCCTCTGACCTCCCCTGTCGTCCCCTCCGCAGCCTCTGACCTCCCCTGTCGTCCCCTCCGCAGCCTCTGACCTCCCCTGTCGTCCCCTCCGCAGCCTCTGACCTCCCCTGTCGTCCCCTCCGCAGCCTCTGACCTCCCCTGTCGTCCCCTCCGCAGCCTCTGACCTCCCCTGTCGTCCCCTCCGCAGCCTCTGACCTCCCCTGTCGTCCCCTCCGCAGCCTCTGACCTCCCCTGTCGTCCCCTCCGCAGCCTCTGACCTCCCCTGTCGTCCCCTCCGCAGCCTCTGACCTCCCCTGTCGTCCCCTCCGCAGCCTCTGACCTCCCCTGTCGTCCCCTCCGCAGCCTCTGACCTCCCCTGTCGTCCCCTCCGCAGCCTCTGACCTCCCCTGTCGTCCCCTCCGCAGCCTCTGACCTCCCCTGTCGTCCCCTCCGCAGCCTCTGACCTCCCCTGTCGTCCCCTCCGCAGCCTCTGACCTCCCCTGTCGTCCCCTCCGCAGCCTCTGACCTCCCCTGTCGTCCCCTCCGCAGCCTCTGACCTCCCCTGTCGTCCCCTCCGCAGCCTCTGACCTCCCCTGTCGTCCCCTCCGCAGCCTCTGACCTCCCCTGTCGTCCCCTCCGCAGCCTCTGACCTCCCCTGTCGTCCCCTCCGCAGCCTCTGACCTCCCCTGTCGTCCCCTCCGCAGCCTCTGACCTCCCCTGTCGTCCCCTCCGCAGCCTCTGACCTCCCCTGTCGTCCCCTCCGCAGCCTCTGACCTCCCCTGTCGTCCCCTCCGCAGCCTCTGACCTCCCCTGTCGTCCCCTCCGCAGCCTCTGACCTCCCCTGTCGTCCCCTCCGCAGCCTCTGACCTCCCCTGTCGTCCCCTCCGCAGCCTCTGACCTCCCCTGTCGTCCCCTCCGCAGCCTCTGACCTCCCCTGTCGTCCCCTCCGCAGCCTCTGACCTCCCCTGTCGTCCCCTCCGCAGCCTCTGACCTCCCCTGTCGTCCCCTCCGCAGCCTCTGACCTCCCCTGTCGTCCCCTCCGCAGCCTCTGACCTCCCCTGTCGTCCCCTCCGCAGCCTCTGACCTCCCCTGTCGTCCCCTCTGCAGCCTCTGACCTCTCCTGTCGTCCCCTCTGCAGCCTCTGACCTCTCCTGTCGTCCCCTCTGCAGCCTCTGACCTCCCCTGTGGTCCCCTCCGCAGCCTCTGACCTCCCCTGTGGTCCCCTCCGCAGCCTCTGACCTCCCCTGTCATCCCCTCCGCAGCCTCTGACCTCCCCTGTCGTCCCCTCCGCAGCCTCTGACCTCCCCTGTCGTCCCCTCCGCAGCCTCTGACGTCCCCTCCGCAGCCTCTGACGTCCCCTCCGCAGCCTCTGACCTCCCCTGTCGTCCCCTCCGCAGCCTCTGACCTCCCCTGTCGTCCCCTCCGCAGCCTCTGACCTCCCCTGTCGTCCCCTCCGCAGCCTCTGACCTCCCCTGTCGTCCCCTCCGCAGCCTCTGACCTCCCCTGTCGTCCCCTCCGCAGCCTCTGACCTCCCCTGTCGTCCCCTCCGCAGCCTCTGACCTCCCTGTCGTCCCCTCCGCAGCCTCTGACGTCCCCTCCGCAGCCTCTGACGTCCCCTCCGCAGCCTCTGACCTCCCCTGTCGTCCCCTCCGCAGCCTCTGACCTCCCCTGTCGTCCCCTCCGCAGCCTCTGACCTCCCCTGTCGTCCCCTCCGCAGCCTCTGACCTCCCCTGTCGTCCCCTCCGCAGCCTCTGACCTCCCCTGTCGTCCCCTCCGCAGCCTCTGACGTCCCCTCCGCAGCCTCTGACGTCCCCTCCGCAGCCTCTGACCTCCCCTGTCGTCCCCTCCGCAGCCTCTGACCTCCCCTGTCGTCCCCTCCGCAGCCTCTGACCTCCCCTGTCGTCCCCTCCGCAGCCTCTGACCTCCCCTGTCGTCCCCTCCGCAGCCTCTGACCTCCCCTGTCGTCCCCTCCGCAGCCTCTGACCTCCCCTGTCGTCCCCTCCGCAGCCTCTGACCTCCCCTGTCGTCCCCTCCGCAGCCTCTGACCTCCCCTGTCGTCCCCTCCGCAGCCTCTGACCTCCCCTGTCGTCCCCTCCGCAGCCTCTGACCTCCCCTGTCGTCCCCTCCGCAGCCTCTGACCTCCCCTGTCGTGCCCTCCGCAGCCTCTGACCTCCCCTGTCGTGCCCTCCGCAGCCTCTGACCTCCCCTGTCGTCCCCTCCGCAGCCTCTGACCTCCCCTGTCGTCCCCTCCGCAGCCTCTGACCTCCCCTGTCGTCCCCTCCGCAGCCTCTGACCTCCCCTGTCGTCCCCTCCGCAGCCTCTGACCTCCCCTGTCGTCCCCTCCGCAGCCTCTGACCTCCCCTGTCGTCCCCTCCGCAGCCTCTGACCTCCCCTGTCGTCCCCTCCGCAGCCTCTGACCTCCCCTGTCGTCCCCTCCGCAGCCTCTGACCTCCCCTGTCGTCCCCTCCGCAGCCTCTGACCTCCCCTGTCGTCCCCTCCGCAGCCTCTGACCTCCCCTGTCGTCCCCTCCGCAGCCTCTGACCTCCCCTGTCGTCCCCTCCGCAGCCTCTGACCTCCCCTGTCGTCCCCTCCGCAGCCTCTGACCTCCCCTGTCGTCCCCTCCGCAGCCTCTGACCTCCCCTGTCGTCCCCTCCGCAGCCTCTGACCTCCCCTGTCGTCCCCTCCGCAGCCTCTGACCTCCCCTGTCGTCCCCTCCGCAGCCTCTGACCTCCCCTGTCGTCCCCTCCGCAGCCTCTGACCTCCCCTGTCGTCCCCTCCGCAGCCTCTGACCTCCCCTGTCGTCCCCTCCGCAGCCTCTGACCTCCCCTGTCGTCCCCTCCGCAGCCTCTGACCTCCCCTGTCGTCCCCTCCGCAGCCTCTGACCTCCCCTGTCGTCCCCTCCGCAGCCTCTGACCTCCCCTGTCGTCCCCTCCGCAGCCTCTGACCTCCCCTGTCGTCCCCTCCGCAGCCTCTGACCTCCCCTGTCGTCCCCTCCGCAGCCTCTGACCTCCCCTGTCGTCCCCTCCGCAGCCTCTGACCTCCCCTGTCGTCCCCTCCGCAGCCTCTGACCTCCCCTGTCGTCCCCTCCGCAGCCTCTGACCTCCCCTGTCGTCCCCTCCGCAGCCTCTGACCTCCCCTGTCGTCCCCTCCGCAGCCTCTGACCTCCCCTGTCGTCCCCTCCGCAGCCTCTGACCTCCCCTGTCGTCCCCTCCGCAGCCTCTGACCTCCCCTGTCGTCCCCTCCGCAGCCTCTGACCTCCCCTGTCGTCCCCTCCGCAGCCTCTGACCTCCCCTGTCGTCCCCTCTGCAGCCTCTGACCTCTCCTGTCGTCCCCTCTGCAGCCTCTGACCTCTCCTGTCGTCCCCTCTGCAGCCTCTGACCTCCCCTGTGGTCCCCTCCGCAGCCTCTGACCTCCCCTGTGGTCCCCTCCGCAGCCTCTGACCTCCCCTGTCATCCCCTCCGCAGCCTCTGACCTCCCCTGTCGTCCCCTCCGCAGCCTCTGACCTCCCCTGTCGTCCCCTCCGCAGCCTCTGACGTCCCCTCCGCAGCCTCTGACGTCCCCTCCGCAGCCTCTGACCTCCCCTGTCGTCCCCTCCGCAGCCTCTGACCTCCCCTGTCGTCCCCTCCGCAGCCTCTGACCTCCCCTGTCGTCCCCTCCGCAGCCTCTGACCTCCCCTGTCGTCCCCTCCGCAGCCTCTGACCTCCCCTGTCGTCCCCTCCGCAGCCTCTGACCTCCCCTGTCGTCCCCTCCGCAGCCTCTGACCTCCCCTGTCGTCCCCTCCGCAGCCTCTGACGTCCCCTCCGCAGCCTCTGACGTCCCCTCCGCAGCCTCTGACCTCCCCTGTCGTCCCCTCCGCAGCCTCTGACCTCCCCTGTCGTCCCCTCCGCAGCCTCTGACCTCCCCTGTCGTCCCCTCCGCAGCCTCTGACCTCCCCTGTCGTCCCCTCCGCAGCCTCTGACCTCCCCTGTCGTCCCCTCCGCAGCCTCTGACGTCCCCTCCGCAGCCTCTGACGTCCCCTCCGCAGCCTCTGACCTCCCCTGTCGTCCCCTCCGCAGCCTCTGACCTCCCCTGTCGTCCCCTCCGCAGCCTCTGACCTCCCCTGTCGTCCCCTCCGCAGCCTCTGACCTCCCCTGTCGTCCCCTCCGCAGCCTCTGACCTCCCCTGTCGTCCCCTCCGCAGCCTCTGACCTCCCCTGTCGTCCCCTCCGCAGCCTCTGACCTCCCCTGTCGTCCCCTCCGCAGCCTCTGACCTCCCCTGTCGTCCCCTCCGCAGCCTCTGACCTCCCCTGTCGTCCCCTCCGCAGCCTCTGACCTCCCCTGTCGTCCCCTCCGCAGCCTCTGACCTCCCCTGTCGTCCCCTCCGCAGCCTCTGACCTCCCCTGTCGTCCCCTCCGCAGCCTCTGACCTCCCCTGTCGTCCCCTCTGCAGCCTCTGACCTCTCCTGTCGTCCCCTCTGCAGCCTCTGACCTCCCCTGTCGTCCCCTCCGCAGCCTCTGACCTCCCCTGTCGTCCCCTCCGCAGCCTCTGACGTCCCCTCCGCAGCCTCTGACGTCCCCTCCGCAGCCTCTGACCTCCCCTGTCGTCCCCTCCGCAGCCTCTGACCTCCCCTGTCGTCCCCTCCGCAGCCTCTGACCTCCCCTGTCGTCCCCTCCGCAGCCTCTGACCTCCCCTGTCGTCCCCTCCGCAGCCTCTGACCTCCCCTGTCGTCCCCTCCGCAGCCTCTGACCTCCCCTGTCGTCCCCTCCGCAGCCTCTGACCTCCCCTGTCGTCCCCTCCGCAGCCTCTGACCTCCCCTGTCGTCCCCTCCGCAGCCTCTGACCTCCCCTGTCGTCCCCTCCGCAGCCTCTGACCTCCCCTGTCGTCCCCTCCGCAGCCTCTGACCTCCCCTGTCGTCCCCTCCGCAGCCTCTGACCTCCCCTGTCGTCCCCTCCGCAGCCTCTGACCTCCCCTGTCGTCCCCTCCGCAGCCTCTGACCTCCCCTGTCGTCCCCTCCGCAGCCTCTGACCTCCCCTGTCGTCCCCTCTGCAGCCTCTGACCTCTCCTGTCGTCCCCTCTGCAGCCTCTGACCTCCCCTGTCGTCCCCTCTGCAGCCTCTGACCTCCCCTGTGGTCCCCTCCGCAGCCTCTGACCTCCCCTGTGGTCCCCTCCGCAGCCTCTGACCTCCCCTGTCATCCCCTCCGCAGCCTCTGACCTCCCCTGTCGTCCCCTCCGCAGCCTCTGACCTCCCCTGTCGTCCCCTCCGCAGCCTCTGACGTCCCCTCCGCAGCCTCTGACGTCCCCTCCGCAGCCTCTGACCTCCCCTGTCGTCCCCTCCGCAGCCTCTGACCTCCCCTGTCGTCCCCTCCGCAGCCTCTGACCTCCCCTGTCGTCCCCTCCGCAGCCTCTGACCTCCCCTGTCGTCCCCTCCGCAGCCTCTGACCTCCCCTGTCGTCCCCTCCGCAGCCTCTGACCTCCCCTGTCGTCCCCTCCGCAGCCTCTGACCTCCCCTGTCGTCCCCTCCGCAGCCTCTGACCTCCCCTGTCGTCCCCTCCGCAGCCTCTGACCTCCCCTGTCGTCCCCTCCGCAGCCTCTGACCTCCCCTGTCGTCCCCTCCGCAGCCTCTGACCTCCCCTGTCGTCCCCTCCGCAGCCTCTGACCTCCCCTGTCGTCCCCTCCGCAGCCTCTGACCTCCCCTGTCGTCCCCTCCGCAGCCTCTGACCTCCCCTGTCGTCCCCTCCGCAGCCTCTGACCTCCCCTGTCGTCCCCTCCGCAGCCTCTGACCTCCCCTGTCGTCCCCTCCGCAGCCTCTGACCTCCCCTGTCGTCCCCTCCGCAGCCTCTGACCTCCCCTGTCGTCCCCTCCGCAGCCTCTGACCTCCCCTGTCGTCCCCTCCGCAGCCTCTGACCTCCCCTGTCGTCCCCTCCGCAGCCTCTGACCTCCCCTGTCGTCCCCTCCGCAGCCTCTGACCTCCCCTGTCGTCCCCTCCGCAGCCTCTGACCTCCCCTGTCGTCCCCTCCGCAGCCTCTGACCTCCCCTGTCGTCCCCTCCGCAGCCTCTGACCTCCCCTGTCGTCCCCTCCGCAGCCTCTGACCTCCCCTGTCGTCCCCTCCGCAGCCTCTGACCTCCCCTGTCGTCCCCTCCGCAGCCTCTGACCTCCCCTGTCGTCCCCTCCGCAGCCTCTGACCTCCCCTGTCGTCCCCTCCGCAGCCTCTGACCTCCCCTGTCGTCCCCTCCGCAGCCTCTGACCTCCCCTGTCGTCCCCTCCGCAGCCTCTGACCTCCCCTGTCGTCCCCTCCGCAGCCTCTGACCTCCCCTGTCGTCCCCTCCGCAGCCTCTGACCTCCCCTGTCGTCCCCTCCGCAGCCTCTGACCTCCCCTGTCGTCCCCTCCGCAGCCTCTGACCTCCCCTGTCGTCCCCTCCGCAGCCTCTGACCTCCCCTGTCGTCCCCTCCGCAGCCTCTGACCTCCCCTGTCGTCCCCTCCGCAGCCTCTGACCTCCCCTGTCGTCCCCTCCGCAGCCTCTGACCTCCCCTGTCGTCCCCTCCGCAGCCTCTGACCTCCCCTGTCGTCCCCTCCGCAGCCTCTGACCTCCCCTGTCGTCCCCTCCGCAGCCTCTGACCTCCCCTGTCGTCCCCTCCGCAGCCTCTGACCTCCCCTGTCGTCCCCTCCGCAGCCTCTGACCTCCCCTGTCGTCCCCTCCGCAGCCTCTGACCTCCCCTGTCGTCCCCTCCGCAGCCTCTGACCTCCCCTGTCGTCCCCTCCGCAGCCTCTGACCTCTCCTGTCGTCCCCTCCGCAGCCTCTGACCTCTCCTGTCGTCCCCTCTGCAGCCTCTGACCTCTCCTGTCGTCCCCTCTGCAGCCTCTGACCTCCCCTGTGGTCCCCTCTGCAGCCTCTGACCTCCCCTGTGGTCCCCTCTGCAGCCTCTGACCTCCCCTGTGGTCCCCTCCGCAGCCTCTGACCTCCCCTGTCATCCCCTCCGCAGCCTCTGACCTCCCCTGTCGTCCCCTCCGCAGCCTCTGACCGCCTCTTGTTTTATATCACGTCTGCAGTCTGGAGAGGAGTCAAGAGTGGGAGTGCCGCCAGGATGGGGGTCATGGGAGAAGTCAGACATGTATGGACTGTGGAGAGGAAACTATGGGATAAAACCAGAGCCACCAAGCTGGAGCCGACTGACTGAGCCCTGCAAGGTGCACCCGAGAGGAGGTCAGTGACAGCGCCGCCAGGCCTACCTGAGGGGGGGGGGGGGGCAATACAATATTGTAAGGGGGCACTGATATAAAGGTTTACCCCTTATATCAGTAAACCCCCGTACCTTAGTGTTTTCTTTCTGCGGAAGGTGATCTCTGGTCACCAGAGTCCTCCCCACATTCCCAGAGTTCCCCTTTACATCATAGTCTGCAGGATTCCACCTTACAGTGCAAGGGGGAACTCTGATGTAAAGGGCAATGCTGCAGACCCTGATGTAAGTGAGAACTCTGATGTAAAGGGGAATGCAATGGACTCTGATATAAGTGGGGTCTCTGGTCACCAGTGCCCCCCTTTTATATCAGAGTTCCCGCTTAGATCATGATCTGCAATGTTCCCCTTTATGTCAGAGTTCCCTTGCACTGTAATTGGGAATCCTCCTGATATATGGGGGAACTCTGTGCTGGGTTATATTAATCTGCCATTTTAGGCACCTTTTTTTTGCAGTGTCAGTAAAAAATGTGCCAGTAAATGCCATGATTTTTGCCAGTAAAAAATTGGTGCTGTTTGTAAAAGCCATGTCTCTCTTATCTATATATAATACACTCTTCAAATGTGCTTTAAAATGCATGGTTTTCCCTTTTGTGAACAAGAAAATAATGACGTTATGCGTTTGGGCTGGTATAAAAATGCCATGGGGCTGGTATGAAATTATTTCCAGGGCTGGTTTTTATTCCCAGTCCGGTCCTGAGGGCACCACCCCTCTAGTCATACATCCAGAACCCTGATCTACATACAGGGCAGCCCCCCTAGACATACATCCAGAACCCTGATCTACATACAGGGCACCGCCCCCCCCTAGTCATGCATCCAGAACCCTGATCTACATACAGGGCACTGCCCCCCCAGTCATGCACCCAGAACCCTGATCTATATACAGGGCAGCCCCCCTATTCATGCATCCAGAACCCTGATCTACATACAGGGCACCGCCCCCCCTAGTCATGCATCCAGAACCCTGATCTACATACAGGGCACCGCCCCCCTAGTCATGCATCCAGAACCCTGATCTACATACAGGGCACCGCCCCTTAGTCATGCATCCAGAACCCTGATCTACATACAGGGCACCGCCCCCCCTATTCATAAATTCAGAACCCTGATCTACATACAGGGCAGCCCCCCTATTCATGCATCCAGAACCCTGATCTACATACAGGGCACTTCCCCCCTAGTCATGCATCCAGAACCCTGATCTACATACAGGGCAGCCCCCCTATTCATAAATCCAGAACCCTGATCTACATACAGGGCACCGCCCCTTAGTCATGCATCCAGAACCCTGATCTACATACAGGGCATCGCCCCCCTATTCATAAATCCAGAACCCTGATCTACATACAGGGCAGCCCCCCTATTCATGCATCCAGAACCCTGATCTACATACAGGGCACTGCCCCCCTAGTCATGCATCCAGAACCCTGATCTACATACAGGGCAGCCCCCCTATTCATAAATCCAGAACCCTGATCTACATACAGGGCACCGCCCCTTAGTCATGCATCCAGAACCCTGATCTACATACAGGGCACCGCCCCCCTAGTCATACATCCAGAACCCTGATCTACATACAGGGCACCGCCCCTTAGTCATGCATCCAGAACCCTGATCTACATACAGGGCACCGCCCCCCTAGTCATACATCCAGAACCCTGATCTACATACAGGGCACTGCCCCCCTAGTCATGCATCCAGAACCCTGATCTACATACAGGGCAGCCCCCCTATTCATAAATCCAGAACCCTGATCTACATACAGGGCACCGCCCCTTAGTCATGCATCCAGAACCCTGATCTACATACAGGGCACCGCCCCCCTATTCATAAATCCAGAACCCTGATCTACATACAGGGCAGCCCCCCTATTCATGCATCCAGAACCCTGATCTACATACAGGGCACTGCCCCCCTAGTCATGCATCCAGAACCCTGATCTACATACAGGGCAGCCCCCCTATTCATAAATCCAGAACCCTGATCTACATACAGGGCACCGCCCCTTAGTCATGCATCCAGAACCCTGATCTACATACAGGGAGCCGCATGCATGGATCCCAATGGGGTGGGGTGTGTTTATTTCAAGCACATGATTACAGCCAATAGGCTATAAACAAGGAAGCAGAGCACTGCGTCTGAAGCCCACCCAGTTATGTGATAATAGTAAATGGTGTTTGTCTCCTGCAGGGGGGGGTTTGTCGATGGTTTGCCACCCCCCCTCCCCCGAATTATCGAGCACCGGCCACCACTGGTGTGAAACAAGCCAAGGACACCCAGACGCTAATGATACACACCTTCCTGCTGGTCTCTCCCACCCCTGACCTTCCAGTATTGGAACCAGAAGGGGCAGGTATTGGGGATATCTTTTGGGGGATCAGGCAGAAAGAAGTTTGGATGACTCCTCTTCTGGGGGTTCAGCATCTAAAGAACCTTTCTCAACTTTGCAATCTCAGAAATTGCTAATCCAATCCCTTAATGGAGTTGGTCTGTTATGGATACAAGTTGCCCCCTGCAGAGGTGGATGAGGTTTCCTTCTCCTCTTTGGGTTCGCTAAGACCCCCACAGGGTTCACATACTTGCTCTATGCACCCGTTACTGGAGCAACTGATTTATGCTGATTGGGATCACCCAGATAAGCAGTTTTCTCCTCCTAAGACCCCATTCACACAGGGGCAACACGACTTGCAGGTCGCCTCACCGAGGCGACCTGCACACGACACGACAAAAAGACTTCTGTATAGAAGTCTATGCAAGTCGCCCCAAGTCGCCCCCGAAGTCATACAGGAACCTTTTTCTAAGTCGGAGCGACTTGCGTCGCTCCCCTTAGAACAGTTCCATAGCACAGAACGGGAGTCACCTGACAAGTCGTCCCTGTGTGAACGGGGTCTAAGAAGTTCTCTCTTCTCTATCCTATGGAGAAAAAGTTTACAAAGAGGTGGGATTTGCCAGCGGTAGATGCTGCTATCTCCTCTGTGAACAGGAGTTAAACTTGTCCAGTGGACAATGTCCAAGTATTTAGAGATCCAGCTGATAACAAGTTGGAATCTCTGCTTAAAGCCTCATTTGCTGTAGCTGGTGCGGTAGCACAACCTGCAGTAGCAGCAATAGGCATATGTCAATTCTATAGGGGTGAATTCAAGCAGGTTATTAAAAGAGTTCCTGCTCAAACTGAAGAGGCCCAAAGTTTAGCTGAGCTACTTAGAGCCTTATGTTTTGCAGTGGACGCTATCAAGGATTCTATCCATCAGGCGTCTTGCCTTGCGCTTATGTTGATACATATGTGTAGTAGGGTTGTCCCGATACCACTTTTTTAGGACCGAGTACAAGTACCGATACTTTTTTTCAAGTACTCACCGATACCGATACCGATTACCGATACTTTTTTTTTAATGTCACGTGACAGTTTTTTTTTTTTTTTTTTTTTAACAGTGCTTGCTTTTTTTTGGGGGGGGGGGGGGGGAGGGGGTGAACGTTGTATGTGTGTGTTATTTTTATTTTTTACAATAATATTTTTTTATTCTTTATTGTTTTTTTTTTGTTTTTTTAATCAGCCCTTTTGGGGGGCTTTGGTGAGATATCAGGGGTCTTAACAGACCTCTGATATCTCCCCCTTGAGACAGAGACCGAGGATAGAGATTCCCCAGTCCCTTTCTCTGCAGCCTCAGCTGCACTGAGAATGAATGGAGAGAAGACAGCGGCTCCTCTCCATTCATAAACTGACACATCGTAATCACAGGAGATTACAATGTTTCAGTTATGTGAATGGACAGAGTCAGCTGACTCTGTCCATACACTAAGGAAGGAGGAGGGGGACGGAGGAACAGAGGGGGAGAACGGAGGGGACAGATAAGGAGAGCAGAACGGAGGGGACAGCTGAGAGGGACAGATAAGGAGAGAGGAACGGAGGGGGAGAACGGAGAGGCACAGATAAGGAGAGAGGAATGCAGGGGACAGCGGAGAGGCACAGAGGAACGGAGGGGACATTGAGGAGGATGCAGTGACAGTCAGCGGTGAGCGATCACCGCTGTATGTCACTAAAGCAGCTGAAAGCCGGCGGGGGGAGAATCTTGTAACTCCCCCACGCGCCGATCACAGCTGACTTCCAGGTATCGGGGGAAGCATCGGGAGCATTTGCCCAAGTACAAGTACTTGGGCAAATGCTCGGTATCGGTGCCGATACCGATACTAGTATCGGTATCGGGACAACCCTAATGTGTAGGATTCTGTGGCTAAAGAACTGGTCAGCCGAGTTACCATGCAAGAAGCTCTTGGCTGGGTTTCCCTTTCATAGAGAGAGGTTATTTGGGGAAGATTTGGATAAATATATCCAAAAGATTTCTGGGGGTAAGAGTACCCTTCTGCCGGCTAAGAAAGAGAATAAACGTCCTTTCAAATATACCCCCCCCCCCCATGCCTGGGGCAACAGCGTCCAGGCAGTCATGACAGCCTCCACCGCCAGGGGCAAAGAGTAAGCTTCATTACCAAACACAGGGCCAGAAAAAGCCCTGGGGTCAGAAGTCCACAAAACAGAATCCCAAGGCTTCCTTGTGAAGGGGTTCCCCCGCTCGATCGAGTGGGGCGGAGACTTCGGTGGTTTTCAGAAACTTGGCAAAAGGGAATCCAAGACAAATGGGTCCTTTCTGTGGTAACCCTGAGCTACAAACTAGAGTTCCAAGAATTTCCACCGTCTAGTTTTCTAAGATTAAATGTTCCCAAGGACCCAGTAAAGAAAAAGTCCTTATTTTTGGCACTGGACCGGTTAAGGTCTCAGGGAGTAATAATAGAGGTCCCCTCAGAAGAGGGGGTCATGGGGTTTTTTACAAATCTCTTTTCTGTACCAAAACCAAATGGAGATGTCAGACCCATTCTAGATCTAAAAGATCTGAATCACTTCCTAAATATCTGCTCCTTTCAAATAGAGTCAATCCGGTCAGTTGTATCCACCCTACGGGGAGGAGAAGTTATAGCATCCATAGATATAAAAGATGCGTATCTACATGTTTCCCGCTCACCAGAATTTTCTGCGGTTTGCGGTAGAGCAGCGCCACTTTCAGTTCGTGGCCTTGCCCTTCGGGTTAGCCACCACTCCCCGAGTGTTTACAAAAGTTCTAGCCCCAGTACTGTACTAGCAAGACTAAGGGGCCAGAGTATAGCAGTAATGGCATACCCAGACGACCTGCTACTGGTAGATCAGTCAATAGCATGGTTAAACCATGGGGTGTCCAGAATGGTCAGTTATCTGGGACACCTGAGATGGATTCTCAATTTAGAGAAATCATCCTTGCGGCCAGTAAGAAGGCTGGAGTATTTGGGCCTGGTCATAGACACAACCCAGGAAAGGGTGTTTTTGCCTCAGGCAAAAGTCAACGCTCTAAGAGAGCTGGTCCAGGTGGTGAAGGCAAGGAAGAGTCCTTCCATTCGCCTTTGCATAAGATTACTAGTAGGGGTGCAACGGATCGTCACCGATCCGTGATCCGAACGGGCCAGCCCGTTCAGATCGGCACACCCGCGATCCGCGGAGCGCTCCGCGGCCTCAGGTCTTAGGAAAGGCTGCGGCTTCAGCCTAGCTCCGGAGCCGCGGCCATCTTGGTACACCCGGCGGCGCTGAGCTGCACGCTGATGTCATCACCCCGCCCTCAACTCGTGGGTCCGGCGGCTGGCTTGGCAGCTTCTATTCTTAACTGTAAGGTAAGACTAACAGCACTAGTCTTACTAATACTCATCTCATAATGTATATAGTGGGGAGTCTGTGGATATTACAGCACTGCAGTGGGGGAGATTTTGGATATAACAGTGGGGGACATGTGGACTGGATATATTACAGTGGGGGAGATGTGGATATATTACAGTGGGGAGATGTGGATATATTACAGTGGGGGAGATGTGGATATATTACAGTGGGGAGATGTGGATATATTACAGTGGGGGAGATGTGGATATATTACAGTGGGGAGATGTGGATATATTACAGTGGGGGAGATGTGGATATATTACAGTGGGGGAGATGTGGATATATTACAGTGGGGAGATGTGGATATATTACAGTGGGGAGATGTGGATATATTACAGTGGGGAGATGTGGATATATTACAGTGGGGGAGATGTGGATATATTACAGTGGGGGAGATGTGGATATATTACAGTGGGGAGATGTGGATATATTACAGTGGGGGAGATGTGGATATATTACAGTGGGGGGAGATGTGGATATATTACAGTGGGGGGAGATGTGGATATATTACAGTGGGGGGAGATGTGGATATATTACAGTGGGGGGAGATGTGGATATATTACAGTGGGGGGAGATGTGGATATATTACAGTGGGGGGAGATGTGGATATATTACAGTGGGGGGAGATGTGGATATATTACAGTGGGGGGAGATGTGGATATATTACAGTGGGGGGAGATGTGGATATATTACAGTGGGGGGAGATGTGGATATATTACAGTGGGGGGAGATGTGGATATATTACAGTGGGGGGAGATGTGGATATATTACAGTGGGGGGAGATGTGGATATATTACAGTGGGGGGAGATGTGGATATATTACAGTGGGGGGAGATGTGGATATATTACAGTGGGGGGAGATGTGGATATATTACAGTGGGGGGAGATGTGGATATATTACAGTGGGGGGAGATGTGGATATATTACAGTGGGGGGAGATGTGGATATATTACAGTGGGGAGATGTGGATATATTACAGTGGGGGAGATGTGGCTATATTACAGTGGGGAGATGTGGATATATTACAGTGGGGAGATGTGGATATATTACAGTGGGGGAGATGTGGATATATTACAGTGGGGGGAGATGTGGATATATTACAGTGGGGGGAGATGTGGATATATTACAGTGGGGGGAGATGTGGATATATTACAGTGGGGGGAGATGTGGATATATTACAGTGGGGGGAGATGTGGATATATTACAGTGGGGGGAGATGTGGATATATTACAGTGGGGGGAGATGTGGATATATTACAGTGGGGGGAGATGTGGATATATTACAGTGGGGGGAGATGTGGATATATTACAGTGGGGGGAGATGTGGATATATTACAGTGGGGGGAGATGTGGATATATTACAGTGGGGGGAGATGTGGATATATTACAGTGGGGGGAGATGTGGATATATTACAGTGGGGGGAGATGTGGATATATTACAGTGGGGGGAGATGTGGATATATTACAGTGGGGGGAGATGACGTGGATATTACAGTGGGGGGAGATGACGTGGATATTACAGTGGGGGGAGATAACGTGGACATTACAGTGGAGGGAGATGATGTGGATATTACAGTGGGGGAGATTTTTTTTTTGTTGATCCGAAAATGATCCGAACCCTGACTCCTGATCCGAGGAACGATCCGAACCGTGAGTTTTTTGATCCGTTGCACCCCTAATTACTAGGGAAGATTGCAGCTTCCTTCGAAGTGGTTCCCTATGCCCAGTTTCATTCAAGACTGTTGCAACACAGTATTCTGTCTGCTTGGAACAAACAGATCCAAGCCTTGGATTGTCCAATGAATTTGGCTCCAAAAGTACGCCAGAGTCTCAATTGGTGGTTGATAACCAGGAATTTACAGAAAGGAAAATCCTTCATTCCAGTTTCCTGGAGAGTAGTAACAATGGATGCCAGCCTATGGGGCTGGGGAGCAGTTCTAGAAGAGACCACGGTTCAAGGAAAGTAGTCAGAGTCTGAGAAGACCTTGCCCATCAATATCCTAGCGATTTGGGCAGTACGTTTGGCTCTAATAGCCTGGACGTTCAGCTTGTGGAGTTCTACTGTCAGGATACAATCCCACAATGTCACAGCAGTGGCTTATATTATTTACCAAGGGGGCACCAGAAGCCACGCAGCCCAAAGGAAGGTGGACCATATTCTGTCTTGGACAGAGAAACATGTTACATCCCAATGTCTTTTTGGCCATATGCCAAAGATGGGGTACGCCAGATGTAGATCTGTTGGCGTCCAGGTTCAACAAGAAGTTGGACAACTTTGTGGCAAGAACAAGGGATCCACTTGCACTCGGAATAGATGCCTTAGTGACCCAATGGGATCAGTTTTCACTGATTTATGCATTCCCTCCAGTTCAGCTATTACCACGGCTGCTCCACAGGATCAGGGAAGAAGGGAAGCCGGTAATCTTAGTAGCCCCGGCATGGCCCAGAAGACCCTGGTATGCAGGGATCTTGAGAATGGCAGTAGGGGAGTCATGGACTCTTCCATCTCGTCCGGACCTGCTGTCGCAGGGACCGGTATTCCATCCTGCCTTACAGTCGCTAAATTTAACGGTGTGGCTATTGAAGCCCATATTTTAGAGAATCGGGGGCTTTCAGGTTCAGTAGTAACCACCCTGATTAATGCCAGAAAGCCAGTCTCCAGGACCATTTATTACAGGGTCTGGAAGGCCTATGTCTCTTGGTGTGAAACCAAGGGTTGGCATCCTCGAAATTATGTCACAGGAAGAATTCTGGCCTTTCTACAGTTAGGAGTAGAAATGAAGCTTGCCTCGAGTACGATCAAGGGTCAGATTTCGGCCTTGGCAGTATTTTTCCAAAGGCCGCTTGCTTCACATTCTTTAGTCCGGACATTCATACAAGGGGTAACTCGGATAACTTCACCAGTTAGAGCACCCTTGTACCCATGGGATTTGAATATGGTTTTGTCAGTGTTGCAAATACAACCTTTTGAACCTATATGTAATATTCCTTTGCTCCTTTTAACAAGGAAATTGGTATTCCTAGTTGCGGTAACCTCCGCAAGAAAAGTTTCAGAGTTGGCTGCTTTCTCCTGTAAAGAGCCATACTTAAAGCGGTTGTATACCCGCTGAAAATTTTTTTTTTTTTTTTTTTTTTTTTTTTTTTTTTACCCCTGTAAAGCAAAAGGCTTAATGAGCTAGTATGCACCACATACTAGCTCATTATGAAATACTTACCTTAGAACGAGGCGTCGGTATCTTACCTGGTCCACACCGAGGTAGCTGACATGTTGGCTCGGCGTGTCTTCCGGGTATCGTGGTTCCATCGCTGTGAGTGGCTGGAGCCGTGATGTCATCACTCCCGCGCATGCGCGCGGGAGATTTCTTCCCCGGCAAGGTCCGGCCGTTGCCGGGCCTTCAGCCGAGAATCCCCTGTGTGCATGCGCCGCTGCAGTCAGCGGCTCATAGCAAGGGGAATATCTCCTGAACTGTACAGGTTTAGGAGATATTTTTTTACCTACAGGTAAGCCTTATTATAGGCTTACCTGTAGGTAAAAGTTAAAAAAAAAGACTATACAACTGCTTTAATCATGCATAAGGATATGGTGGTGCTGCCTCCTCACCCAACCTTTTTACCGAGGTAGTATCTGGTTTTCATCTGAATCAAGATGTTTCCCTACCTTTTCTTTTTTTCAGAACCTCGTTCTGCGGAAGAAAAATTATTGCATTCTCTCGATGTAGTGAGAGCAGTTAAGGCCTATCTGAAAGCCACAGCTCAGATACAGAAAACTGATGTTTTGTTTGTGTTGCCAGAAGGCCTAGAAAGGGCCAGGCAGCATCGAAATCTACTATTGCTAAGTGGATTCGTCAGGTGATTAGTCAGGCTTATGGTCTGAAAAGAAAGGTTCCTCCCTTTTAAGATTAAAGCGTACAGTCAGTGCTTCATGGGCAGTGCATCACCAATCCTCTGTGGCTCAGATTTGCAAGGCCGCTACTTGGTCGTCAGTTCATACATTCACAAGATTCTATCAGATGGATGGAAGATGGCAGGAGGACACCGCCTTCGGGCGCAGTGTGCTGCAGGCAGCAGTATAGGTCCTCAAGCTTGGTGGTGGCTGTTTTGCTTTGTGTCTCCCTCCCCTCAGGTGGCATTACTTTGGGACATCCCATATAGTTATTACTATGGTGCTCTGTGTCCCGTGATGTACGATAAAGAAAATAGGATTTTTATAACGGCTTACCTTTAAAATTATTTTCTTGGAGTACATCACGGGACACAGAGATCCCGCCACCCCTCTTACTGGGATAAGTATATATTGCTTTGCTACAGAAACTGAAGTATTCCCTGTATGGGAGGGGTTATATAGGGAGGGGGACTTCCTGTTTTTTTGAGTGTACCAGTGTCCATTCACCTACAGGTGGCGTATAACCCATATAGTTATTACTATGGTGCTCTGTGTCCCGTGATGTACTCCAAGAAAAGGATTTTACAGGTAAGCTGTTATAAAAATCCTATTATATAATGTTTGGGGGTTCTGAGTAATTTTCTAGCAAAAATATGATGATTTTTACATCATAGGAGAGAAGTGTCAGAATTGGCCTGGGTGGCGAGGGGTTAATTACCATAAGTAAGGCCCCTTTCACACTGGGGTGGTTTGCAGGCGTTATTGCACCCCTAAACAGCCTCCGCAGTATGTTCAGTGTGAAAGCCCGAGGGCTTTCACACTGAAGCGGTGCGCTGGCAGGAGAAGAAAAAATCTCCTGCAAGCCGCATCTTTGGAGCGGTGAAGGAGCGGTGTATTTACCGCTCCTTCACCGCTCCTGCCCATTGAAATCAATGGGACAGCGCGGCTATACCGCGGCAATACCGCTGCTATAGCCGCGCTATACGAGTGGTTTTAACCCTTTTTCGGCCGCCAGCGGGGGGTTAAAACCACACCGCTAGCGGCCAAATACCGCGGTAAAACAGCGCTAAAAATAGCGCTGTTTTACCGCCAACGCCCCCTACCGCCCCAGTGTGAAAGGGGCCTAAGTAATATACAAATAATTTATTATATATTGTTTTTAACTTACTATATTTTCAAAATCTGTACTCAAGCAGGTGGCTTAATGGACAAATTACTGAAGTTTGAAGTTATAACTTCCAACCAGAAATTTCACAGTAAATAGATAAATAATACATGATTATCTTATAACATATAGAATAATAATATATGATTTAGTTTGTACCTTTCCAGCAGCAGCAGATTCTCATTCTCCCTCATAACTGTGTGAGAAAAACATTGTTGGGATTGTGGGTGAAACACAAAAACTCATGATTTTTATTTGTAGTTCAGAGGGCTGTGCGGAGCAATTGTCTTTTAGACACACCCCCTCCTATGACACTGCAGTGAGAGGCGTGCCTCCACTGAGGCTTTTCTATTGGACAGATTGGGCCAATGGTACTTTACCATTGGTCCAAGACTCCAAGCTGTCCATTGAGCTCAGTGCCTCTCACAAGAAGTGAGGAGAGGCTCTGTGAACTCATCCTCTCAGTCTGCTGCAAATTGAGTGTGCCAGCTTGTATTTATACTGGCCGCTCTGTATGTAGCTTCTGACAGGCTGCACAAGGAGCCCCATATCTCCGTACCATAGATGATAGGAGCCCCAATGATTTCAGCTACCTACCCCCAAATTTGGTGTCTCTGTGACCTCAGGTCACCGAGCTACGACCCTCGAAGCTCAATTTTTTTTTATGTTCATGGCAGGTGAGGCCCTGCTGGCTCTGCACTTGTTTAACATGAATCGGGGAAATGCTGTATTAAAGGAGAAGTCCAGCCAAAGCTGGTTTGGCTGGGCATCTCCTGTGGATCACATGCAGTTCGTTTTGCACTCCTGTGACCCATTTTCAGCAGAGAGCGGGCTGAATTCCACTCTCTGCTGACCCCACAGATTTCAGTCCAGGCTCCGCGTCATCCCGACAATAAAGACTGGATCCGCCAGGTGCCTGGACTGACACCCCGCTCAGCCTCTCAGTGAGCCGCTCCCTTCCCCCTCCACAGGTCAACACACTAGTGAGTGAGGAGGAGCAGAGAGGAGAGATGTGACTGACAGTCTGCAGCTCTCTGCTCGGGCAGCTGTGAGAACCGAGTGATTGGAGATGTTTGATCTCTCGGTTCTCAGTGTAGAGGCGGCGGGGGACAGATGCTGCATCCCCCTAGGTTATGTGTAGTGTGCTGGTTACTTTCATATACCCCTTTAAATAACTTCACACCAGGCAGAACAATAATTCAAAGGCTTTACTGAAAGTCTTTAGCACAACAAAGGAACAGGCACTACTTGTATAATTGTGGTCAAGATGTTAAATTAATTATTTCATGATAGATATGCGGGAGATATCATTGCTAACCTTCTAAAAATGCTTTTTGTCTGGCTGTAATGCTGACCCGTGGGTCTGAATGTTTTCTAAGCCAGAACCTGTATGCACATCACAGAAGTTTAGGGAAAGTTAAAAATTCTTTTTTGCATACCTCCTCCGGGTTAATGAATATAAATATTGGAACAACAGAGCCATGGTGTTGGCATTTTCAGAAAGAAAATTCAGCAATGGAAATCTCTGGAAACAAAACAACAGATTAGAAATCTCTAATCAGACATCGGCCGCTTGATCCCTCTATTAGGCTTTTGCATGCATGCGCTTTATGTGATAATGACTAAGCCCCTCATCTTCATGACATTGTCAAAAAAGGACAGAGCATGAGTGACCTTAAAATGAACCCCCCTCTGTGAAAAAAGTTCTGAAGACGCCCATGGGCAGCACTATTGCTAATTCAAAAGGCAACCTGCCTACAAGCTGCAGGAGTACAGATTGTCTCCCATCTGATACAGATTTGAAATGACATTTTCTTTGTAAATAAATTGGGGTACAAATTGTTGGAAGAACAACAGCAAAGTTGCTTATATATAATGTGACTATATACTGTATGCATTATACCTATCTATCCAGCAGGTGGCACTGTGATGTTATAATATGTATTCTATGATATAATGCAGGCGACCATAGGCGTGCCCACGGGGTGTGCCGGGTGTGCCCAGGCACACCCTAATCATTCAGTCCTGTCTGTGTCTTAACAAGTTTCGTCAATGCTAAATGCCGGCAACATCTGTCCTGTTGCTGTGTAACTTCAGTCACCACCACTGCGGCCGGTAAAAACAGCTGTGCTGTGAGTGGGAGGTGATTGAGCAGGGAACTAGGACCTCAGCTGCGGAGTAAGCCAGACGCATTTTCTGATGCAGCTTCTATAGTTCTGGCTGCAGGTCCTCACAGTAGCCGGCGGAGTGATCTACATCTGCACTCCGCCCCCCCCCCCCCCTCCAGCTTCTCTCTCCCTGGAAGCAGCGGACTAGCAGAGCCTGAGAGCGGCAGACGAGTGGCTGCAGCCTCCTAGATCCAGGTAGTGATTGCATGTAGAGAAGCTTCCAATCTCGTTTTTTCTATCTCCCTCAAGTCTTATGTATGTTCAATCTGTGTCCTCATCCACTTAGATCCTGCCCCTATCTCCAGTGCCGTCTGCCCAGAGAACATGGAGGGGGGGGGGGGGCACTGCTAGTGCCAGGTGCTGCTGACACTGTGCAGGGAAGGGGGTGAGCTGAGCTCATGTTCTAAGAAAAGTCAATTTAGAGAGGTAAGCTGCAGTTTCACATCAGAACTATTCAGGAGGATTTGTTTGCAGTGTGATGAGAATGATTAAGCTAATAGGAGGATCTGAAGAGCAGAGTGTGTGTATGGGGGAGTCTGCTCAGCGCTACTCACAGCTCACAGATATCTTGAACAGTGGCACTTATCACTATATAAACAACCCCAGCACTCTGTGTATGTCCAGATAATCTGAAGAAACTTTATAACCATTCAATGTTACCCTGTGTTCTCCAAACTCTGTACAACATGTAAATTCCCCATATAAACTACCGTATATACTCGAGTATAAGTCGAATTTTTCAGCACATTTTTTTTGTGCTGAAAGTGTCCCCCTCGACTTATACTCGAGTCAAGCACTTTTCTGCAGCAAAAAATTTCATTTTCCGAACCGACTTTGGGGCCCCGTATCTCAGGGCCACTTGGTGCTAGAAACCCCACATTTGGTATGCAAATTCAGTGGATCTGTTATCACAACATATCCAAAGCTGAAGTTCCTAGCACTAAGTGGCCCCGAGATACAGGGCCCCAAAATCGGTTCGGAAAATGTCATTCTCTGCTGCAGAAAAGTGCTTGACATTTTCTGAACCGATTTTGGGGCCCCATATCTCAGGGCCAATTGGTGCTAGGAACCCCAAATTTGGTGTGCAAACCCAGTGGACCTGGTACCATAACATATCCAAAGCTGGGGTTCCTAGCACCAAGTGGCCCTGAGATACGGGACCCCAAAACTGGTTCAGAAAATGTCATTCTCTGCTGCAGAAAAGTGCTTGACATTTTCTGAACTGATTTTTGGGGCCCTGTATCTCGGAGCCACTTGGTGCTAGAAACCCCAGCTTTGGAAATTTTATGGTGCTAGTTCCACTGGGTTTGCACACCAAATTTGGGGTTCTTAGCACTAAGTGGCCCCGAGATATGGGGCCCCAAATTCGGTCAACTGTGTCTATCTGCAGCAATGTCATTTCGGGACCCTTTGGGTTCAGAGACCCCAAATTTTGGCTCCAGCTAGGGGGCATCTAGGAACCCTTAACTCAGGGCTTGACAAATTTGCTTGGAATCTAGGAGCCAGCTAAAAAAGTTAGGAGCCAGGTTTTTTTTTTTTTTTTTTTAAACGACCGACAAAGCTTTATTTTCAATATAAAAATTAACCAATCTTAAATTTACACAGAGACGACTAGAACGAATGTGACTGCTTTTATTTCCTGCCATGCAGGGACACAAGACCGCCATATTCCCGCTAAGGATCCAATCAGGTCCGCCTGAAAAACTGACAGGTGAACCTGATCAGACAGCCCGTGTGAAAGGGGCCAAGCAGGGAGATGACAAATAATAAATTCATTTTAATTAACCACTTCCTTCCCGCAGGACGACTATATACGTCCTGTCTTTGAAGAGAAATACCGTTGTTATGGTAGCAGCTCGCTCCATAACCCCGGTATCTTCTTCAAGAGCCGGCGGTTCTCTTTCAGATAAAAGTGGTCTCTGCGGCAGATTCGCAGCGAGATCACTTTTATCGGCGGCAGGAGAGGGCCCCCCCTACCGCCGCTCTCCGGTGCCCTTCACCGCTTACCGTGGCCGTCGGTAACGGCGGAGGCGATCCGGATCTGTCCCTGGCCTGACATGGAGACGAGTGAGAGGAAGATGGCCCCCCCGCCCATCTCCAAGTCATTGCAGGGCGGAAGCGACGTCAAATCGTCACTTCCACCCATAGCTCTTGAAGGGACATTTTTTTTTTTTTTCAAATGACAATTTTTTTTTTTAATGCATTTTAGTGTAAATATGAGATCTGAGGTCTTTTTGACCCCAGATGTCATATTTAAGAGGACCTGTCATGCTTTTTTTCTATTACAAGGGATTTTTACATTCCTTCTAATAGGAATAAAAGTGACTTTTTTTTTTTTTTTTTTTAAAAGAACAGTGAAAAAATAAAAGTTAAAATAAATAAGAAAAAAAATAAATGTAAATGTGCCCCATCCCTTGTAATAGAAATAAAAGTGACACAATTTTTATTTTTTTTTAAAAACCGTGTAAAAATAAAAAATAAAAAGTAAAATATATAAGAAAAAATAATAATTTTTTTAAATGCGCCCCGTCCTGCCGAGCTCGCTTGCAGAAGCGAACGCATATGTGAGTAGCGCCCGCATATGAAAGCGGTGTTCAAACCACACGTGAGGTATCGCCACGATCGTTAGAGCGAGAGCAATAATTCTAGTCCTAGACCTCCTCTGTAACTCAAAACATGCAACATGTAGAATTTTTTAAACGACACCTATGGAGGTTTTAAAGGGTAAAAGTTTGTCGCCATTCCACGAGCGGATGAAATTTTGAAGCGTGACATGTTGGGAATCAATTTACTCGGCGTAACATCATCTTTCAAAATATAAAAAAAAATTGGGCTAACTTTACTGTTTTCTTATTTTTTAATTAAAAAAAGTATTTTTTCCCAAAAAAGTGCGCTTGTAAGTCCGCTGCGCAAATACGGTGTGACAGAAAGTATTGCAATGACCGCCATTTTATTCTCTAGGGTGTTAGAATAAAAAATATATATAATGTTTGGGGGTTCTAAGTAAAGGGAAGGAGATGAGCAGGCAGTGAAAACAGGTAGGGAAAGCTGCTCCATTAGCATTGGTGGATGTCTTGTCATACCAACGGCCACCACCAGAGGGCGCCCGATTGCAGAAGGAACCATAGGACTGCAGTAGGCCGCAAAGCCGGGGGCCTCAATTACCGGCGCGGCCCAGCGCGATCGCGGCGGGAGGGGGGGGGGTTGTCGAACGGACACAGGATACCCCAGCTGTGCCGCCCCAGGCGCCAGGTCGCTAATTCTAGTCGCAAATGCGACCTGGCGCCCGGGGTTTGTCGAGCCCTGCCTTAACTACCCAGTTTGAAGTTCAGAGGACCTATGGCTGCAAATGGGCACAGTGAGGCATGCAAATGGGCACAGTGATGCTGCAAATGGGCATTGTTGACCCTCTTTTCCACTTAAAGTAGCTGTGCATTTCTCACCCTCGTCTTATACTCGGGTCAATAAGTTTTTCCCATTTTTTTTGTGGTAAATTAGGGCCTCGACTTAAACTCGAGTATATACGGTAACCACTCTCTCTATATAAGTTACCTGTCCTCAATAATCAGAGCAGAGCGCAGTGTTCACAGTTATTTACATGGTAGTGCAATTGTATGAACACTGATTATTTAGAGAATAATGTTTTTTTTATTGAGAATTGTTATTTTGCATCTACTCAGGCTTTTTTTTACACACGCACAGGCATGGTTTTCATGCATTGTGTGTAGGGCAGCCCATTAATTTCGAGTGCTTTCACTCTCATACCTCACACACTCCTCTCCTGTACATACCGCTCACTGTCATATCCTCCACACTCCTCTCCTGTACATACTGCCCACTGTCATATCCTCCACACTCCTCTCCTGTACATATCGCTCACTGTCATACCCTCCACACTCCTCTCCTGTACATACTGCCCACTGTCATATCCTCCACACTCCTCTCCTGTACATACCGCCCACTGTCATACCCTCCACACTCCTCTCCTGTACATATCGCTCACTGTCATACCCTCCACACTCCTCTCCTGTACATACTGCCCACTGTCATATCCTCCACACTCCTCTCCTGTACATTCCACCCACTGTCATATCCTCCACACTCCTCTCCTGTACATACCGCTCACTGTCATACCCTCCACACTCCTCTCCTGTACATACCGCCCACTGTCATATCCTCCACACTCCTCTCCTGTACATACCGCCCACTGTCATATCCTCCACACTCCTCTCCTGTACATTCCACCCACTGTCATATCCTCCACACTCCTCTCCTGTACATACCGCTCACTGTCATACCCTCCACACTCCTCTCCTGTACATACCGCCCACTGTCATATCCTCCACACTCCTCTCCTGTACATACCGCCCACTGTCATATCCTCCACACTCCTCTCCTGTACATTCCACCCACTGTCATATCCTCCACACTCCTCTCCTGTACATTCCACCCACTGTCATATCCTCCACACTCCTCTCCTGTACATATCGCTCACTGTCATACCCTCCACACTCCTCTCCTGTACATACCGCCCACTGTCATATCCTCCACACTCCTCTCCTGTACATACCGCCCACTGACATATCCTCCACACTCCTCTCCTGTACATTCCACCCACTGTCATATCCTCCACACTCCTCTCCTGTACATACCGCCCACTGTCATATCCTCCACACTCCTCTCCTGTACATTCCACCCACTGTCATATCCTCCACACTCCTCTCCTGTACATACCGCTCACTGTCATACCCTCCACACTCCTCTCCTGTACATACCGCCCACTGTCATACCCTCCACACTCCTCTCCTGTACATACCGCTCACTGTCATACCCTCCACACTCCTCTCCTGTACATACCGCTCACTGTCATACCCTCCACACTCCTCTCCTGTACATACCGCTCACTGTCATACCCTCCACACTCCTCTCCTGTACATACCGCTCACTGTCATACCCTCCACACTCCTCTCCTGTACATACCGCCCACTGTCATACCCTTCACACTCCTCTCCTGTACATACTGCCCACTGTCATATCCTCCACACTCCTCTCCTGTACATACCGCTCACTGTCATATCCTCCACACTCCTCTCCTGTACATACCGCCCACTGTCATATCCTCCACACTCCTCTCCTGTACATACTGCTCACTGTCATATCCTCCACACTCCTCTCCTGTACATACCGCCCACTGTCATATCCTCCACACTCCTCTCCTGTACATACTGCCCACTGTCATATCCTCCACACTCCTCTCCTGTACATACTGCTCACTGTCATATCCTCCACACTCCTCTCCTGTACATACAGCTCACTGTCATATCCTCCACACTCCTCTCCTGTACATACCGATCACTGTCATATCCTCCACACTCCTCTCCTGTACATACCTCCCACTGTCATACCCTCCACACTCCTCTCCTGTACATACCGCCCACTGTCATACCCTCCACACTCCTCTCCTGTACATACCGCTCACTGTCATACCCTCCACACTCCTCTCCTGTACATACCGCTCACTGTCATACCCTCCACACTCCTCTCCTGTACATACCGCTCACTGTCATACCCTCCACACTCCTCTCCTGTACATACCGCTCACTGTCATACCCTCCACACTCCTCTCCTGTACATACCGCCCACTGTCATATCCTCCACACTCCTCTCCTGTACATACCGCCCACTGTCATATCCTCCACACTCCTCTCCTGTACATACTGCCCACTGTCATATCCTCCACACTCCTCTCCTGTACATACTGCTCACTGTCATATCCTCCACACTCCTCTCCTGTACATACTGCTCACTGTCATATCCTCCACACTCCTCTCCTGTACATACCGCTCACTGTCATACCCTCCACACTCCTCTCCTGTACATACTGCTCACTCTCATACCTCCCATACTCCTTTCATGTACATAGTGCTCACTCTCTTACGCTCCACATTTTGCACTTTTCTTTCACTGTGCCGGCAGGGAGAGGGGAAAGACCTTTCTTACATTATAAAACGTTTGCTCATATTTATTTATAAGAATATATACAGTGTATATGTGTGTGTGTATGTGTATATATATATATATATATATATACACCTACATACTCGCATGTGCGTTTGAGATTTGGTGCACACCCTAATGCGATAGGCTGCGCACACCTATGCAGGGGACTCCAAACTTTCTAAACTAAGAGCCAGTTTATTGTCCTTCAGACATTAGAGGGGCCGAACTGTGTCCAGCGGGAGTGAAATATTCCTGGCAATAATGGGAGTAAACATCACTACATTTGGTATTAGGGGGGAGAAATAGTGCCCCATATTTAGTATCATTGGAAGGAATAGTGTCCCATTATGTTGGTGTCAGTTGGCAGAATAATGTCTCATATCAGTGGGAGGAATAGTGCCCCAAGGGCTAGATAAAGGCAAGTAAAGGATGTACAGTGCCTTGAAAAAGTATTCATACCCCTTGAATATCTCCACAATTTGTCATGTTACAACCAAAAACGTAAATGTATTTTATTGGGATTTTATGTGATAGACCAACACAAAGTGTCACATAATTGTGAAGTGGAAGGAAAATAATAAATGATGCAAATAAATATGTGAAAAGTGTGGGGGAGGGGCATTTGTATGGCGCCCCCCGGAGTCAATACTTTGTAGAACCCCCTTTCTCTACAAGTCTTTTTGGGGGTGTCTCTACCAGCTTTGCACATCTAGAGAGGACATTTCTGCCCATTCTTCTTTGTAAAATATCTCAAGCTCTGTCAGATTGGATGGAGAGCGTCTGTGAACAGCAATTTTCAAGTCTGGCCACAGATTCTCAATGTGATTTAGGTCTGGACTGTGACTGGGCCATTCTAACACATGAATATGCTTTGATCTAAACCATTCCATTGTAGCTCTGGCTGGATGTTTCGGGTCATTGTCCTGCTGGAAGGTGAACCTCCGCCCCGGTCTCAAGTCTTTTGTAGACTCTAACAGGTTTTCTTCTAAGATTGTCCTGTATTTGTCTCCATCCATCTTCCCATCAACTCTGACCAGCTTCCCTGTCCCTGCTGAAGAAAAGCATCCCCACCACATGATGCTGCCACCACCATGTTTCACAGTGGGGATGGTGTGTTCAGGGTGATGTGCAGTGTTAGTTTTCCCCACACAAAGCGTTTTACTTTTAGGCCATAAAGTTGAATTTTGGTCTCATGTGACCAGATCACCTTCTTCCACATGTTTGCTGTGTCCTCCACATGGCTTCTCACAAACTACAAACAGGACTTCTTATGACTTTCTTTCTCCAATGTCTTTTTTTCTTGTCACTCTTCCATAAAGGGCAGATTTGTGGAGAACACGACTAATAGTTGTCCTGTGGACAGATTCTCCCACCTGAGCTGTGGATCTCTGCAGCTCCTCCAGAGTTACCATGGACCTCTTGGCTCTTCTCTGATGAATGCTCTCCTTGCCCGGCCGGTCAGTTTAGGTGGACGGCCATGTCTTGGTAGGTTTGCGGTTGTGCCATACTCTTTCCATTTTCCGATGATGGATTGAACAGAGCTCCGTGAGATGATCAAAGCTTGGGAGATCTTTTATAACCTAACCCTGCTTTATACTTCTCCACAACTTTATCCCTGACCTGTCTGGTGTGTTCCTTGGCCTTCATGATGCTGTTTGTTCACTAAGGTTCTCTAACAAGGTTCTCTAACAAACCTCTGAGGGCTTCACAGAACAGCTGTTTTTATACTGGGATTAAATGTCACACAGGTGGACTCTATTTACTAATTAGGTGACTTCTGAAGGCAGGAGCAGAATCACTGCAGTACACCGCTCGATACTGCCAAGGATCCTTGAAAAAGTCACGTGACCGTGACGCAACGCGTGGGAGGAGCCAAGGACGCACTGTGCAGACTGGTAGTATCAAGCGGTGTACTGCAGCGATTCTGCTCCTGTCTGAGGCGGCTGACTGCTATATAGAAACCTGCATATGCCTTTTTACTATTAGGCGCACGTGAGTGGATTAAATACAAGTTTGCCTGTGTACCTGGTATGAAGAGCATTGCGCAATGATCTCTTTTTTCTTATCTGCTTTATTTGTGAGGTCTGATGGTGATCGTCACAGCTGATGTGTACAAAGCAAAGAAACATTGTTGTTGAAAAACTATCAATGAGCACCCCAATTAAGCAAGTGTGTGCTATTTAAGAACTTTGCTAGTGGGACTAGAGCGAGGTTCTATGTCATTTTGATTGTCTGATGCTTTTATTTTATGGATTTAACTTAACTTTTAACACATTATTATTTATTTATTGATGTGTATTATATTTACACACCTGGTGTCACTAATTTATATATTCTTATATATTGCACTTTTTTCACTGCTGGATTAACTTTAGTGTATTAGTGGTTTAAAGGCTATTTTTTCATCTATTTTATCACATTTGGAAGCGCTTCAAACACCATTTTATTCTATTTTTTTAAGTGACCTGAAACACTTTTTTTTTATAGCAGCCTCACTTGTTTGATGTGTATTTATCAGTTATTAATCATCACAGCGCTTTGTGTTTTTTAGACTTTTTTAATCCTTCTCCACAGGATTCTCCTCTCCTCAATCGATCATGGTATGCAATGATAGAAATCACCATAGTGAAGTACTTTCCAATTAATATTTTTTAAAACCGTATTAACTTACATTAAAAACACAGTGATAATCATAAGGAGATCTCCAAATCTCCAAGGGAGCAAACGGCTGAGTTTGTGGTCTCGGTCGTGACCAGAAGTGACGTCACCCGGCTCCTCCCGATGCGTTGCATCACAAATCGTGTGACTTTCTCAGGGCTGGAGAGAGGAGAGGGGAAAAAGCCTAAAAAAGAAAACGAATGCAGCCACAACATTTTGGTTTTGGGTTTAATACTGCTTTAAATACCGGCATCTGGCAGCAGAAATTCTCAGCTGCAGGTGAAGGTATTTAAATGACAGAGCACACCCCCCCTCCCCCACAACTTCAACCAACACTCACACCTACAGGTGCGATTACCTCGTATTAAGTTATACAATTTAACCAGCAAACCTCACACAGGTCAGGTGACACGTTACAGGAAGGTCAGCACATTACATGGATGAGAGGAGTTGTAGGAGTACAGAATGTCTCTGATCTGATATTGATGTAATAATGATATTTTCTCCCCCAGTTTTGGGTACAAATAACTTTATTTATATTTTATAGGGGCTCTGAGGGTGACAATGAGGACGTCAATTGTGTCAGTACTGAGAGATGAGGATGTCACCATTCACTGTGATATATCTGATCTAAATACTGGGAGTGCCATTGCAGTACTATGGAGGAGGACATCAGAGAACGGCACTGAGAACGATGTGTTTGAATACAGTGAAGGACAGGTGACGGTATACAGACTGGGAAGTTTCATGGATAATACAGAGATCCGGAAAGGAAACGCCGAGCTCCACATCCCTCGAGTCCAGTTCTCTGATGAGGGGGAATATACCTGTATAGTGATAAACACTCCGGATAAAGGGGAGGGTAGAGCTACCCTACAGGTGTCAGGTGAGTGATGGTGACAATGACATTGCTCTTCCCTTCCCCCATACTGTGTTATATGGCTCTGGGGTGATTTACTAAGAGAGTTGAGAATCTTCACTCCATAAATTGTCGTTGTGATCATTTTGAATTCTCCAATCATTTGCAGATTAAATAAATAAACAGGAATTTTCTTATACTATAATTGGAAAATGTAAGTGACTTTTCCTGAGAGAACATTCTCTACTCCTTTAGTAAATCAGCCCTTATGAGGAATCTCCCCCAGAGAATTCCTCCCTCTAGTGGTGGAAGTGAGAGACTAGAGGGAGCCCAGTGACCACATCTACTGACTGGAGGGTATCCTGTCCCCCTTCCATCTAATCCACCATTACAATGGGTTCTTCTTGGTATAATCTGCACAGTCTGTGGATGTGATCTCTGTGTTTTCTGCAGATTAGATCAATAATGATTATTCTCTGTACAGCTCCTCCATTGGCTTATGTGACACCGGCAGATCCAACCGTAGAGGAGGGGACGGAGAAGACGGTGATGTGTGAAGTTCACAGTTTTTACCCAAAAGATATTTCTATACGCTGGGCTCAATATCGTAAGGATTCTCCTGATTATGAGCTCCTGGAAATGTGGACTTCTGTAAAGAGTTGGCTTATAAATTCAGACGGGACGTACAATGTGACAAGTCTACTGACCCTGAACCCCAAGATGGAGGACAATGGGAACATCTATTCCTGTGTTATCAATCACCGATCTCTGAAGATTGAACTGTCCAGGAATCTCACCCTCACAGTGACAGGTCAGTAATATCTCTTATTATTTTACATTACATACCATAGATTTCATGGTAACTACCCGCCTGTCATATAGAAGGTGAGGTGTTTGGTTGGTGAAGTGCCCGGACTCTAAACACCACGAGATGTCACCAGCACACTTCCGGGAAATTTTCATTCACTCACATTGGTGGCACAACTAAGTGCAATACGATTTGTAGGCTCCTCCATACGTGGGTGATGATTGGTCAATGTGCACCCATAAATCTTGTGGTCTTATTACCAAGTGGGGGCAATTTTCCTACATACCCCCCACTCTGAGATTATCTCTATAAATCTGTATGTTGGGTAGGTGAGGAGCATTTTTTGTTTGTACACTATTCCTTCAGCCTCTCACACAATATCTCCTCTTGTGGGTAGAACATTCCTTGACTCATGATGACATCAGGTATTGGCCATCTTCTTTCTATTGGTGGCAGCTGGTCAAAGGCCTATATCTCTTCTTCAATACGGTCTGTTGGACATCGTCTTCCTTCCAGAACATTCCCTGACTCCTGATATCAGGTATTTCCAGCTTCTCCTCCATGATGTGGACTTCCATCTCTTCTTTCTGTATTCTCCGAGCAACCCAAACTCTCCCACTTCATCAGCATATATCCTTGTCACAGAAGTCGGTAAGGTGGCTGATGACGGAGTCCTCTCTTATACATACAAGAAATTCAGTTCATCTCCTTTTTTTATTTTTCTGATATCTGCTGATGTAAGCTTTTTTTTTATATATATTTTTTTAATATATATATATACATAAATAATGTAAATGTAGAACTGCTCCCGCAGGAACTGCTGGAATACTTGTACCCGGGCTTTCCACTGATTATCCTGCAACTAGTTACACGGTATTTCCACACAGCCAGATGCACACACTCTTCTGCTCGTTGTCTCCAATGACCAGTCTAGGGTATTTTTTAGTTTTTTTTTTATGCAGAACTTGTGTAGCACGGCCCCCTAAGAGACTGCTTGGAATGACCTGCTCATCTGCATGTCCATGACCTGGTGTACAGTCCAACCCACCTGACACTCTGGGTTCAGACATCCTTGTATCACTGTAGAGCAGGCATGTCCAAAGTTCGGCCTTTGGGCCAATTGTGGCCTTCATTCCGGTTTTCAAACGGCCCGCCTGGTAATTTGGACATGTATATCTCTTGTGGCCCCCAATGAATCCCCGAGCGCCGGGGCCAAAACAGATAAACATGCTGTCTGCCTTGGAGGGGATGGGGAGGGGGCGGGACGGGTGCCGTACAAACAGGAGAATTTCCTGTTTACATGGCGGCCTCTGTAAAGGGAAGTCCCGTCCCCTGCGCTGCCATTGACGACTGTTCTGTCCATCATTAGAGGCAGGACTTTGTATTAAGTAGGCCACCGATAAAACAGGAGTTTCTCCTGTATTTCTGTTGGCGCTCGTCCTGCCCCCCTCCCCCCCCCCCCCGTCTCCTCCAATCCTGCAGATGGGCATGAATCAGGCGGCACTTATAGCAGTGGTGAGGCTGCATTCATGTCGAAGGGGGTGCTGCATTCATGTCAATGGGGGTGCTCTATTCATGTCAATGGGGGTGCTCTATTCATGTCAATGGGGGTGCTCTATTCATGTCAATGGGGATGCTGCATTCATGTCAATGGGGGGCTGCATTCATGTCGAAAGGAGTGCGGAATTCCTGTCAATGTGGGTGCTGCATTCATGGCAGTGGTGAGGCTGCATTCATGGCAATGGGGGTGCTCCATTCATGTCAATAGGGGTGCTGCGTTCATGTCAATGGGGGTGCTGCGTTCATGTCAATGGGGGTGCTGCGTTCATGTCAATGGGGGTGCTGCGTTCATGTCAATAGGGGTGCTGCGTTCATGTCAATGGGGGTGCTGCGTTCATGTCAATGGGGGTGCTGCATTCATGTCAATGGGGTTGCTCCGTTCATGTCAATGGGGTTGCTCCGTTCATGTCAATGGGGTTGCTCCGTTCATGTCAATGGGGTTGCTCCGTTCATGTCAATGGGGGTGCTGCGTTCATGTCAATGGGGGTGCTGCATTTATGGCAATGGGGTGCTGCATTTATGGCAATGGGGCTGCTGCGTTCATGTCAATGGGGGTGCTGCATTCATGTCAATGGGGGTGCTGCATTCATGTCAATGGGGGTGCTGCATTCATGTCAATGTGGGTGCTGCATTCATGTCAATGGGGGTGCTGCATTCATGTCAATGGGGGTGCTGCATTCATGTCAATGGGGGTGCTGCATTCATGTCAATGGGGGTGCTGCGTTCATGTCAATGTGGGTGCTGCGTTCATGTCAATGGGGGTGCTGCATTCATGGTTATGGGGGTGCTGCATTTATAGCAATGGGGGTGCTGCGTTCATGTCAATGGGGGTGCTGCATTCATGTCAATGGGGGTGCTGCATTCATGTCAATGTGGGTGCTGCGTTCATGTCAATGGGGGTGCTGCATTCATGTCAATGTGGGTGCTGCATTCATGTCAATGGGGGTGCTGCATTCATGGATATGGGGGTGCTGCATTCATGTCAATGTGGGTGCTGCATTCATGTCAATGGGGGTGCTGCATTTATGGCAATGGGGTGCTGCATTTATGGCAATGGGGCTGCTGCGTTCATGTCAATGGGGGTGCTGCATTCATGTCAATGGGGGTGCTGCATTCATGTCAATGGGGGTGCTGCATTCATGTCAATGGGGGTGCTGCATTTATGGCAATGGGGTGCTGCATTTATGGCAATGGGGCTGCTGCGTTCATGTCAATGGGGGTGCTGCATTCATGTCAATGGGGGTGCTGCATTCATGTCAATGGGGGTGCTGCATTCATGTCAATGGGGGTGCTGCATTCATGTCAATGTGGGTGCTGCATTCATGTCAATGTGGGTGCTGCATTCATGTCAATGGGGGTGCTCCATTCATGTCAATGGGGGTGCTGCGTTCATGTCAATGGGGGGGCTGCGTTCATGTCAATGGGGGTGCTGCATTCATGTCAATGGGGTTGCTCCGTTCATGTCAATGGGGTTGCTCCGTTCATGTCAATGGGGTTGCTCCGTTCATGTCAATGGGGTTGCTCCGTTCATGTCAATGGGGGTGCTCCGTTCATGTCAATGGGGTTGCTCCGTTCATGTCAATGGGGTTGCTCCGTTCATGTCAATGGGGGTGCTGCGTTCATGTCAATGGGGGTGCTGCATTTATGGCAATGGGGCTGCTGCGTTCATGTCAATGGGGGTGCTGCATTTATGGCAATGGGGCTGCTGCGTTCATGTCAATGGGGGTGCTGCATTTATGGCAATGGGGCTGCTGCGTTCATGTCAATGTGGGTGCTGCATTCATGTCAATGGGGGTGCTGCGTTCATGTCAATGGGGGTGCTGCATTCATGTCAATGGGGGTGCTGCATTCATGTCAATGGGGGTGCTGCATTCATGTCAATGTGGGTGCTGCATTCATGTCAATGGGGGTGCTGCATTCATGTCAATGTGGGTGCTGCATTCATGTCAATGGGGGTGCTGCGTTCATGTCAATGGGGGTGCTGCATTCATGTCAATGGGGGTGCTGCATTCATGGATATGGGGGTGCTGCATTTATAGCAATGGGGGTGCTGCATTCATGTCAATGGGGGTGCTGCATTCATGTCAATGGGGGTGCTGCATTCCTGGCACTTGTGAGGCTGCATTGATGGGCACTGACCCTTATTTTGCTTCACAGTTCTTTATTTAAAATGTAAGATTTTTTTCCTGAAACTTCCCTCTTAAAGTGAAGGTGCGTTTTATACGCTGATAAATACGGTATATCCAAATAACACGCCCGAGATCATCTCATCACCACACACTGGGGCTGAATTATGAACATGTTGGCGCATTTGTGTGAGCAGGAATAGTTATTACGACATGGCGCATACTTAAAGGGATAGAAACCAGCTGGAGACTTGCGCCGGATGCGCGGAATCGTTGCACATACGGGCGCAGACACATTCTTAAATACAGAACAGACATCGGGCACTTGCTCATTGTAGTTCTAATCATGTTAATGAGCTTTTCCTTATCACATGGAGAATATTTCTTCCACTTTTATTCCATTAATTTCTTTTTGAAACAACTCAATAATTATTCTAGAGATCTTCCTCCGATCAACAACTGTGCGGATATTCCCTGGACTTGTAATTGTGCATTTTATGGTGATCGTCTATAATCATTGGTGGAGCCGAAACTTCCATAAAAACATCTTTTCAATACATGCCTGTGTATTGTGCATTCTGGACAATTCATTTCCCCATACACTGTGCAATGTGATTGGATGACATATAAATCTTCTCATCTATCTGAGCAATTCTTTCCCCATACACTGTGCAATGTGTAAAGGGTTAATACCCAAAAAGAGAAAGCAGCTTGTGTCTGGTGGTGTAGCTGATTAGTATCTCCTATTCAGAATGTGTCAGCACAAAACCAGATGCAGTTCTGTGCGTTTTTTTTCTGCACTGAGGCTGGATTCACACCTTTGGCATTTTTAGTGCTTTTGGCATTTTGCAGATTTGCACTACAGAACGTGTTCCATAGGAAACCATGTTAAATGGACTGTACTGCAAATCTGCAGAATGCAAAAAGCACTAAAACTGCATAGGTGCGATTCAGCCTCAGGGCCAGTTCACACCAGATGCAGTTCCATTTTTTTTGCACCAATACAGTCAGTTCTGGTTATTTTCTGCACCGGAACTGACTGGAAACTGACTGCATGGTGTGAACTAGAGCCATTGGAATACATGGAAAACACTGTGCATGCATTTTTAGTGCAGAAAATAGCGCACAGAACTGCGCCTGGTGTGAACTAGCACTAAAAATGCATGCACAGTGTTTTCCATGTATTCCAATGGCTCTAGTTCACACCATGCAGTCAGTTTCCAGTCAGTTCCGGTGCAGAAAAAAGCGCTTGGAACTGCATCTGGTGTGAATTGGCCCTCAGAACTTTAGTTCTTAAAGAAACCAAACGTAGTAATTTTGTAACCCCTTTTTTTGAACAAGCGTGAAAAATATATTGCTCACAAAGAGGGGAGTATTTCCAGCATATTATCTGTGTGATCATGTGTGTGTCTATGGGTAGTCCCCCCTCCCCCCCATGTATATTATCTGTGTGATCATGTGTGTGTCTATGGGTAGTCCCCCCTCCCCCCTATGTATATTATGTGTGTGATCATGTGTGTGTCTATGGGTAGTCCCCCCCTCCCCCCTATGTATATTATCTGTGTGATCGTGTGTGGGTGTATGTGTATATATGTGTGTATATATATATATATATGTGTGTGTGTGTGTATATGTATGTATGTGTGTATATATATATATATATATATATATATATATATATATATATATATATATATATATATATATATATATATATATATATATATATAAATAATATATATATATATATATATATATATATATATAAATTCTATATAAAAAAAACACACACAGCATACATTAAGGCCCAGTTCACACTTGTGCGATGCCAGGCATCGCATGTAATTCGCAGCGCACTGCCGTTCACATTACATGCCATGTCTGTGCGGTACGATATCAGCCATAGAGATAGTATGGCTGATATCGCACCGCATTTGGTGCAAACACACACAGGACCCTTTTTTCTGTTCAGACCAGAATCGGATCGCATGTGTGTTCACACATATGCGATCCGATTCATGTCCGGACTGTCAGTTCGCAGTGCGATATGCAAGCTGAACTGGGGGTGTCGTTAACAATGTATTGACACTCCCCAGCGATTCGCATATGACAGTGTGAACTGACATGCGAGTCGGTGCGATGCGGGAACCCGCAGTGGATTTGCATGGTTCTCACATCGCACCAGTGTGAACCGGGCCTTAGTGGCTAGACACATTACATATTTATGGTCAAAATCTGCATTAGGCCCGGTTCCCACTGGTGCGATGAGAGAACACTGCGAATCCACTGCGGGTTCGCGCATCGCACCGACTCGCATGTCAGTTCACACTGCCATATGCGAATCGCTGGGGAGTGTCAATACATTGTTAACGACACCCCCAGATCAGACATCGCATGTAATGTGAACGGCAGTGCGCTGCGAATTACATGCAATGTCTGGCATCGCACAAGTGTGAACCGGGTCTTAAGGACCAAGCTTATTTCTATTTACAAGTTAAAATATCTATTTTTTGGCTTGAAAATTAATTAGAACCCTCAAACATTATATATATTTTTAGCAGAGTACAATGGATCTCATTGCAATTATTTTTTCACACTGATGCCCCGTACACACAGTCGGATTTTCCGATGGAAAATGTCCGATCGGAGCGTGTTGTCGGAAATTCCGACCGTGTGTGGGCTCCATCGGACATTTTCCATCGGATTTTCCGACACACAAAGTTGGAGAGCAGGAGATAAAATTTTCCGACAACAAAATCCGATCGCGTCAATTCCGACCGTGTGTGGCCTGTTCCGACGCACAAAGTGCCACGCATGCTCAGAAGAAATTCCGAGACGGAACAGCTCGTTCTGGTAAACTTGGCGTTCGCAATGGATACAACACTTTCGTCACGCTGCAATGTCAAAAATGGTTTAATACAGCGCACTCTCTTCTTCTTTATAATGTGACAAGAATATAGTAGTTTTGCTGCTCATATTCACACACACTTCTCACAAACTTATTTCGTTATTATTTATCGGGATTCCCTCAATATATTTTGATTTCTCACATCTGACAACATATTTTTGTATATATTTTTTTTTGGCTTTAATGTAGATTTTTTTTTGTGTTTGTATTTTTTTAAATATATATTTTTTTTTTTTGGGATTTTTATTTGTACTCCCGAAAATGTTTGTGTGTTTTTAGTGACAAGTTCCCACAACACCATTGATATGTTGTTCTATTTAATCTGTAGGAGATTGTTTGGTGTTGGTGTCCCTTGTTAATTTCACATTTTATGGTAGAAATGTACCTGAATCGTCACCAACAAACTGTCCTTTTTGGATGAAAACACACACAGGAGAGTAGAATTTACCCAAAAATTTTTTATTAAGGGCTCACAACTAAACAATGAGGGAGGCAACGCTGGAGAAACTGCAGAAGTGGGCGAAGCCTTGGACCCCCAGGGCAGACATCAACTATTTTTAAGCAAAATTGGTGGCCTGAGGAGTCCTTATCTAAGGGAGGGCAGTCTGGTCCAGAAGTCCCAGAGATCCGGAAAGCAGCAGATGACATCTGTGTCCCCAGGCTGTGGTCATACGAGAGACTGCATCTTCTGTCAGACCAGACTGAACCCAGGGCAATCACTCTTTGGTCTTCCTTCCACGCTTCCTTACAGGCTTTGGCTGTGGTGGTCTAGTTGTGGCAGCAGGAGGAGGAGGATGGTCCAACTCAATGACATCCGTCTTGGGTGTTAGTTGCCCACTCTCCCCCTTACGTAGGACTTTGTACAGAAGGTCCTCACAGAGCCTGCGTTGACCCTCCTGCATGCCCTGCAATTTGGTGGCAGCCATGCAAGCAAAGGCCTCTTCAGGACTGGGGAAGGCTCTGAGGGACGCCGAAGCCTCCTGGATCAGCCTGAATGCTGAATCCTGCACGGGACTCGGAGTCGCCTTCCTGGCTCGTTTTATATGGCAGGCGGAGGGAGGAACCTGAGACTCAGTCAGGCTGCGACTGGTCCCAGGCTTCTCCTGGCTGCCACTTAGCCCCGCCTCCTCCTGACTGCCACTAATCCCCGCCTCCTCCTGACTGCCACATTCCACAGCCTCCTCTTGGCTGAGGTCTTCCTGTGTATGAAAAAGGGACATCGTTTTAGTTTTTTTTCCATCAATCACACACAATTTTCACCTCCTGACTGCTGCAAATTGAATGTTAACAAATATAACAGACTATCCTTCTGAGCCCAGCAGTTTTCATTCTTGTCCGAATTTTGGGTGCCCACTACTGTCTATTGATATGTAAAACACTTTTTTCAAGCAGCAATTAGTGACCAATAATAACATCTAATAAACATCATTTATTTCTGGACCAGAAATCTGTAGAACAATGCTATACCTGACTCCAGCTGGGCTCCTCCACTTCTTCCTGGCTGGAAGGCCCAGGTTGGACATCGGAAGCCTCAGCTGGGGTGGAAGGAAGGGTTGAGAGGGATTCCCTGACTTCAGTGTGGTCTGACAGAAATCGCAGTCTCTCGTAGTACCACAGCCTGGGGACATAAACGTCATCTGCTGCAGCTCCGGACCTCTGGGAATCTGTGACCTTCTTGTGCTCCCTAAGATACGTGCTCCTCAGGCCACCAATTTTGGCTTTTAAATAGGGGATGGTTGCTGTGGGGACCACCGGCTTCACCAACTCCAGCAGTTTCTCCAGCGCTGCCTGCCTCTTCTGTTTATTATTGTAATGTGGATGTCTCACCTGCCACAGACAGGGCAGCTCCCTGTATTTGTCAATGAACAGGGGCAGGAAATTGTGGTAGTTGAACCCATCCATTTTCTCTGCAAGACACAACACAAGACAAACCCTAATGTCAGGCCAAACTCCCCTAATCTTGTTACAATATAGGCTTCAATTTCGAAGCAGTATAGGCCCAAGTTTAGATCTTACCTTCGTTATCACGATCGGCGTCTCCGATGCTCCTTCCTCCGCTCACAGATCGTACGTAAGACGCGCGCGTTACGATTTATACACACTGCGCATGCGTATAACTCCGCCCGCCCCTGACGTTCTTTCTAGTCTATTCCCCGCCCCTTTTCGTTCGGCGCAGTGGGGGAAGAGCACATGGCGGAGACACAGTAGGTGCGTGCTAATTGTAGCAAGGAGGAGGAGGAGGAGGAAAGGCCGGAGCCTGAAACATCCCGATCCAGAAGGAGATTTAAGGACTTTGGGGAGATGTTGGAGATGGTGGACATCCTGAAGAAGGCCGACTATGACGGGAAGTATGGGCCTTACCCCAACCCCAATGTCAGAAAGGCCAAGATCATGGCGAAAGTGGTCAGGAGTCTGCACCGGCATTTCGGGGTACGACGATAGAAAGATCAGCTCAGGAAGCGGTGGTCGGACCTCAAATTCAGAGAACATGAGCAGTACAGAAAGATCCGGAGAGTGCTGCAAAAAAGTAAGAAGTTGTGCTGTGTTCCTATTCTTTATGTTTATTACGTTCGTGCTGCTCCATGTGCTTTTAGGAACTGTTGTACAGTTTAAAATGGCAACTTTCATGTTCATGGGCACATTATTCGTTCGGATCAAACATTTTTCGTTCCAACTATAAAATACCATTGTTTAGGCCATATGCATTTGGCCACCATTTTGACGCCCTATACTTGTCCTCAAAGAATTGGGTTGTGTAGATGGCTTTGTTACTAGAATGAAATGCAAACTAGATTGTGTGTGTGTAAGGAGAGGACACTGAGCAGCTGTTTTCACATCTGGACACTGGAGCACTAGTGTGGGACAAGAACACCATTTTTCTTAGGGGACCCACACAGGTGCTCCAGTGTATACTATAGGGGGGTCTCCATTTGTGAAGCTTGTACTAAACAGGTAAAGTATTGCAGCTTGACAAAGGACACTAAAAAAGCGACATCTTGGAACTCTGCCAAAATAGACAATTGTACCCCACTTCCAAGCAATGTTTCATCTTTATAGTTCTGCCATCAAATATCTGTGTGCTAATTATACCATTTTTGCTTTACATAGGGGATAAAAGACTCGGAGGACACCCTCATCCGAGGAGACCAGAGCCCCCCCCCTCTGGAAGAAGGGGAAATCCCCCCCAAAACAAGCTGAGCAGGAGGAAGAAGATGTGGTGGAACTAGTCACAACAGGTGAGTGTCTGCGACCACAGGCTCAGATAAGAGATGGATGGCGGCATTTTTTTTAAACCTAATTTCAAGAAACCTAATTTATTTTGGGGTTCCTCTCTTTTTAGGTGATCGTGAGGGTGTGGATCCAGATCCTTTCACATCCGAAAGTGCCCAGATCCTGATCGGGGAGATCATGGGGTGTAATTTACAGTTGGAAATCATCAAGAAAAACATCAATGATGTTATTCCAAAAAATAAAAACATAATTGATGTTTTGGGGCGAGTTTAAAGCCCCTCCAAATTACTTTCTTCTTTTGTGTGCTACAATGTGCTAAATGTTTTTGTGATTTTTCCCAAAGCCAAATTTGGAGGATGCACACGGTGTGCCAACATGTGCTATCTGCCATCACGGGAGATCAATGGACGCGTTTTGGGGCTGCAACCCCTTCCTCAATAATAAAGTAGCTGAGAGGAAGGGCTTGCTCCCCCAAAACACATCCCTTGATCCCCCGTGATGGCAGCTAGCACATGTTGACATTGGCAAAATTGTGTGCATCTTCCAAATTTGGCTTTTCCAGGGGTGATTTCCCCCCATCTGAACGCAATATCAAACACAGTTCCTAAATACTCATGTCTGATATAGCCTTCAAGTTCTACCAAATATGAACTTTGTAAGATCAAGATTTGTGTCTTTCTTGTTGGTTTTACACATACCTGTTTTATGTAAAATGGACATTTTGAGTTTTGATAATGCCACCCCAAAAATTGGTATACCACAAACATGTTGGTTTGTTTGAAAAACCTTTGGTAAATGCACATGTGATTGTGCAGGTATTAAAAAGATTGTTAATCAAGAATGTGTGAACAACACTTTTGGGGTGATGTAATTGTTGTTTTCTGAGAAAATGGGGGTTATTTCCTAAGGGCAAATCCACTTTGCACTACAAGTGCAGTTTCAGTGCAGTTGCAAGTGCACTTGTAGTGAAATGTGTTTTTGCATTTAGTAAATAACAGCCAACAGTGCTTTGTATAAGGTTACACAATCACAACATTTTCTGGACTCAAAACATTTCTGTCAGGGTCAGCTAAAACAAACACAAGCAGTAAATGTCCACAAAGAATTTCTTTTTTATTTTATTATAAAAAGGCTTCACAGATTGTCTGGCATATTGATAGCCCCCCTACCCGCAAAGAACTCCAGGTAGCGTAACTGGACAACAACCACCAACATCCGCATGGAAGAAAACCACCAGGCCTTCAGAAAAAAACTAAAGACCTTCCTTTTCTGAGAAGCTGACATCAGAGAATGCATCCAGCGCCTTGAGGCGATTCAGTTCGCATTTGCAGCGCTTTATAAATCAATCATTCATTCATTCATTCATCATGGCACTCAGGGAGGGCAAGCCAGGACGGCCACTTTCAAGCGCCGTTAGTGTGGTTCGATGTAGGATTCCGGCCTCAGGCCCAACTGAGCCAGCATAGTTGGCCGAATGTTTCCTTAAAAAGTTATGGAGAACACAGCATGCAAGTATAATATGTCAGAACCGGCTGGCCAGGATTCCAAATGTGTTCTCCACCACTCTTCGGGCTCTGGCCAGCCGGTAATTAAGAACCCTCTGTTCCAGGGTGAGGGTCCTCATTGGGAATGGCCGCATCAGGTGGTCCCCCAGCGCAAAGGCTTCATCAGCAACGAACACAAATGGGAGTCCTTCCACATTGTCCTCTGGAGCTGGCAAGTCCAAGCTTCCATTCTGGAGACGCCTGTAGAACTCCTTCTGGGCGATGACTCCACCATCGGACATCCGGCCATTCTTCCCCACGTCCACATACAAGAAGTCGTAATTAGCCGACACCACCGCCAACATCACTATACTATTAAACCCCTTGTAATTATAATAGTACGACCCCGATTTGGGTGGTGGGACGATGTGGACGTGTTTCCCATCAATTGCCCCTCCGCAGTTAGGAAAGTCCCACCGCTGGGCAAAGTGGGAGGCCACAGTCTGCCATTCCTGTGGCGTGGAAGGAAACTGTTGAGGAAAAAACAATAAACATTACTATTTTTACTATGAAACATGGCAAGCAGATTAGACACAAACATTATGGGGCAACCTCCAGATAGCATTTACTAAGGGGAATTTAACAAGGCCAAAGTATAAGGTACACCTATCATATTCCCCCTCCCCCCCTCTCATGGGCCATTTCTAACATTATAGGGGGTGTGTGGAAATCTTGGACAGGTAACCCTCTTCACTTCATTGAGAGATGAATGCCTAAATAATGGGTATTACTTGGAACAGCCCCTCCTTAGTTACACTATTGGCAGCCCACTGGACAAGTATGAAGTGTCCTAATACAAAGATATAAATACACATTGTACACATTTGAGGACATTTGGACATTCTGCTATTACCTATCAAGATAATAATAGGATACAAAAACTTGAAACAGTACCATTGTAAAGTATACAGGCAGGCCCTTGCACTACATGCTTTGGGGAATTCATCCATACATCTGACCATTAAAGAGGTGGGTATAGTGTGTATGGTTTTGTCAAAGTCAGCAGATAGATGATTGAGGATAGAGAATCGGGATCAGCTGACTTAGCAGTTGGGGGAGGGAGGGTTACTAAAAATTATTTGGGGACACCACAAAAAAAAAACCTCTGGCACTCTGCCTGAATTTAAATCAAAAATAACATTTCCAAACATTTTAGGGGGTGTTTGGGGTAAAGCACTACTATGGAGCTGATAAAATACATTGTTAAGTGACTACATGAGGTGAATATAGGGCAGGAGACACCATGCTGGGGAGGTTATTGAAGGGCAAATATGTATGAAGGACCTAAAATAATGATTACATAAAAATCCAGCATGCATGAGGACAAAGGGGACATTCACAGCATATTCCAATCATGGTAATTAGGGAATGAGGAAAGAAATACAATACATTATCAAACATTATATACAATAAAATGTGATGTTAAAGGATAAAAATCTTACCTTCATATACTCCTTCTGCAGGACCTGTATGATGGCAGAACAGGTCTCTGGGATAATGATCCCCAGAGCCTGGGGGGAGATGCCTGTCGAGAACTTGAGGTCCTGCAGGCTTCTCCCTGTGGCCAAATACCGCAAGGTAGCGACCAACCTCTGCTCCGGAGTGATGGCTTGCCTCATGCAGGTATCCTGCCTGCTAATATAGGGGGTCAGCGAAGCCAACAAACGGTGAAACACGGGGTCCGTCATCTGGTGAAAGTTCCTGAAATCATTAGGATTATTCTCACGGATCTCACGGAGCAAAGGCATATGAGAGAACTGATCACGCTGAAGCAACCAATTCTTGGTCCATGAACTCCTCCCAACCCTGTTCATGGACTGGACTTGTGTCAAGGTCAGGACCCCAACACCAAGCCCCCGCACAGCACGGACCCTACGAGGAGTACTCATACGAAACATGGCTAGAAAACGGTCGGCTGCTCAGAACGAAGTAACAGAACGCACTGAAGAACAGCAAGGCCTGTGAAGAGTGACCTGAAAAACAGTAACGAACAAAAATACAATGACTAAGTCACGCGGAACTTGCTGCATGCACTGAAGAGCAGATACAAACCCACAAGCACAAACTGAATGGCAGAAAACGATCTGAAAGCCACGAGTCTGAAAAAGCGCGAATCGTCTCTCAACAAACTTTTACTAACACGAGATTAGCAAAAGGAGCCCAAAGGGTGCCGCGCTTGGTTCTGAACCGGCCTTTTCTAGTCTCGTTGTACGTGGTGTACGTGACCGCGTGGTTGCCGATCGGAAATTCCGACAACTTTGTGCGACCGTGTGTAGACAAAACAAGTTTGAGCCAACATCCGGCGGAAAAAATCCTAGGATTTTATTGTCGGAATGTCCGAACAAAGTCTGACCGTGTGTACACCCTATGAGGCGTTTTGCAGGCGCTAAAAATAGCGCTTGCAAAGCGCCCTGAAAGATCAGCTCCATTCACTCCAATATGAAAGCCCCCGAGGGCTTTCACACTGGAGACACAGCAGCGGCTGTTTCAGGGTGCTTGGAAGCACTATTTTTAGCACCTGCAAAACACCTCAGTGTGAAAGGGGTCTTCATGTACAATCTGTGGCATGTAAACTCCCCCTCAATGTAAACCCAAGATAACAAAAAACAGGGAAAGTCTTTGGGGTTGATTTACTAAAGGTAAATCCACTTTGCACTACAAGTGCAGTTGGTGGAGATCCGAGGGGGACATGCAAGGAAAATAAAAAACAGCATCTTTGCTTCTACATGATTGGATGATAAAATCACTAGTGCCTCCCCTCAGATTTACAGCGACTACACTTGTATTGCAGAGTGGATTTGCTTTTAATAAACCCCAAAATACCTAAGACTTTGGGGTGTACACAACAAAGTGCTAGAGTGCAATTTGTCTAATGGAGACATTAGTTAGATTGATTTGTGTGTCCCTAAGGAAAGGCATTGGTAGGGTTTTACCCTCACTTCCAGTTTGGCTATGTGACAGGAAGTGAAGCCAATTTTAAGAAAAGGTACACAAAGCCCAACCTAAAAAAGACAAGCAGGCGTTCTAACACTCACTTAGTTTCCCTCAAATGCCCACAATTAGAATAGGATTGTCTTGAGCTCGATTTTAGTTCAGTGCTCTAAATCAGCACTTCTCAACCCTGTCCTCAAGTACCCCCAACAGGCCATGTTTGCAGGTTTTCCTTCATCTTGCTCAGGTGCTTTAAATCAGTCAATGGCTTGGTATTTTGAACAGCTATTTTAGCCAAGATAAATTCCCTAAACATGTCCGGTCGGGGGTACTTGAGAGCTGCGACCCACTGCGCTAAAATGGAAAATTGAATACTTACCTCTCTGTAATTACTTTCCTGGTGACTATCCATGGCAGCATACACACAATCTATGCATATGCTACCATGAAGGCACTGGGAAAGTAACATAGACAAAAGCACACATTTTTGGGATTTGCCATGCTAATCAGCCTAGTTAAGCTGCAGCTGGGAAATTTGTTGCATGAAAAGTAACAAAAAACACAAAACATAAAAATTTGCTACAAATTTTATTGGTCAACAAAACCGGACTTTGAAAAGAGCAAGGAAAGCAAAAAACACATGTATGTTAATTTGAGACACTAACAGAATATGGTTAACATGAGTTAAAAGGAGTGTGCCCACAAATGGATATCTATTAAAGCGGAGTTCCACACAAAAATGGAACTTCCGCTTTTCGGAACCCTCCCCCCCCTCCGATGTCACATTTGGCACCTTTCAGGGGGGAGGGGGGTGCAGATACCTGTCTAAGACAGGTATTTGCACCCACTTCTGGCATAGACTCCCACCTCCCTCTTCCTGTCCCTCCGTGCTGTCTGCTGGGACACACAGCTCCCAGGAGATAGCGGGGACCAGTTACGATGCGCAGCGCAACTCGCGCATGCGCAGCAGGGCGAGAGGAGAGGGAGAGGAGGGGAGGGGAGGGAGGGGAGAGGGAGAGGGGGAGGGGAGGGGAGAGGGGGAGGGGAGAGGGAGAGGGGAGGGGGAGGGGAGGAGAGGAGAGTAGAGGAGGGACAGGGGAGGAGAGGAGGGACAGGGGAGGAGAGGAGGGAGGGAGGGGGAGGAGGAGAGGGGAGGGGGGGAGGAGGAGGAGGGGGAGGGGAGGGGGAGAGGAGGAGGGAGAGGGGAGGAGAGGAGGGGAGGGGAGGGGAGAGGGGGAGGAGAGGAGGAAGAGGGGAGGGGGGGGAGAGGGGGAGGAGAGGAGGAATAGGGGAGGGGGAGGAGAGGAGGAGGAGGGAGAGGGGAGGGGGGGAGGGAGAGGAGAGGAGGGAGAGGGGAGGAGGGGAGGGGGGGGAAGAGGGGGAGGTGAGGAGGAAGAGGGGAGGGGGGGGGGGAGAGGGGGAGGAGAGGAGGAGGAGGGAGAGGGAGGAGAGGAGGGAGAGGGGAGGAGGGGAGGGAGAGGAGAGGGGAGGGAGAGGAGAGGAGGAAGAGGGGAGGGGGGGAGGGAGAGGGGAGGAGGAGAGTGAGAGGAGGGAGAGGGGAGGGGGAGGGAGAGGGGAGGGAGAGGGGAGGGAGAGGGGAGGAGGAGGGAGAGGGGAGGGAGAGGGGAGGAGGAGAGGAGGGAGAGGAGGGAAGGAGGAGAGGAGGGAGAGGAGAGGAGGGAGAGGGAGGAGAGGAGGGAGGGGAGGGGGAGGAGAGGAGGGAGAGGTAGAGAGGGAGAGGAGGGAGGGGAGGGGGAGGAGAGGAGGGGAGGGGGAGGAGAGGAGGGAGAGGTAGAGAGGGGGAGGAGAGGGGAGGAGGAGGGGGAGGGGGGAGGAGAGGGGGAGGAGGGGGAGGGGGGAGGAGAGGGGGAGGAGAGGGAGGGGGGAGGAGAGGGGGAGGAGGGAGAGGGGGGGAGGAGGGAGAGGGGGGGAGGGAGAGAGGAGGGGAGGGGGAGGAGAGGAGGGAGAGAAAGAGGGAGAGGAGGGGGAGGAGGGAGGGGGAGGGAGAGGAGGGGGAGGAGAGGAGAGGAGAGGGGGAGGAGAGGAGGGAGAGAGAGGGGGAGGGGAGGGGGAGGGAGAGGGGGAGGGAGAGGAGAGGAGAGGGGGAGGAGAGGAGGGAGAGAGAGGGGGAGGGGAGGGGGAGGGAGGGGGGAGGGAGAGGAGAGGAGGGGGAGGGAGGGGGGAGGGAGAGGGGGGGGAGAGGGGAGGGAGAGGTAGAGGTGTAGTGAGGATAAGTAGAAAATCCTTGTTCAGAACGCAATGCATCTGTGAATTAGATGCGTTCCTATAGGAGATAATAGGCTTGTAGTTTGCACCGCAATGCCCAAAAAACGCACATGTTTTTTGTGCAATGCGCAATGCGAATGCAACGCATATATGTGAACCAGATGCATTCATATGAATGTATTTTAAAATGTCCTGCGAATTAGATGCGGTTTTTGCACGTTTTTGCAAAATAATGCAGCACGGACAATTAAATCAAAGGGAACAACCTACAAACGACACACATTGACATCAAATATATTTCAAGGGAAAATATCACCCACCCAAAAAATACAATAAACCAAAGTAAAACTTGCTCGAAAACACATCTGTTTTGCAAAGACATAAACAAAATACATAGAGAAAATACATGTGTTACAAACTCAAGAAGGACACCCAAATGTACTCTCCTGCTGCTATTACAAACACATGGACAGTCTATTAAACACACAAATTGCAAGTTCACCCAATGTAGAGAGAACTTCAAAGTGGGTACACCTGTTAAGGATGTCCTTAAAGTGGGGTTCCACCCAAAAAAAAAAACTACATGAAAAATTAAAAAAAAAAAATACAAAAAAAAATTTGGATATTTTTTTTTTTACTTACCTCTAAATGCCTGTTGCTAGGGGGTCCCTCGTAGTCTGCCCCTTTCAGTGCCTTGGCTGGTGACATCACTTCCCCCTCGGCACAGGAAGGGCTCCGCTCTGCTCCCTCCCTCCTGTCAATCATCTGGCACCCATTACAGGTCCCAGGAGACTGAGCGGCCAACCATGGTGCACGGCGCCACTCGCGCATGCGCAGTGGGTGCCAGGCTGTGAAGCCACAGCCCGGCGCCCACAGTTGCACTGCCGGCGCCGCTGAATGGAGGGGGAGATGAGCGGGGCTTCGATCCCCCGCATCGCTGGACCCTGGGGCAGGTAAGTGTCCAATTAAATGTCAGCAGCTGCAGTATTTGTAGCTGCTGACTTTTAATTTTTTTTTTTTTTTTTTACTGGACCCCCTGGGTGGAACTCCTCTTTAAATTACTAACCCAAAAAACACACCCTGAGCATGCCCAGAAACTTCCAAGTGCTGTTCACACACAAAACTAAAGTCCCTGAGCATGCCCAGACCAACCCAAATGCAGCTAGCACCAAATAAGCCACCCCACTGTCCAAAATTAAACACATCATCCAGTATGTCCTTAATTAAGGTTAAAGAGGAGTTCCACCCAAAAATGGAACTTCCACTTTTTGGATTCCTCCCCCCCTCCGGTGTCACATTTGGCACTTTTCAGGGGAGAGGAGGGAGCAGATATCTGTCTAATACAGATATTTGCTCCCACTTCCTGGCATAGATCACCGCGGTGCTTGCGGTGACCTACGCCACTTCCGGCGCCTACACTGTCCTCCCCCTCTGTATTCTGTGAGACACAGAACACAGCAGGGACCAGAGAGGACGTGCAGAGCGACTCGCGCATGCACAGTAGGGAACCGGAAAGTGAAGCCGCACGGCTTAACTTCCTTATTCCCTTACCAAGGATGGCGGCGGCAGCAGCTGAGAGCGGAAGGACGGATCGGCTTCGACTGCCGACATCATGGGCTCCCTGGACAGGTAAGTGTCCATATATTAAAAGTCAACAGCTGCAGTATTTGTAGCTGCTGGCTTTTAATATTTTTTTTTTTCAGCGGACCTCCACTTTAAGAAAAAAGAAGGTTGAAAAAAGTACTGGATTGCATCAAAAACGCACCAAAAACGTATCATAAATGGGATCGCATCAAAAATGCACATGCATCTGGACTGCGTTTCTATGGAGTGAACTAGCCCTAAAGCTAGTAATTTGGGGGGGGGGGGGGTACTCTGCCTGTAAAGTGGTGCATCTGTAGCATGTATCAAAAATACTGATTCAAAAATGTACGGATTTAGAGAAAACGTACAAATCTACATTGCAGCTGCAAGATTTTAACACCAAACCAAAAGTAGCCTGCCCCCCCCCCCAATACATACAAGGCCATTTGGGGCTGTAAAGGCATAAAATGAGAACCTCCATGTGAAAAATACCACCCCAAAATCTAAAAATATTGTGCCCCTCCCACACACTAACAAACTCCTAGCCAAACACACAGCAAGTCGGCCCATGAAAGGGGGGTGGGTGCTTAGGGGCAGGAGGGGCTCGGGCAACCCAAAAGTCAACCACCTTGTCCCCATATTTAGGCGGACAAGGGCCTCTTCCACACAACCCTAGGCTGGGGTTGTGGGGGGCTGCAGACGGGGGGGCTTTACAGAATGTGGAAAGTCCCTTTAAACTAGTGGGTACAAGGTGCTTTGTGGTTGGTATTGGGCTGAGCCCAACATGCCCCAAAGGCACCCACCTATGTTAAGTGCACGGGGCCTTGTATAGTTCAGGAGGGGGTTGGGCGATCGCTCTTCTCGCCCCTTTCCTAGCTGGCCCTGTTTGCTCTGAAAAAGGATATGGTTTGGATTGGTGAAGGCAGCTCACAGCCTTTGGAGAATGGAGTGTGGAGTTCCCCTTTAAAAGCAAAAACTAGCCCAAGGAAATCCTATGCATTAGAGGGGGAGGGTAAATGCCCTTTTAGGAGGAGCTAGAGGAGCGAGAGTCTTTTTACATCATTTTAAGAAGGTACATGTCACATGTTGGCAACGTAACACGCTAACATGACCTGACGGCAAATATCCGACAAAAAAACACATAAAAATGAACCAGTATAAAAAAAAAAATGTCAAGTTTAGAGGTGCGCCCGTTCAACCCACGCAAATGCATTTACGTTACTTGACATTTACTAAGATTTTGGCTGCACAGTGAACAAACGCATGTGAACGAGTGCAAATGCCGCTTGTGCATGCGCAGTGCTTAAATTGACCTCACGCAGTTCTAAACGTACTTGCAGGCACAGCAGGCTTGTTCAGAAAAAGTTATTTTCTCATTCTATTTTGGGCATATTTGTTACTTGGGCAGTTATTACTAAACTTCCTCACATCACCCCATAATATTGGCACTTCCAGCTTCTTTTAATTTTGAGTTGAAGATGTCCTGTGCCATGTCCATAGTGGCGCACTGATCGCCTCCTCCCATGCGCCGAGATTACTATAGTAAATGGGGAATAGCGCTGTGTTAGTCTCTATTCACACTAATGCGTTTTTTGATGCATTTTGCAGAAATGCATGGGAATTTTTTAACATGGGTTCCAAAACGCAAGTACCGCGTTTTTACAGCGGTTTTATTGCGTTTTTGCTGCGTTTTGTGTTTTTTTTTTTTTCTTTTTTTTTTACACTGTATACAGTATAAAAAAAAACACTAAAAAAAAAAAACGCAAAACGCGGCAAAAACGCATGTTCAAAAACGTGGCAAGCACCGCAAAAAGCACTGCAGAAACACTCAAAAGCAACATGCATAGATGTGACTTGAGCCTTACTGGCGCAAACGTTTCAGAAATACCAAAACGTACATTGCGCCTCAGCGTGCACCTTAACTCATGGCGCAAACGGTTTGTAAATCAGCCCCCGTGTATGGGGAAATGAATTGCTCAGACAAATGAGTGTATTTAAATGTCATCCAATCACATTGCACAGTGTATGGGGAAAGAATTGCTCAGATAGATGAGAAGATTTACCGTATATACTCGAGTATAAGTCGAGGCCCTAATTTACCACAAAAAAATGGGAAAAACGTATTGACCCGAGTATAAGATGAGGGTGAGAAATGCACAGCTACTGTAAGTGGAAAAGAGGGTCAACAATGCCCATTTGCAGCCTCACTGTGCCCATTTGCAGCCTCACTGTGCCCATTTGCAGCCATAGGTCCCCTGAACTTCAAACTCGGTAGCTAAGGGTTCCTAGATGCCCCCTAGCTGCAGCCAAAATTTGGGGTCCTGAACCCAAAGAGTCCCGAAATGACATTGCTGCAGATGGACAAAGTTGACCAAATTTGGGGCCCCATATCTCGGGGCCACTTAGTGCTAGGAACCTCAAATTTGGTATGCAAACCCAGTGGATCTAGCACCAAAACATTTCCAAAGTTGGGGTTTCTAGCACCAAGTGGCCCCGAGATACAGGGCCCCAAAAATCAGTTCAGAAAATGTCAAGCACTTTTCTGCAGCAGAGAATGACATTTTCTGAACCAGTTTTGGGGCCCCGTATCTCAGGGCCACTTGATGCTAGGAACCCCAGCTTTGGATATGTTATGGTACCAGTTCCTCTGGGTTTGCACACCAAATTTGGGGTTCCTAGCACCAAGTGGCCCTGAGATACGGGGCCCTAAAGTCGGTTCGGAAAATGAAATTTTTTGCTGCAGAAAAGTGCTTGACTCGAGTATAAGTCGAGGGGGGCACTTTCAGCACAAAAAAATGTGCTGAAAAATTCGACTTATACTCGAGTATATACGGTATGTCATCCAATCACATTGCACAGTGTATGGGGAAATGAATTGTCCAGAATGCACAATACACAGGCATGTATTGAAAAGATGTTTTTATGGAAGTTTCGGCTCCACCAATGATTATAGACGATCACCATAAAATGCACAATTACAAGTCCAGGGAATATCCGCACAGTTGTTGATCGGAGGAAGATCTCTAGAATAATTATTGAGTTGTTTCAAAAAGAAATGAATAGAATAGAATAAAAGTGGAAGAAATATTCTCCATGTGATAAGGAAAAGCTCATTAACATGATTAGAACTACAATGAGCAAGTGCCCGATGTAAAAGCAGTTGTGCTCGCTGGAGAACGCAGATGCGCCCGTGTGCAACACACATATGTAACAAGCTAAAGTGTGTGCGCCCTGTCAGGTGAGGATGAAATGGTGAGCTTTGACAATGCGCATGCGCAGTGGAGTAAAGCTGAAAGAAGGGTGTAAAAAGGCTGATTAGTTGTAAGACAGATCTACATGTTCTGGACACAATTTGTGCATTTAAACAATATTATATACATACTTTTTAGCCTGGTAACGGAAGATGGTAAACTGTAGTAAAGTTATCCACAGTATTCAGACAAAAATGTAGAAGATTACATTGGCTGCGCTTGCTAATGGTAGGCGCGAAGGATTGCGCAAGTTCGCATTAGCGCTTCCTATGTAAATATGGTTTGGTGCATATAAGTGCACCATAATTTTTGATAAATGTCTTGAGTCCCGTTTTTTGTGCAATTTCTCCAATTTCTCCACTGCACCACAGGCGCAGGTCTTTAGTAAATCACCCCCACAGCCACAAAGGCAGGAGGATTCTTGTTGGGCCGTGTATTAGTGCTCGGACGAACACAGTAATGCCGCGTACACACGGTCGGAAATTCTGCCAGCAAAACTCCGATGAGAGCTTTTGGTCGTAAAATGCGACTGTGTGTACGCTCCATCGGACTTTTGCTGGCGCCATTTTCTCCAGCAAAAGATTGAGAGCAGGTTCTCTATCTTTCTGAAACTCCGTTCGTCTGTGTGCAATTCCGCCGTGCAAGATTCCTACGCATGCTTGGAAACAATTTGACGCATGCTCGGAAGCATTGAACTTCATTTTCTCGGCTCGCCGTAGTGTTGTACGTCGCCGCGTTCTTGACGGTCGAAACTTCAGAGAACTTTAGTGTGACGGTGTGTATGCAAGCCAAGCTTGAGCTGAATTCCGTCGGAAAAACCATCCAAGAATTTTCCCACGGAAATACCGCTCGTGTGTACGCGGCATAAGACCGAATTTTAATGGTTCAAAGAATGTCAGGCGGAACGGTCGGCCCTCACGCATGTTCACTTCATCAAATCTGGCCCTCTTTGAAAAAAGTTTGGACACCCCTGTTGTAGAGTAATAAATCAGACAACTCTGCCTATTTATGTTCTGAGAATATTTACTGGAACAAATTAAAGGAGATGTTGTCACAAAAAGGAGGTAATACATCTGCTGATTTCTAGGCAAGAGCGCCAACTCAGCAAAGGAATTTCTCTGAAAGACACAAGGCAATTATTAACAAATGACAATATGATATATACACTTCCTATAAGAAATAATGCTACCCCCTTAAAGTAAGGTGACCAGATTTTTTAAATAAAATCCGGGGACATATTTTTTTTTTTACTAGTAATGGGGGCAATCAGCGACTCATAGCGGGACAGCGATATTGCGGCAGACAAATCAGACACTAAGTGACACTTTGTGGGAACCAGTGACATTATTACAGTGATCAGTGCTAAAAATATGCACTGTCACTGTACTAATGACACTTGCTGGGAAGGGGATAACATCTAGGGCAATCAAAGGGCTAAGTGTGTGCCTAACAAGTGTTTTCTTATTGTGGGGGATGAGGATCAATGTCTCCCATACTGACAGAGCGGCGATCTGCCTTGTTTACATAACAATCAGTGGGTGCCAATGAACCCAGAAATGCAGGATCATGTATATACGTAAACATTTGCAGCGCGACCGACCTGTAGCAGTAAATCTGCTATCGGCGATCGGCAACTGGTTAACATCATCAGCATTATGATAACTCAGAGGCAGCAGGCTCTCTATCATCCCCATGTCACAGTGGGGGTCATTTACTAAGATGAATGCACTGCGCTGGTTCAGACCTTAATTGGTGCGCTGGATAGATCCTTAATCCAGCGTGTGAACCAGCGCAGACACAGGAGTACCTGCACGCGAGAATGTTTCCAGCGCGATGGGACCGCGCTGGTTCTCGGCGAGGTACATCTCGCGCTCGCTGCAATAGGAAAAAAACATCTTCCTATTAAAGCAGCGCGAGAAAAACTGGCATGGTTTCCCCCTTCGGGTGCATGCCAGGCCCTTCGGTCTGGTATGGATATTAAGGGGAACCCCCTACGCCAAAAAAAATGGTGTGGGGGCCCCCCCAAATCTATACCAGACCCTTATCCGAGCACGCAGCCGGTCAGGAAAGAGGGTGGGGACGAACGAGCACCCCCCCTCCTGAACCGTACCAGGCCGCATGCCCTCAACATGGGGGATGGGTGCTTTGGTGAAGGGGGGCGCGCTGCTGGCCCCCCCACCCCACAGCACCTTGTCTCCATGTTGATGGACAAGGGCCTCTTCCCGACAACCCTGGCCGTTGGTTGTCGGGGTCTGCGGGCGGGGGGCTTATCGGAATCCGGGAGCCCCCTTGAATAAGGGGGCCCCCAGATCCCGGCCCCCCACCCTATGTGAATGAGTATGGGGTACACACACTACACAGGTTTTTAAAGTAATTTATTAGACAGCTCCGGGGTGGGTCTTCTTCCGACTTCGGGGGTCTCTCCGGTTCTTCTCCACTGTCTCTGGCCTTTCCTCCCGTTGTTCGACCTGTTCTCCGCGCTCTCCGGGTCTTCTGCCGGGCTCCTCCGCTCTCTCCTGCTCTTTTGCCGCTCTTTTGCTATAGCGGAGGAGCCCCGTCTGCTGCCTTCTGCCTTCTTCCCTCTTCTCTTCTTCCGATGTTGACACGATGCTCTGTCCGGCTGGAATGCTCTCTGGGTGCTCCGCTCTGACTTATATAGGCGGTGACCCTGCCCCCTTATGCCGTCACAGTCCTTGGGCATGCTGGGACTGTGACGTTTTAGGGGGTGTGGTCAACATCACCCGGTGACCACGCCCCCTAAAACGGCAGTCCCAGCATTGACGTTACAGCGGTCATGTGACACCGACCTACGCTGTGCCCCCGTCTGTGGAAACTACGAGGAAGGATACGGGACCAGCGCAACTCCGCATCGGAAAACACTCATAGCGTGCCTCAAACAAACGAGCAGTTGCGGCTAATAGGTCCTGGAAAGCGAAGGCCACTCTAAAAGACTGAGATCATTGAGCTGACCAATGGGACACTTAACTGAGGAGGGGACCAAATACCCAAGACAATCAACAGAGTGGTAAGGTATCCACACATCTCATCGTACATTTGCCCCCACTGAGTTAGAAAAGGACTGAGTGATGAAACATTTGTCCGATGTGATTACACAGTAGCAATATCAGTAACATCATCTCTGTGTGGGAGTTGCAAACCTATACCTTGTAGCCATTGAACTTTTCTGTTGTTGTCTGTAGGCTCATAAGCCACATATTGGATAAATTCCTAAACATGGGACTTTGCTATACTCCCCTTTTTTGACCTGATCCTGTATTTTCTACATCAATGGCCTATTAGATTCCAGGTGTCTTCCCCTCGGGGGTCATTACATTATGCATGAAGCCCCCTCTTGTTCACTCTGAGGAAAAGACATTTACCTATTAAACCGGATGACCCGCTGTCGGTCAAATTCAGGACTGTTCTCTGTGTATAGGGAATTTATATGTGGCCTCTAAGCATCAAGAATCGCTCAGTCTGTGTTCCCACTCAACTTATCATTATCCTTTTTCCATCTAGGTGGAACTTTTTGCACACCTGTATAAACTAATCCACTTTATACATCCCCCGGGGGCTATTCACAGGAAACTTGCACAACTTGGTGAATTTATATGGTTATGCCATAATACCAATTCCAATTTTTATGCAATATAGCTGGCATTTTTCCTGTGAATAAGTTTTTAGGCCGATGTCCGTGTGTGTGGGAGGGGGGTTTTGTCCAATTGTCTATTCAGTGCTGTGTACGTTTTCTTGTGTTTTCTGTGTCTGTATACACTTAGTTCTTTCCGGGTTATCCCTCCTATGGATGGGACCCTGAGAGCATAATATATGGAGTTGTCTTGCACTTTCACTAACAATATTATGTAATGAATTTTGTCGACATTAGTATTATGAATACATTTTGTACTCTTTTTGGAACCAAGTGGTTTAGACTTTCTGCTGCAAAAGTAGCCATCTGTTTGAATCCCGGTAGCAATACTGGGTTCTCTTTATATGCTGGTAATTCAAGGTGTTGCTCAAGGTGAGTTAAACTCTACTTGAATTGCACAGCATATATCCCGACATGTTTCGGAAAGTCGCATTGAAGTGTACTTTTCCTTCTTCAGGGAGGATTTATAAATGGGTATATTGTTGTTGTCTCTGTAACATAAATGTATATGTGTATAAATAGATACATAGTTCATTATAGTATAGGCATCAACACTATAGTTTGGAGCCTGATTATATCATAAAATAATGTGAAATACTTACATATATGTCATTGTCTCATTGAACAAACAAAAAAGGATAAGAACAAAGGAAGGAATACAGGCTGGCTGCTTAAATCCATAAACACGGCATGAAAATGGACCATGTATCCATGGGCTGGAAAGCGGGATGCATTCACAAGGAACGCCTGGTATCACAGTGGCAAACAAGTATGGCCACTGTGGGGGCAATCATAACAAAAAAAGGGGTAATTAGTTTCACTTAGTGGTAGATAAAGTATAGAGTAAAAGGTTGCTAGCTGAAAAAAGCAGACATGGACGCAAACCATGTCCATGTGATAGCTGGTGTGGCGATAGGGTTTACCTTTGGAGTATATCACACAGCTGACATCCAGGCTGCAGCCAAGAGACTGACACAAGGTGTCCGAGTGTCAGTCCTAATATACCTACCTCGATTGGTGTGTACCAATCAGGTAGTACGCTCCGCCGCATCAGCTGTGTACTATACAGCTGATTGCGGAGGTCAGAGCGTCCCTCTGACGAGGGGGAGCCCGGCGTAGCCACGCCCCAAAGGCCACAATGACGTCACGCATCCCCACGTCACCGGCGGGAGAAGGAGAGCGCCCGCTGCTTGTCGTGTAGACGGCGGCAAAGGCGCACGTAGGCTCCTCTGGATACAGTGGGTCCAATGCCCACACTGCTCTAGCGGAGCCCACCCGCATGCAGCAACACAGCCCAAGGCGGGGCTGGATAGCCACCTAGTGGTGGAAAAGAAACAAGTAGCCAGCAAGTTTACAAACAAAGGGGACAACAAAAGCATGGCAAATAATGATATAAAAACAAAATACATATATATATATATTCACTTGTAGAGGAGAACCGCACTCTGCTTACAGTTTAATGCCAGCAATCGGGTCTTCCCACCGACCTTGTATATCACTATCAAGCCGGCTGACAAGGGGGGAGCTATTGTGGTAATGGACACATCCATGTGTGAAAATGAAGTTATGAAACATCTTAGTGATACTCTTACTTATAAAAGACTTGATTGCTGTCCTGTTTTTAAAGTACAGAAAAGGATAAAAACAACCTTAACTGAGGCAGTTAAACAAAAAATCATTGATGATGGAACTATGGAGTTTTTGATATGTGAACATCCGATTACACCGGTACTGTATATGTTACCAAAAATCCACAAAGACCCCAAAAATCCCCCGGGACGTCCCATTGTATCAGGGATGGAATCTGTGACAACACATCTAGCACAATACCTGGATAAGTGTCTGACACCATTGCTATTAAACACTAAATCATTTATAAGAGATACTACTGACTTTTTGTCAAAAATTCAAGATATAAACTTGTCATCAGATTCCATCCTAATATCATGGGACGTCTCTAGTTTATCTACTATTATTCCACATGATTTAGGAATAGAGGCATGTCAGCGATTGTTAATTCAATCAGGCATCTACAAAACCGAACAGATTTCATTTCTGCTTGACCTTTTCAAAATTACTCTTGAAGAGAACTATTTTCTTTTCAGGGATACTCATTTCTTGCAACTGAACAGAGCAGCGATGGGTTCAAATGTTGCACCCCCATATGCGAACGCATTTATGAATATGATAGAGACATCCTTTATTTATGTCAATGATTTATTTTTAAAACATTGCCAATGTTGGTACAGATTTGTGGAGGATATTTTCGCTATATGGGATGGTAATATGGAAAGCCTATACTTATTTGATAAATATATTAACCATTTAGTACCTGGATTAAAGTTTAACATTGAAATTGGTAAAAATTAGATCTCCTTTCTTGATACTCTTCTTAAATTGAACAATGGGCAGATTACTACCGACTTATATGTGAAACCCACGGACCGTAACCAATTGCTACATTTTAATAGCTTTCATCCCCCAAACGTTTTTTCGTCCATCCCAAAAAGTCAGATGATGAGGGTGTGGCGGATCGTGAGTGACCCGCTGTGCCATGATCAGAGACTTAATGAAATAAAAAATAAACTTACTAGTAGAAGATACCCACAAGCTTTAGTTAATATCGATTACTCTAATACAGATTATAACAGATCACCCCGAAAAGAAAACAAGAGAATCCCCTTTATTATGCAGTATCATCCTTTCTCCAACAAAATCAACCAAATTGTCAAAAGACATTGGAATAGTTTAAGATCCAGTTACCCCATGGTACAGGAATTCTGGAATCCACCCATGTCCTCCTATAGGAAAGGTAGAACGATACGAGATCGATTGATTAAATCTGATCAACCTGTGGCTGCAGCAGCCAAACTAAACTTTCTGGGACCAAAAAATCTGGGATCATATCCCTGCTTGTCATGCATACAATGTAACTCTATGATTAAAGGTAAATACTTTACACATCCACATAGGGGTTTCAATATCCCCATACGGGGTTACTATACATGCCAATCCTCATATGTAATTTATGCCGTAAACTGCCCGTGCAGTTTAGTTTATGTAGGGGAGACTACACAAAAAATTAAAGATAGGATAGCTAGACACAAATGCTCAATACGAGATAAACTAACCCAATTACCGCCGGCGAGACACTTTTTGGAATTTGGCCACAATGTATCACAATTAAAATATATGGTCCTAGAAGGTATTGAGAAAAATAGGAGAGGGGGCAACCGTGAATTGATTCTAAGGAAAAGAGAAGTATACTGGATACATTTTTTAATACGATTGCTCCATATGGCTTAAATGTTGATTTGGATCTTTATTTATTTGTTTAATTGTTGGAATAAGCATTTAAAAGTAGCCAGATAAAATAACTTTATGAGGGGGATATGTTTTTGTTTTTACTCATGAATGTACCATTTCCCTGCATTTTATAGGTATTCTGAATATTATTATTATTATTATTATACAGTATTTATATAGCGCCAACAGTTTACGTAGCGCTTTACAACTTGAGGGTAGACAGTACAAATACAATACAATTTTATACAGTGGGAATCAGAGGGCCCTGCTCCTTAGAGCTTACAATCTAAGAGGGAAGGTCAAGAGATACAAGAGGTAATAACTGTGGGTGATGTGCTGATTGAGAAGATAAATGTACAGTTGTTAGGTGGGGGCCAGATAGGCTTCTCTGAAGAGATGAGTTTTCAGGGATCGTCTGAAAGTGGATAAAGTAGGAGAAAATCGGACGGATAGGGGTAGAGCATTCCAGAGGATGGGGGAGGCTCTGGAGAAGTCCTGAAGGCGAGCATGGGATGAGGTGACAAGGGAGTTTGAGAGCAGGAGGTCTTGGGAGGAGCGAAGAGAACGATTAGGTTGGTATTTTGTGACTAGGTTAGAGATGTAGCTGGGGCCAGGTTGTGGATGGCTTTGTAAATTATAGTTAGTATCTTGAATTTAATTCGGTGACTGAGTGGCAGCCAATGGAGGGATTGGCAGAGGGGTGTAGCAGACGCTGAGTGGTTTGTGTGGTGGATGAGCCTGGCAGCAGCGTTCATGATGGACTGAAGTGGGGATAGCCTATTTAGAGGTAAACCAATGAGGAGGGAGTTGCAGTAGTCAAGGCGGGAGATGACCAGGGAGTGGATTAGAAGCTTTGTGGTGTCATTGGTTAGGAAGGGGCGTATCTTGGAGATGTTGCGAAGACAGAGGCGGCAAGCTTTGGATAGTGATAGAATGTGGGGTCGAAAGGTTAGTTCAGAGTCCAGGATTACACCTAGGACCTTGGCGTGGGGAGATGGGTTGATGGTTGAGCCGTTGATCTTGACAGGGAGATCAGGGGAAGTGGCACCTGAGGGAGGAAATATCATGAGCTCGGTTTTGGATAGGTTGAGTTTGAGAAAGTGATGTGACATCCAGGCTGATATGTCTGCTAGTAAGTTGGTAATGCGTGAGGAGACAGATGGAGAGAGCTGGGGGGTGGAGAGATAGATTTGGGTGTCATCAGCGTAGAGATGATATTTAAAGCCGTGGGAGGCAATCAACTGACCCAAGGAGGTGGTGTAGATTGAGAAAAGGAGAGGTCCGAGAACAGAACCTTGGGGGACCCCAACGGAAAAAGGAAGAGGAGAGGAAGAAGTAGAGTTGTAAGTGACACTGAAGGAGCGGTGGGATAGGTAGGATGAGAACCAGCGAAGAGTACAGTCACGGAGACCAAAGGAGTGGAGTTTTTTGAGGAGGAGGGGGTGGTCCACTGTGTCAAAGGCAGCAGAGAGATCCAGAAGAAGTAGTATAGAATAGTGTCCATTGGCTTTAGCCATTAGTAGGTCATTTGAGCGTTTAGGGAGAGCAGTTTCCGTGGAGTGTTGAGGGCGAAAACCGGACTGAAGGGGATCAAGAAGTTTATTCATGGTCAGATGGTCGCTTAGTCGGTTGTAGACCAGTCTTTCAAGAAGTTTGGAGGAGAAGGAGAGTAAGGAGATGGGACGTAAGTTGTTGAGATTGGTGGGATCCAGTGAGGGCTTTTTTAGTATGGGGGTGACTAGCGCATGTTTTAGAGAGTTTGGGAAGATGCCACAAGAGAGGGAGAGGTTGAAAATGTGAGTTAGAGAGCGTAGAATGGAGTCAGAGGGTGAGCGTAGCATTTGCGAGGGAACAGGATCCAGGGGGCAAGTGGTTAGATGAGTGCTAGATAAAAGTTTAGCAACCTCAGTAGTAGTAGCAGGGTTGAATGAGGGAAGTAATGATTGTATCTGTGGACATGGGGTGTTGCATGGGGGGAGGTTTTTGCGCATTGGCGATCTCCTCATGAATTGTATCAATCTTAGTTTTGAAGTGATTGGCAATCTCCTGGGCGGTGATTGAGTTGGTGGGTGGAGGCAGTGGAGGACAGAGTAGAGTGTTGAAGGTAGAGAAGAGTTGACGTGGACTGGATGAGAAGGTGTTGATGAGTGTGATAAAGTAGGTCTGTTTGGCAATGTGGAGGCAGGAGTAGCATTTTAGGAGGGCAGATTTATATTGTGTGAAGTCTTCCTGGGTCTTAGTCTTATGCCACAGGCGCTCAAGAGCGCGGCTACGTTTTCTGAGACTTCTGGTGTCATCTGTTTGCCAGGGTTGTAGCAGTCGGGGCCTAATTCTGCGTGTAGTGAGGGGGGCCAGCTTGTCTAGGGAGGAAGACAGTGAGCTGTTGTAGATGAAAGTAGCTAGGTTGGGGCAGGACAGGGGGGAGATTTTGTCATAGAGGTGATCAGTAGCAGAGTAGAGAAGAGAAGGGTTGAGGTGGTGAAGGTTTCTGCGTGTAACTGTTGGGCGGTTGGAGGGAGAAGAGGTGGAAGACAAGGAGAGAGCAAAACTAATAAGGTGGTGATCAGAGAGTGGGAGTGGATTGTTGGAAAGGTTGCACGGAGTGCACAGATAGGAGAAGGCAAGGTCAAGGGTGTTGCCGTTGGAGTGGGTAGGAGCCTGTAACCATTGCTTCAGGTCAAGCGATGAGGTTAGACTAAGAAGTTTAGAAGTAATAGTAGTGTTAGTGTTGACAGGGATGTTGAAGTCCCCAAGAATAATTGTGGGGATTTCAGAAGAATATATTAAAATGCGAGTGAGGAGAATGAGAGATTTGACACCTGCTGCTTATCCTTGCTTTAATGGCATGTTATAGATAAATATATGCATATATAGATGTTAAATGGTATGTGATTTGAACTAATTAGCCATATTGATTCCATATGTGAAGTACTTCACTAAACCTGTATTTAAATGAATGATTGGAATGAAACCTTCAGATGTGCTTCAATGGATCTCAGGAAGGGCGTAAGCTGACTAGCCCGAGACGTAATCCATCCATCCATCCATATCTGAATCTACTCTTGTCTGAAACTGTAGGCATTTCTTGCCTTTGATATTGCTTGAAAGGATTATACTTGCTTTGTATATCTCTCGTGAAGATATTGTGAAATAAAGCAAAGAAGTTTTTAAGTGCAGCAACCTCTTGGACTTAAGGATCCCAAGGAGCTTTTATGAGGCTTCGTAGCTAGCTCTAGATCTTTACCTGAATTAGTAAAATGAGTGAGATATTGTCACAGATATCCTACATTACTGACTATATTTTTTTTTTTTTGGAGGAAGGGACTACTAGTTGAGCAGTTCTTATGTGTAGAGAACAGGGTCAGTATCTTAGACTATAATGAAGAGTGTCAATATATAAAGAAAAATAAGATTTTTAGAAATTCAATTCGCAGAACCCAGAAGTAAAACCTGGGAGAAATGAGCGAAAATTGAACGCCTCATTTAACCCAGGTGGGACAGTGGCCTGCAAATTAAATATCCACCGTAACTCACATTGGAGAAGGCGCTTGTTGAAGTCGCCTCCCCTGGAGTGAAGGTGAATACGATCTAGTCCCAGGAAAAAGATCTTGGGGATAGAGTCTGGATGTACCAAGACCATGTGTCGGCCAATAGGTACCTCGGGGTCCTGTTTACGGATTGTAGATATATGCTGGTATATTCTCTTCCAGAACTCATTGATCCCGACCTAGTAGCAGCCACAACTCACATGTGAGTAGGTATACTACGGCAGGAGTCTTACAGTTGATGTAGTACTTGGGACGGAAATGGTGTCCATTTGGTAAAGATATATTGTGGCGCCTGTCCATGTACTGACAATGTACCAGGGTCCCTGCATGCAGATAAATACCAGAGAGCAGCCTGAAAGGAACCAACCACAGAATATACCACATTTCATTTGAAGGCGGAAATCTACCATGGATATCGTAACAACCATGGGGGAGTATTCGCACTTATTGCATCTATAGGCGCATTGCCCCTGTGGGGGTGAGTGGATCTGGTGAGTGGGGACCCTGGTGGGGAGCACAGAGTCACCAGAAGATATTGAGAGCACTCAAGTCACCATTCAATTTTATGTCACATCATTTGAAGAAATTTACATGCATATCATATGGACTATTATTTACATGATTATATATGGACTTTTTTGCACATGTCACATAAACAGAGTCACAGTTTATAGTGTGTCCGCAATACTGCGGTCTTCTATTGTTCACGGCACTTTCTAAGTTAGTGTAATTCTTATTGTCATTCAGATATACAGGTGATACCTTATGTATGTAGGCCGTTTTAACAGGTTCTTTCTTCTTAGTCAGGTCACATAAGGACTAGGTATTAACCAGAGTACGTGTAGCATGCCATTGCCCAGGGGGCTATATATGCATTGGCTGAGCCTTATGCCTTTAATGTTTTTGAGCTCATATATATTTATTTATTTTCATGTTTGTGCACCAAATGTTTGTATGCCACTGTAAGGCCACACACATATTTACCCTCTATACGTTTTAATTTATTTATTGGTTTTGAGCTCATATACTTTTATTTTTATGTTTGTGCACTAAGTGTTTGTATGCCACTGTAAGGCCACACACATATATACCCTCAAATACGTCTCAATCTGGTTATCTTTAGGTAGCGCCAATCACCCCTTTTTATTATTTCTTTCTGTTTTGGAGACCCCTTAGGGGAGCTCTATTAGGGGAGGCAGCAGACCTACGGTGTATCCTAAGCGCAGTCTTGCACACTTGCTATACTTGTATCAGTGATGGCATCAATGTCCCCGTTGCAAATCTGATGGTCTTCACCGGTACTTAGGAGCTCGTTAATTGTAATCTGATTAGGTGTGGTGAGAAGCAATAGATTTCTTGTAGTGAGGAAGGCTAAAGATGTCTAAGCACAGTGTTCAAATAGATTCAGTAAAGGTTTCTCAGGGTAGAGAGGTTGGGCGACTGCCCTCTCGCCAACGACCAGACCGTTACGATGTCTTCCGGACAGTGACTCGTGTAGCGACACTTGTGCAGCGGATCCGCCTTCTCGATCTCGTGATGTGAAGCTTGGCACACCAACTGGCAGGTGACCGGAGCGGTGCTGGATGGATGTCTAACTTCAAACGGCAGCGCTAGGCCCCTCAGGTATGGGTTGGCAGGTGGTGAACTGCGTGGTAAGGCACGAGCTCTCTCTCTCCATGCATGGAGAGGCTTGTCTTGCGTCAGGCCCAGGAGGAAGAGAGCTCTGCGCAAGCATTTGCTTCTTTATAGCTACTCCCAGCAATCTTCCTAATGGCAACAAATATCCCTGGGATATGTAGTCCAGGCACATAATCATGCAAAGCAATTATTGGACAGGAGAACTACTCATCCCTAAATCCCTTTTGTTTGGCACACAAATATGATGTTACCTGATACACTGATCACTAGAGGGACAGGCAATGCTTTGAAACACCAGAGGGCACAGTACTTTACAATTGTAGTCCATATTGCTACACTTGGATAGGAGAAGGGAATTAGTAGGATACTCCAAATGAACTACACGCAGGTGAGGACAACTCTCTTTCTCTCTGTAGAACTGTGGAGGCAGATTATCTGCTGAACCATACAGGGTCTGTATGGAAGAACAAGTCCCTCTGTAGCATAAAAGACTGAGTGGACTTTGTTAGTGGACCCAAGTCTTCAAGACACTAGCTCACACACCCAGTTTGCTGACTTCTAGGACCAGAGGGAGAATTGCAGCAACACACACTCAGTCTCAGGGATCCCTTTAGGGGTCTGCACTCACAAAATGTCCCAGGACCAGTGTTAATTTTGGCAGCAAATTTTGATTTAGTTTTAGTCCCATTTTAGTCTTCTGCAATTGTTTTAGTTTTTTAGTCATATTTAGTTGACTAAATCTCCAGTACATTTTAGTCGACTAAAATCTAATAGGTGTAATTAAATTGTAATGCATTTGTTAACATTTCTCTACAATTTCCAAACTCATTGTATCCCGCTGGAGTGAAAAATCGAATATGTTATTTATGGTATTGAGGTATGAACATGTACTACAGACCGGTGTTCATTTTGAAGTCAAATTTCAATTTAGTTTTAGTCTTAGTCTTTTGACTAAAATGGCATTTTAGTTTTAGTCCCATTTTAGTCTTTTGACTAAAATGCCATTTTAGTTTTAGTCGTATTTTAGTCATCTCAGTTGTTTTAGCTTTAGTCATATTTTAGTCGACTAAAATAATATTCACTTAGTCGACTAAAATGTTTTTGTGACGGGAGGGCCCGTGGAACTCAGAATAACTTGGAAAGTAGGGGATGCCCTTGTTTCCGCTCCCCATACACCTCCTATGTCTAAGTCACCCTGTGCTATCCTGGCACAGGGTGAGTGAGAAAATTCATCTTGGACTACTTAAAATGGGACAGTAATATTTGTCCACAATATCTCCCAGGATGTAGACTATTATTGGTTTGTTTGATTCTGAACTCAACATGTTAATTGAGTGAGCTGATCACCTTGGCCTCTAGGACTGGCTAGGAGACGAACAGTCTACTCCTACTATAGTTGTTGATGACTAGGCTGAGGAGGGGGGGAGATCACTGTTTGTATTGTTAATTGTAATTAGCTCCTGCTATTGTGAGAAAATGTCCTGTGGTTGTACTTATGATAATGTATAATGTACTGTGTGAAGCTCGGTGACAACAAGTCTGACCTGTAGTTAAATCCTGAAGGGCACAGAGTCACATCGGCTGCGTAAAGGGATTAGTTAATTAGCTCATGTTAATTTTTTACAGGTGTATTGTTAGAGTAATATGAGCAGGAGGGGGGGAACCTCCTCTTCTAATGTTGTATAAAGTCTTGTACGTATTCTGGTTCTAACAAAAACAGTCCATGTTAGCAGTGAAACAAGTATTGTCTTGCTTTGTGCTTGGGAGCAGTTGGAACATCTGATATCTGTATCCAGACTTAGAGGAAGTGGTATATGACGGAAACACTCAAGCGGAGTGTGGGACGTTCCGTGACAGTTTTAGTCGATGAAATTAACACTGCCCGGTACAGCTGGTAGCCTCCTTCCAACTTCCACTTGGCACTCTATACCAGTGATATCAGACAAGATCCATAGAATTTTTTCCCTCAATCAGCTTGCACAGGAAACAAAACAAAAGGAAGGGGACCAATGACTCATCCAATTTAGCACAGATCAAGACGGGATAGAAAAATCGGTTTAAATGCTGCCCACCTGATTCAGAGAGCTGTTTACACCGTCAACCTGAATTAGATAACACAATAGGCTAAAACATCAAGGGGTGGTAGAATTAGAAATTAAGCATACAAAAAGGCAGGGGAAACCCGACAGCAATTAATCAGAGAGGACAGGCCGGTGTAATCTAAATATCTTTATTGATTATCCAAATTACAAAACAGATAGTTTTAGAAATCTACACCCACCTCCAACACATAGTTAAAATAAGACAAACGTCTTAATAGGACACAGGTGGCCACCACACCCGATACAGAGACCTCATACTCATCTCACACACAAACAGATAAATATCCTGGAGCCAGATCTGGAATAATTGCATTAATGATCAATCAATGAATTATCCTGTAAGAAAAAATTAAAAAGGTACCAAGGAATTGAAGTGTTGGAGCGCTCAAAACAATATTCCGATGAAATTATATGTAGAAAGTGCTTGTGCTTTGGGAATAGACGAGAGTTCCCTTAGTGTGGAAACTGATGATACAATGGTTCTGATACAGCAAGATGCATATAAGGGTACAGATACCAGTGGGGATCGAAAGTTGGAGACAATTAGACATAGGGCTAATATTGCACAAGAAAAACAAATGGGATATGCTATGTGAGATACTCCCCCTCAAGTACTTGTGGTGCATCGGAATATTGTTTTGAGCGCTCCAACACTTCAATTCCTTGGAACCTTTTTAATTTTTTCTTACAGTATAATTTATTGATTGATCATTCATGCAATTATTCCAGATCTGGCTCTAGGATATTTATCTGTTTGTGTGTGAGACGAGTATGAGGTGTCTGTATCGGGTGTGGTGGCCACCTGTGTCCTATTAAGACGTTTGTCTTATTTTAACTATGTGTTGGAGGTGGGTGTAGATTTCTAAAACGGTCTGTTTTGTAATTTGGATAATCAATAAAGATATTTAGATTACATCTGCCTGTCCTCCCTGATGAATTGCTGTTGGGTTTCCCCTGCGTTTTTGTATGCTTGCACAGGAACCCTGGGTTGTAGCATTCAGGCTTCAAGCCTTCAGATATGGCATCTGCATCTGCATGGCTGCCTTTGCTGCGGAGAGGCAGATGCCTCCTCCCCACCTGGACCTCTCTCCTCAGAGATGGGCTGGACTAGAACCCAAAGCCCATGTGCTTCTCAGACTTAAGGCATCCAGCATTCCTTGGGGCACATCCCCTTCTAATTGGCCAGGGCTGTATCTGTATCCATGCTCTCACCTTGTAGGGTTCCCCCCACTGTCCAATATGCTTTCTTTTTATTGGATCGGGGTGAAACATCAAGACAGCATGAGCCGCACCAGAGCACACTGAGCAGACTTCTCTCTTTTTTTTTTTTATCCAACAGAATTTTATTGAGTTTACAGGAAAGACAATACAAGCATTATGGGCAGACCCATAGTATTTCTCTTATACAATACACAACCCAGTGAACAATCATCAGCAACAATATAACACCTTCAAAACATGGTTCCAGTTACTCTCAACCTCAATTTGTACCTCACCCGGCAATAATTCCTAGTAACCTATCATATACCAGCTCCATAGGGGCCAATCCCGGTATATCCAACCATGGACCCCATATTTTTTCAAATTTTAGCATACTACCTCTGTTGATATATCAACTTTTCCAACTTCAGAGTTATGTTAACATTATCAGTCCATTCTTTTAATAGTCGGGGGCTTATCAGACTTCCAATGGGTCATAATCAGATTTCTGGCCTGAAAAAGTACTCTATGTACAGCCTCTCTACATTGTCCTTCCCACTCATATTCCTCCAAGGCCCCCAAGAGACATGCTCTAGGGTCTTGTGGAAGATTCACATTAAAAACTGAGTTAATGTTCCGCACCACTCCTGCCCAATACGTGTGGAGCTTGGGACACCTCCACAACATATGTATAAGGTCCCCATGCTCACGTTTGCATCTAGTACATGTTGGTTCTGCCTGCCGACTCATTAGATGTAACCTGTGGGGGGTATAGTGCGTTCTCAACAGTATATATAGTTGTGTAAGTTTTTGAGACACATTAAGTGAACATAGGTTCACCGCCTGAAAAATCTCTTCCCACTGATCCTCGTCTAGCTGTCCCACCTCTATTTCCCACTTCTCTCTCACCCTCAGGGGATGCCGCTTCATCACGGATTGCAACAGGATGGCATAGCATTGAGAAATAAATCCTTTAAATGAGCCAGCATCCCCCAGGAGGTTGAATACCGGGGCTGGTGACAAGTGCCATTCCGAGGAGCGGCTCTGAGCCACAACTGCGTGTCTAAGTTGCACGTAATAAAAGAACATCGATGCAGGCAGATTATACGCCTCTTTTAGATCAGCAAACGTGCGCAACACCCCATCCCGAAAGATATGTTTGATATGTGTAACTCCAAACTGTTTCCATCGAGCCCCACTTTGTAATTTAGCTAATTCCTCATAAGTATCGTTATGCCAAAGGGGACTGTATTCCGTGTAGCCATCAATATTCTGGAGATCTTTGGATTTATTCCATACCTTTTTTACCAGACTGAAAGTAGGATATTTTTTATGTGGCTTAGTGAAGGCCTGTGCCTCCAAAGCCATATGAATCGGTCCCCTACCTACTGTATGTAGCATTAGATTATGGGATGAGTTTTGTGATGGAACAAATGTACCAATCAAGTGTTGTAATTGGGCAGCGAGGTAGTACAGCCATGGGTTGGGCAATGCCAATCCACCACAGTCTTTAGGTCTCTGTAAATGTTCTAATTTGATCCGGGCTGGTCTATTCTTCCAAATGAGAGTTCGGAAAATGGCATTAACTATATATCTCTCACTTTTTCTCCTCCTCCTCGTCATCTGCCCCTCTTGGCCCCCTCTCTCTCACCCTCTCCTACCCTTCGGGGATTTCTGCTATGCCCCAAAAAATTCTTACTCTCTATTTGTATTCTTGTCTTCTTTTGATGCAAGATGACAAGTGAAATCAAAGTGATGTCATGGAATGTCAGAGGATTGGGGGATAGTAGAAAGAGATGTGCTGTAAAAGAACTAATTGAATTCTACAATCCCGCAATAGTCTGCCTACAGGAGACACATAAGGGCAATGAAGATGACAAAATGTTTTGTACATTTAAATATAAATATGAATTTCATGCTACATATTCTACATACTCCCGTGGTGTGAGTATTTTGATTTCTAACGCTATTAGGTTTACCTGTAGGCAGTGTATTAAAGATCCGGCTGGTCGATATTTGATGCTATTATGCTCCATAAATGATACAATAATCTTCTTGGTGAATGTGTATATTCCCTCTCCATATAAAGACGACGTTTTAAAAAAGGTTTTTGAAAAAATGGCACAACTGCCTGATGTTCCAACAGTGATAATTGGGGACTTTAATAATGTACTAAATGAAGAGTTGGACAGGCAAAGTAACAAAAAGAGTAATGGGAGGGGAAAGGTCACAAGATGGGCCAGCCAGATACAAGAGATGGGTCTATCAGATATATGGAGAGTAAGATTCCCGGTTAGTAAAGAATACTCATGCTATTCAAGTACTTATGGATCACTATCTAGAATTGACATGGCCTTGGGAAATGGTCACTTTCTCCCATTAGTAAAAATTAATCAGTACGAAGCACGGGGAATCTCGGACCACTCTCCATTAACTGTGACTTTGGAGTGGACAGAACACCTGATTCGGCCAATGTGGAAAGTCAATCCACAGTGGCTATCCTTGATCCCAGAGAGTAGTCAAATAAAACAACTGCTAATGGGCTTTTTTGGAGATAATAAGGGCTCAAGTTCCGCGATGATGGTGTGGGATACAATGAAAGCATACCTTAGAGCAGGGCTCGACAAACCCCGGGCGCCTGGTCGCATTTGCGACTAGAATTAGCGACCTGGCGCCTGGGGCAGCACAGCTGGAGTATCCTGTGTCCGTTCGACACCCCCCCCCCCCTCCCGGCGCGATCGCGTTGGGCCGCGCCGGTAATTGAGGCCCCGGCTTTGCGGCCTACTGCAGTCCTATGGTTCCTTCTGCAATCGGGCGCCCTCTGGTGGTGGCCGTTGGTATGACAAGACATCCACCGATGCTAATGGAGCTTTCCCTGTTACCTGTTTTCACTGCCTGCTCATCTCCTTCCCTTTACTTAGAACCCCCAAACGTTATATATATTTTTTATTTTAACACCCTAGAGAATAAAATGGCGGTCATTAAAATACTTTCTGTCACACCGTATTTGCGCAGCGGACATACAAGCGCACTTTTTTGGGAAAAAATACTTTTTTTAATTAAAAAATAAGAAAACAGTAAAGTTAGCCCAATTTTTTTTTATATTGTGAAAGATAATATTACGCCGAGTAAATTGATTCCCAACATGTCACGCTTCAAAATTTCGTCCGCTCGTGGAATGGCGACAAACTTTTACCCTTCAAAATCTCCATAGGCGACGTTGAAAAAATTCTACAGGTTGCATGTTTTGAGTTACAGAGGAGGTCTAGGACTAGAATTATTGCTCTCGCTTTAACGATCGTGGTGATACCTCACGTGTGGTTTGAACACCGTTTTCATGTGCGGGTGCTACTCACATATGCGTTCGCTTCTGCAAGCGAGCTCGGCGGGACGGGGTGCATTTTAAAAAATTATTATTTTTTCTTATATATTTTACTTTTTATTTTTACACTGTTTTTTAAAAAAAATAAAAATGGTGTCACTTTTATTTCTATTACAAGGGATGGGGCATATTTAAAATTTTTTTTTTTTTTTTCTTATTTATTTTAACTTTTATTTTTTCACTGTTCTTTAAAAAAAAAAAAAAGTCACTTTTATTCCTATTACAAGGAATGTAAAAATCCCTTGTAATAGAAAAAAAGCATGACAGGCCCTCTTAAATATGAGATCTGGGGTCAAAAAGACCTCAGATCTCATATTTACACTAAAATGCATTAAAAAAAAATAAAAAATTGTCATTTGAAAAAAAAATAATAAAATGTCCCTTTAAGAGCTATGGGTGGAAGTGGCGATTTGACGTTGCTTCCGCCCTGCAATGACTTGGAGATGGGCGGGGCGGGGCCATCTTCCTCTCACTCGTCTCCATGTCAGGCCAGGGACAGATCCGGATCGCCTCCGCCGTTACCGACGGCCACGGTAAGCGGTGAAGGGCACCGGAGAGCGGCGGTAGGGGGGGCCCTCTCCTGCCGCCGATAAAAGTGATCTCGCTGTGAATCTGCTGCAGAGACCACTTTTATCTGAAAGAGAACCGCCGGCTCTTGAAGAAGATACCGGGGTCATGGAGCTAGCTGCTACCATAACAACGGTATTTCTCTTCAAACACAGGATGTATATAGTCGTCCTGCGGGAAGGAATTGGTTAATTAAAATGAATTTATTATTTGTCATCTCCCTGCTTGGCCCCTTTACACGGGCTGTCTGATCAGGTTCCCCTGTCAGTTTTTCAGGTGGACCTGATTGGATCCTTAGCGGGAATATGGTGGTCTTATGTCCCTGCATGGCAGGAAATAAAAGCAGTCACATTCGTTCTAGTCGTCTCTGTGTACATTTAAGATTGGTTAATTTTTATATTGAAAATAAAGCTTTGTCGGTCGTTTAAAAAAAAAAAAAAAAACCTGGCTCCTAACTTTTTTAGCTGGCTCCTAGATTCCAAGCAAATTTGTCAAGCCCTGCCTTAGAGGCCTAATAATTACAGAAATATCTAAAATTAAATTAGCCACAAGACAGCGGGAGGAAAAGTTAACCCAGAGAGTTAAGCAAACAGAACAAGAATACACATCAGATCCCAATAGGGAGAAATTTGGAGCATGGCAGGACGCGCAGAATCTATATAAAAATCTGGTTTTAACCAAGGCAGAGAATAATAGATTCTTGCAGAACCAAAAGCACTACGAAATGGGGGAACAAGTGGGTCATATGTTAGCAATGCTAACACGGAACCAGGAAGGCTCATCCACTATAGCTGCTATTGAAGACAGAAAGGGGATAGTAAAGTATGATACAGAGGGCATCCAAAAGATATTTGTAGATTTCTATTCACAGTTGTATGAATCTGAAAACTTAAATGTAAGGGAAAAGACTGAACAATTCTTAGATAATCTAACTATGCACAAGCTGACCTCAATAGAAAGGGAATCCTTGGATATTCCTATAACTATGGCAGAGCTGGAGGAAGCGGTGGGACAAATTCAAAACAACAAAGCTCCAGGGATGGATGGACTCCCCGTGGAGATATATAAACTATACGGTCAGATCCTGATCCCAGAACTCCTCGAAGTACTCAATGAATCATATGTCACACGGAACTCCCTAAATCAATGATGGAAACAATAATAATCATAATTCTAAAACCGGATAAAGATTCACTAAAGCCTGGTTCTTATCGCCCAATATCTCTCCTTTACATCTGATGTTAAAATACTAGCTAAGGTCTTGGCAAATAGGTTATCCAGACACATTGATACACATTTGACATGGTAGAATGGGAGTATCTATGGATGGTATTGATTGCCTTTGGTATAGGTCCAGGCTTTATAACCTGGCTAAAATTATTATATAAAGACCCTAGGGCAAGGCTGCGGATCAATGACACTATGTCACCAGCTTTCCCGTTATCCCGGGGAACTAGACAAGGTTGCCCTCTATCCCCGTTGCTGTTTGCATTGGCTGTGGAACCATTGGCCGCCGCGATTAGACAGTCTTCGGGGATAGAGGGATTCCGACGTGCAGGAAGTGAGGACAAAATATCCCTATATGCAGATGATGCCTTAATCTTTCTGAGCGACCCCACAAAATCCTTAGAGGAACTCATGACACTTGTATCTGCATTTGGACAGTTTTCTGGGTTTCGCATCAACTGGGAGAAGTCGGTATTGATGCCACTATATAAAGCAAAAATTTAATTACCAGACTGTGCAAAACAAATTCAAATAAAACATAAAATTAAGTATTTAGGCATCCAGGTAACTCGAAAAGTGGGGGACTATGTGGACCTTAACCTTAGACCACTATTGACTAGGCTTAAAGATAAATGTCGGACCTGGTGCAAACTCCCATTAACTGTGATTGGCAGAGCCAATCTTTTAAAGATGATTTGGGCCCCACAATTATTGTACATTCTTCACAACTGCCCGATGTGGATAGCCGCATTTTGGTTTAAAAGGATAGAATCGCTTTTTCGCAAACTCATTTGGAAGAAAAAATATGCACATATTAAATTAACAACCTTAATGCTGGCTAAAGATGAGGGGGGGGACTCTCTATCCCACATCCAAAATATTATTTTTTGGCTTCACAAACCCAGCAATTTTTTGGCTGGACAGAGATAGATGGGAATGATCCCATACAGGGGTTATTACTTCCACTAGGTAAGGGATATTCACTGATGTCCCTACTAGAGACAAAAACCTTTCAAAAAGATAAGAAATTCATGACAGGTGAGCTATTCAATAAGGTATGGCTAGCAATAAAAAAGATTACTAGCATTACAGGTTATACTTCCTATACACCAATATGGAATAACGCAAACTATGAGGAAGTGCAGAGATTGGAGGGATTTGGGCTTTGGCAAACTCAGGGGCTGAGATATGTGGAACAACTGTTTTGGAACGATAAGATAAAATCATTTGCGCAAATATCTGAGGAATTTGGGATTCCAAGACAGAGGTTCTTTCAGTATCTCCAGCTTAAACATGCTTTTCATGTCCAGGCCCGTACATCTGTATTTAAGTTTAATGTCTCTAAAATAACAATATTGTTGAAGAAAAGGGATCAAAAGAAGGGACTTATCTCTAAAATATATGAGATATTGCAGTGTAAATTTAAGGAAACGGTAATGGTGCCGGCCAGGTCGCAGTGGAAACGAGACCTGGGAGCACTGACTGACGCTCAGTGGTCGGAGGTCTTGTCTGCGATCCCAAAAGGTATCTCTGTCAGCTACTCAAAAATTAACACAACTTTTTATTACACATAGAGCATACTATACCCCCGAAAAACTATTTAAATGGAAATGCAGGGAATCCCCCTTATGCCCCCGATGTAGTGGTGCACCGGCTAATCTAATACACATGTTGTGGAAATGCCCCAAACTCCATCGTTATTGGCAGGATATAATTAAAAACATAAATAGCGCATTAGGTATAGAAATTTCACTAGACCCAAATTTTTGTTTATTAAATATAGTGGAGGAACCAAATATTTCAAAACATACCCATACCGCAATGACGAGAGGCTTGTTTCAGGCACGAAAGCTAATCGCTCAGAAGTGGATATTTATTTATACACATAGAGGGAGCCAAGATAAATTTGACGCTATCTGGAAAAGCTGGGTAGAGGCCTGGGGCAATGAAAATAAAAGATGAATCAATATGGGAGAGGGACAATATTGGGTTTGGGTAGAGGATGGGAGGACGGGGGGGGCTTTTGGGGTCGAGGGTGGGGGAGAGATACAGTAGGGGGAGGAAATGTATTTTTGTTGTTGGGTCTTGCCCCTTTTTTTTTTTTTTTTTTTTTGTTTTGTGCGGGGGTTTTATTTTTTATTTTTTGGGGGGGCGGGTGAATGTTAGAAGCAAGATTATGTATCTGGAATAAAATGTATGGAGAAATGTATAACGTGTACTGCTATAAAAAGGATAAAAAAAAGTACTGGAAAAAAAAAAAAAAAAACTATATGAAATATCTTTAAGGGAATGACCATAGGGGTATTATGTAGGAAGTAGAGTAACTGTGGCATAAGAATCATTTTTACCAGGTTTACTCTACCCGCTACTGATAATAAGGGAGTTCCAAGTCTTGATTTTATCCCGTAAACGCTGTAAGAGGGGGAAAACATTAAAATGTATAAAATCCCTGGGTTGTGACGTAATTTGAATCCCCAAATATTTGAAGGAAGTGGCAATCGGGATGGGGCAGGCGGCGCTCACCATCTGCGATTCCTCTCCATCCAGTAAAAGAAGGGCCGACTTTGACCAATTTATGAGAAGGCCGGAAAATTTCCCGAATTTGGATATGGTCGACATGGCCTTCTGAAGAGAGAGGTCCGTGTCACCAAGTAAAAGCATGGTATCATCAGCATATAACATAATTTTTTCTTGCATGTCACCATAACAGAAACCTGTAATGCGCCGATTTGCCCTGATCCCAATCGCCAACGGCTCAATTGCCAGCGCAAAGAGGAGAGGAGACAGGGGACATCCCTGCCTCGTACCCCTCCTCAACGCGAAACTCGGGGATAGGAAGCCAGACACCCTCACAGCAGCCTCCGGCTGGCTATAAAGGTGCCTGAGCCAAGATATGAACTGTGGACCAAATCCAAAATTTTGCAAAACCAACCATAGATAGTCCCAATCTATGCTGTCAAATGCCTTAGTGGCATCCAGGGCAGGGCCCTAGAACCCATATGGTCCGCCCTTGATTGCATATTGAGGAATAGCCTTCTTAAATTGACTGAAGTCAACTTATTGGGCATGAAACCAGCTTGGTCACCATGCACGATTGAGGTGATTACTTTGTTTAGTCTAATGGCTAAAGCTTTAGCTAGTATTTTCACATCACTCTGCAACAGAGAGATCGGGCGATACGCCCCTGGATCTGTTGGGTCCTTACCAGGTTTAAGAAGCAAAACAATATTGGCCCTGGACATTGATATTGGCAAGCGTCCCTCTACCCGAGATCTATTAAAAACTTTGAGTAGATGGGGCAGTAATTCAGTAGGATATTGTTTGTATATCTCTATGGGGATCCCATCTTCCCCTGGTGCTTTACAGTTAGGGAAAGATCCAACCGCAGTCTGTAATTCTTCTACTGTGAGGGCCTCTCTAAGTTTGATCTCTGATCCTTATTTAGTTTGGGGAAGTCTATCTGCCCCAAGTATTGTTCTAATTCCTCTGTGGTATAAGATGTACCTGGCATATATAAGTCTTCATAATAGGCGGCTAGTTCCTGTAGCACCTTCTCAGGCGTATTGACTATGGTACCCGTCTTAGTCCTAATAGCTCCTATGGTTGGTGACTTCTGGTAAGAATTTGCGATTCTCGCCAGTATACGACCCGTTTTCTCGCCCTCTTCAAAAAATGCCTGTTTTGCAAAGAACCTCTTCTTGTCGGCCGACGAGGATAGCAGTTGATGATATGCAGACAAGGCTGCCTGCCATGCCTCCTTGGTCGAGTCCGAAGGGTCCGCAACATACAGTTGTTCCTTCTCTTGTACTCTAGCTTCAGTTTCTGTCTTAAGAGCAGATGAATCTTGTTTGACCTTATTCATTTCAGCAATTAACACGCCCCTCAAATATGCCTTAAAGGCATCCCACTGCCCGACTATAGAATCATTTGGATCCTGGGTGTAGAAAAACTCACTCATGCTCCCCACTATCCCCTCATGAGAGCGAAACAGTTTCAGCCAAAAGGCATTAAATTTCCAAGGGGCTTTAGGTAGTGTAACTATGGGGGGCTACTGTAATCCGTATAACCACTGGAGAGTGGTCGGAAATGCTACGAGGCCTGTGTATCATATCAGACACAAATGGGAGCATGTTTAGGCTGCACACCCCCAGATCAATTCTGGATAAACAACCGTGTGATTTAGAAAAACATGTAAATTGTCTGACCCCTGGATTCCTATGTCCCCAGACATCCACCCAGCCCACCTCTTGCAACAACCGCGCCAGGGGGGTACCCCTGGAGAGGGCAGAGGCTCCAGGTCCTGGGTGTCTATCCTCAACTGGATTCAAGCAGCAATTGAAGTCTCCCGTTACCAACAGCGGTGCGTCAGGCCTGCTATCCATAAATGTAAGCAGAGACCTAAGCACCGCCGCCGTGAAGGGGGAAGGAATATATACCACAGCTAGCACACAGATCAAAGTACCCAACCTGCAATGAAGAAAAACATATCGACCTTCACTATCAATTTCATTTGTAAATTCTTCATAGTCCAGGGCTCCGTGAATCAACACACTCACCCTCCTAGAATAGGAAGTGTGTGTGGAATGGTAGGCCTTTCCCACCCAAGAGTACCCAAGGAAGCTCACAGTGTCTGCAGTCAAGTGGGTCTCCTGGTAGCAAAGTATTCCGGGGATGTATTTCTTCAAGCACATACGAATCATAGTGCGCTTCAATGGGGAGTGAAGCCCCCTAACGTTCCAAGATACTATCGGGATATCTGCCATGTCTTCTGATTAGCAAGGAGTATTGACCGGTATTTTATGTGCACCTGTTCGAGATAGTGTATCTTCTTCTGTACCGAGGTTCTTCTGGGTCTGCTGCTTGCCATAAGATCATTAAATTCGTATACAACTGGATGAGCATTCAGTCTGCTTGTGTCTTTCGCCAATGGGTTCCTCCCCATAACAATTGGGGGTAGTGAAATAAGAAACTTTCTTGTGCTACAAACTGCACATCCTGCCAACATGGCAACTTTAACATTGCTTGCAATATTCCATCTCTCAGTTGTAGTAAAGATGATCATCTGTGAGTTCAATTTTTGATCCAATTCGCTCTCTTTACTTATTTAGGAATATATTGTCCCCCAGCCAAGGAACATTGACAATTTTGCAAAGAAGGTATGCTCTAGTTACCAATCTAGAAAGTCATTCAGGGTGACATCATCAAGTAGTTTAGCACCGCAAAGAACAGTCTGTTTGTTCGGTTCAATCCTCTTCTTGTGGACCCTGCCGCTTCAGTGCCTGTTCATTCCTGTCCAACCAAGTTGCAGCTTGGTTGCAGCTTAGCGGATTCAAAGAACTGAGCCTGGCCTCTCACCACAATCCGTGGTTTTGCCGGATATAACATAGCATATGGAAGCTGAAGAAGTCGCAATCTGCGTTTCACATCCGTGAATTTGGCTCTGCGCCTCTGGACTTCTGCCGAAAAATCCGGGTAGAAGGATACCCGGACACCATTATGTAGAACATTCGTCTTTTCTCGAGCCTGTCTCAGCACGGCTTCTCTATCCTTATAATGTAAAATCCTTGCCAGGATGGATCTTGGAGGGCCCCCTGGTGGAGGAGGACGTGAGGGCACTCTGTGAGCCCACTCCACCGCGAATAATGGAGAAAAGGCATTTTTGCCAACAATTTCCACTAGCCAGTTTTCAACATATGTAGTGGGGTCCCTGCCCTCCACCTTCTCAGGCAACCCCACTATGCGAACATTGTTTTGCCTCAAGCGATTTTCCATGTCCTCTGCGCGGTCATACGCATCCCTGGCTAATTGTAGTGCTGTTCTGGTGTCCTGTGTCATGGGTGGTAGTTGATCTTCCATGTCGCTGACCCTGCTTTCCACAGCCGTGGTACACCGCTCACGTATCTTTTGCATGTCTTGCCTTAATAGCGACACATCTTCTATCAAGCCCCCAAACTTCTCCTTCAAAGTGTTAACAGAGGCTGTACAATTATTCACAGCCTTAAGTATGTCAGCTAAAGTAGGCTGAACAGTGTCCAGGTCCGCTGGGCTGTGTGGTTCCCCAGATGCATGGGCTGTCTGCTCCCCCTCCTCCTCTCCCCAGTGCACCTGTATATTGTCTGCCTGCATGGCCTCCTGCATAGATTGTGTCCCAGCATGGCGAGATGTCTGTTCCGCTCCCAGTGTCCCAGCCATTTTCTGAGCATAATATACCATGTCTCTAGGGGTATCTTTACCAGGAACTTTAGGCGTCTTACTTGTTTTAGGACCGGTGTCTTTCATTTTGTCCTGTCCGCGCGGTGTGTGTTTCACAGGAGACGCCGCGGCGCCATCTTGGGCCTCCAGGCCCGTCATCTCCGTCTGTCCTTTTCGGAACTTTCCCCTGGTACAAAAAGCTGGCGGATGTTCCCCTAGGGTCTCCGGGTCATACCTGTGCTGCATAGGGCTATATTGGATCGGTATGTGGGCTGGGGGAGGATCGATGTCCGGATCGCTGCCGGGAGCTGTGGGAGATGCGCCATGCCCCCCGAGCAGACTTCTCTAATCAATCCCTTCTCTCTGTTAAGTAGACAGCACCTAAATTTGCCTGTCTACTTCTCTGTTAAGCAGAAAAGCCAAAAATGATATACAGTCTCCAGCACCTACCTAGGAGGGTGCTACATCTATATGGTTTTGTTAGGAAGCGGTAAGTTTGTAATGTTTTTAATAAACAAATTTGTGCAAATTAGAAGTACTTACCCCTTCCTCTCCCTTGTAACCTGGTATTTGCCCCAGAGAAACACCAGTCACAACCTCCTGCTATAGGAGAATGGGCACAGAGTAATAGGTCCTCATTATCAACATTTCAGCTCTGACATGTTAAACCCCATGTAGGAGACGCAGATGAACTGGGATCCCCCACCCTGCACAGCCAGGCACACCGAATTTTATCAGGCACACTAGAGTCCCTGAACAGTCCAGTGCTTTTTTTTGTATTTTATTCAGGGGATAAAACTTGGATAGGGAATAGGGGTATTGTGGGATGCCCACTTGATTTTGAACAACTTTAGGGACAACTCTCCTATATACAATCTATGTACACTCCTCTGATTCCTCAAGCACACTTGCTTGCACAATCCTAGCTGGCACACTGATAGTTAATCCGACAAAAAGGAAACAGTCAGATTTTGAAGTAAAACCCCTTTACAGGTAGAGATCCCAGGCCCCTTGGGTTGTGTAGCAAATTACAGTGTCCAGCTTACATCTCTGTGGCTACTGATCCCAGCACCACCTCTTTGGGCACTGTCAGCAAACCTGGCTGCAGCTGCCCCTTTTACTAGCCCTCCTGGCTACTTCCCACAGTCTTCACAGACTGCACACTCACCAGCCCACCGGCTGACTTCTCCTGGAGATCTCCTGGACATGCTGACTCTCTCCCGCTGTCCTCACACCTGCTTCTGTGCATTCTTGTGTTGTAGAGGGTCCCTCCAGCACCTGAGCCCCAGGCCCGAGGTCAATCCCCCAGACTAGGGGGTACCCTCAAGGGCCACCGACAGCCTCCTCAGCACTAAATCGGGCATTTATTGGGGAACCTTAGGATACAGACAGAAGGAGAACTAATCCACAGAACAGCAGAAGACACAGCAATGAAGAATGATTCTCAAGATGACATTATGGGATAGCAAAGGGGAGGTAGTTCACAAGGCAAACAAAAGGCACAGGAATGAAGAGCGGTCCTCAGGATGAGAGGATGAGACAACAAAGGGGAGAAAATCCACAGGGCAAGGCAGTTTGTGGGCACACCAGGGCTGAATGTATTTGGCACCCAGAGCAGGGTTGGCCCAGCAGGGCTGTATGTCCTTAGTACAGGCAGGGCACAGGGGATTAAGTCTCTGCCACACAGAGCAGGGATTTTGGGCAGCAGGATATGGTATATCGTAGATACAGGCCAGCACGCAGGGCAGCAATCGGGTATAGCAGGAACATAGTCCATAGTCACAGAACAACGATCCAGGCACAGTAAGGAGCAGGCCACAAGCTGGTACAGCAGAGTCCAGAATCATAATCCAGGCACAAAGAGGGATGGGCAGCAATAGGCACAGCACGAGTTCAGGGACTCCCCAGTCAACAGCGGCCTCAGTGGAGGAAGTCCAGGCAGAGTGGCAAGGAAAAGGAGGTCCAGAGGGCAGATGTCCTTCAGAAACCCATCAAGGGTCCATGGAGAGCTGTGTCTGTGTGTCCTGGCCTCAGCTTCAGGGCCACAGAAGCTGCAGTTCAAGGAAGAGCAGAAAGTAGAGTAAAGTCCCGGAGTCCAGAAAGCCACACAGAACTACAAGGCCCTGCAGTTCTAAGCACCTTCCAGCTTTCTTCTAATGAGGTATGCAGCCATCATCTCCTCTCTGTGTCCATGACATGTGAAGGACAGATACCTCCAGCTTTTCCCCTACCTGCTATACCATAACCTCCAAACCCCCCCAGTTACCTGATAAAAGACGTGACAAGGTTTTTGGAGTAAAATGGCCTTAATGGCCTTTTATTTAACAAATCCGTAACTTCAAATAAATAACATATTTAACATAACCATCAGATCTACACCTTGTTGGTCTTTGAGGGCAACGACCCACAACTTGGTCACTGCAACAAACTTCCTTTTAACTTGGGCCTCCAGTTGCAAGACACCGACTCCGAGATGATACTCATCATCCGCAGTGACCTACATTTTTACCCCTTCCTGGTTAAACCCCTCATTAACCGGAATGTACCCGAGAACCCCATACCACAGATGGGTCCCAACCATTTTATATTTCAGCCTTTTTCTCCTCCTCCAAAGACCCACCACTTCCACACCACATAAGGGGTAAAACCTTACCCTTGCGTGCACCTCCACACTTTTAACACCCTCTGGATTCCCTCCTGCAACCCCAGGGCCCACAGATCGATTCCTACAGCATTAAGGTGTACCCCATCACTCTGAAGATACCACCAGTATACACTTCTAGCTCCCTATGCCGTATAGCCAAGCCCCCATTGCGAGTCACAAATCTGCCCACCTCTTTATTTACTTTTACACGGGCCTTGTCAACCTTTTTTACCGACCAAGCCCAATGCCAAGATGTCCTGCCCACCATATCGGACCACACTATCGTCATCCCAGGGAATGCCGTGCATAAACATAAAAAAAATCAAATTTCACATCCTGTTTAAGTTCCCGCATAGATCTGGCCCCCATATAATTTCCCCCCACATGCAGCACCAAAATATCTTGTGCCCTATCCAGGCGGGAAAACCAATGTACCTCTGGAATCACCCTGCTCCACAGCATACCCGGCACCCCAATCCACCGAACCTAAGCTTCCTGTCTGGGGATGTCCAGCTGCCTACCGTTGGGCCGTACATCTGCTGGTCTGGACCCCAAAAACACATAGAAATGGCCCAGAATCCACACTTGGTCCACCTCTCCACCTGAAAAACAAAGAAATAACAACACCTAACAGCACCATTCCCCCAATCTCAATACAGAACAGACAACAGAAAAAACCCATGCGGGGCCCTAATTATGCAGAAAATGAGGGCGAATGCAGAGCTTGAATCTGTCAGAATCCCATAAGCCGATGCACTTGACTGCTTCGTCATTCAGACCCGCCCGGGCAGCCTCTGTGGCCGCCCCTATGCGTAAGGAGTGGGAGGCGTAACCCTTAGGGTCATAACCCGCCACCATTAAAGACCTGCGGAATGCCGCTATGAATTGAAACCGGGACAGAGCCGACCCATCCCTATGTACCAAGGATTCCGCTGCCCTTACTGGACATATGAGCGAATCCGGAATGCAAAACACAACAATTCGCATGCCCTTACCGCTCTGGTTAGTTTTAGACTGTCGCACCGATTAGCTGACCGAGTCCAGCGATCAAGCCACCTCATGTACCAGCAGGCCCCCTTGGGCCCGTTTAGAAGAGCTGACCAACTCACTCACCCTCAAAGGCCCAAAGAAGGCCAGTGCAAAGGCTGCCCGGAATAAGGAACATTTGTAATCTGAGCTCCAAATAGAAATTAAGTGCATAAACAAGTCATGCAACATAGAAAAGGAAACCGGGCGGTGCCCGTCCCTGCTCTTGTGGGCTCTCCTGTACCCCTTAACCACCTGTTTGACCCAAAAGCCCCTGCAACCTTGTAACTTAAAAAGTAAGGCCAAACCTGCCAACTTGCGATCTATAGTTGATGCTGAGACCCCCATCTCCAGACTCATATTAATGAAATAGAGGACTGCATGGTTCACCTCTCGACCGTCGGGGGCAATCCCCAGCCTGTGCAACAATGCTAACCATTCCCGCCATACCTTTTAGAATAGGCAGTCCATGTAGCCGTACTGTCAGAAACCATGAATCAGACCGAGACAGAAGTACAGTTAAGTCACAAAATTAGTTTAATAATAATAATAAAAAGGTAAACAGAGTAAGCGTAGTCAAAAACAAGCCAGAGTTCAGTAACCGGATCGGGTAGTCAGCTAAGCCAATGTCAGAGAACCAGAGGTAAACGTAGTAGTACAGCAAGCAGGATCAGGAGCCAGAAGGAACGTCAGCCGAGCAAATCTTCAGCAGGAACGCAGGAGAAAGTCTCTGTGATGTTGACAAAGGTGAAGGCAGAGATGAAGTGAGCTGGACTGCTTTAAGTAGGCAGGACTGATGAGCAGGATATCATCAACAGGTGAGTCACTGTGGAGAGAAAGGAGCTGGCAATTAGCCGACAGCTGAACGGCCAGCCCAGAGAAGAAGGGGCTGAGCCCAGCCCTGACAGTACCCCCTCCTCAACGACCCCTCCTCCTCGGAGGACCACCAGGCTTGAGGGGAAAACGTCTTTGGAAGTCACGGAGGAGGACAGGGGCATGTACGTCCGAGGATGAAACTCAGGAACGTTCCTCCGGACTGTAACCTCTCCAATGCACCAGGTACTGTATGCGCCCACGGAACCTACGGGAGTCAACAATGGACTGTACTTCATACTCCTCATGGTTCTCAACCTGTATTGGGTGAGGACGTGGCACCGAAGTGGTAAAGCGGTTGCAGACCAAAGGTTTCAGTAAGGAGACATAAAACACATTAGAGATACGCATATTGGAAGGAAGGTCCAATGCGTAAGCCACTGGGTTAATCCTGCGAAGGATAAGGAAAGGCCTAATAAAACGAGGTGCGAACTTCAGAGAAGGAACACAAAGTCAAGGTTGCGAGATGACAGCCAGACCCTGTCCCCAACCTGGTAGGAAGGCGCAGGCAGGCGTCTGCGGTCAGCATGGAGTCAGTACCTATCGTTTTTTGGGATGGGCGCCATCTGGTGGTGAGCTCCTGGTCACCATGCGGCCGCCCAGCGTCACTGCACCCGTTCTCCTGGTGCTGTGGCGCTGTCAATGGCCAGTGCTGGGTATGTCCAACTCCCAGCTGGTCATTGCTGCTCCGTGTGATGTGCGTCCCTCTACGTGGGGGGGGGTGCCGCCGAGTCAGTGACGGCTCTCCTCACTGAGGGACGCGCATGCGCAATGGGAGCTTCTGGCCGGTCCGGATGACGTCACGTCGGCGATGCCGATTGGTTGACTACGGACGGGACGGGCATTCAAAACGCACGGCGTTCTGTTATTGTTTAATACCCGCTCCAGCTCACGGAGGACACCACACGCTGTTATCCTTTTCCCCCTGCAAACCAGGTACTTCTTTCTACAAACGCAACTTAGACATGGGCCATTGACTATTCCTGCCGGGGGTTTAATTTTTGTTTCCTCTTTTCCCCTCCCCCCTCTTGATTGTCGGTACCACAGGTGGATGTTAATACTAGAGTTACGGCATTCTTATAACTACTGGCTATGTGAAGTTTGGTTTACGTGCCCCCATCTACAAGAGATATATATACCCTTTCAATTAATGAAACTATTGGTGAGTCAGTGGCTTGATCCTGCACCTAAACTATCTCCTGCCTATATATAATTTTTCATTCAAATAAACCTCTATACTCTTGTGCAGGTCTTAATACATGTCCCCTAGATCTCTATTGGATTTACTACGTGTGGTACTATTTCACACTGTGTGCTGTGTTCCTAATCGTTGTGGGTCATTTTATGATTTGTAACGTTTATTATCTATTAAGTAAATATTGTTTTTATTCCCCCCTTCGTCCCCTCCCCTTCCCTTTCCCTTGCCCTTGTTTCGTTTTCCCTATTTCTTCTTATCCATTTGTTCCCACATTCTGTTGCCCAATTTTATCATATGGTCCATGGTTGGACATAAACATTTCCTTACTCTGATACCCCCTGGTAACACAATCTATAACTCTGTTTTGCACGCCCCCATGGTGACTCTTTGCCGCCCCCCCTTGGCGCTCCATCTTTCGCTGCATTTGATCTAGCCAGCACTGGCCCACCTTGTACAAATGTTTTAACTGCATGATCATTATTTCTGCAATATCTTACATGGCTGTTTATGGTGATGTATTTTAATTGCATGTTATGCATTTTGTTAGCCACGCCACAGTGTTCGCTCCTGAAGAAGCGTGAGGACACGCGCAACTAGTGGAGCACCTATGTGACACAAACCTTTTACCTTAGGATCCGCTATTCAACCATCGCCTCGGACCTGTCGCTACCCGGGATGACTATCCTCATGTCTGAGTTGCATTAATTAGATGGTTTTGTATAGCATTTGGTCTATGGAATATCCCATACTAGATATAGTTTTTGTGATCTGTGGCTTTTAACGTATTTTCTATGTTTATGGTTTTTCAATAAATTAGTTTTAATACAAAAAAAGTGATGTTACTGTGCCTACAAAGTCCAAAGTCCCTCATACAAATTGTTCTTCTGTCGCAGTATTCATAGGACGTGGCACGTTTATACATGTATGTATCCACAGGGCCACTCTGTGTAGAGATACTTCCTTTTGTTGCACCTATCGTTAGCATGTCGCAAAGCCTCCTGGACTTGTGCCCAAGTGGAACGAAGACCACAGAGATGCTCCTCTAATGCAGGAATACTCTGCGTAACGAGTCAGGCAACATGGTAGGTTGGAACCCATAGTTCTCCATAAAACGGGGACAATCGGGAAGCAGAATTCAAGGCACTATTGTGAGCAAACTCTGCCTATGGTAAGAGGTCTGACCAGTTGTTGGTCAGAAATATAGCCACGTAGGAATTGCTCCAAAGACTGATTGGCTCGGTGATACGCAGAGGAGAAAGCAAGCTGAATACCCAACTGTGCACAAAAGGCTCAACAGAACCAGTACACAAACTGACTACCCCTGTCAAAGACAATCACCTTGGGTAGCCCATGTAAGCGAAAGATCTCCCGAGCAAATATAGAAGCCAATTCCTTAGAAGTGGGCAACTTCTTGAGTGGAATACAATGCAACATTTTCGAGTACTGGTCAACCACCATAAGGATAACTGTGTTGCCCTGGGAGTTGGGTAACTTCACAATGAAATCGATAGGTGGGTCCAGGGCCTCTCCATTGGGTATGGGTTGTAGGAGTCCCACTGGAAGGTGTCGTGGAGTCTTATTCTGAGCACACATGGAACAGGCAGCTACGAAGGCGGTTACATCAGCAGGTAGACTAGGCCACCAGAATTGTTTGGAAATGGCCCAAAAGAGTTGATTCCTCCCAGGGTGGCCAGCAGCCTTGGGAGAATGGTAAGTCTGGAGCATGGCAGTATGGAGACTCTCGGGAACAAAGCAGTGGTCACAAGGTTTCTCAGGGGGAGCATCGACCTGAGCAGCAAGAATTTTGACACCCAAAGGAGAAGTGAGACTGGTGCTAACCGTAGCCAGAATACGATCAGGAGGAATCACAGGAACCGGAACTGACTCCATCTTGGAAGTGGAGGAAAATTGTCGTGACAAGGCGTCAGCCCTTACATTCCTAGTACCGGGTAAGAATGAGACAATGTAATTAAAACTTGACAAGAAAAGAGCCCATCGCGCCCTTCTGAGAGAGAGGCACTTAGCCTCAGACAAGAATGTGAGATTCTTATGGTCAGTAAGAATGAGAACCGGCACAGTGGTACCTTCAAGGAGATGTTTCCATTCTTTCAGGGCTAAAATGATCGCCAACAGCTCTCTGTCACCAATCTCGTAATTGCACTCTGCAGGTGACAATTTCTTGAAAAAGTAGCCACACGGATGCATAGCGCTCTCAGAGGTAGGATATTGAGACAGAAGGGCGCCAACTCTAGTCTCAGAAGCATCAACTTCTAGGATAAAAGGCAACGTAGGATCAGGATGTGCCAACACAGGAGCAGAAACAAAGGCAGCCTTGAGACTTTCAAAGGCCTTAATGGAATCCAGAGACCAACTCTGTGGGTTACTGTCCTTTCTGGTCATATCAGTCAGGGGCTTGACCAGAGACTAGAAGTTACGAATAAACTTCTGATAATAGTTGGCAAAGCCAAGAAAACACTGCGGAGGACGTAAACCCACGGGTCGAGGCCACTGTAGGACTGCTGAAAGTTTCTCTGGGTCCATCGAAAAACCAGCAGTGGAAATGACATAACCCAGGAATTTAACCTGTTCACGATGGAATTCGCACCTTTCCAATTTACAATAGAGATTATTCTCTCTTAGTCTCTGAAGCACACGACAGACATCTGTGTGGTGGCTCTCCAGACTTGGAAAATATGAGGATATCGTCGATATAAACCACCACACATAAATGGAACAAATCTCGGAGGACATTGTTATTAAACTCCTGGAAAACTGCCGGAGCATTACAAAGGCCAAAAGGCATTACGAGATACTAATAATGACCTGCTCTGGTATTAAACGCAGTTTCCCTCTGTCGTCCTCCTTAATCCTGACGAGATTGTATGCCCCTCTTAAATGAAGCTTCGTGAAAACCGTTGCTCCCTTGAGGCGGTCAAATAACTCCATAATCAATGGAATGGGGTAGGCATTCTTAATCGTGAAATGATTGAGACCCCTATAATCAATACAAGGTCTCAGTTCACCACTCTTCTTCTTCACAAAAAAGAAACCGGCACCAGCAGGAGACGAGGATTTACGGATGAAACCTTGAGAAAGTGCATCAGCAACATACTCCCTACATGGCCTTATCCTCCGACAGAGGGTAAACCCGGCCAAGAGGGAAATGGCACCAGGTTAAAGGTCAATTGCGCAATCATACGACCGGTGTGGAGGCAAAGTACCGGCTTGACCTTTGTCAGACATCGTTAAAATCGTGGTACTCCTCTGGCAGGGGGGAGAGTGAAGAGGTGCACAGGATCTTGGCTACCTTCTGGAAGCATCTCTCACTGCACTGTGGCGACCAGGACAGAACCTCAGCACAGAGCCAATCAAAAGAAGGGTTGTGCCTCTGTAACCAAGAATAACCAATAACCAGCGGAAACTTAGGTGAGGAAATAACTTGGAATTAGATTATCTCATGGTGAAGAGCCCCTTTGACCATGGACAACGGAACAGTCTCATGAGTTACATGGGCAGGCTGTAGAGGTCTCCCGTCAAGAGCCTCACTTAGCCCAAGAAAGGGTAACCAAAACCAGGGACTTATCCTTCTGGATAACGGGACGAAACAACGCCACCTAAGGTCTGTCCATGACAGGACCTCAAGGTTCCGGCGTTCCCTGGATGGGTAGGACAAGCCTTCAAAAAGTGACTAGCCTGGCCACAATAAAGGCACAATCTCTCCCTCCTCCTAAGGGCTCTCTCATCCGCACAGAGACGCATGAAGCCCAAGTGCATGGGTTCACCTTCACTGACCGACTTGGTACCAGAAGGCATGGGAGGTGAGGGTGGCGCAGGTGGGACTGCAAAGCTCGGAGACATATGTACAGGAGGATTCTGCAAGCGCTCCTTAAAAGAATCTTTCTCTGAGTCTGGAGTCAATGAGGATGGCAAATGTGATCAACCTCTCCAGCTCAGTGGGTATATCTCGGGCTGCTATCTCATCCTTAAGAAAAGAAAGGGGGGGGAGGACACCTTAAAGTCATCCAATAGTAGGTTCTAGGGTGACAAACGGGGGGAGGGGAATTCCCTCCCACTGTGGTAATTAATCAGATTAATATGTCTCTCATGTCACCCATATCATTAATCATATAACTCAGTGGTGTGTAGCTGACTAGCTGTCAAACGGTTGTTCAATGGACCATAAAGCATATGTAAGAAAGGGAAGGAAGGGGTCAAGAGGAGATCCCCCCAAAAAAAGATGGTCCGCTCAAGAACAAACAGTTGAACCTACAAAAACTTTATTGTGTCACAATATGTAGAAACATAATCCAACAACCATGTGTGTTTAAAAAATAGGGCAAATAAAAGTCCTATTGTGTGCTGGTGGCCACCACAGACATTACACATATATCTCATGCATTCATGCACTCACACTCATCAATTAAAGTCACTAGAGACCCGGGTCTATACTATTTCACTGGAATTCCAGAGCTGGATTGGCTACATGAGTGGGTAGACTAGGTCCTTGTAGGTAAAGTGCAAGTTGTCTCGATCGTGGACTAGCAGTTCTGCACATGATTATCAATGAAGAACAAATACAATTGGATGACCTCAAAAAAGATCGATATCAGTGCACAGCTGCTAGAACCATATAAAAATGATCAGGATTTCAACAAATACAATGACTCGCTCAAGAAGGAGGTTGAAAAGACACAAAAAACCCTTAAAATCACTAAACAAGAGAAATTTAAGCAAAACCTTTTAGATTGGGAGAAAGGAGATATCTTTGACCCCACAGTACCTCGAGGGAGGAGTAGATCACGCAAGGGCAGGAGAAATCGATCAGGTACATCTAGACCTAGATATACATCTACTGACAGTGACCCTGAACAACCAGAGAAAACCGTGGCTTTTTTAGATCAAGAAGGGGACACCATCCCCAGGACAGGCACCCAACCAACCACATCCATGACCAAGACCCAGGCTCAAACCAACAGAGGAAACCGGGGAAAGGGAAAGGAAGGAAGGGAAAATCAAAGGGAACTCAGGTCAGGGCCACGCAAGCTTTAAATAGCGAAGTAAATCAATCTAGTGACCACTCAGAACAAATACAATCTGATCTGAAGGTTGTTAACCTATCAGATTTCCCCCTAAATCACCACCATATTTCACTGCTGCAAAAAGGCCTAACATTCTCCCCCACTACAACGATGAGCGAATTTGAGGTCTTCAAAGATATCAATTTGTTCTTGAGGAAATTAATTTTTAGGTACTGGCATGCAAAGAGGGACACCCAAGATATAGACACGGACCAACTAGACAAACAAGAGCGCGACTCTCTCGAAGCCCTAATAGCCCTCCTTGATGAAAATCAACAGTGGAACTCAGAAGGGGAAGCCACTCAAGTGTCGCCTAGCTGCCCCCGCCCATCCCAACTGACGATTAAATCCCAAAAAATGCCCCCCCTGTCCAAACATAGACATATCCAGCTCTTTTTGGAACAAGTAAAAAGGGACCTTATGGGGGTCAATTGGGAATATAAAGGATATGACAATCTTAGCCGGGAAGAGAGAAGGGCCCTACGGGAATTAGAAAATGCAAAGGATATTGTTATTAAAGCAAGCGATAAGGGAGGCAACACGGTCCTTATGTCACATACCCTATATGAGGAGCAAACTATGCGCCTTCTCCGTGATGGATCTACATATCTACGTCTACACCAGAACCCTTTTCCCCAAATGATATCAGACTTAAACTTTAAACTTGAACTAGCCCTTGAAGCAGGTCTAATTACCAAAAGGGAACTCGAATACCTCAGAGTCAGTGAATTCAACATCCCTACCCTATACACAATTCCTAAACTACATAAGTCCATTACCGACCCCCCGGGGAGACCAATTGTATCAGCTGTAAAGGGTCCCCTCGAGAGGGTCGGTAAGTACGTGGACGCACTGATTAAAGAACTTGTACATGAACTACCATCATATGTTCAGGACACACGGGATGTTTTGGGGCACCTGGAAGACATATCGATACCCAAAGGTATGTTACTGGTCGGAATTGACGTGGAGTCGTTATACACGTCAATTCCGCACAGATGGGGACTAGCAGCGACACAATTCTTTTTGGAAAATAAATTTCCGTCATTAGCAGGCCAAAATGAATTTATCATTGAACTATTGCAATTTATGTTAGAAAACAACTATTTCCAATTTCTTGGGATATACTACAAACAAATTAGGGGCACATCGATGGGTGCCCCATGGGGCCCCATCATATGCATGCCTGCACCTTGGCTTTTGGGAGTCTGAGTGTGTGTACCCCTCGTCGATGTACCTCAGCCACTGTCGTTTGTGGCTGAGGTACATCGATGACGTGATCATGATTTGGGACGGCCTGCCATCTGAATTGACACAATTCATTAATGAACTTAATGACAACGACCGTAATATTAGGTTAACATATACGTATGACACCAATGAATTGTCATTTCTGGACCTTACGGTGTTTGTCAGGGATGATAAGTTACATACAAAAACCTTTCGAAAAGACACAGCGGCAAACACTTTGCTGCTAGCGTCCAGCCATCATCCCGCATCTCTGAAACGGGGTATCCCCGTGGGACAGTTCCTCCGCGCAAGAAGGAACTGCTCAGAGGAGGGGGATTTCCACAGGGAAATGTATGACCTACATGGGAGGTTTCGTGATAGGGGTTACTCGCATACGGACATCAGACGTGCTAGAAAAAGAGCACTACAGACAAATAGATCGTCTTTGTTGGTGAACTCTACTAAAGAAAAAGCAAAAACCTCAAGCCACCCTCCCCTTAGAATCATTACCAAATTTGGTACCCAGTGGGACCAAATCAAAGAAATTCTGGGCCGACATTGGCACATTTTATCTGAGGCCCCCATTTTGGGAAAACTTGTCAGCAAAAAACCTCTGCTCACTGCCCGTAGAGCTACAAATTTAAGGGATCGCTTGGTACACTCAGAGTACACCCGCCCTAAAAAACGCAGCTGGCTTACTGACCTTCCACCCCTTAGGGGTATGTACAGTTGCGGTAGATGCCATATATGTAGGCATGTGGATAGGACGGATGTGTTCGCCAGTTCTGACAATAAAAGACAATTTAGAATCAATAATTTTATCAACTGTACAACCACACGGGTAGTCTATATGTTGACCTGCCCGTGTGGCCTTATTTATGTTGGCAAGACCAAAAGAGAGCTGAAAGTCAGAACTGGCGAACACATCCAAAGTATTATCAACAAGGATGATGACCGGCCACTATCGTTGCACTTTCTTGATAAACATGAAGGTAAACCGGATGGCCTTTAGGGTTAAGGGTATATACAAGCTTAATTTGCCCCATAGACGTGGAGATTTTGATAAGATCTTATGCCAGAAGGAGAAGATGTGGATCTTCTATTTAAACAGCATGCAGCCTTTTGGATTGAACAATGAATTTAATTTATCTCCATTTTTGGAACAATGACTTAAATATTCACAATCTAAAGGTTCCCATCCGAAAATTGATTGGTTCTAATCGAGGATCCACATCTTCTCCTGCCCATAACGGGCAGCTTTTAAAGAAAATTGACTGTGTGTAGTGTTGCTCACGACCATGTCTCTGCTCTCTACACGAATATCAGTGAGTGACATGTGAGATGTAACCTATGCGAGACAGTGACCCATGACCTTATTCCATCCCAGTTTGCCTCGATCATTTGGCTACCAACCAACTGATTGAATTGAAGCCGCACTGCCCCCAGATTATGAAATTTTCATATTTTAAATTATAATCTGTACAACAGATTATTCTGTTGTTCCATGTGCGGGTAATACCAGTGTAATGCCTATATGTAACTACATATCCGGACTATCCGGAACCACTTTGTACTAAGTTGTCTCATGCGACTTCATAGGCAATCTCACTGGTAACAATGTTTTTATCCCGTGTGTGGATGACAATACATGGGACGTGAGCTGCCATTTAATCTGGCCAAAGCGATGGTTGGCTGCATATATTCATACTCATTATTTTCATTCCGTGTGTGTATGCCATGCAATTTTTGATCAATTATTGGGATATCTCTGTTTATTGTCAGGAGGTTGATATGTGTTGCAATTTAATTCGGAACAATAGACTGTTCCCTTTTGCTTCCATATATCACTATTTTGACTATCTTATTATTATTATTATTATTTAGTATATGGTTATATATGCACGGTTTGTTTTTGTTTTTGGAAATGCAGCATTCCTCAATGGGCTTTTATGTATTGATAGCAGTTGCTTGACAAGCCTTTTTCCGTTATTTCATGATGGTAAGAGATGCAATATTCAAATCTGACCACATACACAAGTCAATCAGATTGAATCTTTATGTATCCACCACCCTCAATGGTTTTGTCTAAATAGATGTATGTATGGGTGTGATTGGCACATGTTTGGTGATTGCAATTATGGTCAAGCTATGGTATTCAGGTGTTAATTAAGAAGACAGGAAATTGAACACTAGCCTTCTGGCTATTTAAACATCCAGCTACTGATACCACATTAGCTCTGAAGAAGCTTGGCAACAAGCGAAAGCGCTCAGCATTTGACCCATGTGCAGGTGGCACACAGACTCTCACACTTTAACTACAATATCCTTCTAAATTGGATGTGAACATCCCTAACGATCCTGATCGGATCAATCAAGATTTGGGATATCAGGTGAAACCTCTGCGGTGAACACGGATGCCGAGCGTCTCTCCGGATTGTTTATACTATTGGATATGAGACACTAACAAGCTTGACCCTTGTGACTCACCTTACCTTCTGCCGGAGGATACCCGGAAGTAACCCGCTCATGCCTACAACAAGCTAATACCGCATGAACGTGTTTTCAAACCCACACGAACGCGGCCATCAGCAACTCCTTTGGGCTCTACTCCTTCTTCATTGAAGACGTCAGACGGTGAGCTAAAATGTACCCTCACATTCATGAGGCATTTTGTTTATGGCCATTTTCCGTCTATCCTTAAAAGCCCTCTATGTGAGGTTGCTTGAGCTGCAATTGTTCACCACACAATCAGGACACCGTTTCCTTCCTTGGCTCTGGTTGAATGACACATACATATGTCTAACCAGCCATCGGTTCACATCCGAGGGGACTTTTGTTGTGTATTAGCACTTGCACTTTACCTACAAGGACCTAGTCTACCCACTCATGTAGCCAATCCAGCTCTGGAATTCCAGTGAAATAGTATAGACCCGGGTCTCTAGTGACTTTAATTGATGAGTGTGAGTGCATGAATGCATGAGATATATGTGTAATGTCTGTGGTGGCCACCAGCACACAATAGGACTTTTATTTGCCCTATTTTTTAAACACACATGGTTGTTGGATTATGTTTCTACATATTGTGACACAATAAAGTTTTTGTAGGTTCAACTGTTTGTTCTTGAGCGGACCATCTTTTTTTGGGGGGATCTCCTCTTGACCCCTTCCTTCCCTTTCTTACATATGCTATCTCATCCTTGATGTTATCCGAGAGACCATGAGAAAAGGCAGCCACGAGGGCCCCATTGTTCCAAGCAACCTCTCCTGCCAGAGTACGGAATTCAATGGTGTAATCGGCAACAGTTCTCGTACTCTGATGGACATGAGGCTCTTGGCAGCAGAAGCGGAGCGTGCAGGAACGTCAAATACCCTTTTGAAGGAAGCCACAAATTCTGGGTAACTCAGGACCACAGGTTTTTGCGTCTCCCATAGAGGGTTTACCCAGGCAAAAGGCTCTCTCAGAAAGCAAAGATATCACAAAACCTACTTTGCTTCTGTCCGTGGGAAATGCCTGGGGCAGCATCTCAAAGTATATCTCAACCTGGTTGAGAAACCCTCTGCATTAAATGGGATCGCCCCCAAATCGCTGGGGAAGCGGAGTGGAACCAGACATACCTCTTATGGAGGTAATACTCGAGGCGGGCGCCTGCACAGATACTGGAGCAGCAGTAGGGACGGCCTGCAACACAGGTTGTAGCGGAGCAGCCACAGTGGAAGATTCCAGGTGAGCCGTGCGACTCAGGAGCGTTTGTAACACCATGGCAAACTGATCCATGCGGTGATTCTAGTCATCCAATCTAGAAAAAATATTACCAACAAGTGGACTGACTGCATCTTCTGAATTCATGGCCTTCGCCTACTGTCTGAAACCATGAATCAGACCGAGACAGACGTACAGTTAATCACACTAGTTTAATAATAATAATAAAAAGGTAAACCGAGTAAGCATAGTCAAAAACAAGCCAGAGTTCAGTAACCGGATCGGGTAGTCAGCCAAGCCAATGTCAGAGAGCCAGAGGTAAATGTATTAGTACAGCAAGCAGGATCAGGAGCCAGAAGGAACGTCAGCTGAGCAAGTCTTCAACAGGAACGCAGGAGAAAGTCTCTGTGATGTTGACAAAGATGAAGGCAGAGATGAAGTGAGCTGGATGGCTTTAAGTAGGCAGGACTGATGAGCAGGATATCATCAACAGGTGAGTCACTGTGGAGAGATAGGAGCTGGCAATTAGCCAACAGCTGAGCGGCCAGCCCAGAGAAGGAAGGGCTGAGCCTATCCCTGACAGTACCCCCTCCTCAATGACCCCTCCCCCTCAGAGGACCACCGGGCTTGAGGAGAAAACGTCTATGGAAGGAGTCACCCCATAGTTCCATCGCCACCACGATCGGGAAAACCTCAAGGAGCACCAGGTTCTTCAAGAACCCAGCCTCCCCCCACGCTGGAGGCCAAGGCTCCGCAATCCATTACCACAAAAGAAAGCCCCATAGCCTGTCAAACCTGCTGCGTCTGTAAACAGCTTCAAATCGAAATTGCTGATGGGCCCAGACATCCATAAAGCACGTCCATTGAATGACTCAGGGAAGTCATGCCACACCTGCAAGTCCTTTCTGAGTTCCCTGGTCAAACGCACAAAATGAGTTTGCGCTTTAACCCTGGCCGTCGCCGTAGACAGCCGGCGGCAAGAAACCCTGCCCATAGGAATTATCCGGCAAGCGAAATGTAACTTATCCATTATTGACTGTAAATGGCGTAACTGAATCTTGCGCTTACCCATGATCCCTTGCACATCAGACTTAACCAGAAAGAGAGAAAGTTTGGACTTTAAATGTGGCCAATCACTTTATAGAGTAAGCATGTGGGATATGAAACGGTATTGCTTATATGTTCCAACAAAAAAGGGGGAATTTGTTGGGGACTTTGAATGAGAGATGTATACCAAAAAGCAGTCTTGGCTAAGAACATTTTATTATACCTTGTGAGATCATGTACAGCATACTGAATGATAAGAAATGCATACACAAAATTGCATAAACGCAGGGCATACTAAAAACCACATATACATATTGACGCCATGGTACTTGGCATATCATGGAGTAAAGAAAAGTACCATATGGTATAATATTGTAACTGAATAATAGGAATAAGTAATTCTTACTAATTACTTATTCCTATTATTCAGTTACAATATTATACCATATGGTTATGTTTCTTTATAGATCACCATTGCATTCACCCCTGAAGAGCTGGTACACCCCTTACGTAGATGCATGATGTCCATACAGACGATTTTATGTCTTTTATATTGTTTTACTCCAGATTTTCCAACACCATCCAGCCCTTACAGTGGCTAGAAAAACTCGCCTATAACAACCTCGCAGCATGACGATCGGGATACCTATTGAGGAAAGGGAGCATCCTTTCCATTCGCACTGGCATTATCCCTCTTACCCGCAGACTCTCCGGCACGCCCCATCCCTCTCTTGAAGCATATTGGCAGTGCATGGGATTCCCTGTATCCGGAACATACATGCTTGAAACGGCAGTTACATACAGTATGCCTTCATTAAATTGCCAGCAGAAGCCCTATCGTTTTTTAGTCGGTTGTCCTGAGGCTGAGGTACCTCTGACCCCCTCCTGAAAAACTGGTTGGTAGCCCGTGCCGACGTCATAAGCTTCATCCACAAGCTGATGTCATTGTGGTCCCAGCGCAGAGGCGATCAGATGGCCATCCGTTGTCGAAACTGCTCATTGTAGCGCAGCCACGCAAAGTCGCTATACGTTCTGTGAGCCTCGCTAATGGCTTCCAGGTACACGAACAACGCCGAACAATGCTCCAGGGATCCCTAATGACGTCAGAACGCACTGATGAAACCGGTCGGACGTAAACGAACGTGACACGCCATTTCCGCTCGTTTTTGTCTTTTTCCTGCTTTTTCATTTGTTAGCCCGCATGAACCCTTATGTGGGGAATGTGGTTTTTAAGCCGTTTTTAGCCTATTAAATATTTTGGCTTACTTCACCAAGGGAGTTTTTTATTCATTTCTTCCACATTAAAACCTACGGTCTTTGTGACCTACCCTGGGAAGTCCAGTCGCATGCATCCAAGTAGCCTAACGCTAATCAAGACACCTGAGTTCCAGCACCCGAGTTCCAGCATCTGCATCTAGCCGTGACCGGGAGAAGCTCTGTTGGTTGTCCCCAAAGCGTGTTTGACTCCCGTAATGGGAGTCACCTCCATCTGGTGAGTAGGCTGTGTGGCTGGTGATGGTGACTGAATACTGTTATCCGATGTTTTGCTGTACCCAAGGAAGATTTGTCCAGAAGCTTAATTCACCCAGAAGCTCTGCTTTTCATTATTTGACCATTTTGATTTATGATTGATTCATTATATTTTCCGTACACATTGTTATTTGGATATCACTTGTGCACTTTTTCCTTCAATTAATTTTTCACCTTGTACATCTCGATATTTTTGATCATTTTCATTATTTAGTATTTTCACTATGGTGATTTAGTGTTATATTCAGTTGGCGTATATTATTTCACTATTTTCTTGGTTCTGTTGTTTTCACATGTTTTCATGAGTGATTTTGCGCTTGCACTTTATAGGAGCACGGTTTATAATTAGCTAGCTAATTATTTTTCTTGCCTTTTCATCATTATAACGTGCTGCTCCCCAATTTAATCTAATTTTCCATATGCGCGAGTAGGTAGTTGTTACCATTTTTTAATGCTCTGCGGTCCTCTCTCCAATGACACTCACCAGAATGGCGAAAGCCTGCAACCAATTAGCGAAAGTATGAGGAATTAGCGGATATCTGCATTTTTCCTCGTCTTCCTTCTTGTTCTCCTCCGGCTTCACTCTGTCCAGATTGAATTTTTCAAGCGGCAGTAATGTGAAGATCTTCTCATACTCCCACTTCCAAATTTTTTCCTTAGCTTCCGCTTTGAGATGAGCGCCCAAGGGGCCCTCAAAACAAATGTAGACCTTGCACTTCGCAGAGTCAGCCAGCCTAACCGAATCTGCCTTCTTGTCCCCCGCTTTTCCTAAACTATCCGATGTCAAGGCACTAGCCGATATCGCGGGAGAAGAAACTTCCCCTTGAACCACCTCCGGAGCAGATGTCACCGGTAAACCGCCCTAAGCACTAGGCATGCCGGCTGGCAAGTGGGGAACTGTAGCATTCCTCCCCCCCTCACTGAGGAGCCCACGCCGTCACAGGAGAGGACCACCCCGGACCCCCCAGCATTTGTTGCAGTGTCCGCTGTCTGTGTAGCAGGGGTCCTATTCCCCCCGCCACTGCTAACCTACCGTCACAGGGCCCCCCCGCTACCCTGACCCAACAAATCCTGAAATAAAGAACAAATAGATAAGGAAGAAACACACTCGTGCCGGAATCCCTCGGAGCCAGATGTCCCTGGTCTTCATCCACCTCTGACCCAGACAGTTCACCTTCCGACCTGTCGTCACTCACCGCTGGCCGAACGCTAACTGACTGCAACCCAGGAGGTCCTGACATGGTTACCAAGGGTCTGTGTTGCTGGTCCCTCCTGCTGTACACTTGCTTGCAAAAATCCTAGCTGGCACACTGATAGTTAATCCAACAAAAAGGAAACGGTCAGATTTTAAAGCAAAAGCACTTTACAGGCAGGGCCCCCGGGCCCCTTGGGTTGTGTAGCATATTACAGTGTCCAGCTTACATCCCCGTAGCTACTGATCCCAGCACTACCTCTTCAGGCACTGCAAGCCCGCATGCCTGCAGCTGCCGCCCTCACTAGCCCTCCTGGCTACTTCTCGCAGTCCTCCCAGACTGCACACTCACCAGCCCACCCAGGCTGACTTGTTGGTTGTAGAGAGTCCCTCCAGCACCTGAGCTTCAGGCCCGAGGTCACCCCCCAGACTAGGGGACACCCTCAAGGGCCAACAACAGCCTTCTCAGCACTAAATCTCCATCTTCCACCTGACTCGCCCTGCTGGCATGACCCAGAGTATATAAGAGGTGCCCACCCTCTGCCAGCCCACTTGCTGGGGATTGGCTGGGACCCTCCTTAATACTCCAAGCAGCTCCTCCTAACTTCCACCCATCCTCCTGGAAGCTTCTCTAAGGTTCCAGCAAGTAGGGGGAGTTACCAGAGGTGCTGCCTGATGAGTCATTCAGCCTCTCTGAGTTACTCGCCCTGACCCAGATTCAACCCAGGCTGGCCCTCAGCCAGGCTACATTTACCTACACTACAGCTCTACAAAAAAACTATCTACACCTAGCACACTAAGCTAGAGGGTGCTAAACATGAAAAAAAGGGGATCTGGGTAATTTGGAGGTCATTCTTCTCCATCCTTCTCCCCAGTAATACCCTCTACCAGGGGCACTGGAATGGCTCTATAAATGTGTGAGCCATCACTCCATAGCTAGGAGCATCTTCTGAATATTGGGGTGTATGGTCTATTCTTCTCTACTACTCTATTATTTCTGTGATCTGAAAGTCATCCTCTGGTACTTGGTGGAAATTCTACCCAAAGCCTGTCCTAATGTTCCTAACAAGAAAAAAATAAATAAAATTATTAGATCAACAAAATGAAAAAAATGTCCACTGTGGATATTTCCAAAACGTCAGGATTTAGCATTAAACTGAATTATAGTGATAAGCAATGAAATGGCAATAACAGTGAACCTGACCATAGAGCTGGCAGACCTCAAGTGGCCCTATGATCCCGGGAGCAAGAGGGAGAAGAGAAGACTGTTAGTCAGTCAGCTCCCTCTGAGCCCTGATGCCACAGGTGAAAAGAGACAACAAACACAATATGTTAAACCTAGGTAAGAGTTCCCCTTTAAGATCAACAGATACTACACTTTGAACAATTTAACCAGTAACAGATTCTGTAGTTTAATTCCTATGAAGGAGTCCAAGCTGTTGCTATATAATGGCAACCAGAAAAGGTGGATAGAGTAAGCAAGGTGTTTCCCAGCAAAATGATTCTGATGTAGAAAAAGGGGGGAAGGGGTAAAGATATCTATAAGCAGTGTCTCTGAGTGTAATATTAAGGGCGGGCTTCACCAATCCTGGAGAGACCAAGGCTCACGGAGATAGAATGTCCTGGAACAGGCTCTTGAAGGATCTGCAGTTAGATGAAAGATGCCCGACTGGCAACCTGATGACTCAGGGATACAGCGATGTCTGCGTGGGCGTGCCAGGAGGTAACCCCAAGTAGCCACACCACCGATTGAGGTGTCTGTGGATCTGTGCCCAGTGATGAAGCTTGATGATGGGAAATCACCTCTGCTCTGTTCAGGCCGTTTTGCCCTCACATCAATCTCAACCCCTTCACATGGTCCTCGCTCCCCTCTTGGTGCTGGGTCACGTAGTGTTCTCTTCCCCTTCCTGGGTAAGTCTCTCGCCATCAGTAGTCTGTCTCTCCCTCTGGGATGGTGCTGGGCAGCGTGGTTGTCTCTTATGGATCGTGTCCCCCAGCACAGTCCTCTCATACTGTCCTCCACAGCCCACCCTCTCTCCTCTCCTTCCTGGGTAGCCCTTCCTGAAAACTTTTTTTACTTTCTAGTGTGATCTGTGTCTTTGCATGTTCAGGAAGGAAAGATTAACATCTCCATATCTCCATCCCATGGCCAAAAGGAGAAATTGCATAACAAACACTTTTATGACCATGTAGCAGACATCTTCCTCAGTAGTAGAGACCTTGGTGCAATCTGATTCTCAAGCCTGTGCAGCGTGTGCTCCAACAGGTGGACAAGAGGGACAGCATCACTGATGCATGCACTGTCACTGCTCACCATCCTTGTGGCCTCCTCAAATGGTGACAGGACAGTGCATACATCCCTGATCATGGCCCACTGCTGTGGGGAAAAAAAACAAGCTCCCCTGACCCTGTCCTGGTGCCATAGTCGCACAGGTACTCATTGATGACCCTCTGCTGCGTGTGCAGCCGCTGCAGCATGGCCAACGTTGAGTTCCAGCTGGTGGGCATATCATGGATTAGGCGGTTCTTGGGCAGGTTAAATTCCTTTTGGAGGTCTGCCAGCCGAGCACTGGCATTATATGACCGGCGCATAGGCGTGCGCACACCCTAATCACCCTGTGCTGTCTCCAGAGATTTGCCCCAAAATGCTGTATCCAAGAGAGTGTGTGGTCCGCGCTGCCTGTGAAACAGTTTCACAGGCAGCAGATCGTGAGAATTGCCAGAGCTGTTCAGTGTATGAAACTGTCAGAAATGACACTGCATGCAGGGAGAGACATCAGCTGTCTAACGTCAGTGGTAATGTCGATAGTGTGCGGGACCGAACGGCCATGAAACACCAGCCAATGGGATGGGGTCTGGGCGGGCCGCTACATTTATGTGGCCCCGCCCCCTCTCTAAAGCAGCTCAAACATTGGCTGGTGTTGGCGCTTGGTCCCGCCACCCCCGACATTGCGGCTGAGTTGTAAGTGATCACAACTCAGTCGCAATGTTGGGGGTGGGCGGGACCAAGCGCCAACACCAGCCAATGATTGGGCTGCTTCAGAAAGGGGGCGGAGCCAGGGAGGTGTAGCGGCCCACCCAGACCCATCCTATTGGCTGGTGTTTGGTAACTGTTCAATCCCGCCCACCACCGACATCACCGCTGACTTTTAACAGCTGGTCTCTCTCCCTGCATGCAGTGTCATTATCTAACAGGCAATTCTCACGATCTCCTGGATGTGAAACTCCCCCTCTCCCCTATCTGTGCCACCCAATGCTGTCTATCAGTGTCAACCAATGCTGCCTATCAGTGCCAACCAGTACTGCCTATCCGTACCAATCAGTGCCAACCAGTTCTGCCTACGGTGCACACAAGGGCTGCCTATCAGTGCCAACCAATGCTACCTATCAGTGCCAGTGCTGCCTATCAGTGCAAATCAATGCTGCCTATCAGTGCCAACCAATGCTCCCTATCAGTGCTGCATATCAGTGCTGCCTATTAGTGCCAATCAGTACCCATAAGTGCTGCCAATCAGTGTCCATCGGTGCTGCATATCAGTGCCAATCAGTGCTAACAAATTGGTGCCCATCAGTGCCACCTATTAGTGCCAATCAGTGCTGCCAGTCAGTGCCCATCAGTGCAACCTATCAGTGTCCATCAGTGCTTCCAATCAGTGCTGCCTATCAGTGCCAATCAGTGATGCAAATCAATGCATATCAGTGCCAGTGCTGACAATCAGTGCCCATCAGTGCCGCCCATCAGTGCTGTCTATCAGTGCCACCTGTAAGTGCACATCAGTGCTACCAATTAGTGCCCATCAACGCTGCCAATCAGTGCTGCCAATAAGTGCAGCCTATTAGTGCACATCAGTGCTGCCTTAGCAGGGATGGTGGAAACCCCTCTACAGATAATTGCAATACAAATTACCTTCAAGTGCAACAACTTTTTAGATGGGAGGTTCCCACCATTATAGCACTTTGGAATTTTTATTTTTTAGAGTGTTACACTTAATGTATAGGTTTTAGTTAAATTTAAAGTTCATGTGCATGTAAAGGCATGTGTCACAATACTTTTGAATATATATATATATATACACACATACACATACACACACACACACACACGTGTACTTGAGCTTTCGGGTGCACACCCTAATGCAATAGGCTGCGCACGCCTATGGACCGGCGGAAATGCACACAGACTTTCCTGGCCTGCCTCAGGACATCCTGTAAGCCCGGGTACCTGCCCAAGAAACGCTGCACCACCATGTTAAGGACGTGAGCCAAACAGGGCACATGGGTCATTAAGAAAAAAGTCCTACGAACCACAATGTACCTAATGCTTAGACAGTAACACTACTCAGCTGTATACGTTGAACACGTCTCATATATCATGCAAATATAAAAAGCAAAAGAAAACACGTTGTGCTAAAGTGTGCTGTCATAATAAATCAAAATATGTGTATGTCCATGGACATGAATAGAACCATATAGTGACACATAAAAAATATTATAGTGATAATAAAACAAGCCCAACATTGAAACACAAGATTAAATAAAATATTAATAAGCTCACTAAGGTACAGTATATACAACCAATACAACCTAATATTAGAGTGGAAAATGTAAAATCATTTCAAACAAGCATGCTACAGTGAAAACAAAATCTTATATAGAAAAATATATATATATTTCCAAATGTGCTTGGTGCCACACAATGCATGTGAACAAACAGTCCTCGATAGAACAATAAAAATATAGGTGAAATCAGGTAAATCAATATCCGAAAAATGTGCTTAAGTGTCCAATGATGTTGTTTTCCAGCGTGCTCATAAATTTTCTTTGTGATGCAAACCATGCTTTGGTGCAATTCAGTGCCCCCCGGGAAATATGCTCACCTCAGGGCATGTGACTTAGCTGCTAACTATAATTCAGAAAAGGAACCCAGTTAAATTGGTACCTAAAAAATGGGTGACGCTGTAGGTACTCATAAAAAGGTGTGCCAGCGTACCTATAATTTGCATGCAAGATATGGGAACTAATGAAATTGGACTTTGGAGGCACACAGGTAGTTAAACTATGAAAGATAAAAGGATATTCAGATTTTATTACATTTAAATTACAAAAATGGACCCAATTATTATTAAAATAAGTACAGTATACATATAACAAATATGTTTTGTATATAGAGTGGATCCTACCCTGTGTGTGCTTAGAACCCTACTAATAGTACATATAATCGGACATTCAACTAAAAAAGGAAAGACAACTTCCCAAATATAGATTGCAGTTATGAATGTAGGAACGAAGGTTGTGGGTTGAGTTGCAGGTGCAGTAGGTATTCCACATTATATGATCTCTATACGCTCGACATGTTGCACGTCAAACAACGCTTCTTCAGGAGCTAGAGGTAGTTCTGCTGAATATATATGGAAAATATATAGCATTAAGTACATGTACATTATAAAACAGAAATTAGAATAGAGTATACATTATTTGTAGAATAGAGATTAGAATAAATTTCAACCCAATGTGGTGATCCATGGAGAAAGCCCCATAAAGGAAGATGGTCAAACGGGGGCCAATGGTACAACCCGGTAACTGGGGAGGCCACTTAAATAACACATGTAATGCCCATATATATAAAAAAACATAAAAAATATGAAAAAAAAAATGTGTAAATATCAATAAAAGTAATCTATTATAAAAACACACAAACTCCTAATGCCTACAATCTCCTTGAAGATGTTACAGGTACCCGATTGCTATAAAAAGGTAAGTAAAGTCATTTGAGCCAATATGAGATATTTAAATGGAGGGCAGGGCCGGTTTGTCAAAGAACGAGAGTTTGAAACTAAAAACGGCCAAACAAGATTGAATGTACAGGTATATATATGGATAAAGATGAATTTAGACATAGCTTACCCCATCTGGTCCTACAAATTCTGTAGATTGTAACTGTAGTGATACTGTTGATAGAGCAAGCAATCGAGGGATTGTGTTAAAAAGGTTGTAGTGTGTAGCGGACGTAGCGGAAGCACCAGGGTAACCCCAGTTTCTAAGAATGGGCGCCAGTAGAAAGCCTTGCGGGTAGCGATGGCTAGAGCGACCAATATTTCTAATATAGAAAAACAACACATAGTTGTAAGGTGATACTGTATGTATGTGTAACATGCCAATGTTAGTTTTTTTTTTTTTAACAACAAGGTTGGTCTTTATTGAGAAGACATCATATAACAATTGGCAGACATACATTGGTTGTGTACAAATTTTCGAGTAGTATGCATACATGAGAACAAAGGATAAAGAAAGAAAATAAAAACAGAAAAATTATACAGGGTAATGCAGTTGACTCTACTTATACATAGGTTACAGTGCAGGAAATTAAATTGACACTCTCCTACCGAGTAATGTTGGACGGGGGAAAGGGGAAAACCATATACCAACATCTCTGTACCAGGAGGTAGTACCCAAAACCTACTTCAGTAAAGAGTTAGAATTGTTCAACCCATGGTAACCAGATCCAGTCAAACTTCTGCGGGCATCCCCTATTCAGGTATGTCATCTTATACATAGGTAGTACTGCATTAATAGATGAGTCCCAGGACTCCACCTTCGGAGGAGAAGGCGAGGCCCATTTCTTTAAGACTTCTTTCTTAGCGTAAAAAAGTAAGAGTGAGACCAAGATCTTTGTATACCTGGGTCTCTGGTCGTCTTCATGAATACCTAACAAGGCCAATTCCGGCGATACTGGTAGTGATAGCTAAAGCCGGATATTAATACTTTCAAAAACCCCGGCCCAAAATGTCATAATTAAGGGACAAGTCCAAAACATGTGTATGTACGTACTAACTGGAGATTAGCATCTGGGACAGTTTGGTGATCTATGAGGATAGATCCGGTGCAGTCTCTGACGCGTATAATATATTCGATGCATAAATTTAGTTTGCAGCAACTTATCTCTGGAGGATATCACTAGTTTAGACCCCACCTCAAAGCATTCCTCCCAAGCTTCCCTATCTAAGCTAGGACTGTGAGCCTGCCACTGTTACCATAACGTGTCTATTTTAGGCGAGTCCACTTCCAGCAGGGCAAGGTATAATGTAGATAGAGTCTTTTAAAGTCATTCCTGAGCAAGAATATTCTCAATGGGGTCTATTTTTAACCTGATAAGTCCAAGGAATTGGGCCCTAATGGCATGCCTCAACTGATAATATCTGAAAAGCATTCTTCCTGGAAGTTGGTATCTCTGTTAGATCCTGGAAGGAGAACAATGTCCACGCCTGGATGATGTCTTGAAAACCTTAATCCCATATCGAGCCCATAAGTGTGGGTCTGGAATAGTCCTAAGATGAGAGAGTGAGGGGTTACCCCACATTGGGCAGAACGGAGAATATTGGTGAGGCTGTATGAATCTTTTCCTCGCTGCTGACCAGACTTTGAGGGTTATTTTAGTGGGACCTGGAAGGGAAGGATAGGCAAAGGGTCCCCTGTATACCAAATTCCCTAATTCTCTAAAATAGCCTAGGATTGCAGCTTCCAAGCACGTGGCTGCATTCATCCGTGACTGCTCAAACCACCATCTCACCATGACTAGTATCACTGCCCAGTAATACACCTGCAAACTGGGCAAGACCCCCAAACTGCACCGGGAGCTATAATGTAGTCTTGGCAAGTCTCAGAGAAGAACCCTGCCATAGAAACGAGCCTATGCACTTGTCCAAGTCCCTAAAGAATGAACCGGGAAGCCACACCGGGCAGTTGCGGAATATATAGTTAAATCTAGGTAGGTATAACATTTTTAGCACATTAATGCGGCCCATGAGATTTGGTGGTAAGTCCCGCCATCTGGAGCAGTGCTCCTTAAGTTTCGTGACAATAGGTTGAAGGTTAAGGCCATGAAAGGCTTGAAGGTCCCTAGTTACCCGAATTTCCAGATACCTGAACTCCTCAACCTAGAGCAACGGAGTCGGTGATGCCACCTCTCGGGCCCGAGGATCTATCGGGAATATGACCGATTTTAACCAATTAATCTTGACCCCAGAAAATTGACCAAACACATTGAAAGTCTCCAGTGCCGCCTGCAGTGAGTTCTCAGCATCATGCAAGTAGAGCAAAGCGTCATCTGCATATAAGGAGATTTTCTCCTCCAGAGGGCCAACCCTGAGGCCCTGAATAGCACAGGAGTCCCTAATCAAGATAGCTAGTGGCTCAAGGGCCAGAGAAAACAAGCTGGGTGATAACGGACAACCCTGCCTGGTGCCCCTCTGGAGGAGAAAATAATCAGACATGGTATCATTCGTACGAATCCTGGCCTTAGGGGATTTATAGAGTAGACCCAGCCAATGAAGAAACTTTGGGCCAAAGCGCTTCAGGACTTCCCAGAGGTACTCCCACTCCACGGAATCAAACACTTTCTCCACGTCGAGGGAGACTATGACTCTGGTACCACATTTAACGTGGGTCGTGTCTAAATTGAGATACAATCTGCGAATATTGATATCGGTGTACTTTCCCGGCATGAACCCCGTCTGGTCTTGATAAACCAGGTCTTCAATCACTGTGGCCAATCTAAGAGCCAGGATTTTAGCCAAAAGTCTGGCGTCGGCATTTATCAGTGATATGGGCCTGTACGAGGAACATTCTTCAGGGTCCTAACCGGGTTTGGGCACCAGGACCACCATCGCTTCAGACATGGAATCTGGGAGAGAACCTAAGTCAGCAAATTGTGAAAGGAGAGAAGTCAATTTAGGGGCCAGTAGCTCTTGATGGACTGAGTAAAATTCTATGGGCAAGCCATCTGGACCAGGGGCCTTCCCCGATTGCATGCAGCTCATGGCCTTTTGTACCTCCTCCAACGTTATGTCCTTATCCAGAGACTTACTTTTGTCTGGGTCAAGCGTAGGAAATGGGATCTGGTCTAGGTAGTCATTCAGATCTTTGTCAGTATAGTTCGCTTTGGTGGAGTATAGGTCTTGGTAAAATTCTAAAAATCGATTTCTAATCATTTCTGGAGTGGTCAAAAGTGTACCATCCCCACCCCGCAACCTACCCACATGTGTAGATGCGTACTGACCTTTGGCTAACCAAGCCAGGAGCCTACCATTCTTGTCTCCATATTCAAACACCCTCTGTGCACTAGCTAACATAGATTTTTTTGTGAGATCAACCCGCAGTAAAGATAATTCCCTAAGAGCGCATTGCCAGGAAATAATTATCTGGGATTTGGACATACTCCTTTTCCCTGTCCTGGGCCTGATTTTCAAGCTGCCTAAGAGACTACACCAATGACCTCTTTTTGTTTGCTATGTTTTTAATGTATTCCCCCCTAATCCAAGCCTAAAGTGGTTGTATAGTCATTTTTTTAACTTTTACCTACAGGTAAGCCTATAATAAGGCTTACCTGTAGGTAAAAAAAAATATCTCCTAAACCTGTACAGTTTAGGAGATATTCCCCTTGCTATGAGCCGCTGACTGCAGCGGCACACGCGCACAGGGGATTCTCGGCTGAAGGCCTGGCAACTGCCAGACCTTGCCGGGAAAGAAATCTCCCACGCGCATGCGCGGGAGTGATGACATCGTGGCTCCAGCCACTCACAGCGCTGGAGCCACGATACCCAGAAGACACGCTGAGGCAACATGTCAGCTACCTTGGCGTGGACCAGGTAAGATACCGACGCCTCGTTCTAAGGTAAGTATTTCATAATGAGCTAGTATGCGGTGCATACTACAGTGTCCAATAGGTGGTGGAAAGGCAAGTAAACTGGGCATCGGAGGGTGGAAGTGACGCCAGAGATCCATCAGGTCAAAGGTGGATGCCCATTGAGCCAACCCAGTGTGGGCAGGGGAAGTGGCATGAAGTCTATCCACTTCATTTGACATAACAAAATTAAAATCTCCTACATATAACACCCTATCTACCTCGTTTTGTGTAACAGTTTGCATCAAAGAATGCAGTAGGGTGATATCAGCAGGCGGGGGCAAGTATATTCCCACTATTATGTAGGGTATCCCTACGATCAATGCATGTACAATAACGTACCTCCCCCCGGGATCAGTTTTGACTGTCACAATCTGGAAAACCAGGGATCTGTGCACCAACACACTCACCCCCCTAGCGTAATTAGAATAAGAAGCGTGGTAATGTGCGCAGACCCAGGCTCTCTTTAATCCCAGAATCCTAGCACCCACTAAGTGGGTTTCCTGTAAAATACACTTCCAGCGATAGATTGCCACAGAATCTGCGGCGATCTACGCTATGTCCAGCCCCTCCTCTGTCCCCTCCTCTGTCTTTTGGGAGACACACAGGTCCCAGAAGACAGCAGGGACCAGTCAGGACACGCAGCGTGACTTGCGCATGCGCAGTAGGGAACAAGGCTGTGAAACCACAAGTAAATGGGGGGGTTATTCCCGCGCTATCAGTTATGGAAGAGGCTAGGGGTGGAAAAGCCGCATACACCGATAAGGTGAACACCTGACCTTTGAGATAAATGTATAAAATGGGTGGTGCTGCGCTGATCCTTATTGTGGAGACTAGTGGATAAACAATAATGCGCTTAGTAAAACAAGTGAAATAGCATAAGAATAGAAGGAATTGTGTATATCGAAGGTGACAGGATTATGAGTATTCAATTCCTTCAAAAGTGTATAAACATAGCATAGGTATACTAAAATGAAATAAAAATTACGAATAACACTTCAAACACCTAAAATAAAATCCATAAAATTACAATACAAAAACGTAGTGGTGAGGTTATCAAAGCACCAGTGGCTGGTTTAAAATTTGAACGGGAGAATAAAGTGCATAATAAGCGTGCGGCTATATTAAAACCAGCAAAGTGTATGGTGCTAACAAAAGGTGCTGGTGCAATTCAAAGTTTGAAGGAGTGGTAACAAGTGATTCTTATATACGGTGCATATTGTGCATGCTGACATCGAGAAAAATAAAAACAAGTGAGCAGTATTTTAAAAGGTTTTGTTTGCACATAAGAGAAGTATATTATTTTACATAGACAGCGTAAGGTGAAAGTCTTTGTTGAAAGGTGACAGCAACGTGCTAGCATGCACACGTTGCAATTATAGTGCTAAAAAACTCATCCACAGGAACAGTCCTTGTGTGTGGTTGTGACAGCAACGTCCTGGCATGCACACGTTGCAGTTAGGGTGCTAGGGGAAATCGCATCGAATGTTTTCTTCGTGTGCTAGACCACTTAAGTGGGTAATGGCCCCTTACCTTCAAGTAATAGGGCAAAAGCATGTGGCAAGGAAACTGCTTGAAAACGTCCACCTATGGGTTCCAGCGCGTCCCTCTCTATCCTGGATCCTGGATCCTGGGTTGGGGTTCCCTCAGGTGTGGTGCAGGGGAGTTATATTCATAGGGGGTAATCAGCAGAAGAGAAGCCAATAGTGTAATCCAGTTTATGATTAAAAGTAACAATCTTTATTAATAGATTACAGGTACTCACATAAAATTTGAGAAGCAATAATATCAATCCAACGAGCAGCGAGCTCATGTGCCTCTGTCTGTGTTTGCAGCCTGTCTCGTCCCTACGCGTGACGTCACACCACGTGACTTCATCAGGGGATAGATACAGGCTAGAATCTTGTCCTTAAATAGTCTAATGTGAATCACTATGGAGCGGCCATTTTCCCGGGGTCTCATTGAGTTATATGTGGCGGCCATTTTCCGAGGGATTTTTTCGCCGCTAGTACCGCTGAGTGTGTCTGTCCATACAGGGAAGTCAGCTGACTAGTGAAGCCAATCAGCCGCTTCTAGCTTAGTTAGTTTATGCAGTACTGTCAGCAGAGGAGGTTATCTTGTTTTAATAACGTACGCTGGCTAACGGAGTGGGAGCAACTGGATGGAAAACTAATTCTCAGAGGGAGCTGGTTTCACCATATTGTTGATGGGTTATACCTGCATGCTGTAATTCTAAACGGAACATATGCAGATCTGAGCATTACAGGAATCTACACTAAGTCCGGAGAAAAAAGGGGGGGGAGGGGGGGGGTTGGGGGGGGATTTCCGAACGGGAGAGAAAGGCAGCAGACACTGGCATTGCTCAAACATCAATAGTATAATAGATCTGTCCACATACACCAAAGGGTCGACAGACAGTGCATAGACAAGTTCTCAGGAGGAGCTGAGGTTGGACCAATTGAGCAATACATACATGTATACATAATATTAAAAATATTAATAATCTTATAATAAAAGATATTACAATATAAAGATAAAATCAATCATAAAATCAGTAATACCATTAGGAATACGTAGATAAAAAAGACATTAAAAAATACAAAACAGTCTGGAAACGGTGCCTAATGCTGTATAGTGGGAGCATGAGAGGACACTACAGCCGTGATATGTATATAAATAAATATAACCAAATTCTTTCAGGATAGTCGGGGTATTCCGTTAGGGTGTTTAATTAGGGGGCAGAGGCCAGTCATTCCGCCACTGGGTGACCAACTGTGGGCTTGGTCACGAAACATAGTGCGTCTATAGCATGAAATAGAGCAGTGGTGGTGCATGTTCTCTGGGGTGTATATGTGGGGGCTTTCAAAGATGGGGGGTAAAAAGTCTGTTACGGATAATGAAAGTTAAAAAAAAAGTTAAAAATCACTCAGGAAGCAGTTGAGGTCAAACTCTATGTTTAGGCCTCGGGGCCAGAAGGTGTCCAAGGTAAAAATCCACTTGGATTCTAGTTGGCTCAGGGTTCTTACCTTGTGGCCCCCCCGCCAGTGTTTAATGTATGGGGTAATGCCCCAAAAGCTCAGGTGTGTAGGGTCTTTATTGTGGCAGGTTAGAAAATGTTTGGACACGCAGTGTTTGTCATAGCCGCGGAGAATGTTTTGGACATGCTCTTTGATGCGGACTCTCAGGGGTCTCTTCGTTCGGCCTACATATTGGAGGCCGCAGCTGCATTCCAATGCGTAGACTGCCCCTTCGGTGTTGCAGCAAATAAAATCTTTAATCGTATGATTCTCTCCTGTGCTGGTTGAGTTAAAAGTGAATACTTTTTTGTTTGGGCGTTTTGTCCTAAGACAAGCGTAACACCTTTTGCAAGGGTAGAAGCCATTGTTAATGAAAAAAGAAAACTGTTTACTGGGGGGGTCTACTATATTTTTAACCACTATGTCCCTAATGGTGGGTGCCCGCTTGTATATGAATTTTGGTTTTTTGGGGAGGGTATCTTGTAGTTGCTTGTCCGCCAATAAAATGTGCCAATGGTCTTTGATTATTTTCTCAATTTGTTTGTATTGTACATTGAAGTCTAGAACGAGGGGTGTTCCCTCAAATGTGTTTTTTCGTTGTGTAGTTGTTTCTGTTATCAGTTGGTTACGGTCGAGTGTGGAGACTTCTGCAATTTTAGCCTCAATGAATTTATGGTCATAGCCTTTAGATTTGAATCTTTCGCCTAATTTTCCTGCTTGTTCGAAATATGTTTCGATTTTGGTACAATTTCTTTTTATCCGCATTAGTTGTCCCTTTGGGATATTAAAAATCCAATTTTGGTGGTGACAGCTTGTGGTAGGGAGGTAGCTGTTCCTGTCAACTCCTTTAAAGTGCGTTTTAGTGCTAAAAACTGATTCATCCAGTGAGATCTCCAAATCTAGGAAGTTGATTTCTTTCTTGCTGATGTCCCAGGTGAGTGAGATGTTCCTGTCATTACTATTGAGTTTTTCAAGGAATTTGGTTAGATCTTTTTCATCTCCATCCCACAAAATAAAAATGTCATCTATATATCTTTTGTATATGATGAGCTGACTGGGGCGGTCACCAAAAACAAAGTATTCTTCCCATTGTGCCATGAATAAACCAGCTATACTTGGGGCGAATTTTGCGCCCATGGCTACCCCGGTTTGCTGGTGATAGTAGGATCTATCGTACCAAAAATAGTTGTTTCTGAGACTAAATTCTAAACATTTGATCAGGAATTTTCTTTGTGAGCATGGGAGTTCGGTGTATTTTCTTAAGCCCCATTTCGCTGCTTCACACGCCTTGTGGTGGGGTATGATTGTGTACAAGGCTGATACGTCAGCTGTGGCCATGATCCATGTTTTATCTTCTCCTTGGATATTCTTAATCACTCGTAACATCTCTTTGCTATCTTTAAGGTATGCTTCGGTTTTTTGAACTGCCGGCTGTAGGAAGACATCTATATACTGGCCCATCCTCGATGTTAACGACTCGATGCCATTGACAATTGGCCTAGGGGGTGGGTCAGTTCTGTTTTTGTGTATTTTTGGTACTGAATAGATGATCGGCGTTCGGCAGGAGTCTGGTATGAGATATCTGGCTTCCTTTTTGTTCAAGATTCCCTTCTTAGCTCCCAAGTGTACTACTTGTTCAAGCGCTTTTCGGCATCCAAAGACAGGGTTCTTCAATAGTTTAGTGTAAGTATGGTTGTCATTTAGCATCAGGGTCATTGTATTATGATACTGCTCTTTAGAGAGGATTACAATCCCTCCTCCCTTATCAGCTGGTCGGATGACGATGTCCTGCCTCTTAGTGAGCTTTCGAATCCCGCTTTTGATGTACTTTGGTTCTTCTTTTTTCTTGATTGGTACATCTTTTATTTCTTCTAAAACAATTTTTTTAAAAACATCAATATATTTATTGTCTTTGGCTGGTGGGTTAAAGACGGATTTGTTCCTGAGTGAGCTGTGCAGGATCCCATTAACTGATGGCTGTACTATTTTGGGTAGTGGGGGATTGCCTGCCATGTATTTTTGTATATTGAGCTTGCGTACAAATTTTTGAATCCCAATGTATGTCTCAAATTTGTTCAGATTTTTTGTGGGTGCATATTTCAGACCTCTATCAAGTACTCCAATTTCTTCATGTGTGAGTGTTTTCCCACTGAGGTTGAAGATACCTTCCCCCTTTATACCCTTCTTCTTTTGTTGTCTCTTACCGGATCTTCGTCCTCTCTTCTTTCGGGACTGCCTCTGGGGTCTCGTGTGTCCTCTTGGTATCTCACCGGGTGGTTCTCTCTGGTCCTGTTTAAAAACGGTCTATCTGATTCCTGTTCTCCATAAGGTGGAGGGTATGGTCTGGTTGTTCTCTCTTCCCCTTCTCTGTTTTCCAAGGGGGCATAATAATTATAGGTCGGGATGGGACTACGTTGATCTGACTCGTAGTTCCTCTCTGGGTGACCTCTCCTATCTTCGTGTCTATAATCATGTATAGGGCTTCTATCTCTCTGTCTGTAATAATCCGGGTCTCTGTTGTCTCTGTATTCTTGTGCGGGTCTCCTTTGGCCTCTATACCCTTGTGGTGGGCCTCTTGACTCTCGTTCACCGTATGGGGGTCTGTGCCAATTGTTTCGGTTATATGGTCTTCTGTTGTTCTTTCCATAGTAAGGTTTTCTCCCTCCGTTTCGTGGTGTACGATTGTTTTGTTGATGTCTCCGTTCGTTCCGATAGGGGGTATGGTTTTGATATTCGTAATACCTTCCATCATTTTCTCTTTCTCTTTCTCTTGGAGTCATATATCTCGTTTCTTCTCCAATATTCTGTTGGCGTCTAATCTCTAGGGGAGGCCTTGGTGATTCATTACGAGGCTGGGGGTGCATTCTCACTGTCTTTTCGGGTGTGGAGTAGGTGGATGGGGGTTCCACTTTTCCTAATTGGCTTTGCCATTTGAAAACGTGGTCACTGTGATAGTCGTTGGTGTCTCTTGTATGTTTTTTGCTTTTTCTTTGCTGTACTTCTTTATCTTTCTTGGCCAGGTCCTTATTTAGTTGTGTCATTAAGGTTTTGTATTCGGTCGTATCTTTATATTGTTCTAATTCTTCTTTGAGATCCGCAATGTTCTGGTCTATTATTTTATTTTTCTTCCTTTTCCTGTCTAGCAGGAAGCCTATAAGTTCTAGGCCTTTATCATTGAAGAACTTGTACCACTCGTCGTTTGATTCCTGGTCTAAAAGGCCATCATTTGGGGGGACATCCCACCTTAATCTTCTGGGGACAATGTTTTCTTTGAGATAGGTTTCGAAGGTGCAGGTGTCCCACCAGAGACTCACCTTCTTTTCCATATTATGTCCCAGTTTGCGCATAAGGCTTTCTAGATCTAAATTCCGATTGCTTTTTTTATTACTGATGTTAAATACTTCCTCTAGGTTAACTTGCCTTTTTTCCATATAGGTAAACACGTCCATGATTGCTGCAGGAATGGAGGGTGTATAGCAACGAACTAGTAAATGGGGGGGTTATTCCCGCGCTATCAGTTATGGAAGAGGCTAGGGGTGGAAAAGCCGCATACACCGATAAGGTGAACACCTGACCTTTGAGATAAATGTATAAAATGGGTGGTGCTGCGCTGATCCTTATTGTGGAGACTAGTGGATAAACAATAATGCGCTTAGTAAAACAAGTGAAATAGCATAAGAATAGAAGGAATTGTGTATATCGAAGGTGACAGGATTATGAGTATTCAATTCCTTCAAAAGTGTATAAACATAGCATAGGTATACTAAAATGAAATAAAAATTACGAATAACACTTCAAACACCTAAAATAAAATCCATAAAATTACAATACAAAAACGTAGTGGTGAGGTTATCAAAGCACCAGTGGCTGGTTTAAAATTTGAACGGGAGAATAAAGTGCATAATAAGCGTGCGGCTATATTAAAACCAGCAAAGTGTATGGTCTATGTAAAATAATATACTTCTCTTATGTGCAAACAAAACCTTTTAAAATACTGCTCACTTGTTTTTATTTTTCTCGATGTCAGCATGCACAATATGCACCGTATATAAGAATCACTTGGTACCACTCCTTCAAACTTTGAATTGCACCAGCACCTTTTGTTAGCACCATACACTTTGCTGGTTTTAATATAGCCGCACGCTTATTATGCACTTTATTCTCCCGTTCAAATTTTAAACCAGCCACTGGTGCTTTGATAACCTCACCACTACGTTTTTGTATTGTAATTTTATGGATTTTATTTTAGGTGTTTGAAGTGTTATTCGTAATTTTTATTTCATTTTAGTATACCTATGCTATGTTTATACACTTTTGAAGGAATTGAATACTCATAATCCTGTCACCTTCGATATACACAATTCCTTCTATTCTTATGCTATTTCACTTGTTTTACTAAGCGCATTATTGTTTATCCACTAGTCTCCACAATAAGGATCAGCGCAGCACCACCCATTTTATACATTTATCTCAAAGGTCAGGTGTTCACCTTATCGGTGTATGCGGCTTTTCCACCCCTAGCCTCTTCCATAACTGATAGCGCGGGAATAACCCCCCCATTTACTAGTTCGTTGCTATACACCCTCCATTCCTGCAGCAATCATGGACGTGTTTACCTATATGGAAAAAAGGCAAGTTAACCTAGAGGAAGTATTTAACATCAGTAATAAAAAAAGCAATCGGAATTTAGATCTAGAAAGCCTTATGCGCAAACTGGGACATAATATGGAAAAGAAGGTGAGTCTCTGGTGGGACACCTGCACCTTCGAAACCTATCTCAAAGAAAACATTGTCCCCAGAAGATTAAGGTGGGATGTCCCCCCAAATGATGGCCTTTTAGACCAGGAATCAAACGACGAGTGGTACAAGTTCTTCAATGATAAAGGCCTAGAACTTATAGGCTTCCTGCTAGACAGGAAAAGGAAGAAAAATAAAATAATAGACCAGAACATTGCGGATCTCAAAGAAGAATTAGAACAATATAAAGATACGACCGAATACAAAACCTTAATGACACAACTAAATAAGGACCTGGCCAAGAAAGATAAAGAAGTACAGCAAAGAAAAAGCAAAAAACATACAAGAGACACCAACGACTATCACAGTGACCACGTTTTCAAATGGCAAAGCCAATTAGGAAAAGTGGAACCCCCATCCACCTACTCCACACCCGAAAAGACAGTGAGAATGCACCCCCAGCCTCGTAATGAATCACCAAGGCCTCCCCTAGAGATTAGACGCCAACAGAATATTGGAGAAGAAACGAGATATATGACTCCAAGAGAAAGAGAAAGAGAAAATGATGGAAGGTATTACGAATATCAAAACCATACCCCCTATCGGAACGAACGGAGACATCAACAAAACAATCGTACACCACGAAACGGAGGGAGAAAACCTTACTATGGAAAGAACAACAGAAGACCATATAACCGAAACAATTGGCACAGACCCCCATACGGTGAACGAGAGTCAAGAGGCCCACCACAAGGGTATAGAGGCCAAAGGAGACCCGCACAAGAATACAGAGACAACAGAGACCCGGATTATTACAGACAGAGAGATAGAAGCCCTATACATGATTATAGACACGAAGATAGGAGAGGTCACCCAGAGAGGAACTACGAGTCAGATCAACGTAGTCCCATCCCGACCTATAATTATTATGCCCCCTTGGAAAACAGAGAAGGGGAAGAGAGAACAACCAGACCATACCCTCCACCTTATGGAGAACAGGAATCAGATAGACCGTTTTTAAACAGGACCAGAGAGAACCACCCGGTGAGATACCAAGAGGACACACGAGACCCCAGAGGCAGTCCCGAAAGAAGAGAGGACGAAGATCCGGTAAGAGACAACAAAAGAAGAAGGGTATAAAGGGGGAAGGTATCTTCAACCTCAGTGGGAAAACACTCACACATGAAGAAATTGGAGTACTTGATAGAGGTCTGAAATATGCACCCACAAAAAATCTGAACAAATTTGAGACATACATTGGGATTCAAAAATTTGTACGCAAGCTCAATATACAAAAATACATGGCAGGCAATCCCCCACTACCCAAAATAGTACAGCCATCAGTTAATGGGATCCTGCACAGCTCACTCAGGAACAAATCCGTCTTTAACCCACCAGCCAAAGACAATAAATATATTGATGTTTTTAAAAAAATTGTTTTAGAAGAAATAAAAGATGTACCAATCAAGAAAAAAGAAGAACCAAAGTACATCAAAAGCGGGATTCGAAAGCTCACTAAGAGGCAGGACATCGTCATCCGACCAGCTGATAAGGGAGGAGGGATTGTAATCCTCTCTAAAGAGCAGTATCATAATACAATGACCCTGATGCTAAATGACAACCATACTTACACTAAACTATTGAAGAACCCTGTCTTTGGATGCCGAAAAGCGCTTGAACAAGTAGTACACTTGGGAGCTAAGAAGGGAATCTTGAACAAAAAGGAAGCCAGATATCTCATACCAGACTCCTGCCGAACGCCGATCATCTATTCAGTACCAAAAATACACAAAAACAGAACTGACCCACCCCCTAGGCCAATTGTCAATGGCATCGAGTCGTTAACATCGAGGATGGGCCAGTATATAGATGTCTTCCTACAGCCGGCAGTTCAAAAAACCGAAGCATACCTTAAAGATAGCAAAGAGATGTTACGAGTGATTAAGAATATCCAATTAGAAGATAAAACATGGATCATGGCCACAGCTGACGTATCAGCCTTGTACACAATCATACCCCACCACAAGGCGTGTGAAGCAGCGAAATGGGGCTTAAGAAAATACACCGAACTCCCATGCTCACAAAGAAAATTCCTGATCAAATGTTTAGAATTTAGTCTCAGAAACAACTATTTTTGGTACGATAGATCCTACTATCACCAGCAAACCGGGGTAGCCATGGGCGCAAAATTTGCCCCAAGTATAGCTGGTTTATTCATGGCACAATGGGAAGAATACTTTGTTTTTGGTGACCGCCCCAGTCAGCTCATCATATACAAAAGATATATAGATGACATTTTTATTTTGTGGGATGGAGATGAAAAAGATCTAACCAAATTCCTTGAAAAACTCAATAGTAATGACAGGAACATCTCACTCACCTGGGACATCAGCAAGAAAGAAATCAACTTCCTAGATTTGGAGATCTCACTGGATGAATCAGTTTTTAGCACTAAAACGCACTTTAAAGGAGTTGACAGGAACAGCTACCTCCCTACCACAAGCTGTCACCACCAAAATTGGATTTTTAATATCCCAAAGGGACAACTAATGCGGATAAAAAGAAATTGTACCAAAATCGAAACATATTTCGAACAAGCAGGAAAATTAGGCGAAAGATTCAAATCTAAAGGCTATGACCATAAATTCATTGAGGCTAAAATTGCAGAAGTCTCCACACTCGACCGTAACCAACTGATAACAGAAACAACTACACAACGAAAAAACACATTTGAGGGAACACCCCTCGTTCTAGACTTCAATGTACAATACAAACAAATTGAGAAAATAATCAAAGACCATTGGCACATTTTATTGGCGGACAAGCAACTACAAGATACCCTCCCCAAAAAACCAAAATTCATATACAAGCGGGCACCCACCATTAGGGACATAGTGGTTAAAAATATAGTAGACCCCCCCAGTAAACAGTTTTCTTTTTTCATTAACAATGGCTTCTACCCTTGCAAAAGGTGTTACGCTTGTCTTAGGACAAAACGCCCAAACAAAAAAGTATTCACTTTTAACTCAACCAGCACAGGAGAGAATCATACGATTAAAGATTTTATTTGCTGCAACACCGAAGGGGCAGTCTACGCATTGGAATGCAGCTGCGGCCTCCAATATGTAGGCCGAACGAAGAGACCCCTGAGAGTCCGCATCAAAGAGCATGTCCAAAACATTCTCCGCGGCTATGACAAACACTGCGTGTCCAAACATTTTCTAACCTGCCACAATAAAGACCCTACACACCTGAGCTTTTGGGGCATTACCCCATACATTAAACACTGGCGGGGGGGCCACAAGGTAAGAACCCTGAGCCAACTAGAATCCAAGTGGATTTTTACCTTGGACACCTTCTGGCCCCGAGGCCTAAACATAGAGTTTGACCTCAACTGCTTCCTGAGTGATTTTTAACTTTTTTTTTAACTTTCATTATCCGTAACAGACTTTTTACCCCCCATCTTTGAAAGCCCCCACATATACACCCCAGAGAACATGCACCACCACTGCTCTATTTCATGCTATAGACGCACTATGTTTCGTGACCAAGCCCACAGTTGGTCACCCAGTGGCGGAATGACTGGCCTCTGCCCCCTAATTAAACACCCTAACGGAATACCCCGACTATCCTGAAAGAATTTGGTTATATTTATTTATATACATATCACGGCTGTAGTGTCCTCTCATGCTCCCACTATACAGCATTAGGCACCGTTTCCAGACTGTTTTGTATTTTTTAATGTCTTTTTTATCTACGTATTCCTAATGGTATTACTGATTTTATGATTGATTTTATCTTTATATTGTAATATCTTTTATTATAAGATTATTAATATTTTTAATATTATGTATACATGTATGTATTGCTCAATTGGTCCAACCTCAGCTCCTCCTGAGAACTTGTCTATGCACTGTCTGTCGACCCTTTGGTGTATGTGGACAGATCTATTATACTATTGATGTTTGAGCAATGCCAGTGTCTGCTGCCTTTCTCTCCCGTTCGGAAATCCCCCCCCAACCCCCCCCCTCCCCCCCCTTTTTTCTCCGGACTTAGTGTAGATTCCTGTAATGCTCAGATCTGCATATGTTCCGTTTAGAATTACAGCATGCAGGTATAACCCATCAACAATATGGTGAAACCAGCTCCCTCTGAGAATTAGTTTTCCATCCAGTTGCTCCCACTCCGTTAGCCAGCGTACGTTATTAAAACAAGATAACCTCCTCTGCTGACAGTACTGCATAAACTAACTAAGCTAGAAGCGGCTGATTGGCTTCACTAGTCAGCTGACTTCCCTGTATGGACAGACACACTCAGCAGTACTAGCGGCGAAAAAATCCCTCGGAAAATGGCCGCCACATATAACTCAATGAGACCCCGGGAAAATGGCCGCTCCATAGTGATTCACATTAGACTATTTAAGGACAAGATTCTAGCCTGTATCTATCCCCTGATGAAGTCACGTGGTGTGACGTCACGCGTAGGGACGAGACAGGCTGCAAACACAGACAGAGGCACATGAGCTCGCTGCTCGTTGGATTGATATTATTGCTTCTCAAATTTTATGTGAGTACCTGTAATCTATTAATAAAGATTGTTACTTTTAATCATAAACTGGATTACACTATTGGCTTCTCTTCTGCTGATTACCCCCTATGAATATAACTCCCCTGCACCACACCTGAGGGAACCCCAACCCAGGATCCAGGATCCAGGATAGAGAGGGACGCGCTGGAACCCATAGGTGGACGTTTTCAAGCAGTTTCCTTGCCACATGCTTTTGCCCTATTACTTGAAGGTAAGGGGCCATTACCCACTTAAGTGGTCTAGCACACGAAGAAAACATTCGATGCGATTTCCCCTAGCACCCTAACTGCAACGTGTGCATGCCAGGACGTTGCTGTCACAACCACACACAAGGACTGTTCCTGTGGATGAGTTTTTTAGCACTATAATTGCAACGTGTGCATGCTAGCACGTTGCTGTCACCTTTCAACAAAGACTTTCACCTTACGCTGTCTATGTAAAATAATATACTTCTCTTATGTGCAAACAAAACCTTTTAAAATACTGCTCACTTGTTTTTATTTTTCTCGATGTCAGCATGCACAATATGCACCGTATATAAGAATCACTTGTTACCACTCCTTCAAACTTTGAATTGCACCAGCACCTTTTGTTAGCACCATACACTTTGCTGGTTTTAATATAGCCGCACGCTTATTATGCACTTTATTCTCCCGTTCAAATTTTAAACCAGCCACTGGTGCTTTGATAACCTCACCACTACGTTTTTGTATTGTAATTTTATGGATTTTATTTTAGGTGTTTGAAGTGTTATTCGTAATTTTTATTTCATTTTAGTATACCTATGCTATGTTTATACACTTTTGAAGGAATTGAATACTCATAATCCTGTCACCTTCGATATACACAATTCCTTCTATTCTTGTGAAACCACAAGGCTTCACTTCCTGACTCCCCTACTGAAGATGGCGGCGCCTCCACCCGAGAGCTGAGGGACAGGTCGGCTTTGGGTGAGGACATTGCGGGCGCTCGGACAGGTAAGGTTCCATATTTTAAAAGTCAGCAGTTGCAGTATTTGTAGCTGCTGACTTTTAAAAAAAATTTTTGTCGGAACTCCGCTTTAAAGGTAAAAAATGTTTAGGCATCAGAATCCCCCCCTATACTTGCCTGAGCCCTCATTGGATCCAGCGCTGTGCATGTCCTCAGCTCTTCTCTACCCTCACTTCCGGGTCTCTCTGGCTTTGCTGGGGCACCATTGGCTATCACTGCTGTCAATCAAAGCCAGTCACGAGGGGGCAGGGCCGAGTCCCGCTGTCTGTGTCAATGGAGGTGGCTTCCCATAGGGGCACTGGACAGAGAGGAGGAGCCAGGAGGACCAGCAGGGGACCTGAGAAGAGGAGATTTAGGGCCGCTCTGTGCAATTCTATTGCACATAGAAGGTAAGTATAGAGATGTTTGTTAATAAAAAATATATATTATTTTACAACCCCTTATAGCTGATACTGGGATGTAGATCCCAACACTCCGCTCTGTAGGAGGATGTCAGTCTCTGAAGATTCATGACAAATATCATCCATGGATGGTGACTATTCCAGGGAGAAAAAGAAGTGGAGTAAATACAGACTTTGTATTACACCAACTTCAACATCTGTTATTAGAGAATTTCCATTCTAACTCCTTTAACCGCACTGCTGACCATCTACAGAGATATCACATCCCATCCATCACAGCTCAGCAGGAGAGATTCTGGCAGTACGGCCTTCCATGGAGATCCACTGGAGGAGGACACGGCCATAGTACCGCACTCCTAATACTGGAGATAACCCACACCTCCCCCCGGACATACTGTACAGGTTTTGTTGCTGTGTGGGCTTCTGTACTTATTATTCGGGGTCTCTTATCCTTTCACCATAAAACACAGAGCTCCTCCTCTATATGAGGCTCCAGGTTCTCCGCTGTGTAAAAGGAACTGTCTGTGTTGCTTTAAAAACAAACCAAAGTGCCTCATATGTATTCTACATCCAGATCATTATATGTCCTTTATCATTACAGAGAGAGAAGATAACACCGGAGCCGTTATCACCGCTGTAGTCGTGACAATTCTGACTACATTAGTTCTGGGTTTATCGGTTTTCCTCTACTTCATATTTATAAAGAAAGGTAAGGAATGGACAGTTATATTTCATGTAAACTTGTGACCTCACCAGGGGGCCATAGGGATCATACTGTCAGTGAAAAAGTAAGTACACCCCATGGAAATTGGGGACTTTCTAAAACATATTTGTAAAGATGAACATGAGATCTTTATTCAAACAGTGCCTAGTGATAAAGGAGATATATACTGTGTGTGTATATAGACCGATTCTTCTCTTTGAAGTCTCCTGTGCAGGTTGGTTAACCCTTGAGTACTCAAACTGCATTTAAATCATTCCCCTTAATGGGACCACAACCCAAACAACATGGAAACATACCTGCCTTTCAGGACCCAATTCTGGCATCATTTACGATCTCTCTCTCCCTCCCCCTCTCTCTCTACCCCTCTCTCTCTCCCCCCCCTCTCTCTCTCTCTCTCACCCCTCAGTCACATTTGTGTAAATCTTTTCTTCTATCTTTTCATGTGACAACACTGAAGAAATGACACTTGTCTACAATGTAAAGTAGTGAGTGTACAGCTTGTATAACAGTGTAAATTTGCTGTCCCCTCAAAATAACTCAACACACAGCCATTAGTGTCTAAACCGCTGGCAACAAAAGTCAGTACACCCCTAAGTGAAAATCTCCAAATTGGGCCCCATTAGCCATTTTCCCTCCCCGGTGTCATGTGACTTGTTAGTGTTACAAGGCCTCAGGTGTGAATGGGGAGCAGGTGTGTTAAATTTGGTGTTATCACTCTCACTCTTTCATACTGGTCACTGGCAGTACAACATGGCACCTCATGGCAAAGAACTCTGAGGATCTGAAAAAAAGAATAGTTGCTCTACATAAAGATGGCCTAGGCTATAAGAAGATTGCCAAGACCCTGAAACTGATCTGCAGCACGGTGGCCAAGACCATACAGCGGTATAACAGGACAGGTTCCCCTCAGAACAGGCCTTGCCATGGTCCACCAAAGAAGTTGAGGTCACGTGGTCAGCGTCATATCCAGAGGTTGTCTTTGGGAAATAGACGTATGAGTGCTGCCAGCATTGCTGCAGAGGTTGTAGGGGTGGGGGGGCAGCCTGTCAGTGCTCAGACCATACGCCGCACACTGCATCAAATTGGTCTGCATGGCTGTCGTCCCAGAAGGAAGCCTCTTCTAAAGATGATGTACAAGAAAGACTGCAAACAGTTTGCTGAAGACAAGCAAACTAAGGAGATGGATTACTGGAACCAGAAAGGCAGAGGGAGATTAGGGGAAGTAAACAAGGGGCTTAGGAGCTGGTGTAGTAAGGAGGGGTTTGGGTTCCTGGAGAACTGGGCGACTTCTCAGTCGGTTACCAGTTCTATAGAAGGGACAGACTGCACCTAAATGGGTGCAGATCTGCTGGGAGTGAAGATGGCCGAAAAGTTAAAGGGGTTTTTAAACTAGGTGACGGTGGAGGGTCCAGAGGTAGAGATAGTCAGTGCAGAACATATTCCAGAGGGTAGTATTGGGGGCATTAGTGGTAGGTCGCCTAAAGCACATAAACCCAAGGTAAGTATAGTAGCAAGTCATGAGGAAGGAAAATCTGGACAGCCGCACTTCAATATAAACACCTTTATTGTAAAAAATATCAAAAGTTCAAACAGCAGCAGGGTACAGGATAGACAGATGCATTTCACACTCTCAATAGTGTTTAGTCATAGCTGTAGTAGCAAGTCTTATTTGCAGTCTTGGAACACCCAATAGGAGGAAAATTTACGACCGGTCTAAACTACGTGGCATGTTCACTAATGCCAGGAGCATGGCGGACAAGATGGGTGAACTAGAGATACTGTTGTACGAGGAGGATTTGGATTTTGTGGGAATTTCAGAGACCTGGTTCAACAGCTCTCATGATTGGCTGGCAAACATTCAAGGGTATACCCTATACCGCAAGGATAGAGGGTAAAAAAGGGGGAGGGGTATGCCTATATATCAAGAATAATGTACAAGTGAATGTGAGAGATGACATCACTGAGGGAGCTAGTGAGGAGGTGGAATCTTTATGGGTAGAGCTCCAAAGGGATGAAGCTAAGGGGAAAATAATACTGGGAGTATGCTATAGGCCCCCTAACCTGAGGGAGGAAGTGGAGACGGATCTCCTATCACAATTTGGATTAGCAGCAAGGATGGGAAGTGTTATCATAATGGGGGATTTTAATTATCCAGACATAGACTGGGCGGAGGGAAACGCGCATTCATATAAGGCTCGCCAGTTCCTTAATGTCTTGCAGGACAATTTTATGGGTCAGATGGTAGACGCACCAACTAGAAATAAAACATTACTGGATCTACTGATTACCAACAATACAGACCTGATCACAGATGTGGAAATACGGGGCAATTTAGGTAACAGCGATCACAGGTCAATTAGTTTCAGTATAAATCACACAAATAGGAAACATGAAGGGAACACAAAGACACTGAATTTCAAAAGAGCCAACTTCCCTAAACTACGAACCTTGCTAAAAGGCATAAATTGGGATAAAATCTTAGGAACAAAGAACACGGAGGAGAGATGGGTTTGCTTTAAGAGCATATTAACCACTTCAGCCCGGACCATTTGGCTGGCCAAAGACCAGAGCACTTTTCGGCACTGCGTCGCTTTAACTGACAGTTGCGCGACGTGGTTCCCAAACAAAATTGATGTCCTTTTTTCCCCACACATAGAGCTATCTTTTGGTGGTATTTAATCGCCTCTGCGGTTTTTATTTTTTACGCTATAAACAAAAAAAAGCGTAAATTTTTAAAATAACGCATTATTTTGTACTTTTTGCTATAATAAATATCCCCAAAAAATATATTAAAATTTTTTTTTCCCTCAGTTTAGGCCAATACGTATTCTATATATTTTTGGTAAAAAAACGCAATAAGCGTTTATTGATTGGTTTGCGCAAAAGTTATAGCATCTACAAAATAGGGGATAGTTTTATGGCATTTTTATTAATATTTTATTTTACTAGTAATGGCAGTGATCAGCGATTTTTATCATGACTGCGAAATTATGGCGGACACATCGGACACTTTTGGCGCTATTTTGGGACCATTCACATTTATATCAGTGCGATTAAAAATGCATTGACTACTTTGTAAATGTGACTGGCAGTGAAGGGGTTAACACTAGGTGGCGCTGTAGGGGTTAAATGTGTCCTAGGGAGTGATTCTAACTGTGGGGGAGGGGCTGTGTGTGACATGACACTCATCACCGCTTCCGATTACAGGGAGCTGTGATCAGTGTCCTGTCACTAGGCAGAACGGGGAAATGCTTGTTTACATCAGCATCTCCCCGTTCTTCCTCTCAGTGAGACGATCGCGGGTATCCCCGCGGACATAGAGTCCACGGGACACGCGATCTCACTCACGGAGCTCGTGGTGGTCGTGCGCGTGCCGCCGCCGGCTCGCACGCAATGGCATGGTGGGAAATTTAAAGCGACGTACCTGTACGCCCATTTGCCTGTCCATGCCATTGTGTCGACGTAAATGTACAGGCGACGGTCGGCAAGCGGTTAAATAAGGGCATTAGCCAATGCATCCCAATTGGAAATAAATGTAAAAGTGCGAACAAAAATCCTGGATGGCTTAACTCCAATGTAAAAATGCATATAAAAGCAAAGGAGAAGGCCTTCAAAAAATACAAGGTTGAGGGATCATCATCAGCATTCAGACTTTATAAAGAATTCAACAAGACATGTAAGGGTACAATAAGGACGGCTAAGATAGAATTTGAAAGACACATAGCGGAGGAGAGTGAAAAAAATCCCAATAAATTATTTAAGTATGAAAATAGTAAAAAAGGGAGGACAGACCATATTGGCCCCATAAAGAATGAGGAAGGACATCTGGTTACAAAGGGTGGGGAGATGGCAAAGCTATTGAATTTATTCTTCTCTTCGGTCTTCACGAGGCAATCGGGGGGCTTCAGTAACCAAAACTGCAGTGTTTATCCTCATGACACAGCACAGGAAGCACCTCCATGGTTAACAGAGGACAGAATTAGAGATAGACTTGGAAAACTTAACATTAATAAATCACCGGGACCAGATGGCTTGCACCCAAAGGTACTTGGGGAACTCAGTCAAGTAATTGCCAGACCATTGCTCCTAATTTTTACTGACAGTCTACTGACTGGAATGGTACCAGCTGATTGGAGAAAAGCCAATGTAGCACCAATATTTAAAAAGGGCCCAAAATACATCCCTGAGATTAACAGACCAGTTAGCCTAACATCAATAGTATGTAAGCTCTTGGAGGGGATGATAAGGGACTATATACAAGATTTTAGTAATGAAAATGGTATCATTAGCAGTAATCAGCATGGATTCATGAAGAATTGTTCTTGCCAAACCAATCTATTGACCTTCTATGAGGAAGTGAGCTGCCATCTAGATAAAGCAGGGATATGCAATTAGCGGACCGCCAGCTGTTGCAGAGTCCCATGAGGCATAGCAAGATTCCGACAGCCACAAGCATGACACCCAGAGGCAGAGCCATGATGGGACTTGTAGTTTTGCAACAGCTGGAGGTCCACCAATTGCATATCCCTGAGATAAAGGAAGGCCCGTAGATGTGGTGTGTCTATATAAAGGAAGGCCCGTAGACGTGGTGTATCTGGATTTTGCAAAAGCATTTGTCACAGTTCCCCATAAACGTTTACTGTACAAAATAAGGTCAGTTGGAATGGACCATATGGTGAGTACATGGATAGAAAACTGGCTGCAAGGGCGATATCAGAGGGTGGTGATAAATGGGGAGTACTCAGAATAGTCAGGGGTGGGTAGTGGGGTCCCCCAGGGTTCTGTGCAGGGACCAATCCTATTTAATTTGTTCATAAACGATCTGGAGGATGGGATAAACAGTTCAATCTCTGTATTTGCAGACGATACTAAGCTAAGCAGGGCAATAACTTCTTCGCAGGATGTGGAAACCTTGCAAAAAGATCTGAACAAATTAAATGGGGTGGGCAACTACATGGCAAATGATGTTCAATGTAGAAAAATGTAAAATAATGCATTTGGGTGGCAAAAATATGAATGCAATTTATACACTGGGGGGGGGGGGGGAGAACCTCTGGGGGAATCTAGGATGGAAAAGGACCTGGGGGTCCTAGTAGATGATAGGCTCAGCAATGGCATGCAATGCCAAGCTGCTGCTAACAAAGCAAACAGAATATTTGCATTAAAAAGGGGATCAACTCCAGATATAAAACGATAATTCTCCCGCTCTACAAGACTCTGGTCCGGCCGCACCTGGAGTATGCTGTCCAGTTCTGGGCACCAGTCCTCAGGAAGGATGTACTGGAAATGGAGCGACTACAAAGAAGGGCAACAAAGCTAATAAAGGGTCTGGAGGATCTTCGTTATGAGGAAAGATTGTGAGCTCTGAACTTATTCTCTCTGGAGAAGAGACGCTTGAGAGGGGATATGATTTCAATATATAAATACCGGACTGGTGACCCCACAATAGGGAGAAAACTTTTTCACAAAAGGGAGTTTAACAGGACTCGTGGCCACTCATTAAAATTAGAAGAAAAAAGGGGTTTAACCTTAAACTACATAGAGGGTTCTTTACTGTAAGAGCGGCAAGGATGTGGAATTCCCTTCCACAGGCGGTGGTCTCAGCGGGGGGCATTGATGGCTTCAAGAAACTATTAGATAATCACCTGAATGACCGCAACATACAGGGATATGTAATGTAATACTGACACATATTCACACACATAGGTTGGACTTGATGGAGTTGTGTCTTTTTTCAACCTCACCTACTATGTAACTATGTATATCCTGTGGTCTGATGAGACCAAGATAAACGTTCGATTCAGATGGTGACAAGCGTGTGTGGCGGCAACCAGGTGAGGAGTGTCTTGTCTACAGTCAAGCATGGTGGTGGGAGTGTCATGGTCTGGGGCTGTATGAGTGATGCCGGCACTGGGGAGCTACAGATCATTGAGAGAACCATGAATGCCAACATGTACTGTGATATAGAGAAAAACAATATTAAAAAGCTCACTCTAAAACATGTAGTCCTTTAAAATATTGTGGCAGCGCTCTTGTCAAATAAAATCCAATGACAAGCTTCCATATACAGTTCATATGAGTCAGTAGGAACAAAGGAGATCTGTTATAGCTTGTGTTGTGATATGTTGAAAACACCTTCCACCATACACTTCACCACGTGAGGAGATTCTCCCCTTTGGGGGTACACTCACCAGAAAGTAATGCGTCTTTAGTTATAAAAGCTTCTCCATCGCTCCAACCAAAACTTCCACCAAATACCAGTTACGTTGTATAGGGCTCCAGTAAAACCATGTGAAGGGAATAAATTATCCACATAGCGTAATACTGCATAAAGTTTTATTAAGACCAAAAACCCCCCTTGCAAGTTATGCATACAGAATTCACGTTATCTTGGAGCGATAATAAAGTGCAATGTGCCTATATATTCACCCGGTCGCCGGTAATGAAAGGAGAGAAACCGCTGTATACACCAACGATCCACTTCCCGGTTACTCGGCCCGCGGAGTGCACACGTCACTTCCGGTCAATGTCGTGAATCATGTCTGACGCATTTTGTCACTTCCTGACTTCGTCTGAGGGTGTGATCTACTGAAGTGGAGCCCGGTCTTATGTAAAACTGCAAAAATATCACAGCCAATCAGCCATCAATGCCGGCGCACATCTATCAAACAGCATGCAGCATATCCTCTGCCACCACCAGCAGAATACATATCGGAGGCGTCTTCGTCACACGATAATCACCGTACGGCTGCTAATAGTAACATAAAAACAAAACTATATATCATTCATAGTCGGCTCAAAATTAAAACTGAATAAATGAAATAAGTAAATAACAAATATTCACACACTCAATTTAGAACAATACCTAGAAAAGCAGGTTTACAAAGGAAATGGTACACTCCGGGGTAATACTAACCCCGGATTAAAAAATATAAAAAATCCACCTATTAGGCACTATATGATTACCGGAACGCCACTTAAAAAAAGTGGCATATAATCAAGACAATAAGTCAGAAGACTACCAAATACATAATGTCTTCTGCGATTGTATATTAAGGGTCGTAAAGTTATAACATTTATCATCATAAAATTTTCAAACAATAGGGCAAATCAATAAAATATTGATCATTTTTTTGGTATTAAGCGAAGAGATGACCAAACAACTTTAATGTTTGATAGCCCAATTTCAGGTGACCCATAATGATGTGAAATATTACAGGGTAAACTAAAAAATAAATATATTTTATATTAAAAGATGGACTAGAAGTGAATATAACTAAATATCAGACAGATCGCAGGAAAAAAAAAAAAAAAAAAAAAAAAAAAAAAAAAAAATCGCAAAAATTACCAAATATGACCAATATACCAGGGGAATCAATACTGTGGATGATCAAACAAAAATGTCATTATTGGCAGTATAACAAAAAACAATAAAAAATGGAAAATAATCTAAAAACCTCAATAGTGTAAAATTGCAATGAAAAGCCATACCAAGTATCACTAATAAAACATAACTATTTCTGGTACAACAATAAATTTTATTCGCAACAGAGAGGTGTGGCGATGGGCATGAAATTTGCGCCCATCATCGCAAATGTATTTATGGCCGAATGGGAAGACAAAGTCATTTTTAAAGAACAACGATCTGAATTGATTTTTTACAAACGTTTTATTGATGATCTCTTTTTTTATTTGGGCTGGTTCCTCTGAGTCTTTGGATCTTTTCTTACAGCAATTAAATATTAACAATAACAATATAAGGTTGACCTCTAATTGGCATAAGGAAGCAATTCATTTTCTAGATGTAAATGTGTATCAGCAGATTGATAAACTGGAGACAAAGGTTTATTTAAAAAAAAACTGACAGAAATAGCTATCTCCCTACTTCCAGCGGCCATCATCCCCTATTGCCCTGTACACACGGTCGGACATTGATCGGACATTCCGACAACAAAATCCATGGATTTTTTTCTGACGGATGTTGGCTCAAACTTGTCTTGCATACACACGGTCGCACAAAGTTGTCAGAAAATCCGATCGTTCTGAACGCAGTGACGTAAAACACGTACATCGGGACTATAAAACGGGGCAGTAGCCAATAGCTTTCGTCTCTTAATTTACTTTGAGCATGCGTGGCACTTTGTGCGTCGGATTTGTGTACACACAATTGGAATTTAACCGATCGGATTTTGTCGGAAAATTTTATAGCCTGCTCTCAAACTTTGGGTGTCGGAAATTCCAATGGAAAAAGTCCAATGGAGCCCACACCCGATCGGAATTTCTGACAACACAATCCGATCGCACTTTTTCCGTTGGAAAATCTGACCGTGTCTACAGGGCATAAGGCTTAAAAATATTCCGAAAGGACAAATCATGAGAGTGAAGAGGAATTGTTCCGAGACTATTAATTTAACACAATCCAAAATTCTCACTGAAAGATTTGAAGCCAGGGGGTATGACCCACGAGTCTTGGAAAGATTGGTCGAAGAAGTGGGGGGTCATTCCCTGTGTTGCGTTTTGTTACAATATGATTTTTTTTATATTAATCAGACATAAGATACATGGGACTTAAAGCGGAGCGCCGCCGAAAATTTTTTTTTTTTAAAAGTCAGCAGCTACAAATACTGCAGCTGCTGACTTTTAAAAACATGGACACTTACCTGTCCAGGGCGCCCGCGATGTCGGCACCCGAGGCCGAACCGTGTCTCCGTCCTCGGGTGCTGCCGCCTCCATCTTCGGTAAGGGAACCAGGAAGTGAAGCCATGCGGCTTCACTTCCCGGTTCCCTACTGCGCATGCGCGAGTCGCGCAGCGCAAGACGGATGGTCCCTGCTGCCTCTGGGACCCGTGTGTTTCCCAGCAGGCAGCGGGGAGGGAGCAGGAAGTGGCGTAAATAACCGCAGATTCTGCGGCTATCTATGCTGGAAGTGGGTACAGATACCTGTGTCACCGGAGGGGGGGAGGAATCTGATGAGTGGAAGTTCCACTTTTGGGTGGAACTCCACTTTAACATTACACAATAGTGGTTGGTCATAGAGATACTGTCAGTTTTTAAGCTTGAGTAGATTTCTCAAACAAATGCTGATTCATACAATGGGGTTAGATACCATTGTTGTATTCAATTGACAGTTTTTCAACAGGCTATTGTCTCTATAGCTACAGTAAACGAGTAAGAAATTTACTTGTTTGAGGTTCTTTCAGCTCTCAAACTGAAAGAATGACTGTTTGATTACTGTCAGTTGTTGGCTTGATTAGACAATGGGTACGTAGATACAGTTTTCAACAGTCTATCGTTTCTACAGCTACAGTAAACAGGTATTTTTTTTGTTGTTTGGTAACTATGGTAAACAGCCTGACACATAAAAGGGGTGAGTAGAGACTGAAACACACGAGCACACACCATCATGCTGCTTTGAAGATCAGAAGCCCCTCATGATACAAGAAAAGTGCCTGGTCCTCCAGAAGAATCGTTGCCAATGGAGATCATGAACATACAGTAACAGAAGATAAGTAACTTTTAAGTATATTTGTACTGATATAGACTACAGGCTGTTCATTTGCTAGGCATTTTGCTTGTTATAGATATCTGTCAGTCTTGTATTGTATTCCTAAGATTGTAATAGTTTTGTATGTTCCACATCTTTGTATAGTAAAAGCACATTTACACACTGCAGAAATCTCAGCTTCCTGGCTTATACCACAGAATAACCTTGCTAGATAGACACAAGAAAACATTCCCAGAGATGTATGTTTACAGGATAAGAATCCAGAAATTGCATCTATTACTAAGAATAATAAGGAATGGGGCTTTATTTCTGGGTTTCATGCCCAGTATAAGGAAGTAGCACTGGCACATCCTTCTTATGGACAAGAAATTAAACATGGTACTACCTCCAACACTGCAATTTATATACAGAAAAGCCACCAGTTTCAGTGAAAGTGATAAAAAAAGTGATAGATTCTCCAAAACGTCCCCAGTCATTCTGGGACTGAAACAGTTTTTTTGCCTGCAGAAGGTGCAAGGCATGTCTCTAGACCGATCCGAGGTCTAGATCATTTTACATCTCCTACTAATAATAGGAATTTTGATATAAAACAATTTATCACTTGCAACAGTACCTATGTGGTGTATGCCTTAAAATGCCCATGTGGCCTGATCTATATAGGACGCACCAAAAGGATGTTGAGAGTAAGGATTGCCGAGCAGATTCACAACATTAAAATAGGGTTTAAGGACCAAAATGTGTCGTTACATTTCAAACAAACACAATCAGGATCCAATTGGTCTTGAGTTCTGGGGCGTTGAGCACCTCCAACCACATTGGAGGGGTCTGAACCTCATCCGTGAATTGTCAAAGCGTGAGACTCAGTGGATATATTTGGTAGATGTCCTTTCCCACAAAGGCCTCAATATAGAACTCGACATCAATTGTTTTATTAGTAATGCTTAGTATGGCTTTTCATTGCAATTTTACACTATTGAGATTTTTAGAGTATTTTCCAATTTTTATTGTTTTTTTATACTGTCAATAATGACATTTTTGTTTGATCACCTACAGTATTGATCCCCTGGCATATTGGGCATATTTGGTAATTTTTGCGATTTTTTTTTTTTTTTTTTTTTTTTTTTTTTTTTTTTTCCTGCGATCTGTCTGATATTTAGGTATATTAATTTCTAGTCCGTCTTTTAGTATAAAATATATTTTTTAGTTTACCCAGTAATATTTTACGTCACAGCGTTCAGAACGATCAGATTTTCTGACAACTTTGTGCGACCGTGTGTATGCAAGACAAGTTTGAGCCAACATCCGTCAGAAAAAATCCATGGATTTTGTTGTCGGAATATCCGATCAATGTCCGACCATGTGTACAGGGCAATAGGGGATGATGGCCGCTGGAAGTAGGGAGATAGCTACTGTATTTCTGTCAGTTTTTTTAAAATAAACCTTTGTCTCCAGTTTATCATTCTGCTGATACACATTTACATCTAGAAAATTAATTGCTTCCTTATGCCAATTAGAGGTCAACCTTATATTGTTATTGTTAATATTTAATTGCTGTAAGAAAAGATCCAAAGACTCAGAGGAACCAGCCCAAATAAAAAAGAGAACATCAATAAAACATTTGTAAAAAATAAATTCAGATCATTGTTTTTTAAAAATGACTTTGTCTTCCCATCACCACACCTCTCTGTTGCAAATAAAATTTATTGTTGTACTAGAAGTAGTTATGTTTTATTAGTGATACTTAATATGGATTTTCATTGCAATTTTACACTATTGAGGTTTTTAGATTATTTTCCATTTTTTATTGTTTTTTTATACTGCCAATAATGACATTTTTGTTTGATCACCTACAGTATTGATTCCCCTGGTATATTGGGCATATTTGGTAATTTTTGCGATTTTCCTGCGATCTGTCTATTTAGTTATATTAATTTGTAGTCCATCTTTTAATATAAAATATATTTATTTTTTAGTTTACCCTGTAATATTTTATAATATTTCACATTATTATGGGTCACCTGAAATTGGGCTATCAAACATTAAAGAGGTTTGGTCATCTCTTCGCTTAATACCAAAAATAATGATCATTATTCTGTTGATTTGCCCTATTGTTTTGTTGAAAAAGTTTTATGATAAATGGTATAGCTTTACAACACTTAATATACAATCGCAGAAGACATTATGTATTTGGTAGGCTTCTGACTTATTGTCTTGATTATATGCCACTTTTTTAAGTGGCGTTCCGGTAATCATATAGTGCTAAATAGGTGGATTTTCTCAAGTCGTCTTCCAGGACGGCATCCTGAGAGATGACTGGTCCACCTGACAGGGAACACAATCAAGAGGTTAAAGACCCCCGCCCCTCCCGATGCTCCTCAGTTTTTGATTGTGTTCTCCCATGGAAGAGCCCCCCCGAGTGCTGAAGAACCCTGGGTACGGTGGTGTACCCAGAACTTCAGGGGCCAAATTTCCTGTTCCCCTTCCTTACCTGTGCGATGGCCGCGCAATGACAGGAGTTGGTGGCTTTCCTCCTAATGGCTACAAGACCCTGGGACCCATTCTGGGGTCTGGCCAGGGCTGCCGTTCGTCCGCCCGTCCGTCTGGCAGCCTGTCCGCCCGCCCGCCCGCCGACCGGAATGACTGTTCGCGGGGGTCGCGCGGTAAGTATCCCTGCATGGAGAGCCTTTTTCTCCTCTGCTGAGTGTAGCTCAGCGTCCCGGCGCTCGGCGCCATTTTTCTGGAGATCATGACATCACTTCCTCCTCCAAGTGGAGGGAGTGGGAAGGCTGCAGCAGGAAGTGACCTTTGTCCAGTATCACTTCCGGTCTTCGGCAAGATGGCGGCAGCGGTGGTGCGATACAGCCAGCATACAGAGGATATAAAAAGCCACAGGGAACAGGCGCCCATGCCTCCTCTGCGTTCCTGTATGCAGCACCCAGGGATCGGAAGTAGCATGGAACATGAGAAGGAGAGACCTGCAGGGTCTGTGGCCATGGAAGAGACCACAGGGGGTGAGTCTGACCGGCCTTCAGAGGTTTAGAGGGGGAGGGTACCCCAACTCTTCTTCTCCGATTCTCACAGTGTATGCCTGTGTGTTTTTCAGGGGACGATGCTATTGCCCGTGAGGTTGCCAGCCGTCCTGTGAAATCCTCCACCTGTTCTAAAAGATGTGGGAACTGTAATGACAGGCTACCCCCAGATCATCCAAAAGCCTTCTGTTTTAAATGTATACAGAAGTTGACAGGGAAGGAGACATCCCAGATGAAGGAATTCCTTACCATGCAAACTGAGATGCTGTCCACCTTAAAATCTTTTCAGGCCACCCTTAAGCCTAGGGATCCAGAGGCTCACTCCAGTAAGGATGCCTCTTCCCAGGAGAGCTTTGCCTCCTCTAGGAGATATCGGGCGGATGTACTGAAGTACCCACTCCCCCACGATTCCGAGGAAGAGTGTGATTCAGAAGTTCCTAATCAGGAGGTTTCTGATGAAGGGGTGGTGGACAGCCAAGAGGAGGATGGGAGGGAGGAATCCAGGTCTAGCAGACATATATTTTCTGCCGACGACATGGAAGATCTTCTGAAAGCTATTTATGCCTCAGAAGAGATTCAAGAGCCTGCTGCACAGGTGTCCGCTCAGGATAGGATGTATAGAGGCTTGATTAAACCTCAGGCCAGGGTCCTTCCGGTACATTCCGCCCTTAAGGAAGTCATCTTAAGGGAATGGAAAGAACCAGAAAGAAGGCTTCTAAAATATAAAACCTGGAAGCGTAGATGCCCCTTCTCTGAGGAGAATGAGGAAAGATTTTTCAAAACTCCTAGACTAGACGCCTCCTTAGCACAGATCTCTAAGCAGTCGGATCTTTCTTTCGAAAGATACCGGTAACTTAAAAGGATCAAATGGATCGCAGGGCTGAAACCATTCTGCGCAGAGCCTGGGAAGCTAACGCTGCGGCTATGAGCCCTGCATTGGCCTCAGCTTGCATCACAAGGAATGCCGACACGTGGGTCTGTAAATTAATGGACCACGTATCCCGAACCTCCAAATCCAGGGAGGTCCTGGATTCTCTGGAGGTCATAGGGAATGCTGTTGCATATTTAGCAGATGCTGCGGTGGAGACAGTGCGTACAACCGCTAAGACAGGTGCCTTGCTAAATTCAGCAAGGCGAGCCCTCTGGGTTAAGACCTGGGATGGGGAGAGCTCATCCAAGACCCACCTTTGTGGTCTCCCTTTTGTAGGTACGCTCCTTTTTGGTCCTGGCCTAGATCAGGCTTTAGCCAGATCTACCGAGAAGGGGAAAACGTTTCCTACCAAACCTAGGAGAGAGAGGAAGCGTTTTTTTCGTGGCCCCCAGGCAAAGAATCGCTTCTCTGAGAAAAAAGGTCTCCCCTAATAGCCGTTGGGGCGCAGGAAAAGACAAAAAAAAAAAAAGACTGGCGTTCTCTTTTCCAGCCAGAAGTCAGTTGACAAGACCCCGAAATGACTTTCCGGTAGGGGGCAGACTTTCCCACTTTGCCTCTCAGTGGGGAAGGATCACCCAAAGTCCCTATGTTCTTCGGATCATAAGAGAGGGTTACAGATTGGAGTTTCTCTCCCCTCCACCCCCCAAGTTTCTCTTGACCTACCTTCCCAGGGATCCCTGCAAGGTGGTAGGAATCCTTCAGAATATAAGAGAGCTGGCCAGTCAGGAGGTTATAATACCTGTTCCACTGGACCAGCAGGGTCAGGGGTTTTATTCCCACGTGTTTGTGGTACCAAAACCCTCAGGAAGGTATCGTCTTATTATAAATCTAAGGAACCTCAATGTTTTTCTTTGTTACAAGAAGTTCCGCATGGAGAGTGTCTATTCTCTCAGGAGACATCTCCTCAAAGATGTGTTTATGGTTCCTGAGATTCGCGATCGCCTCTCCAGAGGGAGTGCAACACTGGCAGTTCACAGCTCCCCCCTTTGGACTGGCATCCAGTCCGAGAGTTTTCACAAAGGTCATGGCCGAGGTGGTGGCTTTTTTGCACCTCCAAGGAGTGGCATTAATTCCCTACCTGGACGACATTTTGATTTACAGTCTTAAGTCGGGATCAACTACTTCTGGATCTATCCAGAGTAATGCAGACCTTAGAAGACCTGGGATGGATTGTCAGCAGGGAAAAGTCCTCGCTGACTCCTGCTCAGACAAAGTTGTATCTGGGTTTCCTGGTGGACTCCTCAGAGCAAACGTTAATTCTACCTCAGGGCAAGGTAGAGGGCCTCATATCAGCGGTCAGGTCGCTGTTACAGGCAAGCACCATCTCCTACAGAGGTATCATGAGAGTTCTGGGTCTAATGACGTCAGCTATCCCAGCAGTTCCTTGGGCACAGCTACTCTCCAGGCCCCTCCAGCACTTCCTTCTATCCTCTTGGGACAGAAGAAGAGACTCTCTGAACATAGAGATAGCCATTCCGGTCGAAGTAAAGAACTCCCTTCACTGGTGGCTCCTTCCTCAGAGGCTTCAAGGGGGCCTCCTTTGGAGCCAACTTCAGCCTCTCAGGTTAACTACAGATGCAAGTTCCTGGGGGTGGGGAGCTCACCTAGAGGAACTAATAGCTCAGGGGTCCTGGAATTCAGAACAAAGAAGGGCCTCCTCAAACTTTCGAGAGCTGTTGGCCATAGGAGAAGCACTAAAGGCTTTCGAGGGAAGGATCAGGGGCCAGGAGCTGCAGGTCTTGTCAGACAATGCCACAGCCGTGGCGTTTCTGAATCATCAGGGGGGTACCAGATCTACAGCACTCCTATCCCTATCTGCAGAGATCCTGTCCTGGGCGGAAAGTCGGATTCCCTCCATCTCCGCAGTCCACATAAAGGGGACAATAAATGTAGAGGCAGACTACCTCAGTCGGCAGCCGATTCTGCAGGGGGAATGGGAACTGAATCCAGAGGTCTTTTCCCTGGTAAGTCGGCAATTCGGCATTCCAGAGATAGATCTCTTTGCCCGCAGGAAAAGCAGAAGGGTAAAGAGATTCTTTTCCCTTGCTCGAGAGAGAGGCTCAGAGGGGATAGACGCGTTGGCACAGGTCTGGGACTTCCGACTGGCCTATGCCTTTCCCCCTCTGGGACTAATTCTGAGGGTCCTTCAAAAACTGTTCCTCTCGGAAAACAAGTTGATCCTAATAGCCCCTTGGTGGCCCAAGAGAGCCTGGTTTCCAACCCTGCAGGGTTGGTCCATAGCCCCACCGCTTCACCTCCCTGTCCGGGGCGACCTTCTCCTTCAGGGTCCAGTCCGCCACCCAAACCCCAGCTTCTTCAAGCTGACCGCCTGGTTCTTGAAAGGCAGAACCTGCGGGAGAAGGGACTGTCGGACAGAGTAGTGGATACACTGCTCCTTAGTAAAAAGCCAGTCACAAGGCGTATTTACGCCAAGACCTGGGCGATTTTCTCTCGCTGGTGTCAGGAGAGGGACTTCTCAAAGAGAGATCCCTGCTATTTTACAATTTCTCCAGGATGGAGCAGATCTAGGTTTGGCAACCAAGACTCTTAAGGCGCATGTTTCTGCCCTGGGCGCAGGTTTCAGCAGTTTTCAGCCCAGTCCTGTTTCCTTGAGAAACGTTTGGCATTACACCCCCTGATCAAGAGATTTCTGTTGGTCAGGGAGAGGTTGTCCCCTGTTCAAATGTCCAGGTGTCCTCCTTGGGACCTTACACTAGTACTGGAAGGGTTAACAAAGGCCCCATTTGAACCAATAGATCAGATCCCCCTTAGGATCCTGACCTTTAAGTTGGCCTTTTTACTCGCAATCACCTCAGCTAGGAGAGTAGGTGATATTCAGGCTTTCTATTAAAGAACCATTTTTTTCTTTATTCGAGGACAGGGTTATACTTAGGCAGGACCCCCTGTACCTCCCTAAGGTAGCATCAAAGTTCCATAGGACTCAAGAAGTGGTGCTGCCTTCCTTTTGTAGTAACCCCAAAAGTGAAGGTGAAGTTTCTTTTCATTGTCTGGACGTCAGACACTGTTTATTATCCTACCTAGAAAGGGTTCAGGAATTCAGAAGGTCCAGCCATCTTTTAGTTAATTTCCAAAAGAAGGGCCAACAGGCATCCAAGGCTTCTATAGCCAGATGGATTAAGCATACCATTTCGTTAGCCTATGAGCAGTCAGGTAAAGCAGCTCCTAGAAATCTTAGAGCGCATTCCACGCGATTTCTGGCAACCTCCTGGGCGGAAAGGGCCGGAGCTTCGGTGGAGCAGATATGTAGAGCCGCTACATGGTCAAGCCAGAACACGTTCTTGAGGCATTATAGAGTGGAGTTACTATCTCCTCAGGACCTGGCATTTGGCAGGAAAGTCCTGCAAGCGGCGGTCCCGCCCTAAAGGTAGGCCTGAGCTACTTGCTCTTCTCTCAGGGTGCCATCCTGGAAGACGACTTGAGAAAAGAACCAGTTACACTTACCGGTAACAGTGTTTCTGGGAAGTCTTCCAGGACGGCAGGCCTACTTCCCACCCGTTCTATCTAGAAAAGATGTAATGTTTAGAGTGTGGTGGTGGTTGTTTTTCACTCTCGTGCACTGGTGTGGGTCAATACTTTGTCACAACTAAGGAGCATCGGGAGGGGCGGGGGCCTTTAACCTCTTGATTGATTGTGTTTCCTGTCAGGTGGACCAGTCATCTCTCAGGGTGCCATCCTGGAAGACTTCCCAGAAACACCGTTACCGGTAAGTGTAACTGTTTTTTTTTTTTATATTTTTAAATCCGGGGTTAGTATTTCCCCCGGAGTGAATAATATCTATGTACCATTTCCTTTGTAAACCTCCTTTTCTAGGTATTCTAAATGGAGGGTGTGAATATTTGTTATTTACTTATTTTATTTATTCAGTTTTAATTTTGAGCCAACTATGAATGATTTAGTTTTGTTTTTATGCTACTATTAGCAGCCGTACGGTGATTATCATGTGACGAAGACGCCTCTGATATGTATTCTGCTGGTAACGGCAGAGGATACGCTGCATGCTGTTTGATGGACGTGCAGCGGCATTTATGGCCGATTGGCTGTGATATTTTTGCCATTTAACATAAAGACCGGGCTCCATGTCTGTAGATCACACCGTCAGATGAAGTCAGGAAGTGACGAAACACGTCAGTGACATGATTTACGACATTGACCGGAAGTGACGTGTGCACTCCATGGGCCGAGTAACCAGGAAGTGGATCATTGGTGTATACAAGTATAGCAAAAGTGTAGCGCTAAAATGACGTGCTTAGTGCAATATGCATAGGTGAATTCCCATAACAAATGAAAACAGGAAATGAGTTATAAATAAGTAAATAAATACAAACATTCATTTTAGATTGCTTGTAGAAATATTAGACGTATGAATAGGTTCCAATTTCCTTTGCGATCTATAAACTATATATCAAATATACAATGTGACAGACTGAGATGAAAAAAATTACAAAAAGTGTCAATAAACAGTTCTTAAGTGTAACAGGTTCTCCGTGTGTATGAAAATGAAACCCAATCTTGTAAATAGGTGAGTAAACAAAATAGTGACGAAAACTACCACCATCTGAAGGGGAGGCTTACCAGAGAATTTGAACACGTAAGAGCATATGCCCCACGTGTCAAACTAGCTTGTATATATTGAAAATTAACTCTGGATCGATGTCCTCAGGCTGGCGTCCCCTATAGATTAAATTCAAAATCGCTTGGGATGTAATGCAGCAAACAGACTCAGACTCAGATGTCCTCAGATATGGAAGGTTATCAAAGAAGAAAGCAAAAAAGGACCATAGCGTAATTCCATTTATAAAGTTAAATTTAATAAAGTGAAATGACACTCACATGATCATGCTCAGGTTCAGGTCAGGTTCACCTTCCAGCAGGACAATGACCCCAAACACACTGCTAAAGCAACACTTGAGTGGTTTAACCACTTCAGCTCGAGGATTTGGCTGCTCAATAACCAAAGGGTTTTTTACAATTTGGCACTGCGTCACTTTAACTGATAATTGCGCGGTCATGCAATGTTGTACCCAAACAAAATTTGTGTCCTTTTTTTTCCCCACAAATAGAGCTTTCTTTTGATGGTATTTGAACGCCTCTGCGATTTTTATTTTTTGCGATATAAATGGAAAAAGACCGAAAATTTTGAAAAAAAAATGATATTTTCTACTTTGTTAAAAACAAAATCCAATAAACTCCATTTTAGTCATACATTTAGGCCAAAATGTATTCGGCCACATGTCTTTGGTAAAAAAAAAAGTCAATAAGCGTATATTTATTGGTTTGCGCAAAAGTTATACCGTCTACGAATTAGGGTACATTTTCTGTAATTTACACAGCTTTTAGTTTATGACTGCCTATCTCATTTCTTGAGGTGCTAAAATGGCAGGGCAGTACAAAACCTCCCCAAATGACCCCATTTTGGAAAGTAGACACCCCAAGGAAATTGCTGAGAGGCATGCTGAGCTCATTGAATATTTTATTTTTTTGTCACAAGTGATTGATTAATGGCAAAAAAAAAACCAAAAACATTTCACAAAGTTGTCACTAAATGATATATTGCTCACACATGCCATGGTTATATTTGGAATTACACCCCAAAATACATTCTATTGCTTCTCCTGAGTACGAAAATACCTCATGTGTGCGACTTTTTGGGAGCCTAGCCACGTACGGGGCCCCGAAAACCAAGCACCGCCTTCAGGATTTCTAAGGGTGTAAATTTTTAAATTCATTCCTCACTACCTATCACAGTTTTGAAGGCCATAAAATGCCAAGATAGCACAAACCCCCCCTAAATGACCCCATTTTGGAAAGTAGACACCCCAAGCTATTTGCTGAGAGGTATGGTGAGTATTTTGCAGATCTCGCTTTTTGTCACAGTTTTAAAAATTGAAAAAAGAAAATTACATTTTTCTTTTCTTTCTTCATTTTCAAAAATAAATGAGATCTGCAAAAAAAAAAAAAAAAAACCATGCCTCTTAGCAAATACCTTGTCTACTTTCCAAAATGGGGTCATTTGGGGGGGGGGTTGTGCTATCTGGACATTTCAGGGCCTCCAAAACTGTGATAGGTAGTGAGGAGTGAAATCACAATTCTACACCCTTAGAAATCCTGAAGGCGGTGATTGGTTTTCGGGGCCCCGTACGCGGCTAGGCTCCCAAAAAGTCCCACACATGTGGTATCCCCATACTCAGGAGAAACAACTAAATGTATTTTGGGGCGTTATTCCACATATAACCATGGCCTGTGTGAGCAATATATCATTTAGTGACAACTTTGTGTAAAAAAAACAAAAAAAACAAACAAATTGTACATTTCCCCAAACTTGTGGCAAAATATAAAAACTCCATGGACACAACATGCCTCTCAGCAAAAAGTTTGACGTGTTTTCTTTTCAAAATGGGGTCATTTGGGGGGCCTCACACAAAGTCCCAACCTTTTCCTCTTTTTTTCCAAATTATCAGGGATGGAGGTAAATCGCAGTTATTGCCTCATATAAAGTCCCAACCCCAATTCCTTTTCAAGCTACTAGGGATGGAAGCACACTGTTATACCATTTTACCCTCTTTATGATTTGTGTGAGGCTGCAAAGGCGTTTGATAGTGTGAAGTGGCCCTACCTCTTGGAAATACTGGAGAGATTTGGAGTGGGGAATAAATTTATAGCGTGGGTAAAAGGTGCTTTATTCTAAGCCTAGAGCCAGACTGCGTATTAACAATAACCTCTCCTCTCCATTTGAGTTATATAGAGGCACCCGACAGGGATGCCCATTGTCTCCATTACTGTTCGCCCTGGCGGTAGAGCCTCGAGCCATATTGATCCCCAATTCACCAGAGGTGGTAGGGTTCCGCAGGGGCCAGAGGGAAGAAAAGATATCTTTATATGCAGATGATGCGCTTATATATTTAGGAGATACAGCTGCCTCATTGTGAACAGTGATCGAGATAATAGGGGATTTTGGAAGCTTTTCAGGCTTTTCCATCAACTGGTCAAAATCAACTTTAATGCCCATAGATCAGCTGAAGGAACAGCTACCAGAGGGGGCGGAACAAATAGTTATAGTCAACAGCTTTAAATATTTGGGAGTGATGGTATCCCCAGATCCGGCTGAGTATCTTCAGCTAAATCTGGGTCCACTGTTGGCTAGACAGAAAGTGAAATGTAACGGCTGGTGTAAGCTTCCACTATCAGTAATAGGACGGGCAAATTTAATAAAAATGGTATGGGCTCCGCAGCAACTTTATATCTTCCATAACTCACCAATGTGGATTTCAAACAAATGGTTCAAGCAAATCGACACATTGATGAAGGAACTAATATGGAAAAAAAAGGTAGCTAGGATCCGTTTGGCCACATTGCAATATGGAAAGGATAGAGGACTGGCAGTACCCCATTCCAAAATGTATTTTTTGGCCTCACAGCTACAGCAGATGGCAGGGTGGGAGCGGGAAGGAAATGAGGACCCTATATGTAAATTGGTGAATGGTAAAAAAATAAATAATGGGTGTACTCCCATTTACTCTGATATGGCACAATAAAAGATACCCAGAGGTACAAGAATTGCAAGGTTTTACCCCCTGGAAAGAAAGGGGGATCTGGTTCTTTGCACAACTTTATGAGGGGGGAGATGCTAAAGACATATGAACAACTATGTAGGGAATTTCAGTTAAACCCCAGGAGCTTCTATCAATATCTCCAACTTCGTCATGCGTTGCAGGCACAACAAACAACGCACCCTCTGACAGTATCAACATCATCTTGCCTGTGGGGCGGGGGAGGTATTCCGCTGTGGGTCGACACCACACCCACACGCCTTGCGTCATGACGTTGCCTACGATGTCATGACGCCGACGTGTTTGTTCATTCTGCATGTATATGAGGGAGGTTTTGGCACCATAATGCCGAGCGTCATGTTGAGCTCAGGCGATGGCGCCACCCTCCCTCCTCATGCGGCGTGTCGTTGGTGGTTGCCCTTAGTCTATTGGCCACTATTTCCATCACATGCACCACGCCTTTACTCTTGGTACATACACCTTTCCCTAATATTCTGTTTCTCATGTCTACCCTTTTATCACCTTTCCAGGTATCTATTACCCCTTCACACCATACCCTATCCACCAGGCGGTTTGTCACCTTATCACTTATTTCACTATTCCTGCTTCACTCTGTCACCTTTATACACCAAATTATTTGGCTGTATTATACCTTATACCTTTCACTTTTTTCTTGCATTCAATTCTTTACTCCATGGGCCTCTATGCTCCTCAGTCACCAGCTCTATGGCATTTTGTTTTCACCTTTTTTGGTTTACCCACGGTACTCCTATTTTTTCTTTTCATTCCACTCATTTTTAATTCCAATATTTTTTATTATTTTGAAGGAATCACACTGTACAAGTTGTAAATGATACAGAACATAAACCATATATAATATACATAGTACAGTTCGCATAAAGTATAGTGCATGGATATTCTGCGACATTACATGTCCGATGGCATACAAAGTTAGTTAGATGTCGGCCATTGTGGACCATCTTTGATATGGTGGTAACATTGTCAGTTGGAAGTTTAACATGAACATACATACACACCTATTAGAGATTCCGGAACTAAGCTGGTGAAAGGACCAGCATTCTGCATGAGCAGAATTTGGTCGTACTAATAATAGTATTGTTAAGGTAACATAAATAATAATAATTAAATTAAATTAAAACAAAAACAAACTATATGCAGCTTTCAGCTTTGCCTACTTCAATTGAGTGTAGGTTGCAGGTAGTCAACACGAAAAGAACTTGACCCTAATGGGTGCGTGCGTACCATTTTTCCCAGCTAGCCCATTTGGATTGTGACTTCAAATATTGACCCTTGGCTGCTGCAAACATACATTCATAGGTTGCGTGTGTGTTCGTCAGTTCTATAATTTCACTGAGGGTGGGAGGTTTAGAATCTTTCCAATGTCTGAGAATTGTTAACCTGGTGCTAAGTAATATATGTAGAATTATAGTTCTGGTTGCAGCCGGTATATTTTCTATGCCTAATGAAAGGACCGCCAGATCTGCTTTCGGTATAACTGTAAGTCCTGCTATTGTTGATATTAGATTAAACACTTTTTGCCATAGTTTATGTAAACTTGGGCATTCCCAGATAATATGGTGAAGTGTACCTACTCGTCCGCAATTTCTCCAACATAAAGGTGAGGTTTGTCGTGCGAATTTAGAAATTCGGTATGGTGTTAAATACCAGTTTAGTGTTAATTTATAGGTTGTCTCCCATAGGCTAACGCATTTAGTGGCTGCAAATGTGTTGCGTAGGGCTTTTTGCCATTGTTCTTCAGAATAGGTTGTGCCCAGCTCCTGTTCCTATGCTATGATGTTGTCAGTTTTGGTGAACACCTGTTTGTTGTTGAGCAAGTTATAAAACAAGGATATGCCTTTTATGTTGGTGTTGGGGTTTGTAAAGTACAGGAATACTCGCCATGGTACTGCAATGGAAGTGTAGGGGTATCTTTGAAGTAAATGCAATATCTGGATGTAGCTATAGTAGTCGTAGTCTTCCAAGCTGTACTTGGTTTGCAGGAACTCAAATGTTTTAGGGATTGGACCGTTCATGAAGTCCTCTAGTGATAGTATGCCTCTGGGTATCCAATGTGAGATACGTAAGTTTGGTATTACCAATGATAAGCTGGATATAGTAATCGGAATCCCTTTGGTTGTTTGGTCCGTGAATTTGGATGCTATGAATGTCTTCCAAGCTAGTAGTGTAGCCACCATTGTAGGAGATAAGTGTGTTTGAGTGTATGCCTGGAAACTGGAAGAAAATAATAAGTCGGCTAGATTTGCCCTAGGCACCTGTGCTGTCTCTAGCTCTGTCCATCTATGGACCTGAGGCTGGGACAGCCAATATCTGACTTGTAAAAGTATTGCTGCTATGTAGTAGTCTTAGTATAACGTGTCCAATTCCCCCAGCATCTCTAGCTCTAGTGAGTTTCATGAAGGCGCACCTGGCCTTCTTGCCCTGCCAGAGAAATCTGTTTATCTGAGATTGTGCACTAGAAAAGAAGGAGTCAGGGACAGGGACCGGGAGCGTTCTAAACAAGTAGAGTAGCTGTGGTAGAACCATCATTTTAAACGCTGCCAGTCTACCTGTCCACGACAACTCCACCCTGGCAAGGTCTGCAAGTTTCCTTTGGAGGGTTCCCAAAAATGAGGTGTAGTTAGCAGCCACTAGATTATCTATGTTTGCAGTTAGGGTTATGCCCAAATATTTTATCCCATTATTATCCCAGGAGTATGGGAATCTTGAGCTAAGTTTGTCTTGTATACCAGATTCAATGCCTATCCCCATTATGTAGGATTTGTTCTCATTTACTTTGTAGTAGGATATTTTAGTAAACATATTTAATGCGTTATGTACCAAAGCCAGGGAAGTTTCCACATTGGTCAAGATCATGATTATGTCATCCGCGAATAAGCTTATCTTATGGATGGATTTATCTATACAGAAGCCTTCAATGTCGGGGTGGGAGCGGAAATATATAGCCAGAGGTTCCATGAGTAAGTTAAAGATTAATGGGGACAGGGGGCACCCCTGTCTAGTGCCATTTGTTATGTTAAAAGGCTTGGATAATGCTCCAGATGTAAATACTTGGGCTGAGGGTTTAGAGTATAGGGCCAGGATTGCTGAGAGAATGGTGCCAGAAAATCCGAACCTACCCAAAACCTGAGTGAGATATCGCCAGTGTATGCGGTCGAAGGCCTTCTCTGCGTCCAACGCCAACAGCAGAGAAGGCCTCTTATGCGCCTTAGCTAAATGTATAATATTTAACAGCCTGCGGGTAGCGTCTGACGTTTGGCGGCCTTTGGTAAACCCGGTTTTGTCAGGGTGGATGAGAAGGGGGAGTATGTTTAGTAAACGGGATGCAATGAGTTTGGCATATATTTTCAGATCGGTATTGAGCAGTGAGATAGGCCTGAAATTTGGGGGGGTATTGGGTTCCTTCCCTGGCTTTGGCAGTGTCACAATTATTGCCTTCAACATTTCTGGTGGGAAAGAAGCAGAGGCAGCAGCGGAGTTAAAGGTACGTTCCAAATATGGAGTTAATAGGTGTTTGAAAGTTTTATAATATTCCCCAGAGAAGCCGTCAGGGCCTGGTGATTTGTTGCTGGGAAGGGAGTCAATGGTTTTATGTATTTCCTCTGAGTTAAATTTTTGGTTTAAGGTCTGTAGTTGATCCTGTGTGAGGGAAGGAATGTCCAGATGTTGTAGAAAAGAGTTGATTGCATCAGTGCTAGGTTGTATAGTGTTTGTATCGTCTTTTAAGTTGTATAATGTACTGTAATAGTGACTAAAAGTGTCTGCAATGTCTTGAGGATGGTAGAGTTTATGTTTAGTAGTAGGGTGCAAAATATAAGGGATCTTTGATTTGTGTCTGAGGCCTTTCAATCTGTATGCTAATGTTTTGCCAGCTTTGTTTCCTGTAGCGTAGTATGACATTTTAAGTTTTTTTGATGATCTTTCAAAACTCTCAAGCAGTAGTAATCTTAGGTCATTACGTAGTTGTGTAAGTTGTTGGGATAATATGGGGGATGTGTTTTGTTTGTTCCTAGTTTCAAGCAAGAATATTTTGTCTGTTAGTTCTTTTACTCATTGTTGCTGCTGCCTCTTAGCTCTTGCCCCTAATTGTATAAAAATACCCCGCATATATGCCTTATGAGAGTTCCACAGTATAAACTGATCCTGCACCGAGGACTCATTGACACTGAAGAACTCTTTCAGATGCTGGTTTATAGCATTTTTTGAGTCTGGTTGCTGCATTAAATAGGTGTTGGATCTCCACATGTTCGGTACGTTGCAGTTTGAGTCATCTTTGATGGATATAGTGATAGACGCGTGGTCAGACCACGTGATGGTATTTATTGTTGTAGATGTCGTTTGGGCTAAGGTGTTTCGATCCACAAGAAAAAGGTCAATTCGGGAATATACTCTATGTGGAGAGGAAAAAAAAGGTGTAGTCCCTTTCACCGGCGTGCAAGCACCTCCAAGCGTCATATAGGTCTTGTGCGTGTAATGTGGCCAGGAGAGACATACCCGGGCGTCTAGTGCTAGATGAAGAGTCTAGATTCGCATCAGGGATTGTATTAAAGTCTCCACAGATTATTAATCTTCCTTTTTGGTGGGTTTTGATCTTTCGTAGAAGTTTATGAAGGAAGTGTAGCTGGTGTTGGTTGGGCGCATACACATTAACAATAGTGTATGTGATGGAGTTGAGGTCGCATATCAAGATTAGGTATCTTCCCCCAGGGTCTTTGATTGTTTCATGGACTGAAAATGCTACTGTGTCCCGAATAGCTGTGAGGACTCCTTTTGTTTTATTTTGAGCGTTGGCAGTAAAGATGTACGGGAAGTTCCTGTGTGTGCAAGAAGGGGTGGCTGCTGTGGAAAAGTGTGTTTCCTGCACGCAGATAATGTCAGACTTGTTGGAGAGCGCCTCTTTCCACATTGACCTCCTCTTAGCGGGGTGGTTAAGGCCTTTCGCATTAATAGATAAGAGTTTTATACCCATATTTAAGGGGATTGTGTATTAGCTGGAGTGTTGTGATAAGTATTCATTTTTGAGGCAATGTTGCCCTCTTGTGGCGTTTTCAGGTACAGCAAGGAATAGGCACTATATGGCAAATTAGAGTTTGGATTGTACTCACTTTTGGATGACCGTGTAATGGTGGATTCAGGTTGGAATGGGTTGTGAGGAAAGTTCCATCTTCGTACCTTTCGTTGAAGTAAGGCATAACTGTTGCGATGCTTACACGCGTTCTGGCTGCTGCATTTTTTAGAGAAAACAGAAAAAAGAAAAAGGAACAAAAGGAAATAAACATAAAATGAAAAGGCAATGTATTCGCCAAACTTGTGTGGGGTCGGCATTTTCAAGGGCCGAACCCAAACCTGAAAACACAAACGTTAAGCTACAGCTTGGTGCTGTTCAAGTAGGTGGGGGAAATAGTTCAGGCCTGAGAGCACTTAGACCAATTTCCAGGGATTGGTAGGTTTTAGGTGACCATCCTGAGTCAGGAGTGTGATTTTGCGTTTTTTGTAGTGACCGTCTTCCATGCAGGTTCCACTGATCTGGGCCCTATAGCCGAGGTGGTCTCCTGTTCTGGTATTATTTTCCACTCCTTTAGAAGAGAGAGGCCTCTCTCTAGCGAATTCACCACGTGGGTGCGTCCATCTTTAGTAACCGTGAGTTTGGTAGGGTATCCCCATCTATATGTGATATGATGATTTCTCAATGCTTTGGTGATGGTGTTTAAATTTTTCCTCTTTTGCAAGGTGTATTGAGAAAGATCAGCATAGAACTGTAGATGCTGAAACTGCGCGGGGATTTGATCTTTCTGGCGCATGATCAACATCAGTTGTTCTTTGGCATGATAAAAATGTAGGCGCAGAATCACATCTCTGGGGATGTGTTCTGACAGGTATGTCGGTTTTGGCAGGCGATGTATTCTGTCAATGGTGATCTCCAGGTCTGATAGATCAGGTAGGAGAGATTTAAACAGTGAAGTGGCAAAGGATCTTAAGTCAGGTTGCAGGACTGTTTCAGGGATCCCCCTAATTTTTAAATTGTTCCTCCTATTGCGGTCTTCGAGGTCTGCGATTTTATCTTTTAACCAATCTGTGTCTCCTTCTCTTTCCTCATGGGAGTCCACTAAATTATTAATGGTGACTGCATATTCTTCCATCTTTTGCTCTATGTGCTCAACCCGTGTTTCTACAGCTTGAAGATTGGTATTAAACTTGTGCATACACTTCATCATATCTGATTGTAGTGAGCTTCTCAGTGATAAGAGCATATCTTTCAGCACTGTGTCTATCACTGGTTGATGCATGGTAGGAAAGGTCTCTATGGAGTCAGGGAGCTCACGTGTGTCATCCCCTGAGTCCAGGCCTGGACTTGCCGCACCAAGGGATCCCTCTCCATCCAGTCTAAACTTCGCCTTAGCAGGGCTACCCGTTGGCGGGGAGGGAGAGTATGGGTGTGGGCTGTCTGAAGGAGGTCTATTTTGCCTGTGGCTGTTCTGTGTGTTCAGATGGCCGGCGGGGATGTTTGCTGGGGTAGAGGATGACCCGACGCCATCTTGCCTACCTTCATGTTGCTTCATGCTATAGAAGTCCGTCAGGCGCTGTGGCTTTCTTTGCTCTTTTCTTTTCCTGGACATCCTCTCTGTCTTGTCCCAGGGTGAATCGCCAGCCGTGGAGCGCAAAAACGGGACCCGATGGCGTGTTTTGAGCCGCCATATCCCTGGAAATCACCGGAGCTCCGGTCTTATGCTGCCATCTAGCTCAAGCGCAGGCCACGCCCCCATTCCACTCATTTTTATGCCTACTTGGGGGTGCTTTTTCTCTCCAGCACTTAGTTGCTATCACTAGCTCATTGTTCCAATACTTATCTTTACAGAGATTCTTCGGAACTATCTACAGTATGACTACTACACATTACCACATATTACAGCTTAAGTACTGGAGATCCTTATCTACATATTTTTCTTCTGTCTGCTGGTGCCTACGCCATGCCTCAGGGCTATACTGCCTCAGTTTCCGGGGATAACGCTATATCTAGCAGTATTCCATTATGGTTACCATTTACAACTTTACCTCTATATAAAAGACTAGGTAAGAGTGGTTGGGATCCTTGTCTGTTCCCCCTCTTTCCTTTTTATTCCCTATTTTGTTTTTTAGATTTTTTACTATACTCATTTTGGTAATTTATCCTAGATAATCCCAAACCCTGCATTTGCTCCTGACGAGTGGTATATTAACCACAAAACGCGTAGAGCTTTCCTATGATGCAACGTCACATTTCCCCATGTTCTACCATCCTACCTGAACACCATCTTAATATCATTATGCACCAATCCATTGTTGTTTAGTTATATGTTACCATTACAATCTGGCTTACATTTCTAGATCTATTAAGTTTTATTTTAAGCTCAATGTGTACTATATATTGATTGCAATATAAGGTTTATATGTTACCCATTATTTACTATGCAATTTTATCATTTTATTATACTACCATGTCTTGTTTGCCTTTTGTATTTAATAAACAATGTTTACACTGATTGGTTCATATTATGTTATGTAGCAGTGTGCCTCACACAAAGTCCCAACCTTTTCCTCTTTTTTTTTTTCAAAATTTTCAGGGATGGAGGTAAATCGCAGTTATTGACTCATATAAAGTCCGAACCCCAATTCCTTTTCAATTTGGGGGGGTTTGTGCTATCTTGGCATTTTATGGCCTTTGAAACTGTGATAGGTAGTGAGGAAGTAAAATCACCATTTTACGCCCTTAGAAAGCCTGAAGGCGGTGCTTGGTTTTCGGGGTGCCGTACGCGGCTAGGCTCCCAAAAAGTCTCACACATGTGGTATCCCCGTACTCAGGAGAAGCAACAGAATGTATTTTGGGGTGTAATTTTCCATATGCCCATGGCATGTTTGAGCAATATATCATTTAGTGACGATAAAAAAAATAAAATAAAAAAAAAGTTTGTAATTTTCCTGAAACTTGTGGCAAAATATAAAATATTTCATGGACTCGACGTGCCTCTTAGCAAATAGCTTGGGGTGTCTACTTTCCAAAATGGGGTCATTTGGGGGGGTTTTGAACTGTCCTGGCATTTTATGCACAACATTTAAAAGCTTATGTCACACATCACCCACTCTTCTAACCACTTGAAGACAAAGCCCTTTATTTATTTTTTTATTTTTTTGTCTTCCCCCTCCCTCCATCTTCTAACCCCCACCTTCTATCCCCCCTCTGATTTGTTTCCATCTTTCCCCAAACATCCTACCTCAGGGCCCTGTGCCTTCCAACATCTTCCTACAGTATTTGTCCGAGGTTTTATATTTTTTCCACACACCCCAGATGCTATTATATTTTTCTATTTGATCTTTGTCCCTGCTGCTTGGGAATTCCATTTTACTATAATAATCTATTTGTTTAAACCAATCTCTTATATCTGGTTTTTCGCTGTTTAGCCATTTTTTTGGGATCAATCCCTTTGCAGCATTCAAAAGTTTTGGGATTATGGTTTCCGTATATTGTTTCCTTGGGGTTTTGGAGTTGTGGAATAGGCATGTCAGCATGTTGTTGTCAATCTTCTCACCTGTTCTCTCATTTATAAGGTCAACTATTTCCAGCCAGTATTCTTATTTTTCGCACATTCCCACCATATATGTGCCATCGTGGATCTGTTTACAATTTCTTCAACATCATGGTGATCCGTCCGGGTGGTATTTCTGGATTCTCTCTGGGGTTAGATACCACCTAGCCAAGAATTTATAATTCATCTCGATAGTATTCATATCCCAAGTGTGGTCGTATCCTGCTCTTATCATCCTCTCAACTTGCTGTTCTTCAAATGTAATATCCAGTTCTTTTTCCCACCTTTCTATGTAGGAGGGCCTTCCTAGTCCTTCTAGGTCTGTCAGTATTCCATAGATTTTTGAAATTCAGTTTTTCAGTGGCGTTTGTGTTGCACAAAGTTTTTCTAGTGCGTTTAGTTCTCCTCCGTCTCTGATTGGGAGCAGCAATGAATTTACTAAGTGATTTAATTGATATAATTCCCATTCTCTCAACTTCCAGCCATTCGATACCTGTAGTTCTAGTGCAGTTTTCATCTTCCCCTTCCCCTTTTCCCATCTTTGATTTGTGGATTCTTTGTTTCAACTTTGAAAAATATTTATTTTCCGGGTATAAAAAAAATTAGATGTTTACATGTTTAAAACAGTTTTTTTTGCTAGAAAATTACTTAGAACCCCCAAACAATATATGTGGTTCTTTTTCTAACACCCTAGAGAATAAAATGGCGGTCGTTGCAATACTTTTTTTTGCACCGTATTTGCGTATTGGTCTTATAAGTGCACTTTTTTTGGAAAAAAAAAAAAATCACTTTTTTGAATAAAAAAATAAGACAACAGTAAAGTTAGCCCATTTTTTTTAAATATTGTGAAATATAATGTTACGCCGAGTAAATTGATACCCAACATGTCACGCTTCAAAATTGCGCCCACTCGTGGAATGGCGTCAAACTTTTACCCTCAAAAATCTCCATAGGCGACGTTTAAAAAACTCTACAGGTTGCATGTTTTGTGTTACAGAGGAGGTCTAGGGCTAGAATTATTGCTCTCGCTCTACCGGTCGCAGCGATACCTCACATGTGTGGTTTAACCACAGTTTTCATAGTATTTCTATTATTTTATTTATTTATAAAAAAAAAAAAAAATGGTGTCACTTTTATTCCTATTACAAGGAATTTAAACATCCCTTGTAATAGAAAAAAGCATGACAGGACCTCTTAAATATGAGATCTGGGGGGTCAAAAAGACCTCACATCTCATATTTACACTAAAATGCAATTAAAATAAAAAAGTCATTTAAAAAAAATGACATTGAAAAAAATATGCCTTTAAGAGGCGTGGGCGGAAGTGACGTTTTGACGTCGCTTCCGCCCAGCAGTGTCATTGAGACGAGTGGGGGCCATCTTAGCCTTACTCGTCTCCAGGCACAGGAGGGAGACGGACGCGATCGCTTCCGCCGCTACCGATGGCTCCGGTAAGCGGCGGAGGGCACCGTATCGCGGCAGGAGGGGGGCCCCTCTCCCGCCACCGATAAAAGTGATCTTGCGGCGAATCCGCTGCAGGGACCACTTTTATCAGAAAGAGGACCGCTGGACGAAAACGGGGATACCGGGGTTATGGCAGCTAGCTGCTGCACCAACGATATCCCTCTTCAAAGTTTGGACGTACATTGGCGTGTGGCGGTCCGAAAGTGGTTAAATACATTTTTAGTAAATTCGTTAGCTTCTGAGTCCAGTGTTCTAAACTTGCTTGGTGTCCAAATATTTTTGTGCAATATAGTTCTACTTAAAGTGTTTTCTATCTCACCCCACTTTTTTCCCTATTTTCTTTTGTCCACTCTACCATACGTGCTATTATTACCGCCTTGTAGTACCTTGTTATGTCCGGAGTTGCCAAACCACCATGCTTTCTCTTCCTGGTCATTAACCGCTTGCTATCCGCGCTATAGCCGAATGACGGCTACAGCGCGGACCTGCATTCCCGGGAGGCCGTCATATGACGGCCTCCCCTGTGCACGTGCCCTGCGCGCGCCCTGCAGGGCGCGCGTGGAGCGCGCTGTGATCACCGAGTCACTGAGACTCGGGTGATCACCGATCTGTGTAAGGGGCCGGTCCCGGCCCCTTACCATGTGATCAGCTGTCAGCCAATGACAGCTGATCACATGATCAAAACAAAAGCTCTGTGATCGGTTTTTTTTTCTCCTCGCGCTGACAGTGCGAGGAGAGAAAAAAGCCGATCACCGGCTCAGCTGCAAGGGACATCGGTCCCGAAGAGGAGGAGGCAATAATGCCTCAATTGTGCCTTATAATTATGCCACCAGTACCCCCTGCCAGTGCACCCAGACATTAAAACATCACAGTGCCCACAGTGCCCACCAGTGCCACGTATCAATGCCCATAAGTGCCACCTATCAATGCCTACAGGTGCCACCTATCAATGCCCACCATTGCCACCTAACAATGCCCACCAGTGATGCCAATCAGTGCCACCTAGCAGTGTACAAGATCAGTGCCCATTATTGCCACCAATCAGTGCCCATCACTGCCACCCATCAGTGCCCATCACTGCCACCTATCAGTGCCCATTGGTGCCGCCTCATCAGCGTACATCAATGAAGGAGAAAAATTACCCTTTTAAAAAATTTTATAACAAAATATAAAAAAAAAAAAATTTTTTTTTTAAAAAATTCAGTCTTTTTACATTTTTTTAACAAAAAATAAAAATCGCAGAGGTGATCAAATACCACCAAAAGAAAGCTCTATTTGTGGGGAAAAAATGATAAAAATTTCATTTGGGTACAGTGTTGTATGACCGCGCAATTGTCATTCAAAGTGCGTCAGCGCTGAAAGCTGAAAATTGGTCTGGATAGGAGGGGGGTTTAAGTGCCCGGTAAGCAAGTGGTTAATGTAAGTTTTATTCTCGGCTTTTTAATTTTGCCAGATGTACTTTATCTGCGTTTTTTTGATTAAATTGAAAAAACGACATTATTTTCAGTAATATTACCATTTTAAACAAATGTATTCTTCCAATCCAAGATGTTGATTGTATACCTATCTTCTTTATTTCTGCCTTGATCTCATTTATTAATGGGATATAATTTGCCATGTATATTTTCTCATACGTTGATGTGATTTTGATTCCCAAGTATGATATTTCACCTTTTACCCACGTGAATGGGAAGTCTCTTTGAAGAACAAGGACTTCATTTTTCCCCAATCCGATATTTAATATTTCTGTTTTTTAGGATTTATTTTAAAATTAGAGAGTTCTCCGTAGTCTTTTACTTCTTTGATTATTTTTGACAGAGTCACCCTAGGGTTCGTTATGTACATTAAGATATCATCGGCATACGCCGCAACTTTATATTCTTTATCCCCCACTCTCGCCCCCCCTATCCCCTGATTATTTCGCAGGGATGCCAGGAAGGGTACCAATGAGAGGACGTATAGGAGTGGTGAGAGCGGGCAGCCTTTAAACATCTCGAACACTGGTGACAATCTTCCGTTTGCCCCATATCATTGCCGTAGGCTCATTGTACAGGTTTTTGATCCACTTCATGATTTTTGGACCCAATCCTAGATGCTGCAACGGGTCCATCATGAATCCCCAGTCTACCCTGTCAAATGCTTTTTCTGGATCGATTGACAGAAGCAGTACTGGGGATCCACTGGATTTCTTCTTTCGCAACATCAATAATGTTTTAATACTGTTGTTTCTTCCTTCTCTGCCCGGAACAAATCCGGTTTAATCAGAGTCTATCCAGAGAGTCATTCGTTTTTTAATATACTAGCTAGGATTTTTGCGTATATTTTTGTATCCACATTTAACCACTTAAGGACCGCCTCACGCCGATGTACGTCGGCAAGGTGGCACGAGCAGGCAGAATCACATATACGTGATCTGCCTCCCGCGGGCGGGGGGGTCCGATAGGACAGGACAGGACACGCCACAACACCCCCCCCCCCCCCCCCCCCCCGGTGCCCGAGGCGGTCCGCTTCTGACCAGCGGCGATCAGAGATGAGGGGGGAGACCATCCGTTCGTGGCCCCCCCTCGCGATCGCCACCGGCCAATCAAATCATTCCTTTGCTGCTGTATGCTAAACAGGAGCAAAGGAAATTATGTCATCTCTCCTCGGCTCGGTCTTTTCTGTTGCGGCGCTGAGGAGAGAAGACTTCAATGTGAGTGTAACACACACACACACACACACACACACACACACACACACACACACACACACACACACACCACAGTAGAACATGCTAGGCACACAAAACACCCCCCTTTACCCCCCGATCACCCCCTAATCCCCCCCTCCCCCCCTGTCACACTGACACCAAGCAGTTTTTTTTCTGATTACTGCATGGTGTCCGTTTGTGACAGTTACTGTGTTAGGGCAGTTAGGGTTAGCCCCCTTTAGGTCTAGGATACCCCCCTAACCCCCCCTAATAAACTTTTAACCCCTTGATCACCCCATGTCGCCAGTGTCACTAAGCGATCATTTTTCTGATCGCTGTATTAGTGTCGCTGGTGACGCTAGTTAGGGAGGTAAATATTTAGGTTCGCCGTCAGCGTTTTATAGCAACAGGGACCCCCATATACTACCTAATAAATGTTTTAACCCCTTAATTGCCCCCTAGTTAACCCTTTCACCACTGATCACCGTATAACTGTTACGGGTGACGCTGGTTAGTTCGTTTATTTTTTATAGTGTCAGGGCACCCGCCGTTTATTACCGAATAAAGGTTTAGCCCCCTGATCGCCCGTCGGTGATATGCGTCGCCCCAGGCGGCGTCAGATTAGCGCCAGTACCGCTAACACCCACGCACGCAGCATATGCCTCCCTTAGTGGTATAGTATCTGAACGCATCAATATCTGATCCGATCAGATCTATACTAGCGTCCCCAGTAGGGATGTGCTTCGTGTTCGAGTCGAACCCATGTTCGGCTCGAACATCGTCTGTTCGCGCCAAATTCGTGTGGCGTGTCATGGCCCATAATTCACTGCGGCATCGCAGTGCATTGCTGGCTAATGATTGGCCAAGCATGCACTATAAACCGCATGCTTGGCCAATCACAGCGCCATCTGAACAGAGAGCCGTAATTGGCCAAAGCCAAGGAGGCTTTGGCCAATTATGGCTCAGGGGATTTGGTACACGCCCCACACTATATAAGGCCGCCTGCACGGCTGCCCTGTGTAGTGTGTGTTCCGGCGTTGAAAGAGATAGAGAGAGAGAGAGACAGTGTCATTTGATTTGAGTTAGATAGATTAGGCAGAACAGTCAGTCAGTTAGCTGCACTTACAGTGTATTGTGTATATATATATATATATATATATATATATATATATATATATATATATATATATATATATATATATATATATATATATATATATATATATATATATATATATATATATATATATTATATATATATATATATACACACACACACATACATACACACACACACACACACACACACACACACTGTATTCAATTTAGCTAGATCCGTTCCTGTTATCTTCTTACTGACAGGCAGGCTTGTCTTGTTACAGTATTTACAGCTACAGCTGGTGTTCTTTTGATCCTATTAGTACCAGTCAGGCAGCTAGACTATTTACAGTTAGTGTAGTGCGTCCTGCTCACAGTGTTCAGCTAAACCTACAAGTTAGTGGGGTGCGTCCTGCTCACAGTGTTCAGCTAAACCTACAAGTTAGTGCTGTGCGTCCTGCTCACAGTGTTCAGCTAAAACTACAAGTTAGTGGGGTGCGTCCACTTCACAGTGTTCAGCTAAACCTACAAGTTATTTTTTTGCGAGCTCTGCACAGTGTTCACCTAAAGCTACCTGTAGAAGGTTGGTGGTGTTTTCCTGATCCTATCACTCCCGCAGGCAACTAAAAAAGCTACAAGTTTTTTGCGAGCGCTGCACAGTGTTTAGCTAAAGCTACCTGTAGAAGGTTGGTGGTGTTCTCATACTACAGGCAGGCAGTTGATTTTGCTAGCTGCAGTATCAGTACATATATATCCCAGCTTACAGCTACAGGCCATTAGTATGTCTGGAAGACCAAGAAGGAGAGGCAGACAGTCACAAGCCAATAAGAGAGGGCAAGCAGGCTCTGTGTCTAGTGCTGGTCGTGGAGACGGTGCATCCTCATCAGCACATGGCCGTGGGACACGCTTGGCCTTTTTTTTCGGCACCTGGCCGTGTTGAGCCGCAACATGCGGAAGACTTGGTCGAGTGGATGACCAAGCCGTCCTCATCCTCCTCATCCTCTCTCACCCATGCCTAGCCACTTCAAGACTAGCCTCGTTTTGGATTTTAGGTGTTTACAAGTTTAAAACAGGTTTTTTTGCTAGAAAATTACTTAGAACCCCCAAACATTATATATTGTTTTTTTTCTAACATCCTAGAGAATACAATAGCGGTCATTGCAATACTTTTTTTTGCACCGTATTTGCGCAGCGGTCTTCTAAGCGCACTTTTTTTGGAAAAAAAAATAAGACCACAGTAAAGTTAGCCCAATTTTTTTTTATATTGTGAAATATAATGTTACGCCAAGTAAATTGATACCCAACATGTCACGCTTCAAAATTGCGCCCGCTCGTGGAATAGCGTCAAACTTTTACCCTTAAAAATCTCCATAGGCGACGTTTAAAAAAAATTCTACAGATTGCATGTTTTGCGTTACAGAGGAGGTCTAGGGCTAGAATTATTGCTCTCACTCTACCGGTCGCGGCGATACCTCACATGTGTGGTTTGACCACCGTTTTCATATGCGGGCGCTACTCACGTATGCGTTCGCTTCTGCGTGCGAGCTCGTCGGGACAGGGCGCTTTAAAAATTTTTATTTTTTTTTTTATTATTTATTTTATATTTTATTTATTTTTTCACTGTTTTTAAAAAAAAAAAAATTTGGATCACTTTTATTCCTATTACAAGGAATGTAAACATCCCTTGTAATAGAAAAAAGCATGACAGGTCCTCTTAAATATGAGATCTGGGGTCAAAAAAGTCCTCAGATCTCATATTTAGACTAAAATGCAAAAAAAAAAAAAAAAAAAAAAAAAAAAAAAAGTCGTTTAAAAAAATGACACTAAAAAAATTTGTGCCTTTAAGAGAGTGGGCGGAGCCGTCGAATGACGTCGCTCCGGCCGTCACATGGTATGGAGAACGGGTGGGGGCCATCTTGGCCTCACTTGTCTCCATACCTCAGCAGGGAAAGGACCCGATCGCCTCCGCCGCTACCGACGGCTCCGGTAAGCGGCGGAGGGTGCGGGAGAGCGGCGGGAGGGGGGGTGGCACCTCTCCCGCCGCCGATAACGGTGATCTCGCGGCGAACCCGCCGCAGAGACCACCATTATCGTGTACAGAATCGCTCACTGTAAAGATGGATATCTCGGTTGTGGCAGCAGCTGCTGCCGTTACCGAGATATCCATCTTCAAAAAAAATGACGTATATATACAGTGAGCGGGGCTGAAGTGGTTAAGGTACTTTGTCTGGCAAAGCAGCGGCCTCTTCCCTCGGCTCGATGTCATCAGTGACTCCTTCCCTAGCCCCACCATGTCCTCCTGAGGAGTCCCTCAAACTGTTTGACCAGTGTTGGGTACATGCTCCAGGAGGATGCCCAGCGTTTGGAAGGCTATGATGATACTGAGCTTGATGAAGGCAGTAACATGAGCACGGACAGAGGGGGTGCCCAAGAAGGACAGCAATCTGGCAGTCATGCTCCCCCTGCTGCAGCATACTGCCAGGTTTGCTCCAGTGATGAGGGAGGGGATGAGGTCACTGACTCAACGTGGGTGTCTGATAGGAGAGAGAAGGAGGAGGAGGAGGCACATCACCAACGAGGCAGGATGCCCTCCAGGGGCCAGCCTAAGGGCAGCACATTGACTGCATCACACCCCAAAGCTCCACATGTGCAGGGCGCTGCACATTCAAAAAGTTCTTTGGTGTGGGCCTTTTTTGAGACGAGTGCATCAGATCGCACCGCTGCTATTTGCAACATTTGTCTCAAGCGTATCTCGCGTGGCCAAAACATCTCCCGCTTGGGTACCACATGCTTGACCAGACATATGTTGACCTGCCATGCAGTTCGTTGGCAAGCGTATCTAAAAGACCCACACCAAAGAACAAAGAGGACCTCTCCTTGCGCCTCATCAGCTGAGATCTCCAGCCCCACTAGACCTTCAGTCCTCTCCGAGACCTGCAGTGAGAGAGGAATGAAGGTGTAGAATTAGGTGTGTCACAGCCAAGTACTTGTGGGCAATCTGCTTTTGGTACACAGACGTCAGATTGTACCAGGCAAATTTCCCTGCCCCAGCTGCTGCACCGCCGAAAGAAGTTTGCTCCCAGCCATCCACATGCCCAGCGGTTGAATGCTAGCTTGGCAAAATTGCTAGCACTTCAACTGCTGCCTTTTCAGTTGGTAGACTCTTCCCCCTTTGGTGAGTTTGTGGAATGTGCGGTTCCTCAGTGGCAGGTACCCAAACGCCACTTTCTCACGGAAGGCGATTCCGGCTCTCTACCGGCATGTGGAAGGCAATGTCCATGCCTCGCTGGACAGGGCGGTCAGCGGTAAGGTGCATATTATCGCTGACTCATGGTCCAGCAGGCATGGACAGGGACGTTACCTAAGTTTCACGGCGCATTGGGTGACTCTGCTGGCAGCTTGGAAGGATGCAGGACAAGGTGCAGTAGTGCTGGAGGTTGTGCCGCCACCGCGCCTCCAAAATGCTAATGATTGTGACACACCTCTCTCCTCCACCCCCTCTTCTTCCTCCATGGCCTCTTCCTGTGCTTTGTCCTCGGAACCAGCGGTGCTCCGTAGCCGATCAAGGGGCTACGCAAGTACGCAGGCCAAAAGATGCCATGCAGTGCTTGAGCTGGTGTGCTTGGGGGACAGGAGCCACACTGGGGCAGAGGTTCTGTCAGCTCTGCAGGGGCAGGTTCAGAGGTGGTTGACGCCACGCCAACTTAAGGCAGGAATGGTGGTTTGCGACAATGGCACCAACCTCCTCTCTGCCCTCCAAAAAGGGACAAATGACCCATGTGCCCTGTTTGGCTCACGTCCTTAACTTGGTGGTGCAGCGGTTCTTGGGCAGGTACCCGGGCTTACAGGATGTCCTGAGGCAGGCCAGGAAAGTCTGTGTGCATTTCCGCCGATCATATAATGCCAGTGCTCGGCTGACGGACCTCCAAAAAGGAGTTTAACCTGCCCAAGAACTGCCTAATCTGTGACATGCCCACCAGGTGGAACTCAACGTTGGCCATGCTGCAGCGGCTGCACACTCAGCAGAAGGCCATCAATGAGTACCTGTGCGACTATGGCACCAGGACAGGGTCAGGGGAGCTTGTTTTTTTTCCCCCACGCCAGTGGGCCATGATCAGGGATGCATGCACTGTCCTGTCACCATTTGAGGAGGCCACGAGGATGGTGAGCACTGACAGTGCATGCATCAGTGACACTGTCCCCCTTGTCCACCTGTTGGAGCACACGCTGCGTGGAATAATGGACAGGGCACTTGAGGCAGAACAGAGGCAGGAAGAGGAGGACTTCCTTAGCTCTCAAGGCCCCCTTTATCCAGACAGTGTTCCTGCGTGCCCGCCGATCACACAGGGAGAGGAGGAGGAGGAAGATTGTGTCAGTATGAAGGTGGAGCCTGGCACTCAGCATCAGCAGCAGTCTTTAAGGGATCAGTCCCAAGAAACACATGGACTTGTACGTGGCTGGGAGGAGGTGGCTGCGGACCATGTCGTCCTTAGTGACCCAGAGGACTCCGGACCGAATGCCTCAGAAAACCTACGCTGCATGGCCTCCCTGATCCTGCAAAGCCTGCGTAAGGATCCTCGTATTCGTGGTATCAAGGAGAAGGACCAATACTGGCTTGATCCACGTTACAAGGGCAAGGTTGCGGACCTTATCTTGCCATCGCAGAGGGAGCAGAGGATGAAACATCTTCGGGAGGCCTTGCAGAAAGGTCTGTGCAACGCGTTCCCAGAGACTGGGAGGTTACAAACTCCTGTTTCTGGACAACGTGTTGCTGAGGCTTCGGTCAGTCAAAGAAGGAGCGGTGGAGAAGATGGCCGTCCGACCGATGCGTTCAGACAATTTTTTTGTCCGCAGCCCCAAGGTATGATTGGTTCCAGCAACCATCGCCAGCGTCTGTTTTACATGGTGCAGGAATACCTAGGGGCAAGATCAGACTTGGACACCTTTCCCACCGAAAATCCTCTGGGTTACTGGGTCTTGAGGATGGATCACTGGCCAGAGCTTGCACAGTATGCAATTGAGCTACTGGCCTGTCCTGCATCCAGTGTTCTTTCGGAACGCACATTCAGTGCTGCTGGAGGCTTTGTAACCGATCACAGGGTGCGTCTGTCCACCGACTTGGTCGATCGACTGACCTTCAAAAAATGAATCAGTCTTGGATCACCACCAGCTACCAAGCACCTGATGCTGATGTAACTGAATAATTTTTTTTGAAATCTCAGATCTCTTCAAAGACTGCCTATGTGATGCGGAGTGACTATCCCTGATAGCTTGTAAGAACATTTTTGGTTCTGGGCGCCACCACCAGTTCCTAAGGCACAATTTTTCAGCCCGTTTCACAGGGGCGTGTAATTACAATTTTTGATGCAATACTTTGCAGCAGGGCTCATTTCAGCATTCCAACTAGAGTGTCTGTGAGGGGTTGCAGTGTTGTGGCACCAGCACCAGTGCCTAAGGCCCAATTTTTCAGCTCCTGTTCAACAGGGGCATGTAATTACAATTCTTGATCTAATATTTCACAGCAGGGCCCTGTGAGGGCTTACAGTGTTGTGGCCACAGCAACACCTAAGGCCCAAATTTCTGCTGAGTATATAGGGCAGGACCCTACTTTTAAACATCTAACTTACAAACGACTCCTACTTGCAAACGGAAGGAGACAACAGGAAGTGAGATGAAATCTACCGCTAGGAAGGGAAATTCTCTCCTGTAAGAGTTAATATGGGAAAAACATTTCTCCTTTCCACTGATGCTTTCCAATCCTTGTTCCACAAAAAAAAACAAATTCTCAAAAAACATTTGTCATTGGGACAAAAAGTGAGGTGAAATCTTCTAAAGAGGAGGAAAGACAGCAAAACAAATGTCACAGGGGTGATAACCCTTCCCTATGTTTTCCAAAAAGCTTAAAATAGATTTTTTGGCTGGAGCTAAACACGTTAAAAATGTACCCGTTCAAAATTACAAACAGATTCTACTTAACAAACCTACAATCCCTGTCTTGTTTGCACCGCCTGTATACTGCTGTTCAGAGTATATAGGGCCTTTCCTTATTTTAATTTGGGTGCGGGGTTCCCCTTAATATCCATACAAGACCCAAAGGGCCTGGTAATGGACTGGGGGGTACCCATGCCGTTTGTCTCACTGATTTTCATCCATATTGCTAGGACCCGACATGACATTAACCACTTGCCGACCGCCTCACGCCTATATACGTGAGCAGAGCGGCACGGGCAGGCAAAATCACGTACCTGAAACGTGATTGCCTTCCCGCGGGTGGGGGGTCCGATCGGACCCCCCCCCGGTGCCAGCTGCGGTCGGCATTTGGTTGGGAGCGATGAGAGACGAGGGGGAGACCATCCGATCGTGGCCCCCCCCTCGCGATCGCTCCCAGCCACTGACAAACATCCCCTGCCTCTGTATAGTACACAGAGGCAGAGGATGTGATGTCATCTCTCCTCGGCTGTCAGTTTCCGTTCCAGCGCCGAGGAGAGATGACATGTAAGTAAGTGCACAACACAAACACACACAGTAGAACATGCCAGGCATACATTACACCCCCGATCCCCCCCCGATCGCCCCCCGATCCCCCCCCAATCACCCCCCCCCTGTCACAAACTGACACCAAGCAGGTTTTTTTTTTTTTTTTTTTTTTTTTTTCCTGATTACTGCATAGTGTCAGTTTGTGACAGTTAGCAGTGTTAGGACAGTTACTGTAACCCCCCTGTAGGTCTAGGGTACCCCCCTTACCCCCCCTAATAAAGTTTTAACCCCTTGATCACCCCCCCTCACCAGTGTCGCTAAGAGATCATTTTTCTGATCGCTGTATTAGTGTCGCTGGTGACGGTAGTTAGGGACGTAAATATTTAGGTTCGCCGTCAGTGTTTTATAGCGACAGGGACCCCCATATACTATCTAATAAATGTTTTAACCCCTTGATTGCCCCCTAGTTAACCCTTTCACCACTGATCACCGTATAACCGTTACGGGTGACGCTGGTTAGTTCGTTTATTTTTTATAGTGTCAGGGCACCCGCCGTTTATTACCGAATAAAGGTTTAGCCCCCTAATCGCCCGGCGGTGATATGCGTCGCCCCAGGCAGCGTCAGATTAGCGCCAGTACCCCCCCTAATAAAGTTTTAACCCCTTGATCACCCCCTGTCGCCAGTGTCGCTAAGCGATCATTTTTCTGATCGCTGTATTAGTGTCACTGGTGACGCTAGTTAGGGACGTAAATATTTAGGTTCGCCGTCAGTGTTTTATAGCGACAGGGACCCCCATATACTATCTAATAAATGTTTTAACCCCTTGATTGCCCCCTAGTTAACCCTTTCACCACTGATCACCGTATAACTGTTACGGGTGACGCTGGTTAGTTAGTTTATTTTTTATAGTGTCAGGGCACCCGCCGTTTATTACCGAATAAAGGTTTAGCCCCCTGATCGCCCGGCGGTGATATGCGTTGCCCCAGGCAGCGTCAGATTAGCGCCAGTACCGCGAACACCCACGCACGCACCGTACACGCACCATACACCTCCCTTAGTGGTATAGTATCTGATCGGATCAATATCTGATCCGATCAGATCTATACTAGCGTCCCCAGCAGTTTAGGGTTCCCAAAAACGCAGTGTTAGCGGGATCAGCCCAGATACCTGCTAGCACCTGCGTTTTGCCCCTCCGCCCAGGCGAGCCCAGCCCACCCAAGTGCAGTATCGATCGATCACTGTCACTTACAAAACACTAAACGCATAACTGCAGCGTTCGCAGAGTCAGGCCTGATCCCTGCGATCGCTAACAGTTTTTTTGGTAGCATTTTGGTGAACTGGCAAGCACCAGCCCCAGGCAGCGTCAGATTAGCGCCAGTACCGCTAACACCCACGCACGCAGCATACGCCTCCCTTAGTGGTATAGTATCTGAACAGATCAATATCTGATCCGATCAGATCTATACTAGCGTCCCCAGCAGTTTAGGGTTCCCAAAAACGCAGTGTTAGCGGGATCAGCCCAGATACCTGCTAGCACCTGCGTTTTGCCCCTCCGCCCGGCCCGGCCCAGCCCACCCAAGTGCAGTATCGATCGATCACTGTCACCCCGGTCGTAGTCAAACCAGCACTGCAGTAACACTTGGTGACGTGGCGAGTCCCATAAGTGCAGTTCAAGCTGGTGAGGTGGCAAGCACAAGTAGTGTCCCGCTGCCACCAAAAAGACAAACACAGGCCCGTCATGCCCATAGTGCCCTTCCTGCTGCATTCGCCAATCCTAATTGGGAACCCACCGCTTCTGCAGCGCCCGTACTTCCCCCATTCACATCCCCAACCAAATGCAGTCGGCTGCATGAGAGGCATTTTCTTTATGTCCTCCCGAGTACCCCTACCCAGCGAACCCCCCAAAAAATATGTTGTGTCTGCAGCAAGCGCGGATATAGCCGTGACACCCGCTATTATTGTCCCTCCTGTCCTGACAATCCTGGTCTTTGCATTGGTGAATGTTTTGAACGCTACCATGCACTAGTTGAGTATTAGCGTAGGGTACAACATTGCACAGACTAGGCACACTTTCACAGGGTCTCCCAAGATGCCATCGCATTTTGAGAGACCCGAACCTGGAACCGGTTACAGTTATTATAGTTAGTTACAAAAAAAAGTGTAAAAAAAAAAAAACACAAACAAAAATATAAAATAAAAATAGTTGTCGTTTTATTGTTCTCTCTCTCTCTATTCTCTCTCTATTGTTCTGCTCTTTTTTACTGTATTCTATTCTGCAATGTTTTATTGTTATTGTTATTGTTATTATGTTTTATCATGTTTGCTTTTCAGGTATGCAATTTTTTTATACCTTACCGTTTACTGTGCTTTATTGTTAACCATTTTTTTGTCTTCAGGTATGCCATTCACGACTTTGAGTGGTTATACCAGAATGATGCCTGCAGGTTTAGGTATCATCTTGGTATCATTCTTTTCAGCCAGCGGTCGGCTTTCATGTAAAAGCAATCCTAGTGGCTAATTAGCCTCTAGACTGCTTTTACAAGCAGTGGGAGGGAATGCCCCCCCCCCCCAACATCTTCCGTGTTTTTCTCTGGCTCTCCTGTCTCAACAGGGAACCTGAAAATGCAGCCGGTGATTCAGCCAGCTGACCATAGAGCTGATCAGAGACCAGAGTGGCTCCAAACATCTCTATGACCTAAGAAACCGGAAGCTACGAGCATTTTATGACGTAGATTTCGCCGGATGTAAACAGCGCCATTGGGAAATTGGGAAAGCATTTTATCACACCGATCTTGGTGTGATCAGATGCTTTGAGGGCAGAGGAGAAATCTAGGGTCTAATAGACCCCAATTTTTGCAAAAAAGAGTACCTGTCACTACCTATTGCTATCATAGGGGATATTTACATTCCCTGAGATAACAATAAAAATGATTTAAAAAAAAAAAAAAATGAAAGGAACAGTTTAAAAATAAGATAAAAAAATAATAATAATAAAGAAAAAAAAAAAAAAAAAAAAAAAAAGCACCCCTGTCCCCCCTGCTCTCGCGCTAAGGTGAACGCAAGCGTTGGTCTGGCGTCAAATGTAAACAGCAATTGCACCATGCATGTGAGGTATCGCCGCGAAGGTCAGATCGAGGGCAGTAATTTTAGCAGTAGACCTCCTCTGTAAATCTAAAGTGGTAACCTGTAAAGGCTTTTAAAGGCTTTTAAAAATGTATTTAGTTTGTCGCCACTGCACGTTTGTGCGCAATTTTAAAGCATGTCATGTTTGGTATCTATGTACTCGGCCTAAGATCATCTTTTTTATCTCATCAAACATTTGGGCAATATAGTGTGTTTTAGTGCATTAAAATGTAAAAAAGTGTGTTTTTTCCCCAAAAAATGCGTTTGAAAAATCGCTGCGCAAATACTGTGTGAAAAAAAAAAATGAAACACCCACCATTTTAATCTGTAGGACATTTGCTTTAAAAAAAATATATAATGTTTGGGGGTTCAAAGTAATTTTCTTGCAAAAAAAAATTATTTTTTTATGTAAACAATAAGTGTCAGAAAGGGCTTTGTCTTCAAGTGGTTAGAAGAGTGGGTGATGTGTGACATAAGCTTCTAGATGTTGTGCATAAAATGCCAGGACAGTTCAAACCCCCCCCAAATGACCCCATTTTGGAAAGTAGACACCCCAAGCTATTTGCTGAGAGTCATGTTGAGTCCATGGAATAATTTATATTGTGACACAAGTTGCGGGAAAGAGACAATTTTTTATTTTTTTTATTTTTTTTTGCGCAAAGTTGTCACTAAATGATATATTGCTCAAACATGCCATGGGAATATGTGAAATTACACCCCAAAATACATTCTGCTGCTTCTCCTGAGTACGGGGATACCACATGTGTGAGACTTTTTGGGAGCCTAGCCGCGTACGGGACCCCGAAAACCAAGCACCGCCTTCAGGCTTTCTAAGGCCGTAAATTTTTGATTTCACTCTTCACCGCCTATCACAGTTTCGGGGGCCATGGAATGCCCAGGTGGCAAAAAAAAACCCCAAATGACCCCATTTTGGAAAGTAGACACCCCAAGCTATTTGATGAGAGGTATAGTGAGTATTTTGCAGACCTCACTTTTTGTCACAAAGTTTTGAAAATTGAAAAAAGAAAAAAAAAATTTTTTTTTCTCGTCTTTCTTTATTTTCAAAAACAAATGAGAGCTGCAAAATACTCACCATGCCTCTCAGCAAATAGCTTGGGGTGTCTACTTTCCAAAATGAGGTCATTTGGGGGGGTTTGTGCCACCTGGGCATTCCATGGCCTCCGAAACTGTGATAGGCAGTGAGGAGTAAAATCAAAAATGTACGCCCTTAGAAATCCTGAAGGCAGTGCTTGGTTTTCGGGGTCCCGTACGCGGCTAGGCTCCTAAAAAGTCCCACACATGTGGTATCCCCGTACTCAGGAGAAGCAGCTAAATGTATTTTGGGGTGCAATTCCACATATGCCCATGGCCTGTGTGAGCAATATATCATTTAGTGACAACTTTGTGCAAAAAAAAAAAAAAAAAAAAAAAAATTGTCACTTTCCCGCAACTTGTGTCAAAATATAAAACATTCCATGGACTCAACATGCCTCAAAGCAAATAGCTTGGGGTGTCTACGTTCCAAAATGGGGTCATTTGGGGGGGGTTTATGTCATCTGGGCATTTTATGGCCTTCAAAACCGTGATAGGTAGTGAGGAGTAAAATCAAAAATGTACGCCCTTAGAAATCCTGAAGGCGGTGCTTGGTTTTCGGGGCCCCGTACGCGGCTAGGCTCCCAAAAAGTCCCACACATGTGGTATCCCCGTACTCAGGAGAAGCAGCTAAATGTATTTTGGGGTGCAATTCCACATATGCCCATGGCCTGTGTGAGCAATATATCATTTAGTGACAACTTTTTGTAATTTTTTTTTTTTTTTTTTTTTTTTTGTCATTATTCAATCACTTGGGACAAAAAAAATGAATATTCAATGGGCTCAACATGCCTCTCAGCAAATTCCTTGGGGTGTCTACTTTCCAAAATGGGGTCATTTGTGGGGGTTTTGTACTGCCCTGCCATTTTAGCACCTCAAGAATCGACATAGGCAGTCATAAATTAAAGGCTGTGTAAATTCCAGAAAATGTACCCTAGTTTGTAGACGCTATAACTTTTGCGCAAACCAATAAATATACACTTATTGACATTTTTTTTACCAAAGACATGTGGCCGAATACATTTTGGCCTAAATGTATGACTAAAATTGAGTTTATTGGATTTTTTTTAGAACAAAAAGTAGAAAATATCATTTTTTTTCAAAATTTTCGGTCTTTTTCCGTGTATAGCGCAAAAAATAAAAACGGCAGAGGTGATCAAATACCATCAAAAGAAAGCTCTATTTGTGGGAAGAAAAGGACGCAAATTTCGTTTGGGTACAGCATTGCATGACCGCGCAATTAGCAGTTAAAGCGACGCAGTGCCGAATTGTAAAAAGTGCTCTGGTCAGGAAGGGGGTAAATCCTTCCGGGGCTGAAGTGGTTAAACCCGCAAGCAGTTTTAAATGAGATTTTTTCCTTTAAAAATGACATTTGGTGCAGGGACTGTTCTAAACACGGGAAACACGCGTCACTTTACAGGCATACTATAGACACCCCCCAGGTACGATATTTAAAGGAATATTTCACTTTTTTTTTTTTACTTTAAGCATCATTAAAATCACTGCTCCCGAAAAAACTGCCATTTTTAAAAGTTTTTTTTTGCATTGATACATGTCCCCTGGGGTAGGCCCCCGGGTCCCCAAACCCTTTTTAGGACAATACCATGCAAATTAGCCTTTAAAATGAGCACTTTTGATTTTGAACGTTCGAGTCCCATAGACGTCAATGGGGTTCTAACGTTCGTGCGAATTTTCGGTCCGTTCGCAGGTTCTGGTGCGAACCGAACCGGGGGATGTTCTGCTCATCCCTAGTCCCCAGCAGTTTAGGGTTCCCAAAAACGCAGTGTTAGCGGGATCAACCCAGATACCTGCTAGCACCTGCGTTTTGCCCCTCCGCCTGGCCCAGCCAAGCCCACCCAAGTGCAGTATCGATCGATCACTGTCACTTACAGAACACTAAACACATAACTGCAGCGTTCGCAGAGTCAGGCCTGATCCCTGCGATCGCTAACAGTTTTTTTGGTAGCGTTTTGGTGAACTGGCAAGCACCAGCGGCCTAGTACACCCCGGTCGTAGTCAAACCAGCACTGCAGTAACACTTGGTGACGTGGCGAGTCCCATAAGTGCAGTTCAAGCTGGTGAGGTGGCAAGCACAAGTAGTGTCCCGCTGCCACCAAGAAGACAAACACAGGCCCGTCGTGCCCATAATGCCCTTCCTGCTGCATTCGCCAATCCGAATTGGGAACCCACCGCTTCTGCAGCACCCGTACTTCCCCCATTCACATCCCCAACCAAATGCAGTCGGCTGCATGAGAGGCATTTTCTTTATGTCCTCCCGAGTACCCCTACCCAACGAACCCCCCAAAAAAGAGGTTGTGTCTGCAGCAAGCGCGGATATAGGCGTGACACCCGCTATTATTGTCCCTCCTGTCCTGACAATCCTGGTCTTTGCATTGGTGAATGTTTTGAACACTACCATTCACTAGTTGAGTATTAGCGTAGGGTACAGCATTGCACAGACTAGGCACACTTTCACAGGGTCTCCCAAGATGCCATCGCATTTTGAGAGACCCGAACCTGGGACCACTTAGTTATAAAAGTTAGTTACAAAAAAAAAAAAAAAGTGAAAATATATATATATATATATATATATATATATATATATATATATATATATATATATATATATAGTTGTCGTTTTATTGTTCTCTCTCTCTATTCTCTCTATTGTTCTGCTCTTATACTGTATTCTATTCTGCAATGTTTTATTGTTATTATGTTTTATCATGTTTGCTTTTCAGGTATGCAATTAGCCTCTAGACTGCTTTTACAAGCAGTGGGAGGGAATGCCCCCCCCCCCCCACCGTCTTCCGTGTTTTTCTCTGGCTCTCCTGTCTCAACAGGGAACCTGAGAATGCAGCCGGTGATTCAGCCAGCTGACCATAGAGCTGATCAGAGACCAGAGTGGCTCCAAGCATCTCTGTGGCCTAAGAAACCGGAAGCTACGAGCATTTCATGACTTAGATTTCGCCGGATGTAAACAGCGCCATTGGGAAAGCATTTTATCACACCGATCTTGGTGTGGTCAGATGCTTTGAGGGCAGAGGAGAGATCTAGGGTCTAATAGACCCCAATTTTTTCAAAAAAAGAGTACCTGTCACTACCTATTGCTATCATAGGGGATATTTACATTCCCTGAGAGAACAATAAAGATTAAAAAAAAAAATGAAAGGAACAGTTTAAAAATAAGATAAAAAAGCAAAAAAAAAAAAAAAAAAAAAAAAGCACCCCTATCCCCCCCTGCTCTCGCGCAAAGGCGAACGCAAGCGTCTGTCTGGCGTCAAATGTAAACAGCAATTGCACCATGCATGTGAGGTGTCACCGCGAAGGTCAGATCGAGGGCAGTAATTTTTGCAGTAGACCTCCTCTGTAAATCTAAAGTGGTAACCTGTAAAGGCTTTTAAAAATGTATTTAGTTTGTCGCCACTGCACGTTTGTGCGCAATTTTAAAGCATGTCATGTTTGGTATCCATGTACTCGGCCTAAGATCATCTTTTTTTATTCCATCAAACATTTGGGCAATAGTGTGCTTTAGTGCATTAAAAATTTAAAAAAAAAGTGTGTTTTTTCCCCAAAAAAATGCGTTTGAAAAATCGCTGCGCAAATACTGTGTGAAAAAAAAAAATGAAACACCCACCATTTTAATCTGTAGGGCATTTGCTTTAAAAAAAATATATAATGTTTCGGGGTTCAAAGTAATTTTCTTGCAAAAAAAAATATTTTTTCATGTAAACAAAAAGTGTTAGAAAGGGCTTTGTCTTCAAGTGGTTAGAAGAGTGGGTGATGTGTGACATAAGCTTCTAAATGTTGTGCATAAAATGCCAGGACAGTTCAAACCCCCCCCCCAAATGACCCCATTTTGGAAAGTAGACACCCCAAGCTATTTGCTGAGAGGCATGTCGAGTCCATGGAATATTTTATATTGTGACACAAGTTGCGGGAAAGAGACAATGTTTTTTTTTGCACAAAGTTGTCACTAAATGATATATTGCTCAAACATGCCATGGAAATATGTGGAATTGCACCCCAAAATACATTCTGTTGCTTCTCCTGAGTACGAGGATACCACGTGTGAGACTTTTTGGGAGCCTATCCGCGTACGGGGCACCGAAAACCAAGCACTGCCTTCAGGCTTTCTAAGGGCGTAAATTTTTGATTTCATTCTTCACTGCCTATCACAGTTTCGGAGGCCATGGAAGGCCCAGGTGGCACAACCCCCCCCCCCCCCCCCAAATGACTCCATTTTGGAAAGTAGACACCCCAAGCTATTTGCTTAGAGGTATAGTGCGTATTTTGCAGACCTCACTTTTTGTCACAAAGTTTTGAAAATTGAAAAAAAAAGTTTTCTTGTCTTTCTTCATTTTCAAAAACAAATGAGAGCTGCAAAATACTCACCATGCCTCTCAGCAAATAGCTTGGGGTGTCTACTTTCCAAAATGGGGTCATTTGGGGGGGGGGGGGGTGCCACCTGGGCATTCCATGGCCTCCGAAACTGTGATAGGCAGTGAAGAGTGAAATCAAAAATTTACACCCTTGGAAATCCTGAAGGCGGTGATTGGTTTTCGGGGCCCCATACGTGGCTAGGTTCCCAAAAAGTCCTACACATGTGGTATCCCCGTACTCAGGAGAAGCAGCTAAATGTATTTTGGGGTGCAATTCCACATATGCCCATGGCCTGTGTGAGCAATATATCATTGAGTGACAACTTTGTGCAAAAAAAAAAAAAAAAAAGTCACTTTCCCGCAACTTGTGTCAAAATATAAAATATTCCATGGACTTAACATGCCTCTCAGCAAATAGCTTGGGGTGTCTACTTTCCAAAATGGGGTTATTTGGGTTGGTTTTGTGCCATCTGGGCACTTTATGGCCTTCAAAACTGATAGGTAGTGAGGAGTGAAATCAAAAATTTACACCCTTAGAAATCCTGAAGGCGGTGCTTGGTTTTCGGGGCCCCGTACGCGGCTAGGTTCCCAAAAAGTCCTACACATGTGGTATCCCCATACCTCAGGAGAAGCAGCTAAATGTATTTTGGGGTGCAATTCCACATATGCCCATGGCCTGTGTGAGCAATATATCATTGAGTGACAACTTTGTGCAAAAAAAAAAAAAAAAAAAGTCACTTTCCCGCAACTTGTGTCAAAATATAAAATATTCCATGGACTTAACATGCCTCTCAGCAAATAGCTTGGGGTGTCTACTTTCCAAAATGGGGTTATTTGGGTTGGTTTTGTGCCATCTGGGCACTTTATGGCCTTCAAAACTGATAGGTAGTGAGGAGTGAAATCAAAAATTTACACCCTTAGAAATCCTGAAGGCGGTGCTTGGTTTTCGGGGCCCCGTACGCGGCTAGGTTCCCAAAAAGTCCTACACATGTGGTATCCCCATACCTCAGGAGAAGCAGCTAAATGTATTTTGGGGTGCAATTCCACATAGGCCCATGGCCTGTGTGAGCAATATATATCATTTAGTGACAACTTTTTGTAAATATTTTTTTTTGTCATTATTCAATCACTTGGGACAAAAAAAAATAAACATTTAATTGGTTCAACATGCCTCTCAGCAATTTTCTTGTGGTGTCTTCTTTCCAAAATGGGGTCATTTGGGGGGGGGGTTTGTACTGCCCTGCCATTTTTGCACCTCAAGAAATGACAGGCTGTCATAAACTAAAAGCTTTGTAAATTCCAGAAAATGTACCCTAGTTTGTAGACGCTATAACTTTTGCGCAAACCAATAAATATACGCTTATTGACATTTTTTACCAAAGATGTGGCCGAATACATTTTGGCCTAAATGTATGACTTAAATTGAGTTTATTGGATTTTTTTTATAACAAACAGTAGAAAATATTATTTTTTTTTTCAAAATTTTCTGTCTTTTTCCGTTTATAGCGCAAAAAATAAAAAAACCGGCAGAGGTGATCAAATACCATCAAAAGAAAGCTCTATTTGTGGGAAGAAAAGGACGCAAATTTCGTTTGGGTACAGCATTGCATGACCACGCAATTAGCAGTTAAAGCGACGCAGTGCCAAATTGGAAAAAGTCTTCTGGTCCTTAGGCAGCATAATGATCCGGGGCTAAAGTGGTTAATAAGGCAATTGGCCTATAGCTGGAGCAGTTGGTTTTGTCTTTTCCTTCCTTAGGAATTATTGTTATGTATGCTTAGAGTCATTCTCTTCTTACTTCTTTACCTTCTCCGATTCCATTCAGATATTCACAGAACCTTGGTGTCAACTGTTCCTGGAATTTATTTGTAATATTTAATCGTAAACCCGTCTGGCCCAGGGCTTTTACCTGAGGGTGTATCTTTCATGGCCATTCTGATTTCGTCTTGCGTTATCTTTTTTTCTAACTCTCGCTGTTGTTCAGGTTGGATTTTTGGTAGTTTAGCTTTTTTTAAATAGGTTTGTATCTTCTTCCTTCTTTTTCTAATTGTGGTTCTTTATTGAATATAATGAACTATAGTATTGTAAGGCTTAAAAGGCTTGTGCAATATCTGTTGTCGTATGTTTTATTTCTCCCTTATTTTTTATCTTCTCTATATAGTTTAAGGTCCTCTTTTTTTCTTAACATATTTGCAAGATATTTGCCAGGTTTGTTTCCACTCTTAAATCTCTTTTGCAATACCCAGTTATGCTCTCTCTCTTTTCATATTCTGTTAATTGATCTCTTTTTAGGGTTAGGGTCCCTGTAGATTTTTTTTTCAGCCAGTTTTTTGTGTCTTTGTTCCAGATTATGGATTTATTTTATGGTTCGCATCATGTTTTAATTTCTTTCCTTCTTTTTTCCTGCCCCAATCGAAATTAATTTGCCCCTAGTAACGGATTTATGTGCCTCCCATAGAGTTGCTTTTGACAGGTCAGGGGTGTCATTCTCCAGGAAGCATTTTTCGATCTCTTCTGTTATAGTTTTTTCGATATCTCTGTCATCTAATAGATCTTCGTTGATTTTCCATGTACCTGGCCCCATAGGTTCCCTCTTCATCTTTAACATTGCTGGGGAGTGGTCTGATATTGTTGTTACTCCTATTGTTGTTTATATTAACTCCTCCAGGCTTCTATGTTCCACCATGATATAGTTCAGTCTAGAGTATGTTCCGTGTACTGTGGAATAATATTTATAATCTTTTGTACTCGGATGTTGCACCTGCCATGCATCTACCAGTTGATATTCAAATTTCTTTTTGATCTTCCTTAGTTGTGATGTTTCTCTGTCCGGCGCAACTGATGTACTGTCTAGTTTGTGGTCCATGGGGAAGTTGACATCTCCAGCCAGTATTAATTTACCCTGTTTAAACTCTGTCAGAGTCTTTTAAACACTTCCACCAGATAGTTTTTGGGGTTTTTGTTGGGACAGTAAACATTGGCTAGCGTATATTTCGTACCCCATATTGTCCCTATAAGGAAGCGTCCTTCTGGATCGACTTTTCTCTTCTCCAATACAAAACCAATGTTTTTCCTAAATCCATTTGCGACTCCTTTACCCTTTCTGATTGGTGAATCACCGAAGTACCACGTTGGGATATTTCTTGAATATAGTTTGACATTTGAGTCCTGAGTAATGTGTGTCTCCTGTAAAAAAAAAAAAAAAAAAAAGATTCCGGCCGTACTTCTAATTCTCGTAGTGTTACCCGTCTCATTTTAGGCGAGTTTAAGCCTCGAACATTATAAGTCAGGAAATTAATATTATGTATTGCCTCTATTCCACTGTATTTCCCACGTGTCCCCCCTTGGACGTCCCCACCCCCCGATCGGTACAGAAACCTTGGGGTGGGGGGGGTCCACACGTGGGGCGACACGCAGGAATGCTTGATTTCCTCTTTATTTTCCATCTTCCTTCTTTTGAAATAGGCACAGGAGCCCGTATGTCTTCCTGATGAAACAAACCTTGTCCCTCCCCAACCCTCCCGCCTCCCTCCCCACCCCCCCTTCCCACTCTCCCCCCTCCCATCCCACCCCCAAACCCTGGGACTTTTGACCTCTTGGTCATGAGCGGGGATCTTATTTCTTTTTTTCCTTTTCTCATTTCTCTCTTCTTTTATCTCTAGATGTTCTCAGTTCCTACTCCTGTGTTTGAGGTGGAGTTCTACTTGGCGCTTCAAAACTACTTCTCCCTTACCGTTGGAATGGTAGCTTCTGGGCATGCCTCGCATCGGTGCCCCCCCCCCCCCACCTTCTACAAAAAAATAAAATAAAAATAGCAAAAATCAGGAAATTCATCAATACATCTCAGTTTGGTAGTTCTTCCATTTCTTTTTACCATCAGACATGATGGAAATCCCCAGTTGTATTGGATTTCTAAGTCCTGCAGTATTTTTAATAAGGGTTTTAAGGTCCTTCTCAGGAGTTTCCTGCGAGAGATCTTGGAAGATTTGAATTTCCTTTGAAGATGATTGGTGATTTCCCCTTCAAGTTTCTTCAGATTTGACTTTTTACCTCCCAGCTTTCAAATCTGACTATTATATCTCTTGGGGTGTCACTCGGCAATGCTTGCGGTCTCCTTGTTCTTTGCACTCTTTCGATCTTAATCTCATTTGTTTCTTCCTTTAAGATGATTGGATTGAAGACCTGTCCGATTACTTCCTTCAAATTTTCTGTCTGGGAGGATTCCGGGAGTCCTCGGATTCTTAAGTTCTTCCTCCGGTCCCTGTTCTCCTGATCTGTACGCCTGCTCCTGATGTTTTAATTTCAGAGTTTTAATATCTCTTTTCAGTTCTTTAATCATTTTTTCGTGGAAATCTGTCTTTTTTTCCTCTTCTTCTACTCTAGCAAGCATATGTCCCATGTCTTTATGGATTACGGCCATTTCTGTTTTTACGGAATTTTCCAGGGCCGCAAACATTCTTTCTTTCCATATCTATTTTTGTTGGTAATTGGACCGTGTTATGTTGCTCGACTCTAGTGAATGGATCTGGTTCAAGTTCCTGGTCCAATCTGATTTCTTTTTTTTTTAATCCAGAAAACTTTTATTGAAAATTAAAAGCATACAGTCCAAAGATCTACATTCCAGGCATTTATAACAACATATACCTTTACAAGTTCCCTGAGAACCAAGCCTCATCGATACAGTTTGTAATTTCGCATTTCTACCCCATTCAGATAAAACACCCCTCACAAAATCTATTACTTCTATAATCAAATAACACTAAGCTTCTGGACTACTCCTCTATGGCAGCACAACCCACCCAACTTGGTTTAACAGAATATGGGAGTGTGCAATCCCTTCAGCCCACGTTAAGTCGCAAGAGTCTATCCATGACTAGGTCCTCCGGGGGCAGTCCTGGAGTTCCCAGCTATGGCTCCCACAGTTTTTCAAATTTAATGGCACAGCCTCTATGTTGGTATATAATTTTCTCCATTGGTAGCGTGTTACCTACTGCAGTAATCTATTCCTTAACCAATGGGGGTGATTCAGACTTCCAATGCAACATGATCAACTTACGAGCCATGAAGAGGGCCCTAGTAAGACCTTCTCTGGTGTGTGGTTCCCACTCCAATTCGTCCAGCAAATTCAGAATGCACCGTCTAGGGTCCAGAGGAATCTGCACCCGAAACACTGCAAAAAGGACATCTATTACCCCCCTCCAGTATACATGCAATTTGGAGCAATGCCAGAGCATGTGTATCAACTCACCATGGTCCCTTTTGCATCTAGTGCACAAAGGGGTGGGTATCAGTCCCATGACATGCAATCTATGTGGCCTGTAATATACTCTCAGAAGTGTATATAATTTTGTCAACCTTTGTGTCACATTCAGGGAGCAAATGGTGACTGATTGTAGGGCCTCCTCCCACTGATCCTCATTCAGGGGTCCCATGTCTGCTTCCCATTTTCTTTTAACGGTAAGAGGGTGTTTTAAGAGGTACTTGCTCAATAGTGCGTAGTAACACTGGGAGATAAATCCTTTAGATATCTCCGCAGTCTTAAGTTGAGAAAGAATGGGAGTAGGTTCCATATGCCACTCGGAGGTCATAGACTGGGCTATAAAAGCATGTCTGAGTTGCATATAGTAGAATTGCATATGTTGTGGTAACCCATATTTCTCTCTCAAAGTTTCAAAAGACAATAATTTCCCATTACTAATAACTTGAATCAAGTAAAAAATGCCATGTCTCTTCCACCTTTCTGCATGCTGCAATTTAGCCAACTCAGGGTAGGACTCATTTGCCCAGATAGGGCTCCAATCGGATTTCTGATATGGTACTACTGTCTATCATCTTTTGTCTATGTCTTTAGTATGTCCCTTTTTTTTTCCTTTTTTTCTTTATTCTCTGGTTGTCACCCTTTTGTGTTTAGTTGTTTTTCTGTTACTGATGTAGCCCCTTCACCATCTCCTCCCTGAGTCATGTATCTATTCGTCGGGCCGTGTGTGGGGCTTAAACTCGGGCATGGAGATTTAGCCACCACTCCATCTCCCCTTCCAGACTTACCCCTCATTTTCTAAATTATGGCAAAAAAAAAAAAAAAACCCAAGGAGAGGCAGAGTGAAAAGGGAGGGGGGGGATAGGTGAGCCGCAGTACCCTTATAGCCCGTATGACCTGTTGCTCAGATCACAGCGGTGTCAGCAGTGTCGCGTTAGGCCCACCGCAGTTAATTCAACAAACTGAGTTAATTAGTGATTGATTTGATTGATTTTAATGGCTCTGTACAACTTCTATGATTCTCTTTTTCCCCTTTTCTTCCTTTTTCTTTTTTCTCTCTCCCTTCCTTTCTCCTTTCCCCCGCCTTTTGCCTGTAATCAATCTGTGTTTAACCATTGTTGGTATTCTGTAGTCTGTACTTTAGTATAGCCATGTATAACCGACACGTGTGAGGAAAAAAAAAACCAAAACAGTAAATAACAGTGAATGGCGGTGTCTTCTGTCTCTGCTTATCAGTGCCAATACCAGTTCCAGTAATCACATCTCCTATGTATATGACATTACATTTGTTCATCTGTGGGAAGTAAGATACCTCTTTTTTTTTTTTTACCCCATATCTTTTACTTATCTGAGGGGGGGGGGGGGGAGTATGGTCAGTCCTTTGGTCTGCTGCAGTAACCTCCGCAAGGCTTCGGTGAGACGACGTCCAGCTCAGGCTTTTTCCCTTTATGGTCGTTCCACCAAACTCTGGGCTCCAGGGAGCCTCTTCCCTCTGACCTGTGCGCTCTCGTCACTGGGAGTCTCGGCTCCAATCCCGCCGACGGTCTGGCTCAGTTGGGGAGAGGGGGAGGTTTCCCCCGGCAATCTCCTGGTGTACTAGTTCATCCCTCTCCCTTTCAGTTGGGACGGCATTTAGGGGCTTGAGTCAGGAATCTCCGAACGGGGGGGGGGAGGGACGAAGGCTTCAGCGTTCACTGACAAAGCGACGAGAAGCCGCTGAGGACTTTCCGTCGCAGACACAGCTTCCCCCATTCATCCAGCGTCTTCCGTGTATGAGGTATACAAACTGCGACCTGCTCACTTAGCGTCGCTGAACGGGTGTCTGTCAGTCTGGCGGGGTGTAGGGTATGGGGGGTGCCGTTATCCATTTGTTTAGCGAGGTTTCATGGGGGTGGAAACCCGGAGCTCCTATGGCATGCGCCATTACTAGACTCCTCCCAAGACAAAGCCCTTTCTGACACTTTTTGTTTACATAAAATTAATATTTTTTTTGATAGAAAATTGAACCCCCAAACATTATATATTTTTTAAAGCAAAGGCCCTACAGATTAAAATGGTGGGTATTGCAACTTTTTTTCTCAGAGTATTTGCGCAGCGATTTTTCAAACGCATTTAAAAAAAAAAAAAAACACTTTTTTTTTATTTTAATGCACTAAATCACACTATATTGCCCAAATGTTTGATGAAATAAAAAAGATGATCTTATGCCGAGTACATGGATACCAAACATGACATACTTTAAAATTGCGCACAAACGTGCAGCGACAACAAACTACATACATTTTTAAAAGCCTTTAAAAACCTTTACAGGTTATCACTTTAGATTTATATGGAATCAACAATAAGAAAAGGAGCCAATGTTTGAGCTTTCCCGGGAATCACTGTCACATCCCATGTAAGGAAGAAAAACAAAAAAGGAGGGTGTGCCCCAGAGGGATAATATGGACAGTGTATCACCGGGAAACCAAGTGGCTGGTGCAGAGAATCAGATATACAATTTTGTTAAAATTAATAACAACGATTTTTATTGGTTACAAAGTGTACAAAATGTTCTATAATATAAAAAGCAAAACAAAAAGAGGTAGAAAAGACAGTAATCAAACATAATCAAACTGCTAAGGTGCTGTCATGCAACAACCCAGGAAATTCAAGAATTTCTTCGCTGGGGTGAAAGTACGGCAACACGTGTTACTCTACATGTTTCGGAATATAGAAAGGCTCAATTCCTTCTATACTGTATATTTCCTTCTTCGGGAGTTTCAAAGTAGCAGTTTAGATAAATTTCTAAGGAAAAGAAAAACAAGGATATATATGTAGGTATGTATCACAGAGTATAAGTATGATTAGCACCAGCATGGAGTATAAAACAGTTGTGTTACCAAGTATAAGAGACTGTTAAACTTTAAGCAAAGCAAAAGGATAAAAACAGAATCTCAGTCTGAACAGGCATGAACATTTTGGTGTACTCACTAGAAAACTTGTCTCTTCAGCATAAAAGTTGCACACACAGGCATCAAGAGATGGACTCCCACCTCCTTCAGTCCAGAGGATTGAGGTTGATTGAGTGGAAAGCCAGCAGTAAGTGTAGCTGTATGATTGGAACCCAGGAGAGGAAAGGAAAAATCTGGGGTGCTTTGCACATTCCAGACTTGGAGTGGATCACCACAGAGGCGGCCGGCCAGGGCTCACAAGAGCCACTAATGTTAGGCGGTCCAAGCACACATCTATGAAATTGGAATTAAAAAGAGAAAATCAGAGGTATATTTTGCTATTTACAAGCAATGAGTATGTAAAGCAAAATGCAGGGTGCTTGGCTCTCCAAGTTCATGCCTTGGGGTGTAGGGGTATGTAAAAGGAATAATCAATATGTATAGTAAATGAGGCTGTAATTACATACCTAATTTCTGGTGTTTCTCAGCATAGGCATACACTAACAGGGAAAGCAAGATCCTCTTGGCTGTGTAGCAGAGGAAGTGTGTGTATGAGTGGTAATAAGTACACTGTGTGGGGCGGGGTGTGGAGTCAATCATTAGCTTCAAGGGCGGGGTAAGCTCAAATGCAAATGACACAGCTGATTTGTAGGTAAGCAGAAGCGTACCTCACCAGGTGATCATCAGCTGTCTGTGTGAGTGATGTGTGGGCCGCACACTGCGATTCCTCAGCCTAAGCAGCGGAGGACGCCAGCACGTCAAAAGGCGCGGTGACATCATCCGCTGACAAAGGCCGCCGACACGGAAAGACAGCAGGCTGGCGGGGTCAGGATGGAAAACTACCATATGCGCAGGCACGAGACCGATCGTCGTGCGCATGCGCATCAGCACTGCTAAAAGAGTGCCTCGGTCTCCCTGAGAAAAAAGAGAGACAGAGGCCTTTCCGTGTCGGGGAGCACCGATGAGCCATCCCAGCGGGGACCCGGGCCCAAGCCGGGATCGTGGGTTCAATAATTGTGTATAATTAGCGTAAGTACTTTGAAGAAAATTCAATTGATCTCTCATGGATTAGCTGGACGTGGGAGTTCCATCTTTACATTGTAATGCATCCCTGGAAATAAAGCATAAACATATATAAGTACAAATTCTTGTTATTCAAGTACAAATGTATATTGAAGACAGACAAGTAGGATGACAATTAAAGTGAATACATTTGTTTAATGTTCCTCCCTTTAATAGGGTGGACCTTTGACTGTGTCCAAAATTGACATTTATTTAAACCCAAAATTCAGACTGGTAGGGAGCATGATGGCGAAGAGTGTGATAAGAATGGGTTAGAGTGACAAGCAGGGAATCATAGGTGTGCGCAGCCTATTATATTAGGATGTGCACCCCAAAGCTCAAACACACGTGCCTTACTCTGCAGCCTCAGCTGCACAGGGCAGTGAATGAATCAGAAGTGCTCTGTACTGAGGGACTTCCTGTTCAGTCACAAACTGAAGCATAGCAAACAGTTTACTATGCTTCTGTTATGAATGGGCACAGTGAGTGAGTGTGTTTACTGTGTTCCCTTAAAGAAGGAAAGGGCCATCCCCCACAGCACCCCGCAGTGGGGAGAGTAGGGAAGCCAGCATCACTGCGGGGTGGGGTAACCCAGGCAGTAGGCTGTATGGGTACCGTACATAGTGATTAGGGTGTGCCCAGGCACACCTGGCACACCCCCTGCACACGCCTATGCAGGGAATTGTTGTAAAACATTAACCAAAGAATATCTGCCAGATACCACACACTAGTAAACCCGGTAAGACAGAGGTTGATGAGTATATATGAAGGATGGGGGATAGTGAGGAATACTAGATCGCCAGATAAGAGGAAAAAATAAGACCAGGTGGCTTAATGTGGTAAGTATTAATCCTATAGTTCTTTGTCATAGCCTCCTGTGGAGAAACCAAGAAGAAAGGGTTTTAAATTAAAAGCTTTGTTTAAGCCTGGTGGCATTGTCGCATCAAGGTTGGATATGCAGCGGAGTTCCCGTTGTAGGAGAATCTTGTTAAGGTCTCCCCCACGAGAACTCGGATACAAGCGATCCAGAATTAGTACCGAAACTTTGGGGCATATACCTCCATGAACTTGGGTCACATGCCTGCCCAGGGGGAGGTCAGGATCAGCAGCTTGTATCGCTCTAAGGTGGCGATAGATGCGTTGCCATAATTTTTGTAGCGTTTTCCCCACATAAAAACAACCGCAATGGCATGTTAGCATGTATACCACTCCTATTGTTTGGCAATTTGCGAAATGTTTTGGAACAAAACGCTTCCCGTTTGGTAGGAGTATATTCTTACGTATGTCCATGTACTTGCAGTAGGCACATGACCCACATTGGAACGTGCCTACTGCTTTACAGGGATCACCTCTTTCCTGTCCTTTAAACTCACTTTTGACTAGTAAGTCTCCCACAGAGGTGGAACGTCTGTATGTGATTGGAGGTCTAGGGGGCACTAATGGACCTATAGTTGGGTCTAAAGTCAGTAAATGCCAGTATTTCTGGCAGATCTGTCTGTTTTTTTTATGATCGTTTGTATATGTTGTAATTATTCTAGTTGGGGCATCAGTAATGGATTTTTGTTTGGGAATTAGTAGTTGGCGTCTGTCTTTTTGGTTGGCACGTCTGAATGCTCTTTTCAGGCATTTATGGCTATATCCGCGCTGTATTAATCGACACTTTAATTTATAGTCATAAATGTCTGAAAAGAGCATGCAAGTACATGGACATACGTAAGAATATACTCCTACCAAACGGGAAGCGTTTTGTTCCAAAACATTTCGCAAATTGCCAAACAATAGGAGTGGTATACATGCTAACATGCCATTGCGGTTGTTTTTATGTGGGGAAAACGCTACAAAAATTATGGCAACGCATCTATCGCCACCTTAGAGCGATACAAGCTGCTGATCCTGACCTCCCCCTGGGCAGGCATGTGACCCAAGTTCATGGAGGTATATGCCCCAAAGTTTCGGTACTAATTCTGGATCGCTTGTATCCGAGTTCTCGTGGGGGAGACCTTAACAAGATTCTCCTACAACGGGAACTCCGCTGCATATCCAACCTTGATGCGACAATGCCACCAGGCTTAAACAAAGCTTTTAATTTAAAACCCTTTCTTCTTGGTTTCTCCACAGGAGGCTATGACAAAGAACTATAGGATTAATACTTACCACATTAAGCCACCTGGTCTTATTTTTTCCTCTTATCTGGCGATCTAGTATTCCTCACTATCCCCCATCCTTCATATATACTCATCAACCTCTGTCTTACCGGGTTTACTAGTGTGTGGTATCTGGCAGATATTCTTTGGTTAATGTTTTACAACAATTCTCTGCATAGGCGTGTGCAGGGGGTGTGCCAGGTGTGCCTGGGCACACCCTAATCACTATGTACGGTACCCATACAGCCTACTGCCTGGGTTACCCCACCCCGCAGTGATGCTGGCTTCCCTACTCTCCCCACTGCGGGGTGCTGTGGGGGATGGCCCTTTCCTTCTTTAAGGGAACACAGTAAACACACTCACTCACTGTGCCCATTCATAACAGAAGCATAGTAAACTGTTTGCTATGCTTCAGTTTGTGACTGAACAGGAAGTCCCTCAGTACAGAGCACTTCTGATTCATTCACTGCCCTGTGCAGCTGAGGCTGCAGAGTAAGGCACGTGTGTTTGAGCTTTGGGGTGCACATCCTAATATAATAGGCTGCGCACACCTATGATTCCCTGCTTGTCACTCTAACCCATTCTTATCACACTCTTCGCCATCATGCTCCCTACCAGTCTGAATTTTGGGTTTAAATAAATGTCAATTTTGGACACAGTCAAAGGTCCACCCTATTAAAGGGAGGAACATTAAACAAATGTATTCACTTTAATTGTCATCCTACTTGTCTGTCTTCAATATACATTTGTACTTGAATAACAAGAATTTGTACTTATATATGTTTATGCTTTATTTCCAGGGATGCATTACAATGTAAAGATGGAACTCCCACGTCCAGCTAATCCATGAGAGATCAATTGAATTTTCTTCAAAGTACTTACGCTAATTATACACAATTATTGAACCCACGATCCCGGCTTGGGCCCGGGTCCCCGCTGGGATGGCTCATCGGTGCTCCCCGACACGGAAAGGCCTCTGTCTCTCTTTTTTCTCAGGGAGACCGAGGCACTCTTTTAGCAGTGCTGATGCGCATGCGCACGACGATCGGTCTCGTGCCTGCGCATATGGTAGTTTTCCATCCTGACCCCGCCAGCCTGCTGTCTTTCCGTGTCGGCGGCCTTTGTCAGCGGATGATGTCACCGCGCCTTTTGACGTGCTGGCGTCCTCCGCTGCTTAGGCTGAGGAATCGCAGTGTGCGGCCCACACATCACTCACACAGACAGCTGATGATCACCTGGTGAGGTACGCTTCTGCTTACCTACAAATCAGCTGTGTCATTTGCATTTGAGCTTACCCCGCCCTTGAAGCTAATGATTGACTCCACACCCCGCCCCACACAGTGTACTTATTACCACTCATACACACACTTCCTCTGCTACACAGCCAAGAGGATCTTGCTTTCCCTGTTAGTGTATGCCTATGCTGAGAAACACCAGAAATTAGGTATGTAATTACAGCCTCATTTACTATACATATTGATTATTCCTTTTACATACCCCTACACCCCAAGGCATGAACTTGGAGAGCCAAGCGCCCTGCATTTTGCTTTACATACTCATTGCTTGTAAATAGCAAAATATACCTCTGATTTTCTCTTTTTAATTCCAATTTCATAGATGTGTGCTTGGACCGCCTAACATTAGTGGCTCTTGTGAGCCCTGGCCGGCCGCCTCTGTGGTGATCCACTCCAAGTCTGGAATGTGCAAAGCACCCCAGATTTTTCCTTTCCTCTCCTGGGTTCCAATCATACAGCTACACTTACTGCTGGCTTTCCACTCAATCAACCTCAATCCTCTGGACTGAAGGAGGTGGGAGTCCATCTCTTGATGCCTGTGTGTGCAACTTTTATGCTGAAGAGACAAGTTTTCTAGTGAGTACACCAAAATGTTCATGCCTGTTCAGACTGAGATTCTGTTTTTATCCTTTTGCTTTGCTTAAAGTTTAACAGTCTCTTATACTTGGTAACACAACTGTTTTATACTCCATGCTGGTGCTAATCATACTTATACTCTGTGATACATACCTACATATATATCCTTGTTTTTCTTTTCCTTAGAAATTTATCTAAACTGCTACTTTGAAACTCCCGAAGAAGGAAATATACAGTATAGAAGGAATTGAGCCTTTCTATATTCCGAAACATGTAGAGTAACACGTGTTGCCGTACTTTCACCCCAGCGAAGAAATTCTTGAATTTCCTGGGTTGTTGCATGACAGCACCTTAGCAGTTTGATTATGTTTGATTACTGTCTTTTCTACCTCTTTTTGTTTTGCTTTTTATATTATAGAACATTTTGTACACTTTGTAACCAATAAAAATCGTTGTTATTAATTTTAACAAAATTGTATATCTGATTCTCTGCACCAGCCACTTGGTTTCCCGGTGATACACTGTCCATATTATCCCTCTGGGGCACACCCTCCTTTTTTGGTTTTCATCACTTTAGATTTACAGAGGAGGTCTACTGCTAAAATTACTGCTCTCAATCTCACCTTCGTGGTGATACCTCACATGCATGGTGCAATTGCTGTTTACATTTGACATCAGACCGACACTTGTGTTCGCCTTTGCGAGCACAGGGGGACAGGGTTGCTTTTTTGTTTTATTTTTAAACTGTTCCTTTAATTTTTATTTATTTTTTATCATTTTTATTGTTATTTTAGGGAATGTAAATATCCCCTATGGTAGCAATAGTTAGTGACAGGTGCTCTTTTTTTGAAAAAATTGGGGTCTATTAGACCCTAGATCTCTTCTTCTGCCCACAAAGCATCTGACCACACCGAGATTGGTGTGATTAAATGCTTTCCCAATTCCCCAATGGGGCTGTTTATATCCGGCGAAATCTAAGTCATGAAATGCTCGTAGCTTCAGGTTTCTTAGGCCATAGAGATGATTGGAGCCATTCTGGTCTCCGATCAGCTCTATGGTCAGCTGGCAGAACCAACGGCAGCATTCTCAGGTTCCCTGTTGGGACAGAAGAGCCAGAGAAAACCATGGAAGACGGTGGGGGGGGACGTTCCTTCCCACTGCTTGTAAAAGCAGTATAGAGGCTAATTAGCCGCTAGGATTGCTTTTACATGAAAGCCGACCGCTGGCTGAAAAGAATGGTACCAAAATGATCATTCTGGTATAACCACTCAAAGTCCAGCAACATACCAGTACGTTGCTGGTCCTTGTTGGGCATATATTGTAATGTTCTTTTTTTCATGCAGCCTTAGGACTGAATGAAAAAAAGATTGATCGGTGGGTATGCCCACCATTAGAATTCCACCCTTCATCCACCCACTTCTAATGATGGGCATACATGCACCATTTTCTTTTAACTGTGGTGGTGAAATCACCTCCTACAGCACTGGAGTCGCTGATTTACGTATCGTGGGAGCAAACGCTGTTGCTGTCAAGATGAATAAATCAGTGCTGCAGCTGAATGGCATACCTGCTAAGCAAATGATGGTTAACAATAAAACAAAGTAACATTACAGTATACCATACCTGCAAAGCAAATACAATAAAACAGTCAAAACAAAACATTTTTTAACGCAATCTGTGCCTAAAAAATATATGCCGAAGCATGGGGGCATCCGCCCCTAATGTTAGGAGCAAATCGCTCCTCCACCCCTGCCCCCATGCTTCGGCATATATGCTCTTTTTTTTTAACTGTGGTGGTGAAATCACATCCTACAGCACTGGAGTCACGGCTTTATGTATCGTATGAGCAAACGCTGTTGCTGTCAGAATAAATAAACCCGTGCTGCAGTTGAATGGCGTACCTGCTAAGCAAATGATGGTTAACAATAACAGTAATAACAATAACAGTAATAACAGTAATGCCCATGGATTTTTTCCGACGGATGTTTGCTCAAACTTGTTTTGCGTACACACGGTCGCACAAAGTTGTCGGAATTTCCGCTCGCCAAGAACGCGGTGACGTACACCACGTACGACGAGACTAGAAAAGGCCATTTCAGAACCAAGCGCGGAACCCTTTGGGCTCCTTTTACTAATCTCGTGTTAGTAAAGTTTGGTGAGAGACGATTCGCGCTTTTTCAGACTCGTGGTTTTCAGATCGTTTTCTGCGGTTCAGTTTGTGCTTGTGGGTTTGTATCTGCTCTTCAATGCATGCAGCAAGCTACGCGTGACTCAGTCATTGTGTTCTTGTTCGTTCGTTACTGTTTTTCAGGTCGCTCTTCACAGGCCTTGCTGTTCTTCAGTGCGTTCTGTTACTTAGTTCTGAGCAGCCGACCGTTTTCTAGCCATGTTGCGTATGCGTACTCCTCGTAGAGTTCGTGCTGTGCAGGGGCTTGGTGTTGGGGTTCTGACCTTGACACAAGTCCAGTCCATGAACAGGGTGGGGAGGAGTTCATGGACCAAGAATTGGCTGCTCCAGCATGACCAGTTCTGTCACATGCCTTTGCTCCGTGAGATCCGTGAGAATAATCCTGATGATTTCAGGAACTTTCTCCGGATGACGGACCCCGTATTTCACCGTTTGTTGGCTTTGCTGACCCCTTTTATTAGCAGGCAGGATACCTGCATGAGGCAAGCCATCACTACGGAGCAGAGGCTAGTCGCCACCCTGCGGTACTTGGCGACAGGGAGAAGCCTGCAGGACTTGAAGTTCTTGACAGGCATCTCCCCCCAGGCTCTGGGGATCATTATCCCAGAGACCTGTTCTGCCATCATTCAGGTCGTGCAGAAGGAGTATATTAAGATAAGATTTTTTATCCTTTAACATCACATTTTATTGTATATAATGTTTGATAATGTATTGTATTTCTTTCCTCATTCCCTAATTACCATGATTGTAATATGCTGTGAATGTCCCCTTTGTCCTCATGCATGCTGGATTTTTATGTTATTATTTTTTTTGTCCTTCATACATATTTGCCTTCTCTTACCTCCCCAGCATGCTCTCCTGGCCCTATATTCTCCTCATGTAGTCACTTAACAATGTATTTTATCAGCTCCATAGTAGTGCTTTACCCCAAACACCCCCTAAAATTTTTGGAAATGTGATTGGTGCTTAAAATTCATGGAGAGTTCCAGAGTCTTTTTTTGGGTGTCCCCAAATCATTTGGAACCCTCCCTCCCCCCAACTGCTAAGTCAGCTGATACCAATTCTCTATCTATCCTCAATCATCTATCTGCTGACTTTGCCAAACCCATACACACTATACCCACCTCTTTTGTGGTCAGATGTATGGATGAATTCTCCAAAGCATGTAGTGCAAGGGCCTGCCTGAATACTTTCAAATGGTAATGTCTAAGGTTTTGTATTCTATAATTATCTTGATAGGTAATAGCAGAATGTCCAAATGTGCTCATATGTGTACAGTGTGTATTTATATCTTTGTATTATGACACTTCTTACCTGTCCAGTGGGCTGCCAATAGTGTAACTAAGGAGGGGCTGTTCCGAGTAATACCCATTATTTAGGCATTCATCTCTCAATGAAGTGGAGAGGGTTACCTGTCCAAGAGTTCCCCCCCCCTCTAATGTTAGAAATGGCCCAGGAGAGGGGGGAGGGGGAATCTGATAGTTGTACCTTATACTTTGGTCTTTAAAAATTTCCTCTAATAAATGTTATCTTGATGTTGGCCAACAATGTTTGTGTCTAATCTGCTTTCCCTGTTTATGTGCACAAAGACTAATTTTTTGTTTTTGTTTTGACTCCACAGTTTCCTTCCACGCCACAGGAATGGCAGACTGTGGCCTCCCACTTTGCCCAGTGGTGGGACTTTCCTAACTGCGGAAGGGCAATTGATGGGAAACACGTCCACATCGTCCCACCACCCAACTCGGGATCGTACTATTATAATTATAAGGGGTTCAATAGTATTGTGATGTTGGCGGTGGTGTCGGCTACTTATGAATTTCTGTATGTGGACGTGGGGAAGAATGGCCAGATGTCCGATGGTGGAGTCATCGCCCAGACCGAGTTCTACAGGCGTCTCCAGAATGGCAGCTTGGACTTGCCACCTCCAGAAGACAATGTGGAAGGACTCCCATTCGTCTTCGTTGCAGGTGAAGCGTTTGTGCTGGGGGACCATCTTATGCGGCCATTCCCGATGAGGACCCTCACCCCGGACCAGAGGGTTTTTAATTACCGGCTGGCCAGAGCCAGAAGAGTGGTGGAGAGCACGTTTGGAATCATGGCCTGCCGGTTCCGCCTATTTCTTACACCCATACATATGGCGGAGTATAAACTTAATCATATTATCCTGGCGTGCTGTGTTCTACACAACTTTTTACTGAAACATTCTGCCAACTATGCTGGCTCAGTTGGGCCTGAGGCTGGAATTCCAAATGAACCAACCCTGACGGCGCTTGAAAGTGGCCATCCTGGCTTGCCCCCCCGAGTGCCCGTGATGTCCGGCTAAGATACCTTAAATTCTTTGCGGGTAGGGGGGCTATCAATATGCCAGACAATGTGTAAAACCTTTTTTAAAAAAAAAAAAAAAACCCTAAAATCTTTGGTGACATTTACTGCTTGTGTTTGTTTTAGCTGACCCTGACAGAAATGTGGTGATTCCTGAAAATGGCATGATTGTGTAACCTTACAAAGCACTGTTGGGTGTTATTTACTAAAGGCAAAGACACTTTGCACTACAAGTGCACTTGAAACTGCACTTGTAGTGCAAAGTGTATTTTCCCTTAGGAAATAACCCCCATTGTCACAAAAAACACCAATTGGAGCACCACAAAGGTTTGGGAGCGTTGAGACAATCCACACAATCTTGATTAACAATCTTTTTAATACCAGCACAATCACATGTGCATTTACAAAAGGTTTTTAAAAAAAACCAACATGTTTGATGTTTAACAATTTTTGGGGTCACATTAGAAAAAGTAGAAATGTCCATTTAAGATAAAACAGGCATGTGTAAAACCCACAAGAAAGACACAAATTTTTAACTTCCAAAGTTCACATTTGGTAGAACTTGAAGGCAATATCAGACATGAGTATTTAAAAATGTGTTTGATATTGCGTTCAGATGGGGTGAAGTCACCCCTAGAAAAGCCAAATTTGGAACATGCCGACAAATTTCCGAATGTCAACATGTGCTACCTGCCATCACAGGGGATGAAGGGATGTGTTTTGGGGGTGCAACCCCTTCCTCACAGCTACTTTATTATTGAGGAAGGGGTTGCACCCCCAAAACGCGTCCATTGATCTCCCGTGATGACAGATAGCACATGTTGACACACTGTGTGCCTCTTCAAAATGTGGCTTTGCTAAAAATTTACATAAAAAAGAAATCACATTTTGGCACAACAAAAACCCAAGGCATTTTGAGTGGTTTTAAACTCTCCCTAAAACATTAATGATGTTCTTCATTTTTTGTTGAACTTCATTGATGGTTTTCACAATGTTTTCCAAGTCTCTATTACACCCCATGATCTCCCCGATCAGGATCTGGGCACTTTCACTGGTGAAAGGATCTGGATCCACAACATCACGATCCCCTAAAAAGATTGAAACAAAAAAACAAACCATGTATTATAAATATGCCAGCACCCATCTCTTACCGAGCCTGTGGTCACAGACACTCACCTGTTGTGGTGCCAATTTCCACCACATCTTCCTCCTCCTGCTCTGCTTGTCTTGGGTGGATTTCCCCTTCTTCCAGAGGTGGGGGGTCTTTGGTCTCCTCGGATGAGGGGTGTCCTCCGAGTCTTTTATCCCCTATGTCCAAAAAAAAATAGGTATACTTAGCACACAGATATTTGATGGCAGAAATAGGAATATGAAACATTGCTTGGAAGTGGGGTGCAATTGTCTGTTTTGGCAGAGTTCCAAGATGTTGCATTTTTCTTGTCCTTTGTCAAGCTGGAATACTTTACCTGTTTTGTACAAGCTTCACAGCTGTAGACACCCCTATATTATACACTGGAGCACCTGTGTGGGCCCCCTAATAAAAAGGGTGTTCTTGTGTCCCACACTAGTGCTCCAGTGTCCAGATGTGTAAACTGCTGCTGAGTGTCCTCTCCTTACACAGAATCTAGTTTGCTATTCATTCTAGTAACAAAGCCATCTACAGAACCAAATAAGTTTCAGACAAGTAGGCCCTAAAAAATGTGGGGAAATGCATATGACCAAAACAATGGTGTTTTCTGGGCCTGCACGAAAAATGTTTGATACGAACGAATAAAGTGCCCATGAGCATGAAAGTTGACATTTTAAACTGGATAACAGTTAAGAAAAGCACATGGAGCAGCACAAACGTAATAAACCTAAAAAGAATAGGAACACAGGACAACTACTTACTTTTTTGCAGCACTCTCCGGATCTTTCTGTGCTGCTCGTGCTCTCTTAATTTGAGGTCCGACCACCGCTTCCTGAGCTGATCTTTCGATCGTCGTACCCCAAAATTCCGGTGCAGACTTTTGACCATTTTCAACATGATCTTGGCCTTTCCGGCATTGGGGTTGGGGTAAGGTCCATACTTTCCATCATAGTCGGCCCTCTTCAGGATGTCCACCATCTCCAACATCTCCCCAAAGGACATATTTGAGGCCTTAAATCGTCTCCTTCTGTATCGGGACGTTTCTGCCTCCGGTCTTTCCTCCTCCTCCTCGTTGCTGTAATTATCAGACACCTGCTCTGACTCTGCCATGTGCTCTTCCCCACTGTGACGAATGAGAAGGGGCGGGGAATAGACTAGAAAGAACGTCAGGGGCGGGTGGAGTTTCACGCATGCGCAGTGTCTATAAAGCGTAACACGCGTGCATAGTACGTACGAACTGTGAGCGGAGGAAGGAGTAATGGAGGCGCCGATTGTGATAGCGAAGGTAAGATTTTACATTGGGCCTATACTGCTTCTAGATTGAGGCCTGTATTTGCACAAGTTTAGTAGACTTTAAGCTGACATTAGGGTTTGTCTTGTGTTGTGTCTTGCAGTAAAAATGGATGTCTTTAAAGATGAGGAATTTATGCCCATATTCATTGATATGTTCAGGGAGCTTCCCTGTCTATGGCAGATAAACCACCCCGAATATAAGAACCAAACAAAGGAAGGCAGCGCTGGATAGTTTGTTGGAATTTGTGAAGCAGCTGATCCCCACGGCAGACATCACCTATTTGAAGGCCCTAATTGGTGGCCTGAGGAGCACTTATCTAAGGGAGCGCAAGAAGGTTCAGGATTCCCAGAGATCTGGAGCTGCAGATGACATCTATGTCCCCAGGCTCTGGTACTATGACAGGCTGCATTTTCTGGCAGGTCAGACTGAACCCAGGCCAGCACTCTCCACTCTTCCTTCCACGCTTCCTTCTCCCCCGACTGAGGCTTCTGACGCCCAACCTGGGCCTTCCAGGCAGCAACATGTGGAGAAGCCCAGATTGAGTCAGGTATAGCATTCCTCTAAATATTTCTGGTTGTCCAATCAATGATGTTAAATAGATGTTAGTTTGGATTGCTAATTTATGATTGTGATTGATGAAGCAAAAACTAAAACCATGTCCCTTTTTCATACACAGGGAAGTCTCAGCCAGGAGGTGGCTGGGCCAAGAAGGCTGCCTGATATCCAGGTCCCTCCCCTACACCTGCAAAGACAAAGTGCCAGGAAGAGGAGTACCCTGGAGGAGGCTGCCATAGGCCTCTTTTGGAAGGTTGCAGAGGCCCTGAGAACCCCCCACACTGTGGAGGAGGACTTTGCTGGCAGAACTGCCTGCAAAATGATGCGGATGGAGGAGGGCCAAGGACTCATGTGTGAGTTCCTAATTTTGGAAGCTCTCAATAAGGGGTTGAGGGGTGAAATAACATGTGCTACCCACATTTGTGACCTCACACATAGTCCTCTTCCTCCTCCTCCTCCAGGTCCTACTCCTCCTCCTCCTCCAGGTCCTACTCCTCCTCCTGCCCCATCTCCAACACTAGAGCCACAGCGTGGAAGGAAGACCAGAGAGTGATGGCCCTGGGTTCAGTCTGGTCTGGCAAAATATGCAGCCTCTTGTAATACCACAGCCTGGGGACACAGATGTCATCTGCTGCTTTCCGGATCTCTGGGACTTCTGGACCAGACTGCACTCCCTTAGATATGGACTCCTCAGGCCACCAATTTTGCTGGTAAAGAACTGATGTCTGCCCTGCGGGTCCAAGGCTTCACTAATTTCAGCTGTTTCTACAGCATTGCCTCCCTCTTTGTTTGGTTCTGAGCCCTTAATAAAGGAATTTTTGTTTCAATTATACTTGCCTATGTGTGTTTTCCTTCAAAAAGGACAGTTTGTTTGTGAGGAGGCAGGTACATTTCAAATATACAATGTGAAATTACAAGAGACACTAACACCAAACAATCTCCTTGAGATTCAATAATACAAGATAACAATGGTGTTGTGGTAACTTGACACACAAAACACACACAAAAATATTATGGAGTAAAACACTAAAAAACAACAATAAAAACACAGCCTTAAAAAAAATAAACACCAAAAAAAAAAAAAAACAGGCTTGAAAAAAATACAAACCACCAAAAAAGACAAAAACAGCCTTGAATAATTTTTTTTTTTTTTTAAAAACAACACAAAAAATATTTGGTCAGATGTGACAAATCTAAATATATTGAGGGAATCACAATAAATAATAAAAGAAGTTTGTGAGAAGTCTGTGTGAATATGAGCAGCAAAACAACTTCATTCTTCTCACATTATAAAGAAGAAGAGAGTGCGCTGTATTAAACTATTGAAAACATTGCAGCATGACGAAAGTGTTGTATCCATTCCGAACGCTAAGTTTACCAGACCGAGCTGTTCAGTCTCGGAATTTCTTCTGAGCATGCGTGGCACTTTGTGCGTCGGAACTGGCCACACACGGTCGGAATTGACGCGATCGGATTTTGTTGTCGGAAAGTTTTATCTCCTGCTCTCAAACTTTGTGTGTCGGAAAATCCGATGGAAAAAGTCCGATGGAGCCCACACACGGTCAGAATGTCCAACAACATGCTCCGATCAGACATTTTCCATCGGAAAATCCGACCGTGTGTATGGGGCATAAGACTTACCATGCCTGCAAAGCAAATACAATAAAACACAGTAAAAATAAAACATTACAGTTCTAAAATACAGTAACAAAAGAGAGAGAACAATAGAGCAGACAATAAAGAGCGAACGTAAGAGAGAACAATAGAGAAAAGAAACATAAAACCACAACTATTTTTGGCTTTTTAATTTTTTGGTGTTTTTGTGGGGTTTTTTTTGCACTTTTATATAATCTGTAAACTTCCAGATTAGGGTCTCTCAAAATGTCTAGACAGTTTGGATTTCTGTTCTCCATTTTTATGGCTATTAGTAGGAATAGGAAAACATCCTTTCTCAAATGAAACTTCTGAACAGTGATTCCTAACAGGTGCAAGATGACTGGCATTCTGTATGTGGTCATTAGTGTTGGGTGAATGGTTCAGGCCGAGCAATAGTTCCAGATACTGTCAGCGTCTGCATCATATTGTGGAAGATTATCTAAGGGCCAAAACAGAGATGGAGAGCTTTCCAGTAGACAATCCACTGTGTTACTGGGTCATGAGAATAGACCACTTGCCAGGACTTGCCCAGGATGCAACTGAGCTGCTGGGCTGCCCTGCATCCAACATGCTTTCTGGATGAGCATTCAGTGCTGCCAGAGGTTTTGTGACAGATAAAAGAGCGTGTCTGTCAACAGACTCTGTTGACCGGCTGACATTTGTCAAAATGAATCAGTCCCAGATTAGCAGCAGCTATCAAAGCCTCTGATGCCGCTGTCGCTGATTAGGTGTTTTTGGGATCTCAAATCTCTGCAAGACTGTCTAGGCTGCCTAGCTTTGTGGGTGTTTATTTTACTTGAAGTAATTTTTTGGTATAGGTTTCATGGGCACAATTAACACCCAAGGACCATTTTTTTCACATCTGTTTGACAGGTGCATATAAGTAAAAATTTTTATAGCAAGACCAATTGTTGCCTACATCAAGAGTACCTTTAGAAGAGTACGGGGTGAAGGCACCACCAACACCCAAAGCCCATTTTTTCTGCACCTGTTACTTCTATTCAAAGTGACACTAGAACAGGAACAAGACTATATGTTGCACACTGGTAAAGTCAAGGTATCCATGAGAACCAAGCAGATAAATTGGAGGATGGTAAATAAACAAATTAAACTTGCTTCCATATAAACCATGAAGTAACATTTATTATGTGGCCATAGATAAAGTACACAGACCGGATAAAAATACAGTTGTGTCTAATTTAAAAGTAAAGATGGGCTCAGGCGTGTTCAAAAATCACACGTGCTTGATCCTGCCAGGAAGCCGACAGTGCACACGGCTAATCACAGGCAAGGAGACCTTTCCCAATCTGTGCAGCTGCAAACAGGGAAATTTCTCGCTGCCTGTGATTAGCCGTGTGCATTGTCGTCTTCCTGACAGGAACGGGCATGTGGGATTTCTAACAGGCCCAAGCCTATATCTATTTAAAAGGTCTATTCAAAAGGCCCAAGTCTCATCCAGCCTCAAACACTAAATGGAGGGCCCAGCACTTGATGGAAACAGGCTCAAGGTTCACATTAGGAATGAGCCGAACACCCCCCGATTCGGTTCACACCAGAACATCCAAACATGCAAAAAAGTTTGTTCGAACACGCGATCACTGTTAAAGTCTATGGGACACGAACAAGAAAAATCAAAAGTGCTCATTTTGAAGGCTTATATGCAAGTTTTTGCCCTTAAAAGTGTTTTGGGACCTGGGTCCTTCCCCAGGGGACATGTATCAATGCAAAAAAAGTTTTAAAAACTCATGTTTTTTCGGGAGCAGTGATTTTAAGAATGCTTAAAGTGAAACAAAAAAAGTGTAATATTCCTTTAAATATCGTGCCTGTGGGGTGTCTATAGTATGCCTGTAAAGTAGCGCAATTTTCCCATGTTTAGAACAATACCACAGCAAAATGACATTTCTAAAGGAAAAAAGTCATTTAAAACTGCTTGCGGCTGTAATGTATTGTCGGATCGCAGCAATATAGATGAAAATCATTGAGAAAAACGACATGGGTTCGCCCCCCCAGCCCATTACAAGGCTCTTTGGGTCTGGTATAGATATTAAGGGGAACACCACACCCAAATTTTAAAAAAAAATGGCGTGGGGGGCCCCAGGCACTATATACTCTGAACAGAAGTATATATACTATACAGCCTGCCCTATATACTCTGCAGAAAATTTGGGCCTTAGGTGTTGGTGGTGCCACAACACTGTAACCCCTCACAGTTATGCTTGTTGGGCGCAGGAACAGGCCCTGCTGTTAAATATTATAACAAGAATTATAATTACATGCCCCTGTTAAACAGGGGCAGAAAAATTGGGCCTTAGGCAGTGGTGGTGGTGCCCTAAACAAAAAATTGGAACAAACAAGGAATAGGATAGTCACTCAGCATAGGCAGTCTTCAAGGGATCCCACATCCATAGAAAAAACAATCAGTTACAATAGCATCAGGTGCTTGATAGCTGCTGCTGATCCAAGACTAATGGATCAATGGAGTTTGTGGACAGGCGCACTCTATGGTCCGCTACAAACCCTTCAGCAGCACTAAATGTGCGTTCAGAAAGAACGCTGGATGCAGGACAGGCCAGTAGCTCAATTGCATATTGAGCAAGTTCTGGCTACTGGTTCATCCTCAAGACCCAGTAACCCAGTGGATGGTCTGTTGGAAAGGTCTCCAAGTCTGCTCTTGCCCCAGGATATTCCTGCACTATGTAATGCAGACACTGGCGATGGTTGCTTGAACCGATCAGACCTTGGTGCTTAGGACTGAAAAATTGTCTAAAGGCATCGGTCAGCTGGTCACCTTCTCCACCGCTCTTTCTCTGACTGAACAAAGCCTCAGCAACACGTTGTCCAGCACCAGGAAATTGTAACCTCCCAGGGTCTGGAAACGCATTGCACAAACCTTTCTTCATGGCCTCCTGAAGATGTTTCATCCTCTGCTCCCTCTGCGAAGGCAGGATGAGTTTTGCAACCTTAGCTTTGTAACGTGGATAAAAAAGGGTTGCCAGCCAGTAATTATCCCTCTCCTTGATACCACAAATCCTAGGGTCCTTTCGCAGGCTTTGCAGAATCAGGGAGGCCATGCAAAGTAAGTTTGCAGACGCATTTGATTGTGAGTCCTCTGGGTCACTGAGGATGACGTTGTCAGGAACTACCTCCTCCCAACCACGTACAACTCCTTGGATTTCTGGGGACTGAAAACCATCCCTTGAAGACTGCTGCTGAGTGTTATCCTCCACATCCATGCTGACACAATCCTCCTCTTCTTCCTGTGTGTTTAGCAGGCCCACAGGAATGCTATCTGGATAAAGGGGGACTTGAGAGGTAAGAAAGTCCTCCTCTTCCTCCCGCTGTTCTGCCTCAAGTGCCCTGTCCATTATTCCACGAAGCGTGTGCTCCAACAGGAAGACAAGAGGGGCAGTATCACTGATGCATGCATTGTTGCTGCTCACCACATACGTGGCCTCCTCAAATGGTGACAGGACAGGGCATGCATCCTTGATCAGTAGCCACTGGCGTGGCAAAAAAAAGCCAAGCTCCCCTGACCCTGTCCTGGTGCCATACTCACACAGCTACTCATTGATGATCCTCTGCTGCATGTGCAGCCGCTGCAGCATTGCCAACATTGAGTTCCACCTGGTGGGCATATCACAAATGAGACGGTTGGTGGGCAGGTTGCATTCCCTTTGAATGTCAGCCAGCCGAGCACTGGCATTGTATGACCGGCGGAAATGACCACAGACTTTTCTGGCCTGCCTCAGGAGATCCTGTAAGCCTCGGTACCTGCTCAAGAACCATTGCACCATCAAATTCAGGACGTGTGCCAAACATGGGACATGGGTCAAGTGTCCCTGTTGGAGGGCAAGGAGAAGGTTGGTGCCATTGTCGCATACAACCATTCCTGGCTGAAGCTGACGTGGCATCAACCACCTCTGAGCCTGCCCCTGCAGAGCTGACATAATCTCTGCCCCAGTGTGGCTCCTGTCCCCTAAGCAGACCAACTCGAGCACTGCACGGCATCTTTTTGCCTGAGTGCTTGCGTAGGCCCTTGACCGCTTACAGAGCACCGCTGGTTCAGAGGATAAATCTGAAGAAGAGGCCATAAAGGAAGAAGAAGAGGAGAGGGTGGAGGAGAGAGCTGTGGCAGAATGACCACTAGCATTTTGGAGGCGTGGTGGCGGAACAAGCTCCAACAATACTGAACCCTGTCCTGCATCCTTCCCAGCTGCCAGCAGAGTTACCCAGTGTGCGTGAAGGAAAGGTAACATCCCTGCCCATGCCTGCTAGACCATGTGCCAGCGGTAATATGCACCTTACTGCTGACTTCCCTGTCCAACGAGGCCAAAAAATTGCCTTCCACATGCCGGTAGAGAGCTGGAATGGCCTTCTGTGAAAAGAAATGGCGTTTTGGAACCTGCCACTGAGGTGAAATTCCCTACATAGTTGTTCATATGTCTTTAGCACCTCCCCCTCATAAATTTGTGCAAAGAACCAGATCCCCCTTTCTTTCCAGGGGGTAAAACCTTGCAGTTCTTGTACCTCTGGGTTAGGGCTGCAACTAACGATTATTTTCATAATCGATTAGTTGGCCGATTATTGTTTCGATTAATCGGTTAATAACCTTAAAAAAAAAAGTGTGGTGTATAATTTACTTAATATGTAAAGTTTGAAAAGGCAATTTATTCTTAAATATCTCTGTGCAGTGGTAAAAATAAATAACCAACTATATGGTTAGGGAGCAAAATATATAATCCACTCTGAGAATAACAGACAGAAGAGATATACTGTATATACTATTAGAGGAGAGATATACTGTGTATATACTATTAGAGGAGAGATATACTGTGTATATACTATTAGAGGATATATACTATTAAAGGGTGAATCTGGTATATATCAATATCAGACTCGGATCATTTTTTTTTTATTTAAAGAACAAACCATGTCTTCATTCAAAAAAAATGTAATTTTAAGAACATTCGTTCGATTTTCTAATCGTTAGTGGGGTCAAAATCGACATTCATTTTCAACCACAGTGATGGGAAAATTTGGAAATAGAAAACTTCTTGGTGAAACGAATTTTCAGACAGTGTATGTGGTTTTCGTTCAGAAATGACATTCGTTTTAAAAAAAGAATGTTAAAAACAAGTGAAAATTTCAAACATTCTTTCATTCAGCGTATATACAAAGATTTTTCGTCTGAATATTCTCGTCTGAAAATTGACCGTGTGGCCAGCATAAGGCTCTGTACACACCTATGCAGTTTGCTTTTGATCTGTTTCTGCAGTGCTTTTTGCTGTGCGTTTTGATTTTTGCGCACGTGATTTTGCTGCAATTTGCGTTTTAGCTTTTTTTTTGGCCAATTTGTTGTTGGGCAGATTAAAAAAACACAAATTGCTGCAAAAACGCATTACATGCTTTTCTGCAGATTCTCCATTGAAGTATATTGAAACAAAAAAGCACAGTTTTGCGAACTTGTCCCATAGGAAACCATGTAAATGAACTGTAGTGCGTTTCTGCAAAAACATAGATGTGAACCAGGTCTAAGATGTTTAGTAACATAATGGGGTTAAAAAAAATAATAGCCCTTTATAGTACAAAAAAGCAGATAATCACTACTGTAAGGGGTTCATTTTTTTACTGTAGAACTGTGAAAGTAATATTTACAGTAGCAATTATTTGCTCTTTTTGTACTATAAAGGGCTCATTTTAGTTTTTTTTTTTACCCCCATTATGTTACTGGCCGATTAATCGATTATGAAAATAGTAATCGATTCATTTCATAATCGATTAGTTGTCGATTAATCGATTAGTTGTTTCAGCCCTACTCTGGGTATCTTTTATTGTGCCATATCGGTGTAAAGGGGAGTACACCCGTTATTTTCAGCACTTTCAGGATCTCCCCCCATACCCTTTTAAGAAGGATGCTCTTAGGTTCTGAACCATTCATGCTTGGCAAATCCATCTCCATATGGGAGGCCGCCTTTAATGCGTGGTCTGATATGGTCACCAATTTACATATAGGGTCCTCATTTCCTTCCCGCTCCCACCCTGCCATCTGCTGTAGCTGTGAGGCCAAAAAATACGTTTTGGAATGGGGTACTGCCAGTCCTCCTCTATCCTTTCCATATTGCAATGTGGCTAAACTTATCCTAGCTACCTTTTTTTTCCATATTAGTTCCCTCATCAATGTGTCGATTTGCTTGAACCATTTGTTTGAAATCCACATTGGTGAGTTATGGAAGATATAAAGTTGCTGCGGAGCCCATACCATTTTTATTAAATTTGCCCGTCCTATTACTGATAGTGGAAGCTTACACCAGCCGTTACATTTCACTTTCTGTCTAGCCAACAGTGGACCCAGATTTAGCTGAAGATACTCAGCCGGATTTGGGGATACCATCACTCCCAGATATTTGAAGCTGTTGACTATAACTATTTGTTCCGCCCCCTCTGGTAGCTGTTCCTTCAGCTGATCTATGGGCATTAAAGTTGATTTTGACCAGTTGATGGAAAAGCCTGAAAAGCTTCCAAAATCCCCTATTATCTCCATTACTGTTCACAATGAGGTGGCTGTATCTCCTAAATATATAAGCGCATCATCTGCATATAAAGATATCTTTTCTTCCCTCTGGCCCCTGCAGAACCCTACCACCTCTGGTGAATTGCGGATCAATATGGCTCGAGGCTCTACCGCCAGGGCGAACAGTAATGGAGACAATGGGCATCCCTGTCGGGTGCCTCTATAACTCAAATGGAGAGGAGAGGTTATTGTTGATACGCAGTCTGGCTCTAGGCTTAGAATAAAGCACCTTTACCACGCTATAAATCTATTCCCCACTCCAAATCTCTCCAGTATTTCCAAGAGGTAGGGCCACTCCACACTATCAAACGCCCACCGGCACCTGTAAATTCATATATAATCTCCTTATGTTATCGGCCGTGGAACGGGTGGGTATAAAGCCAGACTGATCACAATGAACCAGCTTACCGATTACTTGGGATAGCCTTTTAGCCAGGACTCTAGCAAAAAGCTTGACGTCCGCGTTTAGTAAAGATATTGGGCGATAGGAGGCCAATAGAAGCCTATCTTTTCCTGGTTTTGGGAGTACTGTTATTATTGCCTCTTGCATGCTATCTGGTAAGCTGCCCACTTCCTCTGCCTCTGTTATAGCCTGCAACAGGGGTGATAAAAGGTCCTCTCTATAGTGGGAATATACCTCCACCGGTATCCCATCTGGGCCTGGAGATTTATGGTGTGGTGCCTCTGTCAGTTCTGCCAATGTAATTGGAAAATTCAACATTTCCCTGTCCGCCTCAGATAACCGTGGAAAACGAGCAGGCTTGTAAAAACTGTGCCAAATCAGATGGAGTATAGCTAGTTTTAGAGGAGTATAAATCTTTATAGAACCACTGAAAGTTATTTAAAATATCTGAACTAAGGGTCTGATTCTCCCCAGATTCTGCCCTCACAGCTGAGATATTAGTGGATTCCCTCTGCTCTCTGGCTATGAGAGCAAGAAGACGGCCAGTGTTTTCCCCCTCCTCAAAATAGCTCTGTTGCTGAAAATATCTCCTCTTCTCCGCTGCGGACAGCAAAACTGAATTATACATTGCTTGTGCCTCCCTCCAGGAGTCATGGTTAGATTGAGATGGATCAGCTATTAGGGCTTGTTCTCTTTCTTTCACTTCATCCCGTACCCTACTCTCCCATTCCCTGGACCGAGTTTTGATTCCCGTAATCTCTCTAATAAGGCATCCCCTTAAGAATGCCTTAAGTGTATCCCATACTACCGCTGCACTGGCAGATCCCCTATTAAAATGCAAAAATTCCCGCAATGCCCCCCTCGTTCTGTCCGTGGACGGTAGCAGGGTTAACCAGAAGGGGTTCACTTTCCACAATGGGCGATTCGATGCTACAGTAACATCCAGCCGTACCCAAAATGGAGAGTGATTGGATAATAGGCACGGCTCATAGGCCGAGTCCACCACCCGCTGCATAAGTGCCTCATTCCCTAAACCTAAGTCAATACGGGAGAGTCTGTCATGTGTTGCAGAGTAGCATGAATAACATCTGTCCTCTTCATGCCTCTCTCGCCAGACATCATGAAGTCCCGGTTCCAAAAGTAAGGAGGCGAAAGCCGTCTTACCAGCTGTCTGTCCCACTACTCTGGGTGTCAAGGACATTTTATCCTGGGAATTATCCAGGGTATTATTATAGTCTCCCAGTGCTAATACCGGAATGTCCGGATATAGGGCCATAAATTGCGCTAAACTTCTAAGAGGGGTTATTGAAAGCGGTGGGGGATATAGATTGAGGCGATAATACATACTAGTCCATTAGGTTTGCAAAACAGGAAAATTAATTTTCCCTCCTTGTCCACCCTCTGTTGAATACACTCAAAGGAGAGGTCAGTGGAAACCATTACACTAACTCCCCTCGAATATGAAGTGTACATTGAATGAAACTCTATTGGATATTTCCCTAAGTACAGAAGGTGTACAGAGTCGGGGCACATATGCGTTTCTTGCAGGCAGATTATCTGGGGTTTCATTTTATCAAAATATTTAAACATTGCATTTGTTTTGTCCTTATCCCCCAATCCCCTCATGTTCCATGTCATTAATGCTATACCCCTTCTCTTCACATTAACCATTGAGAGGAACAAACCAGGAACTGTGCTAAATAAAACCAAAAATAAGAATAAAAAGAGTAGGTCAAGACACTATTTGCCCTTCTGGGTGTCACCTGTCCCTAAAGACCTACCAGCATAGAATACATATCTATATAAATTCCCCATTTTTTTCCCCCCTGTCGGCGGTGTAGCATAAAAAACATATAACAAAACTTGTGTTTGTGATATCTTCCACTGTTTGCTTGTGATGTACCTCCCCCTCCCTCCCTTTCCCAACTTCCCCCTTCTCCCTCCCCCCACTCTTCCTCTCCACCCCCACCCTTCTTCCCCCCCATCCTCCACCCCCTACCTCCCCCCCTCCCTCTTAGCCCAGCTGGGCCTAACCTAGGGGCTTTATCTCTGACCTCCACACTACACTCATTCCCTATATTCTCCCCTTTTCCATACATCTCTTTCCCCCCTTACTCCAAGGGTCCCAAACCACCCCCCTCCCCCCTCTCTGACAACCTTTTAGTGCTATTCCTGTGCATTAATCCTTGTGTCTACTATTTTAAATAGATATATCAAACCAGCCCCATTTTAATTTAATTAGTGTATGCTTTTCTTTCTTCATTTCTCTTCCCCCTTTCTCTCCTTAGTGCTTCAATTAGTGTTTTAATTATTGTTTCCCCCTCTCTCTTCCTCTCCCTCCCCTCTACACTAGTGCTTTAGAAATTAACTTTATATAAAACAAGTAGCAAACTCTGTAGGGGGAAACAGAGAAACAGACAAAATGAGCAAAGTAAACCAAAAGAAAAGAAAAACACAACAAAAAGGAGATCTAATTAGTCTCTAGTCTCTTGTCCCGCAGTATTCCGTGGGGTTTTCCTATTGTCCTCCAGCCACCTTTCAATGCTCAATGGTGAATCAAAGAAATGTATACCGTTCGTTGTAGATACCCTCATGCGGGCGGGGTACAACAATGCATACTCCATCTTATTTTGCTGTAACATACGTTTAATCGGCATAAAGGCCGCTCGCCGCTTTTGAAGATCTGGGGAAAAGTCCTGATAAAATGATATTTTTGTCCCTCTATAGAGTATTTCTCCCCTTTCTCTAGCCTTCTGGAGCAGTGTCACTTTGTCTCTATAGTTAAACATTTTTATGAGTAAGGGTCTTGAATACTCGCTTCCCTGCCGGGGTTTAAAGGGGACTCGATGGGCACGCTCAATGCCAAAAAAAGGGGAAAAAGATGCAGCCCCAAATGTCTCCTTAAACCACCCCTCCAGGAATTCTATAGGATCGGATCCCTTGCTCCTTTCAGGCATGCCTATTACTCGTACATTACATCTGCGATTCCTATTTTCTAGTTCATCTATTTTGGCAGCCTGATTGTCCATTTGTTTCTTCATCCCAGTTATGTCTTGTCTAAGTGGGAATAGTGCGTCTTCAACTGTGCTTAATCTTTCCTCCAAGGCTGTTGTTCTTTCCACCGTCTCTTTTAACCTGCCTTCCACCATTGCTAATTCCTCTTTAATGCCTTTCAACTGGGTATCCAGGCCAGTAATCGATTCCTTACATGCATTTATAGCATCTAAAAGGTCCCTCATTGTGGGCTCTCCCTCTCCTCTTTTAGGGTCCCCCTCCATATTCGCCTAGGCTGTGTTGGGAGAATTTATTGTCCTAGTTTCAACAATTATAATGTTAGATTTTCCTGCCCCTTGCTCTTTTGTACCCGCTGTTTTTGTACTCCGGGTTCACCGATGCTAATACCTGGCCACTGCCTTGACTTTTCCTGGCCACTGAGGTTCCTATTGGACCTGGTTGTTGTGACTTTGCTGGTGAAAGGGAGGATCGAGCAAATCGCTCAAGCTTTGTTGCTGCCGCTGCTGCCTATGCTTGGTTTGCCTGGTTCTTTACTGAGCGTGTAACCTGGGCTCCTTCTTGTTGTGGCTGGTGCTGATTTGCTTTTTCCTCCGCTCCCCGTTTCCCGGGCATAATAAAATAAAAAAAAAACACAACCGAAAAAAAAAATAATAATACATTTTTTCCTGGTCTGTTGGTACAAAAAGGGGGACAGGGTACAAAGAGAGAGCAAATCTTTCACCTGTCGTCCAATGCTGCAAAACCAGTTTGCAGAAGTTAATCCTCCAAATCTCAGTTTCTCTATAATGTTTATATGGAATGGACTGTCCCATCAACCAGCTCCCTGCCAACCTCTCACCCTGCTTCTTAGGGCTGTTTCATTGCTTGGTGAGAAAATGAAAAAAATAAATGCGTCTCCTTGTGCATCAACATTACGACACAACCAGCATTTTCATAGTAGCCTCACGCTAGCGATTTGAAGAGTTAAAGAAAAAAAAAAAAACAGAGTAAGAGAAGGGTAACGGCTTTTACCTATATCCAGCATTCATAAGTTCATCATTTCATCATAGGTTCATCCTCAATACTTTTTTTTGTTTAGGGTAAATGGCAAATGTAGATCACACAGCCAGCATATAAGTATAGAGTACAATTCAAATTGCATCTAATATAGATAAGGTGATCTTCAAAGGCACACTTCCGCTGAGTCTACTGCTATTAGGATTGTCCCATAAACCAGCCCCCTTTTTGTCTCCCACACTGATTTGGGAGCTGTCTTTGTGTTTTAAGCTCAGGATCCTTAATATTAGCAGTTTCTCCTTTAGTATATCAATATTTCAGTGTAGCCAACTTTTACCTAGTAAGCTCAGTTCAGGCTAGCAGTTTGAAGGTAAAGTCAGATATGGCAGGGAGAGAGAGAAAAGGAAGGGCTTTCACCTGCATCCAGCGTCCACATGTTCATCCTCAGAGTCAAGGTTCACAACTTTACACACACCGCCACTGCTACTGCTGGAGCTGGTTTCTTTATTAGCTGTTGACAAGCAAGGAGGGCCTCTCACACTGCCACTGTGAACCTGTCCACAAAACATGCACTAACGTCAGGTTTGTCCAGGGTAACGGCTCACATGAAAGCTATTCAGCTCAGCCCGGCTGCTCTCATCCATCGCCGGCCGGCCTGCATGCTCTCAATCAGCATCCTAGCTGTTGAGAGCAGAGGGAGACGGAGCCACACACATCCTCTCACTTCCACATCCTCTCACCCTCCCCAACCTACGTTTTTAATGTTGTTGTCCTTAGAGGTTGATAAGCTGTGATATTTTTGCCGTGTGGATCGGCTTCTAATGTTGCCATGACGGCGGCACTTGCTTTGTATTGACGTGTGATATCCTAGCCATGCCCCGCTATTTCCTGCTTTGGCCTATAGACTGTAGGGTGACGCCGTAGCCCCACCCTGCTGAGGAAGTTCTGAGGAAGTTCTGATTGAACATAACGCTTACAGGGGAGGAGCTACGAATGATGCGTTATAATTAATCGAAATTAGTCGATTAATCGATTTAAAAGAAAAACGATTATTGGGCACGAAAATTTTAATCACTAACAGCCCTAATATATACAGTAAATATACTGTATACTAGACTGACTGATAGATAGATATATATATATATCTATCTATCTATCTATCAAATACACTGCCTGAAGTAGATAAGAAATAGTACACCATGGAATGCACTGTAGAATGTAGATCTCTAGGCTACACTGACTGGATGCTGCAGAGTGTATGTGTGTATATATATATATATATATATATATATATATATATATATATATATATATATACACACATATATATATATATACACACACTAGACTGACTGTGTATGTGTGTGTGTGTGTGTGTGTATATATATATATATATATATATATATATATATATATATATATATATATATATAAAATTGAATAGACTGCCACTAACTGAATAACCTGCCTGCTTAATATAAATCAAGCTACGTCTCCGTCCACGCCAACAAAACTACACAGGGCCGCCGTGTAAGCAGCCTTATATAGTGTGGGGGGTAGACCTAGTTCCCTTGAGCCATGATTGGCCAAAAGCACCTTACCTTTGGCCAATTATGGCTCTCTTAGCAGAGGGCGCTGGGATTGGCCAAAGCATGCAGGTCAGGTGCATGCTTTGGCCAATCATCATACAGCAATGCACTGCGATCTCGCAGTGCATTATGGGGCATTCCGCGGGTGCTCAAATTTCCCATGAATGCCCCATAATGTTCGCTATTTGGCGAAAAGGTGAGCATCCGATGTTTGACCCGAACATCAAGCTCATCACTAGTTCACATACCAGCTGGAAGGCTCGCTGGGATCAGCTGTTGGTGTGCCGCAGGGAAGGCACACCTTAGTGTGGTGTGTAGTAAAGATGGAGCCCACTAAGAAGATGGCCACTCACAGGATGGAGAAAATAATGTGGCAGGCCAAGGGAGATGACATGGCCACTCTGGCAGCCTGTGTCAGAGGAAGGGAATGTACCAGGGGGGCTCTATCCAATCAATCAGATACCGCATTTCAAAGCTCCCGGCTTTTTTGTCAAATCTAGTTTGGTGAGGGAGCAAGGAGGATAAAATAGTGGTTAGAGGTCACATGTAGGGGGCAGGGGAACCGGCTCATTTGTTTTTTTAACCTTTTAGTCATCACCTCAAGTGTCTAAGATCTAAAGATCTATCTAAAGATCGATTGGAAGCAATATACTGTAACTGTATAACGGTATATACTATTATCAAATATATTTTATAATAAAGTATGTCCTACAACCAGTTAAGTAAGGTAATTATAGCTTATAATACATACATAGTTGAATAAATAAACATCCATATAAAAATATCATATTTCATGTATGTAAAATAAATTTAAAAATTCTAACAATCTAACTATATACAATATACAAAAAAAAGTGCAAAATACAAAATATAAATAAATAAAAAAAAGCTCATGATATATACAAAACAAAAGGACACTGATCCATTGACTACCCACTGACTACATACATGACATCACATGTGTCCGCATAGGGCCATGTGTATGAGCTGTTACATTTACAGTATCTGACAAAAGTAAGTACACCCCTCAGTGACATTTGTGTAAATCTTTTCTTCTATCTTTTCATGTGACAACACTGAAGAAATGACACTTGTCTACAATGTAAAGTAGTGAGTGTACAGCTTGTATAACAGTGTAAATTTGCTGTCCCCTCAAAATAACTCAACACACAGCCATTAATGTCTAAACCGCTGGCAACAAAAGTCAGTACACCCCTAAGTGAAAATCTCCAAATTGGGCCCAATTAGCCATTTTCCCTCTCCGGTGTCATGTGACTCGTTAGTGTTACAAGGTCTCAGGTGTGAATAGGCAGCAGGTGTGTTAAATTTGGTGTTATCGCTCTCACTCGCTCATACTGGTCACTGGAAGTTCAACATGGCACCTCATGGCAAAGAACTCTCTGAGGATCTGAAAAAAATAATTGTTTCTCTACATAAAGATGGCCTAGGCTATAAGAAGATTGCCAAGACCCTGAAACTGAGCTGCAGCACGGTGGCCAAGACCATACAGCGGTATAACAGGACAGGTTCCCCTCAGAACAGGCCTCGCCATGGTCCACCAAAGAAGTTGAGGTCACGTGCTCAGCGTCATATCCAGAGGTTGTCTTTGGGAAATAGACGTGAGTGCTGCCAGCATTGCTGCAGGGGTTGTAGGGGTGGGGGGGCAGCCTGTCAGTGCTCAGACCATACGCCACACACTGCATCAAATTGGTCTGCATGGCTGTTGTCCCAGAAGGAAGCCTGTACTGATAAGATAACATAAAGGAGAGATCAGGGATCCTGTGTACATGTACTGATAAGATAACATAGAGGAGAGATTGGGGATCCTGTGTACATGTACTGATAAGATAACATAGAGGAGAGATCGGGGATCCTGTGTACATGTACTGATGAGATAACATAGAGGAGAGATCGGGGATCCTGTGTACATGTACTGATAAGATAACATAGAGCAGAGATCGGGGATCCTGTGTACATGTACTGATAAGATAACACAGAGGAGAGATTGGGGATCCTGTGTACATGTACTGATAAGATAACACAGAGGAGAGATTGGGGATCCTGTGTACATGTACTGATAAGATAACATAGAGGAGAGATCGGGGATCCTGTGTACATGTACTGATAAGATAACATAGAGGAGAGATCGGGGATCCCATGTACATGTACTGATAAGATAACATAGAGGAGAGATCGGGGATCCTGTGTACATGTACTGATAAGATAACATAGAGGAGAGATGGGGGATCCTGTGTACATGTACTGATAAGATGTCATGGAGGAGAGATCAGGGATCCTGTGTACATGTACTGATAAGATAACATAGAGCAGAGATCGGGGATCCTGTGTACATGTACTGATAAGATAACATAGAGGAGAGATGGGGGATCCTGTGTACATGTACTGATAACATAGAGGAGAGATCGGGGATCCTGTGTACATGTACTGATAACATAGAGGAGAGATCGGGGATCCTGTGTACATGTACTGATAACACAGAGGAGAGATCGGGGATCCCATGTACATGTACTGATAAGATAACACAGAGGAGAGATCGGGGATCCCATGTACATGTACTGATAAGATAACATAGAGGAGAGATCGGGGATCCTGTGTACATGTACTGATTAGGGATGAGCCGAACACCCCCCGGTTCGGTTCGCACCAGAACCTGCGAACGGACCGAAAGTTCGCACGAACGTTAGAACCCCATTGACGTCTATGGGACTCGAACGTTCGAAATCAAAAGTGCTCATTTTAAAGGCTAATTTGCATGGTATTGTCCTAAAAAGTGTTTGGGGACCCGGGTCCTACCCCAGGGGACATGTGTCAATGCAAAAAAAACTTTTAAAAACGGCCGTTTTTTCGGGAGCAGTGATTTTAATGATGCTTAAAGTAAAAAAAAAAAAAGTGAAATATTCCTTTAAATATCGTACCTGGGGGGTGTCTATAGTATGCCTGTAAAGTGACGCGTGTTTCCCATGTTTAGAACAGTCCCTGCACCAAATGTCATTTTTAAAGGAAAAAATCTCATTTAAAACAGCTTGCGGGTTTAATGTAATGTCGGGTCCTAGCAATATGGATGAAAATCAGTGAGACAAACGGCATGGGTACCCCCCAGTCCATTACCAGGCCCTTTGGGTCTTGTATGGATATTAAGGGGAACCCCGCACCCAAATTAAAATAAGGGAAGGCCCTATATACTCTGAACAGCAGTATACAGGCGGTGCAAACAAGACAGGGACTGTAGGTTTGTTAAGTAGAATCTCTTTGTAATTTTGAACGGGTACATTTTTAACGTGTTTAGCTCCAGCCAAAAAATCTTTTTTAAGCTTTTTTGAAAACATAGGAAAGGGTTATCACCCCTGTGACATTTGTTTTGCTGTCTTTCCTCCTCTTCAGAAGATTTCACCTCACTTTTTGTCCCAATGACAAATGTTTTTTGAAAATTTGGGGTTTTTTGTGGAACAAGGATTGGAAAGCATCAGTGGAAAGGAGAAATGTTTTTCCCATATTAACTCTTACAGGAGAGAATTTCCCTTCCTAGGGGTAGATTTCATCTCACTTCCTGTTGTCTCCTTCCGTTTGCAAGTAGGAGTCGTTTGTAAGTTAGATGTTTGAAAGTAGGGTCCTGCCCTATATACTCAGCAGAAATTTGGGCCTTAGGTGTTGTTGTGGCCACAACACTGTAAGCCCTCACAGGGCCCTGCTGTGAAATATTAGATCAAGAATTGTAATTACATGCCCCTGTTGAACAGGAGCTGAAAAATTAGGCCTTAGGCACTGGTGCTGGGGCCACAACACTGCAACCCCTCACAGACACTCTAGTTGGAATGCAGGAACGAGCCCTGCTGCAAAGTATTACATAAAAAATTGTAATTACACGCCCCTGTTAAACAGGGGCTGAAAAATTGTGCCTTAGGCACTGGTGGTGGCGCCCAGAACCAAAAATGTTCTTACAAGCTATCAGCGTGATGATTGAGGAGGAAGAGGATAATTACTCAGAGATAGTCACTCAGCATCAGCATAGGCAGTCTTTGAAGGGATCTGAGATTTCAAAAAAAATTATTCGGTTACATCAGCATCAGGTGCTTGGTAGCTGGTGGTGATCCAAGACTGATTCATTTTTATGAAGGTCAGTCGATCGACCGAGTCGGTGGACAGACGCACCCTGTGATCGGTTACCACGCCTCCAGCAGCACTGAATGTGCGTTCCGAAAGAACGCTGGATGCAGGACAGGCCAGTAGCTCAATTGCATACTGTGCAAGCTCTGGCCAGTGATCCATCTTCAAGACCCAGTAACCCAGAGGATTTTCGGTGGGAAAGGTGTCCAAGTCTGATCTTGCCCCTAGGTATTCCTGGACCATGTAAAACAGACGCTGGCGATGGTTGCTGGAACCGATCATACCTTGGGGCTGCGGACCAAAAAATTGTCTGAACGCATCGGTCAGACGGCCACCTTCTCCACCTCTCCTTCTTTGACTGACCGAAGCCTCAGCAACACGTTGTCCAGAAACAGGAGTTTGTAACCTCCCAGTCTCTGGGAACGCGTTGCACATACCTTTCTGCAAGGCCTCCCGAAGATGTTTCATCCTCTGCTCCCTCTGCGATGGCAAGATAAGGTCCGCAACCTTACCCTTGTAACGTGGATCAAGGAGGGTTGCCAGCCAGTATTGGTCCTTCTCCTTAATACCACGAATAAGAGGATCCTTACGCAGGCTTTGCAGGATCAGGGAGGCCATGCAGCGTAGGTTTGCTGAGGCATTCGGTCCGGAGTCCTCTGGGTCACTAAGGACGACAACGTCCGCAGCCACCTCCTCCCAGCCACGTACAAGTCCATGTGTTTCTTGGGACTGATCCTTTAAAGACTGCTGCTGATGCTGAGTGCCAGGCTCCACCTCCATACTGACACAATCTTCCTCCTCCTCCTCCTCTTCCTGTGTGATCGGCGGGCACGCAGGAACACTGTCTGGATAAAGGGGGCCTTGAGAGCTAAGGAAGTCCTCCTCTTCCTGCCTCTGTTCTGCCTCAAGTGCCCTGTCCATTATTCCACGCAGCGTGTGCTCCAACAGGTGGACAAGGGGGACAGTGTCACTGATGCATGCACTGTCACTGCTCACCATCCTCGTGGCCTCCTCGAATGGTGACAGGACAGTGCATGCATCCCTGATCATGGCCCACTGGCGTGGGGAAAAAAAACCAAGCTCCCCTGACCCTGTCCTGGTGCCATAGTCGCACAGGTACTCATTGATGGCCCTCTGCTGCGTGTGCAGCCGCTGCAGCATTGCCAACGTTGAGTTCCACCTGCTGGGCATGTCACAGATTAGGCGGTTCTTGGGCAGGTTAAACTCCTTTTGGAGGTCCGTCAGCCGAGCACTGGCATTATATGACCGGCGGAAATGCACACAGACTTTCCTGGCCTGCCTCAGGACATCCTGTAAGCCCGGGTACCTGCCCAAGAACCGCTGCACCACCAAGTTAAGGACGTGAGCCAAACAGGGCACATGGGTCATTTGTCCCTGTCGGAGGGCAGAGAGGAGGTTGGTGCCATTGTCGCAAACCACCATTCCTGCCTTAAGTTGGCGTGGCGTCAACCACCTCTGAACCTGCCCCTGCAGAGCTGACAGAACCTCTGCCCCAGTGTGGCTCCTGTCCCCCAAGCACACCAGCTCAAGCACCGCATGGCATCTTTTGGCCTGCGTACTTGCGTAGCCCCTTGAACGACTACGGAGCACCGCTGGTTCCGAGGAAGAGGCCATGGAAGAAGAAGAGGAGGGGGTGGAGGAGAGAGGTGTGTCACAATCATTAGCATTTTGGAGGCGTGGTGGCGGAACAACCTCCAACACTACTGCACCTTGTCCTGCATCCTCCCCAGCTGCCAGCAGAGTCACCCAATGCGCCGTGAAACTTGGGTAACGTCCCTGTCCATGCCTGCTGGACCATAAGTCAGCGGTAATATGCACCTTACCGCTGACCGCCCTGTCCAGCGAGGCATAGACATTGCCTTCCACATGCAGTTAGAGAGCCGGAATCGCCTTCCGTGAGAAAAAGTGGCGTTTGGGTACCTGCCACTAAGGAACCGCACATTCCACAAACTCACGGAAGGGGGCAGAGTCTACCAACTGAAAAGGCAGCAGTTGAAGTGCTAGCAATTTTGCCAAGCTAGCATTCAACCGCTGGGCATGTGGATGGCTGGGAGCAAACTTCTTTCGGCGGTGCAGCAGCTGGGGCAGGGAAATTTGCCTGGTACAATCTGATGTACCCACAAGTACTTGGCTGTGACACACCTAATTATACACCTTCATTCCTCTCAGTGCAGGTCTCAGAGAGGACTGAAGGTATAGTGGGGTTGGAGATCTCAGCTGATGAGGAGCAAGGAGAGATCGTCTTTGTTCTTTGGTGTGGGTCTTTTAGATACGCTTGCCAACGAACTGCATGGCAGGTCAACATATGTCTGGTCAAGCATGTGGTACCCAAGCGGGAGATGTTTTGGCCACGCGAGATACGCTTGAGACATATGTTGCAAATAGCAGCGGTGTGATCTGATGCACTCATCTCAAAAAAGACCCACACCAAAGAACTTTTTGAATAACGCGCAGAGACTGCAGCGCCCTGCACATGTGGAGCTTTGGGGTGTGATGCAGTCAGTGTGCTGCCCTTAGGCATGCCCCTGGAGGGCATCCTGCCTCGTTGGTGATGTGCCGCCTCCTCCTCCTCTCTCCTATCAGGCACCCATGTTGAGTCAGTGACCTCATCATCCCCTCCCTCCTCATCACTGGAGCAAACCTGGCAGTATGCTGCAGCAGGGGGAGCATGACTGCCAGATTGCTGTCCTTCTTGGGCACCCCCTCCGTCCGTGCTCATGTTACTGCCTTCATGGAGCTCAGTATCATCATCAGAGCCTTCCAAACGCTGGGCATCCTCCTGGAGCATGTACCCAACACTGTGGTCAAACAGTTCGAGGGACCCCTCAGGAGGACATGGTGGGGCTAGGGAAGGAGTCACTGATGACATTGAGCCGAGGGAAGAGGCCGCTGCTGTGCCAGACAAAGTACCCTGAGCATGGGTGAGAGAGGATGAGGAGGATGAGGACGGCTTGGTCATCCACTCGACCAAGTCTTCCACATGTTGCGGCTCAACACGGCCAGCTGCCGAAAAAAAGGCCAAGCGTGTCCCACGGCCACGTGCTGATGAGGATGCACCGTCTCCACGACCAGCACTAGACACAGAGCCTGCTTGTCCTCTTTTATTGGCTTGTGACTGTCTGCCTCTCCTTCTTGGCCTTCCAGACATACTAATGGCCTGTAGCTGCACTAAGCTGGGATATATATATATGTACTGATACTGCAGCTAGCAAAATCAACTGCCTGCTTGTAGTATGAGAACACCTCCAACCTTCTACAGGTAGCTTTAGCTGAACACTGTGCAGAGCTCACAAAAAATAACTGGTAGGTTTAGCTGAACACTGTGAGGAGGACGCACCACACTAACTTGTAGTTTTAGCTAAACACTGTGAGCAGGACGCACTGCACTAACTTGTAGCTTTAGATGAACACTGTGCAGAGGTCTCACTACACTAACTTGTAGTTTTAGCTGAACACTGTGAGCAGGACGCACTACACTAACTTGTAGCTTTAGATGAACACTGTGCAGAGCTCGCAAAAAAATAACTTGTAGGTTTAGCTGAACACTGTGAGCAGGACGCACTACACTAACTTGTAGTTTTAGATGAACACTGTGCAGAGGTCTCACTACACTAACTTGTAGTTTTAGCTGAACACTGTGAGCAGGACGCACTACACTAACTTGTAGTTTTAGATGAACACTGTGCAGAGGTCTCACTACACTAACTTGTAGTTTTAGCTGAACACTGTGAGGAGGACGCACTACACTAACTGTAAATAGTCTACAGTGGCTTGCGAAAGTATTCGGCCCCCTTGAACTTTTCAACCTTTTGCCACATTTCAGGCTTCAAACATAAAGATATAAAATTTTTATTTTTTGTGAAGAATCACCAACAAGTGGGACACAATTGTGAAGTGGAACGAAATCTTTTGGATTTTTGAAACTTTTTTAACTAATAAAAAAATGAAAAGTGGGGCGTGCAAAATTATTCGGTGCCCTTGCGTTAATACTTTGTAGAGCCACCTTTTGCTGCGATTACAGCTGCAAGTCGCTTGGGGTATGTCTCTATCAGTTTTGCACATCGAGAGACTGAAATTCTTGCCCATTCTTCCTTGCAAAACAGCTCGAGCTCAGTGAGGTTGGATGGAGAGCGTTTGTGAACAGCAGTTTTCAGCTCTTTCCACAGATTCTCGATTGGATTCAGGTCTGGACTTTGACTTGGCCATTCTAACACCTGGATACGTTTATTTGTGAACCATTCCTTTGTAGATTTTGCTGTATGTTTGGGATCATTGTCTTGTTGGAAGATAAATCTCCGTCCCAGTTTCAGGTCTTTTGCAGACTCCAACAGGTTTTCATCCAGAATGGTCCTGTATTTGGCTGCATCCATCTTCCCCTCAATTTTAACCATCTTCCCTGTCCCTGCTGAAGAAAAGCAGGCCCAAACTATGATGCTGCCACCACCACCATGTTTGACAGTGGGGATGGTGTGTTGAGTGTGATGAGCTGTGTTTCTTTTACGCCAAACATATCGTTTTGCATTGTGGCCAAAAAGTTTGATTTTGGTTTCATCGGACCAGAGCACCTTCTTCCACATGTTTGGTGTGTCTCCCAGGTGGCTTGTGGCAAACTTTAGACGAGACTTTTTATGGATATCTTTGAGAAATGGCTTTCTTCTTGCCACTCTTCCATAAAGGGCAGATTTGTGCCGTGTACGACTGATTGTTGTCCTATGGACAGACTCTCCCACCTCAGCTGTAGTTCTCTGCAGTTCATCCAGAGTGATCATGGGCCTCTTGGCTGCATCTCTGATCAGTCTTCTCCTTGTCTGGGCTGAAAGTTTAGAGGGACAGCCAGGTCTTGGTAGATTTGCAGTGGTCTGATACTCCTTCCATTTCAAAATGATCGCTTGCACAGTGTTCCTTGGGATGTTTAAAGCTTGGGAAATCTTTTTGTATCCAAACCTGGCTTTAAACTTCTCCACAACAGTATTACGGACCTGCCTGGTGTGTTCTTTGGTCTTCATGATGCTCTCTGCGCTTTCAACAGAACCCTGAGACTATCACAGAGCAGGTGCATTTATACAGAGACTTGATTACACACAGGTGGATTCTATTTATCACCATCAGTCATTTAGGACAACATTGGATCATTCAGAGATCCTCGCTGAACTTCTGGAGTGAGTTTTCTGCACTGAAAGTAAAGGGGCCGAATAATTTTGCACGCACCACTTTTCAGTTTTTTAAATGCTAAAAAAGTTTAAAATATCCAATAGATTTCGTTCCACTTCACAATTGTGTCCCACTTGTTGGTGATTCTTCACAAAAAATTAAAATTTTATATCTTTATGTTTGAAGCCTGAAATGTGGCAAAAGGTTGAAAAGTTCAAGGGGGCCGAATACTTTCGCAAGCCACTGTAGCTGCCTGACTGTGGTACTAATAGGATCAAAAGAACACCAGCAAATTTTCTTCAGGTAGCTGTAAATACTGTAACAAGACAAGCCTGCCTGTCAGTAGCAAGATAGCAGGAACGGATCTAGCTAAACTGAATACAGTGTATATATATATATATATATATATATATATATATATATATATATATATATATATGCAACACCTGGGATGCATATATATACACAATACACTGTAAGTGCAGCTAACTCACTGATTGTCCTGCCTAATCTAGCTAACTCAAATGAAATGACACTGTTTCTCTGTCTATCTATGTATCTCAACGCCGGAACACACACTACACAGGGCCGCCGTGCAGGCGGCCTTATATAGTGTGGGGCGTGTTCTAAACCCCCTGAGCCATAATTGGCCAAAGCCACCCTGGCTTTGGCCAATTACAGCTCTCTCTACCGACGGCGCTGTGATTGGCCAAGCATGCGGGTCATAGTGCATGCTTGGCCAATCATCAGCCAGCAATGCACTGCGATGCCGCAGTGAATTGTGGGCCGTGACGCTCCACGCGAATTTGGCGCAAACGGCCCATAACGTTCGGAATTCGGCGAACGACCGAACAGCCAATGTTCGAGTCGAACATGGGTTCCATTCGAACACGAAGCTCATCCCTAATGGCAACCAATAAACTCCATTTATGTTCCACCAAATGATGCGTTTGCTACCACATGCTTCACTCAAAGTCCCACCCCCTTGCTCTCCTCCCTTTTGAATATGACAGGGATGGAAATTTGTGACCCTACCGGGCCACAATTTCATTTAACCACTTCCCGCCCGGTCAATAGCATATTGACGTCCGGGAAGTGGTTGCGTTATCCTGACTGGGCGTCATATGACGTCCAGCAGGATAACATGCCGGCGCGTGCCCGCGGGAGCGCGCGGCGATCGGCGGCGGCGCGTGTCCCTCGGACACAGCGCTTCCCCGATCTAGGTAAACAGCCAATTCTATTGGCTGTTTACCCCGTGATCGGCTGTGTCAAAGTCACAGCCGATCACCTGTCACAATAAACTCGGCGGCGCGCTCCCTGCGCACCGCCGAAGGCATCCAGCGTAGTGATCGAGGAAGGCGAGTGTCCCTTGGTCACAGCGCTTCCCCGATCGGTAATCAGCCAATGAAATTGGCTGTTTACCAGGTGACCGGCTGTGTCCAATCACAGCCTGTCACAAATGTAAACAAAAAAGATGCTGTTACTATCTGATCCCTGCTCTCTCCTCACACACCGATCGTGAGAGGAGAGAGCAGGGATCAGTGAGTGAATCAGTGTCTGTCTGACATAACTGTATTGTTCTGTACTGTGCACAACACGGCCCCCCCCAATAAAGAGGACCTGTCACACAGCCCAGCCAATCAGCCCATCTGTCAATCAGCCCATCTGTCAATCAGCCCATCTGTCACAGGCCCACCGCCATCGGTACTGCCACACAGGCTTACCAGTACCGCCATCGGTACCGCCACACAGGCTACCAGTACCGCCATCGGTACCACCACCAGTAACGCCACTAGTACCTCCATCAGGCCCACCATCTATACTGCCACACAGGCCGCTACCAGTATCGCCACTAGTGCCGCCATCGGTACCACCACCACCCGTACCACCGTCAGTACCGCCATCGGTGCCACCACCACCCATACCGCCACCTGTACCGCCATCACCACCTGTACCGCCACCACCACCCGTACCGCCATTGGTACCACCACCACCTGTACCGCCACCACCACCTGTACCGCCACCGGTACCACCACCACCCGTACCGCCACCGGTACTGCCACCACCACCTGTACCGCCACCGGTACCACAATCACCACCTGTACCGCCACCACCACCTGTACCGCCATCGGTACCACCACCACCCGTACCGCCACCGGTACCGCCACCACCACCACCCGTACCTCCATCGGTACCACCACCCATACCGCCATCTGTACCACCACACAGGCCCGCCAATAAGAATTGCCATAATGTCACAAAGGGTTTACACACCTGAGGAGGCTTATGAGATTCTTACCATGTCGGATGATGGGAGCAGCCGCGGAGGAAACCGTCCCTCCCAAAAGATTAAGATCAGGACCAAGATCAGGACCAAGATCAGGAGATCTGCCCACCACCAGCAGCGCCAGACCCCAGGAAGAGGAAGAGGAGCCCAGTACAAGCACTGGAATTACCACCAGCAGCGCCAGACCCCAGGAAGAGGAAGAGGAGCCCAGTACAAGCACTGGAATTACCCGCCCAACCCGAAGAACCCAGCCCCAGTCCTACCTTCCCGATGCCCTGGCAAACCCCTTATGGTTGCCTGCCAACTCAGGACCTGCTATCATCCCCACTTTCACCGCACAGCCAGGTGTGCAGCCCGACACTACGAATTTTTCTGAATTTGATTATTTTTCTTTATTTTTCCCCCAAGATTTTCTGCAGCATATGGTGGATCAAACTAATTTATATGCATCCCAATTTATTGCTGCCAACCCCAATTCTTCCTACGCCCGCATGTTCCAGTGGCGATGTGTCACACTGGATGAATTTAAAATGTTTTTGGGCCTAACTTTTAATATGGGGCTTACAAAAAAGAATGAAGCCCATGCATATTGGTCCACCCACCCCATCCAACACATGCCCATATATTCCGCTGTCATGTCCAGGACAAGATACGACATGATTATGCGTTTTCTCCACTTCAGTGACAATTCCCAGTGCCCTCCCCGAAATCATCCCAACCATGACAAATTGTTCAAGATACGCCCCCTAATCAATTCCTTTTCCCAGCGATTCAAAGAAGTTTTCATCCCAGACCAAAAAATTTGTGTGGACGAGTCCCTCATACATTTCACTGGCCGACTGCACTTCAAGCAGTATATACCAAGCAAGAGATCCAGGTATGGGGTGAAGTTAAATAAATTATGTGATCGAGCCACTGGATATGTCTTCACATTCCGGATCTACGAAGGCAAAGATTCCCAGCTCCAGCCCCATGATTGCCCCACATATATTGGAACCAGTGGAAAAATTGTCTGGGAGCTGGCATACCCCCTATTCGACAAAGGATACCATTTATATGTCGACAACTACTATAACAGCCTGCCCCTTTTTCGTCACCTTTATAATAAAAAAAACCCCGGCCTGTGGTACCTTCAAAAAAAACCGTAAGGGATTCCCACAAAATCTGCTAGCAAAAAAATTAAGAAAGGGAGAATCGGCATTCATGAGGAACGAGGAGGTGTTGGCCATGAAGTGGAGGGACAAGAAAGATGTCCACATGCTCTCTACCATCCACAATGACACCGTGGTGGAGATCCAAAGAAGACGCGGCCCCGTTGTAAAGCCCGAATGTGTCCACGACTACAATATGTATATTGGGGGGGTGGATTTAAACGATCAGATGCTACAGCCCTACTTATCCAACAGAAAGTCCCGTTACTGGTACAAGAAAGTTGCCTTTCACCTTTTTCACATGGCCTTTTTTAATTCGTTTGTCTGCTACCAAAAAGCAACCCAAAACCAACAAGTCACCTACCTCAAGTATTTTGAATCGATCGTCACTGCCCTCATTTACCCACAAGGTCCCGCCCCAGGAAGCATTCGCTCGGATGCTGTGAGTAGACTTCACGAGCAACACCTTCCCTATAGCATTCCCCCCACAGAATCTGGAAGAAGACGCCAAAAAAAATGCCGTGTATGCAGCAGAGGAGGAGTAAGAAGAGATTCCAGCTATTATTGTCCCCAATGTCCCTCCCAACCTGGCCTGTGCATCGGAGAATGCTTCAGAAAATATCATGCATTAATCCAATATTAGTTCCCTGTATTATTACCAGACTACCATTTCCCCATTTGCCTGCTACCATGTTAATTAATTGACCCTGGCCTGTTTACCAACAATGTCTTTGCTTGCCGTTTCTGCACGTTTCTGACTTGCATGTGTACCAACCTCAGCCTGTTTACTGACGATGCCTCTGCCTGCCGATTTAAACCACGTTTCTGACTTGCACGTGTACCAACCTCAGCCTGTTTACCGACGATGCCTCTGCCTGCCGATTTAAACCACGTTTCTGACTTCCATGTGTACCGACCTTGGCCTGTTAATCGACCATGTTTTTGCCTGCCACTTGGACTGATCTTTTGGCCATCTACTTTAGTACACAGGGGTCTCACATATGTGAGGGGCTTCAGAATAGCGTTCTGAGTAGAGAAAACCAGTTTTTCGTTTTCTGTGCTCCCAGAACAGGGTCTGGTTGCCCGGAGGCTTCAAAGCGATTTGGGTGGGAGAAGCCTCTACCCCTGTCCCCCTGGCCCTAAGCTTGATTGTCCTTTCTGCTGCCTGGACCAATACTTTGGCTGTGCTGACCATATTGCTGCCTGTAAAGACCCATGACATTATGGACCATGTCTCTTCCTGCTGTTTGGACCAATACTTAGGCTGTGTTGACCATATATCTGCCTGCTGCCTCTACTGACTTTGGACAGTATTTCTGCCGGGACACCTCTGCCTGCTACCTGGACCTGTGCTCTGGCTGTGCTCTGGCTGTGCTTTGGCTGTGCTCTGGCTGTGCAAACTATGGACAGTATTCCTGCCTGCTGCCTGGATGATTGCTTTTGCTGTCGCTGACCTCATTCCTGCCTGCTGCCTGGACCGATGCTCTCCTCTGTGGACCACTGCACTTCTAAAACCACAGGTAATCTTTTGTTATTTGGTATGTACCTGCTATGTGTTAGAAATATGAAGGGCCTTCAAAAATGTGATCGGTAGTCAGAAAATGATATGTGTAATTAATGCTGCTAGAATGCCTGGAGGTGCTACTTGGATTTTGGGCCTCTGTATGTGGCCAGGCTGTGTAAAAGTCTCAAACATGTGGTATCGCCATACTCAGGAGGAGTAGCAGAATGTATTTTGGGGTGTCATTTTTGCTATGTACATGCTATGTGTTAGAAATATCTTATAAATGGACAACTTTGTGTAAAAAAAATGCATTTTCATTTTTTTTCCACATTTTCCAAAAACTTCTGGAAAAAAATGAACTGTTCAAAATACTCATTATGCCTCATAGATTATACGTTGGGGTGTGTGCTTTCCAAAATGGGGTCATTTTGTGGACAATTCAATTGTCCTGGCGCTCCAGCGCCTTCAAAAGTGTAATAGGTGGTTGAGAAAGGATATGTGCAATTTATGCTTGTAGAACGCCTGAAAGTGCTACTTTAGTGTTGGCCCTTTGTATGTGGCCAGGCTGTGTAAAAGTCTCACACATGTGGTATCGCTATACTCAGGAGGAGTAGAGGAATGCATTTTGGGGTGTCATTTTTGCTATGTACATGCTATGTGTTAGAAATATCTTATAAATGGACAACTTTGTGTAAAAAAAATGCATTTTCATTTTTTTTTCACTTTTTTCAAAACCTTCTGGAAAAAATTGAACCCTTCAAAAGACTCATTATGCCTCTCAGATTATACGTTGGGGTGTGTGCTTTACAAAATGGGGTCATTATGTGGATAATTCCATTGTTCTGGTGCTCCAGGGCCTTCAAAACTGTAATAGGTGGTTGAGAAAGGATATGTGCAATTTATGCTTGTAGAACGCCTGAAAGTGCTACTTCAGTGTTGGTCCTTTGTATGTGGCCAGGCTGTGTAAAAGTCTCACACATGTGGTATCGCTATACTCAGGAGGAGTAGCAGAATGTATTTTGGGGTGTAGTTGCAATTATGCATATGCTGTGTGAGAGAAATAACCTGTTAATATGACCAGTTTGTGTAAAAAAAAAAAAAAAAAAATCTTAATTTTCCCAAGAATTGTGGGATAAAATTACAGCTTCAAAAATCTCACCATGCCTCTTAGTAAATACATTGGACTGTCTACTTTCCAAAAAGGGGTCATTTGGGGGGTATTTGTACTTTCCTGGCTTGTTAGTGTCTCAAGAAATGAGATAGGCCTTTAGGTGAGATAGTACATCAGTTGTGATCAATTTTCAGTGATTGGCACCATAGTTTGTAGACTCTATAACTTTCACAAAGACCAAATAATATACATTAATTTGGGTTATTTTTACCAAAGATATGTAGCAGTATACATTTTGGCACAAATTTATGAAGAAAAATGACTTGTTTGCAAAATTTTACAATAGAAACTAAAAAAAAGTAAGTTTTTTTTCAAAATTTTCGCTGTTTTTTTGCTTATATCGCAAAAAATGAAAAACCCAGTGGTGATTAAATACCACCAAAAGAAAGCTCTATTTGTGAGAAGAAAATGATAAACATTTTGTTTGGATATAGTGTAGCATGACTGAGTAATTGTCATTCAAAGTGTGAGAGCGCTGAAAGCTGAAAATTGGCCTGGGCGGGAAGGTGCATAAGTGCCTGGTATTGAAGTGGTTAAAGTCCTAAGGGATGGAAGAACTGGCCTTACCAGGTCACACCTTCATTTAAAGTCCCTAAAACCAGTTTCGCTATTTATATTAGATTTAGGGATGGAAGCATATGGAAATGCTTAATTTTTAAGCCTTTGTCATCCACTTTGCAATTAAGTTTGATTCTAGAAGTGCCCTTGGACATTCACCTTTTTACGGGTTTATCCATAGTAACATTGTTATAAATTTAATTTATTTAATTGCAATATCCCCCTTTTTACTCATAATGTATCCGTTATTGTGTCTCGGTTCACTTGGTGGCGGTATGAGATCGGGTTGGGCTAGCTTTCCGTCTGGGTTTATTTTCCTACCTGGGAGCTGTGATGTGTCTGGCGGGCCTCCTCTCACTCCCTGCCCCTTGTGCGCCTGGGGGGGTGTGGGCGCCGCCACAATGCATCAGCGTCACGCATCCCGTGTTTGACGAGCGGTGTCCTCCTGAGCGCCGTCACGACATGACACGTGGGAGCTACGCTCGCAAGCATACTGAGGGATTGTTGGTGCAGGTTGGCGGGACATCACTCCTGGCACGTCCTGCCCCTGCCCCTGTAGCACTATGCAGCGTGACGTCAGTGGGCGGTCCTGTTGCGGCGCTTACATTGGCGCCTTCCAGGCGGTGCCCGGCACATGAGGCTTCTCTCCACACCGGTTAACACACAGCTCAGGTTCTCTTTCTTCCTAAGCACTCCAATTTTATTATTTCAGGTATCCAATCATCACCATATCTGTTTTTCACGCTAAACTGCTCTTTTCTATTTACGGTGGCACTTCCTGCTTCCTTTCACTTATTCTTTCCATCACCTTTTAGTGTCAGCTCTCACCTCTTCACCTCCTCCCCCCTCCCCCCACTTTCCCCCTTTTTCACCCATTCATTCTCCTTAATTTCCCCCTGTTAACACCTTAGCTCACCTTACTTTTCACCCTACACCTAGGTTGCCTGGTTCCGTGCCCGCCCTGGTTGGCGCCTTTGGGGCGCCGCTGCTGGTCTGCCCGCTGCGGCTCCCGGTGGGGAGTGCGCCTGGATGGCCCGTGCTGCCTGACACCATACCTCCATCTTTTCTGAATTCGAGTAAGTTAGAATGCATTGGGTTTGGGGGCCTTTCTAGTTTCACCCCCGCTTACCCATGCATTCATTTTATTAATCATTATCTAAAGTTAATGCCAATATCTCTACTTTTAGAAACATCAAGTGCTGGCTCCTGACGAGTGGCCCTTCAGCCACGAAACGCGTAGAGCTGCCATACGCCTTGCTACCCTATATCCATATAGACTTGTCAGCTAAACCATATACCCTGTAAGACAAAGACAATTCCATAGCTCAACTCACCAACCAGTCTGCTGACCAACCAAATTAGCCTGTCTAACCGTCTGTTAAAAGCAGGGGTTTAGTTAGCACACATTTGCAAACGCATGTGAAAGCTGCAAGGCCTCGTCAAGGCACCCTGTATACTTGCAGTCCTAACACTTCTAAATTTATAAGTGTCTCCACAGTGGAAGCACATGCATTGAATGGATAGGTGTAGGCAGGTGAGCCTGGAGGCGGCCCAAGCCCCCTTAAAGGGACAGGAGCACACTGGACACCCAGCAAGAGCACAATGGCAGCAAAGGTGTCCAGTGTGTCCCTGACCCAAATTTACGTACAGTAACAAAACACTGGCCACCGCCCACACCCATAACTGGCCTTCACAGTAAGGAGCACATGGAGGGCATATACATGTAAGACAAAGACAATTCCATAGCTCAACTCACCAACCAGTCTGCTGACCAACCAAATTAGCCTGTCTAACCGTCTGTTAAAAGCAGGGGTTTAGTTAGCACACATTTGCATACCCTACCTAAGGATCCAAGAGGCCCGAGTCTTTGCAGGCATTATTATACTTTATAATCTTACCCTTATGATATTTTTGGTGCACTTTGGAAAGTTGTTGCTTGCCATTTCTTGTGATATATAAGATTGCTTGCTAATTCTTGTGATATTCAAGTCATGATTGAGATATATTGTATTACCCATGCATTACTACCATGTATATGCATATTTATCAATGTACCTTGCTTTTTACCTGATGGCAACCAATAAACTCCATTTATGTTCCTCCAAATGATGCGTTTACTACCACATGCTTCACTCAAAGTCCCGCCCCCTTGCTCTCCTCCCTTTGAATATGACAGGGATGGAAATATGTGACCCTACCGGGCCACAATTTCATTTAAAGTCCCGAGGGATGGAAGAACTGGCCTTACCAAGTCACGCCTTCATTTAAAGTCCCTAAAACCAGTTTCGCTATTTAATATTAGATTTAGGGATGGAAGCATATGGAAATGCTTAATTTTTTAGCCTTTGTCATCCACTTTGCAATTAAGTTTGATTCTAGAAGTGCCCTTGGAGATTCACATTTTTACGGGTTTATCCATAGTAACATTGTTATTAATTTAATTTATTTAATTGCAATATCCCCTTTTTACTCATAATGTATCCGTTCTTGTGTCTCGGTTTACTTGGTGGCAGTGTGAGATCGGGCCGGGCTAGCTTGCCGTCTGGGTTTATTTTCCTACCTGGGAGCTGTGATGTGTCTGGCGGGCCTCCTCCCACTCCCCGCCCCTTGTGCGCCTGGGAGGGTGTGGGCGCCGCCACAATGCATCAGCGTCACGCATCCCGTGTCTGACGTGCAGCGTCCTCCTGAGCGCCGTCACGCCATGACACGTGGGAGCTACGCTCGCAAGCATACTGAGGGATTGTTGGTATGGGATGGCCGGACATCACGCCCGGCACGTCCTGCCCCTGTAACGCTATGCGGCGTGACATCAGTGGGAGGTCCTGTTACGGCGCTTACATTGGCACCTTCCGGGCGATGCTCGGCACACGAGGCTTCTCCTCACACTGGTTAACACACAGCTCGGGTTCTCTTTCTTCCTAACCACTCCAATCTTATTTCAGGTATCCAATCATCACCATATCTGTTTTTCATGCTAAACTGCTCTTTTCTATTTATGGTGACACTTCCTGCTTCCTTTCACTTATTCTTTCCATCACCTTGTAGTGTCAGCTCTCACCTTCACCTCCTCCCCCCTCCCCCCACTTTCCCCCTTTTTCACCCATTCATTCTCCTCAATTTCCCCCTGTTAACACCTTAGCTCACCTTACTTTTCACCCTACACCTAGGTTGCCTGGTTCCGCGCCCGCCCTGGTTTGCGCCTTTGGGGCGCCGCTGCTGGTCTGCCCGCTGCGGCTCCCGGTGGGGAGTGCGCCTGGATGGCCCGTGCTGCCTGACACCATACCTCCATCTTTTCTGAATTCGAGTAAGTTAGAATGCATTGGGTTTGGGGGCCTTTCTAGTTTCATCCCCGCTTACCCATGCATTCATTTTATTAATCATTATCTAAAGTTAATGCCAATATCTCTACTTTTAGAAACATCAAGTGCTGGCTCCTGACGAGTGGCCCTTCAGCCACGAAACGCGTAGAGCTGCCATACGCCTTGCTACCCTATATCCATATAGCCTTGTCAGCTAAACCACATACCCTACCTAAGGATCCAAGAGGCCCGAGTCTCTGCAGGCATTATTATACTTTATAATCTTACCCTTATGATATTTTTGTAAAGAAAGTCTGAGAACTGACCCCTAACATAAACCACCTCCATCCCTAATATCAGAAAAGAAGCAAATGAAAGTCGCCCACGGGACTTTAAATGAGGTGTAAATGGTGATCAAAGGGTAGACAGATATAAAGGTACAAGTATTTTATTGAACACAACAGCATAATCCATAATAGGACATGAGCATGGGTGAACAGGTTCATAAAACAGCAACATTGCATAGTAGCCCTAAAACATAGCCATAATAAAATAGTAATACATATAATACAGGTATGCATGGTACATCTCTAACCCGACGCGTTTCGCGAGCTTTCCTCGCTTCATCAGGGGCTGATGTGCATAACTGCTGTCTGTAAATACAGATTAAAGTAATTAGAGTATCAGTTATGAAGGGATAAAGCAAGAAGCCAGAACTGGTTATCCCATACTTACTTGTAAGACCAAGGCTACAGACACATAACCCAGGTACAGGTCGGCGGAGGGCATCTCCCCCGGGAGCTGAAGGGGCAGAGGAACCAACCAGAGGACCGAGGCCAGGCGTGGGGGGCAGCTTGGCAGAATGAGAGAAAGAAAGGAGAGCGTGAACCCAAATTGTTCCCAAATGTACTGCAGGGCAACTCACTGTATGGGAATATAAACATAAGGTAGTATAGGATAAAAGAGTTAGGAAGTATGAGATGTATATCGTGGCATCCAATGCAAGATATGTTAATAAGCAAGGTCTAAAATAATGACATTGGTATTGTCATGGAAATATAAATATGTGCTGCTTGCATGGTATGCATAAGGTGTCCCGCAGAGCAGAGGGAAAAAGGAGGGTACAAGGTGAAGGAGTGAATAAGAAAGGTAGGAAAGGGAAGGGGAGGAGGGGAAAACAGGGGGAGGTGAAGTGAATAGTGACAGAAAAAGACAAAGAAAGAGAAGAAAAAATAAAAGGAAAGGGGAACAGGACCAGGGGGAAAGGAAAGAAAAAGTGAGAGAAGTGAAGGGAGATGAGGCACGGTGAAAGAGAGGACAAATTAGTTAATGATGTGATGAACTAGAAAAGTATTTCCGTGTGGAAAGAAAAAGTGTAATTAGAGGAGTCAATCAGAAGCAGCAAGTGAGGATAGGTACGCTGTGAAGTGCAGGTATTTATATTAGAGTAAATAAGTAGGGTGCCTACCAATATAGTGCAGCGTCCCGACTGAGTGTTGGAGAAGTAGTGAGGGAAAAGTTGCCATGCTGACACCCCCCGCCTTATACCCGGACATCCGCCGAGTTCTCCGCCCCTAACGTCATGCGTCAGGCGGAGCAAAGGAGATCGCAACGCACCCGCGGCAGAGAGGCAGGCACTCGCGATCCCCAGCCCCCTTCTGGATGACACATCCCGCCCATCAGGGAGGGGGAGACCGCTGTATTGCAGGCATCCCCAGGTGGGCGTGGAAAAGCATGACGCCGATGCACTGGTGGCCCCGCCCCTCCGGAGAAACCAGAGAGACGGAGACAGCTGGGGAAATGAATCCCCATTTGTGCATCGCAGCTCCCAGGGGGTAAAACAGACCGCTCAACCCAAACACGGGTGCAGTGAAGGAGCTAGGTCTACAAGTACATGGTAGATTTCAAACATAGTAATATAAAGGTATGCTAACAAAGGTCATGGAGGTTCAGTAGTAGCCGAACCCATGTAACCCCTAAGATCTAGGATCAGCATCAGACAAGGGCATTATGGTGTTTTCCACCTGGGTACAAATTTATAAAGAAAGTCTGAGAACTGACCCCTAACATAAACCACCTCCATCCCTAATATCAGAAAAGAAGCAAATGAAAGTCGCCCACGGGACTTTAAATGAGGTGTAAATGGTGATCAAAGGGTAGACAGATATAAAGGTACAAGTATTTTATTGAACACAACAGCATAATCCATAATAGGACATGAGCATGGGTGAACAGGTTCATAAAACAGCAACATTGCATAGTAGTCCTAAAACATAGCCATAATAAAATAGTAATACATATAATACAGGTATGCATGGTACATCTCTAACCCGACGCGTTTCGCAAGCTTTCCTCGCTTCATCAGGGGCTGATGTGCATAACTGCTGTCTGTAAATACAGATTAAAGTAATTAGAGTATCGGTTATGAAGGGATAAAGCAAGAAGCCATAACCGGTTATCCCATACTTACTTGTAAGACCAAGGCTACAGACACATAACCCAGGTACAGGTCGGCGGAGGGCATCTCCCCCGGGAGCTGAAGGGGCAGAGGAACCAACCAGAGGACCGAGGCCAGGCGTGGGGGGCAGCTTGGCAGAATGAGAGAAAGAAAGGAGAGCGTGAACCCAAATTGTTCCCAAATGTACTGCAGGGCAACTCACTGTATGGGAATATAAACATAAGGTAGTATAGGATAAAAGAGTTAGGAAGTATGAGATGTATATCGTGGCATCCAATGCAAGATATGTTAATAAGCAAGGTCTAAAATAATGACATTGGTATTGTCATGGAAATATAAATATGTGCTGCTTGCATGGTATGCATAAGGTGTCCCGCAGAGCAGAGGGAAAAAGGAGGGTACAAGGTGAAGGAGTGAATAAGAAAGGTAGGAAAGGGAAGGGGAGGAGGGGAAAACAGGGGGAGGTGAAGTGAATAGTGACAGAAAAAGACAAAGAAAGAGAAGAAAAAATAAAAGGAAAGGGGAACAGGACCAGGGGGAAAGGAAAGAAAAAGTGAGAGAAGTGAAGGGAGATGAGGCACGGTGAAAGAGAGGACAAATTAGTTAATGATGTGATGAACTAGAAAAGTATTTCCGTGTGGAAAGAAAAAGTGTAATTAGAGGAGTCAATCAGAAGCAGCAAGTGAGGATAGGTACGCTGTGAAGTGCAGGTATTTATATTAGAGTAAATAAGTAGGGTGCCTACCAATATAGTGCAGCGTCCCGACTGAGTGTTGGAGAAGTAGTGAGGGAAAAGTTGCCATGCTGACACCCCCCGCCTTATACCCGGACATCCGCCGAGTTCTCCGCCCCTAACGTCATGCGTCAGGCGGAGCAAAGGAGATCGCAACGCACCCGCGGCAGAGAGGCAGGCACTCGCGATCCCCAGCCCCCTTCTGGATGACACATCCCGCCCATCAGGGAGGGGGAGACCGCTGTATTGCAGGCATCCCCAGGTGGGCGTGGAAAAGCATGACGCCGATGCACTGGTGGCCCCGCCCCTCCGGAGAAACCAGAGAGACGGAGACAGCTGGGGAAATGAATCCCCATTTGTGCATCGCAGCTCCCAGGGGGTAAAACAGACCGCTCAACCCAAACACGGGTGCAGTGAAGGAGCTAGGTCTACAAGTACATGGTAGATTTCAAACATAGTAATATAAAGGTATGCTAACAAAGGTCATGGAGGTTCAGTAGTAGCCGAACCCATGTAACCCCTAAGATCTAGGATCAGCATCAGACAAGGGCATTATGGTGTTTTCCACCTGGGTACAAATTTATAAAGAAAGTCTGAGAACTGACCCCTAACATAAACCACCTCCATCCCTAATATCAGAAAAGAAGCAAATGAAAGTCGCCCACGGGACTTTAAATGAGGTGTAAATGGTGATCAAAGGGTAGACAGATATAAAGGTACAAGTATTTTATTGAACACAACAGCATAATCCATAATAGGACATGAGCATGGGTGAACAGGTTCATAAAACAGCAACATTGCATAGTAGTCCTAAAACATAGCCATAATAAAATAGTAATACATATAATACAGGTATGCATGGTACATCTCTAACCCGACGCGTTTCGCAAGCTTTCCTCGCTTCATCAGGGGCTGATGTGCATAACTGCTGTCTGTAAATACAGATTAAAGTAATTAGAGTATCGGTTATGAAGGGATAAAGCAAGAAGCCATAACCGGTTATCCCATACTTACTTGTAAGACCAAGGCTACAGACACATAACCCAGGTACAGGTCGGCGGAGGGCATCTCCCCCGGGAGCTGAAGGGGCCGAGGAACCAACCAGAGGACCGAGGCCAGGCATGGGTGGCAGCTTGGCAGAATGAGAGAAAGAAAGGAGAGCGTGAACCCAAATTGTTCCCAAATGTACTGCAGGGCAACTCACTGTATGGGAATATAAACATAAGGTAGTATAGGATGAAGCGAGGAAAGCTCGCGAAACGTGTCGGGTTAGAGATGTACCATGCATACCTGTATTATATGTATTACTATTTTATTATGGCTATGTTTTAGGACTACTATGCAATGTTGCTGTTTTATGAACCTGTTCACCCATGCTCATGTCCTATTATGGATTATGCTGTTGTGTTCAATAAAATACTTGTACCTTTATATCTGTCTACCCTTTGATCACCATTTACACCTCATTTAAAGTCCCGTGGGCGACTTTCATTTGCTTCTTTTATGATATTTTTGGTGCACTTTGGAAAGTTGTTGCTTGCCATTTCTTGTGATATATAATATTGCTTTCTAATTCTTGTGATATTCAAGTCATGATTGAGATGTATTGTATTACTCATGCCCCAACCTTGGGTTGGGGCATGAGAATGAGAATGTACATGCCCCAACCTAATGGGTTGGGAGTTGAGAATGTACAAACAGCTTCCCCCTGCGCGGTGGATAACCTCGACATCTCTGTTGGCCGCCTCTCCCTCTCTCCAAAAAAAGGAGGAGGGTGAGGTCGACTGTCATTCTCCTGGTATTCCCATAATGGTTGAAACCTATTATGGGTTGGGACCTGATATGGTTCTGATTGATGGTACCCCCTTTGGTTATTCCTTCCTCTTATACCTCTAGTTTTTCCCTTTCCCCCTCTAATAGGGGTGGAGAAATGAGCAGGGGAATCAATTTGCGTGATTTCTTCAATATACTCATTATCATATACCTGCGGTATATTAGACAGAGAAGCAGGGATAAGATTTCTCGCTGGTTGCGTAGATAAAGGTTGCGTGAATATAGGTTTCTCTGCAACATTTCTATTATCAGGCAGGACTTGCTGGCAGGAGTAAATCAAATTAGCTTTAAAATCGTCCAAATCCCTATGATATTTTTTTACTTTCTATTTTTGTATCACTATCCACCTTTTCTAATCTTTTTTTAACTTTAATATTAAAATCAATTATTTGTTGAGTATCTTTGATTGGATCCAATTGTTGCTGTAAATCATTAATCAATAAATGATTAATTTAGAACTAAGAATTAATGATTCTTAGTTCTAAATTAATCGCTCCCAGTATCGCAAATTTATTTATGGCAGAATTGGAAGACAAAGTCATTTTTAAAGAACAACGACCTGAATTAGTGCCAGGAAGCTAGCTGTTAGGTAATTTGGACAGGGTAAAATCCCCAAATCCTCACTAAATTTAATAGGTACGATGCCCGGTGGGTGTGGAGAGGCGACTCTTTGTACATCTTGCCGCATGTATGCGTTCCTTGATCATCCGATCGAGGGCGAATACTGCTGTGCAAAATGTAAGCACATTGTTTGCCTGGAAGCCCAGGTTCTGAATCTGGGGAAGCAACTGTCAGCACTGAGAAGTCCCTCCATACTAAAGGTGAGCCAGGAACGTACACGGCAGGTGCCGGCAGGGGCCAGCACAGAGGCGGGTGGAGACAAAGAGGTGCAGGCACTAGCAAAGAGTAGATGGGTGACAGTCAGGTGGGGTAGAGGGGGAAGTGCCAGAGAGGCCGATCCAGGACTGGAGCATCCCAATAAGAACGCTCGTTTGAGTGACATTGGTGAAACCAGTCAGGGACCAGCACTGCTGGAGATGAGGGACTCTCCTAGCTGCCGGGGGAAGAACTCCTCCAGTGAGAGTGGGGGGGCAGCAAAGGGAAAGGAAAGACAGATTCTGGTGGTAGGGGACTCGATTCTTAGAAGGACAGAGAGGGCAATCTGTAACCAAGACCTGAAGCGCCGAACAGTATGTTGTCTACCGGGCGCTCGGGTTCGGCACATCACGGATCTTGTGGACAGATTACTGGGAGGGGCTGGGGAAGACCCGGCTGTCATGGTGCACGTTGGCACCAATGACAAAGTCAGCGGCAGATGGAGTGTCCTAAAGAACGATTTTAGGGACTTAGGTGCTAAATTGATGAAAAGGACCTCCAAAGTAGTGTTCTCAGGAATACTACCGGTACATCGAGCCACACCAGAAAGGCAGAGGGAGATTAGGGAAGTAAACAAGTGGCTGAAGAGCTGGTGTAGTAAGGAGGGGTTTGGGTTCCTGGAGGACTGGGCCGACTTCTCAGTTGGTAACCGGTACTATAGAAGGGACGGACTGCACCTAAATGAGGAGAGTGCAGATCTGCTGGGAGTGAAGATGGCCAAAAAGTTAGAGGGATTTTTAAGCTAGGCGATGGGGGGGAGGGTCCAGAGACAGTGATAGCCAGCGCGGAAGATATTCCAGAGGGTAGTATTGGGGGCATTAGTGGTAGGTTAACCAAAGCACAAAAACACAAGGTGAGTATAGTAGCAAGTCCTAGTTGCAATCTTGAAACACCCAATACGAGGACAATATGCGACCGGTCCAAACTATGTGGCATGTTCACCAATGCCAGGAGCATGGCGGACAAGATGGGTGAACTAGAGATACTGTTGTACAAGGAGGATTTGGATTTTGTGGGAATTTCAGAGACCTGGTTCAACAGCTCTCATGATTGGCTGGCAAACATTCAAGGGTATACCCTATACCTCAAGGATAGAGAGGGTAAAAAATGGGGAGGGGTTGAAGTAGAATAGTAAAGTATCGAACCAGGCAGAACTTCAGCAATGCAGGTTTATTAACAGCTGATAACATACAGGTTTATGTTCAAAATATTACAATATACAGGTCTAATTTATACAGTTTCTTACAATGCAAGCATATTAGATATAAATATTCTTATCCTCTAACCAAATTTAAACAATTGTGAATTGTTCTCACCTTGAACCAGAATGGGTCTTTACTGCCAATTCTTGGGAACCCGTCACCTGATAGGGACCAGTCGATCGACCAGTGGTCTGGTCCCCTCACAGAGTTCTGGGTTCCAACTCGACCAAGTATGTGAGGGAAATTCACCTGAGACCACATTCTGGAACAAGTCAAGAAGTCTTCTCTGACTCGTACGAGGAGACAAGTTAGGACAGATACTTGCCCATTGGTTCTGACCTCTATGACCCGTGCAATAGGGCAGCATGCACAGAGTTCAGCCTTATGAGCTCCTATCTGACTTGTCTGTCTAACAATTGCAGAGCTTGCATTTATATACCATTTTACAAGTCTTATCTCAACCATCTCTCTTACATATGATTGGTCGCTAAGATCTACGTCAAAGTAACTAACCATAAATCTGACACTTGTTCTACAACCAGATAAACTTAATTATTCCCAAAATTCCTATATGTTCATTAAAGTGATTTATAACTGTTTGTTTCCAATTAAAAACACCTGTATAGAGACAGTCTGGCACCCAGCTGTGTTATCAAACTCTCCTTAAGATTTAACTAAGTTCAAGAATTACAGATTTATGACATTTGGGAAAATGAACTTTCAATAACCCCACCAGATGTGTTATATGTCTCACTATATGTATGTATTTTAACAGTTTTAATGAGGGCCCACCAGAACTTTGTTTGACCCTGTCAAACTTAATTTAATGTTCTGTACATAACTTTCCTGTATTCCACCTAATTATTTTAACCACCTGTTTTCTTATCTGTCTGAGACAATTCTATATTACTTGAATCTATTCTAATGAACTTTCACCCAGTAAACTATAAAGTATAAGAAAGAAGCAGAGAGGTCATCCAAAGTTCAGCATTTAAAAATGAAGACTTTCTAAATCTATGGAAAACACAGTATACATTATTAAAGATTAATAATTGTTGCTTTACTTATTGAATAATGATATTGATAAAACCACTACTATATAATAATAATAATAATAATTATCAATAAAATATATGCAAATCAATATGAATAATATGAAATACATTGGCTAATATGAGATTCTCCAACAGGGTATGTCTATATATCAAGAATAATGTACAAGCGAATGTGAGAGATGACATCACTGAGGGAGCTAGAGAGGAGGTGGAATCCTTATGGGTAGAGCTCCAAAGGGATGAAGCTAAGGGGAAAATAATACTGGGGGTATGCTATAGGCCCCCTAACCTGAGGGAGGAAGTGGAGACGGATCTCCTATCACAAATTGGATTAGCAGCAAGGATGGGAAGTGTTATCATAATGGGGGATTTTAATTATCCAGACATAGACTGGGCGGAGGGAACCGCGCATTCATTTAAGGCTCGCCAGTTCCTTAATGTCTTGCAGGACAATTTTATGGGTCACATGGTAAACGCACCAACTAGAAATAAAACATTACTGGATATACTGATTACCCACAATACAGACCTGATCACAGATGTGTAAATAGGGGGCAATTTAGGTTACAGCGATCACAGGTCAATTAGTTTCAGTATAAATCACACAAATAGGAAACATGAAGGGAACACAAAGACACTGAATTTCAAAAGAGTCAACTTCCCTAAACTACAAACCTTGCTAAAAGGCATAAATTGGGATAAAATATTAGGAACAAAGAATACGGAGGAGAGATGGGTTTGCTTTAAGAGCATATTAAATAAGGGCATTAGCCAATGTATCCCATTGGGTAATAAATTTAAGAGAGCGAACAAAAATCCTGGATGGCTTAACTCCAATGTAAAAATGCATATAAAAGCAAAGGAGAAGGCCTTCAAAAAATACAAGGTTGAGGGATCATCCTCAGCATTCAGACTTTATAAAGAATGCAATAAGAAATGTAAGGGTGCAATTAGGACGGCTAAGATAGAACATGAAAGACACATAGCGGAGGAGAGCAAAAAAAATCCCAAGAAATTCTTTAAGTATGTAAACAGTAAAAAAGGGAGGACAGACCATATTGGCCCCATAAAGAACGAGGAAGGACATCTGGTTACAAAGGATGGGGAGATGGCAAAGGTATTGAATTTATTCTTCTCCTCAGTCTTCACGAGTGAATCGGGGGGCTTCAGTAACCAAAACTGCAGTGTTTATCCTCATGACACAACACAGGAAGCACCTCCATGGTTAACAGAGGACCGAATTAAAATTAGACTTGAGAAACTTAACATTAATAAATCACCGGGACCAAATGGCTTGCATCCGAGGGTACTTGGGGAACTCAGTCAGGTGATTGCCAGACCGTTGTTCCTAATTTTTACAGACAGTCTATTGACTGGAATGGTACCAGCTGATTGGAGAAAAGCCAATGTAGCACCAATATTTAAAAAGGGCCCAAAAAACATCCCTGGGAATTACAGACCACTTAGCCTAACATCAATAGTATGTAAACTCTTGGAGGGGATGATAAGGGACTATATACAAGATTTTAGTAATAAGAACGATATCATTAGCAGTAATCAGCATGGATTCATGAAGAATCGTTCTTGCCAAACCAATCTATTAACCTTCTATGAGGAGGTGAGTTGCCATCTAGATAAAGGAAGGCCCGTAGACGTGGTGTATCTGGATTTTGCAAAAGCATTTGACACAGTTCCCCATAAACGTTTACTGTAGAAAATAAGGTCCGTTGGCATGGACCATAGGGTGAGTACATGGATTGAAAACTGGCTACAAGGGCATGTTCAGAGGGTGGTGATAAATGGGGAATACTCAGAATGGTCAGGGGTGGGTAGTGGGGTTCCCCAGGGTTCTGTGCTGGGACCAATCCTATTTAATTTGTTTATAAACGACCTGGAGGTTGGGATAAACAGTTCCATCTCTGTATTTGCAGACGATACTAAGCTAAGCAGGGCAATAACTTCTCCGCATGATGTGGAAACCTTGCAAAAAGACCTGAACAAATTAATGGGGTGGGCGACTACATGGCAAATGAGGTTCAATGTAGAAAAATGTAAAATAATGCATTTGGGTGGCAAAAATATGAATGCAATCTATAGACTGGGGGGAGAACCTCTGGGGGAATTTAGGATGGAAAAGGACCTGGGGGTCCTAGTAGATGATAGGCTCAGCAATGGCACGCAATGCCAAGCTGCTGCTAATAAAGCAAACAGAATATTGGCATTAAAAGGGGGATCAACTCCAGAGATAACACGATAATTCTCCTGCTCTACAAGACTCTGGTCCGGCCGCACCTGGAGTATGCTGTCCAGTTCTGGGCACCAGTCCTCAGGAGGGATGTACTGGAAATGGAGCGAGTACAAAGAAGGGCAACAAAGCTAATAAAGGGTCTGGAGGATCTTAGTTATGAGGAAAGGTTGCGAGCGCTGAACTTTTTCTCTCTGGAGAGGAGACGCTTGAGAGGGGATATGATTTCAATTTACAAATACTATACTGGTGACCCCACAATATACAAATACCGGACTGGTGACCCCACAATAGGGATAAAACTTTTTCGCAGAAGAGAGTTTAATAAGACTCGTGGCCACTCATTACAACTAGAAGAAAAGAGGTTTAACCTTAAACTACGTAGAGGGTTTTTTTACTGTAAGAGCGGCAAGGATGTGGAACTCCCTTCCACAGGCGGTGGTCTCAGCGGGGAGCATTGATAGCTTCAAGAAACTATTAGATAATCACCTGAATGACTGCAACATACAGGGATATGTAATGTAATACTGACACATAATCACACACATAGGTTGGACTTGATGGACTTGTGTCTTTTTTTCAACCTCACCTACTATGGTACTATGTTACTATGTTACTAATTAATCTTTTATAAACGTTTTATCGATGATCTCTTTTTTATTTGGGCTGGTTCCCCAGAGTCCTTGGAGGTTTTTTTACAACTAAATATTAATGATAACAATATAAGGCTGACCTTATACATGACAAAAGTATAAACTTAGCCTACCTTAAAAGTGGACAGTAGAGCAGTGGATGGTGTCAGTAGAGCAGTGGATGGTGTCAGTAGAGCAGTGGATGGTGTCAGTAGGGCAGAGGATGGTGTCTGTAGGGCAGTGGACGGTGTCAGTAGGGCAGTGGACGGTGTCAGTAGGGCAGTGGACGGTGTCAGTAGGGCAGTGGACGGTGTCAGTAGGGCAGTGGACGGTGTCAGTAGAGCAGAGGATTGTGTCAGTAGGGCAGTGAATGGTGTGAGTAGAGCAGGGGATGGTGTCAGTAGAGCAGGGGATGGTGTCAGTAGAGCAGTGGATGGTGTCAGTAGTGCAGTGGACGGTGTCAGTAAGGCAGAGGACGGTGTTAGTAAGGCAGAGGACGGTGTCAGTAGAGCAGTGGATGGTGTCAGTAGAGCAGTGGACGGTGTCAGTAAGGCAGAGGACGGTGTCAGTAGGGCAGAGGACGGTGTCAGTAGGGCAGAGGACGGTGTCAGTAGGGCAGTGGACGGTGTCAGTAGAGCAGTGGACGGTGTCAGTAGAGCAGTGGACGGTGTCAGTAGAGCAGTGGACAGTGTCAGTAGAGCAGTGGACAGTGTCAGTAGAGCAGTGGACAGTGTCAGTAGAGCAGAGGACGGTGTCAGTAGGGCAGTAAATGGTGTCAGTAGAGCAGTGGACGGTGTCAGTAGAGCAGTGGACGGTGTCAGTAGTGCAGTGGACGGTGTCAGTAGTGCAGTGGACGGTGTCAGTAGTGCAGTGGACGGTGTCAGTAGAGCAGTGGACGGTGTCAGTAGAGCAGTGGACGGTGTCAGTAGAGCAGTGGACGGTGTCAGTAGAGCAGTGGACGGTGTCAGTAGAGCAGAGGACGGTGTCAGTAGAGCAGAGGACGGTGTCAGTAGAGCAGAGGACGGTGTCAGTAGAGCAGAGGACGGTGTCAGTAGAGCAGAGGACGGTGTCAGTAGAGCAGAGGACGGTGTCAGTAGAGCAGAGGACGGTGTCAGTAGAGCAGTGGATGTTGTCAGTAGGGCGGAGGACGATGTCAGTAGGGCGGTGGACGATGTCAGTAGGGCGGTGGACGATGTCAGTAGGGCGGTGGACGGTGTCAGTAGGGCGGTGGACGGTGTCAGTTAGGGCAGTGGACGGTGTCAGTAGAGCAGTGGACGGTGTCAGTAGAGCAGAGGACGGTGTCAGTAGAGCAGAGGACGGTGTCAGTAGAGCAGAGGACGGTGTCAGTAGAGCAGAGGACGGTGTCAGTGCCAGATGCACTCTGTGGAAGTCAGAAATGCACCGCTAAGGTAGTGGACCTTAGGACTGACTGCTGCGTATTGAAACCTGTGAGGTTCAGGAAGCAGGTCTACTGGAACACTGACACAGATCCCACTGGGAGATAGAGCATAGATTCCCCAGGGCGCGGAGTCTAAGAGCCAGCAGGTGTTCACCAGAGCATCTAGTGGTGAGGATGGACTGCGCTGCAGTCTGGCTCCAGGTCGCGGCCCCCAGGGTCTCACAGCTCACGCTCACGGTAGACTACAGGAGAAGAGGTAGGAGGCAGCAGGCTGGAACAACTAGGAAAGTAAGGGATAAGCCAAATGTCGGGGCAACTAGCAGACAAGGATAAACATAACACACCAAGGTTCAGGGTCACAGGAAAACAGGGATAGTCGGGGACACGCCAAAGGTCGGGGTCACGAGCAGACCGGAATAGTCAAGAACAGGCCAAAGTCGGTAACTGGAATCAGACACAGGAAACACAGCAAGTACACACGAAAGCTAACACACAATGGTTGATCAGCACTGCTGACTTGCAGTGCACAGGTTATATAGGGTTCTCTGATAGGACCTAGGGTGGGGCCATGGTAGAGGAGAGGTTATAAAACCAGTCAGGTGAGGGTCAGCTGGTCTCTAGAGATGAACACATGGAGACAGGTAAGCTGACAAACAAACCCATGACACTACCCCCCTCTTATGAGGCCTCCCCTTCCTCCTGCCTGTGCCCAGGCTTAAAGGGAAACTCCAGATGGAACCTCCTCAATAGACAAAGAGCAAAGACCTCAGATGCGTGATCCAAGACCTCTCCTCAGGACCAAACCCTTTCCAATGTATGAGGTACTGAAGAATGCCTTTATGGAGCCGGGAATCCAAAACTTGACTAACCTCGTACTTTAGATTATCCTCAGAGACCGGGACCAAGGTAGGGAGAGGACAAAAGGACTTATTGAGGACTAAAGGCTTTTTTGGAATGGGTAAGGGCACGAGAAGACCATCAGAAGCCTGAGCAAGGTCCCCCAGACCCTTAAAGATGAGCTTGACATCCAACACAGGACCATCAGACTGGGTAGAGGTCAGTGGATCCCTGAGGTCAGGTTGGTTAGAAGGTGACGTGGTAGCAGTAGGGTGAGGCCAGGTTACAGAAGGTCCTGAACAAGAAGCAGGAAGCTCACTGGGCATAGGCAGGACTGGTGCAGAGGCTGACTGAACAGCATCGCCAGGTGCAGCGACCACCAGAATTGCATCGCAGGGCGTAGCGACTGTGGAACTGGTGGACAAGTCAGCCTGGGTGTGTGTCCAAGGGGGTCCAGGAACAGGCAAAGGGAAATGGCCATGCAAACTGGAGTTTACATAGGTTTGACTTGATGGACTTGTGTCTTTTTTCAACCTCACTTACTATGTAACTATATGTAGCTATATATAAGGCTGATCGGCTCAGGTGGGGGCAACAGGAAGTTTCTCTTTTGGGGTAACCTTGAGTAGGCAGGAGGAGGAACCCCAAGTCAAGATCTGTCCAGCAGTCCAGTCAACATGTGGAAAATGGAGCCGTAACCAAGGAAGACCTAATATAGCCTTAGGAGATAAAGCCTTAGGTAAGACAAGGAAGGATATCCACTCCTGGTGGAGTGTCCCTACCGACATCTTAACAGGGAGGGCCTGGAAGCAGATAGGGCCCCCTGGGAAAACAGTGCCATCAATCGCCAAGACCACCAATGGCGTTGTAAGGGGCAAAAGGGTAAGTCTCATGGAAGACGCAGTTCCCCAGTCCATGAAATTGCCAGCGGCTCTGGAATCCAGATATGCCGAGACCGAACGAGGGGCAGCGCCAACATGAAGGAACACAGAAAGGAGAAGGTGAAGGTGATATTTCAGGGTCCAATACTCCATCTTCCAGATGTATTAGCCCTGAGCGTTTTTCCGAACGAAGTATCACGAAAATGACCTTTGACGCCACAGTAGAGGCACAGGCCCAGGGTTCTGCGGCTAGTGCGTTCTTCGGGAGATAACTTGGTCCGGCCCAGCTGCATAGGTTCCTCAGCAGGCAGGGGGGTGCTCCTCGGAATGAAGAGAAGAGACATGGAGCTCAGGCTGCCTAAAGAACGGGGAGTGCTGGCGTCTTTTTTCCAGGGCCCTCTCCTGAAAGCGAATATCGATCTGGTTACACAAGGTGATGACACTATCCAGATCAGCAGGGAGAGATCTTCCTGCTAATTCATCCTTCACTCTATCAGAGAGGCTATGTAAAAAAGTTGCAACCAGGGCCTCATTATTCCAACTCAGCTCAGCAGTCAAAGTATGAAAATGAAGAGCGTACTGTCCCACAGAAGCGGACTCTTGACAGGAATGTAAAAGGGCACTGGCCGCTGAGGAGACATGACCCGGTTCCTCGAAGATATTCCGAAAAAGTTTTAAGAAATCAGACAGGCTAGAAACCACTGGATCATTTTAGATCCCACAGAGGCGCAGCCCAGGCTAACGCCTCGCCAGACAGGAGGGATATAATATAGGCTACCTTTGCCCGATCGGACAGGAAGTTTTGGGGCTGAAGCTCAAAATGAATTGTGCACTGGCTACGGAACCCTCTGCAGGCCTTGGAGTCCCCAGAGAAACGTGCCAGAGCTGGCAGATGTAATGAATGTGTGGCTGCGACTGATGCAATAGGTGCAGCAGCAGATAGCGGTTGAGGTTGTTGAACCGGGGATCCTAATGAAGCCTGAACCTGTTTAAAACGGGATGCCAAATCCTGAAGGAATCGCATCACCTGGGTCTGATGCGATTCCTGGGTCTCAAGTCTGCGAACTAAGCCCTGCAACGGATCATCTGCGGGTAGCGGCACATCAGCCGGGTCCATGGCTGATCAAACTGTCAGGTCACCTGAGATCAGGTGACAGATGCACTCCGTGGAAGTCAGGAGTGCACCGCTAAGGTAGTGGACCCTAGGACTGACTGCTGCGGATAGACCCCTGGGAGGTTCAGGAAGCAGGTCTATTGGAACACTGACATAGATCCCACTGGGAGCTAGAGCATAGATTCCCCAGGGCGCGGAGTCTAAGAGCCAGCAGGTGTTCACCAGAGCCTCTAGTGGTTAGAATGGACTGCGCTGCAGTCTGGCTCCAGGTCGTGGCCCCCAGGGTCTCACAGCTCACGCTCAGGGTAGACTACAGGAGAAGAGGTAGGAGGCAGCAGGCTGGAACAACAAGGAAAGTAAGGGATAAGCCAAATGTCGGGGGAACTAGCAGAAAAGGATAAACATAACACACCAAGGTTCAGGGTCACAGGAAAACAGGAATAGTCGGGGACACGCCAAAGGTCGGGGTCACGAGCAGACAGGAATAGTCAAGAACAGGCCAAAGTCGGTAACTGGAATCCGACACTGTAAAGATCTGTAAAGCCGCAGACACTAGTGCAACAAATAAGTCTAATGCCGTGTACACGGCTGGACTTTTCGACCAAACTTGTCCGACGGAACGAATCCATCATACAATTCAACCGTGTGTGGGCTTCATCGGACCTGCAGTGGACCTTTTCTGTCGAAAATGTGACGGAGTTTAGATTTAGAACATGTTTCAAATCTTTCCGACGGACTCAAGTCCGGTCGAAAAATCCGATCGCCTGTATGCTAGTCCGACGGACGAAAAACGACACTAGGGCAGCTATTGGCTACTGGCTATGAACTTCCTTATTCTAGTCCGGTCGTACGTCATCACGGTCGAATCCGTCGGACTTTGGTGTGAATGTGTGTAGGCAAGTCCAATTTGACGGAAGTCCATCGAAAAGTCAGTCAAAAATCCATCAAAGTCTGACCTGATTCAGTCAGTCGAAAGTCCGGTCGCGTGTACACGGCATAAGTCTAATTCCTCAGTACATACTGCACATCTCTCTGTTACTCTCCTGATCTGTACTGTTGCTTAACCTCCTGGCATCCGTGCTATGGCCGAATGATGGCCACAGCGCGGACCTGCATTCCTGGGAGGCCGTCATATGATGGCCTCCCCTGTGCACGCTCCCTGCAGGGCGCGATGTGATCACCGAGTCACTGAGACTCGGCTGATCACCGATCTAAGTAAGGGGCCGGTCCCGGCCCCTTACCATGTGATCAGCTGTCAGCCAATGACAGCTGATCACATGATGTAAACAAAAGATCGGTAATCGTTTTTTTTTTACTCACGCTGACAGCGCGAGTAGAAAAAAAAGCCGATCACCGGCTAGGATGTGAGGGACATCGGTCCCCAAGTGGAAGAGGCACATCTGCCTCATCAGTGCCACTTGAAAGTGCCACCTAACACTGCCCACAGTGCCACCTAATAGTGCCCACAGTGCCACCTTACAGTGCCCACAGTGACCCCCTAACAGTGCCCACAGTGCCACCTAACAGTGCCCATAGTGCCACCTAACAGTGCCCACAGTGCCACCTACCAATGCCCACAAGTGCCACCTATCAATGCCCACCTGTAGTGCCAATCAGTGCCACCCAGCAGTGCCCATCACTGCCACCCATCAGTGCCCATCACTGCCACCCATCAGTGCCTATCACTGCCGCCTATCAGTGCCCATCACTGCCGCCTCATCAGCGTACATCAATAAAGGAGAAAAATTACCCGTTTAAAAATTTTTATAACAAAATATAAAAAAATAACAATTTTTTTTTTTTAATTATTCAGTTTTTTACATTTTTTTAACAAAAAGTAAAAACTGCAGAGGTGATCAAATACCACCAAAAGATAGCTCTATTTGTGGTGAAAAAATGGTAAAAATTTCATTTGGGTACAGTGTTGTATGACCGTGCAATTGTCATTCAAAGTGCGTCAGCGCTGAAAGCTGAAAATTGGTCTGGATAGGAGGGGGGTTTAAGTGCCCAGTAAGCAAGTGGTTAAAGGAGAAGTCCAGCCAGAGCTTGTTTGGCTGGGCTTCTCCTGTGATCACAGGAGTGCAATACGTTGTGCACTCCTGTGAGCTGAACTCCGCTCTCTACTGCCATCACAGAAATCAGTCCAGGCACCGCGTCATCACGACAAAGTCTGGACCTGCCTGGACTGACACCCGTCTCAGCCTCTCAGCGAGCCACTGAGAGCCTGAGACAGCCGCTCCCTGTCCCTCCACAGCTCAGCACTCCAGTGAGCATGGGGGGGGCAGAGCGAAGAGCTGCTGATTGACAGGCAGCAGCTCTCTGCTCTGGGAGCTAAGAGAACTGAGCTATCGGCAGTGTTCGATCGTTTGGTTCTCAGTGGAGAGGCGCTGGCGGACAGATGCAGCATCTATCTAGGTAAGTATAAAACAGCAAAAACAAAACAAAAAAAAAACATACTTTTCTTGTCATAAATTGAAAACTTGGCTGCTGGTTGTTTATTTTACACAGAAACTAGCCTTTTACTCCAAGATGCAGGAAGTTCCAGAGTGGCAGCAACAGCAATGGTAGCAGTGGCAGATCCTTCTCCAGCCATACCCCATCCAATATTAAACAGGAGGACTGCAGCCCAGAGAAGGAGAGTCCTCCAGAAGTGTCCTGTTTACCTATTTCCAGGGAGATATCTGCTCAGTGGTGGATGAGCATTTTAGCAGAGCTCTCAGCCAACCCAGCAGTTCTTACCCAAACAGTGCTGCTGCCAAGACTGCCAGTACTGCCACTCGTCACTGATGAATGAATGTACTGCCACTCGTCACTGATGAATGAATGTACTGCCACTCGTCACTGATGAATGAATGTACTGCCATTGGTCACTGATGAATGAATGTACTGCCACTGGTCACTGATGAATGAATGTACTGCCACTCGTCACTGATGAATGAATGTACTGCCACTGGTCACTGATGAATGAATGTACTGCCATTGGTCACTGATGAATGAATGTACTGCCACTCGTCACTGATGAATGAATGTACTGCCACTGGTCACTGATGAATGAATATACTGCCACTGGTCACTGATGAATGAGTGTACTGCCACTGGTCACTGATGAATGAATGTACTGCCACTGGTCACTGATGAATGAATGTACTGCCACTGGTCACTGATGAATGAATGTACTGCCACTGGTCACTGATGAATGAGTGTACTGCCACTGGTCACTGATGAATGAATGTACTGCCACTGGTCACTGATGAATGAATGTACTGCCACTGGTCACTGATGAATGAATATACTGCCACTGGTCACTGATGAATGAGTGTACTGCCACTGGTCACTGATGAATGAATGTACTGCCACTGGTCACTGATGAATGAATGTACTGCCACTGGTCACTGATGAATGAATGTACTGCCACTGGTCACTGATGAATGAATGTACTGCCACTGGTCACTGATAAATGAATGTACTGCCACTCGTCACTGATGAATGAATGTACTGCCATTGGTCACTGATGAATGAATGTACTGCCACTCGTCACTGATGAATGAATGTACTGCCACTGGTCACTGATGAATGAGTGTACTGCCACTGGTCACTGATAAATGAATGTTCTGCCACTCGTCACTGATGAATGAATGTACTGTCACTCGTCACTGATGAATGAATGTACTGCCACTGATGAATGAATGTACTGCCACTGATGAATGAATGTACTGCCGCTGGTCACTGATAAATGAATGTACTGCCACTGGTCACTGATGAATGAATGTACTGCCACTGGTCACTGATGAATGAATGTACTGCCACTGATGAATGAATGTACTGCCACTGATGAATGAATGTACTGCCACTGGTCACTGATGAATGAGTGTACTGCCACTGGTCACTGATGAATGAATGTACTGCCGCTGGTCACTGATAAATGAATGTACTGCCACTGGTCACTGATGAATGAATGTACTGCCACTGGTCACTGATGAATGAATGTACTGCCACTGGTCACTGATGAATGAATGTACTGCCACTGGTCACTGATGAATGAATCTACTGCCACTGGTCACTGATGAATGAATGTGCTGCCGCTCATCACTGATGAATGAATGTACTGCCACTGGTCACTGATGAATGAATGTACTGCCACTGGTCACTGATGAATGAATGTATCAGCTTAGTGCTTTCTTACTTGTGAATGCGATAGATACTACACACTGATTGTGCTGCTGTCTGAACTTGTAATTGGTTGTTGGTTCCTCCTCGGCAGCACTGGCTCCTCTTGGTTGCAGCAAGCAGCTCTCTAGTCTCTATGCTCCTCCCATGATAATCCCCTCCCGTCTCCGTCCGTGAGTGACGTCACGCCGCCGGGACGGGGCTGTAAACTTAGGGGGAGGGACATCGTGGCAACGATGATGTCTATTGGCTGGCGCCAGGTTCAGGAGCATTGAGATCCACACAGACATACTCAGAGATGAATGAGTGACACAGTGTGACACTGACAGTGACAACTGGCCCACTGAGCTGATCGGCCCAATTGGTAAACTCCTGGTAGTCCCGATGGCCAGTCCATCCCTTGTGGACGGTATCAGTAGAGCAGTGGACGTTGTCAGTAGGGCAGTGGACGGTGTCAGTAGAGCAGTGGACGGTGTCAGTAGGGCAGTGGACGGTGTCAGTAGGGCAGTGGACGGTGTCAGTAGGGCAGTGGACGGTGTCAGTAGGGCAGTGGACGGTGTCAGTAGAGCAGAGGACGGTGTCAGTAGAGCAGTGGGCGGTGTCAGAGCAGTGGACGGTGTCAGTAGGGCAGTGGACGGTGTCAGTAGAGCAGTGGACGGTGTCAGTAGAGCAGTGGACGGTGTCAGTAGGGCAGTGGACGGTGTCAGTAGAGCAGTGGACGGTGTCAGTAGAGCAGTGGACGGTGTCAGTAGAGCAGTGGACGGTGTCAGTAGAGCAGTGGACGGTGTCAGTAGAGCAGTGGACGGTGTCAGTAGAGCAGTGGACGGTGTCAGTAGAGCAGTGGACGGTGTCAGTAGAGCAGTGGGCGGTGTCAGAGCAGTGGACGGTGTCAGTAGGGCAGTGGACGGTGTCAGTAGAGCAGTGGACGGTGTCAGTAGAGCAGTGGACGGTGTCAGTAGGGCAGTGGATGGTGTCAGTAGAGCAGTGGACGGTGTCAGTAGAGCAGTGGACGGTGTCAGTAGAGCAGTGGACGGTGTCAGTAGAGCAGTGGACGGTGTCAGTAGAGCAGTGGACGGTGTCAGTAGGGCAGTGGACGGTGTCAGTAGAGCAGTGGACGGTGTCAGTAGAGCAGTGGACGGTGTCAGTAGAGCAGTGGACGGTGTCAGTAGAGCAGTGGACGGTGTCAGCAGGGCAGTGGACGGTGTCAGTAGAGCAGTGGACGGTGTCAGTAGAGCAGTGGACGGTGTCAGTAGAGCAGTGGACGGTGTCAGTAGAGCAGTGGACGGTGTCAGTAGAGCAGTGGACGGTGTCAGTAGGGCAGTGGACGGTGTCAGTAGAGCAGTGGACGGTGTCAGTAGAGCAGTGGACGGTGTCAGTAGAGCAGTGGACGGTGTCAGTAGAGCAGTGGACGGTGTCAGTAGAGCAGTGGACGGTGTCAGTAGGGCAGTGGACGGTGTCAGTAGAGCAGTGGACGGTGTCAGTAGAGCAGTGGATGGTGTCAGTAGAGCAGTGGACGGTGTCAGTAGAGCAGTGGACGGTGTCAGTAGGGCAGTGGACGGTGTCAGTAGAGCAGTGGACGGTGTCAGTAGAGCAGTGGACGGTGTCAGTAGAGCAGTGGACGGTGTCAGTAGGGCAGTGGACGGTGTCAGTAGAGCAGTGGACGGTGTCAGTAGGGCAGTGGACGGTGTCAGTAGAGCAGTGGACGGTGTCAGTAGAGCAGTGGACGGTGTCAGTAGAGCAGTGGACGGTGTCAGTAGAGCAGTGGACGGTGTCAGTAGAGCAGTGGACGGTGTCAGTAGAATGGGTCATTTTCTAGCAAACAAATGATTTTAACTTGCAAACACCAAGTGTCAAAAAGAGGCTCGGTCCTTAAGTGGTTAACCAGCAGCCACTACTTGAAGCTTGCTAGTTATTTTACACCTATTATTTCTCACAGGCAGTGTGTGTGGGGGGGGAGGGGGGGCAGGAGTTGGTAGTTGGGGGTCTGTAGATCGCAGGTAGGGGTCAGTAGTTGAGGATGAGGTGTGTCAGTCTGGGGGAGGGGAGGTCTGTCTGTGTGTCCTGCTCTCTTTCTTGTCCTTTGTAAGTCAATCAGTGGGTGCTTTAGACCCCTTTCACACTAAAGGCGTTTTTCAGATGCTACAGGGCTAATAATAGCGCCTAAAAAAAGCTTCAGCTGCAAACCCAGTGTGAAAGCCCGAGTGCTTTCACACGGGGGCGCTGCACTGGCAGGACGTCGCAAAAAGTCCTGCAAGCAGCTTCTTTGCAGCGATGGAGGAGCGGTGAACAAACTGCTCCTCCACCACTCCTGCCCATTGAAAACAATGGATCAGCGCCGCCATACCGCTGGTAAAGCGCCGCTATAGCAGCATTCTGCGGGCGGATTTAACCCTTTTTTGGGCGCTAGCGGGGGATTAAAACCACCCCACTAGCAGCCGAATAGCACCGCTAAAAGGACGCTAAGAATATTGCTGTTTTTCCGCCGACGCCTAGGGCGGCTCAGTGTGAAAGGGGTCTTAAGTAATGACAATCCCCGGCCCCTCAGGAGGTGTTTTACATTCTGTCTGTGAGTGTTGGCAGGACAGGTGCTGTGGGGGAGGGCAGTGTGTGGGCTGTACTTGTCCCCACATCAGAGAACACTCCTCCTCGCATAGCAGCGTGTCTCTTATCTGAGTTACTGAAGTCCTGTCTCGTTGTTCTATTGGATAGTGCCCGCCATCGAAAAGTGCCGCATGCGCAGTATTGAAGGCCACTCCAGCTGATTTGCCGATCATGCGCTTGCGATTGCATGCGCACATAGTAGGAGGTATCTCTCGATGGCAGATACCATTTCACGGCACAACTGAAACCTATAAAAACAGCGAGGGAGACTGTAGTTGTCAGATTGTGCCTCGCTGCTGCTGGAGCCCGGCTTTACAGTGTGCTGATGGTCCAGTTTTGTCTGTGTTGAAGGGCGGGTTGCAAGACAGACAAAACACACCCACAACCCGCCCTTCAACACACCCACAACCCGCCCCCCAACACACCCACAACCCGCCCCCCAACACACCCACAACCCGCCCCCTTCAACACACCCACAACCCGCCCTTCAAAACACCCACAACCCGCCACCCAACACACCCACAACCCGCCCCCTTCAACACACCCACAACCCGCCCTTCAACACACCCACAACCTACCCCCTTCAACACACCCACAACCCGCCCTTCAACACACCCACAACCCGCCCTTCAACACACCCACAACCCACCCTTCAACACACCCACAACCCGCCCTTCAACACACCCACAACCCGCCCTCCAACACACCCACAACCCGCCCTCCAACACACCCACAACCCGCCTTTCAACACACCCACAACCCGGCCTTCAACACACCCACAACCCGCCCTGCAACACACCCACAACCCGCCCTTCAACACACCCACAAGCCACCCTATAGCAGCAGCGAGGCACAATCTGACAACTACGGTCTCCCTCCACTGTTTGTATAGGTTTCAATTGTGCCAGTGAAATGGTATCTCCTGTCGAGAGATACCTCCTACAATGCGCGCATGCGCCATGGTTACGTCAGGCCAGCTGATCTGCAAATCAGCTGGAGTGGCCTTCAATACTGCGCATATGCTGGCTCTTTTCGATGGCGGGCACTATCCAATAGAACACCGGCTCTCTCTTCTCCTGTCCTCGCTCTGTATTCTGACTCCAATTGTTGTGAAGGAATTTATCCCTTGTGAGACCTCTATACCTGGCCTGTATAAGATATAATCACTGAGGACAATCCTCATCAGATAGTTTGAACTCGCCAAATACTGATTCCATCCACAGAGGTGCTTTTATTCTGAACATCAGATTACAGCAGATGACAGGATACAACAGATGAATAGGTTGTGGTATTTATGTGGTCAAAAGATGATATTGTCTGTAGCTTACAATGAAGAATACATGTACCCTGCTACATGAGGCCTGTTAGCTACATCCATGACACAGGAAGTACAAACTCAGGAAGAAGGGTGGAGCATTACATACAAAGGCAGTGTGTCATAACATAAGGGAAAATAAACTTGAGAAAACAAGTGCATTACCACAAAAGGTCACTAGATGGCAGCATGTGAACTAAATATAAACATCCATAGAAAATGATTAGGAAAACAATATATATAAATTCTATGCCCCGTTGGGGCAGCACACTCCCTGTCTGGCATGGTAAATGTCACTATATACAGCAGAACGGTAGTTATGCAACTGCAAATAACAAACAGTGTAATTTCCTAGATGTCTGAAAGACCTAAAAAGAACATGCATATAATGCAATAACAATAACTCTTAATATAAGGCTTTAATTATGTCAACTAAAGTTCAAGACACTTTCTTCTTGAAGTCACAGGTAAGATCCAGCAGCGTAGGCAAACAAGTTCATTCTCCAAAGGGCAAGAGCAGTTTAAGTTCTGTGATAGATCTGATGAAAGTCTTTACAGTCCCTTGTCTTGAAACCTTCACCTCCACTTTACGTACCTTACCGTCATCACTAGAAACGCTCTTTACAATAAGTCCCATGGGCCATTCGCTTCTTCCAGCTTGCTGGTCCTTAAGCAGAACAAGATCTCCAACTTGTATGTTAGGGTTTAGCCGTTGCCATTTCCTGTGTCCTTGCAGAGTAGAAAGGTACTCCATCTTCCAGCGATTCCAGAAGCAGTTGGCGAGGTGTTGTACTCTTTTTTTTTTTCCACTGGTCATAACACAGATTTCCTGCTTTAAAGTTTCCAGGTGGAACAGGAACAGACCCAAGCTTCTGGGTAAAAAGAATAGCTGGAGTAAGAATATTTGGGGTCTCTGAATCTTTGTCAGGTTCTAGAAAACTGAAAACATCAGCTGTGATTTCTTCTGGATGATCCAGCAAGAAATCAGGACCTGTTAACCAAGAATAATTTGCAAAAACACTTGCAGACACTGGCCCGGTGGCATGATCTGCAGGGTTAATTTCAGATGGAACATAATGCCATTGTTCAGGTTTAGTTGATTTCCTGATTCTCTCTACACAGTTTCTGACATAGACATAGAAACATTTAGTCTGGTTGTATATGTAGCCCAGAACAACTTTGCTGTCTGTGTAGAATCTGACGTCATCTATCTGAATATCTAGCTCACACAGTATGAAATCTGTTATTTCCACAGCTAGCACAGTCCCACAAAGTTCAAGCCTGGGAATCGTATGTTCAGGCTTATGCCGCGTACACACGGCGGACTTTTTGACCGGACTGATCCGACAAACTTTCCAGCGGCCTTTCGACGGACTTCCGACAGACTTTCTAACGAACGGACTTGCCTACACACGATCACACCAAATTCCGACGGATTCGTACGTGATGACGTACACCGGACTAAAACAAGGAAGTTGATAGCCAGTAGCCAATACCTGCCTAGCGTGGGTTTTTGTTGAGTTACGACGTAAAGATTTGAAGCTAATTCCAAATCTAAAGTCCGTCAGATTTGCGACTGGAAAAGTCCGCTGAAGGTCCGGTGAAGCCCACACACGATCGGATTGTCCGCCGTATTTGGTCCGTCAGACCAGTCTGGTCGAAAAGTCTGACCGTGTGTACGCCCCATTAGGTGCTAACTTAGCTTTCCCAAACAGAAACCCTATGTGGGCTTGATTAGAAGAATCTCTTAACTTGAGGTAAGCGACAAGTGCTATGGCCTCAGTAGATGAATCTGAGAAGATGTGAAGAAGCTCTTTCCTCTGACTTGTAGCAAGGGAGGCAGAAGTGTAGCAGCATGGTATATGGATTTCATCTAAGGCATGTAGAGATTGTTTCCAGGACTCCCACTTTGAAAGCTGGTCTATTGGTAGTGGAGTTGGTTCGGTGTGATCATTGCCAAAGATCCTTTTCATAAAGGTAATGAAATGTTCCTTCATTTCAGGCCTGTTCTTTAGTGTTCGTTGAAGTGAGTTGAATCTGGATAGAGCCTGTTCACGATTGAGAGTTTAACCCTTGCAGCACGAAGAGGTAATGGTGCAACCCAGCTGTTAGACTCATCCTGGAAGAATTCTTTTTCCATTATTTTGATGAACTCTGTCTTCGACTGACAAGGCTATTTTGTTGTCATCGCTTGTAGTACAAAACACTGTTTTACCTAGGTAGTAGAAGAGAGCACAGAAATGGGACTGCGAGAACCAGGGGACACATGCTCGTTTTCTATCCTATTCAGATACTCTCTACCTAACAGCATGATGGTGTGTGGCCCCTGGCATTTAGCCAGCTGCTGAACCCATGGTTCTGGTCTTTTTTTACCATCTGCGGCCACTTTAGCGCATGGGTCCCTCTTAGCAGCAAACAAACAGCTATCCCATCAGTTTTTTTGTTTCTCCCCTATGTTTAGGAGATATAGGCATTGTACGCTGCACATGACCAGCATCCCCTGAGGAAGCCCATCCTATGGGCGAAACATGTTGGGAAATTCATCATTGCTGTAATGTTGCAACTATTTACTATTGTACTAGTCAATACTGTATCAACTTTTCTCCTTCCCCTCCTTTTTAATGCATGAATTCTTATTTTGTTTATCAAAATAAATGATTTTTTTATACTATATTTGATATTATTTCCAAATCATTTGCACCTCCAAAGTCCCATTTCTGTGCTCTCTTTTACTACCTATATCTTGGGATGTGGTGCCATTAAATTAATTGGTGTGTTCATGCTTATAAAAACGTATACTGTGGTACCTAGGTTGTCATCACAAAGGTTAGGAGTGACATCAGGTACTTTAATGATGTCAAGAGGTTTCTCTTTTACTTCACAATGGCGAGGGCACTGTTTGAAGTAGGATGCACATCCATTTCCTAACATGTAAATTTTGAAGGAGTGGATCTCCGATGATTACCCAGCCTAGATCGAGTTATTGTGCATAAGAGGCATCATGAGGTCCATTGCACTGTTTGCGTACTGTGTGTACTCTGAGAATGTCTCTTCCTAGCAAGATGAAGATTTCAGCATTTCTGTCCATTGCAGGAATTTCATTAACAAGGTGCCTCAAGTGAGGATGGTGATATGCAGCCTCTGGAGTAGGAATTTCTTCCCTTTCGTCTGGTATCTGGTCACACTCAACTAATGTATGCCCTCTCCCTTATTGATATGAGAGACCATGAACCCATCAGCCCTTCTACCGAAGGTCTCTTCACGACCAGAACAGGTTCTGAGAGTATACGGTGATGCATGTCCCTCTATACCAAAGATCTCAAAGAATTTAGGGTTAACCAGGGATTTGTTGCTCTGTTCATCTATTATGGCATACATCCTAATAGCTTCCTCAGATTGACCCTTTGAGTATATCTTGACTAGGCATATCTTAGCACAGCATTTGTGATCTAAGCCTTCTCCACAGACTTCTGTGCATGAAGAAGAAATGTTAGCCGTGGCTGGAGGATGACCTTGTTGCTCCCTGCCATGACTTAAGACAGTGCTGGAGGTAGGAGGCTGCTGTGAATTGTCTAAGGGTGGGCCCGGATGCATAGCTGTAACATGTCGGTCGCTACTGCATTCTGTGCACTTGATGACAACTTTACAGTCTTTAGCAAAATGTCCATGACAAGCACAGCACCTGTAGCATATTCCAAGTTTCTGAAGGATCTCCATGCGCTCTTGTAACGTATTTGCCCTAAGCCCACAACATTTATTTAGGGGATAAGGCTTCTTGTGAATAAGGCACTGACGATTAGGGTCTTTATCTCTGTCACCCGATTCGTGGGTGGTGAGATGTCTGTACTTTTAACAGATATTGCTCTATTAAAGTCTCTACGTTTAGCTGCTATGTTATCATACCTTGATGATGATGATGATGAAGCAAGCAAGTTGGGTTCACTGAAGCTGGGATCATTTCTCGTCCAGGCTTGATCATTGATGAACCTGCAAAAATATGCGAATGGAGGAAAAGATACGTTATAGTCTCTTTTGTACCTTGAGCCCTGTTGTGCTCATTTCTTTTGCAGGCCGTATGGCAGTTTAGACACCACTGGATTGACACCATGAGCAGTGTCCAGAAAGCTTAGTCCAGGTAGACGTGGGTCTGTCTTTGCCAACTCCAGCTCCATCAGAAGATCACTCGGATCTTGGACCTTGCGATAGTCTTTGTTCCCTATTTTTGGGAAGTTTTGCAGTCTCTTGAATAGAGCGCTTTCTATGGCTTCAGAGCTACCATAGGCTTGCCCATGCAGCAACAAGACCAGCATCTGGGTGGTCAACATGCATTGTTCTCAGTCTTTTAACATGATCTTCAGATTCTGGCACCAGCCACTTTATGAGCAAATCAAGTTCCTCCTTGATAGTAAGTAGGGTTGTCCCGATACCGAGCATTTGCCCAAGTACTTGTACTCGGGCAAATGCTCCCGATGCTTCCCCCGATACCTGGACTGTCAGCGGTGATCGGCGCGTGGGGGAGTTACAAGCTTCTCACACCGCGGCTTTCAGCTGCTTTAGTGACATACAGCGGTGATCGGTGCTTGTAACTCCCCCACACATGATCACCGCTGACTGTCACCTCATCCCCCTTAGCCCCCCTCCGTTCCTCTGTCCCCCTCCGCTGTCCTGCTCTGTTGCTCTGTCCCCCTCCGTTCCAATGTCCCCCTCCGCTGTCCTCCTCTGCTGCATTGTCCCCCTCCACTGTCCTCCTCTGTTGCATTGTCCCCCTCCGCTGTCCTCCTCCATTGCATTGTCCCCCTCCGCTGTCCTCCTCCGTTGCATTGTCCCCCTCCGCTGCATTGTCCCCCTCCGCTGTCCTCCGCTGCATTGTCCTCCTCCGTTGCATTGTCCCCCTCCGCTGCATTGTCCCCCTCCGCTGTCCCCCTCCGCTGTCCTCCTCCGCTGTCCTCCTCCGTTGCATTGTCCCCCTCCGCTGTCCTCCTCCTTTGCATTGTCCCCCTCCGCTGTCCTCCTTCTTTGCTCTGTCCCCCTCCGCTGTCCTCCGTTGCATTGTCCCCCTCCGCTGTCCTCTGTTGCATTGCCCCTCTCCGCTGTCCTTCTTCTTTGCTGTGTCCCCCTCCGCTGTCCCCATCCGTTCCGGCTTTCCGCTGTCCCCCTCTCTCTTCCTCTGTCCCCTCCGTTCTGCTGTCTCTCTCCGCTGTGTGAATGGATAGAGTCAGCTGACTCTGTCCATTCACATAACTGAAACATTGTAATCTCCTGTGATTACGATGTGTCAGTTTATGAATGGAGAGAGCCGCTGTCTTCTCTCCATTCATTTTCAGTGCAGCTGAGGCTGCAGAGAAAGGGACTGGGGAATCTCTATCCTCGGTCTCTTTCTCTGTCTCAAAGGGGAGATATCAGAGGTCTGTTAAGACCCCTGATATATCACCAAAGCCCCCCAACAGGGCTGATTAAAAAAAAAACACACACACATAGTGCAATAAAGAATAAAAAAAAATTGTAAAAAATAATAAATGTAAATGAAAAAAAAAAAAAACACACACACACAGGCACCGTTCACTCCCCCCCCCCCCCCCTAAAAAAAAAAAAAAAAAAACACTGTCACGTGACATTAAAAAAAAGTATCGGTACTTGTACTCGGTCCTAAAAAAGTGGTATCGGGACAACCCTAGTAGTAAGGTTGAGATCAGCAATGGCAGCTTTGAAGGTTGATGTCCAGGCCCTGTAGCTCTCCGGACAGTCGTCAAACCTTGAAAGGGTAGTGTTAATGAGCTCACAGTGTACCATGTATCTGTCAAAGTCATTCAAGTCTGATCTCTCACTCTTCGGTGCCAAATAAACTTGTGAAACCCCTCGGGTGTGAAAGTTCTCTGGTGAAGTAGGGTGAGGTTTACCAGGATGAAATGATGTTGCAAGAGCGTTTAACTGTGGTGTAGTCTCTAAGGCTTTTGCTGGCTGGGGCTTGAGCTGCGGCTTGTCCCTGGAAGTCACCTTGTTGTCAGCAAGAGGTGATGCGGTTTGTTTCATAGATGCACTTGTGTTTGTAGACTTGAAGAGGCTCAGGCATTTGGACCTGAGAGGTCTCTGTGTTGAGAGTCAGAACAGTGTTGTTAGTAAGACGTACAGGAGATAACTCTGTGTCATTGCAAACATTATGCTTTAGTACATATTCACTGGTAGGGATGAGCCGAACACGCCCCTGTTCGGTTCGCACCAGAACATGCGAACAGGAAAAAAGTTAGTTCGAACACGCGAACACCGTTAAAGTCTATGGGACACGAACATGAATAATCAAAAGTGCTAATTTTAAAGGCTTATATGCAAGTTATTGTCATAGAAAGTGTTTGGGGACCTGGGTCCTGCCCCAGGGGACATGGATCAATGCAAAAAAAAGTTTTAAAAACGGACGTTTTTTCAGGAGCAGTGATTTTAATAATGCTTAAAGTCAAACAATAAAAGTGTAATATCCCTTTAAATTTCGTAGCTGGGGGGTGTCTATAGTATGCCTGTAAAGGGGCGCATGTTTCCTGTGTTTAGAACAGTCTGACAGCAAAATGACATTTTGAAGGAAAAAACACATTTAAAACTACCCGCGGCTATTGCATTGCCGACAATACACATAGAAGTTCATTGATAAAAACGGCATGGGAATTCCCCACAGGGCAACCCCGAACCAAAATTAAAAAAAACAAATGACGTGGGGGTCCCCCTAAATTCCATACCAGGCCCTTCAGGTCTGGTATGGATATTAAGGGGACCCCCGGCCAAAATTTAAAAAAAAAATGACGGGGGGTTCCCCCTAAATTCCATACCAGACCCTTCAGGTCTGGTATGGATTTTAAGGGGAACCCCGTGCCAAAAAAAAAAAAACAGCGTGGGGTCCCCCAAAAATCCATACCAGACTTTTATCCGAGCACGCAACCTGGCAGGCCGCAGGAAAAGAGGGGGGGACGATAGTGCGCCCCCCCCCCCTCCTGAACCGTACCAGGCCACATGCCCTCAACATTGGGAGGGTGCTTTGGGGTAGCCCCCCAAAACACCTTGTCCCCATGTTGATGAGGACAAGGGCCTCATCCCCACAACCCTGGCCGGTGGTTGTGGGGGTCTGCGGGCGGGGGGCTTATCGGAATCTGGAAGCCCTCTTTGACAAGGGGACCCCCAGATCCCGGCCCCCCCTGTGTGAAATGGTAAGGGGGTACTTACCCCTACCATTTCACTAAAAAACTGTCAAAAATGTTAAAAATGACAAGAGACAGTTTTTGACAATTCCTTTATTTAAATGCTTCTTCTATCTACCTTCATCTTCTTCTGGCTCTTCTGGTTCTTCCTCCGGCGTTCTCGTCCAGCATCTCCTCTGCGGCGTCTTCTATCTTCTTCTCCTCGGGCTGCTCCGCACCCATTGCATGGGGGGGAGGCTCCCGCTCTTCTCTTCATCTCTTCTTCCTTCTCTTCTTCTCTTCTTCATTTTCTTCTCCGGGCCGCTCCGCATCCATGCTGTGGCATGGAGGGAGGCTCCCGCTGTGTGACGGCGTCTCTTCGTCTGACGGTTCTTAAATAACAGGGGGCGGGGCCACCCGGTGACCCCGCCCCCTCTGATGCACGGGACATGACGGGACTTCCCTGTGGCATTCCCCGTGACGTCATAGGGAAGTCCCGTCAAGTCACTGTGCGTCAGATGGGGGCGGGGTCACCAGGTGGCCCCGCCCCCTGTTATTTAAGAACCGTCAGACGAAGAGACGCCGTCACACAGCGGGAGCCTCCCTCCATGCCACAGCATGGATGCGGAGCGGCCCGGAGAAGAAAATGAAGAAGAGAAGAAGAGATGAAGAAGAGAAGAAGAGAAGAGGATGAAGATGAAGAGAAGAGCGGGAGCCTCCACCCCCATGCCATGGGTGCGGAGCGGCCCGAGGAGAAGAAGATAGAAGACGCCGCAGAGGAGATGCTGGACGAGAACACCGGAGGAAGAGCCAGAAGAACCAGAAGAAGATGAAGGAAGATAGAAGAAGGATTTAAATAAAGGAATTGTCAAAAACTGTCTCTTGTCATTTTTAAAATTTTTGACAGTTTTTTAGTGAAATGGTAGGGGTAAGTACCCCCTTATCATTTCACACAGGGGGGGTGCTGGGATCTGGGGGTCCCCTTGTTAAAGGGGGCTTCCAGATTCCGATAAGCCCCCCACCCGCAGAGCCCCACAACCACCGACCAGGGTTGTGGGGATGAGGCCCTTGTCCTCATCAACATGGGGACAAGGTGTTTTGGGGGGCTACCCCAAAGCACCCTCCCAATGTTGAGGGCATGTGGCCTGGTACGGTTCAGGAGGGGGGGGCCACACTATCGTCCCCCCTCTTTTCCTGCGGCCTGCCAGGTTGCGTGCTCGGATAAGGGTCTGGTATGGATTTTTGGGGGGACCCCACGCCGTTTTTTTTTTTTTGCCGCAGTGTTCCCCTTAAAATCTATACCAGACCTGAAGGGTCTGGTATGGAATTTAGGGGGAACCCCACGTCATTTTTTTTTTACATTTTGGCCGGGTTCCCCTTAATATCCATACCAGACCTGAAGGGCCTGGTATGGAATTTAGGGGGACCCCCACGTCATTTGTTTTTTTTAATCTTGGTTCGGGGTTGCCCTGTGGGGAATTCCCATGCCGTTTTTATCAATGAACTTCTATGTGTATTGTCGGCAATGCAATAGCCGCGGGTAGTTTTAAATGTGTTTTTTCCTTCAAAATGTCATTTTGCTGTCAGACTGTTCTAAACACAGGAAACATGCGCCCCTTTACAGGCATACTATAGACACCCCCCAGCTACGAAATTTAAAGGGATATTACACTTTTATTGTTTGACTTTAAGCATTATTAAAATCACTGCTCCTGAAAAAACGGCCGTTTTTAAAACTTTTTTTTGCATTGATCCATGTCCCCTGGGGCAGGACCCGGGTCCCCAAACACTTTTTATGACAATAACTTGCATATAAGCCTTTAAAATGAGCACTTTTGGTTTCTCCCATAGACTTTTAAAGGGTGTTCCTCGGCATCCGAATTTGCCGCGAACACCCCAAATTGTTCGCTGTTCGGCGAACTTGCGAACAGCCAATGTTCGAGTCGAACATGAGTTTGACTCGAACTCGAAGCTCATCCCTATTCACTGGTGCGTTCAACTGGGTCTTGCAGTTCCGCTGGGATGGACCAGTCTGAGTTAGCACTTTCTCTCATCACTTGTTTGAGAACTCTCAGCCTTGCTAGGGCAGCTACTTCTTCCTTTTCCATTTACAGAATCTTTAATTGGGAATCTGCCTCTGCTTGTTGAGCTTTCATCTTTGCCTTTTGTGTTTCTATTTCTGCTTCCTGTCTGGTAAAGGAGCTTTGCACTTTATTTGCTTCCAGACTTGCATGGGCCTCTATTATCTTATCGCTTAATGTTGAACTTCTGGAGCGAGAGGATCTAGAAGAACAGGCAGTGTGCTTGGTTGATGTGGATCTGTGAGATCTGGTCTCCTGCAGTTGAGCAATGAGGAGTTCTGCCCTACACTGGGCATTTTGCACTAAGAGATCCCTTTGTTGGTTTAGTGCATCCACCCTGGTCAGTTCTGCTGAAGATTCCTCTATATTACAGTCCTGCAAGAAAGCTGTGTATTTTGCAAACAGCCGCTGGTAGCGTTCGTATGTGGCAGATAAGCGATCTATGGAGTCTCTTAGTTCAGCTGGTCGATCATTAAAGTGTGACAAAACTGACATGCAGTGTGAAGTTCTGTCCCATAAGTCTGACAGATTGCTGGAGAACTCATCTCTAGTGATTTCATCGTTTTCTCTGAGTTTCTGTGTCGGTTTTATTGTACGTTTGGGTCTTACACTCTGTTCGGCAATATCTGCAGAATCTTCTCCATGTACATCTGCGGGTTCAGAGGCATGATGAATCTGCATTTGTTCAGCCACAAAAAGGTCCTCAACCATGTCTAGACATTTTTCACGTTTTTGCAAGAAATGGTACTGTCTCTTTAAGAAGACGAACAGCAGCTTAGACAGGTGGGGTAAATGTAGAGAAACTGTTTTTACATTCATATGAGGTGCAGTAAACTTGTGCTTCACAAGATGGCGGATGGCACTGAGCTTGATTGCAGATCAGGCGCACACATATATACACAGCAGGCTGTGGGAATTCTATACATCTTTTGACTATTTTGACTCCGATTGTTGTGAAGGAATTTATCCCTTGTAAGACCTCTATACCTGGCCTGTATAAGTTATAATCACTGAGTATAATCCTCATCAGATAGCTTGAACTCACCAAATACCAATTCCATCCACAAGATGCTTTTATTCTGAACATCAGATTACAGCAGATGACAGGATACAACAGATGAACAGGTTGTGGTATTTATGCGGTCAAAAGATGATATTGTGTGTAGCTTACTATGGAGAATACATGTGCCCTGCTACATGACTGTGGCTTGTTAGCTGCATTGATGACACAGGAAGTACAAACTCAGGAAGCAGGGTGGAGCATTACATATGAAGGAAGTGTGTCATAACATCAGGGAAAAGGAACATAAGAAACAAGTGCATTACCACAAAAGGTCACTAGATGGCAACATGTGAACTAAATTTAAACATCCATAGAAAATGGTTAGGAAAACTGTCTATATAAATTCTATGCCCCGTTGGGGCAGCACACTCTGTGTGGCAGCTCACTGTCCTCCTGCCATTGTCAGCAGTGAGCACACTTCCAGGCTGGCAGCGGCAAGCATCACACATCCCTGTCCTGGGCTTGCTAATGCACAATCTTCTGGGAAACTCAGACTTCTCTCCTGCAGCCAATGAGAGTGGGGTAGGGGTGTGGTCTGGGGAGAAAGCAAACTAGAAGCTCCGGACTGGATTACAGAGCTCAGCTTGGACACTGGGAGACACAAGGTGGATCAGAACTGGATTCTGTTTCCAGGATTTTGTCATTGTAAAATGCAGCATGTAAGATGACTGCTTGTAGCAGGGAGCTGCGGGCCCCCTGGAGCTGAACGTGGGGTTGCTATGGCAACTCCTGTACCCCTTCACGCTACGCCCATGACCCAAAGCTCAAACATATATGCCTTTCTCTGCTGCCTCAGCTGCTCTGCACAGGGAATGAATGGGAAATGCTCTGTGCTGAGTGGCTTCCTGTTCATTCACAAACTGAAGCATAGTATACAGTTTGCTATGGTTCAGTTATGAATGGACACAGTGACTGAGTGCGTTCACTGTGTTCATTTAGAAAGGGAAGGGGGTTGGTAAATTACATATTTCTAGCCCCTTCCCCCACTCTCCATCCTGAAACATCCCCCACAGTAGCAGAGGGGAGGGAAACCATCCGCACTGGGGGGGGGGGGGCTTGGGCAGTAGGGGGAATCGGCGGCACACTCCCTGCACACGCCTATGCAAACACATATGCGTTTAAGCTGTGAGGTGCACACTCTACACACTCTAATGAAATAGGCTGCGCACACCTAAGAACCGTATCAATTTATAATTAGGAGCCGACTGCCAGGAAGGTGGGCCAAGATTTCTCTGGAAGATCTTCAGTCTGAAGGGCTTCTGTTGAATATCTCTTCTGCTTGGGGATAATTGTAAGTTTGGTTCACATCCTGTTCTGTGAAAATAGCCCGGGACCTGAGCCCTGCGACATATCTGTGCACATAGGGGGAGGGGAGAAATTATCACAAGGTGAGCATTGTGGAAGAGCTGCTTTGCAACACAAATGACAAAAATCCATTTGTAGGAGGGGAGGAGGCAGGGAAGAACAATGGGGTCTTTGGGGTGATGGTCCACCTAAATACTAACACCTACAGATCAGAGGTATGAAGACCACATTTATCTATCCCTATGGCCTCCAGTAGAGGTGTCCTATCCAATGTCTTGGGACCACACCAAAAGTAAATGTAATAATCTGTACAATGATTTCCTCTTGCAGAACCTCCCATTCTCTCTGAGATTACCGGGAACAATGAGCTGATTGACATGAACAGGACGACTCTGACTTGTCAGATTATGGACTTCAGACCCAACAAAATAGAAATCTCTGTGTGTATGAGAAGATCCGGGGAGGAGGAGATGAGGACCATCTATACCTGGAGGTCTGGAGGTCACTTTACTCCAGTCAAGATAAGTAGAGATTATGAAGGAGGAGATGATGATGTTGTAGATATGGAGGAGGGGAGACAACTGATGAATAGATCTCCAAGACACGAGGACATCCCTCTACAGCTGGAGATGACTCCTGTTATCAGTAGGAAGAATCTTGGTGCATTCATCTGTCAGTGTTCTCTCCAGATAACTCCCAGTTATGACCTGGATAATGGAGCGGAATTATCTGTCCATGTAAATCACCCGGCACTGACCTCTCCGACCTCAGTACACAGGACACTCAACGTCATTGGAGGTGAGACTCTTCTCTTCTACATGAAATGGTTTCTTTCTAGAGCTTTCATTGACTGTGATGAGATATTATCATTTTTTCTTAATACTCTTTATTTTGTTTCCTTTTTTTTATTTCTTATACAACACAATTGTAAAACATTTCGCAACCAACAATTCCGGTTATGGTTTTGATATATATATATATAAACATTCCCTCAATCTTCTAATTATACTATTGATATATCTGTATATACCATTTCCCCTATGACCATTTTAATACTTTTGACCCAGATTAAATTTTGCACTTTATTTAAATATTACTAATATATTGTATTTTATTATCCCATACCTAATAGCCTCTCTAACGAATTATAGAGGAACCACCTCTGTAGTATTCAACCATTTGTCCTATATTTTTATAAATTGACCTAGGTTGTCTCTATGTTAGTATATCATGTGTTCTTTTTTTGTACAACTTTGTTTACTGTGTTAACCCCCAACCCACAGGGAGTGAGCTGGGGGGGTCTTGGATATCCATCTCTGCACAATAAGTATTTGTGCTATAAAGACTGTAAAATTCTCTATCCAGCCATCCCAAAACGCATACCTTGGGTTCCCTCAGGATACTAATCCTAAATGTCTTATCAATCATATCCAAAACCAGGGTCCAATACCTGACTAATTTATGGCACCTCCATATCACATGTATTAACTGCTTGCCGACTGTATACAGTACATATACGATGGCAAGGCTACTCTCTCCTGCACAGGATCATGTACTTATACGTTATCATGCATTTCCGGGTCTGGGCATGCACACATTCCTCTGTGATTGGACCCGGGACCCAGCGATCGTTCGGGACAGAAGCAGAACGGCGGTCTGCATATGTAAACAAGGCAGATCTTCATTCTGTCAGTAGGGAAGGTATGGAGCCTGTGTCTCTGCAAAGCAAGAAACACGGATCTCTGCCTTCCCACAGTACAAGCACCTCCCCCACAGTATCCAAGCACATTTTAGGGACACGTTTAACCCTTCGATTGCCCCTGATGTCAAATTCTGATCCTGGTCCCTTAAAGCAGATTACACAGCACAGTGCTTGTTCTTTGTCATCTCCCCCCCCCCCCCTCTAAACTGTAAAAAGACCTCCCTGAATCTGCCACTTCCTGTATCCCCCTCTCTATATTCACCACTAAAATCAGGTCAGCGTGTCCCTCCGCCATACGCAGCTGTCCTCTCTGCTCTCCTCTCTCCCCCCCTCACCTCCTCCTCCCTGCCTGTCAGAGCTCCCTCTCTGTGTCTGTCTCCGCCCCCCCCCCCCCCCCCCCACGGCTATTATTGGAAAAAAAATGTAAAATTGTCACTGCCAGCCCCTCTATTAGAAGCTGGCATACCACACTATGTAAGTCATTTTAAAAAACGAGCTTTGTCACGTAACCGGCCTGAAGACAGCTCAAAATTGGTATTTACAACACTCGTTTTTTTTAAAGACTTGCATAGTGTGGTATGTTAGCCTCTAAAAGAGGGGCTGGCATAGACTTAAAGAAATGGCTTGAAAAACACTTTAACCCCATTCCCTGCCAGTCATTTGTACAGTGACAGTGCATATTTTTAGCACTGATCACTGTAATAATGTCACTAGTCCCCAAAAAAGTGTCACTTAGTGTCCAATTTGTCCGCCGCAATATCGCAGTTTTGCTATAAGTCACTGATCATCACCATTACTAGTAATAAATAATATATGTATATATCACATAGTTTGTAGACGCTATAACTTTGCGCAAACCAATCAATATACGCTTATTGGGATTTTTTTTTATAAAGCTATGTAGCAGAATACATATTGGCCTAAATTGATGAAGAAATAAGATTTTTTTTTTTTTTTTTTAATTAATGTTTTATAGCAGAAAGTAAAAAATATATTTTTTTTTTTTCAAAATTGTCATGTTTTTTTTGTTTATAACGCAAAAAATGAATTCCTCAGAGGTGATCAAATACCACCAAAAGAAAGCTCTATTTGTAGGGAAAAAAAAGACATCAATTTTATTTGTGTACAGCGTCGCACGACCGCGCAATTGTCAGTTAAAGTAACACAGTGCCGTATCGCAAAAAATGGCCTGGTCATGAAGGGGGGGTAAATCTCCCGGAGATCAAGTGGTTAATGTACCCTCTTCATGTTCACATCATGTAAATAGAGGATTATCTCTCCTATGCCAACTAAAAGGTTTTTGGGGAGTTCCATATGAACGGATGTATAATAAACACAATATGGATACATTTCTGTGACTCAGACAAGGACATTTGTCCTACATTATCAAGAACATCATCAGTCCATCCCCCATCATTTATATATCCATTGTCACTGCGTTCTGCATCTCAGCGACTTTGCTTTTCAGCTTTTCTGCAACAATTCCCTATAAACCTGTTATCTGACCTCTCTTAGAAGTTGCAGTTATAGTCTGATTAGGAATTATAGGTATGGTATAGATCCACTGTGTCATATTAGACTGTATTTCAATTAGAGATGCACCAAAATTTCAGCCGCCGAAACATTTCGGTTGAAAATGGTGTTATTGTCATTCAGCTGATAAGAGAAAATGGCACCGAAAACGCACGTGATTTTACTGCAAAGTCACAGCAATTTCACCACAAATTTGCGGCGATTTTGCAATGATTGTTTTGTGCTTATGGTGTGTTTTTCATAGGTCATGTGACTCAAAACGTAATCAAAAACGTAACACAGGCGCGTTAATGATGCGTTGTTGTTGCGTTTTCAAAGCATTTGAACTGGGAGGTGCGTTTTTTGTGCTTTTACTGACCCAAAATGCAGCAGGCAGGATTTTTAACACCACAATAGAAACCCAATGGACCAGTGTGCAGATATGCAGAGAATTTAAAGGGATATGTTTTTTTTGTGCTAAAAGGCGCCAATAATGGCCGACAATAAATTCATATTCATTTAACCACTTGCTGACTAGACGCAAATCGCCGTAGCTATATGGCGGGCGCTTTAATGGGTATAGGGGGATGCCCGCCCCATGACGTAGGAGCCAATGTGCATTGCCAACGGCCACGATGGCTGCCAGCCACCCGCAATTGCTCCTGACAGAGAAAGAATGAAGATCTGTTAATGTAAACAGACAAATCTCCATTCTGTCAGGGGAGGAGAGTCGATCGTCTGTTCCTAGTAATTAGGAACCACAATCAGTCTCCTCCCCCCACAGTTAGAAACACAGTTGTTCTCCTGGTTTGGGCACTGCAGCATAGTTAAACATCATGCCTCGGCTGCTTTACCGCTGTCAGGCGCTCCCCATCCGGATACCTAGCTTTTTCCTTAGAGCAGTAAACAGAGCTCTGGTCGCCTTTCTTTGGGCACAGAATCCCCTCGACTAGCCCAATCTATCCTGCGACTCCCTAAATTGCTAGGTGGCAGGGCCGTTTTTAAGGCAGGGCAAAAGGGGCAGCTGCCCTGGGCCCTGTCATTGTTGTGGGGCCCAAAGCAGCAGCCTCATACTTGCCAACTATCCTGGTTTAAATTCCCTCCTCCCTTGAGGTTTTAGTCCTGTGCTGTGTCCCAATATCTCAGTGTGAAGTGCTGCTACTAATGGTGCCCAGCTCTCCCCTATTGTTGTGTAAAGATGACTCACCTGCAGACCCTGTGTTTACATGTAAATTACCCGCATTTGTATGTACATAGTGATGCAATTCATATGTAAATAGGGGCGGCCAGCAGCATTGATATGTATATCATGCCCCCCTGAGGTCATATCCACAGTAATCTCTAGCAACCAATCAACAAGCAGAAATCATGTGCTGTAACCTCTAGCAACTAATCAGTGAGCCGTAATGTGTGCTGTAACCTCTAGCAACCAGTCAGTGAGTGGTAATGATACACTGTAACCTCTGGCAAACAATCGCAATAGCTGTCTGATCTGATTCAGTAAACTGATTTTGAGTCTAGGTGCTATTTATTGTATGTCTCAGAGCAGGTGGAGAGCGAAACTGCATGGGGGGGCCCCAAGAAAAGTTTTGCCCAGGGTCCAATCAATATTAAAGACGGCCCTGCTAGGCAGCATGGCTTTGCTGGAAACCTTTATCACCTGGTTTGCCATCTGACCTGAGCCCTAGATTGATGTCGCCATGGTGCTTTGAAACAGTGGGTCCAGGTTGAATAATGTCTTGCAGGGGCCCAGCTGGATTTGGTCCTGTGGTGCCAAAGGTCCGTACCGCGCCGGCTGATTGATCACTCTAGGGGAGGGGAGGGGAGTCAGCTGGCTCAGAAGGCCTTCCGTGACTTTCCTATAGCACCTGTCCCGTCGCCTCTCACCCCAATAGTGGGTAACCCGACTTTTAGTCCTGGGATCGACGACCCTAGATTCCAGGGATTGAAAGTGGTTTGTTCGATCACAGATGCAACATTTTCTTACTAATGGCCGGTGGAAGACTAGGCAACAAATCATTGATGACCCGGCCGTAGAGGTTTTCCCATTTTGGCAAAAACTACAGCTAGCTCATTTTATAGGATCTCTACCTGCTCCGCAAGCCTTCCGGCGGCCATTGACCCCTTTTGAATTACTGTATTTATCGGCTTATAACACAAACTTTTTTCCCCTGAAAATAGGGGGATCGTGGGTGCGTGTTATACGCCGACAGCGTACCTCGGAGGGGAAGGAGGGGGACGAGTGCTGCCGGAATTCACCGAGCCGCCATCTCCTCTCCACTCGGCTCTCACTTCACAGTTCACACACACAGTCCCGCCTCCGCCACCAGCATTGGACCAGTGTTCTGTCTATCACAGGAGCTGGTCCAATGCCGATGGTGGAGGCGGGGCTGTGTGTGACTGCCCACTGAAAGCCGAGTAAACAGATGACGGCTCGGTGATTTCCTGCGAAAGATGGTGAGGCTTAATCAGGCAGCTGCATTTATGGGGGAGATGGGCACAGATCAGGCTGCATCCTGTTGTTTTGGAAGCAGACGCAACCACCATCGGTCGCTGGTTGGTTGAAAAAAGTGGCAGACATTTATGCAATGGAGGACTTGGTGGCCACAGAGAAGGGTCTTTGTGAGAAATGTCTCATGAAATGGTTCTATTGGTGCAAATTTGTCTATTCCAAGGAGTACGCTGGTTATGGGACATCTCATGAGGTTTCCCCCGGACATGGTTGGGTGACTGGATGGTGGCATTCCCTTCCCTCCTTATACCCCCCTTTTTTTCTCTCTCTCAAATTGGGAATTATTTATTATATCAAAAAGTAAAAAAATATTGTTTTTATGTTTATAGTGCAAAAAATAAAAAACGCAGAAGTGATCAAATACCACCAAACGAAAGCTCTATTTGGGGGGAAAAAAGGACATCAATTTTGTTTGAGTACAGCGTTACACGACCGCGCAATTGTCAGTTAAAGCAACGCAGTGCCGTATCACAAAAAATGGCCTGGTCAGGAAGGGGGAAAATCCTTCCAGGGCTGATGTGGTTAAACTGATGATATTAATTAAAAAGTCCAATATAATACAAATATATCTAAAAAATTTTTTTTTAAAAGTGTCATTTTCGGTTTCAGTTTTCGGCCAAGTGCATCTGGCATTTTCGGTTTTGGTTTTGGCACCAAAATTCCATTCGGTGGACCTCTGGTTTTAATTGCAAGCATTGAAAAAAACATTTAGTAAGTAGGCCAAATTCCTCTTGTAAAGTATGAAAATCCTTCATAAGCTGGCCATGATATAACTGTGGAATATACTCAAGGCCATGTATCAGCCATTGATCAAATCCATGTAATTTTATTAATTCGGGGTAATTAAAATTCTGGAATATTTAAGTATAATTAGCAAACTACAATTACCAGCAGCCCCTACGGGGGTACCGCTACATGAGTCTACCCTGTATCTGACATCTGTTGACGACCTGGCTTGTTACTGATTTGATCCTGGATTCTGCTTGTACCTGTCTACCTATTTCCAGCTTTGGCTTAGTTCCTGGCAACCCTTCTGTCTACGTGTCCTCGTTACCTCATTGCCTGCCTACTACTGACCTCAGCTACCGCTGTGACCTTGTACCTGTTGTGCAGAGTATTGAAATGATGTGCTGGGAGCTTCTTGTTTGCAGAAAATAATTGTATTTTCATGGAGAATTACAAAGCATGTCTTTACATCATGGAGACAGGAACTGAACATATAACACGGAACAGGAAGCAGAAGTATAAGAGAACAGTGAGGAAAGCAAACACTTCTGATTACATTACCATAGATGCACACTATAATATTACAGCACCACCTACTGCATAGATAGGTATAATGCGTACAGTGTATATATAGTTTACATTATACAGCAAACTTTGCATTACTTGCTGCTGTTCTTCCAACACCCCTTGTCAACAGCATGTATAACAGTGTAAATTTGCTGTCCCCTCAAAATAACTCAACACACAGCCATTAATGTCTAAACCGCTGGCAACAAAAGTGAGTACACCCCTAAGTGAAAATCTCCAAATTGGGCCCAAAGTTTCAATATTTTGTGTGGCCACCATTATTTTCCAGCACTGCCTTAACCCTCTTGGGCATGGAATTCACCAGAGCTTCACAGGTTGTCACTGGAGTCCTCTTCCCCTCCTCCATGACGACATCACAGAGCTGGTGGGTGTTAGAGACCTTGCGCTCCTCCACCTTCTGTTTTGAGGATGTCCCACAGATGCTCAATAGGGTTTAGGTCTGGAGACATGCTTGGCCAGTCCATCACCTTTACCCTCAGCTTCTTTAGCAAGGCAGTGGTGGTCTTGGAGGTGTGTTTGGGGTGGTTATCATGTTGGAATACTGCCCTGCGGCCCAGTCTCTAAAGGGAAGGATCATGCTCTTCTTTAGTAGGTCACAGTACATGTTGTCATGGTTCCCTCAATGAACTGTAGCTCCCCATTGTCTGAACACTGACTGGCTGACCCCCCACCCCTACAACCTCTGCAGCAATGCTGGCAGCACTCATACGTCTATTTCCCAAAGAAAACCTCTGGATATGACACTGAGCACGTGATACACCACTGCGTCGCTTTAGCTGACAATTGCGCGGTCGTGCGACGTTGTACCCAAACAAAATTTACATCCTATTTTTCCCACAAATAGAGTGTCACGTACCTGGTGGTGGAGCCCAGAATGCAAGGAGTAGCCTCTCGTGTGCCTCTGGTTCGAGAGCCCCTGATAGAGAAGACAGGGACTCAAGAGCGCAGGGGGCCACAAGTGCTTGGCAAGTGGCAGGTGTAGAGTTGATCTGGACCTCTGGTGCAGCGGCAGGAGGACTGACAGGAACACTGGATCCACTAGCAGGAACTCAGGAACAACAGGCAACAGGGAGGTGTTCTGTAGTACAACTGGAGCACTGGAACAACTGGTAGATGAACCGGAACTCTTGGCAGGAACACTGGAACTGTTGACTGGATAGAGAAGCACTGTAGCTAGCAGAAACCCACTGGTACCACTGGAAGCACTAGCAAAGTCAGACAGGCCGGGTCAAACACAGGCAAGCAGAGCAGGTACAAAACGGAATCAGGAGAGTAGTCAGGACACGGACCGGATCGGCAACAGACAGGCAGGTAATAACTGAAGGATGAGGCAGGAGAATCGTCAGACAAGCCGAGGTCGGGGACTGGCAGCAAACAGGAGAAGTCAGGAACAAGCCGGGTAACAGGAATCGGGTAAACAGGTATACTGGAAAGCTTAGGGTCACAGGGAACGCTGTAGACCGGACAGCAAGGAAGCATGCTGACAGGCACCCTTAAATAGGCCTAATGGCGCCAAAAGCTGTCACACTGCACGTCTGCGCGCCTCTGCGTGCACACGTGCACGCCCGAGTACCGATCGTACGTGCCCGTTCGTGTCATCATGTACCCGCGTACACCCGCTCGTATTAGCGCGCCTCCGCATGCGTCCGTTCGCGCCAACGCGCCTCCGCACGCATCCTCTGGCTCTATTGACAGTAGTTCTGTTAACTGATCTTCCGCCGACGGCTGAACTAACAGGACGTCTTTCATGACATAGAGCTTTCTTTTGGTGGTATTTGATCATCTCTGCGGTTTTTATTTTTTGTGCTATAAACAAAAAAAAGAGCGACAATTAAAAAAAAAACACATTATTTTGTACTTTTGTTATAATAAATATCCCCAATTTTTTTTTAGAAAAGCTAATTTTTTTCTCAGTTTAGGCCGATACGTATTCTTCTACATATTTTTGGTAATAAAATTCACTATAAGCGTATATTGATTGGTTTGCACAAAAGTTATAGCGTCTACAAAATAGGGGATATATTTATGGCCTTTTTATTATTATTTATATTTTTACTAGTAATGGCGGCGATCTGTGATTTTTTTTTTTTTTTTTATCGTGACTGCGACATTATGGCGGACAGATCAGACACTTTTGACACATTTTTAGGACGACTGACAATTATACAGCGATCAGTGCTATAAAAATGCACGGATTACTGTATAAATTTAACTGGCAATGAAGGAGTTAACACTAGGGGGCGATCAAGGGGTTAACTGTGTTCCCTGACTGTGTGTTCTAACTGTAGGGGGAGGGGACTGACTATAGGAGATGACAGATCGTAGTTCCTAGCTATTAAGAACTCACGATATGCATCTCCTCTCAGAACAGAACAGGGATGTGTGTGTTTACACACGTCCCTGTTCTACCTCTCGTTCCCGCGATCGCTCATGGCCGGCAGTCATCGCGACTGCTGGTCATGAGCATCGCCACCCCCGCAGTGCAGCTGGTGCGTGCGCGTGCCTGCTATCCCGCTTAAAAGAGCCAATGTATAGTTACAATGGCTCGTGGGATCGTGCCGACCTGCCGCAGTATAATGACGGCGGCTGGTCGGCAAGTGGTTAACACACCTGCTCCCCATTCACACCTGAGACCTTGTAACACTGAGTCACATGACACCGGGGAGGGAAAATGGCTAATTGGGCCAATTTGGAGATTTTCACTTAGGGGTGTACTGACTTTTGTTGCCAGCGGTTTAGACACTAATGGCTGTGTGTTGAGTTATTTTGAGAGGACAACAAATTTACACTGTTATACAAGCTGTACACTCACTACTTTACATTGTAGACAAGTGTCATTTCTTCAGTGTTGTCACATGAAAAGATAGAAGAAAAGATTTACACAAATGTCACTGAGGGGTGTACTTACTTTTGTCAGATATTGTATATATTTGCCAAAACTGGTCAAGAAATTATTATATTTTTTTTTAAATTGGGGGATATTATTATAGAAAAAAGTAAAAAATATTGTTTTTTTTTTTTGTTTGTTTTTCAAAATTGTCGCTCTTTTTTTGTTTACAGAGCAAAAAATAAAAACCGCAGAGGTGATCAAATACCACCAAAAGAAAGTTCTATTTGTGGGGAAAAAGGACATCAATTTAGTTTGGGTACAACGTTGTGCGACCGCGCAATTGTCAGTTAAAGCGACGCAGTGCTAAATTGTAAAAAGTGCTCTGGTCAGGAAGGGGGTAAAACCTTCTGGGGCTGAAGTGGTTAAAAGGTTTTTCCTCACTTCCTGTCTGGTGTAACTGTTGTCAGCAGAACAGGAAATGATTATAAATATCTCTAATTATTTGGCACATTTACACACAGTCAGACTTTCCGACGGAATATGTGTGATCGGAGCTTGTTGTCGGAAATTCTGATCGTGTGTAGGCTCCATCGGCCTTTTTCCATCGGAATTTCTGACACACAAAGTTTGAGAGCAGGCTATAAAATTTTCCAACAACAAAAATCCGATCGTTTAACCACTTCAGCCCCGGAAGGATTTACCCCCTTCCTGACCAGAGCACTTTTTACAATTTGGCACTGCGTCGCTTTAACTGCTAATTGCTCGGTCATGCAATGCTGTACCCAAACGAAATTTGCGTCCTTTTTTTCCCACAAATAGAGCTTTCTTTTGATGGTATTTGATCACCTCTGCGGTTTTTATTTTTTGCGCTATAAACGGAAAAAGACCGAAAATTTTGAAACAAAATGATATTTTCTACTTTTTGTTATAAAAAAATCCAATAAACTCAATTTTAGTCATACATTTAGGCCAAAATGTATTCAGCCACATGTCTTTGGTAAAAAAAATGTCAATAAGCGTATATTTATTGGTTTGCGCAAAAGTTATAGCGCCTACAAACTAGGGTACATTTTCTGGAATTTACACAGCTTTTAGTTTATGACTGCCTATGTCATTTCTTGAGGTGCTAAAATGGCAGGGCAGTACAAAACCCCCACAAATGACCCCATTTTGGAAAGTAGACACCCCAAGGAAATTGCTGAGAGGCATATTGAGCCCATTACATATTACATTTTTTTGTCCCAAGTGATTGAATAATGATAAAAAAAAAAAAATTACAAAAAGTTGTCACTAAATGATATATTGCTCACACATGCCATGGTTCTATGTGAAATTGCACCCCAAAATACAGTCTGATGCTTCTCCTGAGTACGGGGATACCACATGTGTGGGACTTTTTGGGAGCCTAGCCGCGTACGGGGCCCCGAAAACCAATCACCGCCTTCAGGATTTCTAAGGGCGTAAATTTTTGATTTCACTCCTCACTACCTATCACAGTTTTGAAGGCCATAAAATGCCAAGATGGCACAAACCCCCCCAAATGACCCCATTTTGGAAAGTAGACACCCCAAGCTATTTGCTGAGAGGCATGTTGAGTCCATGGAATATTTTATATTTTGCCACAAGTTGCAGGAAACTGACAAACTTTTTTTTTTTTTTTTTGCACAAAGTTGTCACTAAATGATATATTGCTCACACAGGCCATGGGCATATGTGGAATTACACCCCAAAATACATTTAGCTGCTTCTCCTGAGTATGGGGATACCACATGTGGGACTTTTTGGGAGCCTAGCCGCATACGGGGCCCCGAAAACCAATCACCGCCTTCAGGATTTCTAAGGGTGTAAATTTTTGATTTCACTCCTCACTGCCTATCACAGTTTCGGAGGCCATGGAATGCCCAGATGGCACAAAACCCCCCCAAATGACCCCATATTGCAAAGTAGACGCCCCAAGCTATTTGCTGAGAGGCATGGTGAGTATTTTGCAGCTCTCATTTGTTTTTAAAAATGAAGAAAGACAAGAAAATTTGATTGTTTTTTTTTTCTTTTTTCAATTTTCAAAACTTTGTGACAAAAAGTGAGGTCTGCAAAATACTCACTATACCTCTCAGCAAATAGCTTGGGGTGTCTACTTTCCAAAATGGGGTCATTTGGGGGGGTTTGTGCCACCTGGGCATTCCATGGCCTCCGAAACTGTGATAGGCAGTGAAGAGTGAAATCAAAAATTTACGCCCTTAGAAAGCCTGAAGGCGGTGCTTGGATTTCGGGGTCCCGTGCACGGCTAGTCTCCCAAAAAGTCTCACACATGTGGTATCCCCGTACTCAGGAGAAGCAACAGAATGTATTTTGGGGTGTAATTTCACATATGCCCATGGCATGTTTGAGCAATATATCATTTAGTGACAACTTTGTGCAAAAAAAAAAAAAAAAAATTTGTCTCTTTCCCGCAACTTGTGTCACAATATAAAATATTCCATGGACTCGACATGCCTCTCAGCAAATAGCTTGGGGTGTCTACTTTCCAAAATGGGGTCATTTGGGGGGGTTTTGAACTGTCCTGGCATTTTATGCACAACATTTTATAAGCTTATGTCACACATCACCCACTCTTCTAACCACTTGAAGACAAAGCCCTTTCTGACACTTTTTGTTTACATGAAAAATTTATTTATTTTTTGCAAGAAAATTACTTTGAACCCCCAAACATTATATATTTTTTTAAAGCAAATGCCCTACAGATTAAAATGGTGGGTGTTTCATTTTTTTTCACACAGTATTTGCGCAGCGATATTTCAAATGCATTTTTTGGGGAAAAAACACACTTTTTTAAATTTTAATGCACTAAAACACACTATATTGCCCAAATGTTTGATGAAATAAAAAAGATGATCTTAGGCCGAGTACATGGATACCAAACATGACATGCTTTAAAAATACGCACAAACGTGCAGTGGCGACAAACTACATTTTTAAAAGCCTTTAAAAGCCTTTACAGGTTACCACTTTAGATTTACAGAGGAGGTCTACTGCTAAAATTACTGCCCTCGATCTGACCTTCGCGGTGATACCTCACATGCATGGTGCAATTGCTGTTTACATTTGACGCCAGATGGACGCTTGCGTTCGCCTTTGCGTGAGAGCAGGGGGGGACAGGGGTGCTTTTTTTTTTTTTTTGTTTTTTTGTCTTATTTTTAAACGGTTCCTTTCATTTTTTTTTAAATCATTTTTATTGTTATCTCAGGTACTCTTTTTTGAAAAAATTGGGGTCTATTAGACCCTAGATCTCTCCTCTGCCCTCAAAGCATCTGACCACACCAAGATCGGTGTGATAAAATGCTTTCCCAATTTCCCAATGGTGCTGTTTACATCTAAGTCATAAAATGCTTGGAGCTTCCGGTTTCTTAGGCCATAGAGATGTTTGGAGCCATTCTGGTCTCTGATCAGCTCTATGGTCAGCTGGCTGAATCACCGGCTGCATTCTCAGGTTCCCTGTTGAGACAGGAGAGCCAGAGAAAAACACGGAAGATGGTGGGGGGAGGCATTCCCTCCCACTGCTTGTAAAACCCACCATTAGAATACCTCCCTTCATCCACCCACTTCTAATGATGGGCATACATGCACCATTTATATATGCCGAAGCATGAGGGCATCCGCCCCAAAAGTTAGGAGCAAATCGCTCCTCCGCCCTCTGCTGCCCCCATGCTTCGGCATATATGCTCTTTTTTTTTTTTAACTGTGGTGGTGAAATCACCTCCTACAGCGCTGGAGTCACGGCTTTATGTATCGTGTGAACAAACGCTGTTGCTGTCAAGATAAATAAATCTGCTTTGCAGCTGAATGGCGTACTTGAAAATAAAAAATGTAAACACAGTAAACAGTAAAGTATAAAAAAATTGCATACCTATAAAGCAAACATGATAAAACATAATAACAATAAAACATTGCAGAATAGAATAAAAAAGATCAGAACAATAGAGAGAGAATAGAGAGAGAGAAAACAATAAAACGACAACTATTTTTGTTTTTTTTATTTTATATATTTTTTTTTTTTTTTTTTTACACTTTTTTTGTAACTAACTTTTGTAACTGTAACTGGTTCCAGGTTCGGGTCTCTCAAAATGCGATGGCATCTTGGCAGACCCTGTGAAAGTGTGCCTAGTCTGTGCAATGCTGTACCCTACGCTAATACTCAACTAGTGTATGGTAGCATTCAAAACATTCACCAATGCAAAGACCAGGATTGTCAGGACAGGAGGGACAATAACACCGGGTGTCACACCTATATCCGCGCTTGCTGCAGACACAACATCTTTTTTGGGGGGCTCGTTGGGTAGGGGTACTCGGGAGGACATAAAGAAAATGCCTCTCATGCAGCCGGCTTACTGCATTTGGTTGGGGAAGGTGAGGTGGAGCACCGTCTGGATACAGAAGGGCTCTGACGATCTCTTCCTGGAATTTAAGGAAGGATCCAGTCCGTCCTGAAGCTCTGTATAGCACATGAGCGTTCAGCAAAGCCAATTGAAATAAATAAACAGACACTTTTTTGTACCAGCGTCTGGCCTTACGGGCAACTAGGTACGGCGCCAACAACTGGTCGTTGAGGTCCACCCCTCCCATATTTTGGTTATATTTGTGGACACAGAGGGGTTTCTCCACAACACCAGTCGCCATAGTAATTTGGGTCGTCGTGTCTGCATGAAGGGAGGTGAGAACGAAAACATTCTTATTATTCCTCCACTTCATAGCGAGCAAATTATTACACTGCAAGCAGGCTCTCTCCCCCAGCCTAAGACGGGAATCTACAAGCCGCTGGGGAAAGCCCCGGCGATTAGATCGCACGGTGCCACATGCTCCAATCTGATGATCAAACAAGTGACTAAAAAGTGGCACACTCGTATAATAATTGTCCACATACAAATGGTACCCCTTTCCGAATAAGGGTGACACCAAGTCCCACACTATCTTGCCAGCGCTCCCTAGGTAGTCAGGGCAGTTTGTCGGCTCTACGTGACTATCTTTTCCCTCGTAAACCATAAAACTACATGTATAGCCTGTGGCCCTGTCACAGAGCTTATACATTTTGACCCCGTATCTGGCACGCTTGCTGGGAAGATACTGTTTGAATGACAAGCGGCCAGAAAATGTAATCAGGGACTCATCAACGCAGACAACTTGATGGGGGGTAAACAAGTCTGCAAAACGTTGGTTGAAGTGGTTTACGAGGGGCCGAATTTTGTAGAGCCGATCGTATTCAGGGTCTCCACGAGGACGACAGAGTTCATTGTCATTGAAGTGGATGAACCGCAAGATCTGCTCGTATCGTGCCCTGGCCATGGAGGCAGAGAACAAGGGCGAATGGTAAATTGGGTCAGTGGACCAATATGACCGCAACTCACTCTTTTTAGTTATGCCCATGAGGAGGGAAAGGCCCAGAAAGAGCTTAAATTCGGAGACCGTAATTGGTTTCCAATCTCTGGCAAGGGAGGACTGGGGATTAGCTGCGATGAATTGACCAGCGTATAAATTGCTTTGGTCCACAATAGATCTATAGAGATCTTCGGTGAAAAACAGCGAATAAAAATGAAGTGACGTAAAATCAACTGTTTCCACCTGAATTCCGGGTTGGCCAGTGAATGGGGGAAGTACGGGTGCTGCAGAAGTGGTGGGTTCCCAATTCGGATTGGCGAATGCAGCAGGAAGGGCATTATGGGCACGACAAGCCTGTGTTCCTCTTCTTGGTGGCAGCGGGACACTACTAGTGCTTGCCACCTCACCAGCTTGATATGCACTTATGGGACTCACCACATCACCAAGTGTTACTGCAGTGCTGGATGTACGACCGGGGTGTACTAGGCCGCTGGTGCTTGCCAGTTCACCAGAAGGAAAAGCGGCACTAGTACTGGCTTCTTGCACATCAACGACAGCAGAATTTCGGGGTCTGGTACGCCTGACCTTGGCAGGGACCACAACTCCGTCGTCAGAGCTATCTGTCATGGAGCCGCTGTCCTCTACAGGATCGTATTCTGAGCCTGAATCTGACAGATGAGTGACTTCCTCTTCACTATCTGCTCAGAAACGTGTAGGCCTCTTCACTAGTGTACCTTCAATTTGCCATTTTGGGCTCTAAATTTAGGGGTACACTAGTGAGACTCACAGGCAAAAAAGCTCCTGACTGTCAGCGAATGTGTCAAAACGCTACCAAAAAAACTGTTAGCGATCGCAGGGATCAGACCTGACTCTGCAAGCGCTGCAGTTATGTGTTTAGTGTTTTGTAAGTGACAGTGATCGATCGATACTGCACTTGGGTGGGCTGGGCTGGGCCTGAGGGGCAAAACGCAGGTGCTAGCAGGTATCTGGGCTGATCCCGCTAACACTGCGTTTTTGGGAACCCTAAACTGCTGGGGATGCTAGTATAGATCTGATCGGATCAGATATTGATCCGTTCAGATACTATACCACTAAGGGAGGTGTACGGTGCGTGCGTGGGTGTTAGCGGTACTGGTGCTAACCTGACGCTGCCTGGGGCGACGCAGACCTTATCTGACCCTAAAACCTAACTTATATCACCGCCGGGCGATCAGGGGGTTAAACCTTTATTAGGTAATAAACGGCGGGTATAAAAAACAAACTAACCAGCGTCACCCGTAACAGTTATATGGTGATCACTGGTGAAAGGGTTAACTAGGGGGCAATGAGGGGGTTAAAACCTTTATTAGGTAGTATATGGGGGTCCCTGATGCTATAAAAAGCTGACGGCGAATCTATATATTTACCTCCCTAACCAGCGTCACCAGTGACACTAATACAGCGATCAGAAAAATGATCGCTTAGCGACACTGGTGATGGGGGGTGATCAAGGGGTTAAAAGTTTGTTAGGGGGGCATCCTAGGCCTAAAGGGACCTACCACTGACTGCCCTACCACTTATAACTGTCACAAATGACACCAATGGAATAATCAAAAGAAAAAAAAAACTGCTATTGGTGTCACTGTGACAGAGGGTACAGGGGGGTGAAATGTGTGCCTGAGTGTTCTATTGTAAGTATTGTGTTGGTGCACTTACTTGGATGTCTTCTCTCCTCAGCGCTGTAACGAAAAGGCTTCACGAGGAGAGATGACATCACTTCCTCTGCCGCTGTTTACATTACAGCAGCAGAGGAAGATTTTCATTCGTTGGGAGCGATTGTGAGGGGATTTTCTGAAAACTTTGTGTGACCGTGTGTATGCAAGACAAGTTTGAGCCAACATCCGTCGGAAAAAATCAGATGGATTTTGTTGTCGGAATGTCCGATCAATGTCCGACCGTGTGTACGGGGCATAAGACCTCTGCATTTCGGTAATGCCCAGTACATGTGCTGCAGTGGAATTAGTTTTGTAGGCAACTTACCTGCCCGCAGAGCGTTGCATTAGAAAAAAATGGCACATTCAACATAATTTTTTTATCGGTTTTAAAATTTAACGTGTATTGACAGCTTATCATTTTCAAAGGGCTTACTTTAAGTAATACATGTTAAACTGCATCATTAATGAATGTTAGTGCAACATCAAAATGTAAATGGGCCCTTGGACTTAACATCCACTTTGGATGAAGCTTTGTTGGGTGTGGGCAGAGGTAGTGGCGTTGCTAGGGGGAGCGGAGGGTGCAGGCTGGGTGACACCTGTCGGCAGGGCCCAGGCCAACCCCATTGCACCAATCTGCATCTCTCGCATCTTGGGCTGTCTGAGCTGGCCACTGACGCTGTCTCACACAGCCGAGCAGGAGGAGGGACACTGCTGAGGATGTTCTGTGATGTGAGGTCTGTACTGAAGGGGGGAGGGGGAGGTCTGTACTGGAGGGGGGTCTGTACTGAAGGGGGGGTCTGTACTGAAGGGGGGTCTGTACTGAAGGGGGGGTCTGTACTGAAGGGGGGTCTGTACTGAAGGGGGGGTCTGCACTGAAGGGGGGTCTGCACTGAAGGGGGGTCTGTACTGAAGGGGGGTCTGTACTGAAGGGGAGTTTGCACTGAAGGGGGGTCTTTACTGAAGGGTGGTCCGCACTGAAGGCAGGGTGGTTTGCACTGAAGGGGGAGGTCTGTACTGAAGGGTGGTCTGCACTGAAGGGGATGGTCTGCACTGAAGGGGGAGGTCTGTACTGAAGGGGGAGGTCTGTACTGAAGGGTGGTCTGCACTGAAGGGGGAGGTCTGCACTGAAGGAGGGGGGCTGTACTGAAGGGGGAGGTCTGCACTGAAGGGGCAGTTTGCACTGAAGGGGGGAGGGAGAGGTCTGTACTGAAGGGTGGTCTGCACGGGAGGGGGGAGGTCTGCACTGAAGGAGGGGGTATGCACTGAAGGAGGGGGGTATGCACTGAAGGAGGGGGGTATGCACTGACGGAGGGGGGTATGCACTGATGGAGGGGGTCTGCACTGAAGGGGGCGGTCTGCACTGAAGGGGGCGGTCTGCATTGAGGGTGGACTATAGTTGGTGGAGGGGGGTGACACCATGTTTTTCCCACACCGGGTGACACCAACCTTAGTGACACCACTGGGCAGAGGAGGTCAGTTTTCATTATCCCACATTGATGAAGACCCCTGTGTGTAAGTGTGATGGTGTTCAGAGGGATGTTAGAGGTTAAATTGCCCCAAAAATCAGAGAGGTCACTACACCAGTAATGTACATCATATATTTTTACTGAATATATTCATATATAACATTTATAAATCTCTCTTATTTAGTTCCTCCGAAGTTATTGTCCATCATGTGCCCGGAACGAGTCATCCATGAGGAGCAGCTGACTCTCACCTGTCCAATAAATGGGTTTAAACCGCGAGCTTTGTCCATCACCTGGCTGAGGAGGGAGAGGAACCACCGAGAGACTGAACTGGTAACGTGGAATTCTGGGAGCCACACCATTCACAAGGAGAAATATTCCCATAGAGTACAAGAAAATGAGCATGAAGATAAATCCTACAGCTATATAAGTGCTCTGATCATGAAACCAACTATAAGAGAAGATGATGGAGTGACATATATCTGTAGAACCTTCCACCCCGCTACAAATCTCCGGGAGGACAAAGAGCAGATCCTGAATGTGACCGGTGAGTGATGGAAAATATACAATAAATTGGACATAACATTTCTACTTTCACAGTAATAAATATACTTTGTTACCCCTGTACCTTTAACCACTTGCTGACCACACTATTGCTTCAAGGGGGCCGCTCTGTGCAGAATCATATGTATATATGTGATTCTGCCCTTCTTGGAGGGGGGCGCTCCGCTTCTGCTGTGATTAGTTGCAGCAGAAGCCGATCAGCGGGTGCCAGCCAATGAATGTCCGCCGGCACCTGCTGATCGCCGAGGAGACAGACAGACAAGAGCTCCGTCCTGTCAGTGGGGATGTGCAAAGCAGGGAATAAAATCTATCACATAGCTTAGTAAAAGCACCTAACACTGTACACACACAAAACATTGGCTAGGCACACATTTAACCTTTTGATTGTCCCTGATGTTAACCCCTTCTCAGCCAGTGTGATATTAGTACAGTGACAGTACATATATTTAGCACTGATCACTGTATTGGTTTCCCTGGTTCCCACAAAGTGTCAGTTCGTGTGAGATTGTCCTCTGCAATATTGCAGTCCAGATATAAGTCGCTGATCACCGCCATTAGTAGTAGAAAAAAGAAAAAATTCCAATATACAGTATATCGCAGTGATGACGAACGATTGGCACGTGTGCCACTGCCAGCATACCGAACCATCTCTGTGGGCACGCAGCACCCTGCCAGGATAAGGGGGGAATCCCCCAGCCAGGCAGTCACTTGTGCGACATTTAGGGGGTGTAAATATATTCCTCCGGAGTACCGAGGGTCTGTGCTGCAGCTTAATGCCTCCCCCTGACCCTTACACCTCCGGTGAGGCATTCGGGCATTCCTCTCTGTGGCACCCTATTTCAGCTCCTCCTGCCCCAGGAGTACTTTGGTACAGCCCATCCCTCTGGTAAATGTACTGCGACCTGACAGCGGAGGGGGAGGGGCGGTGCTCGGAGCACAGCATGGCCATGGGAGAGGTGCAGTGGCTGCTAGCTGACTTCTCTGCGTCTGGGACACCAAGGAGTGGCTGGATGGCGGGGACTCCTGAAATACTGCCCAGTGCTAAGGGGGAGCCCTGATGTGATGGACGATGAGGACATGGAGAGGTAAGGAGGAGGATGGATCCTCTGATCTACATTGCACTGTGTGTGGGGGGATGGGGGATGTGAGCAGTGCAGGAAGTATGTGTCAGGTAGGTCAGTGTATGTTTCAGAGTGCATTCTGAGCAAAACGCATTCCTGATCCCTGTATTCTGAGCACAACGCATTCCTGCACCCTGTATTCTGAGCAAAACGCATTCCTGCACCCTGTATTCTGAGTAAAACGCATTCCTGCACCCTGTATTCTGAGCAAAACGCATTCCTGCACCCTGTATTCTGAGCACAACGCATTCCTGCACCCTGTATTCTGAGCAAAACGCATTCCTGCACCCTGTATTCTGAGTAAAACGCATTCTTGCACCCTGTATTCTGAGCACAACGCATTCCTGCACCCTGTATTCTGAGCAAAACGCATTCCTGCACCCTGTATTCTGAGCAAAACGCATTCTTGCACCCTGTATTCTGAGCACAACGCATTCCTGCACCCTGTATTCTGAGCACAACGCATTCCTGCAACCTGTATTCTGAGCACAACGCATTCTTGCACCCTGTATTCTGAGCACAACGCATTCCTGCACCCTGTATTCTGAGCACAACGCATTCCTGCACCCTGTATTCTGAGCACAACGCATTCCTCCACCCTGTATTCTGAGCACAACGCATTCCTATATTCTGAGAAAAACGCATTCCTGCACCCTGTATTCTGAGCACAACGCATTCCTGCACCCTGTATTCTGAGCACAACGCATTCCAGCACCCTGTATTCTGAGCGAATCTGGCAGAATCATATGTTTTTGGTCCCTTAGGGCTTATTCGGAGGGATGATCAGTCCCATCCTCTGTACAGAGCCCCTGATAGGTTTAATTTTGTGTTGGCACTTTGAAATAAATAAGTTGATTTTGTGTCGCTGTTTGCGCACTCGGACTCCAAGGTTCACCATCACTGGTATATCCCATAGTTTGTAGAAGCTATATAGACTGCCAGAGGCCTTTGAGGGAGAACAAATAGCCCCCACTGTGGCTGGAATCTTCAATGGTCTGCTTAATAGACCACCTCATACACCCATTGATATGGAAAGGATCCACCGGGCCTTACGTCCCAAGGGAAGGGAGACGGATCTCCTGAGTGACAACATTTGCTGCATAATTGACTTCAAACTGAAGGAAGAAATTATCAGACAAGCAAGAAGCAGACCTCAAATTCTCCATGATGGGAGAGCAATTCAAATCTATCAGGACCTCTCAGGAATCACCTTACAGCACCGCCGTGATCTGAGGCCTCTGTTGGACGCCCTTCGCACGAAAGGTATTCAATATAAATGGAAATTCCTGTTTTGTCTTTCTGCCTCCACCCAGCCGCACGGCTCTCCTGAGAGTACCAGAGGATCTGCCACACTTCTGTGGAACCCTGGGCATACCCCTGGTAGATGTCCCTAACTGGTATGCAGAGTTTCGTCACTCAGTGACAAGCAAAGAATCACCTCAGGAAGAACCCATGGAGGCGCAGGATACCAGGTACCGTAGGAGAAGATCCCCATCCTCCCCCAGGCACCTTACCGGTACCCACATTCACTACCAGGGGGGCAGCCCCACAAACTCACCGAGGCTCAGGAGAGCTCACCGAAACCGCTAGCCGGCCTCAGATAAACGCTACCATGCAATCTCAGTTTGCCCTGTTCAGCTTTAATCAGTTCTTTCACACTGTTCACCTTTAATTCAATGTTTATGTGACTGACTTTCTTCAAGAGATATTCGGCACAATAGATGTTTTTCTTCTTGTACTGAGTTTGGATTGTATCCCTGTCATGGTCATTGCAAATTTAGATAGAAAGCCGTAGCACTTGCCTATGGAATGTACACCGCCCATATGTCTAGTGGAGTGTTCTAAAACTACATGACCCACAACACCCTGTGGTTTGTACCCGCCCCTGACCTGGCAGCAGCTCTGTACAGTGTCACTTCCGCCCACAATCTCCCTGACACCAAGGAAAAGCCTCAAGAACATCCAACGAACACGGCGACTCTTACCTGGACAACGCCTCACACAGATCATCACACTCAAGGCTGACTTCCAAAGCCGCGTCTCACACAGTCTCCTCTTCTACTCCATCGCTGGCGGCAACCACTCATGTACTGACTGAGGAGCCTACAGGGGCTACCCCCTCCATCTACATGTCCTGTACAGACACTCACTGCTGGGAACTGATGTGACACCTACCTGAAGACTTATACACAGTACACTACATCCATCTAAATGTCCTTTACAGACACTCACTACTGAGAACTGATGTGATACCTACCTGAAGACTTTTACACAGTACACTACATCCATCTACATGTCCTGTACAGACACTGCTGGGAACTGATGTGACACCTACCTGAAGGCTTATGTTGAGTGCACTTACCGCCATCTACTGGCCTGTAACTTTATCTTTACCCAACCACACTTGCTGTCATGTTAGACTGCACGGCGAGGTATGAGGTATATTCCACACTCTCTCTCTATGGGAAATCTTCTAGTCTACAAGTTTAGTATTACTCAGACTTTCTAGTTGGAGATCTGTCACTGATTGCATGGTCAGCTTGCTGACTGATTTACTTGTTTATTTACATGTCACTCCGGTTACAGTGTCCTCTTTTGACATTTTTGATGTTTTTAGGCCCTATAAATGTCCTCTGTTTAATTACCTCACACGTTCTGAGGCTGACACTTGACCCATGAGAGGGCACCCACCTTTACAAATCCCGGATTTCAACGGGTTAGTCTTTGATGGCAATTTGGGTGCCTTCTGGTATGGGGGCTGGGTGGTGGTTTCAGAACTCCCGATATTTCTATATGATGGTTCTCATATACTATTTTTGCAATGATGCATTTACGCACCCAAATACCACCACCCATCACTCACCTTAACATTACACTTAAGCCTGCCATACACTGAACAGACCCACATCCTGATCGCCTAGGTCATCCCTCTCCCTTCACTCATACTTATGGCGGATGACACAGACCCCCAGGCCTCACCGCCTGACCTACATAAGCACCTACAGACACTCCAACTCTGCTCAATCAATATACAAGGCCTTAACATCCCAGAGAAAAGGTCTAAACTGTTCTATTTCCTACAACGTTCGAAAATACATGTAGCACTTATACAGGAAACGCACTTCAGGACAGATAGCATCCCTAAACTGTATAATCACCAATTCCCACTGGTGTACCACGCTTCCAACACTGAGGCTAAATCCAAAGGAGTCTCAATCTTAATTTCTAAACAATGCCCCCTGCAGGTGACAGAAGTCCAAAGAGACTCCCAAGGGAGATTCCTATTCATTAAAGGCATTCTGCACCACAGACCTGTCACAATAGCTAACATTTACGCCCCTAACTCGCAACAAGTGGCCTTTTTTAGAGACACCTTCCAACAACTTCTCAGCTTCCAATCAGGTACTCTGATAGTAGGAAGCGATTTCAGCATTGCTCTGAATCCCTCCCTTGACACATCCAACGGTGCTTCCTCCCTAACCTACAGAGCCTTACGAGCTATTAAATTGCAACTCAGCAACCTGTTACTTCACGATGCCTGGCGCACATTACACCCCAACACTAAGGACTTCACCTTCTTTTCTGCACCTCATAACAAATACTCCAGAATAGACCACTTTTTCTTATCCCAAAATGATCTCACACACCTCTCAAAAGCCACGATTGAACCCATGGTTCTTTCTGATCACAACCCCATATTTATAACTCTAACCCTCCCGACGACCCATGGTAGGTCCAACATATGGCGACTTGATAATTCTCTACTGACCGACCTGGACCATATTCAACAAATTACCACGAGCCTCACCCAATACTTTGCAGAAAATACAACAGAAGACACCTCTCCTATCTCCGTTTGGGCAGCACACAAATGCGTCATAAGGGGGAAATTTATCTCCCTTGCGGCCCAACGAAACAAACTTAGAAAAGCACGCATTAATGAGCTGACCGACCGCATACTAACACTTGAACAAGCACACAAAGCATCGCTAGCAGCTTCCACATTAACGTAACTAACTCAGACCAGAGAAGAACTTCTAGAGGAACTAAACCACACACTAAAACGTAACTACGCCATGACCCAAAAATTATTCTATGAATTCGGCAACAAGCCGGGTAAACTTTTAGAAAGAGCGCTTCAAGTTAAGAAAGCGGCCTATACCATTCACAAAATTACAACACCGAATGGTGACACCCTTGTTACTACGGATGACATCTCTGACTATTTTGTTCAGTACTTCTCCAAACTATATAACCTCCCCACCATGCTCCCCCCTGCAGCCACCTCGGACCGAATTACAGCCGACTTCCTTGCACAATACTGTCCCTCCCCCCTCTCTTCAGATGCATCCTCAGACCTTGATCTCCCACTCTCAGGAGAAGAAATTTTAACTGCATTAAAACAAATGAAACCGGGCAAAAGCCCTGGCCCAGATGGCCTGACAGTTATCTTTTATAAGTCCTTCCCAGACACCCTAATTCCCCACCTCACCAAAGCCTTCAATAATCTATCACCAACCTCTAATACGATGAGGGACATCCTTGAAGCACACGTCACTCTCATTCCCAAACAAGGCAAAGACCCCTCATTGGTCTCTAACTACCGCCCGATATCACTTCTGAACGTAGACCTAAAGCTCTACGCCAAAGTGTTGGAAAACCGCATTCTCCCTCTGCTACCCAAATTAATCTCCCTTGATCAAGTAGGTTTTGTCCCTGGCAGGGAGGCCAGGGACAATACTATCAAGGCTCTAAATATCCATCACTGGCTCTCCAAAACATCCACACAAGGTTTTTTCCTGTCTTTGGACCCGGAGAAGGCGTTCGACAGGGTGGCTTGGGACTATATGGAAGCGACTTTAAGAGTAATGGGTTTCCCATCGCATCTTCTCCAAATGATCCTGGCGCTATACTCTGCACCTACAGCTAAACTTAGGATCAATGGCCGCCTGTCGAACGCCTTCTCTGTCGCAAACGGAACCCATCAGGGATGCCCCCTATCCCCGTTCATATTCATCCTTACTATGGAACCAATGCTCCGCAGTTTACGAGACAACCCGGATGTCAAAGGCATTAACATTGGTGATAACCACTATAAATTAGCAGCCTATGCGGATGACGTTTTACTCTTCCTCGCAGACCCTATAGACACTATCCCCAATCTTCTTAAAGATTTCTCCTTATTCAAAACCTTGTCAAACCTTCAAATTAACTTTACAAAATCGAAAGCACTGAACATCACCCTACCAGCCACACTGGTCACCCAATGCAAGCAGAAATTCCCCTTTACCTGGGAATCACAGGACATTACATACCTGGGCATTGAAATACCTACTAAACTACAGGATCTCTACATGAGAAACTTCCAACCCGCGCTTCAAAATATACAAGCTGATTTAAATAAATGGCATTTCGGGTCCTTCTCCTGGTTGGGTAGGACAGCCATATTAAAAATGAATGTACTGCCCAGACTTCTTTACCTTTTTCAGGCAATCCCCATAAAGCTACCCACCTCCTTTTTTACATCTTACAAGCGTATGTGCAGGACTATTATCTGGGCGTCCAGGACCCCCCGACTAAGCTGGGATAGGCTAGTACTCCCCAAGCTATTAGGGGGCCTTGGCCTCCCCGACATTCAAAAATACCACTGGGCATGTCATCTAACTAGGATTGTAGATTGGCATCTGCATCGTTCCAATAAAGCCTGGATTACACTTGAAGACTCTTTCGCTAAAACCCTGCTGTCACATCTACCCTGGATCAATCACAACTCCATTCCTAGAGATTTGGTGACACATCCCTTTATTGGAGCCACATTGTCCCACCTTAAATTAGCCGGCAAAGCACTCGATTACACACCTCAACCAGGCCCTATGACCCCTTTGATCCGTAATCCTGACTTCCTGCCAGGCCTTGCCTTAAGAGATCTGCACAGGGAATCATGCACAGCCCCCATCAGGGCACACCACTTCTTCCAAAATGGTGAACTCCTCCCCCACCAAGCCATGGCAGCCAAACTCACGGAATACAACATCCCCTTTTACAAGTACCTATAAATAAGACACTTTTCTGCTGACGCCAAATCCATCTCACTGTGGTACCGAAAACATACACCCTTTGAATTGCTATGTGATAGTTCAGAACCCCAAGTCATGTGATCTCTACTGTCTACGCATTCTTATTTTCAACTTGCAAAATCAAAGATAAGCTTATCCGTCATTGGGAATCAGAACTGTCTATAGACTTAACCTCCACTGAATGGGAACGTATACACAACCATATTCATAAGGGCTCCATTAATGTATCCACCCAGGAAAACAGATACAAAATATTCACCAACTGGTATAGGACACCTGATAAGATCCACAAAATGCACCCCTCGGTCCCCCCGACATGCTGGCGTTGCAATGCTGCGCTTGGCACCCTGATTCATATCTGGTGGTAGTGTCCTCTTTTCCTACTGTACTGGACGGAAATTCACTGCCTTATCAACCAAATTACCTCTTACGCCCCAGACTTAACTCCGGCCCAATACATGCTCCATCACACCTCCATGCCCCTCTCCTCCTACAAAAAATCCCTTACCCTACACCTCATCAATGCAGCCAACCTCTGTGTCCCGGTTCACTGGAGGAGTCCCACACCACCCACAGTGGCTGAATGGTTCAAAAGAGTCGATAGAACAGCCGAGATGGAAAAACGAATTTACCAAGCAAAAGACAACCTGACAAAATGTAATATAACGTGGGCATGCTGGTTGCACTTTAGAGTTTCCTCGATGCAGATCATTCTGCCCGGTGACCCAACCTCTCAGCCATGATAGATACTAATCTGTCGCAGAAATGTCATAGTGTCTGGCTTATAGTGCCCTGTCAGAAACCATGAATCAGACCGAGACAGAAGTACAGTTTAAATCACACTTGTTTATTAATAAAAATAAAAAGGTAAATAGAGTAAGCGTAGTCAAAGCATAGCTAGAGTCCTGTAAACGGATCGGGTAGTCAGCCAAGCCAGAGTTCAGTAACCAGATCGGGTAATCAGCCAGGCCAGAAGTCAGGGATCCAAGTGGAGGAACAGCAAGCAGGATAAGGAACCAGAAGGGATGTCAGCAAGCCAGTTTTTAAACAGGAACGCAGGAGATGGTTTCTTGTGATGTGACCAAGGCGAAGGCAGGAAAGAAGTGAGCTGGACGTCTTTAAGTAGGTGGGACTGACGAGCAGATCCACAACAGCTGGTTAACTGTGGAGAGAGAAGAGAGCTGGCAATTAGCCGACAGCTGAGTGGCCAGCTCAGAGAAGGAAAGGCTGAGCCAGCCCCGACAGTACCCCCTCCTCAATGACCCCTCCCCCTTGGAGGACCACCGGGCTTGAGGGGAAAACATGTATGGAAATCACGGAGGAGGGCCAGGGCATGTACGTCCGTGAATGAGACCCAGGAGCATTCCTCCGGACCGTACCCCTTCCAATGCACCAGGTACTGTATGCTCCCACAGAACCTACGGGAGTCAACAATGGATTGTACCTCATACTCCTCATGGTTCTCAACCTGTATAGGGTGAGGACGTGGCACAGAGGTGGTAAAGCGGTTGCAGACCAACGGTTTCAATAAGGAGACATGAAACACATTTGAGATGCGCATACTAGGAGGAAGGTCCAACGCGTAAGCCACTGGGTTAATCCTGTGAAGGATACGGAAAGGCCCAATAAACCGAGGTGTGAACTTCAGTGAGGGAACACGAAGTCGGAGGTTTCGAGATGACAGCCAGACCCTGTCCCCAACCTGGAAGGAAGGCGCAGGCAGGCATCTGCGGTCAGCATGCAGTCTGTACCTATCATTAGCATGATGGAAAGCCTCCTGGACTTGTGCCCAAGTGGAACGAAGACCACGGAGATGCTCCTCTAGCGCAGGAATACTTTGCGGAACAAACGAGTCAGGCAACATGGAAGGTTGGAAACCATAATTCGCCATAAACGGAGACAATCGGGAAGCAGAATTCAAGGCACTGTTGTGAGCAAACTCTGCCCATGGTAATAGGTCTGACCAGTTGTTGTGATGGTCAGAAATATAGCAACGTAGGGATTGCTCCAAGGACTGATTGGCTCGTTCTGCAGCCCCATTAGACTGCGGGTGATACGCAGAAGAGAAAGCAAGCTGAATTCCCAGCTGTGCACAAAAGGCTCGCCAGAACCGGGACACAAACTGACTACCCCGTCCGAGACAATCACCTTGGGTAGCCCATGTAAGCGAAAGATCTCCCGAGCAAAAATGGAAGCCGGTTCCTTAGAAGTGGGTAACGTTTTAAGTGAAATACAATGACACATCTTTGCGAACCGGTCAACCACCATAAGGATAACCATGTTGCCTTGGGAGTTGGGCAACTCCACAATGAAATCCATAGAAAGGTGGGTCCAGGGCCTCTCTCCATTGGGTATGGGTTGTAGGAGGCCCACTGGAAGGTGTCGTGGAGTCTTACTCAGAGCACACATGGAACAGGTAGCTACGAAGGCAGTTACATCAGCATGTAGACTAGGCCACCAGAATTGTTGGGAAATGGTCCAAATGAGTTGATTCTTTCCAGGGTGGCCAGCTGCCTTGGGAGAATGGTAAGTCTGGAGCACGGCAGTACGGAGACACTCTGGGACAAAGCAGTGGTCACAAGGTTTCTCGAACTGAGCAGCAAGAATTTTGACACCCAAAGGAGAAGTAAGACTGGTGCGAACCGTAGTCAGAATACGATCAGGAAAAATCATAGGAACCGGAACCGACTCCAACTTGGAAGTGGAGGAAAATTGTTGCAACAAGGCGTCAGCCCTTACATTCTTAGTACCGGGTAAGAATGAGACAATGTAATTGAAACTTGACAAGAAAAGAACCCATCATGCACTTCTGGGAGAGAGGCGTTTAGCCTCAGACAAGAATGTGAGATTCTTATGGTCAGTAAGAATGAGAACTGACACAGTGGTACCTTCAAGGAGATGTCTCCATTCTTTCAGGGCTAAAATGATCGCCAACAGTTCTCTGTCACCAATCTCGTAATTGCACTCCGCAGGTGACAATTTCTTGGAAAAGTAGCCACAAGGATGCATAGCACTCTCAGAGGTAGGACGTTGAGACAGAAGGGTGCCAACACCAGTCTCAGAAGCATCAATCTCAAGGATAAAAGGTAATGTAGGATCAGGATGTGCCAACACAGGAGCAGAAACAAAGGCAGCTTTGAGACTTTCAAAGGCCTGAATGGACTCCGAAGACCAACTCTGTGGGTTACCGTTCTTTCTGGTCATATCGGTCAGGGGCTTGACCAGAGACGAGAAGTTACAAATAAACTTCCGATAATAGTTGGCAAAACCCAAGAAACGCTGCAGAGGACGTAACCCCACGGGTCGAGACCACTGTAGGACTGCCGGAAGTTTCTCTGGGTCCATTGAAAAACCAGCAGTGGAAATGACATAGCCCAGGAATTTAACCTGTTCCCGATGGAACTCACACTTCACTAGTTTACAATAGAGATTGTTCTCTCTTAATTTCTGAAGCACACGACAGACATCTGTGTGGTGGCTCTCCACAGGGACTTGGGAAATATGAGGATATCATCAAGATAAACCATCACACATAACTGCAACAAATCTTGGAGTACATCGTTAATAAATTCCTGGAAAACTGCCGGGGCGTTACAAAGGCCAAAAGGCATTACAAGATATTCATAATGGCCTGTTCTGGTATTAAACGCAGTTTTCCACTCGTCTCCCTCCTTAATCCTCACGAGATTGTAAGCCCCTCTCAGATCAAGCTTAGTGAAAACCGTTGCTCCCTAGAGGCGGTCAAATAACTCTGTAATCAACTAAATCGGGTAGGCATTCTTAATCGTGAAACGATTGAGAACCTCGAGAAAGTGCGTCTGCAACATACTCCTCAATGGCTTTATCCTCCAAGACCGACAAAGGGTAAACCCGACCACGAGGCAAACTACCGGCTTGACCTTTGTCAAAGACATCGCTAAAATCACGGTACTCCTCTGGCAGGGAGGAGAGTGAAGAGGTACACAGGACCTTGGCTACCTTCCGGAAGCATGTTTCACTGCATTGTGGTGACCAGGAGAGAACCTCAGCACGGAGCCAATCAAAAGAGGGGTTGTGCCTCTGTAACCAAGGATAACCAATAACCAGTGGAAACTTAGGAGAGGAAATCACTTGGAATTGGATTATCTCATGGTGAAGAGCCCCTACGGCCATGGACAATGGAACCGTCTCATGAGTCACATGGGCAGGCTGTAGAGGTCTCCCGTCAAGAGCCTCAATGGCAAGTGAAGTGTCATGCAGCTGCAGTGGAATCGAGTGCTTTGATACAAAGGCAGCATCAATGAACAGCCCTGCAGCCCTAGAGTCGATTAGAGCCTGTATCTCAATATATGACTTAGCCCAAGAAAGGGTGACCGAAACCAGGGACTTATCCTTCTGGATAACTGGGGATGACACAACATCACCTAAGGTCTGTCCATGACAGGACCTCAAGGTTTGGGTGTTCCCAGGATGGGTAGGACAAGACTTCAAAAAGTGACCTGCCTGGCCACAATAAAGGCACAATCTCTCCCTCCTCCTAAAGGCTCTCTCATCCGCAGAGAGATGCGTGAAGCCAAAGTGTATGGGTTCATCTTCACTGACCGACTCACCAGGAGGCATGGGAGGTGAGGGAGGCACGGGTGGGACTGCAAGGCTCGGAGGCAAACGTACAGGAGACTTCCGCAAGCGCTCCTTAAAAGAAAGTCTTTCTCTGAGTCTGGAGTCAATGAGGATGTCAAACGTGATCAACTTCTCCTGCTCAGTGGGTATATCTCGGGCTGCTATCTCATCCTTGATGTAATCCGAGAGACCATGAGAAAAAGCAGCCACGAGGGCCTCATTGTTCCAAGCAACCTCTGCTGTCAGAGTACGGAACTCAATGGTGTAGTCGGCAACAGTTCTCGTACTCTGTTTGATGGACATGAGGCACTTGGCAGCAGAAGCTGAGCGTGCAGGAACATCAAATACCCTTTTAAAGGAGGCCACAAACTCAGGGTAACTCAAGACAACAGGTTTTTGCGTCTCCCATAGAGGGTTAGCCCAGGCCAAGGCTCTCTCAGAAAGCAAAGATATCACGAACCCTACTTTGCTTCTGTCCATGGGAAACGCCTGGGGCAGCATTTCAAAGTATATCTCAACTTGGTTGAGAAACCCTCTGCATTGGACTGGATTGCCCCCAAATCGCTGGGGAAGCGGGGCAGAACCAGACATACCTCTTATAGAGGTAATACTCAAGACGGGTGCCTGCACAGAGACTGGCGCAGCAGCAGGGACGGCCTGCAACTCAGGTTGTACCGGAGCAGCCATAGTGGGGGATTCCAGGTGAGCCATGCGACTCAGGAGCGTTTGTAACGCAATGGCAAACTGATCCATGCGGTGACCTTGCTCATTCAATCTGGAAAAAATATTGCCAACAAGTGGATTAACTATCTTCTGAATTCATGGCCTTCGCCTACTGTCAGAAACCATGAACCAGACCGAGACAGAAGTACAGCTAAATCACACTTGTTTATTAATAAAAATAAAAAGGTAAATAGAGTAAGCGTAATCAAAGCATAGCCAGAGTCCAGTAACCGGATTGGGTAGTCAGCCAAGCCAGAGTCCAGTAACCAGATTGGGTAATCAGCCAGGCCAGAAGTCAGGGATCTAAGTGGAGGAAGAGCAAGCAGGATAAGGAACCAGAAGGGATGTCAGCAAGCCAGTCTTTAAACAGGAACGCAGGAGATGGTTTCTTGTGATGTGACCAAGGCGAAGGCAGGAAAGAAGTGAGCTGGACGTCTTTAACCACTTCAGCCCCGGAAGGATTTACCCCCTTCCTGACCAGAGCACTTTTTACAATTTGCCACTGCGTAGCTTTAACTGCTAATTCCGCGGTCATGCAATGCTGTACCCAAACGAAATGTGCGTCCTTTTTTTCCCACAAATAGAGCTTTCTTTTGATGGTATTTGATCACCTCTGCGGTTTTTATTTTTTGTGCTATAAACAGAAAACGACCGAAAATTTTGAAAAAAAAATGATATTTTCTACTTTTTGTTATAAAAAAAATCCAATAAACTCAAATTTAGTCATACATTTAGGCCAAAATGTATTCGGCCACATGTCTTTGGTAAAAAAAATGTCAATAAGCGTATATTTATTGGTTTGCGCAAAAGTTATAGCGTCTACAAACTAGGGTACATTTTCTGGAATTAACACAACTTTTAGTTTATGACTGCCTATCTAATTTCTTGAGGTGCTAATATGGCAGGGCAGTACAAAACCCCCCTAAATGACCCCATTTTGGAAAGTAGACACCCCAAGGAAATTGCTGAGAGGCATGTTTAGCCCATTGAATATTAAATGTTTTTGTCCCAAATGATTGAATAATGATAAAAAAAAAAAAATTACAAAAAGTTGTCACTAAATGATATATTGCTCACACATGCCATGGGCATATGTGTTATACAAAAATGTGTAGCGCTAAAATAACAAGATACATTAAAACTAATACGTTTCAAAGGCCTATACCCAAAGTGTAATATACACATATAAAGGTATCACATACAAAGTCAGACTGAAAATAAGAAGTGTATCAAATGGACAGTCAGTGAGTTGGAATTAAATGGGTCGCTACCCAAAATGTGAGGTGAGGAGCGCCTTCACCAACATACAGCAGAAAAGTCTCAGAGGATGATGTTCTGCAGTCACTTAAAAAAGTCTCATCAATAGATCGGATACTCCATCTACAAACCAAACTCTTATATCACACCACTGTGTCTTCAAAAACATGCAGTGCACTTAGATGTTACAGATGGGGGCTTACCGGAGGGTTTGAACCCAAAACAGCGTATACTGTGAGGGTCAAACCAGCTTTTATTGCACCCTGGCAATGGTGAGAAGATCTTGGCAGCCTGAGGATATTGAGAGGGGCTTTTCTAAAGGTGTATCTTCTCCACACGTATTATTGGATCTCTCCACGCAGGGTTCATAAAGGGCACAAAAGGGACTACATAGTGTGATACCGTAGACACCGTATTTATTAAAATTAAAAGAAATACACTTACATGATGTAGTTAGTAAAAAAGCGCTTGTACATAAAAAGGGGCGGCAGTGGAGTCCTCCCGACGCGTTTCGTCTGAGTAGACTTCGTCCTGGGGTACCCTCCACTGCAGCCCGACTCCCTAATATAGGAACTGTAATCATCCTGATGTGAATCCAGCCCGTTCAATTCCAAAAGTAGCACTTCCGGGTTATCCAAGATGGCGGACCCACCTCTCCAGGGTGGTGTGTATTTATCAATGATAACAAACTGTGATCCCTCTGGATTTCCACCATGGAATTCCTTGTAGTGCCTAGGGACCGTATGTTTGGGGTCTGTCAGGAAATGTTCCATCCGCTGGTAAGACCTGTTATTTGGCATGCAGTACTGAGGTCCACCAGCAGGTGTCTCCTGGCAGTTTGGAACTGTCAGGAGAGCTTTTCCCTGTTAATAGTAGATCATCTTTGGGCCGCAGTACTGGCGTCTACCAGCGGATGGATCCTGGCAGTGTGGAGCAGACAGTACCTCCTACAATCAGGTGTCACTTGAGGCCAATCACAGGCCTATAAATACCTGGCAAACATTCACATGTTTGCCTTGACTTCTTCATTGCCTCCTGACCTGCTAGCAATCTGATCCTGTGCCCTAAACCTGATCCTGTCTCGGACCCTTTCCTGTCCCACCTGTTACCTTGCATCCCTGCCTGCAGTCTGACCCATCCATCCCTCTCCCTGTCCTGTGTTCCATACCCCATCTGCTGACTTCCCTGTGTATGACCTTGGCCTGGCTTACGTTTTTGTCTCTGGAACATCCCCTGTCCATCTGCTGATCTGCTGTGTATGACCCTGGCCTGGCTATTGTTTATGAACCTGGTATTTCCCATTTATTGCACTCTTCTGTCTGTTGTTATTTGTGGGTCTCTGTCTGTGGTTGGTTATTGCACTGTGTCATATTGGAGTTGGTTGTTATTTATTACTCACTTTCCTTAATAAATATATATATTTTCACTTATATACGTTTGGTGTCCTCTGTCACAGATCACACGGTTCTGGTCACACCTGTTCATGACAGTAAGTCAAGGCCTCTCTGACCAGAAGTGACTGCGCAAAGGAACCATTGTAGTGCTATGAAAATGCAATCAGAAACAGTTGTTCTCCTTGCCTCACTGGTGTTGGAGGATAACAATTACTGTCATCTGGTATTGAAAGAGTGGGCCAGGGATCAGCTCCTGGAGTGTATCCATCTGGCCCATTCTCTGGTTGATCAGGGTAGATTGCTATTTGAAAATGTTCAGCCTCTGATCCAGCTGTGTGCAAAGCTAGCCTTGTCCAGTACTCCAGAGGGCAGGGATGATTTTTCTCCCCCCTTCAGTTTTGATCAGGTTGAGTCTCTGGTGTGGTTATTAGAGGATGACCCAGCCTTTTTCAAGGAACATTATGCCTCTTGTTCCCCGCAGGTGTTGTCTGATTGCATCCATTCAGTGCAATCTCTGGTTAGTCAGGCTGTGTGTGAATCAATGTTTGTTCATCCTGTGCTACAGGCATGGTCAGATCTCCTTAATTTAGCCAAGCCACAACAACCCAGCCCTGCCATTAATCACCTGCCTTCCCAAGAATCTATTCCCCCATCGCTCATGGCAACCTCAGCTACAGCCCAATATACCCTGCTCCCCACCAAGTATCAATGCCCTGTTTCTCCTTCCTGTACCTATCCTGCCTTTAACCCACCTGCCTCTTCTCTAATACCTGCAACTTTCCCACAAGAACTCCCTCTGGCTGCTGTTCCCCCTTCCTTGCCATATCCCAGCCCTTCCTTTCAGTATGCCTCACCTCCTGTCTACAGTCCTACAGCCACCTACAGATCTCCAGCAGTTAAGCCAAAGAAGAAACGGAAGTTCTTCCCTACTCATCCAATCCTGCCAGTAACCCAACCTGCTCCCAATTTGCAGTCTGATGTTCCAGCTTTGCAGTCTGATGTTCCAGCTTTGCAGTCTGATGTCCCAGCTTTGCAGTCTGACGTTCCAGCCTTCCAGTCTGATGTTCCAGCCTTCCAGTCTGACGTTCCAGCTTTGCAGTCTGACGTTCCAGCTTTGCAGTCTGACGTTCCAGCTTTGCAGTCTGACGTTCCAGCTTTGCAGTCTGACGTTCCAGCTTTGCAGTCTGACGTTCCAGCTTTGCAGTCTGACGTTCCAGCTTTGCAGTCTGACGTTCCAGCTTTGCAGTCTGACGTTCCAGCTTTGCAGTCTGACGTTCCAGCTTTGCAGTCTGACGTTCCAGCTTTGCAGTCTGACGTTCCAGCCTTCCAGTCTGACGTTCCAGCCTTCCAGTCTGACGTTCCAGCCTTCCAGTCTGACGTTCCAGCTTTCCAGTCTGACGTTCCAGCCTTCCAGTCTGACGTTCCAGCTTTCCAGTCTGACGTTCCAGCTTTCCAGTCTGACGTTCCAGCTTTCCAGTCTGACGTTCCAGCTTTCCAGTCTGACGTTCCAGCTTTCCAGTCTGACGTTCCAGCTTTCCAGTCTGGTGTGCCCACCTTCCAGTCTGGTGTGCCCACCTTCCAGTCTGATGCACCCGCTCTCCAGTGTGATGCACCCGCTCTCCAGTGTGATGCACCCGCTCTCCAGTGTGATGCACCCGCTCTCCAGTGTGATGCACCCGCTCTCCAGTCTGATATGCCTGCCTTCCAGCCCGAAACCCCAGTGTCCATGTTCCAGTCTGACGCTCCAGCGACTATTGACCAGTCCGATGTACCTGCTGTTCTGCCTGATGTGCCCACTGTTCAGCCTGATGAGCCTGCTTTCCGGTTTGATGTGTCCATCCTCCAGCCTGATATCCTGGTATCTGTCTTCCAGCCTGATGTCGTGATGTTGGTATCCCAGCCTGAGGTTTCGGTGCCCGTGTCTCAGCCTGAAGTTTCGGTGCCCGTGTCTCAGCCTGAAGTTTCGGTGCCCGTGTTTCAGCCTGGAGTTTCGGTGCCCGTGTCTCGGCCTGTTGAATCGGTGCCCGTTACCCAGTCTGCTGAACTGGTGCCCGTTACCCGGTCTGCTGAACTGGTGCCCGTTACCCGGTCTGCTGAACTGGTGCCCGTTACCCAGTCTGCTGAACTGGTGCCCGTTACCCAGTCTGCTAAACCGAAGTCCATCACTTTGCCTGTCAAGCCAGTATCCGTTATCCGGCTTGCCGAACCGGTGCCCGGTGTCCAGCTCGCTGAGTCAGGGCCTGTTACCCAGCCCACTGGGCCGGGGTCCGTTACCCAGCTTGCTGAGCCGGTGCCTGTAATCCGGCCTGCCCTTACGGTGCTCGCTGTTCGGCCCAATGTTCCAGAGCCTGCTGCCCAGCTCGATGACCCGGAGCCTGCTGCCCAGCTCGATGACCCGGAGCCTGCTGCCCAGCTCGATGACCCGGAGCCTGCTGCCCAGCTCGATGACCCGGAGCCTGCTGCCCAGCTCGATAACCCGGAGCCTGCTGCCCAGCTCGATGACCCGGAGCCTGCTGCCCAGCTCGATGACCCGGAGCCTGCTGCCCAGCTCGATGACCCGGAGCCTGCTGCCCAGCTCGATGACCCGGAGCCTGCTGCCCAGCTCGATGACCCGGAGCCTGCTGCCCAGCTCGATGACCCGGAGCCTGCTGCCCAGCTCGATGACCCGGAGCCTGCTGCCCAGCTCGATGACCCGGAGCCTGCTGCCCAGCTCGATGACCCGGAGCCTGCTGCCCAGCTCGATGACCCGGAGCCTGCTGCCCAGCTCGATGACCCGGAGCCTGCTGCCCAGCTCGATGACCCGGAGCCTGCTGCCCAGCTCGATGACCCGGAGCCTGCTGCCCAGCCCGATGTCCCGGTGTCTGCCCTCCAGCCCGATGTCCCGGTGTCTGCCCTCCAGCCCGATGTCCCGGTGTCTGCCCTCCAGCCCGATGTCCCGGTGTCTGCCCTCCAGCCTGATGTCCCGGTGTCTGCCCTCCAGCCTGATGTCCCGGTGTCTGCCCTCCAGCCTGATGTCCCGGTGTCTGCCCTCCAGCCTGATGTCCCGGTGTCTGCCCTCCAGCCTGATGTCCCGGTGTCTGCCTTCCAGCCTGATGTCCCGGTGTCTGCCCTCCAGCCTGATGTCCCGGTGTCTGCCCTCCAGCCTGATGTCCCGGTGTCTGCCCTCCAGCCTGATGTCCCGGTGTCTGCCCTCCAGCCTGATGTCCCGGTGTCTGCCCTCCAGCCTGATGTCCCGGTGTCTGCCCTCCAGCCTGATGTCCCGGTGTCTGCCCTCCAGCCTGATGTCCCGGTGTCTGCCCTCCAGCCTGATGTCTCGGTGACTGCCCTCCAGCTTGATGAGCCCGCTGCCCAGCTTGAAGTGCCCATGCCTGCTGTGCCACCACCTGTTCTGCCTGTTGTGCCACCATCTGTTGTTCTGCTTAATACCATAGACTATGGACAATTACAACCAATTGGAGCGTCCGGAGGCCACTCCTTTGAGGGGGGGTACTGTCAGGAAATGTTCCATCCGCTGGTAAGACCTGTTATTTGGCATGCAGTACTGAGGTCCACCAGCAGGTGTCTCCTGGCAGTTTGGAACTGTCAGGAGAGCTTTTCCCTGTTAATAGTAGATCATCTTTGGGCCGCAGTACTGGCGTCTACCAGCGGATGGATCCTGTCAGTGTGGAGCAGACAGTACCTCCTACAATCAGGTGTCACTTGAGGCCAATCACAGGCCTATAAATACCTGGCAAACATTCACATGTTTGCCTTGACTTCTTCATTGCCTTCTGACCTGCTAGCAATCTGATCCTGTGCCCTAAACCTGATCCTGTCTCGGACCCTTTCCTGTCCCACCTGTTACCTTGCATCCCTGCCTGCAGTCTGACCCATCCATCCCTCTCCCTGTCCTGTGTTCCATACCCCATCTGCTGACTTCCCTGTGTATGACCTTGGCCTGGCTTACGTTTTTGTCTCTGGAACATCCCCTGTCCATCTGCTGATCTGCTGTGTATGACCCTGGCCTGGCTATTGTTTATGAACCTGGTATTTCCCATTTATTGCATTTATCTGTCTGTTGTTATTTGTGGGTCTCTGTCTGTGGTTGGTTATTGCACTGTGTCATATTGGAGTTGGTTGTTATTTATTACTCACTTTCCTTAATAAATATATATATTTTCACTTATATACGTTTGGTGTCCTCTGTCGCAGATCACACGGTTCTGGTCACACCTGCTCATGACAGGGTCTCTGCTTTTAATTAAGGCGATGTGTTCACCCACCCTAATCGAAAATGTCCTGGTAGTACGGCCGACATACGGTCCCTAGGCACTACAAGGAATTCCATGGTGGAAATCCGGAGGGATCACAGTTTGTTATCATTGATAAATACACACCACCCTGGAGAGGGGGTGCTAAAACAAGGGGTGTATCACGCCTCAAAATGTTCTGGGCATATGAGTTGCAGACTTTTGCCCCGTCAGGGTCTTAATGTAGAGGTTGACGTTAATGCCTTTTTGGACGAATCATAAGGGAGACAATGTTTGTCCCCAATTGTGTATCCCTATATATTTTCCATCTCTATGTCTCATATGTCTGTATTTTAGATGTACTTACATACGGCTGTTACCTTCTGTAAAATCATATAGGTTACACATGTAAAAAAATGGGCACACCTATGTGAATCCAGCTCATTGAATTCTTTTTAATTAACTAAAACACATGGGTTTATAGACATATATCTTTTGCTTCCTCCCAGCTGTAATGTGACTGGGCGACACCAGGTTACTTACACTATTATCACATCGCCCCCTTAAGGTGCATGTTACGTGAGGAATCACTGGCTTCCGGTTCTTTACTTAGTAACTGACATACAAGCCATTCAAAGTGAAGCTAGTTTCAACCCGTTGTTTCACTGTGGACCTTTGGTTAACCACTAGTGGAACGCAAGCGGTTAATCCACACAACCAATTCCGTGTTTGCGCTGTGACGTTACAACGTCACATCGCGCGATAAGCCGAGACCCGGGACCTTCCGGTTAACCACCAGTGGAACGCAAGCGAAGTGCTTCTTGTGAATACTTCCGTCTTAGCGGCGTGACGCCATAGCGTCACATCGCGAGATGTGCCGAGATCTCGCTGGTTCTCAATGTGGGACAAGAAACGACACTAACTATCTTCATAAATCAGCAAATACTCCAATCTAAGATTATTTTTAACGCTTCATCACAATAAGATAATAGCCTTTAATCTTAGACACATGGGGAACATCTGACTTCCGTTTTGGAGGGTGGAACGCATGAACACACCCACCAAGACGAGGTCTGGAACGCACGCGGGTCCGCCATCTTGGATAACCCGGAAGTGCTACTTTTGGAATTGAACGGGCTGGATTCACATCAGGATGATTACAGTTCCTATATTAGGGAGTCGGGCTGCAGTGGAGGGTACCCCAGGACGAAGTCTACTCAGACGAAACGCGTCGGGAGGACTCCACTGCCGCCCTTTTTATGTACAAGCGCTTTTTTACTAACTACATCATGTAAGTGTATTTCTTTTAATTTTAATAAATACGGTGTCTACGGTATCACACTATGTAGTCCCTTTTGTGCCCTTTATGAACCCTGCGTGGAGAGATCCAATAATACGTGTGGAGAAGATACACCTTTAGAAAAGCCCCTCTCAATATCCTCAGGCTGCCAAGATCTTCTCACCATTGCCAGGGTGCAATAAAAGCTGGTTTGACCCTCACAGTATATGCTGTTTTGGGTTCAAACCCTCCGGTAAGCCCCCATCTGTAACATCTAAGTGCACTGCATGTTTTCGAAGACACAGTGGTGTGATATAAGAGTTTGGTTTGTAGATGGAGTATCCAATCTATTGATGAGACTTTTTTAAGTGACTGCAGAACATCATCCTCTGAGACTTTTTTGCTGTATGTTGGTGAAGGCGCTCCTCACCTCACGTTTTGGGTAGCGACCCATTTAATTCCAACTCACTGACTGTCCATTTGATACACTTCTTATTTTCAGTCTGACTTTGTAAGTGATACCTTTATATGTGTATATTACACTTTGGGTATAGGCCTTTGAAACTTATTAGTTTTAATGTATCTTGTTATTTTAGCGCTACACATTTTTGTATAATATCTATTTGTTGGGCAACGATTCTAGTTGTGGTGTTAGCTGCTTATATCTTCTTGACCATTTAGAGTAAGCGCAAATCTATTATTGGTGTGAATTTTGGTGTATACATTTAGAAATATCATTTTTGCTGCTGCTCTGTGGAATTATTCCACTATGGATGTGTTTGACTACCGAGCCTCACGCAGGATTAACCCTGAGGGAGTATTTATAACAACAAGTAGTAACACAGAGATTGGAGGTCTGTTCCTCAGACTCAAAAATGTAATGACAACTGAACTCCACCTGCAATGGGATTTGGTTTTCTTACAGCAATACATTACAGAACAAATGGTCCCTAGAAGCCTCCGTTGGGAAGTCCAACCCCAACAGGGGGGAACTGATTTGGAAACATGGTTTAAATACTTTAACGATGCAGGCATCAATTTCTTACAGTTACTTATATCTAAGAAAAATAATAGACTTCAGGCGATTGATCGAGAAATTAAGGATTTGAAGGATAAACTTTCAGTCCATAAAAATTCTCAGGAGTACAAGTCTCTTTCCTCTAATCTTTTGGGACATCTAGAGAAAGAGGAACGTGACCAAAGGATAAAGAAACAAAAGAAATATTCTAGGGACGTGGGCGACTATAAGGACCATACAGTGTTTGGTTGGCAAAAACTGCTGCAGGTTACCCCACCCATGGAGGTTTCCTCTGACACCACGGTTGGCACAATTTCAACAGGTGGCCTTCCAACTCTGAACGCCACCACTGCGCAATCTCAGCCCACGGGTGTCCATTCTCATGGTCGTGGTCTACAGAGGGGTGGAACCAAACGTGGTGGGGTATCCCATGTATCCCAGTCGCGGGTGCAACACTACAGCCCTCAAACTCCTCACAGGGCTAGAAACAACGCGAGAGGGAGGAGGGGGGGTAGAGGTAATACCCATAATAGGGTACAACATTCTGATACCAGCTCCCACTACGGTACATACCACCCTTCCCCCAGATACCATAGATCAGGTCAGGACTCTCAACAGAGGGAGGAACCTTACCACCATTACCCCTCCCCTATATGCACCCACAAGAGGTTCTCACCCCTTAGGGAGATTTATAGCCCTGAACGTAGGAGAGATGACTATGACCAATCCCCATACATACATAACCCTTACACACATGGGAACCAGTTTTTTCGCGAGGCCCCACACTCAAGGAAACGAGGCCCAAATCAAAGAGAGGATGCAGAGGGGGGAGGAGAGTACAAAGAAGAAAAAAGGCAAAGACTGTAAAAGGCCAAGGTGTCTATAATTTAAGCTCTCAAACCCTCACGGAAGCAGAACTATCTTTATTAGACAAGGGTCTCAAATATGCCCCCCCTAAAAAACTTGACAAGTTCCATACGTTCATGGATGTTCACAAATACATCCGTAAGGTTAATATACAGAGGTATTTGGTATCCAACCCGATCCGTACTGACTACCCGGCATCCACATCAGGAACGGTTCATTCCGGCCTATCGAATCCCTCCCTCTTTTCCCCCCCAGTCCCTACAGCCCCGGCCGTAAAAATCTTTAGGGACCTTGTCTTACATGATTTAGCCACACTACCAAATAAACGCACTCACCATCCTCCATTGTTAAGAGATGGTTTGGAATCTCTGTGTGCGCGCAAAGATTTGGTGGTTCGTCCAGCAGACAAAGGGGGAGGGATAGTGATTTTGGACAAGTGCCAATACGAAGCAGAAATGCATCGCATTTTGAGTGAACCAGGGACCTATCAGTTGCTACCCAATAATCCTACACATAAATTTAAACAAAAATTACACCAACTTGTTTTAAAAGGATACGAATCAAAGATCCTGAACAAGAGAGAGAGAGATTTTTTGATTCCCACAGCACCTCAAATCCCCACTATATACTATTTGCCTAAAGTCCACAAGGATCCAGTTTGCCCCCCCGGTAGGCCAATTGTAAGTGGCATAAATTCCATTACGGCCAGAATAGGCAAATATATAGATTTCTTCCTACAGCCTCTAGTAAAGAAAACACCCTCATATTTAAAAGATACTAGCTCCACGATTAGACTCCTTGAGAATGTCCCTCTACAGGAGGGCTACATCATGGCCACGGCGGACGTGGCATCATTGTACACGTGCATACCACACGATAAGGGTATCGATGCCGTCAAACACTTTTTATCTCAGGAACACTCTTTGGCTTCTTTTCAGTGTGAGTATCTTGTTGAATTACTAGAGTTCGCGGCAAAACACAATTACTTTTGGTTTAACCATAATTTCTACCTCCAACAACGGGGAGTGGCCATGGGGGCAAAATTCGCGCCTAGTCTCGCGAACCTGTTCATGGCCAAATGGGAGGAGGATGTCGTCTATGTCCACGAAGCCAGTTCTCTGGTGTTGTGGACCCGTTACATAGACGACATCCTTCTCCTATGGAATGGCACCATGGAAACATTGGATGAGTTCTTTGTGGGTCTGAATACTAATGATAGGGGTATAGCCTTGTCTTATCAAGCCAGTAAAACCAAAATCCACTTCTTAGACTTACAGATAGAGATCATCAATAATGAATTCAGATTCAGTACTTATTTCAAATCCACAGACCGTAACGGGTTCATTCCCGTTGACAGTTGTCATCATGTCTCGTGGTTAAATTCGGTCCCTCGGAGCCAGTTTTTGAGACTCCGACGGAATTGCACCGAAAAGAAGACATTTCTCGAACAGGCCAAAATTTTGAAATCCAGGTTCGAGGATAAGGGTTATGACACTGATGACCTGAACCTGGAGATTCAAAAAGCTATTAACATTGACAGGAAATCATTATTGGAAGTCAAACCCAAAAGAGAACCTGACGGGAGGTTTAGATGGGCCCTGTTAACCTCTTTCTCAACACAGCACAGACAAATTAAAAACATCATGAGGAAACATTGGGGCGTCCTGAAGCAGGACAGTATTCTGGGCCCACTCATCCCAGAGGAAGCCAATGTTATCTTCAGGGGTGTGCCCTCCTTAAAAGGACAGATAGCCCCCAATATCATAAACCCTCCCACCCGTCCCTTGTTCTTTCATGACTGGACAGGCTTTTTTCCATGTAGGAAATGTACGGTATGCCAGCATAATGCCGTTAGAACACGTAAAGTTTCCGAATTTGCCTCTACAGTGACGGGAAAGAGATACACGATAAAACCATTCTGCACATGCAGCACGAGATTTGTAGTGTATCTCATTACTTGCCCATGCCTTAAACAGTATATAGGCCGTACTACCAGGACATTTTCGATTAGGGTGGGTGAACACATCGCCTTAATTAAAAGCAGAGACCCCAAACATACGGTCCCTAGGCACTACAAGGAATTCCATGGTGGAAATCCGGAGGGATCACAGTTTGTTATCATTGATAAATACACACCACCCTGGAGAGGGGGTGCTAAAACAAGGGGTGTATCACGCCTCGAAATGTTCTGGGCATATGAGTTGCAGACTTTTGCCCCGTCAGGGCTCAATGTAGAGGTTGACGTTAATGCCTTTTTGGACGAATCATAAGGGAGACAATGTTTGTCCCCAATTGTGTATCCCTATATATTTTCCATCTCTATGTCTCATATGTCTGTATTTTAGATGTACTTACATACGGCTGTTACCTTCTGTAAAATCATATAGGTTACACATGTAAAAAAATGGGCACACCTATGTGAATCCAGCTCATTGAATTCTTTTTAATTAACTAAAACACATGGGTTTATAGACATATATCTTTTGCTTCCTCCCAGCTGTAATGTGACTGGGCGACACCAGGTTACTTACACTATTATCACATCGCCCCCTTAAGGTGCATGTTACGTGAGGAATCACTGGCTTCCGGTTCTTTACTTAGTAACTGACATACAAGCCATTCAAAGTGAAGCTAGTTTCAACCCGTTGTTTCACTGTGGACCTTTGGTTAACCACTAGTGGAACGCAAGCGGTTAATCCACACAACCAATTCCGTGTTTGCGCTGTGACGTTACAACGTCACATCGCGCGATAAGCCGAGACCCGGGACCTTCCGGTTAACCACCAGTGGAACGCAAGCGAAGTGCTTCTTGTGAATACTTCCGTCTTAGCGGCGTGACGCCATAGCGTCACATCGCGAGATGTGCCGAGATCTCGCTGGTTCTCAATGTGGGACAAGAAACGACGCTAACTATCTTCATAAATCAGCAAATACTCCAATCTAAGATTATTTTTAACGCTTCATCACAATAAGATAATAGCCTTTAATCTTAGACACATGGGGAACATCTGACTTCCGTTTTGGAGGGTGGAACGCATGAACACACCCACCAAGACGAGGTCTGGAACGCACGCGGGTCCGCCATCTTGGATAACCCGGAAGTGCTGCTTTTGGAATTGAACGGGCTGGATTCACATCAGGATGATTACAGTTCCTATATTAGGGAGTCGGGCTGCAGTGGAGGGTACCCCAGGACGAAGTCTACTCAGACGAAACGCGTCGGGAGGACTCCACTGCCGCCCCTTTTTATGTACAAGCACTTTTTTACTAACTACATCATGTAAGTGTATTTCTTTTAATTTTAATAAATACGGTGTCTACGGTATCACACTATGTAGTCCCTTTTGTGCCCTTTATGAACCCTGCGTGGAGAGATCCAATAATACGTGTGGAGAAGATACACCTTTAGAAAAGCCCCTCTCAATATCCTCAGGCTGCCAAGATCTTCTCACCATTGCCAGGGTGCAATAAAAGCTGGTTTGACCCTCACAGTATATGCTGTTTTGGGTTCAAACCCTCCGGTAAGCCCCCATCTGTAACATCTAAGTGCACTGCATGTTTTCGAAGACACAGTGGTGTGATATAAGAGTTTGGTTTGTAGATGGAGTATCCAATCTATTGATGAGACTTTTTTAAGTGACTGCAGAAAATCATCCTCTGAGACTTTTCTGCTGTATGTTGGTGAAGGCGCTCCTCACCTCACGTTTTGGGTAGCGACCCATTTAATTCCAACTCACTGACTGTCCATTTGATACACTTCTTATTTTCAGTCTGACTTTGTATGTGATACCTTTATATGTGTATATTACACTTTGGGTATAGGCCTTTGAAACTTATTAGTTTTAATGTATCTTGTTATTTTAGCGCTACACATTTTTGTATAATATCTATTTGTTGGGCAACGATTCTAGTTGTGGTGTTAGCTGCTTATATCTTCTTGACCATTTAGAGTAAGCGCAAATCTATTATTGGTGTGAATCATGGGCATATGTGGAATTGCGCCTCAAAATACATTTAGCTGCTTCTCCTGAGTACGGGGATACCACATGTGTGGGACTTTTTGGGAGCCTAGCCGCGTACGGGGCCCCGAAAACCAATCACCACCTTCAGGATTTCTAAGGGTGTAAATTTTTGATTTCACTCCTCACTACCTATCACAGTTTTGAAGGCCATAAAATGCCCAGATGGCACAAAACCCCCCCAAATGACCCCATTTTGGAAAGTAGACACCCCAAGCTATTTGCTGAGAGGCATGGTGAGTATTTTGCAGCTCTCATTTGTTTTTGAAAATGAAGAAAGACAAGAAAAATGTGTTTTTTTTTTTTCTTTTTTCAATTTTCAAAACTTTGTGACAAAAAGTGAGTTCTGCAAAATACTCACTATACCTCTCAGCAAATAGCTTGGGGTGTCTACTTTCCAAAATGGGGTCATTTGGAGGGGGTTTGTGCCATCTGGGCATTCCATGGCCTCCGAAACTGTGATAGGCAGTGAAGAGTGAAATCAAAAATGTGTACCCTTAGAAAGCCTGAAGGCAGTGCTTGGTTTTCAGGGTCCAGTACGCGGCTAGGCTCCCAAAAAGTCTCACACATGTGGTATCCCCGAACTCAGGAGAGGCAACAGAATGTATTTTGGGGTGTAATTTCACATATTCCCATGGCATGTTTTAGCAATATATCATTTAGTGACAACTTTGTGCAAAAAAATAAAATAAAAAATGTTGTCTTTTTCCCGCAACTTGTGTCACAATATAAAATATTCCATGGACTCGACATGCCTCTCAGCAAATAGCTTGAGGTGTCTACTTTCCAAAATGGGGTCATTTGGGGGGGTTTTGAACTGTCCTGGCATTTTATGCACAACATTTAGAAGCTTATGTCACACATCACCCTCTCTTCTAACCACTTGAAGACAAAGCCCTTTCTGACACTTTTTATTTACATGAAAAAATATTTTTTTTGCAAGAAAATTACTCTGAACCCCCAAACATTATATATTTTTTTAAAGCAAATGCCCTACAGATTAAAATGGTGGGTGTTTCATTTTTTTTTCAAACAGTATTTGCGCAGCGATTTTTAAAATGCATTTTTTTGGGAAAAAACACACTTTTTTTAATTTTAATGCACTAAAACACACTATATTTAACAAATGTTTGATGAAATAAAAAAGATGATCTCAGGCCGAGTATATGGATACCAAACACGACATGCTTTAAAATTGTGCACAAACGTGCAGTGGCGACAAACTACATACATTTTTAAAAGCCTTTACAGGTTACCACTTTAGATTTACAGAGGTGGTCTACTAATAAAATTACTGCCCTCGATCTGACCTTCGCGGTGATACCTCACATGCATGGTGCAATTGCTGTTTACATATGACACTCTTTGCGTGAGAGCAGGGGGGGACAGGAGTGTTTTGGTTTTTTTTCTTTATTATTTTTTTGTTTTTTTATCTTATTTTTAAACTGTTCCTTTCAATTTAATTTTTTTTTATCATTTTTATTGTTATCTCAGGGAATGTAAATATCTCCTATGATAGCAATAGGTAGTGATAGGTACTCTTTTTTGAAAAAAATAGGGTCTATTAGACCCTAGATCTCTCCTCTTCCCTCAAAGCATCTGACCACACCAAGATCAGTGTGATAAAATGCTTTCCCAATTTCCCGATGGCGCTGTTTACATCCGGCGAAACCCAAGTCATTAAATGCTCGTAGCTTCCGGTTTCTTAGCCTAGAGATATGATTAGAGCCACTCTGGTCTCTGATCAGCTCTATGGTCAGCTGGCCGAATCACCGGCTGCATCTCAGGTTCCCTGTTGGGACAGGAGAGCCAGAGAAAAACATGGAAGACGGTGAGGGGGGGCATTCCCTCCCACTGCTTGTAAAAGCAGTCTAGAGGCTAATTAGCTGCTAGGATTGCTTTTACATGAAAGCCAACTGCTGGCTGAAAAGAATGATACCAAGATGATGCCCGCAGGCATCATTCTGGTATAACCACTCAAAGTCCAGCAACGTCCTTGTTGGGCATATATTGTAAACTTTTTTTTCATGCAGCCTGTGGGCTGAATGAAAAAAAGAGATTGATCGGTGGGTATGCCCACCATTAGAATACCTCCCTTCATCCACCGACTTCTAATGATGGGCATACACGCACCATTTTGTTTTTAACTGTGGTGGTGAAATTACCTCCTACAGCGCTGGAGTCCCGGCTTTACGTATCGTGGGAGCAAACGCTGTTGCTGTCAAGATAAATAAATCAGTGCTGCAGCTGAATGGCGTACCTGCTAAGCAAATGATGGTTAACAATAAAACAAAGTAACATTACAGTATAACAGTAAGACATACCATACCTGCAAAGCAAAACAAAAAAAGCATAGTAAAAAATAAAACATTTTTTAACGCAATCTGTACCTAAAATATATATATATGCTGAAGCATGGGGGCATCCGCCCCAAAAGTTAAGAGTAAATTGCTCCTCCACCCCTTCTGCCCCCATGCTTCGGCATATATGCTCTTTTTTTAAACTGTGGTGGTGAAATCACCTCCTACAGCGCTGGAGTCACGGCTTTATGTATCGTGGGAGCAAACGCTGTTGCTGTCAGGATAAATAAATCCGCGCTGCAGCTGAATGGCGTACCTGAAAACAAAAAAATGGTTAACAATAAAACACAGTAAAGTATAAAAAAATTACATACCTGAAAAGCAAACATGATAAAACATAACAATAAAACATTGCAGTTAAGCATAGAATACAGTAAAAAAGAGCAGAACAATAGAGAATAGAGAGAGTAACAACACGACAATATTTTTATTTTGTATTTTTTTTTTGTGTTTTTTTTTTTACCCCCGGGTAAAAAAAGGTTCGGCTCTTTCAAAATGCGATGGCATCTTGGGAGACCCTGTGAAAGTGTGTCCTAGTCTGTGCAGTGCTGTACCCTATGCTAATACTCAACTAGTGAATGGTAGCGTTCAAAACATTCACCAATGCAAATACCAGGATTGTCAGGACAGGAGGGACAATAATAGCGGGTGTCACGCCTATATCAGCGTTTTCTACAGACACATCTTTTTTGGGGGGCTCGTTGGGTAGGGGTACTTGGGAGGACATAAAGAAAATGCCTCTCATGCAGCCGGCTTACTGCATTTGGTTGGGGAAGGTGAGGTGGAGCACCGTCTGGATACAGAAGGGCTCTGACGATCTCTTCCTGGAATTTAAGGAAGGATCCAGTCCGTCCTGAAGCTCTGTATAGCACATGAGCGTTCAGCAAAGCCAATTGAAATAAACAGACACTTTTTTGTACCAGCGTCTGGCCTTATGGGCAATTAGGTACAGCGCCAACAACTGGTCGTTGAGGTCCACCCCTCCCATATTTTGGTTATATTCGTGGACACAGAGGGGTTTCTCCACAACACCAGTCGCCATAGTAATTTGGACCGTCGTGTCTGCATGAAGGGAGGTAAGAACTAAAACATTCTTATTATCCCTCCACTTTACAGCGAGCAAATTATTACACTTCAAGCAGGCTCTCTCCCCCAGCCTAAGACGGGAATCTACAAGCCGCTGGGGAAAGCCCCGGCGATTAGATAGCACGGTGCCACATGGGCCAATTTGATGATCAAACAAGTGACTAAAAAGTAGCACGCTCATGTAATTGTCCACATACAAATGGTACCCTTTCTGAATAAAGGTGACACCAAGTCCCACATTATCTTGCCAGCGCTTCCTATGTAATCTGGGCAGTTTGGTGGCTCTACGTGACTATCTTTGCCCTCGTAAACCATAAAACTACATGTATAGCCTGTGGCCCTGTCACAGAGCTTATACATCTTGACCCCGTATCTGGCACGCTTGCTGGGAAGATACTGTTTGAAAGACAAGCGGCCAGAAAATTTAATCAGGGACTCATCAATGCAGACAACTTGATGGGGAATAAACAAGTCTGCAAAACGTTGGTTGAAGTGGTTTACGAGGGGCCGAATTTTGTAGAGCCGATCGTATCCAGGGTCTCCCCGAGGACGACAGAGTTCATTGTCGTTGAAGTGCATGAACCGCAAGATCTGCTCGTATGGTGCCCTGGCCATGGAAGCAGAGAACACGGGCATATGGTGAATTGAGTTAGTGGACCAATATGACCGTAACGTACTCATTTTAGTTATGCCCATGAGGAGGGAAAGGCCCAGAAAGGTCTTAAATTCATAAACCATAATTGGTTTCCAATCTCTGGCAAGGGAGGACAACTGGGGATTAGCAGTGATGAATTGACCAGCATACAAATTGCTTTGGTCCACAATAGATCTATAGAGATCTTCCGTGAAACACAGCGAATAAAAAACAAGTGGCGTAAAATTAATTGTTTCCACCTGAATGCCGGGTTGGCCAGTGAATGGGGGAAGTACGGGTGCTGCAGAAGTGGTGGGTTCCCAATTAGGATTGGCAAATTCTGCAGGAAGGGCATTATAAGCACGACGGGCCTGTCTTTGTCTTCTTGGTGGCAGCGGGACTCTACTTGTTCTTGCCACCTCACCAGCTTGAACTGCACTTATGGGACTCACAACGTCACCACGTGATACTGCAGTGCTGGATGTACGACTAGGGTGTACTAGGCTGCTGGTGCTTGCCAGTTCACCAGAAGGAATAGCGGCACAATACTGTTCTGCTCCATACGAGAGCCCTGCGGTTCTTGCAACTCAACGACAGCAGAAGAAGATCGGGGTCTGGTACGCCTGACCTTGGCAGGGACCACAACTGTCGTCAGAGCCATCTGTCAGGGTGCCGCTGTCATCTACAGGATCGTATTCTGAGCCTGAATCTGACAGATGAGTGACTGAAACGTGTAGGCCTCTTCACTAGTGTACCTTCGATTTGCCATTTTGGGCTCTAAATGTACTGGTACAGTAGTGAGACTCACAGGAAAAAAAGCTCTTGACTGTTAGCAACTGTATCAAACGCTACCAAAAAAACTGCGATCGCAGGGATCAGGCCTGACTCTGCAAATGCTGCAGTTATGTGTTTAGTGTTTTGTAAGTGACAGTGATCGATCGATACTGCACTTGGGTGGGCTGGGCAGAGGGGCAAAACGCAGGTGCTAGCAGGTATCTGGGTTGATCCCGCTAACACTGAGTTTTTGGGAACTCTAAACTGCTGGGGACGCTAGTATAGATCTGATTAGATCAGATATTGATCCGTTCAGATACTATACCACTAAGGGAGGTGTATGCTGCGTGCATGGCTGTTAGCGCTACTGGCACTAATCTGACGCTGCCTGGGGCGACGCAGACCCGATCTTACACTAAAGCCTAACTGATATCACCCGCCGGGCGATCAGGGGGTTAAACCTTTATTGGGTAATAAACGGAGGGTGACGCTATAAAAAATAAACTAACCAGCATCACCCGTAACACTTATACGATGATCACTGGTGACAGGGCGTGAAAGGGTTAACTAGGGGGCAATCAGGGGTAGTATATGGGGGTACCTGATGCTATAAAAACCTGACGGTGAAGCTAAATAACTAACAGGCTAACTAGCGTTACCCATGATACCAATACGGCGATCAGAAAAGAGATCGATTAGTGACACTGGCGACAGGGGTGAAAGGGTTAACTGGGGGGCGATCAAGGGGTTAAACCTTTATTAGGGGGGTTAGGGGGGTCCTTAGACCTAACAGGGCCTACCACTAATTGCCCTAACACTTATAACAGTCACAAATGACACCAAATACAGTGATCAGTAAAAAAAGAAAACTGACAGGGGGTGCAGGGGTTAACTAGGGGGTGATCGGGGGGTGATTTGTGTGCCTATGTGTACTGGTGTTAGTGTGCTAAAAAAAGGAAAATACTGCGCTATGTCTAAAAAAAACAGTAAAAAAAGGCAGCTGTTGCTAAAAGTGAGATACACCAAATAGTACAGAAAAAGAAAACAATAGCAGCGCTAAAATAAATAAAAGTGGAAATCCCAAATATTGATAATATATAATTAACATCAATATCAGACATTAATAGATAGATAATTCACTCCATGAAGATTAATTAGGTAAAAAACCTTACTTGTGAGAATATATACTGATAAAAAGTCAATATCTGCCAAGTATTAAATAAAGTGTTCAATAAAATTAATATTGTGATTCAAAAATTATAAGTCAATAAATAATCAAAAAATGATCAGAAAGTGTTGATAAAATGTTGAAGTTCATAAATAAATTGAAATGATTAAATTGATTCCGTGACAGACCACCACCGTATCCAAAAAGTGACCACCATAGAAAAGGCAGGCTTACCAAACAGCAAGCAAGAGAAGCTTGTGACCTCAAGCCCGGTCCGGGCCTCTATCCCAAAAACAGGCAAGTGGCTCTGAATCCCATGCTGGTGCTAAAGACAGGGCAGATGTCCCAGGGGAATTCAACATTCACCGGATACCGTAGGTAATCACCAAGCTCTCCTGAGCTAAAGACCTCCGACAGGCAGTCATAAAAAACCCAGAAAGGAAAGGCTCGCCATAGCATTATACCATCAAGGATTTTAATAAAGGATAAAAAATGTATTGCACTTACAATTAATTAAAATAGACAGCAATACAATTAGATAAATAACAGCAATAGAAGCCGGCCGGCTATACAGGACGGCCGTCCAATGGAGACACTAGTATGCGGTGACATCAGCAGGTCAACTCCCGACGTACGTTTCGTCAACAAAATTACATCATCTGGGGAACGGTTAGTGTGCTGTTGTTGCAACTTACTGTGAGACGTCTTCTTTCCTCGGCTCCCAAATGAAAGGGAAGCACGAGGAGAGATGACCTCACTTCCTCTGTCTGTGTTTACAGTTTACAGGCAGAGGAAGCAGCTCATTCGTCAGGAGCGATCCTGAGGGGCAGGCCATGAATCAGTGGCCTCAGGACGGATCGCTCCTGGAACGAAGCCGACCTCCTCAGGCATAGGGGGGTGGGGGGGCGCGATCGCACCCCCTTGCCTGCGGGTGGGCGGTAACGTATATATACATTACTCTGCCTGCCCGTGCCATTCTGCCGATGTATATCGTCGTGAAGCGGTCGGCAAGTGGTTAAAATCCATACCAGACCTGAAGAGCCTGGTATGGACTGGGGGGTCACCTACGCTGTTTTTTTCCTTGATTAAAGCCGCGACAGTTTAAATGACATTTTTTCTTTTAGAAATGTTTCACTTTAGGCATTATTAAAACACCTGTTTAAAAAACTTTTTTATGCATTGATACATGTCCCCTGGGGCAGGACCCAGGTCCCCAAACACTTTTTATGGCAATAACTTGCATATAAGCCTTTAAAATTAGCACTTTTGATTTTTCATGCTTCCCATAGACTTTAATAGGGTTAACATGCTATAGCTTTTTGTCTGTTCGCATGTTCTGGTGCGAACCGAACCAGGGGGGTAATAGTAAAAGAAAATGCCACTCCAGGTGAGTGATGGAACCAGGTAAGCTGTGGGGAATGGACTTCTCCCAGGGGTGCTAGCCTTGGCTCGCCGGCCGTGCAATATGGATAAAAGCAATGGATGGCTGCACACCGAGGTAGTAATGAATCTATTTATTGTAAAATCCATAACATGAATAACACCACAGAACAGGCAAACAGGTACAGGTAGACACGTTTTATACAGAGACGCTGCGCTTATTCATTATAGGTGTTTGGCCCATCCCTACCCTTAATGTTCCTCTATACTCGAGTTGCAGTCTGGTAAAAGTCTTCACTTTTTTCCTATGTAAACTCTATCTTGCTCCTCTTTCCTCTGAATGTGACAGGTTTGCCCCCAACTGACATAAGTAAGATCAGATATGTAATTTCTGAGCTGCCCAAACCTTCTGCTCACTCTTTGGTCTCTCGGCACTTTTGAGATCCTCTTTTCCATGGATTGTCCTGATTCTGAGCGCCTGAGCAGTGTTGCAAACCGTCCGTTAATTTACGGGCAGCCCGAAAATTTCAGCCCATTTTCGGGCTGCCCGTAAATGTCCGTTACAGGCAACTGTGCCCATAAAAAAGATGACTGCTGGCCAACAACGCAACTGCGCATGCGCTATTCTGAAGCCAGCCGAGCTCGGTAAATCTCGTACATGCTCGGCAGGGCGGGTGCATGCACAGTGAAGTGATGGCGCCGCCTGACGCCATTTTTGAATGTCAGGCGCTGCGCTCCGTCCATTCTCATTCATGTCACCACAGTGACAGCGCGTAGGAGGAGGAGGTCGGTCCTGTCTCTGCCTGGAAGTGATGGAGCCTGTGAGGAGTCAGGGATTCCCACCACCACAGTACTGTGCCCCTACCTGCACCATCTGCCGAGTGGGTAGAGCGGAGGGGACTTCATAGTGGAGACAGTAAGTGGCTGGCAGACTATTATGCTGTCTGAGGGACGGAGACTGTCGGATCATCCACGGCAATGAACAGACCAGGCACACAAGCAAGGCAAGCCTGCAGACTCAAAGCTCTCAGGTGGAGATACAGCTCAGAACAAAGCCCTGGGCCGGGGTGGAGAGAGACTGTCACTGTGGGAGGTGAGTTATTTATCATCTGTGCTGCCTGCTGCAAGTCAAATTCAGCTTCATTGTGTGCTCATTCTTTCCCTCTTGTGGTAGAGTGGGCTGCTGGGGGCCAGGCCTGCCTGGTGACTGTCACCTACATGGTAGTCATCTGTGTTGCACTGCTGAAGTGCTGTCAGAGTCAGTCGTTTTCATATGTGCCCAAATCTTGTCTTCCCTGAGCCAGGAGGGGGTAGCAGTCTGTTTTCTGGGCACTGCAGCCTGAGGCTCTTTTGCTGTCGGGGGCAAAGACTGTGTCTCTCAGTGGGGGCAAAAGTAGTCTCTTTGGGGGGGCAAAGGCTGTCTTTGTGTGTCTCTCTTTCTGTGTGCGGACATAGGTCACAAAAAACTGATGGGTTATAATAACCTGCCTTGCTATATAAAACAATGTGTTTTTGCTTTCAGATCTACTTGAAATCACATTACTAACTGTATATTGTAGTTGTCTGTAGATTAAGTACCGAAATTTGCACTTAAAACTGCAATTTTGGAACTTTTTGAAATGCCAGTAAAAACGTGGCTGTGTCAGTAAATTGTGGGTGTTGCGCCAGTAAATTTCAGCTTGGTAGGTTGGCAGCACTGCCCCTGAGCAGTGCAATTCCTGCATCTGTCCAGCGGCTGCCATGACATGGCTATTTCATGGTAAAATTCTTATTACAGGGAATATGTATATAATGACTATTATTCCGGCCTAAATTCTCTTTGTGTTATTTCAGAGGTTCCGGTATTGGACCCCATACTGAAGACTCAGGAAGTTGTTTGTGTCGGTGAGAAGTTGGATCTCTCCTGTAGGATTCATTCATTTTACCCGTCAGACATAGAAGTCACATGGTACACAGAAGATGACATCATATTACCATCATACATCACTACCCCCCTCCCGGATAATGAAGGACTCTATCATGTGACCAGCACTTCCAGTTACACCCCAACAATGAAGGATCTGAGGAAGAAATTACGATGTCAGGTTCAGCATATCAGCCTATCGAGACCAAAACCCGTCATCTGGACACTGGAAGAATTATGTAAGTGGGACAAATCTCTCCATATAATGTCATTTCACCTTCTGAGACTCGATAAACAACAGCGCCACAAAAATATTTGGGGACTTAGATCTCAAAACACAATCATAAAATATGAAAATAAAAAATCTGTGAGATCCAAAGGAGAAAATCCCAAAGAAACATTCCAATATTGTGCTATATAAACTTCTCAAAGGTGTTTTTCATGTCTCTGTGTGTAACATCCAGTGTGATCCCCATCACCATTCACACTAAATGACCTCACCAGAGATAATGGCTGGTCAAGTTATAGAACAGCTACTGCACACATTGCTGATCCCTTTAAAGGTTAATGGCTCCAGACTGCATCCCTGAACCCTCTCATACAGGTCACACATAGAGTAGAACATAGTGGAGATTATGATCATAGTGTCTGACACTAGGGTAACAACGCTTGTTCATGTAGCCTATTGTCTCCGGCTGGTGAATCAAGCCACAAGCGGGACACTGGCATGCACAGTGACATCAGTGTCCTTGTCCCGCCCTACGTGTTTCATCATGTGACGTGCTAGTGTCAGGAAGCAAAAGCTCTGCTGACTTCCATCATCCAATCATGTGCAAGCAAAAATGCTGTTTTTTTATTTTCCTTGCACGTGATCTGATATTCTTTGCAAAGTGAAGCTTTACCTCATTTACTAAGATCTGGAGCAACTGCACTTTGCAGAGTGCACAGCGTATTTGCCTTTAGTAAATCAACCCTTATAAATATGTGGGTGTTTTGATTATTTTAATTAAAGCCTGTTTTTTTCAAAAGTTTTTACACTATGGAAGCCTTCCTTCTATCCTGTCTCTACAGTGCCTTGAAAAAGTATTCACACCCCTTGAAATTTTCCACATTTTGTCATTGCAACAAAAAACATAAATGTATTTTATTGGGATTTTATGTGATAGACCAACACAAAGTGGCTCATAATTGTGAAGTGGAAGGAAAATGATACAAATAAATATCGCCACACATAGCGTTTTACTTTTAGGCCATAAAGTTGAATTTTGGTCTCATGTGACCAGATCACCTTCTTCCACATGTTTGCTGTGTCCTCCACATGGCTTCTCACAAACTACAAACAGGACTTCTTATGACTTTCTTTCTCCAATGTCTTTCTTCTTGTCACTCTTCCATAAAGGGCAGATTTGTGGAGAACACGACTAATAGTTGTCCTGTGGACAGATTCTCCCACCTGAGCTGTGGATCTCTGCAGCTCCTCCAGAGTTACCATGGACCTCTTGGCTCTTCTCTGATGAATGCTCTCCTTGCCCAGCCGGTCAGTTTAGGTGGACGGCCATGTCTTGGTAGGTTTGCAGTGGTGCCATACTCTTTCCATTTTCCGATGATGGATTGAACAGAGCTCCGTGAGATGTTCAAAGCTTGGGAGATTTTTTATAACCTAACCCTGCTTTAACCACTTGAGCCCCGGACCATTATGCTGCCTAAGGACCAGAGGTCTTTTTCCAATTTGGCACTGCGTCGCTTTAACTGCTAATTGCGCGGTCATGCAATGCTGTACCCAAACGAAATTTGCGTCCTTTTCTTCCCACAAATAGAGCTTTCTTTTGATGGTATTTGATCACCTCTGCGGTTTTTATTTTTTGCGCTATAAACGGAAAAAGACCGAAAATTTAGAAAAAAAATGATATTTTCTACTTTTTGTTATAAAAAAAATCCAATAAACTCAATTTTAGTCATACATTTAGGCCAAAATGTATTCGGCCACATGTCTTTGGTAAAAAAAATGTCAATAAGCGTATATTTATTGGTTTGCGCAAAAGTTATAGCGTCTACAAACTAGGGTACATTTTCTGTAATTTACACAGCTTTTAGTTTATGACTGCCACATATGCCCATGGCATGTTTGAGCAATATATCATTTAGTGACAACTTTGTGCAAAAAAAAAAATTGTCTCTTTCCCGCAACTTGTGTCATAATATAAAATATTCCATGGACTCGACATGCCTCTCAGCAAATAGCTTGGGGTGTCTACTTTCCAAAATGGGGTCATTTGGGGGGGTTTTGAACTGTCCTGGCATTTTATGCACAACATTTAGAAGCTTATGTCACACATCACCCACTCTTCTAACCACTTGAAGACAAAGCCCTTTCTGACACTTTTTGTTTACATGAAAAGTTTTTTTTTTTTTGCAAGAAAATTACTTTGAACCCCCAAACATTATATATTTTTTTAAAGCAAATGCCCTACAGATTAAAATGGTGGGTGTTTCATTTTTTTTTTTCACACAGTATTTGCGCAGCGATTTTTCAAACGCATTTTTTTGGGAAAAAACACACTTTTTAAAATTTTAATGCGCTAAAACACACTATATTTCCCAAATGTTTGATGAAATAAAAAAGATGATCTTAGGCCGAGTACATGGATACCAAACATGACATGCTTTACAATTGCGCACAAACGTGCAGTGGCAACAAAATAAATACATTTTTAAAAGCATTTAAAAGCCTTTACAGGTTACCACTTTAGATTTACAGAGGAGGTCTACTGCAAAAATTACTGCCCTCGATCTGACCTTCGCGGTGATACCTCACATGCATGGTGCAATTGCTGTTTACGTTTGAGGACAGACCGCCGCTTGCGTTCACCTTAGCGCGAGAGCAGGGGGCGACAGGGGTGCTTTTATTTTTTTATTTTTTTTTCCTTTATTATTTTTTTGCTTTTTTATCTTATTTTTAAACTGTTCCTTTCATTTTTTTTTAATCATTTTTATTGTTATCTCAGGGAATGTAAATATCCCCTATGATAGCAATAGGTAGTGACAGGTACTCTTTTTTGAAAAAATTGGGGTCTATTGGACCCTAGATCTCTCCTCTGCCCTCAAAGCATCTGACCACACCAAGATCGGTGTGATAAAATGCTTCCCCAATTTCCCAATGGCGCTGTTTACATCCGGCAAAATCTAAGTCATAAAATGCTTGTAGCTTCCGGTTTCTTAGGCCATAGAGATGTTTGGAGCCAATCTGGTCTCTGATCAGCTCTATGGTCAGCTGGCTGAATCACCGGCTGCATTCTCAGGTTCCCCGTTGAGACAGGAGAGCCAGAGAAAAACACGGAAGATGGTGGGGGGGGGCATTCCCTCCCACGGCTTGTAAAAGCAGTCTAGAGGCTAATTAGCTGCTAGGATTGCTTTTACATGAAAGCCGGTCGCTGGCTGAAAAGAATGATACCAAGATGATACCTAAACTGCCAAATTCGTGAATGGCGTACCTGAAGACAAAAAAATGGTTAACAATAAAACACAGTAAACGGTAAAGTATAAAAAATTGCATACCTGAAAAACTAACATGATAAAACATAATAACAATAAAACATTGCAGAATAGAATACAGTAAAAAAGAGCAGAACAATAGAGAGAGAATAGAGAGAGAGAGAACAATAAAACGACAACTATTTTTTTTTATTTTATATATTTATTTATTTTTTACACTTTTTTTGTAACTAACTTTTATAACTGTAACCGGTTCCAGGTTCGGGTCTCTCAAAATGCGATGGCATCTTGGGAGACCCTGCGCCTAGTCTGTGCAATGCTGTACCCTACGCTAATACTCAACTAGTGAATGGTAGCGTTCAAAACATTCACCAATGCAAAGACCAGGATTGTCAGGACAGGAGGGACAATAATAGCGGGTGTCACACCTATATCCGCGCTTGCTGCAGACACAACATCTTTTTGGGGGGGTTCGTTGGGTAGGGGTACTCGGGAGGACATAAAAATGCCTCTCATGCAGCCGACTGCATTTGGTTGGGGATGTGAATGGGGGAAGTACGGGCTCTGCAGAAGCGGTGGGTTCCCAATTAGGATTGGCGAATGCAGCAGGAAGGGCACTATGGTCACGACGGGCCTGTGTTTGTCTTTCTGGTGGCAGCGGGACACTACTTGTGCTTGCCACCTCATCAGCTTGAACTGCACTTATGGGACTCGCCACGTCACCAAGTGTTACTGCAGTGCTGGTTTGACTACGACCGGGGTGTACTACGCCGCTGGTGCTTGCCAGTTCACCAAAACGCTACCAAAAAAACTGTTAGCGATCGCAGGGATCAGGCCTGACTCTGTGAACGCTGCAGTTATGCGTTTAGTGTTTTGTAAGTGTCAGTGATCGATCGATACTGCACTTGGGTGGGCTGGGCTGGGCCGGGCGGAGGGGCAAAACGCAGGTGCTAGCAGGTATCTGGGCTGATCCCGCTAACACTGTGTTTTTGGGAACCCTAAACTGCTGGGGACGCTAGTATAGATCTGATCGGATCAGATATTGATCCGTTCAGATACTATACCACTAAGGGAGGCTTATGCTGCGTGCGTGGGTGTTAGCGGTACTGGCGCTAATCTGACGCTGCCTGGGGCGACGCATATCACCGCCGGGCGATCAGGGGGCTAAACCTTTATTCGGTAATAAACGGCGGGTGTCCTGACACTATAAAAAATAAACGAACTAACCAGCGTCACCCGTAACAGTTATACGGTGATCAGTGGTGAAAGGGTTAACTAGGGGGCAATCAAGGGGTTAAAACCTTTATTAGGTAGTATATGGGGGTCCCTGTTGCTATAAAACGCTGACGGCGAACCTAAATATTTACGTCCCTAACTAGCGCCACCAGTGACACTAATACAGCGATCAGAAAAATTATCGCTTAGTGACACTGGTGACGGGGGGTGATCAAGGGGTTAAAACTTTATTAGGGGGGGTTAGGGGGGTACCCTAGACCTAAAGGGGGCTAATACTCACTGCCCTACCACAGTAACTGTCACAAAATGACACCATGCAGTAATCAGAAAAAAAAAAAAAAACTGCTTGGTGTTGGGGGGGATCGGGGGGGAATCGGGGTGTTTTGTGTGCCTGGCATGTTCTACTGTGTGTGTAGTGTTGTGCACTCACATTGATGTCTTCTCTCCTCGGCGCCGGAACGGAAAATACCGAGCCGAGGAGAGATGACAATTTCCTTTGCAGCTGTTTAGCATACAGCAGCAAAGGAATGTTCCCATTGGCCGGCGGCGATCGCGAGGGGGGGGGGCACGAACGGATGGCCTCCCCCTCACCTCCGATCGCCGGGGGACAAAAGAGCACTGCCTTGGGCACCGGGGGGGGTCCGATCGGACCCCCCACCCGCGGGAGGCAAATCACATGTATGTACGTGATTTTGCCTGCCCGTGCCGCTTTGCCGACGTACATCGGCGTGAGGTGGTCCTTAAGTGGTTAAAGTGTTTGTTAACCCCAAAAAAACAAAAATTTACATATTTATTTGTATTATTTATCATTTTCCTTCCACTTCACAATTATGTGACACTTTGTGTTGGTCTATCACATAAAATCCCAATAAAATACATTTATCTTTTTGGTTGTAACAAAATGTGGAGAATTTCAAGGGGTGTGAATACTTTTTTCAAGGCACTGTATGTGTGATCGGGACCTGTATGAGAGGGTTCAGGGACCGAGTCTGGAGTCATTATTGTGGAGTCATTAACCTTAAAAAGGGATCAGCATTGTGTGCAGTAGCTGTTCTATAACTTGACCCGCCATTATCTCTGGTGAGGTCATTTAGTGTGAATGGTGAAGGATCACACTGGATGTTATACACAGGGACATGAAAAACACCTTTAAGAGCCCTTGCACACTGGGGCGGTTTGCAGGCGCTATTGCGCTAATAATAGCGTCTGCAAACCGCCCCGAAAGTGCCGCTACTGTCATTCCAGTGTGAAAGCCCCGAGGGCTTGCACACTGGAGCGATGCGCTGGCAGGACGGTAAAAAAAGTCCTGCTAGCCGCATCTTCGGAGCGGTGAAGGAGCGGTGTGTATACGGCTCCTTTACCGCTCCTGCCCATTGAAATCAATGGGACGGCGCGGCTATACCGCCGGCAAAGCGCCTCTGCAGAGGCACTTTGTGGTGGTATTTAGCCCTTTCTCGGCCGCTAGCGGGGGGTAAAACCGCCCCGCTAGCGGCCGAATACCGACGGTAAAACGCCGCTAGTAATAGCGGCGTTTTACCGCCGACACCGCCCCCCGCCCCAGTGTGCAAGGGCTCTAAGAGGTTTATATAACACAATATTGGAATGTTTCTTTGTGATTTTCTCCTTTTGGATCTCACAGACTTTTTATTGATTTCTGATTGGACAATAATTTTTTGGACACTTTTTTTTCTATTATTCGCACTTCATTAGCACTTTATGATTACACAATTTTTGCACGATATTATTGGATTGTTTTTAATATATTGGTAATTTTATATGATATGTTATTTACTGCTTATATTAGCAAATATTGTATATGAGTGAAAACTATTATTTAGTCACTAGTGCAATTATTGAGAGAGCCCAGAGGGTCGTACAGACCAGCGCTGCTTGTTTTTTTCTAACTACCTTTCTGAGACTCCCTTATATGTGATAATATGGAGACACTTATTACTTCCGGGGGATTGGATGTGACAGGAAGTTCCCTCCACAATGACAGGACAGTGCAGTCTGGGCAATGTGTCCTTCCAATATCCCGATATTATACAGAGGGGGGTCTCATTTATTAGTGGTACACTTTTTTTTTCCCCTTTTCCCCCTTTTTTTTAAATTTTATTTCATGTTGTATAACACTGGGCTTCCTCTATATTGCAGGCTCTCCGCCCACTGTGGGTGACATACAATGTGACCCCCCACAGCCTGAGAAGACGGTGACATTATCCTGTGCAATCAGTAATATGTATCCTGGATATCCCATCATTCAGTGGTATCGGGGATTAACCAAATTCAAGTCTGAGGATTGGACAGAAAACTTCCAGGAAGACCCGGAATCCAGGATCTGCTCCGGAACCACAGAGCTGACATTCACTCCGACATCTGAAGAACACGGAGTTCCCATCCGCCTGGAGATCACTCATAGTGGAAAGACAATTCTAAAAGAATATCCGCTACACCTGATAGGTAATGAGATCTTCATTCTCCTTCTAGATGATGGTGATAAGTTCAGTAGATGGATGATATATACACAGTGATGTCCTGTGAAGGTGAGGCTGTAATAAAACCAGAATATGAACACACAGACAGTACAATAGTACAAGAGGCCGCGTATGACGGAGTGTACAGAGAGAGTTTTCCATCTCCATTACTACACAATGTTGATAGTGATGAGATATACCAACCAATGAAGAATTCCCCCCCAATGTACTATGATGGGAGGGCTGGGAGGGGATCTGATCTTTTAGAAGAGAACCTCCATATTGCTTTATCCATATACAATAATACAGCTACAGAGAGGGAGACTTCCACACTATACAATCATTTCATACAATCAGCCTTTATATGATGCCATGATAAAATTGGAGGGGCTTCAGGTGGTGAGTCTGGGCTTAGGAAGTTCCTCATGTGTGTAGTGGTGGTTGGAAATGTAGTCCTATAATATGTGTAGCGGGTGGTTGCTATGAGTTACTACATCCATACATTTCACCCTGCTGCCAGTCACCCATTAGACACACTCCTTTAGTCAATGAACAGTCTTTTGCTTGTTTTTGTTATTTTATGGGATTGAACTTGGTTGGGGAAGGGACATGGGAGGCCCATAGAAACAATGAATAGTTGAAATGTTATAGCAATAGATACACTTCTTCCCATAGGATGTAGAAATGAGCGCGTTACACTCTTGAGATAAGACAAGATGGCCGACAATGAACTTGACAGACTTTTACCTCAGAACATCTCCTCCTGTCACAGTCTTAGTATTCCTGTCACACCATCAGATATGACTAGGCCTCACTCTGAATAAGTCCCAGTTTAAGTAGAAGATGAAACCATTGAAGGCCTGGGGCCTGCAGTACCCCTCATGTTGACAACCGGTCACTTTAGTAGATTAAATGATGATGGACTACTGATCCCAGCGGTCCAACTTGCAAATCCAGCCCGCCCTCATGGCTGCATTAATTTGACACAAACTCCACAGTCTCTCCCTCTGGCTCTACACCCAGCTCCCCTGGCATGTCTCTTCCAGGTCTCTCACTGTGCTTCCACTCGCCGACACCTTCCCTGGATCCTTCCTGAAGGACTTACTCCGGACGTGCGGACCAACTGTCCTAGCTCCTGTCCCAGGACACCTCTCCATGACCGTGTTATGATAGGCTCCCTCCCAGCTCCCGAGCTCCTCCCCCCAGATGGAGGTGTCCCTCCAGCACCACAGTCTAGCACTCCATCCTTCAGTTCACCCAGCCGACAACTCCTCCCCCTGCAGGCTGACCATGAGTATATGTAGGAGGCCTGCCCCCTGCCAATCCTAGATGGGGATTGGTCAGAGCTCCTCACATGTACCCCATGTCACTCCAGCACTCAGCCCTGCCCCCTTTCCAGAACATTCTCCCTGGAAACAGAGGAGGTGCCCAAGAGCTGAAGTACATGTCAGTCACCCACTGCTACACTAAACCACTCCCTGCCCCCAGGACAAAAAGCTCACAGCATACGCCTGCTTAAATTTACCTGTACTGGCAGATTACACAAAACCCGACACTCAGCACCTACCTAAAGGTAGAGGGTGCTACATATGATTGGATGAAAAATGGTGGCAGAGCCGCCAAGAGGTGAATAGCTGGGATAAGAGGAGGGCAGATGGGTGGAAATATAACCCGGGTCAGTACAGCTTTAAGTCTCTCTAATTAAGAATGGGCACCAGAGCTGGTTACAGTAAGTGGTGTTAGCTGAGTCTGGAGGTATGGAAGGAGGTGCAGCATTGTACTAACATGGAGTGACATCGACCCAGAAACTTCATATAAATGTATAATAATAATAGTGTGTGACTGTGGGGGAGGGGACATTAGAGTGTAAGCTCCTCTGTACAGAGACTGATGTAATTGGTTCAGTGATCTCTGTACAGCACTGCGGTACCCTGTTTCCCCGAAAATAAGCCCTACCCTGAAAATAAGACCTACAAGGACTTTAACTAGGGCTTATTTGGGGGGTAGGGCTTATATTGCAGCCATCACCGACAATCACGCTAGGTCTTATTTTCGGGGAAACAGGGTATATGTCAGAGCTATATAAATGTAAAATAATAATAATAGTGTGTGACTGTGGGGGAGGGGACATTAGAGTGTACATTTTTGGTTTATTAAAAATCTTACAAACATAATAAAAACATATTTACATATATGTGACGGATCTCGGATACCAAACGCACCCGCAGCCCACAGACTCGCCATAACCAGCCCTTAACCCCCCAATCACAAGGCAAACCACACAGGTGTTGAGGGTTAAACACGCAGAGCATAAACTGTTTATTAAATACAAAACATCCACCTTTATATACAGTTAGGGACACTCCCCTTAGCCTTGTCATAGAGGGGGAGGGAACAAGGAAGAACCAATGGGAACTCAACACTTGTACTCTGAAACAGTAACTAGAGTTGAAACACATAAAGGGATTATGAGAAGCAGGCAGCCCCTCCTGAGATGTGTCTCCAGACCTTTGTCTACAAGCCATGACCCAACATAATTACACCAATAACAAGAGGGGGGGATGGGATGTAGCTGATCTAGGGACCTTCATTACATTATCTCAATGCCATTTTGTCCCCAAGTCTCGTAGCCCCATTCTTTGGGAATACCGCCATCTTGTATATGCCTTTATCAGCTAAAAGTACATTATTTGTGGAATAAAAGTAGATATTTAGCCCAGCCAGACTAATAGGTTTAGGTAGCCGGAAACAACTTCACAAGCCCAGCCACAGATACCGCGTTCACCCGGTTCCGATGAATCGGCAACCACGGACACAAATGTCTAGAGGTGACATCTTCTCCAGGTGGTGGAAGGTGGCAAATAGCCCTCCAAATCTCCCATTCTCTGCTGGACCAAAGTCTGTGGGTAGGAGGCCAGACCATAACCCCCTCCATAAAAAACAGTGATAGTGGGTTCTGTCACAATATATACAAAATAAATAAAAATATATATAAACAAAAATAGCTTACATCAGCATAGCAAAAACATAAAGAAAACTTAATGTACCAACCTGAACAAAGCCCCCCCCCCCACCTAAACATACCCTCAGGCAAAGAAACCATTACACATGTAACCCATGCATGCAGCCTTTTTCCAAAACTCCAATCTTATATAAAACTCTAGGGGATGTGAAAGGACAGAAAGAAAGCCGTACACCCAGAGACTGACAAAAAGCAGCTACAGAGACCTGACATTCCTCCACGCCTTTGTCCAGGTTCCCGGCTGCCACCTGTCCTTCTCAAGCCCCCGAATCTTCCCAACCTCACCCAGAATGTCGTGCACCATCACCTCGACAGGAAGGACTTTTTTCAGAATAGAAATCCGATACCGTGCATTCCATGTGAAAAAAAGGACTACTAAGCTAACTAGATAAAATGTGTCTCAAAATCAAAATCCTGATGTGTCTCAAAGGCCCCGTACGACCACTCCGCATAACTCAAGCCGGAGAGGAAAAGGATACCCAGAGCCCCACTCACCCTCTTATAGACTTCTATATTGAAGGGGCACTGAAGCAAGAAGTGGTCCATTGTCTCCTCCACCCCACCACATTGTACTCTTGGACAACCACAGTTCTCCGCAGAGCGATGCTTCAGGTTGCCCTTTACATAGAGTCTGCCATGAAATGAGCGCCAGGCCAAATCTTGATTCTCTCTAGATTGAGCAAACGCAGACCCTCCGTCATAACAGGGCCTAGGCAATCCCTCAAGGCCAGTGGCTCACTAAAGGCAGATTCAACAACCCTCCTCTCCAGGGTCTTCCTATCAAGAGACTTAATTTCCTCCGCCGTCACTCGCCACTGCCGAAGCATTTTCAGGCATGGGCAACATAGGCCGGGAGCTCACCATGTTGGAACCTCAGGCTTTTCACTGGCCATCATTCTCCCAGCTTCCCAGAAAAGACCTAAACCAGGACTGAAAAATACCAACCCACCCTGGCGGTTCCTCCGCCAGCATGGTAACAAAATTATGTTTCAAAAACAGAGAATAAAAAAACACCGGGTTGACCATACCTAGGTCACCCATCCACCTGGGAAGGTAGGTTACAGACCTCTTAACGAGATTCGGTTTGTTCCCCCATAACAGTTGGAAGAAACAGCTGTAGATTCTCACATAGAGAGACACTGGCAAAACACAGACAAAGCTGACATACAGAAATACTGGGATCAGCTAAGTTTTAATCAGGTCAAACCTTTCCCTGTAAGAGATTTTCCAGTCCTTCCAGGTGGCAACCTTGGCATCGGCATCTTGCAGCCTACTTTCCCAATTTGCGAGGCCATAATCGATGGGACCAAATTTGAAAATCCATCTGGCCCAGGCGACTTCTTAAGGGCAAGCTTATCAATAGCCTTAACCACCTCATCTGCTGTGATGTCCTCTGTCAAACTTGCAAGAGAACTGCCATTTCCCAGTCTTGGGATAGAAACCAGAAAACTTGATTTTCCTGCCCGATCAAGGTCCCTCCTGCCCAGGAGGTCAGCATAATATGACCTGGCGGCAGGGGCGGATCCAGGGGGCAATTGCTCCCCCCCCCAAAAATAGTACTGACACCAAGGCTTTCTCCCTCCACCACCTCACCAGATTTGCGTTACGAGGCTTCTAAATGCAGCTGCAGGGACTTTATTTCTACTTCCCCTGGCTCTCCCAAAGTCCCAGGTGGCCTAAAATATATTCCCTGGGCCCCATCAGTTCATTTAGAGGGGGCAGTGGCATCACTATGGGGGTCTGGAAGTGATGTGACACCGGGGCCGCTGCTACACACTGGCAGATTAGCAGCACAGCGGTGTGAGTGTCACTTCACTTCCCTGTCAGGCGGAGAGATCTCCACCCGAAAGGAGCTTCCTAGTCCCGGCTGGTGTGACGTCACGATTCAGAGGCGGCAGGATTGAAGACAAGATGGACCTGTAGCCAGCTCAGTGCACTGCAAGTGATCACTTAGCTAAGGAATTGTTATGTTAATTAGCTACGGCGGGCATTCTTATGTTATTGAGTTAACACCTTGTGAAGAGGTTAACGCTTTGGGGGAGGGGAGGGGGGGTAAATAATTTACAATGGTAATTGTAATATGGCACATGGAGGGGGTTAATGTACTCACTGATGTATTACTGACCAGTGGCAATTAACCCCTCTGTGCAGCATTAATGACAGTGGCACCATCAATGTTAATTAACCCCTTTTATGCTACAGCATGAAGGGGTTTATAAACACTGCCACTAATGCAGCACAGAGGGGTTAATTAATTGCCACTGGTCAGTAATACATCAGTGAGTACATTAACCCCCTCCATGTGTCATATTACAATTACCAATCATCATCATGATAATCACACAGTACAGGTGCGTTGAGCCACAGCCCCTGTATTGTGTGACTATCATGATAATAATGATGATATAGAATGACAGAAAAAAATCATCTTTAGGCTTCCTTTACACAGGGCGTTCTGCAGACATGCGTCTAACATGCAGGGCTGTCTTTTACTGGCTTGGGGATGCATAAAGTGTTCCATGCATCCCAATGCCAGCATCCCATTTATTTCTACTGTGACACACAGCCGCTATATTCCAATATGTCATGCGTGTGGATCCCAGAATGCAGGCAGGGTTTATTCAAGGACCCGCACCGGTATGTCATATTGGGATATAGCGGCTGTGTGTCTCAGTAGAAATAAATGGGATAAAACCACCCCGCTAGCGGCCAAATAGCGGCGCTAAAAATAGCGCCGCTTTACCACCGATGCCCGCCCCAGTGTGAAAGTAGCCTTATTTTCTGGCAGTGCCCCTCCCGAGACTAGACTCTGGATCCGCTCCTGCCTGGCGGTTTCTAGGATCCCCGACTTGGACTTTGTCAAGGAACCTGTACTGTCAACCAGGCCTACAACTGACTTAACTGGTCTACCTTGTTTACAATTCTGGTAAAGGTCAGGTGAGTGATATTTCCCATAATCCCTTTCCAGAACCAAAGAGGTATGCCTGTCATATTGACACTCCCTGAGCAGGAGTTTAAACTCAGAGATCATCCCCGGATCCCCATTATTCGACACAAGCCTATCAGGCTTCCTCCGCAGACGCTGGTAGGTGACATACTTATCAAGCTGTTTATTTCTTCCTATGGCCTTGAAAAAACCCAACAATCCTTTGTTTTGTAAGCTCCCACCACTCTGACCTACTGCTGCAAAAGTCATTGATTGATACCTGTGCCTGAAAAAAATCCCCAAAGGATTGACTCACCTTCACATCGTCCAGGAGTGCCGAATTTAGCTTCCAGGTACCCTTCCCCCTAGGTGGTGTATCTGAGCTATTCAGTCACAGACAGAATACAGAAAACTCCACTGCCTGACACACTGGTGCTGAGAAGGCAGAGTTCCCCTTTAAAAAAAAAAAAAACTATCTATTCTAGTCTGACTTTTAACTCGCTGAAAAGTGAATCCCGTGTCGTCTGGGCAGCAATGAATGTGCACATCAAGACCTACCTCTCTAGCTATAGTAAAAGAAGACCAGAGCGTCTCAGGAAAGGATTCTTCAACGAGGAGCACACAGGTATTAGGAAAGTTCAAATTGAATCTTTATTAATAAACAATCCACCCACATTAAATTATTAGCAACAATAACCTCCACCAAGAAATATAAAAATCGTAAGTAGTACTAGTAACAGACACACCACTCACAACCTCCTCATGTACTCAGACTCCCCGAGGTAGCCGGCTACCAATTCAGATCACACATTTAAATAGGCATAATAAAGCAGCAGAAAAAATTCAGTAAAGTGCCAAAAAAATGGGATAAGTCCTCAATATGTAGTAGCAGTATCTATTAAAAATAGTTGGTGGCTGACCTGCCAATATACGATGAAAGGATGCAGAATACAATGAGGTATAAAGCAGCTGGAATATGATCAGAATGAGTCCTTGGAAGATGAATCAAACGTTCATTGAGTTAAAACACAATAAGAGATATAGAAGGTCTGTGTATATCAATAGTAGAAGCCACATCAGGTATAGCAGACTGATGAAACAGACACATACCTTCGCTCTGTGCCTGTAGAGAGCTATAGATGTATGTAACAGATGAGCTTACCTAGTCTGATGTCTGGAGGTGTTGATAAATTGATCAAAAGTCACCTGTAGTGGGGAATCCCGGAAAGTTCCAAGAAGGAAAGTAATTCCGTTGTTTGTTCACCGACATTAGTGGGTTGCCAAGCTCAGAACGGGCTAACTGGAGCGGATTGGAACACTTCACCGAGCACTGCACACTCTGCTTTGTGAACGCTTCCCACTAGCACGCCAGGCACTTCAGCCGTACAGCGCTGGGAGCGGAGCCCGTGGGATTAGGGTCAAGGCGGAAGCTTGATGATCAACGGCTATACACAGATCTCCAGATAATTGCAAAGAAATTTTTTTAGACAGTCCGTGTCTGTTTTCCAAGTTAGTAATGTGTTTAACTCCCAAGGATCCACGCTGTTCCAAAAAGTTCATCTGTTCGCCGGGCAATAGAGGGGAGGATTGGGGCGAGGTTGGAAATAGGTAGCAAGGTGGGTGCTGTGAATGTAGGGGCGTCTAGCTGATGCGTTTCAATCGGCAGGCGATTTTCTTCAGAGCTAGAGAAGTACTGGATCACTAGCAGCTAAATAGTAAAACCATTATCCTAATTAGCAGCAGCGGTTTCCAGTCAGACTACCCACATTCCAAGGTTAACCCTAAAAGCTCATTTAACACTGTGCAGATAGAGATCTCTGATAAACCCAGACCCAATCACACACACATCCATATAGATAAATAAGTAAACTTAGCTTACAATACATGGAGAGAAAGAAGAGGAAGAGTATTCTCTGTAAAGGTAATGAATAAGAAAGAAATGATTATTATAATGGAGAGAAACAAAAAATGCTTATCTTGAGAGGTCCCCATTAGGCATAGTCAGGTGAATAATTGGAGATTTAGATGCCGGCTTGAAATAATAAACTGACACTCATAAATGAATGTGTATGCATATACGTAGTTGACCAGCAAATAATATAGGGTAGTTATAGTTCTTGAAACCAAGTAAAATGGACTAGGTGAGAGACATAATTAGGATATAGAATATAGAAAAAGAGAGAAGCATGTATAGAGGTGATCTAAGATGTCTCTTAGCTAAAAAGACATTACAATCCCATATATACTGTCGTTGTGAGTATCAATCTACATATGTATGTATTCCTAATGATTAGGATTCTAAGAAAACAGAGAGATTACACTCATTGTTCAAACCGGCAGGCTGGAGGGAATTTAAAAGATGAATCCACATTTTTTCTTTTTGGTACAGTATTCGATCAAAGTCTCCCCTTCTGAGGGGCAAGTTCAATCTATAGATACCTTTGATCCGAAGGCCACTCGGATCACCTCCATGTTCATTAAGAAAATGTAGAGGGAGTGGGCGTTCAACATCTTTCTTGAGGATACTTTGGATGTGTTCACTGATCCTGACCTTAAGTTGTCTTTCTGTTTTGCCCACGTAGATTTTACCACAAGGGCATGTGACCATATAGATCACCCGTGTGGTGGAGCAGTTAATAAATTCTTTAATTTTTGGCCTGTGGAATTAAATTATTAGTAACAATAACCTCCACCAAGAAATATAAAAATCGTAAGTAGTACTAGTAACAGACACACCACTCACAACCTCCTCATGTACTCAGACTCCCCGAGGTAGCCGGCTACGAATTGAGATAACACATTTAAATAGGCATAATAAAGCAGCAGAAAAAATTCAGTAAAGTGCCAAAAAAAGGGGGATATCACTGTAGTTTTAAAGACTTTAACCCCTTTTATACCCGGGGTGTCGTGACAGGGGACACAATGTTTCACCAAACCTCCTCAACCAGACCCATAAATCCTCAGGGGGTATAGACTCATTACTTGTCAGGATAGTCACATTCTTTATCAAGGGCTGATGTGAGACAACTTTAGGGACAAGCCCCTTTCAGTCCGGCTGGCCCCCATATACATGCTCAAACCGCTCCCAAAACAGATCCAGCGATTCTGGACACACAAATGACAAATCATATTCATAGGAACCAGCCGGACTGATGAGAGCATAAATAACCTCCACCTTAAAACCCATGGCTAGGAAATTATCCACAACCACCCTTCTGATATGTGGAATATCTCCTGCTTCCCACCTGAGCTGTACCACATTCCTGCGTTTAATGGAAGAAGGTGCGTTAGCTGAAAGTCACACAACTATCTCCCTTCCACCAGCAGCAGCATGACTTTGTCCCGACACAGCCTTAGCATAGTTCATAACTGGGACAGATGACACATTAACTGGTTGCATAGGAATATTAACTGGCTGCATAGAAACCTCTGAAATCTGGTTTGGTAAATTACCACCACTTGATCCTCCCTCCTCCCCTCCAGCACAACAGTCCCGCTCACCATAGCCTCAGAAATACCACAGATACCAGCAATCCCATTATCAAGTAAAGTCTTCTGTTTAGAAAAAACACTACCTGTTTCAGTGTTCATACGGCCCTCCTGCTCTGCAGTTTCAATGTTCATGCGACATTCCTGCTCTGCACTGTTTGTGTCCATGTGGGACTCCTCACAGCCAGCAGAAACTTCTCTGTCTGGATACATGCCATCTCCTTCTGCATTTCCATGATCTTCATCTGATGGGTTGGTGCCACTCAAGGGAGATTCCATTTCTGTAATGGCCTGCGGCAATACGCCATTTTCCTCAACCTCCTCCTGAGATGACCCAGGCCGCTGGGGAGGGAGGGGGCAGATACTGACTCAGGTGCAACAGATCCTGAGACAGGGGTAGTACTGGGGCCACCATGTGAAGCCACTTCCTTACCCCCATTCATACTGTCGCCATTGCTGTGGCATCTACCCTCTGGCTGGTACTGGCACCGGCACTCTCCTTCCTCTGTTGGCATCTCTCCTCATTCTCACACTTTTCTCTGAACACACCGCTGCTCTCCTTCAGAGAGACGACCAACTTCTCCTGCTTTTTCAATGCCTCCGCCAGAAACTTCAGCTTGGAGACTTCCCTCTTATGCCCCGTACACACGGTCGGATTTTCCGATGAAAAATGTGTGATAGGACCTTGTTGTCGGAAATTCCGACCGTGTGTGGGCTCCATCACACATTTTCCATCGGATTTTCTGACACACAAAGTTTGAGAGCAGGATATAAAATTTTCCGACAACAAAATCCGTTGTCGGAAATTCCGATCGTGTGTACACAAATCCGACGCACTGCCCCGTTTATAGTCCCGACGTACGCGTTTTACGTCACCGCGTTCAGAACGATCCGATTTTCTGACAACTTTGTGTGACCGTGTGTATGCAAGACAAGTTTGAGCCAACATCCATCGGAAAAAATCCTAGGATTTTGTTGTCGGAATGTCCGACCAATGTCCGACCGTGTGTACAGGGCATAACTGTTTCCAGACGTACTATGCAGGGATTTGTTTTTCCTGACATCTTCTTTCATGACAGAAAGTTTGTTCCTCCTTAGCAATGCGGCAAAGTCTGTTCACTACTTTATCCTGGAAGACTGGTAAGGATTCCTCTTGCATAGGGACAGGCCCAGGATCCATTGCAGCTTGAGCACATGGAGTAGACCTCAGTGCCTCTGGAGAGCCTCCACCTTCATCTTTCCCAATATAGTCCATGCTTGCCTGGGAAAAGCCTGAATGAGAGGCCCCAGGATTACTGCTTCTCTCAGCTGAGATCCAAGCAGAGTGAGCCGACAGCACCCTGCAGAACAGCACCACCTGGTGGAGAGGCTCCTCTGGTATAGAGACTGATGTCACTGGCTCAATGATCTCTGTATAGCACTGCGGTTGTCAGAGCTATATAAATGTATAATAATAATAGTGTGTGACTGTGGGGGAGGGGACATTAGAGTGTAAGCTCCGCTGGTACAGAGACTGATGTAACTATTTCATATTCTTCCTCTGTAGGGCTCCCTGTGGTCAGTGAGATCTCCAGTGATCCCAGGAATCCAGACTATGGAAAGCCTCTAACCTTGCGCTGTGATGTGACCGGTTGCAATCCCGGAGACACCCCTGAGGTCACCTGGTCAGGTACTGGAGGAGTGCTGGAGAAAGGACAGCAGAAAGTGACCCGAGGCGGCGGAGACAATTTGTCCTGTTCTCTGACTATAACACCAACAGCTCGGGATTATGGAAAGGTCTATTCCTGCAGGGTGACACACAAAGGCATGAAAAATCCTATTGAGAAGAAAATACACCTGAGGCTCCCAGGTAAGTAACTGGAAGGAAATATGGAAACATAAACTTATAAACTTCATAAGGACTGTAATGAAAGTTACACTGTTTGAATCTTGCAGAGCTCAGAACTTTATATTATAATACATCTGATATCAGAGGTAAAGGACACTGATATATCAAATATTATGGGCCCAATTCACAAAGATGTAACCCAAAGATAAGGATCTTTATTTTAGCCATGTGACTGTCATTTTAGATCTCATCGGACTCAACTGAAAATAACTGTCACTGTTTTTTAAATAACCATCTTTATTATGGTGTTAGCTTTATGAAGTGAGACTCCTGTCCTTATTGGTGAGAATGTATAATGGGGGGGAGTGGGGGAGGGGGAGGGGGTCCTGGCTATATGTACACTGGGGATTATTTGCTGAATCTCTGCTACAAATGGGAGATAGGTGGAGGGGGGAAACCCTGGGGAAAGCTTCCTGTATCAGCCTGTACAGCCCTCCATGACAAGAACTGGATATAATTATTGCAGCACTTCTACTAAAGTGTTTGATGGGCAGTTACTTTGTAAAACATGGGCAACAAATTCTATTCTGTTGTAGGCATCCTGAGTTGCAGCTAGGCTGTAGTCAGCTTGAGCTCTGATTGTCTCTGTGTTCGTTGGGTTACCCCGAAGTTCCGGATATTGTTTACTTTTGCCTGTTGGTGTTGTCCAGCAGATAGACCAAGAAGAATCTGTTGTGAATTACGAATATTTATTTTCCTGTAGAGCAAGGGTGTCAAACTCAATTTTATCATGGGCCGCATCAGCCGTATGGTTGCTCTCAAAGGGCCGGTTGTATCTGGGCATGAGCTACGTACGGAGTGCAGAGTTCAGGAGTGCGTTACGTACAGAGTTGAGGAGTGCGTTACGTACAGAGTTGAGGAGCGCGTTACGTACAGAGTTGAGGAGCGCGTTACGTACAGAGTTGAGGAGCGCGTTACGTACAGAGTTGAGGAGCGCGTTACGTACAGAGTTGAGGAGCGCATTACGTACAGAGTTGAGGAGCGCATTACGTACAGAGTTGAGGAGTGCGTTACGTACAGAGTTGAGGAGTGCGTTACGTACAGAGTTGAGTGCGTTACGTACAGAGTTGAGGAGTGCGTTACGTACAGAGTTGAGGAGTGCGTTACGTACAGAGTTGAGGAGTGCGTTACGTACAGAGTTGAGGAGTGCGTTACGTACAGAGTTGAGGAGTGCGTTACGTACAGAGTTGAGGAGTGCGTTACGTACAGAGTTGAGGAGTGCGTTACGTACAGAGTTGAGGAGTGCGTTACGTACAGAGTTGAGGAGTGCGTTACGTACAGAGTTGAGGAGTGCGTTACGTACAGAGTTGAGGAGTGCGTTACGTACAGAGTTGAGGAGTGCGTTACGTACAGAGTTGAGGAGTGCGTTACGTACAGAGTTGGGGAGCGCGTTACGTACAGAGTTGGGGAGCACGTTACGTACGGAGATGAGGAGTGTGTTACGTACAGAGTTGAGGAGGGCGTTACGTACAGAGTTGAGGAGGGCGTTACGTACAGAGTTGAGGAGGGCGTTACGTACAGAGTTGAGGAGGGCGTTACGTACAGAGTTGAGGAGGGCGCTACGTACAGAGTTGAGGAGGGCGCTACGTACAGAGTTGAGGAGGGCGCTACGTACAGAGTTGAGGAGGGCGCTACGTACAGAGTTGAGGAGGGCGCTACGTACAGAGTTGAGGAGTGCGTTACGTACAGAGTTGAGGAGTGCGTTACGTACAGAGTTGAGGAGTGCGTTACGTACAGAGTTGAGGAGTGCGTTACGTACAGAGTTGAGGAGTGCGTTACGTACAGAGTTGAGGAGTGCGTTACGTACAGAGTTGAGGAGTGCGTTACGTACAGAGTTGAGGAGTGCGTTACGTACAGAGTTGAGGAGTGCGTTACGTACAGAGTTGAGGAGTGCGTTACGTACAGAGTTGAGGAGTGCGTTACGTACAGAGTTGAGGAGTGCGTTACGTACAGAGTTGAGGAGTGCGTTACGTACAGAGTTGAGGAGTGCGTTACGTACAGAGTTGAGGAGTGCGTTACGTACAGAGTTGAGGAGTGCGTTACGTACAGAGTTGAGGAGTGCGTTACGTACAGAGTTGAGGAGTGCGTTACGTACAGAGTTGAGGAGTGCGTTACGTACAGAGTTGGGGAGCACGTTACGTACGGAGATGAGGAGCGTGTTACGTACAGAGTTGAGGAGCGCGTTACGTACAGAGTTGAGGAGCGCGTTACGTACAGAGTTGAGGAGTGCGTTACGTACAGAGTTGGGGAGCGCGTTACGTACGGAGATGAGGAGTGTGTTACGTACAGAGTTGGGGAGCACGTTACGTACAGAGTTGAGGAGCGCGTTACGTACAGAGTTGGGGAGCACGTTACGTACGGAGATGAGGAGTGTGTTACGTACAGAGTTGAGGAGGGCGTTACGTACAGAGTTGAGGAGGGCGCTACGTACAGAGTTGAGGAGTGTGTACGTAACGCACTCCTCAACTCTGTACGTAACGCACTCCTCAACTCTGTACGTAACGCACTCCTCAACTCTGTACGTAGCGCCCTCCTCAACTCTGTACGTAACGCCCTCCTCAACTCTGTACGTAACACACTCCTCATCTCCGTACGTAACGTGCTTCCCAACTCTGTACGTAACGCACTCCTCAACTCTGTACGTAACGTGCTCCCCAACTCTGTACGTAACGCACTCCTCAACTCTGTACGTAACGCACTCCTCAACTCTGTACGTAACGCACTCCTCAACTCTGTACGTAACGGAGTTGAGGAGTGCGTTACATACAGAGTTGAGGAGTGCGTTACGTACAGAGTTGAGGAGTGCGTTACGTACAGAGTTGGGGAGCACGTTACGTACGGAGATGAGGAGTGTGTTACGTACAGAGTTGAGGAGGGCGTTACGTACAGAGTTGAGGAGGGCGCTACGTACAGAGTTGAGGAGTGTGTACGTAACGCACTCCTCAACTCTGTACGTAACGCACTCCTCAACTCTGTACGTAGCGCCCTCCTCAACTCTGTACGTAACGCCCTCCTCAACTCTGTACGTAACACACTCCTCATCTCCGTACGTAACGTGCTTCCCAACTCTGTACGTAACGCACTCCTCAACTCTGTACGTAACGTGCTCCCCAACTCTGTACGTAACGCACTCCTCAACTCTGTACGTAACGCACTCCTCAACTCTGTACGTAACGCACTCCTCAACTCTGTACGTAACGGAGTTGAGGAGTGCGTTACGTACAGAGTTGAGGAGTGCGTTACGTACAGAGTTGAGGAGTGCGTTACGTACAGAGTTGGGGAGCACGTTACGTACGGAGATGAGGAGTGTGTTACGTACAGAGTTGAGGAGGGCTTTATGTACAGAGTTGAGGAGGGTGCTACGTACAGAGTTGAGGAGGGCGCTACGTACAGAGTTGAGGAGAGCGCTACGTACAGAGTTGAGGAGGGCGCTATGTACAGAGTTGAGGAGGGCGCTACGTACAGAGTTGAGGAGGGTGTTACGTACAGAGTTGAGGAGTGCATTATGTACAGAGTTGAGGAGTGCGTTACGTACAGAGTTGAGGAGTGCGTTACGTACAGAGTTGAGGAGTGCGTTATGTACAGAGTTGAGGAGTGCGTTATGTACAGAGTTGAGGAGTGCGTTACGTACAGAGTTGAGGAGTGCGTTACGTACAGAGTTGAGGAGTGCGTTACGTACAGAGTTGAGGAGCGCGTTACGTACAGAGTTGAGGAGGGCGCTACGTACAGAGTTGAGGAGTGTGTACGTAGCGCCCTCCTCAACTCTGTACGTAACGCCCTCCTCAACTCTGTACGTAACACACTCCTCATCTCCGTACGTAACGTGCTTCCCAACTCTGTACGTAACGCACTCCTCAACTCTGTACGTAACGTGCTCCCCAACTCTGTACGTAACGCACTCCTCAACTCTGTACGTAACGCACTCCTCAACTCTGTACGTAACGCACTCCTCAACTCTGTACGTAACGCACTCCTCAACTCTGTACGTAACGGAGTTGAGGAGTGCGTTACGTACAGAGTTGAGGAGTGCGTTACGTACAGAGTTGAGGAGTGCGTTATGTACAGAGTTGAGGAGTGCGTTACGTACAGAGTTGAGGAGTGCGTTACGTACAGAGTTGAGGAGTGCGTTACGTACAGAGTTGAGGAGCGCGTTACGTACAGAGTTGAGGAGGGCGCTACGTACAGAGTTGAGGAGTGTGTACGTAACGCACTCCTCAACTCTGTACGTAACGCACTCCTCAACTCTGTACGTAGCGCCCTCCTCAACTCTGTACGTAACGCCCTCCTCAACTCTGTACGTAACACACTCCTCATCTCCGTACGTAACGTGCTTCCCAACTCTGTACGTAACGCACTCCTCAACTCTGTACGTAACGTGCTCCCCAACTCTGTACGTAACGCACTCCTCAACTCTGTACGTAACGCACTCCTCAACTCTGTACGTAACGGAGTTGAGGAGTGCGTTACGTACAGAGTTGAGGAGTGCGTTACGTACAGAGTTGAGGAGTGCGTTACGTACAGAGTTGGGGAGCACGTTACGTACGGAGATGAGGAGTGTGTTACGTACAGAGTTGAGGAGGGCTTTACGTACAGAGTTGAGGAGGGTGCTACGTACAGAGTTGAGGAGGGCGCTACGTACAGAGTTGAGGAGAGCGCTACGTACAGAGTTGAGGAGGGCGCTATGTACAGAGTTGAGGAGGGCGCTACGTACAGAGTTGAGGAGCGTGTTACGTACAGAGTTGAGGAGTGCATTATGTACAGAGTTGAGGAGTGCGTTACGTACAGAGTTGAGGAGTGCGTTACGTACAGAGTTGAGGAGTGCGTTATGTACAGAGTTGAGGAGTGCGTTACGTACAGAGTTGAGGAGTGCGTTACGTACAGAGTTGAGGAGTGCGTTACGTACAGAGTTGAGGAGCGCGTTACGTACAGAGTTGAGGAGTGCGTTACGTACAGAGTTGAGGAGTGCGTTACGTACAGAGTTGAGGAGGGCGCTACGTACAGAGTTGAGGAGAGCGCTACGTACAGAGTTGAGGAGGGCGCTACGTACAGAGTTGAGGAGCGCGTTACGTACAGAGTTGAGGAGCGCGTTACGTACAGAGTTGAGGAGCGCGTTACGTACAGAGTTGAGGAGCGCGTTACGTACAGAGTTGAGGAGCGCGTTACGTACAGAGTTGAGGAGCGCGTTACGTACAGAGTTGAGGAGGGTGTTACGTACAGAGTTGAGGAGGGCGCTACGTACAGAGTTGAGGAGTGCGTTACGTACAGAGTTGGGGAGCACGTTACGTACGGAGATGAGGAGTGTGTTACGTACAGAGTTGAGGAGCGCGTTACGTACAGAGTTGAGGAGGGTGTTACGTACAGAGTTGAGGAGGGCGCTACGTACAGAGTTGGGGAGCACGTTACGTACAGAGTTGAGGAGTGCGTTACGTACAGAGTTGGGGAGCACGTTACGTACGGAGATGAGGAGTGTGTTACGTACAGAGTTGAGGAGGGTGCTACGTACAGAGTTGAGGAGGGCGCTACGTACAGAGTTGAGGAGAGCGCTACGTACAGAGTTGAGGAGGGCGCTATGTACAGAGTTGAGGAGGGCGCTACGTATAGAGTTGAGGAGCGTGTTACGTACAGAGTTGAGGAGTGCATTATGTACAGAGTTGAGGAGTGCGTTACGTACAGAGTTGAGGAGTGCGTTACGTACAGAGTTGAGGAGTGCGTTACGTACAGAGTTGAGGAGTGCATTACGTACAGAGTTGAGGAGTGCGTTACGTACAGAGTTGAGGAGTGCGTTACGTACAGAGTTGAGGAGCGCGTTACGTACAGAGTTGAGGAGTGCGTTACGTACAGAGTTGAGGAGGGCGCTACGTACAGAGTTGAGGAGAGCGCTACGTACAGAGTTGAGGAGGGCGCTACGTACAGAGTTGAGGAGCGCGTTACGTACAGAGTTGAGGAGCGCGTTACGTACAGAGTTGAGGAGGGTGTTACGTACAGAGTTGAGGAGGGCGCTACGTACAGAGTTGGGGAGCACGTTACGTACAGAGTTGAGGAGTGCGTTACGTACAGAGTTGGGGAGCACGTTACGTACGGAGATGAGGAGTGTGTTACGTACAGAGTTGAGGAGGGCGTTACGTACAGAGTTGAGGAGGGCGTTACGTACAGAGTTGAGGAGGGCGCTACGTACAGAGTTGAGGAGGGCGCTACGTACAGAGTTGAGGAGCGTGTTACGTACAGAGTTGAGGAGCGCGTTACGTACAGAGTTGAGGAGTGCGTTACGTACAGAGTTGAGGAGTGCGTTACGTACAGAGTTGAGGAGTGCGTTACGTACAGAGTTGAGGAGTGCGTTACGTACAGAGTTGAGGAGTGCGTTACGTACAGAGTTGAGGAGTGCGTTACGTACAGAGTTGAGGAGTGCGTTACGTACAGAGTTGGAGAGCAGGTTACGTACAGAGTTGGAGAGCAGGTTACGTACAGAGTTGAGGAGTGCGTTACGTACAGAGTTGAGGAGTGCGTTACGTACAGAGTTGGAGAGCAGGTTACGTACAGAGTTGAGGAGTGCGTTACGTACAGAGTTGGGGAGCACGTTACGTACGGAGATGAGGAGTGTGTCACGTACAGAGTTGAGGAGGGCGTTACGTACAGAGTTGAGGAGGGCGCTATGTACAGAGTTGAGGAGAGCGCTACGTACAGAGTTGAGGAGGGCGCTACGTACAGAGTTGAGGAGAGCGCTACGTACAGAGTTGAGGAGAGCGCTACGTACAGAGTTGAGGAGAGCGCTACGTACAGAGTTGAGGAGGGCGCTACGTACAGAGTTGAGGAGGGCGCTACGTACAGAGTTGAGGAGGGCGCTACGTACAGAGTTGAGGAGGGCGCTACGTACAGAGTTGAGGAGGGCGCTACGTACAGAGTTGAGGAGGGCGCTACGTACAGAGTTGAGGAGGGCGCTACGTGCAGAGTTGTTGCGGACTGCTGCAGGGTCTGTTGATGCTGGGGGGTCTATTCTAGCTGGAAGGGACTTTTTTTTGCAGGGGGGGGATCTATTGTTGCTGGGGAGGTCTATTGTTGCTGGTGGGGGATATATTGTTGCTGGTGGGTGATCTATTGTTGCTGGTGGGTGATCTATTGTTGCAGGAGGTCAATCGTTGCAGGGAGGGATCTACTGTTGAGGTAGGGGTCTAATGTTGCTGGCTGTTGGGGTGTCCATTGTTGCTACATCTATTTTACTGCCTTTCTTGTTATCATAAACAAATTTCATACAAAATGCTGCATAACAAAATTATACTTGGTTCTGTATTCTCTAAAGGGGTGGTTCTGGGATGTGGGTAGGGAGTGGAACAAAGAAATGGTGCTCAGAGGTGGGTAGGGGGCAGAATCAAGGGATGATTGAGAAGGGAGGAATTCCTGCACCTATTCTCTGAGAAAAAAAACCCTGCTCCTATATGTGAGTGCGGTCATGTAGTGTCTCTGAGGACTGGAATCTTCTATCTTTCCATCGTATCTCTCATTCTACACTCCATACACAGAATAACACACATCTGTTTGTATTTATCATTACAGAGAGACCGCCCACATTATCCGATATTATTGTCCATCCAACGAGAGTGACAGCCAATCAGGAGGCCTCATTCCATGTAACAATATCAGGATACTCCCCCGAGACCTACAAATAAAATGGTATAAGGAGTTCAGCAGGTTCCCCCAATCTGAGGTGACAATATCGGATCCAGAGATCGGATTGGACCGTCTGTATAGATCTTCCAGCACGCTGACCTTCACCCCGAAGATGAGCGATGATAATACGACCCTCCGATGTGAGGTGACACACAGTCAGTCCAAGACCGTCCGAGAGAAGCGATATACTCTGCACCTGACAGGTGAGATCTCTGTGTATTCTTCATATGTATGATGTGTTCATATGTCATTCATTAGATGAGCCCAGAGGGGGCGCTCCATGTACATCCCATTACCCTCAGTCCAGAGGGGGCGCTCCATGTATATCCCATCACCCTCAGTCCAGAGGGGGCGCTCCATGTATATCCCATCACCCTCAGTCCAGAGGGGGCGTTCCATGTACATCCCGTCACCCTCAGTCCAGAGGGGGCGCTCCATGTATATCCCATCACCCTCAGTCCAGAGGGGGCGCTCCATGTACATCCCATCACCCTCAGTCCAGAGGGGGCGTTCCATGTACATCCCGTCACCCTCAGCCCAGAGGGGGCGCTCCATGTACATCCCATTACCCTCAGTCCAGAGGGGGCGCTCCATGTACATCCCATCACCCTCAGTCCAGAGGGGGCGCTCTATGTATATCCCATCACCCTCAGTCCAGAGGGGGCGCTCCATGTATATCCCATCACCCTCAGTCCAGAGGGGGCGTTCCATGTACATCCCGTCACCCTCAGCCCAGAGGGGGCGTTCCATGTACATCCCATCACCCTCAGTCCAGAGGGGGCGCTCCATGTACATCCCGTCACCCTCAGCCCAGAGGGGGGCGCTCCGTGTACATCCCATCACCCTCAGCCCAGAGGGGGGCGCTCCATGTACATCCCATCACCCTCAGCTCAGAGGGGGCGCTCCATGTACATCCCATCACCCTCAGCCCAGAGGGGGGCGCTCCGTGTACATCCCATCACCCTCAGTGCAGAGGGGGCGCTCCATGTACATCCCATCACCCTGTTGCCTTATTGGATTATGTGAAATCTCCATTAATCGCTGTAAAATATTGCAATTAGAAATATATTTCAGTTAGAGGGAAATATATTTAAAATACTGAGTGTTGTGTTGGTGTTATTGTAATTAGTTCAACTTCAAAGGTTGGCCTTTTGTTTTCCCTGATAACATCTCCCCTGGGTAGTAAACAACAGCCTTCTTTGACTCATCCAATCAGGCTGTGCCCAATATACATTTACTAGGTACAGTGACCAATTAGGGAGAATTATATTAGCCACACTACAGAAAGGAGGGGGGGGGGATATAATGCTTTGTGACCAAGCTAACTCGCTCTTTGGTGTGGGAACAGACAGCAGTCACCATGGGCTGACCTGAAGTTAACAGGTAATCTAATATACTTGTATTTTATACTGTACTGTAAATATGGGTGTTGTGGGTAATTTGTAAATACCATGTAAGCCAGGAGACCTACACTGTACATTGTGTTGTAAATACTGTTGGGTGTGTACTTTGTATAGATTATGTAACCCTATTAATAAATGTGTATTGCTGAACGAACTACCTCTTTGTTGTAAGATCTCTCAGATCTAGATATGTATATGTCCATACTACTACAATGATTGAGGTGTATGCACAAAATACAGAACTAGTCAACAAAATGGCGACCGGCGAATGGACAGAAAAATTTGGTGGTCTCTTTCAGCAATATCTCAAGGGGTTGCAATATCTACAAAAGGCACACTTTGAAAGGGTTTTTCATTTGAATGCTAAAAAAATGAACATTGGGTGCTCTATGTCCTCGATATAGAAATGGGCTATAAGAAATAGCGGTGTTCTACAGTGTGTAATTAATAGGGAGCCTACGAGGAACACATAACTTTTGTTAAAAGCTAAATATAATATAGAATTGGTACATGAAGAGTCCAGATGCATTAGAAGGAGATGAAAAGAGCTGTTGCCCAATGTTTCTATGCATGAAGATTCAGTCTATTTAAAAAAAAAAAGAGAGCTGTTTCCTGTATGTATGCATATCAACAGGAATTGAGAGCACCAGCACAAAAGATGGATAGGGAGGACAGACAGTCTTTAGAAAATGTGCTACTTGTAGCTAACAATATTGGCAAACTGTTGCCAGGAGTGCACATAACATTTCATGCAGATAATGTCTTGCAACGATGTAAATTGCTGGGAGTTGCCAACTCCAGAGATCAGGTTAAAGTTTTACTATTAACAGTTAACTTAGACACATGGTCTTCCCTACCAGACCATGTTAAAGAAGGAAGAGCAGATTACAATGAAACTGTAGATGAATTGCTAAAAATAATATATCCCTTTGACCTAGGCTTAAAAGCAGCGTATAGAACAAAACAGGAAAATAATGAGAATCCACTTCTTTATGCAAAGAGGCTATGGTCAGCTTACTATGTAGGCAAACGGAGAAACGTACACAGAGAGGACCCAGAGTACAAAACCCTCCTAATAGCTAATGCCCATCCAAAATTTAAAATTAAATGTGCATTTTTTATAAATCCCCTTAAAGAATCATATCAATGCATCATGGACTGTGTGCATAAATTTTTTCATGTAGCCAGAAGGTCTAATTCTGTGAAATCAAAGATTTATCACCAGAGTGCAAACAACAAAACCTGTTTAGCAAGTCACACTACAGGAGAATTTGCCACCTTTTCAAACAGAAAGAGGCACCCTTACAATTTCAATGCCTCCAAAGATAAGATCTATAGGCATGGCCCCCCAGGTACTATTTAAAGGCAAATAGCCTCATGCTCCCCTTTGAATGTAAATTCCATGGAAAGTGATCTCAGATTACAGCACAGGAGATCAGTTTTGAAAGAGGTTAAGTTAATTAGCACAATTACCTCTCTTGAAAATGAGATTGAACTACTGAAGTTGCATATTCATAATTGGGAAAATACCAATAAAATAATGGAAACATCACAACATGTTCTTAAGGTAAAATATGAAGCATGCCATGCAGATGTGGTACAGTGTAGGAAAGAACTGAAAGAAATAAAACAATCTTTTGATCAAATTGTTAAGGTCCCACAGAAAACCATCTGTTCCATTCAAACAGAAAATACTGGAGGGGGGGGGGGGGGGCAACCTATCTATGCTATCTGCTAGGACTTCACCTTACTGGGAACAAACCTTAAATATAAGCAATTTAGAAAAAGCAAAAGAAATACCAGATCTAATGTGTCATTCAGATGTCTATGATCTGAGTCATTTGTTTACACCAGATCCAAGGGTGGATGTCAATGAACATATACCAATGTAAATATGTAAATGTAACAATGTGGCAGTGTTTGTTTTCTTTGTGTGAAAGAAAGGGAAAAGGGTAATAACTTTTGTCTAAGTTATATTTTCCAGGTGCATGGAGCTCATGAAAAAGTATTTACATATTAATCAGGTGTATCAATATAGATGTATTTATACATAAATACATACACCTAAGGTAATGTATATTAGGCTAGGTATTCAAACATGGTTATTAGTAATACAGGTGTTTATCTTCCCCAAAGGATCAGAAGACTGCCATAAATATTCAAAGGTATAGGGTACAAGTAGTGTTTAGTACAGAAGCCTACTCTTGCTTCATTTTATATATTTTTTATTTATGTATTTGTTTTTGGTTGGTGTTCTTGTTTTTTTTTTTTTTTTTTTTTTTGTTTCCTTTCTACTGTTTGCGTAAACACATAGCTATTCATTTGTGATTTAACAAAGCTCTATCCACAATGTATGGGTTCAATCTAAATGAATGTGTGTGTCTGAGTGATGGAATGCATGGGTATGAACTGTCCATGTGTAAAGAAAGATTTTTTTTTTGTAGGGGTGTACATTGTTTTTATGGCCATCAATAAGTGTGATCACACTAATGTGCATGCTTTGTACTGTTTATGATTATTTTATTAATTTTTCTCGTTTGTAATGAGCTCAATACTGGTACCAGTTTAAAATAATACTTTTTTTTACAAGTTTATATGTATTCGCGAATAAATAACCTGTGCACAGATAAGAGATCTCGATCCCTATAACTCTGAGAAACTGTAGGGATTTTGTTTTGATAATTTCTTTTCTCGGACATCACGGGACACAGAGCCACAGTAATTACTGATGGGTTATACGGTATCACTAGGTATTGGACACTGGTCACACCCTAATCAGGAAGTTCAACCCCCTATATAACCCCTCCCCTTCCGGGGATACCTCAGTTTTTACACCAGTGTCTTAGGTGTTGGACGTGTAAAGATGTCCTGTGCTGAAGCTCCAAAAGGAATATCCCAAAGATCCTATACTGGGGCAAGCCAGGCGACCGGATCCATTCAAAGTGTCTTTTCATGGCCGAATTGAATGGTACCCGGGCCTCGTGTCCGAAGAAACGAGGTTTTACCTGTAACGCTTCTCTTTTTAGAGAGCTGGACCCGCGGATCAGAAAATGGCTTTAAACTTCCTAATTTCTGGCGAGGTGCTTTACAGGCCCAGAACTGAAGGATCCCCCTACTGATGGGGGCCCCAGTCTCTGATGGTTTTTCACAAACGGAGCCCACCGTGAGAGGCGAAGGCTGGGTCTGTGTAAACTGAACCCTGCGGCCTGGATAAGGTAAGAGGAGATTCCACAGAATTTTAAATTCTAGTGGCTCTTCTCCTTTAAAGTGTATGCATGCTGTGCCTATTGTGACCACCGGGGGCGGCCAAGAGCACAAACCTTCTCATGCTTGATCTGTCTCAGCGTCCGCTGCAAGGCTCGTCCTCCAGCTCCAAAGGTAGATGGTGGGGGGTTTTCTCTGCTGGGATGGTCCCCCCAGGCTAGGGAAAGGCTCAGGTACGCTGTAAGGCGGGTGAGACCGCACTGTCACAGCCACTACCGCGCCGCCACCGAAGCCGCATTGCGAAGCAGGGCCCATCACTGCCGGCCTCCTCCTTATTCCCCCAGCCTCCCTTCAGGTTGTCAGAAAGGGTCGGCTCGCGCGGGAAGCGCTCGTTTTTCAAAAACGAGGGGGGGCGGGGCGTCAGCACAGCGTCAGCGTGCCCAGACGCCCACATTGCCTGAAAGCATGGCTATTTAAAGCACACTGTATAGGTGCTCTGAGCTTTGGAGAGACACAGAGCTGACAGTCACATGTAAGATGGGACACAGGCATTCCCCTAGGCTGCATTCACTAAAGAACACCGGATTGGGCATTTGGTAGCAAGGCTTTTAGCCAGACTACATCGCTCAGCAGTCAGTGTTCGTTTTGATACCTCACACCTTGTTGCTTTGCACTATGGGTAGAAGAGGTTCAAGCACCCCTAGAACCAGAGGCACTAGGGGGTCTCGTTCAGGTTCTGAGGACCCCCCGTCTGCTACACCATCCCCTCCTGAGGGACCAGGGGCAGCTGGACAGGGAGAGCCTTTGGGGTTAGGGGCTACATCTGCTGCCGGCACTTCAGCCCCTGTGTACATTACACAAGAAGTTTTTTTCCTCAACCATTTCTGGATTCGAGAAAAAACTAATGGCCGCGATTACATCTTCACTGAGTGGAAGAAAACGCACAAGGCCTTCCTCTGCTCCCCAAGACCCTCAGTCAGAGGAGCTCTGGGATAAAGGAGATGAATCCCTTTCAGAGGATCGGGATGGGACAGATGATTCCTCTTCGGAGGATTCAGGTGTAGAGGGACCCTCTGCGACTTCCCAAGAGGAGAAAGTCTTAGTGCAGATCCTCACTGGTTTTGGTCCGCTCCACATTTAAGTTGCCCAGACCTGAAACTACTACAGAAACCTCTTCTGCTTTGGGGTCACTGAAACCTTTCCAAGCAGCACATGCTTTTTCTGTACATAAATTACTTGAAAAGCTGCTTTACTCTGAGTGGGATCACCCAGATAAGCGATTTCTTCCGCCGAAAAAGTTTTGTACACTTTATCCTATGGAAGAAAGGTTTATTAAGAGGTGGGGAATACCGGCCATTGATGCGGCCATTTCCTCTGTAAATAGTAATCTGACTTGTCCTGTAGACAACGCTCAGATGCTCAAAGATCCTGTGGATAAAAAGATGGACTTCTTATTGAAAGATGTGTTCTCTTTAGCAGGATCAGTGGCCCAACCTGCAGTAGCAGCGATTGGAGTCTGTCAATACTTAAGAGACCATGCTAAGCAGGTCATCAAAGTATTGCCTGAACAGCAGGCCCAGGGGTTTGCTAACCTTCCTGCGGCTTTATGTTACGCTGTTGACGCCATTAGAGATTCTATCGTGCAAACCTCTCGCCTCGCGCTTGGGTTGGTGCATATACGTAGAATCTTATGGTTGAAAAACTGGTCAGCCGAAGCACCATGTAAGAAGCTTCTGGCTGGGTTTCCCTTCCGTGGTGAAAGGTTGTTTGGAGAGGACTTGGATAATTATATCAAGACGATCTCCTGTGGGAAAAGCACTCTCTTACCTGATAAGAAGAAGAGCAAGCGCCCCTCTTTTAAACGGACTCTTTCCCCAGCGCCAGGGGCATCAGCCTCCAGGCAGTCACGACGGTCTCCTCCGTCTGGGGCAAGAAACAAGAGTCGACCCCAGGGACACAAGAAATCCTGGGGGAAAAGGTCTTCTAAGCAAGACACTAAGACCTCTTCATGAAGGGGCGCCCCACTCGCTCGAGTGGGGGGGAAAGACTGCTGCAGCTCTCAGGGCCCTGGCAGAAGGACTTCCAGGACAGATGGGTAATCTCCATGGTAACCTTAGGGTACAGACTGGAGTTCCAAGAATGTCCCTCTCCTCGTTTCCTCAGATCAGGTGTTCCCAGAAAACCAGAAGAGAAGCAGTCGCTCCTTCTAGCGATAAAGCGACTTTGGTCGCAAGAGGTCATTGTGGGGGCTCCCACAAAGGATCAAGGATTGAGACTCCGTTCCAATCTTTCTATGGTCCAAAAACCAAATGGGGACGACAGACCCACTTTGGATTTGAGAGATCTGAAACGATTCCCAAGGATGCAGTCCTTTTGTTTGGAATCAATTCAGACAGTAATCTCCGTCCTGCAGGGAGGAGAATTTCTGATGTCAATAGGCATCAGAGATACAGGCCTATATGTGCCCAGTCTTCCTGCTTAACTGAAATGTCTGCAGGCAAAGATCACTGCTCTAAGGGAGCTGATTTTGACAGTCAGGGCCAAGAAGGGTCCTTCTGTCCGCCTTTGTATGAGGCTGCAGGGGAAGATGGTGGCTTCAGTCGAAGCAGTTCCCTATGCGCAGTTCCAAGCAGAACTGTTGCAACACAGTATTCTGTTGACCTGGAACAGGAAGGTGCAGGCATAAGTCTTTCCAATGCACCTATCGCATGCGATGCGTCAGAGCCTCAGCTGATGGCTCATACCCGAAAACCTACAGAAGGGGAAATCCTTCCTACCGGTTGCCTGGGATCCTCTTGCAGGCAGGACGGATGCGTTGGTGATTCCGTGGCATCGGCTCTCACCGATTTATGCATTCCCTCCCATTCTGCTACTGCCACGGCTCCTTCGCAGACTCAGGCAAGAAGGGAAGTCGGCACTTCTGGTGGCCCCCGTTTGGCCCAGAAGAACCTGATAAGCAGAAATAGCAGGGATGATGGTGGGTTTCCGGTGGACCCTACCGATACACCCAGACCTGTTTCCTCAAGGTCCGGTGTTCCAGCCTGCCTCACAAATGCTAGATTTGACGGGTGGGCTATTGAATCCCACGTTCTGAAAAACCGTGGGCTTTCAGGTCCTGTCATATCTACCTTGATCAATGCAAGGAAGCCAGCTTCCAGAATGATTTATCATAGAGTCTGGAAAGCTTATGTATCCTGGTGTGAATCCAGGGGTTGGCATCCCAGGAAATATGTCATAAGTAGAATTCTGGATTTTCTACAATTAGGATTAGAGATGAAGCTGGCCTTGAGTACCATCAAGGGCCAGGTGTCGGCCTTAGCAGTGTTGTTTCAACGGCCGCTTGCTTCGCATTCTCTGATCCGAAACTTTATACAGGGGGTGATGCGTCTTAATCCTCCGGTTAGGGCGCCCCTAAACCCCTGGGACTTGAACTTGGTTCTATCGGTGTTACAAAAACAGCCTTTTGAACCAATACGTCAGATTCCTTTGGTCTTACTGACGAGGAAACTAATTTTCCTGGTAGCTATCTCTTCTGCTAGAAGAGTATCAGAATTAGCAGCTCTTTCCTGTAAGGAGCCTTACCTGATTATACACAAGGATAGAGTGGTACTGCGCCCTCATCCTAGTTTTTTTACCGAAGGTGGTTTCAGATTTTCATCTAAACCAAGACATTGTGCTACCTTCCTTTTTTCCAGAACCTTGTTCTTCGGAAGAAAGGTCATTACATTCTTTGGATGTAGTAAGAGCAGTCAAGACCTATCTGGAGGCAACTGCTCAGATTGCAAGACGGATGTCTTGTTCGTGCTGCCGGAGGGTCCCAATAGAGGACAGGCAGCGTCAAGAGTGACCATTTTTAAATGGATTCGACAGTTGATTATTCAAGCTTACGGTTTGAAACAGAAGATTCCTCCGTTTCAGATCAAGGAACATTCCACAAGGGCTATTGGTGCTTCTTGGGCAGTGCATCACCGGGCCTCTATGGCTCAGATCTGCAAGGCCGTAACCTGGTCTTCAGTTCATACATTCACCAGATTCTATCAGGTGGATGTAGGAAGGCATGAGGATATCGCCTTTGGGCGTAGTGTGCTGCAGACAGCGGTACAGGGTCCTCAGGTCTGATGGCACCCTACTTGGTTGTGATTCCCCCCCCCTCAGTTGGCATTGCTTTGGGAAATCCCATCAGTAATTACTGTGGCTCTGTGTCCCGTGATGTCCGAGAAAAGAAAATAGGATTTTTTATTACAGCTTACCTGTAAAATCCTTTTCTTTCGACGGACATCACGGGACACAGAGGTCCCGCCCCTCTTCTAATACACCTATACTGCTTTGCTACAAAACTGAGGTATCCCCGGAAGGGGAGGGGTTATATAGGGGGTTGAACTTCCTGATTAGGGTGTGACCAGTGTCCAATACCTAGTGATACCCTATAACCCATCAGTAATTACTGTGGCTCTGTGTCCCGTGATGTCCGTCGAAAGAAAAGGATTTTACAGGTAAGCTGTAATAAAAAATCCTATTTTTTCCTTTCCTGTGGCTTAGAGTGAAGTTTCATTCACTCTGATACGTGGAAAATACATAACAATGCATTGCTTTGCACTAGGGTTGTCCCGATACCGATACTAGTATCGGTATCGGCACCGATACCAAGCATTTGCCCAAGTACTTGTACTCGGGCAAATGCTCCCGATGCTTCCGCCGATACCTTGACTGTCAGCGGTGATGGACGTGTGGGGGAGTTACAAGCTTCTCCCCCCGCGGCTTTCAGCTGCTTAGTGACATACAGCGGTGATCGGTGCTTGTAATTCCCTCACACGCGATCACCGCTGACTGTCACCTCCTCCTCCTTAGTCCTCCTCCGTTCCTCTGTCCCCCTCCGCTGTCCTGCTCCATTGCTGTGTCCCCCTCCGTTCCTCTGTCCCCCCCCCCCCCCCCCCGCTGTCCTCCTTCTTTGCTCTGTCCCCCTCCGCTGTCCTCCTCCGTTCCTCTGTCCACCTCCCGCTGTCCTTCTTCTTTGCTCTGTCCCCCTCCGCTGTTCCCATCCGTTCCTCTGTCCCCCTCCGCTGTCCCCATGCATTCCTATGTCCCCCTCCGCTGTCCCCATGCGTTCCGGCTTTCCGTTGTCCCCCTCTCTCTTCGTCTGTCCCCTCCGTTCTGCTGTCTCTCCGCTGTGTGTATGGAGAGAGTCAGCTGACTCTTTCCATTCACATAACTGAAACATTGTAATCTCCTGTGATTACGATGTGTCAGTTTATGAATGGAGAGAAGCTGCTGTGTTCTCTCCATTCATTCTCAGTGCAGCTGAGGCTGCAGAGAAAGGGACTGGGGAATCTCTATCCTCAGTCTATTTCTCTGTCTCAAGGGGGAGATATCAGAGGTCTGTTAAGACCCCTGATATCTCACCAAAGCCCCCCAACAGGGCTGATTAAAAAAAAAAAAACACACACACAAAGTGCAATAAAGAATAAAAAAAAAAATTGTAAAAAATAATAAATGTAAATGAAAAAAACCAAAACAAAAACACACACACAGACACCGTTCACTATACCCCCACCCCCACCCCACCAACCGCCCCCCACCCCCACCCCCCCCCCCCCCACCCCCCCCTCAAAAAAAAAAAAAAAAAAAAAAAAACTGTCACGTGACATTTAAAAAAAGTATCGGTAATCGGTATCGGCGAGTACTTGAAAAAAAGTATCGGTACTTGTACTCGGTCCTAAAAAAGTAGTATCGGGACAACCCTACTTTGCACCTTGTGGCATCTTATGGATTCAGTAGATCCGGTGTTGGTTGTCCTTCCAAATTGACGCATGTGCTGTTAATATGTGTAAAGGTTTTATGTCTACAGGTTGTCTTCTTAAACTTTAAGTACTTACAAACACACCAGGTTTCCTATAACGTTTTGTTTGTCAGAGTACTGATATGTGGGTGTGTCTGTACATTTTTGACTGTACTTACTGTGGATGGACGCATTATCTCAGCTGGAAGTCTGTTCCAATCATCCACTACTAGTTTAGTCCATTATGAACCTCTCAGAGAGGTACAGTGAGGTGTTATTAATTTTTGAGTTTTGTATTTTAGGAGACATACACAGACAATGACAAATGATTGGACCCAGACTGGACAAAGTACTTTGAAACACAGAGGACCTTGAAACATAATTTTTATTTTATTTTTTGTTTTAAGGAGAAGCCTTGAATCCAATTAATTGCAGTCAGGCCCAACTAAATTCTAAAAAGAAAAACATTTAAACTTTTTTTTTTAAAACAGAGATCCTGCTCTCTGTAATACAAGTTCTTGTGGCCTGATTGAATTGCAAATAGATTTGCACTGAGAGTCAATTAATATGTTAATCACCACCGACAGAGGGTGTTGCCTTTTGAATAGCTACAATGTTTGAAGGCAGTTTCAATCTTTTGTTTTGTTTTTTTGACAGAATACAGATTCAATTTTTTTTTAATTTGTTACGTTTTTTTTTTTCTCTCATTTTTATTCTTCTTTTTCTTAACGGTAATTTTTTTTTCTTTACAAAAGAAAGAAAAAACAAAGCGGGGAAGAACGATTTTTAATTTTTTTTTTTTTTGAATTTTTTTTTTAATGTTTACTATTTTTCTTTCTTTCCTATAGTACCTTTATTTATTTTTTATTTTTTTTTTTGTATGGTGATTCTTGAGTTTGGTGTCACTAGGGTGAAATAAATAAATAAATAAATTTAAAAAAAAAAGAGGGGAGTAGGGGGAACATTATATTGAGAACATTTAAAATGGTTAGAAATGTTAAAGCTTCCCTATAGCATTTTGCGGATGGACCAAGTTCCAACAGTTTTTCTTCTCTCTTTTGACATTGGATAATTGTTATATAAATGTATGTGATTGTAGCTATTACCAACTATGACAGTAACACCTGGGTGTTAGCAGCAGTCATGTGACTATTTTCTTTGTATATGGGACATACAATCCTCTCTACAGTTCTAATATTGGGCAGTCATCATATGTGGTCATTGATCAATTATTTTTTTGTTTATTGGTCAGTTTTCTTTTTTGTGCCATAACCAAGTTCAAAGAGCATTGCGTGAATATCACATAGATATACTGGGACTGGTGAGACTCATAGTGATTGGCAAATAGTAGGCAGTATAGTACAATTGTACTTAAGAGTAATTTAGTTTGATTGTTCCTGAAGCCACTAGTGACTGATGACATCACACTTATCCGTATTCTGAAATCAAGTTAGTTTTGTCTGCGTAGGCGACACTGCCTAATCTGCACGGAAAACTCTTAAAGTGATGACCTCTTCCGTAGCCTGCTAAGGCAGGACTCATACAGTAGCTACACATGGTAGCCAAGGACGGAGCTATATGCCCAAAGGTTTGGCACCAGCCAAGGTTGAACTGTACCCAGTTTCAGTAAAAGGAGTTAGTGGTGAGTTGCGATGGCAACAAAACTCCCCGGAACATGTGAAGGGTCATACACGCACACACAACGTGGTATTCCACAGAAGGTGGGGCAGAGGTACTTGCAGGCATATGACAATGGAGGAAGAAAGATGGGGGGATGAAAATCGGACACCTGGCTGAAGGGCGTAACCATTCTAATTGTTACACATGTCACTGGGAAAGGGGTCTCATTAGTATGTCGCAGTATATCTATGACAATTCTAATCAAAGGTCCTTACGGCTCAGACTTACCAGACAAGCATTCAGTTGAATGCATATGTCTTAAATGTACTTGTGTTTTTATTTCTCTACCTTTGTCCACATTAATAAAGTATAATCTTAGAAAGCCAGGGAAAGCTGGTCCCCAGGCTATTATTGTATGCTGTATCCAATTGGAATCACCAGTGAAGGCCATCCCAGAAGCAAGGGCAACAGGACCAGATTCACCTTATGGACTTTCGTACTGTTATTATCGGACTATTGTTATTATTGGACTGTTGAGAACAAGGATCCTCATGTTTTTGTTTTTTTCCTTATTGTTTTGTTTTGGTGCTGTTTCTCATGATTTCTATTTTGGACTTATGACATCCAGAACAAGTGATGACTACCAATACTGGGATCCAGAAGTGTGAACTGTAGAGATGGAGAGTTTAAAGGTTTTTTTTTTCTTCTCAAAGAGTTTTATTTCATTTCAGAGGACAAAGTCAAACGTGCCAGATATTGAAGGAGATTGCACATAAACCATTATTCTAGGTGTGGCCGAGTCTCATATTTTCAACTGGCCACAAGGGGCCATCTGTTGCCTTATTGGATTATGTGAAATCTCCATTAATCGCTGTAAAATATTGCAATTAGAAATATATTTCAGTTAGAGGGAAATATATTTAAAATACTGAGTGTTGTGTTGGTGTTATTGTAATTAGTTCAACTTCAAAGGTTGGCCTTTTGTTTTCCCTGATAACATCTCCCCTGGGTAGTAAACAACAGCCTTCTTTGACTCATCCAATCAGGCTGTGCCCAATATACATTTACTAGGTACAGTGACCAATTAGGGAGAATTATATTAGCCACACTACAGAAAGGAGGGGGGGGGGGATATAATGCTTTGTGACCAAGCTAACTCGCTCTTTGGTGTGGGAACAGACAGCAGTCACCATGGGCTGACCTGAAGTTAACAGGTAATCTAATATACTTGTATTTTATACTGTACTGTAAATATGGGTGTTGTGGGTAATTTGTAAATACCATGTAAGCCAGGAGACCTACACTGTACATTGTGTTGTAAATACTGTTGGGTGTGTACTTTGTATAGATTATGTAACCCTATTAATAAATGTGTATTGCTGAACGAACTACCTCTTTGTTGTAAGATCTCTCAGATCTAGATATGTATATGTCCATACTACTACAATGATTGAGGTGTATGCACAAAATACAGAACTAGTCAACAACCCTCAGCCCAGAGGGGGGGCGCTCCATGTACATCCCATCACCCTCAGCCCAGAGGGGGGCGCTCCATGTACATCCCATCACCCTCAGCCCAGAGGGGGTGCTCCATGTACATCCCATCACCCTCAGCCCAGAGGGGGCGCTCCATGTACATCCCATCACCCTCAGCCCAGAGGGGGTGCTCCATGTACATCCCATCACCCTCAGCCCAGAGGGGGCGCTCCATGTGCATCCCATCACCCTCATCCTAGAGGGGGGTGCTCCATGTACATCCCATCACCCTCAGTCCAGAGGGGGCGCTCCATGTACATACCATCACCCTCAGTCCAGAGGGGGCGCTCCATGTACATCCCATCACCCTCAGTCCAGAGGGGGCGCTCCATGTACATCCCATCACCCTCAGTCCAGAGGGGGCGCTCCATGTACATCCCATCACCCTCAGCCCAGAGGGGGGCGCTCCATGTACATCCCATCACCCTCAGCCCAGAGGGGAGTGCTCCATGTACATCCCATCACCCTCAGCCCAGAGGGGGCGCTCCATGTACATCCCATCACCCTCAGCCCAGAGGGGGCGCTCCATGAACATCCCATCACCCTCAGCCCAGAGGGGGCGCTCCATGTACATCCCATCACCCTCAGCCTAGAGGGGGCGCTCCATGTACATCCCATCACCCTCAGCCTAGAGGGGGCGCTCCATGTACATCCCATCTCCCTCAGCCCAGAGGGGGCGCTCCATGTACATCCCATCACCCTCAGCCTAGAGGGGGCGCTCCATGTACATCCCATCACCCTCATCCTAGAGGGGGGTGCTCCATGTACATCCCATCACCCTCAGTCCAGAGGGGGCGCTCCATGTACATCCCATCACCCTCAGTCCAGAGGGGGCGCTCCATGTACATCCCATCACCCTCAGCCCAGAGGGGAGTGCTCCATGTACATACCATCACCCTCAGTCCAGAGGGGGCGCTCCAAGTACATCCCATCACCCTCAGTCCAGAGGGGGCGCTCCATGTACATCCCATCACCCTCAGCCTAGAGGGGGGCACTCCATGTACATCCCATCACCCTCAGCCCAGAGGGGAGTGCTCCATGTACATCCCATCACCCTCAGCCCAGAGGGGGGCGCTCCATGTACATCCCATCACCCTCAGCCCAGAGGGGGCGCTCCATGAACATCCCATCACCCTCAGCCTAGAGGGGGCGCTCCATGTACATCCCATCACCCTCAGCCTAGAGGGGGCGCTCCATGTATATCCCATCACCCTCAGCCTAGAGGGGGTGCTCCATGTACATCCCATCTCCCTCAGCCCAGAGGGGGCGCTCCATGTACATCCCATCACCCTCAGCCTAGAGGGGGCGCTCCATGTACATCCCATCACCCTCATCCTAGAGGGGGGTGCTCCATGTACATCCCATCACCCTCAGTCCAGAGGGGGCGCTCCATGTACATCCCATCACCCTCAGTCCAGAGGGGGCGCTCCATGTACATCCCATCACCCTTAGCCCAGAGGGGGGCGCTCCATGTACATCCCATCACCCTCAGCCCAGAGGGGAGTGCTCCATGTACATACCATCACCCTCAGTCCAGAGGGGGCGCTCCAAGTACATCCCATCACCCTCAGTCCAGAGGGGGCGCTCCATGTACATCCCATCACCCTCAGTCCAGAGGGGGCGCTCCATGTACATCCCATCACCCTCAGTCCAGAGGGGGCGCTCCATGTACATCCCATCACCCTCAGCCCAGAGGGGGGGCACTCCATGTACATCCCATCACCCTCAGTGCAGAGGGGGCGCTCCATGTACATCCCATCACCCTCAGCCCAGAGGGGGGGCACTCCATGTACATCCCATCACCCTCAGTGCAGAGGGGGCGCTCCATGTACATCCCATCACCCTCATCCCAGAGGGGGCGCTCCATGTACATCCCATCACCCTCATCCCAGAGGGGGCGCTCCATGTACATCCCATCACCCTCAGCCCAGAGGGGAGTGCTCCATGTACATCCCATCACCCTCAGCCCAGAGGGGGCGCTCCATGTACATCCCATCACCCTCAGCCCAGAGGGGGCGCTCCATGAATATCCCATCTCCCTCAGCCCAGAGGGGGCGCTCCATGTACATCCCATCACCCTCAGCCTAGAGGGGGCGCTCCATGTTCATCCCTTCACCCTCAGCACAGAGGGAGCGCTCCATGTACATCCCATCACCCTCAGCCTAGAGGGGGCGCTCCATGTACATCCCATCACCCTCAGCCCAGAGGGGTCTCTCCATGTACATCCCATCACCCTCAGCCCAGAGGGGGCGCTCCATGTACATCCCATCACCCTCAGCCCAGAGGGGGCGCTCCATGTACATCCCATCACCCTCATCCCAGAGGGGGCGCTCCATGTACATCCCATCACCCTCAGCCCAGAGGGGGCGCTCCATGTACATCCCATCACTCTCAGCCAATAGGATTAGGTGGAGGATTCCTAAACACAAATGTCTGGCTGAATGGAATGTTCCTGTTCTGTTGGGGTCTCTGATGGTCATGGATCTAATTATCGATATATAGATATTTATTGATTGTTAGGACATCACTGTGTAATGATTTGTCTTCTCTTCATTATAAATATTTCTCTTCTTTTATAGGAGATTCTAGGAAGGCGGAAGAAACAAAAACCGGTAAGAATAGTTTATAAAATCTTCCTGGGAACAAGTCAACTTATCTTTTCTTTCTTGTTCATTGAAGAGGCGAAACTAGAACCTTCAGGGCCCGAGGTGTGTTCCCTTAGTACTCAGGGCCCGAGGTGTGTCCCCTTAGTACTCAGGGCCCGAGGTGTGTCCCCTTAGTACTCAGGGCCCGAGGTGTGTCCCCTTAGTACTCAGGGCCCGAGGTGTGTCCCCTTAGTACTCAGGGCCGAGGTGTGTCCCCTTAGTACTCAGGGCCCGAGGTGTGTCCCCTTAGTACTCAGGGCCGAGGTGTGTCCCCTTAGTACTCAGGGCCCGAGGTGTGTCCCCTTAGTACTCAGGGCCGAGGTGTGTCCCCTTAGTACTCAGGGCCCGAGGTGTGTCCCCTTAGTACTCAGGGCCCGAGGTGTGTCCCCTTAGTACTCAGGGCCCGAGGTGTGTCCCCTTAGTACTCAGGGCCGAGGTGTGTCCCCTTAGTACTCAGGGCCCGAGGTGTGTCCCCTTAGTACTCAGGGCCGAGGTGTGTCCCCTTAGTACTCAGGGCCCGAGGTGTGTCCCCTTAGTACTCAGGGCCCGAGGTGTGTCCCCTTAGTACTCAGGGCCGAGGTGTGTCCCCTTAGTACTCAGGGCCCGAGGTGTGTCCCCTTAGTACTCAGGGCCGAGGTGTGTCCCCTTAGTACTCAGGGCCCGAGGTGTGTCCCCTTAGTACTCAGGGCCGAGGTGTGTCCCCTTAGTACTCAGGGCCCGAGGTGTGTCCCCTTAGTACTCAGGGCCGAGGTGTGTCCCCTTAGTACTCAGGGCCGAGGTGTGTCCCCTTAGTACTCAGGGCCGAGGTGTGTCCCCTTAGTACTCAGGGCCCGAGGTGTGTCCCCTTAGTACTCAGGGCCCGAGGTGTGTCCCCTTAGTACTCAGGGCCCGAGGTGTGTCCCCTTAGTACTCAGGGCCGAGGTGTGTCCCCTTAGTACTCAGGGCCGAGGTGTGTCCCCTTAGTACTCAGGGCCGAGGTGTGTCCCCTTAGTACTCAGGGCCGAGGTGTGTCCCCTTAGTACTCAGGGCCCGAGGTGTGTCCCCTTAGTACTCAGGGCCCGAGGTGTGTCCCCTTAGTACTCAGGGCCGAGGTGTGTCCCCTTAGTACTCAGGGCCCGAGGTGTGTCCCCTTAGTACTCAGGGTCGAGGTGTGTCCCCTTAGTACTCAGGGTCGAGGTGTGTCCCCTTAGTACTCAGGGCCAAGGTGTGTCCCCTTAGTACTCAGGGCCCGAGGTGTGTCCCCTTAGTACTCCGGGCCCGAGGTGTGTCCCCTTAGTACTCAGGGCCCGAGGTGTGTCCCCTTAGTACTCAGGGCCCGAGGTGTGTCCCCTTAGTACTCAGGGCCGAGGTGTGTCCCCTTAGTACTCAGGGCCGAGGTGTGTCCCCTTAGTACTCAGGGCCGAGGTGTGTCCCCTTAGTACTCAGGGCCCGAGGTGTGTCCCCTTAGTACTCAGGGCCGAGGTGTGTCCCCTTAGTACTCAGGGCCGAGGTGTGTCCCCTTAGTACTCAGGGCAGAGGTGTGTCCCCTTAGTACTCAGGACCCGAGGTATGTCCCCTTAGTACTCAGGGCCCGAGGAGTGTCCCCTTAGTACTCAGGGCCCGAGGTGTGTCCCCTTAGTACTCAGGGCCGAGGTGTGTCCCCTTAGTACTCAGGACCCGAGGTATGTCCCCTTAGTACTCAGGGCCCGAGGTGTGTCCCCTTAGTACTCAGGGCCCGAGGTGTGTCCCCTTAGTACTCAGGGCCGAGGTGTGTCCCCTTAGTACTCAGGGCCCGAGGTGTGTCCCCTTAGTACTCAGGGCCCGAGGTGTGTCCCCTTAGTACTCAGGACCCGAGGTGTGTCCCCTTAGTACTCAGGACCCGAGGTGTGTCCCCTTAGTACTCAGGGCCGAGGTGTGTCCCCTTAGTACTCAGGGCCGAGGTGTGTCCCCTTAGTACTCAGGGCCGAGGTGTGTCCCCTTAGTACTCAGGGCCGAGGTGTGTCCCCTTAGTACTCAGGGCCGAGGTGTGTCCCCTTAGTACTCAGGGCCGAGGTGTGTCCCCTTAATACTCAGGGCCCGAGGTGTGTCCCCTTAGTACTCAGGGCCGGGTCACACCATAAAAACGCAGTCCGGATGCATTCCAGATGCTTTTCTGCATGCACGTTTCTGGTGCATTTTTGATGCGTTCCAGTGCAATTTTTCCCCTTTTTTTTCTTACCCTTAAATAAGGATATGTGCGTTCCAATGCGTTTTTGGTGCTTTGCGATGCGTTCCAGTACAGTCCAGTGCAGGAAAAATGCAGCATGTTCTATTGTTTTTCTGGAACTGCAAGCACTGGTGTGAACGATGCCATTGGAAACCATATAACCGACTTTCCATGCGTTTTTGATGCAGAAAACCCCTCACTGGACTGCATGTGGTGTGAACTGGTCCTTAGAGCTCACAAGCAGCTTTTTCTTCCCCTCTCCAGTCATGTGACATGACAAGGGTAGAGAGAATAAGAAGAGCAGTGCGCCCTCTTCTGGAGGGAGAAGAAAAGGGTGAATCCTCTTCTTGTGAATGGAGTGAATCACTTCTGTCAGTGAGAAGAGGTACAAGTGGCTGAGTCCCCAGCACATCCCCCCCTTAACACGCCGCCTGGTGTAGGTGCCCACTCAGCCCCTCCCTCCTCCCATGCCCTCCCTAGATCCCTCCACACACACAGACTTCACAGCCCGGACTAGGATCCTACAACCGAGCCGCGGGTGACAAGTGCCTCCCTGTTACCTGCACTTCCTGGAAGTGGACAGAGGTGGCAGCAGAGCGGCGGTGAACCCTGGAAAGTGGTGAAAAGACCAGATGGTTATCGCTGCGCTTGAAAACAGTAGGTGAAAAAGAAAAAAGGGAAAAATTTGAAATAAATCAAATAAATAAAGCTGCCAGCACCAAAAAGCTCTACATACAAACTCAAATCTGTGGAAAACATAGGGTGGGTGCAGCGCTAATAACAGTGTGAAGAAAAAAAACACAAAAATTTTAAGTTTGAATCAAATATTTAGAAGTGGTGAAAAACCTGAGATAATGAAAAGGGAAAACTAAAGCAGAGTCCCAATATAAAATGTGAAAAAAAAAAATAAGATATGATGTTATATAAATAGTGAGCCTAATTGAACAATATAAACTCTATAGATGGCAAATGACATGTGGAAGTACCAAATATTGTACTAAATAGTCCAAAAAGTATAAATGGTGAAATCCACAAACATTGCTCAGATGAATGAAAACAAGAATCCGTGAAAAATCACATAAACTTAACAGTGAAATAAACACAGAAAATGGTGAAAGAAATAGATATAAATTATTGAAGCTTAACCAAAGTCCCAATAATAAAAAACAGTGATTCAGAAGATGTGGGTATGAAGACACAATGTCGGCACGAAGCTGTGAAGAAAAAAGCCCCTCCTCCAAACAGGCTTTACACCCGAAGTGAGTATGTAGTCTCCTTACCCGCAGAAATGACCACAACAGCGGTCTCACCGAGCTCAGGGAATTCGGTCTCCCAAAAACCTAATAATGAATGTCCCCAACTCCTTGATCCTTATCACTAGAAGACATAAACAAAAATTGCGCCCATAGTGCAGTATTGAAAAGAATAATTTATTGAACTCAAATAAATTGCACTTACGACATGAAGCTGGTAAACGTGCGGTGTGTCAATACATAATATAGTGGCGTCTCCTCGGGCTTCCTCTGCCTGCTGCTTGCTATACCATCAATCTCTGTAGAGACAAAACGTGATGACGTCAGTATCACAGGTCCAACCTACGCGTTTCGTCACAATAGGACATCGTCGGGGGATTGGCTGCTGTGTTCTCTACGGAGATTGATGGCATAGCAAGCAGCAGGAAGAGGGAGCAAGTGGAGACACTGCTATATTATGTATTGACACACCGCACGTTTATCAGCTTCATGTCGTAAGTGCAATTTATTTAAGTTCAATAAATTATTCTTTTCAATGCTGCACTATGGGTGCAATTTTTGTTTATGTATTGGAGTGATAAGGATCCAGGAGTTGGGGACATTCATTATTAGGTTTTTGGGAGACCGAAGAAGTTTGATGGAAGAACATCCTGTAGCTTCTACTAGTGATAATTCTATTCTACACTCCCTTAGATTTCCTAAGACTTTACAAACATGTTGGCGCACACCCTCCTCCACCCTCCTCCACCCTCCTCCACCCTCCTCCACCTTCCTCCACCCTCCTCCACCCTCCTCCACCTTCCTCCACCTTCCTCCACCCTCCTCCACCCTCCTCCTCCTCCACCCTCCTCCACCCTCCTCCAAGACAACCTGAGCAGAGATGGGGAAACTCCTGATAAACTATTCACACCTAACCCTAGTTATGAGGACCAACCTGCCTCCCCCATTCCTGCCACAGCTGAACTGACAACAGCTAGAAAGGAGATGGCTGATTGATAACTGCAGCTTGTTACAGTGCTGAGCGCTTTCCTGAGACAAGCAGCGGCAAGAGGAGTTTGGGGGGGGGTTATTCTCTGCATTCCTCTTGCCACTGCTTGTCTCAGGAAAGCGTTCAACACTGTAACAAGCTGCAGTTATCAATCGGCCATCTCCTTTCTAGCTGTTGTCAGTTCAGCCGCGGCGAGGGGGGGGGTGGGGGGGAACAGGTCGGTACTCATAAGGGATAGAAAGCACCTAGCAATATGGGACAAATACTACATGTATTTTATATGTACTCTATCCTATAGGGGGCAGAACTATGAAAAGATTATAATGATAGATCTTTAGGGTTCTATTTCCAAACCAGATTCAATATTTATAATGCAGAATCTTTCTTTCAAGATTCCGCACAATGCAGGTAATAACTATTCACAAAGCCGACAATTCCACCTCCCTGCTTCCCAAAATATTGGCGCCTTAAAGTGAGCCCATTCTTTCCTATGCGATGCAAACCAACAAGTTCCCTTAATCCCCCTCCTTTTCCTCAGCAGCACATACTTTCCTCCCCTCCCCCGCTCAGTGCCCAGCAGCAGGAGAAGCCATGTGACAGCTCTGGTACATGCTGATTGGCCCAGCACTGTCACATGGGGTGAGTGACATGTTCCTCCATACCTGGAAGTACAGGTTGTCTTCAGCCCCTGGTGGGGAGTGAAGTAAAGGTGAGTATGTGTGGTGGGGGAGGAGGGGATTGAAGAGAAGATGAGTATGGTATGTGACATCAGACAGGTCATGGCTGGCTCGCCAATAATAACAATGTTCTTCCCTCCACATCACCAGAGAAGTTCCAAATACAGGAGATTAATGTGTGACGGAGCGCCCCCGGGTGGGTGAGGAGGTGACTCTTGTAGCGTACATTGAAGAATGTCAGGCAGACAGTGCGGAGTTCACCTGGTATACAGGAATGTTTCCTATTGATGGAGAAATAGTGAACAGACAGAACGGCACCGACTGTACATCCACCATCACCTTCACACCGGAGGACTCAGACTGTCCAATCAAATTGGACATGACTTATAATTATCAGACTGCAGAGGAATCCTTCACACTGCCACTGGTGTGAGGAGGAGATCTGAGGAGGGACTTATATCTTCTCATTAATGGCGGTCATCTGACCATATGAGGAGGAGATCGGAGGAGGGACTCATCTTCCTATTATCTGGTTGGGTGAGCGTTGTCTGGGTGGGGGATGGACATCTACCTCTGGACTTGGCATCAGCTGCTCAGAGACAAGTCAGATCTCCGGCTCTGTGTACTTCTATATTAGTGACAGTATTGAAGCCAGAGGATCAGTATGACAGAATGAGGAGTCATTGGATCTCTCCGGGGATCTGATGGATATTCAGTGAGGACATCTTCTGTATCGTTATTGTGACACTTCAGTGTAATGACCGGATTACATTTTATATCACTTCTATACATATGAAAACTTTCTCTGCTGATTATCTGAGTGTCAGAGAATTTGGCTGAATGGTGAAATCAGGCTGTAAGAGTTTCCTCCCCCAGGAGCCCCACAGTCAGGACACCCCATAATGTATATAGAGCTCAGCCCCTCCCACACATTATATAATGTATATAGAGCTCAGCTCCTCCCACACATTATATAATGTATATAGAGCTCAGCTCCTCCCACACATTATATAATGTATATAGAGCTCAGCTCCTCCCACACATTATATAATGTATATATGTTTTTTCCATAAGACCTCACAGATCGAATAAACTCTTTTATACCTCTATTAGTGCCTGTGCATTGCTGGTATGTTTAATATCTATATATCTATGTAGCCAGGGTCGGCTATTATGCTACCATTTAGAGACGTTTTTCTGTGTTGTTAATATTGGGTTGGCTCCCTCTAGTGATTAAAACAAAAGAATCTGTTGCTCTAAAAGATGTACAATAAATAAAGAAAAAGCTGCTGACACTAAATTATTGCTGGACACAATAACAAAAAATAAAATAAAAAGCGTAGCGCTAAAATAATAAACAATAAAGTCCATCAATAATAAAAAATGAGAAGTCGATCGAATCCGAATCTTCATCCAACAATCAGAAAGAGCCGTCAGTGTGTAGGGTGCACACAAAGTAAGTATTAGTAAATGGCCCAGCAATCCCTTTGCATCGATCGATCCACTCAGCTAGCAGTTAAGCCCATTCCTCTTTCAATGTTCAGATCATTTAAATTTCCACGGACAGCTCAGCCATCCACATATGTATATGAAGAAATAAAAATGCTCATTGCGCAGACAACCGAAATTGGAATTTATTATAAGTAAAAAGAGGCTGGTAAACTCACAATAAGGGACAACCAAGCATGTGGAAACATAACAGTGTCAAAGATGGCCGCCGCGTCTCCAATCAGCGCCCCACGTCACACGTCCTAGGCTCCACCCGACGTTTCAACATAAAAATGCATCACCAGGGGCGATAACGCATTTTTATTTCTTCATATACATATGTGGATGGCTGAGCTGTCCGTGGAAATTTAAATGATCTGAGCATTGAAAGAGGAATAGGCTTAACTGCTAGCTGAGTGGATCGATCGATGCAAAGGGATTGCTGGGCCATTTACCAATACTTACTTTGTGTGTCCCCTACACACTGACATTAGGGGTCAGTCGATTTGGGTGTTGGTGGTGACTATTCTATCCGCTCTTTCTGGTTGTTGGATGAAGATTCAGATTTGATCGACTTCTCAGTTTTTTATTATTGATGGACTTTATTGTTTAATATTTTAGCGCTGCACTTTTTATTTTATCCCTCTAGTGATTGCTGGACTCTATGTGTGAATTTCCTTTCTTCCTGTGTGAGGATGTAGAGCAAAGCATCATGGGACATGTAGTTCAGAATGCTGAAGTGACTCTGCCAGCCAGCAGGACTGATGTGAACTACAAGGAACAGAATGCTGAGTGAACAGAACAGACTGCTGGGAGAGGATATAAAAGGGGCGTGGCCTAGATCAGCCTCTCTGGACACCGTTATGACTCCGCCAGCAGGAGGTCTGTATGACAGGGGAGTTTGCTGACGATTTGTGGCCTATACAGCGGGGAGCCGGACAGCTACACCCAGAGGGATCTCTGCGGAGGGCATCGCTTCTTCAGTGCAGTGGACCAGAGGGATCTCTGCGGAGGGCATCGCTTCTTCAGTGCAGTGGACCGGAGGGTGTTCCGGGTCATCCAGAGGCGCCTGCAATTCAGATTCCAGTGAGCTGCAGCCGCCATTATCCGGAGTAAAGACACAGAGAGAGAGAGTTCCGGCTGGAGTCTTCTCATCATCTGCACCGTTATCTAATACATCTGAGATTTGGAGTGGTGAGTGGGCAAAGCCCAGGTTATAGTTAAGGACAATGCTGTTTACCATCACCCACACAGTTTAGCTGTCCCACAGAAGTTAAATCCTACTTCATAACAGCAAGCAGATGCCTATGCTCAGTATACATTACTACTTTCAGTTACCACCTCAGATGACATCTTGTGGATCATAATAGAAGGAAGTTCTAATACTACCAGGATAAATTACAGCTTTGTTCACTTTGCTATACCTTGTCATTTTGGATTACTTTATTTACAACATAAGGAGGCTAGCTGAAGACATCTGGATTTCAAGGAAAACCTTTTTCACCCTTTTATCATCTTTTTCCCTCATCTGCCTTTATTGCATTGAACAGCTAAAGGGAGCCGTCCTATTGAATATTAAAGTAAAAAAGAGAGCAAAATGCGGGACTTTAAATGAGGCACACGGGAGCAAAAACGGAAAATTGTATACTCACCTTTCCGTAATTTTCCTTTCCTGGTGCATCTTCATGGCAGCATACATATGGGTTGTGACCCTGCCCCCACAACCTGATAGGACTGGTTAACTATAAATCAAAGACAGACCCGGCTCACAGCATTCTCTGTAACTCTCACCATTTGGGTGGGTATCTGTGTGCTGCCATGAAGATGCACCAGGAAAGGAAAATTACGGAAAGGTGAGTATACAATTTTCTCCGTTTTCCTGGTGCATCATGGCAGCATACATATGGGGACTAACTCGCCATACGGGAGGGTGCAAGAAAAATGTTGTAATCATCAGTAGCGCAAGTATGCACCATGAATTTTTCCCAAATTTTACTGTCGTGAGCCGGGTTCAACTATAAAAGTGTAATGAAGGTGTCCTGGGAGGACCATATTGCTGACTTGCAAATAACCTCAGGAGACACTCAGCGCTGAGCTGTCCACAGAGCTGGCACTGCCCTAGTTAAATGTGCTTTTAAGACCTCCAAAACAGGAAGGCCTTGATGAGTAGGCTCTTTTAATTGTTTGAACAATCTAGGAGTTGACTGAACGTGTTGATGCTGACTGACCTTTCCTTAACCACTTCAGCCCCGGAAGGATTTACCCCCTTCCTGACCAGAGCACTTTTTCCAATTTGGCACTGCGTCGCTTTAACTGCTAATTGCGCAGTCATGCAATGGTGTACCCAAACGAAATTTGTGTCCTTTTCTTCCCACAAATAGAGCTTTCTTTTGATGTTATTTGATCACCTCTGCCGTTTTTATTTTTTGCGCTATACACGCAAAAAGACCGAAAATTTTGAAAAAAAATGATATTTTCTACTTTTTGTTCTAAAAAAAATCCAATAAACTCAATTTTAGTCATACATTTAGGCCAAAATGTATTTGGCCACATGTCTTTGGTAAAAAAAATGTCAATAAGTGTATATTTATTGGTTTGCGCAAAAGTTATAGCGTCTAAAACTAGGGTACATTTTATGGAATTTACACAGCCTTTAATTTATGACTGCCTATGTCATTTCTTGAGGTGCTAAAATGGCAGGGCAGTACAAAACCCCCCCAAATGACCCCATTTTGGAAAGTAGACACCCCAAGGAAATTGCTGAGAGGCATGTTGAACCCATTGAATATTTTTTTTTTTTGTCCCAAGTGATTGAATAATGACAAAAAAAAAAAAAAATTTACAAAAAGTTGTCACTAAATGATATATTGCTCACACAGGCCATGGGCATATGTGGAATTGCACCCCAAAATACATTCAGCTGCTTCTCCTGAGTACGGGGATACCACATGTGTGGGACTTTTTGGGAGCCTAGCCGCGTACGGGGCCCCGAAAACCAATCACTGCCTTCAGGATTTCTAAGGGCGTACATTTTTGATTTTACTCCTCACTACCTATCACAGTTTTGAAGGCCATAAAATGCCCAGATGGCATAAAACCCCCCCAAATAACCCCATTTTGGAAAGTAGACACCCCAAGCTATTTGCTTTGAGGCATGTTGAGTCCATGGAATGTTTTATATTTTGACACAAGTTGCGGGAAAGTGACAAACTTTTTTTTTTTTTTTGCACAAAGTTGTCACTAAATGATATATTGCTCACACAGGCCATGGGCATATGTGGAATTGCACCCCAAAATACATTTAGCTACTTCTCCTGAGTATGGGGATACCACATGTGTGGGACTTTTTGGGAGCCTAGCTGTGCACGGGACCCCGAAAACCAATCACCGCCTTCAGGATTTCTAAGGGTGTAAATTTTTGATTTCACTCTTCACTGCCTATCACAGTTTCGGAGGCCATGGAATGCCCAGGTGGCACAAACACCCCCCCAAATGACCCCATTTTGGAAAGTAGACACCCCAAGCTGAGAGGCATGGTGAGTATTTTGCAGCTCTCACTTGTTTTTGGAAATAAAGAAAGACAAGAAAAAAACATTTTTTTTTTCTTTTTTCAATTTTTAAAACTGTGACAAAAAGTGAGGTCTGCAAAATACCGTATTTATCGGCGTATAACACGCGCCGGCGTATAACACGCACCCCAAGTTTAGGAGGGAATTTTAAGGAAAATAACTTTTAAGAAGGAAGTTTAAGGAAAAAAAAACTTACATTTAAATGCCCATAAATGCAGCGTTATCGGTGTCCATCTGCAGCCTTGTCAGTGCAGCTTTGCCCCAGTGCAGCCATGTCCCCCGTGGTCAGTGCAGCCATGTCCCCAGTGGTCAGTGCAGCCTTGTCCCCAGTGGTCAGTGCAGCCATGTCCCCAGTGCAGCCATGTCCCCAGTGGTCAGTGCAGCCATGTCCCCAGTGGTCAGTGCAGCCATGTCCCCAGTGGTCAGTGCAGCCTTGTCCCCAGTGCAGCCATGTCCCCAGTGGTCAGTGCAGCCATGTCCCCAGTGGTCAGTGCAGCCATGTCCCCAGTGGTCAGTGCAGCCATGTCCCCAGTGCAGCCATGTCCCCAGTGGTCAGTGCAGCCATGTCCCCAGTGCAGCCATGTCCCCGGTGGTCAGTGCAGCCTTGTCCCCAGTGCAGCCATGTCCCCAGTGGTCAGTGCAGCCTTGTCCCCAGTGCAGCCATGTCCCCAGTGGTCAGTGCAGCCTTGTCCCCAGTGGTCAGTGCAGCCATGTCCCCAGTGGTCAGTGCAGCCATGTCCCCAGTGGTCAGTGCAGCCATGTCCCCAGTGGTCAGTGCAGCAATGTCCCCAGTGGTCAGTGCAGCAATGTCCCCAGTGGTCAGTGCAGCAATGTCCCCAGTGGTCAGTGCAGCAATGTCCCCAGTGGTCAGTGCAGCAATGTCCCCAGTGGTCAGTGCAGCAATGTCCCCAGTGGTCAGTGCAGCAATGTCCCCAGTGGTCAGTGCAGCAATGTCCCCAGTGGTCAGTGCAGCCATGTCCCCAGTGGTCAGTGCAGCCTTGTCCCCAGTGCAGCCATGTCCCCAGTGGTCAGTGCAGCCATGTCCCCAGCGCAGCCATGTCCCCAGCGCAGCCATGTCCCCAGCGCAGCCTTGTCCCCAACATACACCGCCACCGACATACACAAGTTACACTGTGTATTTTTAAATATGGCGCCGCGGAGTTCGGAGGGACTCGGGGGCGCTCGTTCAGCTGAACGAGCGCCGCCGAGAACACAGTGACTGGGCGGAGCCGAGATACACATAGCCGAGGGTTCTCGGCTATTCTCGGCGCCGTTCACAGTCATGCCCAGTCCCTATGATGGACATAACAGAGGTCCAATGGCGGGACTGTGAACGGTGCCGAAAAGAGCCGAGAACCCTCGGCTATGTGTATCTCGGCTCCGCCCAGTCACTGTGTTCTCGGCGGCGCTCGTTCAGCTGAACGAGCGCCCCCGAGTCCCTCCGAACTCCGCGGCGCCATATTTAAAAATACACGCTATGTGAATGTCGGCGGCGATCGCTCCGATAGTTCACAAAATAGCGGGGATCGAGGTATAACACGCACCCACGATTTTCCCCTGATTTTAAGGGGAAAAAAGTGCGTGTTATACGTCGATAAATATGGTACTCACTATACCTCTCAGCAAATAGCTTGGGGTGTCTACTTTCCAAAATGGGGTCAATGGGGTTTTTTTTTGCCACCTGGGCATTCCATGGCCTCCGAAACTGTGATAGGCAGTGAAGAGTGAAATCAAAAATTTACGGCCTTAGAAAGCCTGAAGGCAGTGCTTGGTTTTCGGGGTCCCGTGCGCGGCTAGGCTCCCAAAAATTCTTTCACATATTCCCATGGCATGTTTGAGCAATATATCATTTAGTGACAACTTTGCGCAAAAAAAAATAAAAAAAATAAAAAAATTGTCTCGTTCCCGCAACTTGTGTCACAATATAAAATATTCCATGGACTCGACATGACTCTCAGCAAATAGCTTGGGGTGTCTACTTTCCAAAATGGGGTCATTTGGGGGGGGTTTGAACTGTCCTGGCATTTTATGCACAACATTTAGAAGCTTATGTCACACATCACCCACTCTTCTAACCACTTGAAGACAAAGCCCTTTCTGACACTTTTTGATTACATAAAAAAAATTTTTTTTTTTTGCAAGAAAATTACTTTGAACCCCCAAACATTATATATTTTCTTTAAAGCAAATGCCCTACAGATTAAAATGGTGGGTGTTTCATTTTTTTTTTCATATAGTATTTGCGCAGCGATTTTTCAAACGCATTTTTTGGGGAAAAAACACACTTTTTTAAATTTTAATGCACTAAAACACATTATATTGCCCAAATGTTTGATGAAATAAAAAAGATGATCTTAGGCCGAGTACATGGATACCAAACATGACATGCTTTAAAATTGCGCACAAACGTGCAGTGGCGACAAACTAAATACATTTTTAAAAGCCTTTAAAAGCCTTTACAGGTTACCACTTTAGATTTACAGAGGAGGTCTACTGCTAAAATTACTGCCCTCGATCTGACCTTTGCGGTGATACCTCACATGCATGGTGCAATTGCTTTTTACATTTGACGCCAGACCGACGCTTGCGTTCGCCTTAGTGCGAGAGCAGGGGGGACAGGGGTGCTTTTTTTTTTTTTTTTTTTCTTTATTATTTTTTTTTTTTTATCTTATTTTTAAACTGTTCCTTTCATTTTTTTTTTTAAATCATTTTTATTGTTATCTCAGGGAATGTAAATATCTCCTATGATAGCAATAGGTAGTGACAGGTACTCTTTTTTGAAAAAATTGGGGTCTATTAGACCCTAGATTTCTCCTCTGCCCTCAAAGCATCTGACCACACCAAGATCGGTGTGATAAAATGCTTTCCCAATTTCCCAATGGCGCTGTTTACATCCGGCGAAATCTAAGTCATAAAATGCTCGTAGCTTCCGGTTTCTTAGGCCATAGAGATGTTTGGAGCCACTCTGGTCTCTGATCAGCTCTATGGTCAGCTGGCTGAATCACCGGCTGCATTCTCAGGTTCCCTGTTGAGACAGGAGAGCCAGAGAAAAACACGGAAGACGGTGGGGGGGGGGGCATTCCCTCCCACTGCTTGTAAAAGCAGTCTAGAGGCTAATTAGCAGCTAGGATTGCTTTTACATGAAAGCCGACCGCTGGCTGAAAAGAATGATACCAAGATGATACCTGAACCTGCAGGCATCATTCTGGTATAACCACTCAAAGTCGTGAATGGCGTACCTGAAGACAAAAAAATGGTTAACAATAAAGCACAGTAAATGGTAAAGTATAAAAAATTGCATACCTGAAAAACAAACATGATAAAACATAATAACAATAAAACATTGCAGAATAGAATACAGTAAAAAAGAGCAGAACAATAGAGAGAGAGAATAGAGAGAGAGAATAGAGAGAGAGAGAGAACAATAAAACGACAACTATTATTTTTTATTTTATATTTTTGTATGTGTTTTTTTTTTTTTTTTTTACACTTTTTTTTGTAACTGTAACTTTTATAACTGTAACGGTTCCAGGTTCGGGTCTCTCAAAATGCGATGGCATCTTGGGAGACCCTGTGAAAGTGCGGCTAGTCTGTGCAATGCTGTACCCTACGCTAACACTCAACTAGTGCATAGTAGCGTTCAAAACATTCACCAATGCAAAGACCAGGATTGTCAGGACAGGAGGGACAATAATAGCGGGTGTCACGCCTATATCCGCGCTTGCTGCAGACACGACATCTTTTTTGGGGGGGTTCGTTGGGTAGGGGTACTCGGGAGGACATAAAGAAAATGCCTCTCATGTAGCCGACTGCATTTGGTTGGGGATGTGAATGGGGGAAGTACGGGCGCTGCAGAAGCGGTGGGTTCCCAATTAGGATTGGCGAATGCAGCAGGAAGGGCACTATGGGCACGACGGGCCTGTGTTTGTCTTTTTGGTGGCAGCGGGACACTACTTGTGCTTGCCACCTCACCAGCTTGAACTGCACTTATGGGACTCGCCACGTCACCAAGTGTTACTGCAGTGCTGGTTTGACTACGACCGGGGTGTACTAGGCCGCTGGTGCTTGCCAGTTCACCAAAACGCTACCAAAAAAACTGTTAGCGATCGCAGGGATCAGGCCTGACTCTGCGAATGCTGCAGTTATGCGTTTAGTGTTTTGTAAGTGACAGTGATCGATCGATACTGCACTTGGGTGGGCTGGGCCGGGCGGAGGGGCAAAACGCAGGTGCTAGCAGGTATCTGGGCTGATCCCGCTAACACTGCGTTTTTGGGAACCCTAAATTGCTGGGGACGCTAATATAGATCTGATCGGATCAGATATTGATCCGTTCAGATACTATACCACTAAGGGAGGCGTATGCTGCATGCGTGGGTGTTAGCGCTACTGGCGCTAAATCTGACGCTGCCTGGGACGACGCATATCACCGCCGGGCGATCAGGGGGCTAAACCTTTATTCGGTAATAAACGGCGGGTGCCCTGACACTATAAAAATAAACGTACTAACCAGCGTCACCCGTAACGGTTATACGGTGATCAGGGGTGAAAGGGTTAACTAGGGGGCAATCAAGGGGTTAAAACATTTATTGGGTAGTATATGAGGGTCCCTGACGCTATAAAACGCTGACGGCGAACCTCAATATTTACGTCCCTAACTAGTGTCACCAGCGACACTAATACAGCAATCAGAAAAATGATCGCTTAGCGACACTGGTGACGGGGGGTGATCAAGGGGTTAAAACTTTATTAGGGGGGGTTAGGGGGGTATCCTAGACCTACAGGGGGGGTAATACTCACTGTCCTACCACTTCTAACTGTCACAAACTGACACCTAGCAGTAATCAGAAAACAAAACAAAAAATACTGCTTGGTGTCAGTTTGTGACAGGGGGGGGATCGGGGGGGGGTGATGGGGGGGGGATCGAGGGGCGATCGGGGGGGAGGGGTCGGGGGTGTAAAGTATGCCTGGCATGTTCTACTGTGTGTGTGTGTTGTGCACTCACATGTCTTCTCTCCTCGGCGCTGGAATGGAAACTGCCAAAGCCGAGGAGAGATGACATCACATCCTCTGCCTGTGTGAAACTACACACAGGCAGAGGAGGATTCCCATTGGCTGGGAGCGATCGCGAGGGGGGGGCCACGATCGGATGGTCTCCCCCTCGCTTCTCAACGCTCCCAGTCACAAGCCGACCGCCGCTGGCACCAGGGGGGGTCCGATCGGACCCCCCTGCCCGCGGGAGGCAGATCACGTATGGGTACGTGATTCTGCCTGCCCGTGCCATTCTGCCGCAGTATATCTGCGTTAGGCGGTCGGCAATTGGTTAAGCCATGCTGGAACCAAGTACATATTTCAGCTTTCCTGAATGAAAGGGTAGCTGCCAAGCAGGTCACCAGCGTTAGCTCAACCTACAGGGGATGTGGTTCCCACTCAACCCAGAGCTACAGCTACAGTGTACAAAGTTATACAGAGCAGACCTCTGAAGCAGCTCTCTGTGACAGCTCCGGCCACCCGGCCATCCATCCTGGACCCTTAGATTCGTCCTTATCCCCTTGCAGCGGCCACCAGCCCCCTCACTGACCCACATCCTAGGGCCACATCCAGACAACCGGCCGGCCGCTTAGGACACTTGCGTCCCCGGCCAGCTCCTCTGGTTAGCGGTATCTCATCACCGCCTCGTCTTCACTCCCCGATCATCCGACCACCAGCTCCGGCATCCGATCACCCATCTGTGTTTCCGCGGACCCATTGCTGACCCCCCCTGCAGCGTCACCCGGCCCCCCCCACCGACCTTCCGAGGCTGCGCTCGGCACCAGGCCGGCCGCTCAGGATCCTCCGCGGCCCGATCTAGCTCCAGCTGTCAGCGCGGCAGGACATCTCTGCCAACCCCACACTCCAGCCTCTGTCACCGGCCTCCCAGCTCCGGCATCAAGCACTCATCCTCGGATCCAGACTCAGCCCGCCCTCCCCTCCAGCAGCACACCAGGACCCCCTCCCTCTCCGACCCTCCGGCCGCTCAGGAGACCCGCGGCTCCGGCCTAGATCCAGCTGACCACCCGGCACTTCACTGCCGCTCCTCACACCTACCGCCAGGTAGCTTGTTCGGCGGACCCGTGACACCCCTCCCACCAGCCTAGCCACACCGGAGCTACTCGCCGACTCCAGCTGAAGGGCCCGGGATACAACGCTAGGACAGCTCCTGGCTCGGGCCTAGCCGGCGGCCATCTTACTACTCCTATTGCCGGCCAGTCCACTGCTCGGGCCTAGTCGGCAACCATCTTGCTACACCTAGGCTAACGAATACAGCTTCTGGGCCTCCCTCCTGAGGCCGCAAGCACCCCGGCCGCATCACCGCCCCCCCCTGACTGGACCCTCCTCCCACTGCCCCTGCCCCCCCGGACCCCTCCGCAGCCGCGGTCTAGCCACCCCGCTCCAGCCGCTAGGTCAGTGGGGCAGACCACGGCTGCGGCCCAGCTCCGGCAGCCGCCCCCCCTCCCACTCTCGTCCACAGAGCCTGTTGCCCCTTCACACCTAGAACACCCCCCCTCTACTGGACCTCACCACAGAGGGCACTGGTGACTGTGATTCACCTGAGGCCAATCCACCGCAGATCGCCCTAGACGCAGCCACCGAACCACCGACCATCCTACAGGTAAGCACTGAGGTCACTAGCTGTTTGATCCAGGGGTCTAGCCCGATTGCCCCTCGGGGGGTCAGGAAGGAATTTTTCCTCTGCTGCGCATTGGCTACTGCAGCGGAGGTTTTTTCGCCTTCCTCTGGATCAACAAGGAGGGTGGTAGGCACACCACCTCCGCCAGGACCTCCGCACCACATCAACCCATCACCCACACCACTCCAGGAGCAGTGGTGACCATCTGATCCTTTCATCCTCCAGCAAGTTCGTTATCGCTACATCAGTATCATCATCAACATTGGATTAACCTTCCTTCAACAACACCGCCTCATCATGTGCAACTTCAAATACACAGCAGACGCCCTTCACAGGCTAAGAAACGCTGCCTCAATTTTGCCAACCGCCACGCAAAAAAGACTGAAAAAAGAACAATTACTAAGGACCAAGCAACAATCAACCATCAGAAACAGCGAGACATCGATCCAACCACAACAACTAGCATGCGCCATGATCAATACCAGATCTGCAGTCAAGCACAGGCTGGAAATTTACGACTTTATCATCGAAAACAACATTGACTGCCTCTTCATTACAGAAAGCTGGCTAACACCATCCTAACTGAACTGGTCCCCGAAAACTACAGTATCCTAACTGAGCACAGAATAGGAAAAAAAGGAGGAGGCCTAGCGGTAATTTTCAAATCCCACCTTGGGTTTACCAAACCAACTTTACAGAACTCAGTGCCTTTCATGGAAACTCTCTCACTGCATCTTCAAACAACACCTCAAGACACCATTCACATACTACTATGCTACAGACCACCAGGACCAAAGACCAATCTCCTTACTCCACTCACCGAATTCTTCTCAACACACACCCTGAAAACCAAAAACTTGCTGGTACTTGGGGATTTTAACCTTTGGGCAAACTCTGCCCAAGACTGTATCGCAACCGCCTGCGTCAACCAATTGGAAGAACTGGGCCTGCAACAACTTATAAATGCTCCCACACACGGTTCAGGACACACTCTAGACCTCATCTTCAAACAGAATATGGACATCAACATACTCGACAACACTCCACTACCGTGGACGGACCACCACGCTATCAAATTCAAAATCACCATCAACACCACCTCCCAAAAACAGAAGCGGGCAACAACAACAAACTGGAATAGATCCCAGAAGAAACTACACTCCGAACTCTTTAAAACTACACTATCAAACAAAATACTTCTGCTAAATGCAAACCTCTCAACGGAACAAACACTCAACTCCCTAAACAAGGTATTAACACAAACAGCAGACTCAGTGGCGCCAAAACGCAGAACACCCATCCGTGTTAAAAACTCGAGATGGTTTAATGCCACTCTCACCCTACTCAAGCAGGAACGTAGAAGAGCTAAAGGAGCCTGGAGAAGAAATCCCACCAAGGAAAACCGTACCAACTACAAAGAACTTACTGTGAAATACCACAAGGCAATCTTCAAAGCCAAAAAAGAACATTTCTCGGACACCATCTCAACTGCCCTAAACCGTCCGCGAGAACTTTTCAAATTAGTCACTCAGTCAATGAACCCGACTTGCTTTGAGCCACCCGGTAACAATACTCAAGAGTTCTGCAATGAATTATCAGATTACTTCATCGACAACATCCGGAAGTCAATTCATCAGAAAAGAACAACCAACCTCACTCAACCAAAGCAAAAAGAGGATATTAACACGAACGTCACACAACCACCGAATTTTTCTTTCTCTCCTATCACCGCTGACACGACTATAAACATCATCAGAAGCCTTCACGACAGCACATCCCCAAACGACATCATTCCCACAAAACTCCTTAAAGAATGTTCCGACATCTTGGCCCCTACTCTTACACACCTCATAAATCAATCTTTCAAAGAAGGGACTGTACCAACCTCCCTCAAGCAAGGCATCGTCAAACCTCTGCTGAAGAAACCCAATCTTGACCCTAAGGACCCTAACTGCCGCAGACCAATAACAAGCCTCAACACCATCTCCAAGATTATGGAGAAAGCGGTAGTACAACAGCTACAACGCCACCTGGACACACACCAACTCCTGGACCCACTGCAATCAGGCTTCCGCCCGGGCCATGGCACAGAAACAGCACTCCTCAAAATATGGGACGACGCCCTTGAAGCAGCAGATGACGGAGAATCCAGTCTCCTGGTACTGTTGGACCTCAGCGCAGCATTTGATACAGTGAACCACAATACTTTACTTGTCCGCCTCTCAGAAGTGGCAGGAGCCACAGGTCCGGCTCTAAAATGGTTTGCATCCTTCCTAGAGAATCGCTCTCAGATTGTGAAGCTAGAAACATTCACCTCGGAAACCCGGGCAATCTCCTGCGGAGTTCCTCAGGGCTCACCCCTGTCACCAGTACTATTCAACAACATATACATCCGCCCACTTCTAAATATCATCAGGAAAACCAATCTCTGCTTCCACTCATACGCTGACGACACCCAACTCTACTTTCGCATCACCGGACAAAAAAAAACATCAACAATTAGAAGAATGTCTCACGTTAATAGAGGACTGGATGACCATCAGCTCCCTCAAACTTAACGGCGCAAAAACAGAACTTCTTCTACATGCCAACAAAAATTCCAAAATTAGGACCCCGTGGACACCTCCCACCATCTTAGGACAGACCATCGCTCCAAGCATCAAAGCCAAGAGTCTCGGAGCCATCTTTGACTCAGGAATGACAATGGATGCACAAATAGGATCAGTGGCGAGCGGTTCCCACCATCTCCTCCGCCTCCTACGCAGACTCATCCCCTTCATCCCAGAAGAAAATAAAGCAGCAGTTGTGGGAACAATCATCAATTCCCGACTCGATTACGCAAATTCGCTCTACTTAGGACTACCTCAATATCAGCTTGCGCGCTTACAACTCATTCAAAACACGGCGGCAAGACTGTTAACAGGAAAAAAAACCTGGGAATCTATTTCACCATCCCTAAAGTCCTTACACTGGCTAACCGTAAAGAATCGGATCAAATTCAAGACCCTCTGCCTCACCCACAAATGCATACAAGGAAACGCTCCGCTATACCTTCAGGAGAAAATAAAACACTATACACCCAATCGCAGCCTTCGATCAGCTAACCAAAATCTCCTCATCATGCCTAAATATCACTACAAAGCAAAGGGAGAACGAAGATTCGCAGTCCAAGGCCCCCGACTATGGAACGCTCTTCCGACCCACATCCGCATGGAAGAAAACCATCAGGCCTTCAGGAAAAAACTAAAGACCTTCCTTTTCTGAGAGCTGGTAACAGAGAACGCATTCTAGCGCCTTGAGGCGATTCAGTTCGCATTTGCAGCGCTCTACAAATCCTTCATTCATTCAGAAAGACGGGAAATTGACTTCCTGGTTAAATTGGAAGGAGAAAGACACCCCATGAATAAAAGCAGTCTGGAGTTTTAGGACTATTCGGTTCTGTCTGGGTATAATGTTAAGTGAGGCTCCTTGAGTGCAAAGCCTGTAGTTCTGACATCCTTCTTCACAGAGGTTGTAGCAACCAGAAATACGGCCTTTAGGGTTTGCAGAGTGTAGTCAATTCTGTAGGCTAGAAATGAGTCTTTGATAGAAATGGGGACCATAAGCAAGTTCCACATAGGGAACAATGGTTTCCTGGGAGGCCTATAACTTCATGCAAGCCTTTTAAGAATTGCATCACTTAGGGTTAAGGACTCCTTAAACCCCTGCAAGTGCAGACAAAGGTGAACTTCAAACATATTTGAACCTAGGCCCCCGTTTAGCCCCAGTTGTAAGAACTGTGGAACCTTGGCTGGTTTAGGTGATAAAAGGACTCCAGGCTTTTGCCGTGTGAGATCTGCATAATTTTCCCATATTCTTTAGGTATTCTTCATGAAGACCTCTCTGGTTTGACACAAGGTAGGCACTACCTACACTGAGCATACTTGACTTGGTAGCCACTACCTCAACTTCCATGCCATCAAAAGTAGTCTCTTGGAGCTGGATGGCAAAACTGTCCATGAGAGAGCGAATCCATCATCACTGGAAGGGGCAGTGGTGATTCAATGCTTAATAGTAGGAGAGAGAGAGACACTAGAGCCTCCTAAGCCAAAATGGTACATTTGCAATTATTGATACAGGAAGCTCCACTGACAGCCTAAGAATTCTACCCTTCCACTGCTGCCTAGGCACAGTACAAATCTTGCTCCTCTTGCTAAAAGGAGTGAATGACAGAAGTGCTTTGAACACTACTCGGTTCAAGAAATTCAATACTATTCCTCATAAGCCTAACATCCCATGACCTTAAGCAGCCTGGTCTTTGAAATGAGCCCCCCAACCTTTCTAGCTGGGGTCTGATGTGATAATGTTCCATCTGAGAATAATTGGTCAGTTACGAAGAGCCAAGGATATTCCGGCACTGTTCTGCTGGAAGAGACTTCACTCCCAAAGTACCTTTGGCTTTCTCTATCAGAGGATGAATTGGGACAAGTAGGTGTCTGATAAACCTACAGGAGAATCCAGTCTCCCAGATTTATGAATATTATAATTGATTGGAGGTTTTCCATCTTGCACGACTCTAACTTCCTGTGCTGCTTGTCAATTTTTTATTTTTTAAACTTTAGCACTGGGCACAGATTACCTGGTTTTCATTTTTTATTTTTGCTAGGAACAGAGGTGAACCAAATCCTCATCTCCCATGGGTAACTGGAACCTTCACGATTGCTTTATTTTTATTTATTTTTCTATCCAGCTACAAACGGGAACAGAATTTTTTACTTTCCAATCAACTCTGGTAGCCTGGCTGACTGGAAGAGATTGAAAGGTGGACTTCCCACCTGTCAATGTTATATGATCGGTATGCTCACTGAATTATGCCCCTGCATGGGTGAGTTTGTCATGTTATACTTTTTCAATAAAAAATTATTGTACCAGAGAAGCGGACCTCCCTTAAACTTCTGCCAACGTCACGCCAATATAGCCGATATGGCCCACTGATCCTGAAGGTTTTCCCTCCAGGTGTGTGCATAAAGCTTTGCACAGGCACCCCCTGGATTAGTGCACCCTTAAAAGGGACTTCCACTGTTCTCCTAAGACAGGAGCTTTAGAGCTTTAAGGCTTCAATAATGAAGATTGGGTACTTCTCCGGTTCGTTTACTAATCTTTTTCCCGGTCTGTAGGATCTTGCCTCCTGGTGTCTACTTGGGAGTGGCCACCTGTATGCTGGACCTTTGAATTTTCTGTTTTTTGTCAGATGGTATTCGCCCTGACCTGCTAATGGTCACCCTTGAGGTGGCTGTATCCTGTCTACTCCCAAATAGATTGGATATGTTTTCTGGTGTCTTGCACCATTTTTTTTTTTTTTTGGCGGGATCCACCAACCAGGGCTTCAGCCATAATGCACTCCTTGCCGTGACTGCGGGGAACACCGCTTTCGAAAAACATCAATTAATGTCTGACACATCCACCACAGGAGTATGCCACCAATTTCAGCTCTTACAAAGCTGTTACCACCTTGTCGCTTCACTTCTTTAAGACGGGCTTATTTAAAGGGTTACACCACTTTTTTTTTTTTTTTTGGCTGCAGTTTTCTGTAAATTGCAATTAAACATGACCATCTGGAGGTGCTCTGCACACAGAATGTGTACATAAATACCCCCTAAACATAATTTCCCAGAAGTCTGCACCAAGATAAAGGTCAGATTCCTTGGCATCCACCACAATAAAAATGTCATTTTTGATAAGATACTCCCAAAAGGGAATCACGTCTAAAGGAATGCAGACCCTGCCACTTTCCACAGAGTCCTGCAGGTACAGCAGCTGGTTGACAATTATGAAACCACTCCCATTAAGACTCATTCAGTGCATAAGCTGGTTATTGCTGGTGTGCCAGCACCTGCAGATGCTACAGTATAAAGTAGCACTTCAGATCTAATTTTTGGAATAGAGCCTCCTTGAATGTGTCATGTCTTGCCAGCTACATTCATGATGCATCCATCATCGGAGAAGACTGCAGCAGGTTGACCTTTAGCTTTTTCAGGGTATACAGTTTTGACAGCCTGTTTATAAGAGCATTTTTCTCTGACCCCTTCAATTATTCCTGGATTAAGTCATCCAGTTGTTCAGTGAAGGAAATTAGTACTTTCTAACCTTGTGGAGAGTTTCCTCTACTTCAATCCAGGCAATTGGGTCCATAGCGGTCCTTGCAAAAAAAGTCTCTATTGGTAAATCTTCAAAGCTTGTGCAAGCTTTCCTATTTGGACACCACCTACTGGTTCTGGTTGGAAGTGCTAGGCAATTTATGCACTGTAGCTTGTCAAGCAATGACTTTCCACCACAAATGCAGCGACTATTAGGGCTGGTAACTTGTGATGTTTGTAAACGGGGAGCAATGATAATGAGGGGTGAGGTGATGAGTTTAATCAACATTGCCTCAATGTCTGTTCTTAGATGGTGACTTTGTCTTGACCGTCAGAAGGCTCCCTCCATCTTGAAGTCCTTTTAGGACTATAGATATTGGCTCTCTTTTTCTCAATCTTCACTACTTACCTAATCCCTATACCTTAAAAGCAATGGGTGGTCTGGCTGGACAGCGTTTCCCATAGAAACAGAGCAAAGCAGCAGACTGAAATGAAAATCGGCATAAGCTAAGTCTCCACTATTGCGACCTTAAAGTCACAATATTTTGCTGCAATTTGATGCGACTTGAAGCAATCTCTGTGTATTCCTAAGGTCTATGAATACAGATATGAACGGTACCCATTGGAAATCATGGGGTACGGCTTGTCATGCGACTTTGCAGTGACAAGTCGCACTAGTGGAAACTGAGCCCAACACAGTGATCCCAGAGAAAGCATAGAAAAGGGGATAGGAAGAGCCCAGGTGAAGGCCATAAATAGCATAATAATCCTAGAGCAACACTGAGAAGGAGATAGGAAAAACACAGGTGAATGCCATAAAAAGGGAAAACATTCCTGCAAACAATGACCACATAAGCATCCAGCATGCATGAGTAGAGAGCTCCACCATTTGTTGACCAAAAATGCCATAAAACCATTTAGAACTCACATTTGCCATTAGTGATGATATCAGTGCCTGAGCATGATCAGATCACCATCCTGGAAAATCTCTAACCAGGAAACACAGAGGCTGCATCACTTCCTGCCTCTCATGCTCAGAGTGTACTTGCACTGCTGCAGCCATCTTGGAAATGGCAAACGCCCATAACACAGAGAAAAAAAGTAAAAAGCATATGGAAAGCAAAGGAAACGCTGTCACTTACGTCAAAGCTTGTTTAAAGCTTTCTTTGAGAAGCCTGCACCACCAGAATGGGGCTCCAACCATATAGCTTCGTTTAGAGGCTGTACAGGAAGGACTTCCACCCAGGAGAGGCTGAACCTGGCTGGGGCAGTAAGGGGTAAGGGATACCTCGCGACTCCAATCTTGATCAGGTGAGGAAAAAAAGGAGAATGCTGTGAGCCGGGTCTGTCTTTGAATTACAGTTAACCAGTCCTATCAGGTTGTGGGGGCGGAGTCACAACCCATATGTATGCTGCCATGATGCACCAGGAAGAAGGTATTACAGCATATTCCTCTACCACTAAATGTAAAGTGATATTGGAGGCAGATTTATTTTTAAATAACAAACATGTTATACTTACCGGCTCTGCATAGAGAAGTCCTGATCCTCCTCTTCTCGGATCCCCCCTCCTGCCGAGTCCCCCCATAGCAAGTAGCTTGCTATACGAAGACCCAAGCAGGCTCACTCCCAAGCTGCTGCTCTGTGTGTCCCTTCACACAAAGAGCGCTACATGGCCCGCCCCCACTCTCTGCTCATAGGCTCACTGGCTGTGATTGACAGTAGCTGAAGCTAGTGGCTCTTGCTGCTGTGAGAGCCAATGAGGAGGAAGAGACCCGGGAGAGACGCTGCTCTCATGCACAGTATGGGATCGAGGGGAAGCTCAGGTAAGTATAAGGGGGTGCTGGTGCACACAAAGAGCATAGAATGCAGGAAGGTAAAAAACCTTCAGTCTTTACAACCACTTTGATGAGTATATAACCCAAGCAGTGCATAGGGCCGTACTGACAGTTGTTTTTTTTGCAATTCCTGAAGTTTGTCTTAGAGATGGAAGAACATCCTGTAGCTTCTACTAGTGATAATTCTATTCTACACTCCCTTAGATTTCCTGAGACTTCACAAACATGTTGGTGCACACCCTCCTCCACCTTCCTCCACCCTTCTCCAAGACAACCTGACCAGAGATGGGGAAACTCCTGATAAACTATTCACACCTAACCCCAGTGGCATAACATGGGGGGTGCAGGGGGTGCCGTGGCCCCGGGCGCAACATTTAGGGGGCGCCAGTATGTGTCACAACTGGCTGCCTCCTCCTAATTTCAAGTTCCTGTGTCCCCCGCGCTCCGGCCGCCATGTTAAGTGTCCGGCGCCCTGTGATTTGGTGTATGGGGGTCATGTGAGGCGTAGGGCTGGCCTGTCTGCAATCACAGTGCACTGGACACTGAACATGGCAGCAGGCAGAGCGCGGGGGAGAGAAGCAAAAATGTGAGCCACAGCTGTCTTCTCCTCCTCCGGACTGATGCAGGCCAGGACAAGAAGGTGAGTGAGACTCCCTCATGAGAGTCATGTTACTGGCCCCGGGGGGGTGGAGAGAGAGAGACTGTAGGCCGGACACTATAGTGTAGGCTGTGTAGTATAGTGGTCAGTATAGTATAGTATAGTGGTCAGTGTAGTGTAGCGGACAGTATAGTGTAGTGGTCCGTGTGGTGAACAGTATAGTGTAGTGGTCCGTGTAGTAGACAGTATAGTGGTCAGTGTAGTGGACAGTATAGTGTAGTGGTCAGTGTAGTGGACAGTATAGTATAGTGGTCAGTGTAGTGGACAGTATAGTATAGTGGTCAGTGTAGTGGACAGTGTAGTGGACAGTATAGTGTAGTGGTCAGTGTAGTGGACAGTATAGTGTAGTGGTCAGTGTAGTGGACAGTATAGTGTAGTGGACAGTATAGTGTAGTGGACAGTATAGTGTAGTGGACAGTGTAGTTCTCAGTATAGTGGACAGTGTAGTATGGTGGTCAGTGTAGTGGACAGTATAGTGTAGTGGACAGTATAGTGTAGTGGACAGTGTAGTTCTCAGTATAGTGGACAGTGTAGTATGGTGGTCAGTGTAGTGTGTAATGGTCAGTGAAGGAATCAGGTTGGTCAGTATTGAAATCAAGTAGGTTAGTGTAGTGGTCAGTATAGGAATCAGGTAGGTCACTACTATTGTATTTGAAGGGACTCGAGGAGTGATAAAAGTCTGCAGGTTAGGGGGTGCAAATTACTTGCCTTGCCCCGGGTGCTGACAACCCACGCTACTCCACCGCCTAACCCTAGATATGAGGACCAACCTGCCTCCCCCGTTTCTGCCACGGCTGAACTGACAACAGCTAGAAAGGAGATGGCTGATTGATAACTGCAGCTTGTTACAGTGCTGAGAGATTTCCTGAGACAAGCAGCGGCAAGAGGAGTTGGGGGGGTTTGTTATTCTCTGCATTCCTCTTGCTGCTGTTTGTCGCAGGAAAGCGCCCGGCACTGTAACAAGCTGCAGTTATCAATCAGCCATCTGCTTTCTAGCTGTTGTCAGTTCAGCTGCAGCGAGGGGGGGTGGGGCGAACAGGTCGGTACTCATAAGGGATAGAGAACACCTAACAATATGGGACAAGTACTACATGTATTTTATATGTACTCTATCCTATAGGGGGGAGAACTATGAAAAGATTATAATGATAGATCTTTAGGGTTCTATTTCCAAACCGGATTTAATATTTATAATGCAGAATCTTTCTTTCAAGATTCCACAAAAATCGGGTAATAACTATTCACAAAGCCGACAATTCCACCTCCCTGCTTCCCAAAATATTGGTGCCTTAAAGTGAGCCCATTCTTTCCTGTGCGATGCAAACCAACAAGTTCCCTTAATCCCCCCTTTTCCTCAGCAGCACATACTTTCCTCCCCTCCCCCGCTACTCCGTTCAGTGGCCAGCAGCAGGAGAAGCCATATGACAGCTCTGGTACATGCTGATTGGCCCAGCACTGCCACATGGGGTGAGTGACATGTTCCTCCATACCTGGAAGTACAGGTTGTCTTCAGCCTCTGGTGGGGAGTGAAGTAAAGGTGAGTATGTGTGGTGGGGGAGGAGGGGATTGAAGAGAAGATGAGTATGGTATCTGACATCAGACAGGTCATGGCTGGCTCGCCAATAATGACAATGTTCTTCCCTCCACATCACCAGAGAAGAAGTTCCAAATACGGGAGATTAAATGTGTGACGGAGCGCCCCCGGGTGGGTGAGGAGGTGACTCTTGTAGCGTACATTGAAGAATGTCAGGCAGACAGTGCGGAGTTCACCTGGTCTACAGGAATGTTTCCTATTGATGGAGAAATAGAGAACAGACAGGACGGCACCGACTGTACATCTACCATCACCTTCACACCGGAGGACTCAGACTGTACAATCAAATTGGAGGTGTTTTATAATTATCAGACTGCAGAGGAATCCTTCACACTGCCACTGGTGTGAGGAGGAGATCCAAGGAGGGACTCATATCTTCTCATTAATGGCGGTCATCTGACCATATGAGGAGGAGATCGGTGGAGGGACTCATATCTTCTCATTAATGGCGGTCATCTGACCATATGAGGAGGAGATCGGAGGAGGGACTCATATCTTCCTTTTATCTGGCTGGGTGTGTGTTGTCTGGGTGGGGGATGGACATCTACCTCTGGACTCGGCATCAGCTGCTCAGAGACAAGTCAGATCTCCGGCTCTGTGTACTTCCATATCAGTGACAGTATTGAAGCCAGAGGATCAGTATGACAGAATGAGAAGTCATTGGATCTCTCCGGGGATCTGATGGATATTCAGTGAGGACATCTTCTGTATCGTTATTGTGACACTTCAGTGTAATGACCGGATTACATTTTATATCACTTCTATACATATGAAAACTTTCTCTGCTGGTTATCTGAGTGTCAGAGAATGTGGCTGAATGGTGAAATCAGGCTGGAAGAGTTTCCCCCCCCCCCCCCCGGAGCTCCACAGTCAGGACACCCCATAATGTATATAGAGCTCAGCCCCTCCCACACATTATATAATGTATATAGAGCTCAGCTCCTCCCACACATTATATAATGTATATAGAGCTCAGCTCCTCCCACACATTATATAATGTATATAGAGCTCAGCTCCTCCCACACATTATATAATGTATATAGAGCTCAGCTCCTCCCACACATTATATAATGTATATAGAGCTCAGCCCCTCCCACACATTATATAATGTATATAGAGCTCAGCTCCTCCCACACATATAATGTATATAGAGTTCAGCCCTTCCCACACATTATATAATGTATATAGAGCTCAGCTCCTCCCACACAATATATAATTTATATAGAGCTCAGCCCCTCCCACACATTATATAATGTATATAGAGCTCAGCTCCTCCCACACATTATATAATGTATATAGAGCTCAGCCCCTCCCACACATTATATAATGTATATAGAGCTCAGCTCCTCCCACACATTATATAATGTATATAGAGCTCAGCTCCTCCCACACATTATATAATGTATATAGAGCTCAGCTCCTCCCACACATTATATAATCTATATAGAGCTCAGCTCCTCCCACACATCATATAATGTATATAGAGCTCTGCTCCTCCCACACATTATATAATGTATATAGAGCTCAGCTCCTCCCACACATTATATAATGTATATAGAGCTCAGCTCCTCACACACATTATATAATGTATATAGAGCTCAGCTCCTCCCACACATTATATAATGTATATAGAGCTCAGCTCCTCCCACACATTATATAATGTATATAGAGCTCAGCCCCTCCCACACATTATATAATGTATATAGAGCTCAGCTCCTCCCACACATATAATGTATATAGAGCTCAGCCCCTCCCACACATTATATAATGTATATAGAGCTCAGCTCCTCCCACACAATATATAATTTATATAGAGCTCAGCCCCTCCCACACATATAATGTATATAGAGCTCAGCTCCTCCCACACATTATATAATGTATATAGAGCTCAGCCCCTCCCACACATTATATAATGTATATAGAGCTCAGCTCCTCCCACACATTATATAATGTATATAGAGCTCTGCTCCTCCCACACATTATATAATGTATATAGAGCTCAGCCCCTCCCACACATTATATAATCTATATAGAGCTCAGCTCCTCCCACACATCATATAATGTATATAGAGCTCTGCTCCTCCCACACATTATATAATGTATATAGAGCTCAGCTCCTCCCACACATTATATAATGTATATAGAGCTCAGCCCCTCCCACACATTATATAATGTATATAGAGCTCAGCTCCTCCCACACATTATATAATGTATATAGAGCTCAGCTCCTCCCACACATTATATAATGTATATAGAGCTCAGCCCCTCCCACACATTATATAATCTATATAGAGCTCAGCTCCTCCCACACATCATATAATGTATATAGAGCTCTGCTCCTCCCACACATTATATAATGTATATAGAGCTCTGCTCCTCCCACACATTATATAATGTATGTAAAGCTCAGCCCCTCCCACACATTATATAATGTATATAGAGCTCAGCTCCTTCTACGCATTATATAATGTATATGAAGCCCAGCCCCTCCCACACATTATATAATGTATATTAAGCCCAGCAACTCCCACATGTTATATAATGAATATTAAGCTCAGCCCCTTCCACACATTATATAATGTATATAGAGCTCAGCCCCTCCCACATATTATATGATGTATATAAAGCTCAGCCCCTCCCACACATTATATAATATATATAGAGCTCAGCCCCTCCCACATATTATATAATGTATATAGAGCTCAGCTCCTTCTACGCATTATATATTGTATATAGAGCTCAGCCCCTCCCACATATTATATGATGTATATAAAGCTCAGCCCCTCCCACACATTATATAATGTATATAAAGCTCAGCCCCTCCCACACATTATATAATGTATATAGAGCTCAGCCCCTCCCACACATTATATAATGTATATAGAGCTCAGCCCCTCCCACACATTATATAATGTATATAGAGCTCAGCTCCTCCCACATATTATATAATGTATATAAAGCTCAGCCCCTCCCACACATTATATAATGTATATAGAGCCCAGCCCCTCCCACACATTATATAATGTATATAGAGCTCAGCCCCTCCCACACATTATATAATGTATATAGAGCTCAGCCCCTCCCACACATTATATAATGTATATAGAGCTCAGCTCCCCCCATACATTATATAATGTAAATTGGAAAAATAAGAAAAAAACATAAAATTGAACACCAGGGACTTTGGAGGCACACCTTGTCACATTATAATCCTGTCTCTTTATTTACAAACAGATACATAAATTATTTCCATTGTATTGTAAAGTGTCAAAGTACAAAACCAGGAGGAGCTTCCCAATTGTAAGGAAGTGGAGATGCTATTTTTACACACTTGTGTTTTAAAGAACTTTAACATTTTTATTTTTACTTTATTGTTTTTTTCATGAGACCTCACAGATCGAATAAACTCTTTTATACCTCTATTAGTGCCTGTGCATTGCTGGTATGTTTAATATCTATATATCTATGTAGCCAGGGTCGGCTATTATGCTACCATTTAGAGACGTTTTTCTGTGTTGTTAATATTGGGTTGGCTCCCTCTAGTGATTAAAACAAAGGAATCTGTTGCTCTAAAAGATGTACAATGAATAAAGAAAAAGCTGCTGACACTAAATTATTGCTGGACACAATAACAAAAAATAAAATAAAAAGTGTAGCGCTAAAATAATAAACAATAAAGTCCATCAATAATTAAAAAACTGAGAAGTCGATCGAATCCGAATCTTCAACCGAATCTTCATCCAACAATCAGAAAGAGCTGTCAGTGTGTAGGGGACACACAAAGTAAGTATTGGTAAATGGCCCAGCAATCCCTTTGCATCGATCGGTCCACTCAGCTAGCAGTTAAGCCTATTCCTCTTTCAATGTTCAGATCATTTAAATTTCCATGGACAGCTCAGCCATCCACATATGTATATGAAGAAATAAAAATGCTCATTGCACAGACAACCGAAATTGGAATTTATTATAAGTAAAAAGAGGCTGATAAACTCACAATATGAAGGAACAACCAAGCATGTGGAAACATAACAGTGTTTCCAACCAGAAAGATGGCTGCCGCGTCTCCAATCAGCGCCCCGCGTCACACGTCCTAGGCTCCACCCGACGTTTCAACATAAAAATGCGTCATCAGGGGCGATAACGCATTTTTATTTCTTCATATACATATGTGGATGGCTGAGCTGTCCGTGGAAATTTAAATGATCTGAACATTGAAAGAGGAATAGGCTTAACTGCTAGCTGAGTGGATCGATCGATGCAAAGGGATTGCTGGCCCATTTACCAATACTTACTTTGTGTGTACCCCACACACTGACGGTATGGGTCAGTCGATTCGGGTGTTGGTGGTGACTATTCTATCCGCTCTTTCTAGTTGTTGGATGAACATTCAGATTTGATCGACTTCTCCGTTCTTTATTATTGTTGGACTTTATTGTTTATTTATTATTTTAGCGCTACACTTTTTATTTTATCCCTCTAGTGTTTACTGGACTCTATGTGTGAATTTCCTTTCTTCCTGTGTGAGGATGTAGAGCAAAGCATCATGGGACGTGTAGTTCAGAATGCTGAAGTGACTCTGCCAGCCAGCAGGACTGATGTGAACTACAAGGACCAGAATGCTGAGTGAGCAGAACAGACGGCTGGGAGAGGATATAAAAGGGGCGTGGCCTAGATCAGCCTCTCTGGGCACCGTTATGACTCCGCCAGCAGGAGGTCTGTATGACAGGGGAGTTTGCTGATGATTTGTGGCCTATACAGCGGGGAGCCGGACAGCTACACCCAGAGGGATCTCTGCGGAGGGCATCGCTTCTTCAGTGCAGTGGACCAGAGGGATCTCTGCGAGGGCATCGCTTCTTCAGTGCAGTGGACCAGAGGGATCTCTGCGGAGGGCATCGCTTCTTCAGTGCAGTGGACCAGAGGGATCTCTGCGGAGGGCATCGCTTCTTCAGTGCAGTGGACCGGAGGGTGTTCCGGGTCATCCAGAGGCGCCTGCAATTCAGATTCCAGTAAGCGGCAGCCGCCATTATCCAGAGTAAAGACACAGAGAGAGAGTTCCGGCTGGAGTCTTCTCATCATCTGCACCGTTATCTAATCCATCTGAGATTTGGAGTGGTGAGCGGGCAAAGCCCAGGTTATAGTTAAGGACAATGCTGTTACCATCACCCACACAGTTTAGCTGGTGGTACTTGTAGTCCCACAGAAGTTAAATCCTACTTCATGACGGACACAACAAGCAGATGCCTATGCTCAGTATACATTACTACTTTCAGTTACCCCCTCAGATGACATCTTGTGGATCATAATAGAAGGAAGTTCCAATACTACCAGGATAAATTACAGCTTTGTTCACTTTGCTATACCTTGTCATTTTGGATTACTTTATTTACAACATAAAGAGGCTAGCTGAAGACATCTGGATTTCAAGGAAAACCTTTTTCACCCTTTTATCATCTTTTTCCCTCATTTGCCTTTATTGCATTGAACCGCTAAAGGGAGCCGTCCTATTGAATATTAAAGTAAAAAAGAGAGCAAAATGCGGGACTTTAAATGAGGCACACGGGAGCAAAAGTATAAATGGGATAAAATGGCAGTTTTTAATAAATTAATTCAAATATTTATATATTTACATACTTAGGCACATAGCTATATAATGATCATTTATATTCTATTAAAAAATATATTCCAACAAGGACTTCTATGCAAACATATGAGGACAAAGGTATATGAAAAAAATAATAATAAATAAATAAATATGTGACACAAAAAAGTGTCACTAGGAAAAAGTAGCAGAATCAGAAATTAAATAAAATTGGAACGTCCATACATAGTTGATGATTGTGTACACATAACAGTAGTTGTAAGCTCTACACGTTTCGGGACCTTATAGCCACTCATCAGGAGCAGAACAGTAATGACCACCTATGAATAGGGGAAAACAGCAGTATTTAAGTAGTTTGAAAAGCAATTGCTTGTCCTATGCCCTTGCCCTTTCTGTCCCGGAGCTGCGACGCACACTGGGGATTCCCCCCCTGTTCTGATGTAGGACGGGCGGGGTCTCCTCCACTGCACGTCAACGTCATGCCTCCCACGCCGGCTGTTCAGCGTCCTCGTGGCGCACTTATAGCGGCTTCTTGTTTCACCATCTCAAGTGCTTGGGGGGCTCAGTATGACGCTCATGGCTGCCCAGTCTGGATGGTTAACTGGCAAGGTTGTGGCGCTTCCCTGCTCCCTTTAGGTTGCTGGTGCCCGACATTGGGGGTGGTTTATTGGCGGCGCTCCCCGCATTGGCCTCTCCCAGTGCAGGGTCTCACACCCCGGTCTCCCTTTATCACCCTTTCTACGCAACCACACCCTTTTGGCTTTCATGCCCTTATTCACAATTCAACAGGTATGTTTCTTTTCACCCGCTCTTCACTCACCTTTTTCTTCCGTCTTCCTTTCCCTCTGGCTATTCCTTTGACAGCCCTGGTCTTTCTCACAGGTTCTTTTTTTTAATTTTAATTCTCTCTCATCGCTTTCTCTCCTTCCTCTCTTCTCCCCTTTATCTATACCCCACTTCTTCCTTAATTGTTCTTCACTCTTTCTTATCCTCTGTACACCTCATCATCTTTACTCATTTAGGTAATGTTTGTTTTTTCAGGGTTTTCCTCTCCATTGAGGTCACTTTTATCACCCACATGCGTTTATTTCCCCCACCCTGACCTATTCTGGGGGTTTCTCTGTGCTGGGTTTTATCGCCCGGACACACTCCCTCAGATTCGGGATATGGCATTTCTGTCTGGCTTCACATTCATGGCTGCACCACCATTGCGCAGATATATTTGTGAGTCCGTGGTCCAAATGTATTAATGTGGGATTTCATGTTTGAGTGGCTATAAGGTCCCGAAACGCGTAGAGCTTACAACTACCGTTATGTGTACACAATCATCAACTATGTATGGACGTTCCAATTTTATTTAATTTCTGATTCTGCGACTTTTTCCTAGTGACACTTTTTTGTTTCACATATTTATCTATTTATTATGATTTTTTCATATACCTTTGTCCTCATATGTTTGGAAAGAAGTCCTTGTTGGAATATATTTTTGAATGGAATATAAATTATAATTATATAGCTATGTGCCTAAGTATGTAAATATATGAATATTTGAATGAATTTATTAAAAACTGCCATTTTATCCAATTTATACTTTTGCTCCCGTGTGCCTCATTTAAAGTCCCGCATTTTGCTCTCTTTTTTACTTTAATATTAAACCGGGATGGAGGAGGGGTTTTGAAGGGCCCCACTATCCTCATTTAAAGTCCCAATACTCCATTTCTTTTCTTCCTATTGAATATAATATTATTTATACTGTTTCTCCACATTGTGTGGGATTTGCTGGCCTGTGAGGTGAGGAGGCAGAAGGGAGAGATCTGACACATACAATATAGTGCCGGGTGTCTAATCTCCTGTTACCTCTTCACATACCTTCCTGTGATCGGGATAATATTTATATGTGTTTATTCACAACTTTACACCAATATATTGTGTTTATTTGATACGTTTGGAGATAAAGGGCGGTGTATAGAGGAATGTTTCCATCTACTGTCACAGTTGATATAAATGTATCTTATGTTTGATAATACAGTAAACATATTTTGAACTGTTTTTCTTTAATACTGTCTGAGTCTCTATTTACTATCACAGCTGGAGACATGACGGAACCCCGGGGGGTGTCAGAGGTAAGGGAGGATTTGCAGAGTCGAGGTAATCAGTGGGGTACAGAGTCTTTTAGCCGCCCTCACGGGGGGGGGGGGGTACCGCTCCATCTATATCATTGTTCTACACCATTTTACTACAATGACACTGTGAGCAAAGCTTACACACCAAACGATTTGAGGAGAATTTTGTGTGTTGTACTGTCTGGCTCCTCCCACATTTCATAGAATGTATATAAAGTTCAGATCTGTCTGACTCCTCCCACACATTACAGAATGTATATAACGTTCGGATCTGTCTGGCTCCACCCATAAAGTTCAGATCTGTCTGGCTCCTCCCACACATAATAGAATGTATATAAAGTTCAGATCTGTCTGGCTCCTCCCACATATCATACAATGTATATAAAGTTCAGATCTGTCTGGCTCCTCCCACACATCACAGAATGTATATAAAGCTCAGATCTGTCTGGCTCCTCCCACATATCATAGAATGTATATAAGGCTCAGATCTGTCTGGCTCCTCCCACACATCATAGAATGTATATAAAGTTCGGATCTGTGTGGCTCCTCCCACATATCATAGAATGTATATAAGGCTCCTCTGTCTGGCTCCTCCCACACATCATAGAATGTATATAAGGCTCAGATCTGTCTGGCTCCTCCCACACACCATAGAATGTATATAAAGCTCAGATCTGTCTGGCTCCTCCCACATATCATAGAATGTATATAAGGCTCAGATCTGTCTGGCTCCTCCCACACATAATAGAATGTATATAAGGCTCAGATCTGTCTGGCTCCTCCCACACATCATAGAATGTATATAAAGTTCGGATCTGTGTGGCTCCTCCCACATATAGAATGTATATAAGGCTCCTCTGTCTGGCTCCTCCCACACATCATAGAATGTATATAAGGCTCAGATCTGTCTGGCTCCTCCCACACACCATAGAATGTATATAAAGCTCAGATCTGTCTGGCTCCTCCCACATATCATAGAATGTATATAAGGCTCAGATCTGTCTGGCTCCTCCCACACATCACAGAATGTATATAAAGCTCAGATCTGTCTGGCTCCTCCCACATATCATAGAATGTATATAAGGCTCAGATCTGTCTGGCTCCTCCCACACATCACAGAATGTATATAAAGCTCAGATCTGTCTGGCTCCTCCCACACATTACTATAAGATCTGAGAGGTGATGGCGGTTGCAGGAATTGGGGTTCAGGACGGGTCGGAACTTTCTATACTGAACCCAGATTTGTATTATAGAACTTCCCGGCTTTGATTGGCCCAGCAGACATGTAAAGACACGTGGAGGGATCTGCAGACTATCGCATACAACTCCCAGAACATTACTAACATGACAGGTTCTCTTTACCAGACCTGACTGTAGCGGTGCCCCCGAGGGGTCGCTGAGTGTAGTAACTAGGGATGAGCTTCGTGTTCGAGTCAAACCCATGTTCGACTTGAACATCGTCTGTTTGATCGTTCGGCAAATTGCGAACGATATGGGCCGTTCGCGCCAAATTCGTGTGGCGCGTCACGGCCCATAATTCACTGCAGCATCGCAGTGCATTAAAATTAAATAAAATTGCGCTTGGAAAAAATATAAATAAATACCAATGAAGAAAAAAACAAAAATGTGAATAAGGATAGAATAACTCCTAGGTACAAATAATGAAAATATCGTGAAAAATTGACAATAAATATCAAATTCTATATAGCTGCGGTTATAAGTGGGGCACACCAATAGAGTAAATAGAACAGAAAACCGCGCTAAAACAATAATGAGCAAAGTCCAATTAACAATCGATGAGAAAGTCCAATTGCAGTCCAGAACAAAACAGTAGATTTCTCTATGTGATGAGATCGAGAAAATATATGAAAAATAACTGTGTGGTGAACTGCTTACCAGAACATAAGCCAAATCAGACAGATGGCTTAAACCCAGCCCAGGCCTTTAAGAGCGTTCCAAATAGGCAGGATCCGTCGCGCTCATGCAGCAGAACGGGTCCGCATAGGGTTTGATCAGAAAAAAATACAAAGACCATAGCGTGATACTGACACCCATTGAGAACGTCAACCTGTGACAAAACGCGTCTGGGAGGGACGTGCTGACGTCACCACGTCGCCCTGTTGTGGACGGGAGCTGTCTGAGTGCCGGCCGGCATTGCTGTTTTTCGTTGTTTTTAATGTAAGTGCTTGCTTTTTAATAAATTGGAGTCTCAACGTTATCACGCTATTGGCTGTTTCTCCTCTTTGAACACATATGTATATTTGAGCCTGTGAAGAGCCTGCCAGGACGGGATCGCGGTGACTCCGCCAGGGTTTCGTTTGGGCTATTTCCAATCAACCTTCTGGTGAACAGGAACCCCTATGGGTTCAATTAAGTTTATACTCTGGGCCACACAGAGGGAGTAAGCCTACAGCTGATTATATCTTCACCAGTTTGCCATCTGGTAAGTGGCCTCTTGTGTCTGTGCACCTGGTGTGTTTTTCTGTTTTTTGGCGTTTTTTCTGCTCTTCCAATGTTATCTTCTGATAAACAGATACACTTGGTGTTTTAAATTTCACTTCCAAGGGCACTACTCATTGCATGTTGCATGTCACCATTTTCATGTCCCTGTATATGCTGTGCATTCAGGGTGCATTTATGATTTTCATGATTATTTGTGGGAACACAAATTTTTTTCTTTTTTTGATCTAATATATTATTATGTCAGTATCACGCTATGGTCTTTGTATTTTTTTCTGATTAAACCCTATGCGGACCCGTTCTGCTGCATGAGCGCGACGGATCCTGCCTATTTGGAACGCTCTTAAAGGCCTGGGCTGGGTTTAAGCCATCTGTCTGATTTGGCTTACGTTCTGGTAAGCAGTTCACCACACAGTTATTTTTCATATATTTTCTCCATCTCATCACATAGAGAAATCTACTGTTTTGTTCTGGACTTCAATTGGACTTTGTCTCATCGATTGTTAATTGGACTTTGCTCATTATTGTTTTAGCGCGGTTTTCTGTTCTATCGCAGTGCATTGCTGGCTGATGATTGGCCAAGCATGCACTATGACCTGCATGCTTGGCCAATCACAGCGCCGTCTGTAGAGAGAGCTGTAATTGGCTAAAGCCAGGGTATCTTCCTACTGACAGGCAGGCTTGTCTTGTTACAGTATTTACAGCTACCTGAAGAAAATTACTGGTGTTCTTTTGATCCTATTAGTACCACAGTCAGGCAGCTAGACTATTTACATTTAGTACAGTGCGTCCTGCTCACAGTGTTCAGCTAAAGCTACAAGTTAGTGTAGTGGGGCCTCTGCACAGTGTTCAGCTAAAGCTACCTGTAGAAGGTTGGTTGTGTTCTCATACTGTAGGCAGGCAGTTGATTTTGCTATCAGTATATATATATATATGTCCCAGCTTAGTGCAGCTACAGGCCATTAGTATGTCTGGAAGGCCAAGAAGGAGAGGCAGACAGTCACAAGCCAATAAGAGAGGGCAAGCAGGCTCTGTGTCTAGTGCTGGTCGTGGAGACGGTGCATCCTCATCAGCACGTGGCCATGGGACACGCTTGGCCTTTTTTTGGCAGCTGGCTGTGTTGAGCCGCAACATGCGGAAGACTTGGTTTAGTGGATGACCAAGCCGTCCTCATCCTCCTCATCCTCTCTCACCCATGCCCAGGGTACTTTGTCTGGCAAAGCAGCGGCCTCTTCCCTCGGCTCAATGTCATCAGTGACTCCTTCCCTAGCCCCACCATGTCCCCCTGAGGATTCCCTCGAACTGTTTGACCACAGTGTTGGGTACATGCTCCCCCTGCTGCAGCATACTGTCAGGTTTGCTCCAGTGATGAGGAGGGAGGGGATGATGAGGTCACTGACTCAACGTGGGTGCCTGATAGGAGAGAGGAGGAGGAGGAGGCACATCACCAACGAGGCAGGATGCCCTCCAGGGGCCAGCCTAAGGGGAGCACATTGACTGCATCACACCCCAAAGCTCCGCATTTACAGGGCGCTGCTGTCTCTGCGCGTTATTCCAAAAGTTCTTTGGTGTGGGGCTTTTTTGAGACGAGTGCATCAGATCGCACCGCTGCTATTTGCAACATATGTCTCAAGCGTATCTCGCGTGGCCAAAACATCTCCCGCTTGGGCACTGATAGGGAAATCCCAGAACTTAGGGGTTTCCAATAACATTTTGACTGCTGAACCACATTCAAAAAGATGTATTTAATATACAAGCCTATAGTTTTAGCCATAGGCAGGGAGAACAATAAAGTAAATACATGGTGACATTCAGTATGATTGTTCTGAAATGGCTGAGAGCCTCAGTACAATTTATACATTCTACAGGGGGTGGCACCTTGAATGGGACTCTTTTGAAGTGCCTTTCAACTCTTTGGTGATATTCATTGATATGCAAATGATCATTTCACATATACAGGTCACTTCCGAAGTTCTGTGGGAAAGCCAGAGATAGAACTTTTCACAGCTGAAGGGCATTTGATCACCAAAACAGCTGTTAACTCATATGACTTCTAAACATTTGTAAAATAAAATATCTCTGCTTAATCAGAATACATGTTTTGATAATCATAACTAAATGTTTGATAAATAAATAGTTATTTCATTTACCCTATCAATCCCATCTCTTGGTCAAATTAAAAGTTGACCACATAACTAACAAAACATAACATAACAGCACTATAACAAACAATTCATACATTGGTTGTGGACAGTTGGGTGCTTGACTATTCAGTGTAGAAATTCTTTTGGTGACAGTTAAAGCTGTGTGGGGCCTAAATAGATGTGACTATTACAGGCAATGATATTGGGAATATGGAACAAACTACGTCTCATAACACATACACAACCTAAAGAAAGGCAAATAAAATTACAATTCCTATAAATTGCTTCTAAATTCCAACATCTCCCTCTAACTGCCTAATCTTAGTTTAAATCTTTATTTTTCTGGTTCATATTCCTCCTAATTTATGTACCCAATTTACTTCTGCAGAAAAATCTCCTTTTGCTTTGTCAAGGCTAAACAAAAATATAGAAATACAAAAATGTCTAAAAAATAAAAATGGCACGTTGGTCTAACAATGTATGAACACCAAGTCCGCTGTAACTTTGACAGCTCGTCCTTCATAAGACTCCATTGCAACACCTTAAGAAGGCATCCAATGTTCATACAAAAGCTTCTTTTCTTCAGGACTATCGCAGTCCACATGACAAGAAACTTCCGGTAGGTGTGCGGATCTTTTTGCAATTATAGCAAACTGAGCTGTGATTTTTTTAGACAGCTGACATGATAAGTATCCAAGTTCTTCAGACATCTAAAAAGCTTCTGAAAGCCCTCTTCTCCATCAATGCTGGTTGTGGCGGATGTCATAAAGCCAAGGAATGAGGGAGGAGATTTTTGAGGATGACGTCAATCAGATTGTTAGTCCAACATTTGATCGTTAACAAAAATGCTCATAAAGCCGTTTGAGTTTTTTACTGCTAAAGTAAATCTATGTTCTAGAGGTAAGACCTAGAAGAAAAATGTCTTAATACAAGGAGAAACCATTCTCATGTAGTATAAAATGTTATTCAACTGTGATTTAAACTAAACTGTCTGGACTATAAACATTTATCATGAACAATAGGCTTCTCAGAAGGGGGGGGGGGGGCTATCACGTATGGCTTGGATCATTGATCCTACAGGAACATAGACAAGGATTTACAAGAATGACAGGAGTATAGTGCAGTACTGGGGTTCAGGGTTCATAGGAGATACAGATGACGTGTACAAGAATTCTAAGGCAGGAAGGATACCTAATGGTACTATCCGGGGAGAACACAGCATGTCCGCACATGCAACAATGGTGAGGGACCTTGAAAGGGCCGAGGTGCAGAGTCTAAGGAACTGCCTTGTCTTCTCCAGAGCTCTTGATGGTAGAGATGGTTTTGTGCTGCAGACAGTTCCCCGGTTGCGGCCCTCTTACTCACCCAAGCAGACAGATACCCAGAACTAAGGGCCAATGGACAAATGAGAATCCCTTGCAGCGCTGAGGTGCTGGGATCACTAAACAGTAGGGAGCAAAATTCAAGCCTATAGGTGTGTGCCTGGACACACAGACATTGGGGACAGATACACAAAGACATATAAACAGCTAGAAATGAGTAGCCATGAAAACAGTCACACAGGAATCTATAAGAGTAGTGAAGTTGCATGGTGTCACCGAACAGGAAACTAGCTTACAAATACACTTGGGGACACAAAGGCAGACTTGCTTGGGACATTAATATTCAAAGCCTAAGGCAATCTGCTTCAGCTTGAAAAGGCAGTACTGGCTGGGCATGTAGCTAATTCAATTAACAGGAGGTTTAATCTAGTCTTAAAAACAAGTTTTGTGGGACAAGATACAACCTTATATGTTAAAGCATTGGAACCAAATGCCAATACCAATATATTAATCACACACATAGGTTGGACTTGATGAACTTGTGTCTTTTTTTTGTGTTTAAACTAGAGCAGCAATTATTCAATTCAATGTTAATAACTTTTTCATCTTAAAATAATATACAAAAACTATATAAGGCTCAGTTCCCACTATTGCGACTTAACCACTTCAGCCCCGGAAGGATTTACCCCCTTCCTGACCAGAGCACTTTTTACAATTCGGCACTGCGTCGCTTTAACTGCTAATTGCGCGGTCATGCAATGGTGTACCCAAACGGAATTTGCGTCCTTTTCTTCCCACAAATAGAGCTTTCTTTTGATGGTATTTGATCACCTCTGCCGTTTTTATTTTTTGCGCTATACACGGAAAAAGACCGAAAATTTTGAAAAAAAATGATATTTTCTACTTTTTGTTCTAAAAAAAATCCAATAAACTCAATTTTAGTCATACATTTAGGCCAAAATGTATTCGGCCACATGTCTTTGGTAAAAAAAATGTCAATAAGCGTATATTTATTGGTTTGCGCAAAAGTTATAGCGTCTACAAACTAGGGTACATTTTCTGGAATTTACACAGCCTTTAATTTATGACTGCCTATGTCGTTTCTTGAGGTGCTAAAATGGCAGGGCAGTACAAAACCCCCACAAATGACCCCATTTTGGAAAGTAGACACCCCAAGGAATTTGCTGAGAGGCATGTTGAGCCCATTGAATATTCATTTTTTTTGTCCCAAGTGATTGAATAATGACAAAAAAAAAAAAAAAAATTACAAAAAGTTGTCACTAAATGATATATTGCTCACACAGGCCATGGGCATATGTGGAATTGCACCCCAAAATACATTTAGCTGCTTCTCCTGAGTACGGGGATACCACATGTGTGGGACTTTTTGGGAGCCTAGCCGCGTACGGGGCCCCGAAAACCAATCACTGCCTTCAGGATTTCTAAGGGCGTACATTTTTGATTTTACTCCTCACTACCTATCACAGTTTTGAAGGCCATAAAATGCCCAGATGACATAAACCCCCCCCCAAATTACCCCATTTTGGAAAGTAGACACCCCAAGCTATTTGCTTTGAGGCATGTTGAGTCCATGGAATGTTTTATATTTTGACACAAGTTGCGGGAAAGTGACAAATTTTTTTTTTTTTTTTTTTTTTTTTTGCACAAAGTTGTCACTAAATGATATATTGCTCACACAGGCCATGGGCATATGTGGAATTGCACCCCAAAATACATTTAGCTGCTTCTCCTGAGTATGGGGATACCACATGTGTGGGACTTTTTGGGAGCCTAGCCGCGTACGGGACCCCGAAAACCAATCACTGCCTTCAGGAATTCTAAGGGCGTACATTTTTGATTTTACTCCTCACTGCCTATCACAGTTTCGGAGGCCATGGAATGCCCAGGTGGCACAAACCCCCCCCCAAATGACCCCATTTTGGAAAGTAGACACCCCAAGCTATTTGCTGAGAGGCATGGTGAGTATTTTGCAGCTCTCATTTGTTTTTGAAAATAAAGAAAGACGAGAAAAAAAAATTTTTTTTTTCTTTTTTCAATTTTCAAAACTTTGTGACAAAAAGTGAGGTCTGCAAAATACTCACTATACCTCTCAGCAAATAGCTTGGGGTGTCTACTTTCCAAAATGGGGTCATTTGGGGTTTTTTTTTGCCACCTGGGCATTCCATGGCCTCCGAAACTGTGATAGGCAGTGAAGAGTGAAATCAAAAATTTACGGCCTTAGAAAGCCTGAAGGCGGTGCTTGGTTTTCGGGGTCCCGTACGCGGCTAGGCTCCCAAAAAGTCTCACACATGTGGTATCCCCGTACTCAGGAGAAGCAACAGAATGTATTTTGGGGTGTAATTTCACATATTCCCATGGCATGTTTGAGCAATATATCATTTAGTGACAACTTTGCGCAAAAAAAAATAAAAAATTGTCTCTTTCCCGCAACTTGTGTCACAATATAAATTATTCCATGGACTCAACATGACGCTCAGCAAATAGCTTGGGGTGTCTACTTTCCAAAATGGGGTCATTTGGGGGGGTTTTGAACTGTCCTGGCATTTTATGCACAACATCTAGAAGCTTATGTCACACATCACCCACTCTTCTAACCACTTGAAGACAAAGCCCTTTCTGACACTTATTGTTTACATAAAAAAATAATTTTTTTTTGCAAGAAAATTACTTTGAACCCCCAAACATTATATATTTTTTTTAAAGCAAATGCCCTACAGATTAAAATGGTGGGTGTTTCATTTTTTTTTTTCACACAGTATTTGCGCCGCAATTTTTCAAACGCATTTTTTGGGGAAAAAACACACTTTTTTACATTTTAATGCACTAAAACACACTATATTGCCCAAATGTTTGATGAAATAAAAAAGATGATCTTAGGCCGAGTACATGGATACCAAACATGACATGCTTTAAAATTGCGCACAAACGTGCAGTGGCGACAAACTAAATACATTTTTAAAAGCCTTTACAGGTTACCACTTTAGATTTACAGAGGAGGTCTACTGCTAAACTTACTGCCCTCGATCTGACCTTCGCGGCGATACCTCACATGCATGGTGCAATTGCTGTTTACATTTGACGCCAGACCGACGCTTGCGTTCGCCTTAGCGCGAGAGCAGGGGGGACAGGGGTGCTTTTTTTTTTTTTTTTTTTTTTTTTTTTCTTTATTATTATTATTTTTTTATCTTATTTTTAAACTGTTCCTTTCATTTTTTTTTTAAATCATTTTTATTGTTATCTCAGGGAATGTAAATATCCCCTATCATAGCAATAGGTAGTGACAGGTACTCTTTTTTGTAAAAATTGGGGTCTATTAGACCCTAGATTTCTCCTCTGCCCTCAAAGCATCTGACCACACCAAGATCGGTGTGATAAAATGCTTTCCCAATTTCCCAATGGCGCTATTTACATCCGGCGAAATCTAAGTCATAAAATCCTCGTAGCTTCCGGTTTCTTAGGCCATAGAGATGTTTGGAGCCACTCTGGTCTCTGATCAGCTCTATGGTCAGCTGGCTGAATCACCGGCTGCATTTTAAGGTTCCCTGTTGAGACAGGAGAGCCAGAGAAAAACACGGAAGACGGTGGGGGGGGGGGCATTCCCTCCCACTGCTTGTAAAAGCAGTCTAGAGGCTAATTAGCCGCTAGGATTGCTTTTACATGAAAGCCGACCGCTGGCTGAAAAGAATGATACCAAGATGATACCTAAACCTGCAGGCATCATTCTGGTATAACCATTCAAAGTCGTGAATGGCGTACCTGAAGACAAAAAAATGGTTAACAATAAAGCACAGTAAACGGTAAAGTATAAAAAATTGCATACCTGAAAAACAAACATGATAAAACATAATAACAATAAAACATTGCAGAATAGAATACAGTAAAAAAGAGCAGAACAATAGAGAGAGAGAATAGAGAGAGAAAGAACAATAAAACGACAACTATTTTTTTTTTATTTTATATTTTTGTATGTGTTTTTTTTTTTTTTTTTTTTTGTAACTAACTTTTATAACTGTAACCGGTTCCAGGTTCGGGTCTCTCAAAATGCGATGGCATCTTGGGAGACCCTGTGAAAGTGTGCCTAGTCTGTGCAATGCTGTACCCTACGCTAATACTCAACTAGTGAATGGTAGCGTTCAAAACATTCACCAATGCAAAGACCAGGATTGTCAGGACAGGAGGGACAATAATAGCGGGTGTCACACCTATATCCGCGCTTGCTGCAGACACAACATCTTTTTTGGGGGGGTTCGTTGGGTAGGGGTACTCGGGAGGACATAAAGAAAATGCCTCTCATGCAGCCGACTGCATTTGGTTGGGGATGTGAATGGGGGAAGTACGGGCGCTGCAGAAGTGGTGGGTTCCCAATTAGGATTGGCGAATGCAGCAGGAAGGGCATTATGGGCACGACGGGCCTGTGTTTGTCTTTTTGGTGGCAGCGGGACACTACTTGTGCTTGCCACCTCACCAGCTTGAACTGCACTTATGGGACTCGCCACGTCACCAAGTGTTACTGCAGTGCTGGTTTGACTACGACCGGGGTGTACTAGGCCGCTGGCGCTTGCCAGTTCACCAAAACGCTACCAAAAAATCTGTTAGCGATCGCAGGGATCAGGCCTGACTCTGCGAACGCTGCAGTTATGCGTTTAGTGTTCTGTAAGTGACAGTGATCGATCGATACTGCACTTGGGTGGGCTGGGCTGGGCCGGGCGGAGGGGCAAAACGCAGGTGCTAGCAGGTATCTGAGCTGATCCCGCTAACACTGCGTTTGTGGGAACCCTAAACTGCTGGGGACGCTAGTATAGATCTGATCGGATCAGATATTGATCCGTTCAGATACTATACCACTAAGGGAGGCGTATGCTGCGTGCGTGGGTGTTAGCGGTACTGGCGCTAATCTGACGCTGCCTGGGGCTGGTGCTTGCCAGTTCACCAAAACGCTACCAAAAAAACTGTTAGCGATCGCAGGGATCAGGCGTGACTCTGCGAACGCTGCAGTTATGCGTTTAGTGTTTTGTAAGTGACAGTGATCGATTGATACTGCACTTGGGTGGGCTGGGCCGGGCGGACGGGAAAAACGCAGGTGCTAGCAGGTATCTGGGCTGATCCCGCTAACACTGCGTGTTTGGGAACCCTAAACTGCTGGGGACACTAGTATAGATCTGATCGGATCAGATATTGATCCGTTCAGATACTATACCACTAAGGGAGGTGTACGGTGCGTGCGTGGGTGTTAGCGGTACTGGCGCTAACCTGACGCTGCCTGGGGCTGGTGCTTGCCAGTTCACCAAAACGCTACCAAAAAAACTGTTAGCGATCGCAGGGATCAGGCCTGACTCTGCGTACGCTGCAGTTATGCGCTTAGTGTTTTGTAAGTGACAGTGATCGATCGATACTGCACTTGGGTGGGCTGGGCTGGGCGGAGGGGCAAAACGCAGGTGCTAGCAGGTATCTGGGCTGATTCCGCTAACACTGCGTTTGTGGGAACCCTAAACTGCTGGGGACGCTAGTATAGATCTGATCGGATCAGATATTGATCCGTTCAGATACTATACCACTAAGGGAGGCGTATGCTGCGTGCGTGGGTGTTAGCGGTACTGGCGCTAATCTGACGCTGCCTGGGGCTGGTGCTTGCCAGTTCACCAAAACGCTACCAAAAAAACTGTTAGCGATCGCAGGGATCAGGCGTGACTCTGCGAACGCTGCAGTTATGCGTTTAGTGTTTTGTAAGTGACAGTGATCGATCGATACTGCACTTGGGTGGGCTGGGCTGGGCTGGGCCGGGCGGAGGGGCAAAACGCAGGTGCTAGCAGGTATCTGGGCTGATCCCGCTAACACTGCGTTTTCGGGAACCCTAAACTGCTGGGGACGCTAGTATAGATCTGATTGGATCAGATATTGATGCGTTCAGATACTATACCACTAAGGGAGGTGTATGCTGCGTGCGTGGGTGTTAGCGGTACTGGCGCTAATCTGACGCTGCCTGGGGCGACGCATATCACCGCCGGGCGATCAGGGGGCTAAACCTTTATTCGGTAATAAACGGCGGGTGCCCTGACAATATAAAAAATAAACGAACTAACCAGCGTCACCCGTAACAGTTATACGGTGATCAGTGGTGAAAGGGTTAACTAGGGGGCAATCAAGGGGTTAAAACATTTATTAGGTAGTATATGGGGGTCCCTGTCGCTATAAAACGCTGACGGCGAACCTAAATATTTATGTCCCTAACTAGCGTCACCAGCGACACTAATACAGCGATCAGAAAAATGATCGCTTAGTGACACTGGTGACGGAGGGTGATCAAGGGGTTAAAACTTTATTAGGGGGGGTTAGGAGGGTACCCTAGACCTAAAGGGGGCCTAACATTCACTGCCCTAACACACTAACTGTCACAAACTGACACCAATACAGTAATCAGAAAAAAAAAAAAAAAAAAAAAAAAAAAAACCTGCTTGGTGTCAGTTCGTGACAGGGGGGGGGGGTGATTGGGGGGGGATCGGGGGGCGATCGGGGGGGGGATCGGGGTGTAATGTGTGCCTGGCATGTTCTACTGTGTGTGTGTGTGTTGTGCACTCACATTCCAGTCTTCTCTCCTCGGCCCGGAACGGAAAATACCGAGCCGAGGAGAGATGACATCATTTCCTCTGCCTCTGTGTACAATACAGAGGCAGGGAAATGATCCCATTGGCTGGGAGCGATCGCGAGGGGGGGGCCACGAATGGATGGCCTCCCCCTCACCACCGATCGCCGGGGGACATTTGCCGACCGTCGCAGGCACCGGGGGGGGGTCCGATCGGACCCCCCACCCGCGGGCAGGCAGGGACGTACAGGTAAGCCCTTTTGCCTGCCCGTGCCGCTTTGTCGACGTACATCTGTGTGCGGCGGTCGGCAAGTGGTTAAAGTTGCAGCGACTGTGAAAAGGTTCTTGCACTACCTTGATGCGACATTCAGTGCAACTCTGAACTAGAGACTGTGAAGATGGATCAAAGTCACACTCCAGAGTCTCTCAATCACGTGACTTTGGTAGTCATTATAGTGGAAACGTAATCTAAGACAGGAGACGCTTAATTATCCAGGGCAGGGGTGTCAAACTCAATTTCATGGTGGGCCGCATCAGCATTACGATTGTCCTGAAAAGGGCCGGTTGTATCTGTAAGATTAGATGTCCAGCGCATCCCCTCCCCTTACATTAGATGTCAGGAGTCACCCCACCATCAGAAGTTGAGTCCCCTACTCCCCCTAACATCACAGTGCACCCCCTTTCCTTATGCTGCTGCTGGGAAGAAGCTGGATGCATTGCTTGAAAGCAGAAAGTAGGGGTCTGGAGGAGGACCAGAGGAGGGCTGGAGCTCCCCTGCAGGATAGGTGCGAGGGCCACATGAAATGGCCTGGAGGGCCGGATTCGGCAACGGGCCTTGTGTTTGACATCTGTGATCTAGGGCATTGAAACTCATTCATGTCAGATCATAACACCACATAAAATTTAGCACCTAATATTGTAAATAGGAACCAGAAACTGGGCAGTACAGACTCAGATGACTGCATCGATATTTAGCTAGTGGGGGGAGGGAAACCCATAAATGTTGACATATGAAAATAGAAACACTTTAGAACAATACTTCCATTGGTGAATTGTCTTTGAAGGCCGTGGTCTCCTTCTGTTCTGAAGACCCTAAATATAAATCCACTCAGAGCAAAGAACTAATCTGAGGAATGAGCATCAAAATTTTAGTAACAACACATTATATTTTCCTCCTACAAATAAACCAAAGATTAGAGATATTTAGCATACAGTGAGCATTTCTTTAGATGTTTTACCAGGGCACTTTTTCTAATACCAAAATTTTTTTTAGGTCAAACTAAAATGTTACCACGTGGTGTAAGATTGGGGTATCAGACTCAAACGGTAGGTGCGTTGTCAGTGAGTACTCCAGTACAAAACTGTATTTTTAAGGGCCTGGTAGCCCACTTTTATTTAAAAACACGGAAAAGTTCACAAAGACATCAGTAGCCCTCGCAGGGGGTTCCACCATTACTGTATCTTGCACACTCAATACTTTAGCCTCCTGGCGTACATTCTTGCCATATGGCTGATTCCGGCCTTTAGCCTAGGCCTTAGGTCTGCTCCTCAGACCCAAAAGAGTTTCCTAGAGTGAAGCTCTCTCCTAGCTTACTCCTGCTGCTTACTACTTGCTGCTCTGTCACCAAGTACGTCTGCCTCCTGCAGACATGCATACCCTGGCTGCCCCCTGCAGCCTCTGACTCCTCTCAGAGGAATGGGCGTCCACCTGACTCCCATGCACAGACTTCCTGTCTGTTGGGTGGAACCCAGAGCCATAGCCAGGTCACAATTAAATAGCCCAGCACACAGCTGTGCAATCAGCGTGCCTTTCTCTCCAAAATCTGGCGTAAACCAGCAATCTTCCAGGTAGCACAGGGTCCTACTGCCACAGTGGATTTTATGTATGGTATACCATTACTATAAAAAACTATTATTCACCATGGTTAAAAATGAGCAGCTTGAAAAAAACTAATTTTTTATAAGTTCCCCTTTTGCCTTGCAAGACAGTTATACTTCACCACACTGAGCACATTGGAAAACTTCTTCCAAAACTTTAATAGATGGCTAGGCAACCTTCAATGTAATACAGCACCTCATCCCAAAAATTTGAGTATCAAAACAAAGGAAGGGGAGAACAGGGATTATGGCGGTGCCAGGAAGAACACAATATATTCAAAAGTTTTTCTAAAAAGGTTAATTTTTATTACAAAAGGATTGTAAAAAATAAACAGAAAAAATCACAAGAACATGGTGTGCAAAAACATTTAAAACGTATCTGTAGCGAGCTTCACGTCGCTTGGCCTCAGGAATGTAGCGGCCAAGGCAGTAGATAGGCATTTTAAATGCCCGACATGTTTCGCCAGTATTGGCTTCCTCAGGGATAGATTGATAATACCTAAAGCTCTACAGTAATTCTATAGAAGGAAATATAACAATCAGTATATGTACTAAAAAGAATAATACATTAAATACACATGAGATATCGAAAATGCAAAGTATATACATATATACATATGTTTGCGAACTGTCAGTGTAGGCCAACCCCCACCATCACCCAAAGGGGGCCCAAGTAGCATCCCCACATCTAAAGCACCAGACGCCCAAAGTACCCAGCCAAAGAGTCCAAAGGAGGGAATAGAATACCTGCAAATCACCAGGGGGGGATGTATCACACTCCTCTCCAGGGCTAAGCCTCCAATACAAGATCACATTAGGTAGCTGCAGGGAGCAGTAAGAAAGGCCTGGCCGGATGTCTATCTAGAAAGTACAAACATTTGTAGATAGATTAATTATTAGAGTTATCTACAGGGGTCAAAATGTCCTCCACTAGTTACTGACAATATAAAGGACTAGCATAGTCTCAAGTTACTTTACTTACAAGGACATACTTTTGAAATTAGTGGCAGGACTCCGATAGATCCCTAATATTAGGGAGAGATTTTTTCCTTTTCAGGCACAGCAAAAAGCGTATCTCTATAAGTTAAATAGGGAAACAGTTTTGGAACATTATAAAAATTATCTAAAGGATAGTATAAGTTGCACACTTAACTGATCAGTAAAGGATTTGATTCAAGAGTGGACAAAATAGGTTTAACACTCACCACTAGATATCTATAGAGTGAGGTGATGGGCTACGAAAAAGCCGGGGGCCAGTTGCAGCGCCAGATGGAGTATGCTGAAGGATAAAGGGTGATGTCAGCAAGAAGTAAGTCTGTTACAGGTAAATGATGCAAGGAGATGCCTACCGGATCAGAGGAAAATCTATGCGTCGGTGTCCTGGAACATCCCTGGCGTGTCTGATGGCCAGAGATGCCGGCGTTCTTATGCCCCCCACACAGGTGCGGCGTCTGACGTCACCGCACGTGTGAGCGGACGAAAGGAGCCACGGCGCATGCGTCACCCGCAGATCCATCCAGGCCTACAAGGTCCAGAATGCATTGCGGTGGTGTCCATGGTGATGTGTATACACATCACACATGAACCGCGGTAATCAAACGCCGCTGTGAGCGGCGTGATACCTGGAAGATGGTATCGATTTCCAATACGCCGTGGCTAGAGCGGGCAGAGGGTGATCCAATGCCCTTGGGTGTCCATACAGCTAGTTGTGTCATGTAACAGGGGGCAGGAAGCGCCAGATTGGGTGCGCATCCACCATAGCGAATTGCAAGGACCCATAACAGTAAAGAGACCAGAAAGGAAGGGGGTAGGAAGGGAGGGGGAAAGGAAAAGAGGGGGAGAGGGGAGAAGAATAATACGAGGGGGGAAAGGATTAAGAACCGAAAGAGGGAAGGGAAGGAGAAGAGAGGATATGGCATCTGGAAGTGTGGAAACGCCACCAAGGCAGCCGAGGGAAGGGGACAGGGGTGGGTGAAGACAGACCAGGGATGTATATAAGCCCCAAAGAAACGCTTGCACACAAGGCATGAAAAATTGGGACAGTAGTAGGAAGAAAAGAATGAGGGGGGCTAAATCCCTGGATGTGTTCACACAGGTCGTCCTGACAGTTCGCAAAGACCATATTCAGATGTAACATTAAATAGCCTTGAACACAGATTCAGAAAGTTATGAATAAAACATATGTTTGCAATAATGAAGTGTCATAAAAGATGAAAAAACATATGCAAAGTATACATTTGCCATATACATTCATGTGCTCAATAGTAGAAAGTAAAGTGTAAGCACAGGGGGGGGGGGCTGTGTCCTAATCAAACATGACTATCTCGTATGTGGGAAGAGCCAAAGGGAGGATAAAAGGAGTACACCTAATAATGTTAAAGAATATGTGATAGGGTAAAGGATTTATATAAAGGATCCAACAAGTAGATTAGCTCCCGAAGAGGGGGGGTGGTATTCCCCTTTACAAGAAGGGTTTGAAACTGATATTTTCATTAAGTCCAGGGTATGTGGTAGCATCCAAGATATGTATCCATTTGGTTTCCAATTGTAAAAGTTTCTGGTCAATGTCTCCACCCCTTACATGTGCAGGGATGTGTTCCAATGCGGTGAATCCTATTACATGAGGGTTAGAATCATGATACTGTGCTATGTGTCGGTTAATGGAGGTGGAAGTTTTTCCTTTAAACAGAGGTTTAATGTGGTCACGAATCCTGACACAGAATTGGCATTTAGTTTTACCTACATAGTAACTACCACATGAACATGTAGCGAGGTATACTACACCAATGGTTTGACATGTGATCTTATATTTAATTTTATGTATTTGGCCATTGGGAAGGGGTTTCTCACATGTGTCGTAAACAAACTCACATATGTCACAGTGGCCACATGGAAATGTGCCAACCACCGTTGAGAGACATTGTTGTTTAGGTGTATGATGACTCGCCGTAACTTTATCCCGAAGGGATGGGGAGCGACGATAGGTAATTTGAGGCTGGGATTGAATATATTTTTTAATGGTGTTATCTGCTGTTAAGAGAGGCCAAAATTTGCATAAAATATCCCTTATCTCTTTATGATGTTGAGAATATTGGGTTATAACCCGAACCGGTTGAGTATCATCTTTCTTTTTGGTGGAAAATATCAATTTTCTGCGGTCTAGTTTTTTGACTTTGTTAAAGGCCTGCTTTAATAGATTATGGCTATACCCTCTTCTTTCTAGATAGACATCCGGCCAGGCCTTTCTTACTGCTCCCTGCAGCTACCTAATGTGATCTTGTATTGGAGGCTTAGCCCTGGAGAGGAGTGTGATACATCCCCCCCTGGTGATTTGCAGGTATTCTATTCCCTCCTTTGGACTCTTTGGCTGGGTACTTTGGGCGTCTGGTGCTTTAGATGTGGGGATGCTACTTGGGCCCCCTTTGGGTGATGGTGGGGGTTGGCCTACACTGACAGTTCGCAAACATATGTATATATGTATATACTTTGCATTTTCGATATCTCATGTGTATTTAATGTATTATTCTTTTTAGTACATATACTGATTGTTATATTTCCTTCTATAGAATTACTGTAGAGCTTTAGGTATTATCAATCTATCCCTGAGGAAGCCAATACTGGCGAAACATGTCGGGCATTTAAAATACCTATCTACTGCCTTGGCCGCTACATTCCTGAGGCCAAGCGACGTGAAGCTCGCTACAGATACGTTTTAAATGTTTTTGCACACCATGTTCTTGTGATTTTTTCTGTTTATTTTTTACAATCCTTTTGTAATAAAAATTAACCTTTTTAGAAAAACTTTTGAATATATTGTGTTCTTCCTGGCACCGCCATAATCCCTGTTCTCCCCTTCCTTTGTTTTGTTCTTCCAAAACTGTGTCTTCTATGGAAACAAAGATTACCGTTAATACACACATATAAATATACATTATTAGGAGATATTTTACTTTCTTTTTTTTTTTCATTTACAGTTCACTCATCTCACTCAATTTGTATGACAATACAGCTCTTCACACACAAGCCATGCAATTTAACCCGTGTCAAAGAAAAAGGGGGAGGGGCTCGTTGCTCCTTTAAACTATAAAACACTATTCCTTATTTTTAAACTTTAATCATCAGTGAAAAAGGTTTTTTTTTTACGTCACTAATCTTTTAACATTTCACTTTAATTATTTTTATCTATTTTATGAAATGTATTGGGTGTGGTTCCAATGACCACGTGATTAGCCACCCCAGCACGTATTTAAATTAACGATTTTCAGCTCACGGTTTTTAGATTAACTTTTCTTTTAGAATAAGCAAATATAATATTTTATGTTTTCTTTTCCATATTAAATTGACCACAGTGCAAAATGACTACACATTGCACATGATTTTACAATTTTAAGTATTTTTTTTTTTTTTTTTATATACCCAAATTATATAGATCAAATTGTTCATTAATTTAAGTCAGAAATAAAATTTTTAGTATTTTTTAAGGTCACACTTTAGAGACAAAATATTTTTCTTGCTTCTAAAAGTTGCAATGACCAACATTCCACTGACTTGTTACCTGGAATTGTCCTTGTGGAGATGTCCTATCACTTTAAAACATACATAACAAACACAAAATAAAATCATCATGCCACCCATATTCATACTGTGTTACTATTATTTCACATTCATCAGTCCCGACCCTCAAGGAGCTTACAATCCTAAGGTCCCAACTCACATTCATATACCAGGGCCAATTTTGGACAGAAGCCAATTAACCTCCCAGCATGTCTTTGGAGTGTAGAAGTACCCGGAGGAAACCCAGGCAGACACAGGGAGAACACGCAAACTCCATGTAGGTAAAGTCGTGGTTTGGATCAACTGTTTTGCTGATACAGCACTTTGGGTGTATTAATACAACTAACATGACATAACAATCCATGGATCTCACACACATATATACAACAAACATAACTCTCACACTCAGCCAACTACACCCTGTAGACAAAAATATTTCTCTAATAAAACTGCACTTTCCATTCTTTTTTTTTTTTTTTATATATGTTCATTCATCTATAATGGGCTCTAATCCATATGTCTACTTAGGTCATTATAAGTGCGCTGGGTGGTGGGGTATAATCAGTGCTGGGACAAGGCCATTTGGTGCCCAGGGCGAAGATGGCAAACTGCGCCCCCCCCCCCCCCCCCCCCAGTTTTAATAAAGAATCAATGTCGTTTCAAAACAAGAATATACTTAAAACAATACAAGTTCAATTATGTTTAATGCGATAGAAACAGAGTTCACTCACACATTTTAATATGTAAGAAAGAAAGAGAGAGAGAGAAATAAAGACAAAAAGAATGGAAAGAAAGAGAGAGGGAGAGAGAGAGAGGGAGAGAGAGAGAGGGAGAGAGAGAGAGAGAGAGAGAGAGAGAGACAGAGAGAGAGAGAGAGAGAGACAGAGACAGAGAGAGAGAGAGACAGAGACAGAGAGAGACAGAGAGACAGAGACAGAGAGAGAGACAGAGACAGAGAGAGACAGAGAGAGAGAGAAAGAGAGAAAGAGAGAGAGAGAAAGAGAGAGAGAAGGAGAGAGAGAAGGAGAGAAAGAGAGAAAGAAAGAGAAATGGGGATGGAGAAAGAAGGAAGGAAAGAGAAAGAAAGGGAAGAAAGAAAGAAAGGAAAGAAAGAAAGAAAGAGAAGAAAGGGAAGAAAGAAAGAAAGGGAAGAAAGGGAAGAAAGAAAGAAAAGAAAAGAAAGAAAGAAAAGAAAGGAAAGAAAGAAAGAAATACTGTATTGCACAGTATTGTGGGGTATTGCACAGTATTGTGGGGTATTGCAGAGTATTGCACAGTGTTGCGGGGTATTGCAGAGTATTGCACAGTATTGTGGGGTATTGTAGAGTATTGCGGGGTATTGCAGAGTATTGTGGGCTATTGTGAGGTATTGCAGAGTATTGCACAGTGTTGCGGGGTATTGCAGAGTATTCTGGGGTATTGCAGAGTATTTCAGGGTATTGCAGAGTATTGCACAGTATTGTGGGGTATTGCAGAGTATTGCACAGTGTTGCGGGGTATTGCAGAGTATTCTGGGGTATTGCAGAGTATTTCAGGGTATTGCAGAGTATTGCAAAGTATTGTGGGGTATTGCAGAGTATTGCGGGGTATTGCAAAGTATTGTGGGGTATTGCACAGTATTGTGGGGTATTGCACAGTATTGTGGGGTATTGCACAGTATTGTGGGGTATTGCACAATATTGTGGGGTATTGCACAGTATTGTGGGGTATTGCACAGTATTGTGGGGTATTGCAGAGTATTGCACAGTATTGTGGGGTATTGCAGAGTATTGCACAGTGTTGCGGGGTATTGCAGAGTATTGCGGGGTATTGCAGAGTATTGCGGGGTATTGCAGAGTATTGTGGGGTATTGCAGAGTATTGCAGTGTTGTGGGGTATTGCAGAGTATTGCGGGGTATTGCAGAGTATTGCGGGGTATTGCAGAGTATTGTGGGGTATTGCAGAGTATTGCAGTGTTGCGGGGTATTGCAGAGTATTGGGGGCTATTGCAAAGTATTGCACAGTGTTGCGGGGTATTCCAGAGTATTGCAAAGTATTGCTGGGTATTGCACAGTGTTGCGGGGTATTGCAGAGTATTGCAGAGTATTGTGGGGTATTGCACAGTATTGTGGGGTATTGCAGAGTATTGTACAGTATTGTGGGGTATTGCAGAGTATTGCACAGTATTGTGGGGTATTGCAGAGTATTGCACAGTATTGTGGGGTATTGCAGAGTATTGCACAGTATTGTGGGGTATTGCAAAGTATTGCACAGTATTGTGGGGTATTAAGCAGTGGTGGTCACTGGTCATTACCTCGCCTCAGCCTCCTCCCCTCCCCCAATCCAGCCATTTATTAATCTGTTTTTTAAGTGTTTACTTACACAAGTTCAGACTCAGAAGTTATGAGTCTGAACTTGTGTAAGTAAACACTAAAAAACAGATTAATAAATGGCTGGATTGGGGGAGGGGAGGAGGCTGAGGCGAGGTAATGACCAGTGACCACCACTGCTGAAGATCTGAGTCAGAACACTGGCACTGCGCTCTTCTACCTTCCAGATTGAATCCAGCCTGAGCCAGCCAGCCAGGCAGCAGCTCCTCTCCGCTTGATAACAGACAGCGCGCCGACACGGCACGGCACAGCCCAGCTCCCAGCTCCCAGCGCTCCTCTCTGCGTCCTCCCACCTCGCCTCCGGCCGTGAGTGACGTCACGGCGCTGGCAGAGACTACGGGACTCCTCCGTAGGGGAGTAAGCAGTGTAGTTGTGTGCTGAGGAAAGGGAAGGGAGGATAATGCAGGAGTGCACAGCTGCGCCCCCCCCCATACCAAATGGTACCGCCCAGGGCACGTGCCCCCTCCGCCCCTGCCTTGTACCGGCCCTGGGTATAATGTGCTTGCAGTTATTTTAGCAATGCTATTATAAGGTTCAAATTCATATACAGGACAATAAATTTCTCATTTCCTTTTTTCAACATTTTTCTCATTTGTTTTTGGCCTTCTAGTGGTACAAAACCCCTGTGTGCTTTGGTTCCATTCCTTGAGGGACTCTGCCACTGTTAATAGGGGTTCAGTTACACAAACTGAATGGGGTCACACAGACAGCCCAAAGGAGCCCCTGGTGGGATCACACAGACCCCAATCTGGGGTTCTACTCGGTGGTACAATTCCCCATCTCACACGGTGGTGAGACTTCCTCAAGGATTCATCTATTCCGAGGTCCCCACATCACACAGACACAGTGAACCTCAGTAATAGCAGGAACTGTATATCTGATCCCCAATCTCGGCCAAGGATCTATACCAGACTATACACTGCCGTATACAGCCACACAAACTGACAGACACACAACTGAACGGGGGGGGGGGTTAGTCACAGAAGCTGCTAAAAAAAGGAAATTCTGGATTTAAGATGTAAAAACACACTTCTTTCTAAATAGAAACAGTCCACTTATATGCAGGATACATGGCAGCACATATGACAGGCACACAACTGAATAGGGGTTCAGTTACACAAACTGAATGGGTCACACAGACAGAATAAAACAGTTCACAAATGTAAAAATCACTCCCTTAGACACGCCCCTCATGCAGGACACACACAGCATCACATATTCCAACAAATTGTGCTGTACAGTAACAAAGAATCTCAATAGGAGAAAATTCTAGAGTATAGAATCTGACAGTTCTGCTTCCCTAAAGTCTTCCACATCAGTTTCTAGGCAGTGTGCAGAATAGGAGAGATAGTACTTCTGCTTATTGTGTAGTTTCATGGAGAACTACGCAGACGAGGAAATGAAAACAGAGTTTCTTTCAAAACTGGTACTAAGGTTTCAAGCAGCGCTGTTTTTTTAGCAGGCCGTCACCCTCGGCAATAAACCAGGGCCTCACCACACATAGTACCTTATCAGCCACAGCCTATGAATGATCCCTTGAGTCCGAAGACCCAATTCCTGACCTGGCCGGTCCCCCGACACAGGAAATGCAGAAATCCTAGCTAAGTACACATTGTACCTGATATAGGGCAAACCATTCACACAGAACACACACATGCAAGGACAGTAATAAGTACAGATAGTATGGAAAGTAAAAAGAAACGTAAAAATAACAAAATTCAACAGTCAAGGTTCTTGGAAAGAGTCCTTCTACATGACACCAACTTACAGAAATAGACACAGCACAAGGGGAAGTCACAGTAAGCAGAACGTTAGATTACCTTCACCAGCAGAACTGAATTCCCAGCTTGTGTTCCATTTCTCTGCAATGTCTGTAGAGTTTTATCATTTCCGGCTGCGAAGGACCAATTGATAGGGAAATCCCAGAACTTAGGAGTTTCCAAAAACATTTTGACTGCTGAACCACATTCAAAAAGATGTACCGTATTTATCGGCGTACAACACGCACTTTTTTCCCCTTAAAATCAGGGGAAAATCGTGCGTGCGTGTTATACGCCGATCCCCCGCCGATTGTGAGCCTTTTGGCGGCTCTCGGACATTCTTGGCGGCTTTCGCTATTCTCAGCGGCTTTCGGCGGCTTTCGCCCATTCTCAGCGGCTTTCGGCCATTCTTGGCGGCTTTCCGAGCCGCCGAAAGCCGAGTGCATCCGAAAGCCGCCGAGAATGGCCGAAAGCAGCCGAAAGCCGCCAAGAGAGCCACCGAGAGCGGCCAAGAACAGCGGGGCCATTTTTAAATGCCAGATGTCTGCAAACGACACAGGGCAAGGCTGCAGACTACTGATGGACACTGACAAGGCTTGAAAGGGGGACAAGGCTGCAATGGGGGACAAGGCTGCAATCAGGGACAATGCTGCAATGGGGGACAAGGCTGCAATCAGGGACAATGCTGCAATGGGGGACAATGCTGCAATGGGGGACAAGGCTGCAATCAGGGACAATGCTGCAATGGGGGACAATGCTACAGATGGACACTCACAAGGCTGCAGATGAACACTGATGAGGCTGCATTGATGGGCATTTAAATGTAAGTTTTTTTCCGCCGGCGCGTGTTATATGCCGATAAATACGTTATTTAATATTCAAGCCTATAGTTTTAGCCATAGGCAGGGAGAACAATACAGTAAGTACATGGTGACATTCAATATAATTGTTCTGACTGAGGCTGGGGGCCTAAGTACATTTTATACTCTATACAAAGGTACCTTGTAAGTCTCTTTGAAGTCCTGATTAACTTGTTGGTTATTTACATTGCTAAACAGATGGTCAATTACATAGTTACATAGTTACATAGTTACATAGCTAGTAAGGTTGAACAAAGACACCAGTCCATCCATTATATCTGTTTAATCAGAATACATGTTTTGATAATTATAACTAAATGTTTGATAAATAAATATATAGCTATTCCATTTACTCTATCACCTACCTCACTTATATGGAGTGATTAAACCTTTTCCTATATAAGAATTAAAAATGAACGATAACAGTGCGAAAAGATAAACAATTACATTTATTTATACAGAAAAGAATCGTTAGAGACTACCAAATATAACATAAATGATTCAACATTAAAAACAACGATGTTACCAATGATACGAAATATTGCTATAATGGTCATACCCAGTGCTATCAAGAGATTAATAATGTATTAAGGCAAAATCCTAGGATAGAAAGAGTTCCAGAAGAGTAAAGAGACATAAGAGATAATAGAGATACATTGTATAGAGAAGTCTTATGTAACCATCCTCCATCTAGACTGTCAGCCGAAGAGAATGGGCAGTGGATCTGTGTTGCAATATATACACTTGTAACCCCCCCCCCCCCCCTCCTTCCATATGCTAAAACTGCTACATTGAGTCAATGGGGGTGGGGGGCTCCCTTACCAGCTACCATATTATGACCAGGTTATTCCAGTTCACTTCCCACCTCCCACCTCCTTTGAAGTGACCTTATTGTACTACCAAATGGTCAGATAGCTACTCCAGATAACATTCCACAGCAGGATGAGATGTCTCTGTTGATTCTAAACATGTTCTCAAACTATAGTCATTGAAAGATCACTGTAAGTCACATTAATAAAAAAAAAATCCATCACCTTCAGGACCCAAATCTCCACCACAGTCCTCCCTAAGGTTCATTCTTGAACTTATGTCCTCCTTCAATGATTTTGTACCCACCCACAACAGCCCAGAAGTCCCAACCCTTCCCCACCACCACTACGGCCTCCTCTTCCTTTCTTGAACACGCCAGAGCTTCTCAAGGTAGGCTTGAGACCGCCAAGAAATCCTGGTGCCTTTGAGACTTCACATCCAAACCATGAGTGTCTGTACTGCAATGTTTCATCGCCCCTCTGCCTTGGAAGAGAGGAACTCCAACATTGATGGCGGGAACCTGGCATATCTAGTCCTGTAACTGGGTAAGACAGTGTAGTGGAGTTTACTAAAGCTGTGGCCCTAAGACTGTACCTGTAAACTTTTCCCACTAAGAAAGCTTAGTTTGAGATATTTGGATTAACCGCTTTTGCTCTTGAGATCACCCAAATCATCCACTTCACTCCTAGGACATCCTGATTTCCAGCTCCCTTGTTACCTCCTCCCATGCTCAACATTAGGACCGCTCCAGAACCTCTGGAACTTGCCACCCCAATATGTCCAGCTCCTACCCTGTCCACCACTAGGTGATACCTAAAAACTCTTTTATTCTGGGAAGCCTACCCCGCCTCCACCTAAAACGTTACCTCAGCCAGCTCCATATTCCCAGCCGCTATTACTTTTTGTACCACCCTCCTCTCCTTAGATCATAAACCCCTTGAGCAGTAGACATGTGCACACTGAAATATTTTGTTTCGGAATTTCGTTTTAGTCCGAAAAATAAATTTATTTATTTAGTTACTCCCGAAATTCGTTTTTATTTATTTCGTTTTTCATTAAAAATTGCATTCATCCGAAAATCCAAATTAAAGTCGAATCTGTCATTGAAGGCTTATGGTGTCTGTCGAATGTTCAAATGAGGTTCGACGGAGTAGCTAAACTGTACAATGCCGTATAGTTTACCTGCCCGTCAAATCTTCTTAGAACTTTCAACACCATAAGCCAAAGTATGTGTGTACTTAGTTCTAGCTATTTTACTGCTCCTCCTCTTTGGTTACAATCAGCCAATAACATTCATCATCATCATTATTTTTATTTATCTTTTCTCCCCTATGTCGAATCTTTTCTCCCCTACGTCAAATCTTTTCTCCCCTACGTCAAATCTTTTCTCCCCTACGTCAAATCTTTTCTCCCCTACGTCAAATCTTTTCTCCCCTACGTCAAATCTTTTCTCCCCTACGTCAAATCTTTTCTCCCCTACGTCGAATCTTTCTCCCCTACGTCGAATCTTTCTCCCCTACGTCAAATCTTTTCTCTCTATGTAGAATAATCTTGGACTAATAGAGTTAAGGTTAGGCACATTCGACCACAGGTTCGATGGACACAGATTGTTATTGTCATCATCATGTCAAATCTCCTATCTATATCGAACCGTTGTAGCACTTTCGTTATCGTTTGTTAAAACGATAACGAAAATACCTGAAATTCGCACGAAAATGCATTCGGACGAAAACTAATGCACATGTCTATTGAGCAGGGCCGTTCTATTACCGCCCTGCACAGACTGTTGGCACTATCTAAATTCTGTTGCCCAAACTACCCAACTTGTAACTCCCCCTCGATTCCCAACGGAAGTTTCAGTAGGTGCACAGGGATGTCAGGTTTGCTATAAACACTTTCTTCAGGGGTGATCGGGGTACAACCCGGTGTCCTGCTATATCCATGCCAAGGGCAAGAGGAGATGTACAATAGACTAGACTAGACTAGAGGTAGTGTAGCCTGCTAAGTACCATTTAACCTGATGCTGAAAACAGTGCATAATATGAGCACCAGTACCTTGGTCTCAGGTCTCAAGTATTTTTAACTTTGTTTAGGACCAGTTGTGGCACTACCCCAGCATCCATTAGACACAACCCCCTCTGTGCCAGCATTGTTGCCTTTTCCCATAGCACACCTTCCTTTCTCCAGCACTCATCAGTACCAGTCATCTGAGGCTGTCCAGACTCAAACCATCAGAGCAAGATGGATTCCCGGGTGTAACACAGTAGAGTCTGATAGGATAGTACTCAGATTGACCGTGATATCTGCACAATGTTCCAGCCCTGCCATTAGAGATGAGAACAGTGCAAGTTAGATTTTTGATGATCTTGGAACTGAGTCATCCACCAATCTATTACGACTCATAGGCAACCTGGATACTACCCCCACCTGCCTGTCCTTGCAAAGTGAAGCTGGACAGAGCAAGTTGTCTTTCCTAACCCCTTACCTGATATGTAGCACAAGACCCCCCCAATGTGATCCTAAGTATCTCCAGCTCCATAGTGCTTTAAGGTACCCAGTGCCGCACCTCCAGCTCCAAAGACAGTCTCCATTAAGCCTCTCTTTCCTAAGGATGGGAAATAGTCAGAATACCCGGATTGAAAACCACCTGCCACCAGGTACACTTGTTTCTTTATAGAGGCTGCACACCTTCTCCCTCCTTTATCAATTCAGTAATCAGACCATTTTATCCTTCGCCCCTACAAAATAAACTGTCTACATTATTCAGACAGGACTCACATGAATGACAGGGGCATAGTGCAACACTGGGGCAATGGTCTTCCTGGCATGCAGGACACAGACCACTAGTTTAGGTATGCAAGGAGTCTAGGACAGGAAGGACACCTATGGGTATTAACTGAGGAGAATACAGCGTGCCCACACAACTCCATCCCTGTGCCTGGATTTCAGAGACCATGCCCAGGGTATACAATGCACCTCTACCTATGGTTAGGTTCAAGGAACCCTCTAGTTCCATGACTAACGTTACATCGGTATTCTTTAGGACAAAGAAACAAACTCGTCTATCCCCCAAATAATACCCAGGTGCTTCCTTCCCAGCAACAATCTCTCCATCCAGAACACAGAGTGCAATATCTTCCCAACATTTTCCGCTCACCACCATGTATTAACCTGGCCTACAAAGGACATCATGGTCATGCCTCCGACAGAGGGAAGTATCAACCTGCCTCCAGCTTCCATCTTCTCTGATCCCATGTGGGTAATTTAGCCTCAAATGCAACAAGATAGAATCCTCAGTCAGTAAGCCCATTGATGCCACCAAATATACAGACCGAGTCAGCACTTCTGTATATGGGATCATACAACATAACACCTTTCACAACCCAAACTAGTACAGCCCATCCAGGCATTCGACCACCACTTTGGATTAGTGTAGGCGACATGTCTTGGCTAGGGATGAGCTTCGAGTTCGAGTCGAACTCATGTTCTACTCGAACATTGGCTGTTCGCAAGTTCGCCGAACAGCGAACAATTTGGGGTGTTCGCGGCAAATTCGAATGCCGCGGAACACCCTTTAAAAGTCTATGGGAGAAATCAAAAGTGCTAATTTTAAAGGCTTATATGCAAGTTATTGTCATAAAAAGTGTTTGGGGACCCGGGTCCTGCCCCAGGGGACATGGATCAATGCAAAAAAAAGTTTTAAAAACGGCCGTTTTTTCAGGAGCAGTGATTTTAATAATGCTTAAAGTCAAACAATAAAAGTGTAATATCCCTTTAAATTTCGTACCTGGGGGGTGTCTATAGTATGCCTGTAAAGGGGCGCATGTTTCCTGTGTTTAGAACAGTCTGACAGCAAAATGACATTTGGAAGGAAAAAACTCATTTAAAACTACCCGCGGCTATTGCATTGCCGACAATACACATAGAAGTTCATTGATAAAAACGGCATGGGAATTCCCCACAGGGGAACCCCGAACCAAAATAAAAAAAAAAAAAATGATGTGGGGGTCCCCCTAAATTCCATACAAGGCCCTTCAGGTCTGGTATGGATATTAAGGGGAACCCCAGCCAAAATTTGAAAAAAAAAATTGACGTGGGGTTCCCCCTAAATTCCATACCAGACCCTTCAGGTCTGGTATGGATTTTAAGGGGAACCCCGCGCCAAAAAAAAAAAAAAAAAACGGCGTGGGGTCCCCCTAAAAATCCATACCAGACCCTTATCCGAGCACGCAACCTGGCAGGCCGCAGGAAAAGAGGGGGGGACGAGAGTGCGCCCCCCCCCCCCTCCTGAACCGTACCAGGCCACATGCCCTCAACATTGGGAGGGTGCTTTGGGGTAGCCCCCCAAAACACCTTGTCCCCATGTTGATGAGGACAAGGGCCTCATCCTCACAACCGTGGCCGGTGGTTGTGGGGGTCTGCGGGCGGGGGGCTTATCGGAATCTGGAAGCCCCCTTTAACAAGGGGACCCCCAGATCCCGCCCCCCCCCCTGTGTGAAATGGTAAGGGGGTACTTACCCCTACCATTTCACTAAAAAACTGTCAAAAATGTTAAAAATGACAAGAGACAGTTTTTGACAATTCCTTTATTTAAATGCTTCTTCTTTCTTCCTTCATCTTCTTGTTCTTCTGGTTCTTCTGGCTCTTCTGGTTCTTCCTCCGGCGTTCTCGTCCAGCATCTTCTCCGCGGCGTCTTCTATCTTCTTCTCCTCGGGCCGCTCCGCACCCATGGCATGAGGGGGGAGGCTCCCGCTCTTCTCTTCATCTTCTTCTCTTCTTCATCTTCTTCTTCATCTTCTTCTTCATCTTCTTCTTCATCTCTTCTTCCTTCTTCACTTCTTCATGTCTTCTCCGGGCCGCTCCGCAGCCATGCTGTGGCATGGAGGGAGGCTCCCGCTGTGTGACGGCGTCTCTTCGTCTGACGGTTCTTAAATAACGGGGGGCGGGGCCACCGGGTGACCCCGCCCCCCTCTGACGCACGGTGACATGACGGGACTTCCCTGTGACGTCACGGGGAATGCCACAGGGAAGTCCCGTCATGTCACCGTGCGTCAGAGGGGGGCGGGGTCACCGGGTGGCCCCGCCCCCCGTTATTTAAGAACCGTCAGACGAAGAGACGCCGTCACACAGCGGGAGCCTCCCTCCATGCCAGCATGGCTGCGGAGCGGCCCGCAGAAGACATGAAGAAGAGAAGAAGGAAGAAGAAGATGAAGAAGAAGATGAAGAAGAGAAGAAGATGAAGAGAAGAGCGGGAGCCTCCCCTCATGCCATGGGTGCGGAGCGGCCCGAGGAGAAGAAGATAGAAGACGCCGCGGAGAAGATGCTGGACGAGAACGCCGGAGGAAGAACCAGAAGAGCCAGAAGAACCAGAAGAAGAAGAAGATGAAGGAAGAAAGAAGAAGCATTTAAATAAAGGAATTGTCAAAAACTGTCTCTTGTCATTTTTAACATTTTTGACAGTTTTTTAGTGAAATGGTAGGGGTAAGTACCCCCTTACCATTTCACACAGGGGGGGGGCCGGGATCTGGGGGTCCCCTTGTTAAAGGGGGCTTCCAGATTCCGATAAGCCCCCCGCCCACAGACCCCCACAACCACCGGCCACGGTTGTGAGGATGAGGCCCTTGTCCTCATCAACATGGGGACAAGGTGTTTTGGGGGGCTACCCCAAAGCACCCTCCCAATGTTGAGGGCATGTGGCCTGGTACGGTTCAGGAGGGGGGGGGCCGCACTCTCGTCCCCCCCTCTTTTCCTGCGGCCTGCCAGGTTTCCATACCAGACCTGAAGGGTCTGGTATGGAATTTAGGGGGAACCCCACGTCAATTTTTTTTTTAAATTTTGGCTGGGGTTCCCCTTAATATCCATACCAGACCTGAAGGGCCTTGTATGGAATTTAGGGGGACCCCCACATCATTTTTTTTTTTTTTTTATTTTGGTTCGGGCTTCCCCTGTGGGGAATTCCCATGCCGTTTTTATCAATGAACTTCTATGTGTATTGTCGGCAATGCAATAGCCGCGGTAGTTTTAAATGTGTTTTTTCCTTCAAAATGTCATTTTGCTGTCAGACTGTTCTAAACACAGGAAACATGCGCCCCTTTACAGGCATACTATAGACACCCCCCAGGTATGAAATTTAAAGGGATATTACACTTTTATTGTTTGACTTTAAGCATTATTAAAATCACTGCTCCTGAAAAAACGGCCGTTTTTAAAACTTTTTTTTGCATTGATCCATGTCCCCTGGGGCAGGACCCAGGTCCCCAAACACTTTTATTGACAATAACTTGCATATTAGCCTTTAAAATTAGCACTTTTGATTATTCATGTTCGTGTCCCATAGACTTTAACGGTGTTCGCGTGTTCGAACGAATTTTTTTCCTGTTCGCATGTTCTGGTGCGAACCGAACAGGGGGGTGTTCGGCTCATCCCTAGTCTTGGCAAAGTCTTACTGAGCGGTGATACCAACTCATCAGGCCACTGCCCCCCATACAGAGACTGTACAATCAGCTTAATGTTGGTTGATAATTCTGCCTGCCACTGCATGCCCGCCAGAGCCCATGACATATTTTTGCCCTGTATCACCACAATATCTACCAACCTCTTAAAATGGCGGATAAAATCTTGAGCTACTTTTACCTGGGTATTTATGTGACGTTGTTGAATATTATCAAGAATGTCATTAATCTCTCTCTCTGAGCAACAAAACCCCACTTACTGTCTGAAGCTATAGCTGAGAGTTTGTTCCTCAGGAGATGGATGTCCACTCCATTAACAACACCCATCCCAGCTCCTATTACCCCAATGTAGTGCTGAATACATCCCTGCTCTTCCGGTTAGTCCTCAGAAATAAGCATCCTGCATGAACCTCATCCTGTGTCCGCACATCTCTGGGAGCAAGCCACTGGTACAATGACCGCACTTGATTCAGTGTATACTCAGAACATATAGGGTAATAGGTTTTCATCAACCACTGTGAGATATTGCAGCGCCATGTGGTGAAGAACAGCCACGAGCTGGTAACACCCCACACCATCTTCCTGCACAACTCTTCTCCAAACTCACCCAAAACTATACAATACGAGGCCAGACCTATACACTCTCAATTTGTATGCCATCAGGCAGGCCCTCGTACTACACATCTGAAGGTAAATCTAATGGAAATTGGAAAACAAAAATTGCATAATGTGTATCTAACTTGAGGAACTGCTGCTACCAAACACAACTGGCCAAAGGGCAAAGAAAAATCTCTTGCAGCACTGAGACTCCGGGATCACTGAACAGTAGTGGGTACACGAGCCGATCAATGTGCCCTTTAAAGCCAGGAAATCCAATTATCGAATCTGAGGAATAAAACACCAATAAAAATTTAGTAATAAATATTCAATTTTCCTCCTAGAAACAAAATAATCCAATGGTTATATACCTGTAACAAGACATTAGCATATGAAACACAAATATACATTACATAAGCAGTGCACCTTTTTCTTAAAATACCAAAAATTGTTGAGCTCAACTTATCATTAATACGTATTACTTAATACATATTAATATCACGTGGATTTTTGTTTTATGGTATACCAATAATTCCCCCCAAAAAATGTATTCACCATTTTGAGAAAAAAAAATGAATGAACCCGTAATAAATCTTTTAGCGGTACCATTTATCTACAAATTATTAATACCTCACCACCAACCTCTCGCAGAACTGACTCTCTGGAAAACATATAGATAATTGTCTTGGCTCAGGTAATTTGCATGTCAATACAGTTTGCTTTACACTTTCACTGACCTGGTCAGAAAGAAGGGGGGTCATTTGGGTGGGCTGTCACAGCAGCTGAGACAACAGACCTCAGAGTTAGACAACACAACATATATTCCATATTCCACACACTCACACAATTAGCTAGGTTAAAGATGACCTCACACATCACACATACCATGTTTTCTATCATAACCTGTACTTCTTCTTAAACCCACAACATTTGTTTGGTAAGATTGAAATTATTTCAGAGATCCATCCCATTTTGTTAGCCCCTTCTCAGCCTGTATGGACGCATTCTCAGGAGTTTGGAATGGGACCCCCGACCCAGGTGGTCCATACTTCCTACACCTAGGCCATGTGGCGAAGCGTGCAGAGTACACTTCAAAATCACGTCTTGTGGTCCTATATGGATTATGTTTACCGACTTTTTGACTGAAAATGGATAGACAGAATCTCGTGATGTGGCCAAATAAACCACATAAGTGACATTTTATCTTATCTAAAGTGGTACAACATCTCTTAACATAAGGCTTTGTTTTAGACGACTGAGAATATGGGATAGCCTTTTCTGGATTAGTAGTTTTTACCTGCGGCTTACAAAATATAGGGGCAATTTTTAAAGAGCTCTTACCTTCCTGTGATTTATTCTTGTTGATACATACCTTCGGTGTGGAGGACGTTCCTCTGAATTCAGACCTACCCAAATCAGTTACCTTGTTATCTTCTCTATCTGAAAACTGAGCCCAGGGCTCCTGGCAGCTGACAGATAATGGTTTTACTCAACCTTCTGCATGTTTTAGTCTTTTTCCCAACTGATGAATGTCCTCCTGTAATATTTTGTTTTCTAGTACAAATTACTGATGGATAGCCTCAGAATTTGACATAGAAGCTTCTAAAGTACGGATGTTACCTTGGGTTATTTCTAGAACTTCTTTTAGGGATTTAATTTGCACTTTCAAATGTTCATACTGATTAGCTAACCACCTGGCCTCAAAGATTAGCAACGGTTTTCCCGTGTGCTTACTACAGCTTCTTTCAGTGAAATTTAATTTCACATCCTCTCCGGTCAGCGGGACAGAAAGTGTCCCTTCTGCCTGGAAACTTTCCTCCCTTAATGCCAGCATGACCATTTCCTCTCCATGTCATGGTGGCCTACTGTGTCTTGGAGCTGTACACTCCTTCTTGAAGTGTCCGGGTCTGTGGCAGTTGAAGCAAACTGGTTTCCCTTTTGGTTTTTGGCCGAGATCTGCACTGTTCAACTGATCAGTGACAATGCAGATCCTTTGAGGTTTCTGTGACTCCCAATCTGCTATATTCCTTTAATAGCAGTTGCAAGTGACAACAAAGAGGAGAGGGGCTTAGCTCTCCAGTCTGGATTTGCAGTCATCAATTTTTCTCTGATGTTTCCTCTCAACCCGGTCATGAAGCTATGTATCAATACAGGTGATAGGGCACTGTTAGTAATGTCTTCACCAGCTTGTTTAAAGTGATTGTAGTATGTCATACAATCTTCCTGTGGACCTTGGATCACTCCTGACACCTTGGTCCAAGACTGGGGAGGATAGACTGTTTTAATCAACTGCGCCAGTTGCTTAGTGAGTATATCTCCTAAATGGCTGGAGTCAACATACAGGGTCTGTGGAATATTAGTTTTACTGAGGATTTCATCCAAGTCCCCATCTCCACAAACCCTCTTTATTATTTGAAGCATATCACCCCAGTTTGCATTGTAGCTTGCCTGGATGTCCAGCAGCTCTTTGGCAAATTTAATAGGATCTGTCCTTGGATGGGGGATAACACTCAGAAATTTCAGGAACTTTCTCAGGATGACGGACCCCGTGTTTCACCGTCTGTTGGCTTCGCTGACCCCCTATATCAGCAGGCAGGATACCTGCATGAGGCAAGCCATCACTCCGGAGCAGAGGTTGGTCGCTACCTTGCGGTATTTGGCCACAGGGAGAAGCCTGCAGGACCTCAAGTTCTCGACAGGCATCTCCCCCCAGGCTCTGGGGATCATTATCCCAGAGACCTGTTCTGCCATCATACAGGTCCTACAGAAGGAGTATATGAAGGTAAGATTTTTATCCTTTAATATCACATTTTATTGTATTGAATGTTTGCTAATATATTGTATTTCTTTCCTCATTCCCTAATGACCATGATTGTAATATGCTGTGAATGTCCCCTTTGTCCTCATGCATGCTGGATTTTTATGTAATTATTATTTTAGGTCCTTCATACATATTTGCCCTTCAATAACCTCTCCAGCATGGTGTCTCCTGGCCTATATTCACCTCATGTAGTCACTTAACAATGTATTTTATCAGCTCCATAGTAGTGCTTTACCCCAAACACCCCCTAAAATGTTTGGTAATGTTATTTCTGATTTAAATTCAGGCAGAGGGCCAGAGGCTTTTTTTTGTGGTGTCCCCAAATGTTTTGTAACCCTCCCTCCCCCAACTGCTAAGTCAGCTGATCCCAATTCTCTATCTATCCTCAATCATCTATCTGCTGACTTTAACAACCAAGTGTCCTAAATGCTCTCACCCTCTGCACGAGGGACACCTCCACCGCGCCAAAGTCCCCTTTAGAATTATGGAAAATAAAGTAAACACCAGTGAAAGTGCTGACAAAGAATATATAAGTATATATAAAGTTGTACTAAATATATTATAATCTAGTAAATAAGAGATGTAGAGCTGCCCACTTAAATCAAAACCACAAAATAATCAATAAATTTAATCCCAAATATCGGTGAAATAAACAAACACCGACACCTAGGATAAATTCGCAGGCGCTCAAAAATTGCTCCAGATGTAACTAGCTATACCACCATAAATAACATTATCCGGTGATAAACCCGTTCTCTGAAGAAAATGTGAGTATAAGTGTAAAACTGGTGAACAATAAACAATGATGGTGATACCCTCTATCAGGGACTCAATCACCCATGAGTGACACCCCTAAAATAAAATACACATATCAAATATACTACAGTATGAATACGTGATGTGATTATATACCTAGCAGTATACAATGGTGGTGACACCCTCTAAATAGTGTTGATAATCTAAGTATAGCAAGCTAAATTAATAGCATACCTTAAACATCAATGAGAAAATATAAACATAATGAAATGTAATAATATAAAATCAAACAGAGATGTGATCTAATAACTGTGTGTGTCACGCCCCTATTCAACCCAGAATGGACTGGATATATTAGATCAGGGTGTGACTAATGATATAATGGTGACACCCTCTAATAATGGGTCAGTAATCTGTGTATGGTACACCACATGAATGGCGGACCACAAAAATGAACACCTGTAAAGAAGCGCAATATTATAAATAGAACTTCTTATAATGAATAAGTGAGTGTAAATTGTGGTGGAAAAACATAAATATATATATAAAAGTGACAGCGAAAAAACGTGCAAATAGTTCAATTCATGCTGCAAAGTTCAGCAACTCCCAAAAACAGTTCATGAATAGAACCAGCCCTTGATAGAGGCTGTAAGTGATTAAAGCTGGTGACCACAAAATATTCAATCAAATGTCCCACATAGATGATTCCTCAGTGATAGATGTCAAGAAAATGATGAGTATCTCCGTGCTCCTTCCACCTCACCACTGTGCTAGTGAATCGCACTCTCCAGACATGCACTCACCAAAATGAAATGCCAGCACTTTCATGCACGGCAAAACAAGCTTTCTTTACCACACTCCTGGGTAAATATTGCATACGAGGCTCACAAGGATGATGTTCAATGGATCCACATAAAAGGAAATGAATGCTCAAATAGTGTAATTCCGCATAGAAAATTTATTAAAATCATGCAAACTTCACACATAGCACTCACATTGTGTAAACTTATGACAAGCTCAAACCGTGTAATGCACAGCAAACTTCAACCCAGTGGAATCAGTAACAACAATGGTCACGGCGGACCCGAGGTGTGCAACTGCTGGATGCTCTCTCACCCCTCCCTCGGGAAACCTCCGTCCCTCCGTGCGCTCGTATCCTACTCTCCTGTGTGGCCGAAAGCAAGTACGTCACAGCTCACAGCCACGCCCCGACATGTTTCGTCATGGAACGACTTATTCATGGGATTCCACTTTTATATATATATTTATGTTTTTCCACCACAATTTACACTCACTTATTCATTATAAGAAGTTCTATTTATAATATTGCGCTTCTTTACAGGTGTTCATTTTTGTGGTCCGCCATTCATGTGGTGTACCATACACAGATTACTGACCCATTATTAGAGGGTGTCACCATTATATCATTAGTCACACCCTGATCTAATATATCCAGTCCATTCTGGGTTGAATAGGGGCGTGACACACACAGTTATTAGATCACATCTCTGTTTGATTTTATATTATTACATTTCATTATGTTTATATTTTCTCATTGATGTTTAAGGTATGCTATTAATTTAGCTTGCTATACTTAGATTATCAACACTATTTAGAGGGTGTCACCACCATTGTATACTGCTAGGTATATAATCACATCACGTATTCATACTGTAGTATATTTGATATGTGTATTTTATTTTAGGGGTGTCACTCATGGGTGATTGAGTCCCTGATAGAGGGTATCACCATCATTGTTTATTGTTCACCAGTTTTACACTTATACTCACATTTTCTTCAGAGAACGGGTTTATCACCGGATAATGTTATTTATGGTGGTATAGCTAGTTACATCTGGAGCAATTTTTGAGCGCCTGCGAATTTATCCTAGGTGTCGGTGTTTGTTTATTTCACCGATATTTGGGATTAAATTTATTGATTATTATCTGCTGACTTTGCCAAACCCATACACACTATACCCACCTCTTTACTGGTCAGATTTATGGATGAATTCCCCAAAACATGTAGTGCAAGGGCCTGCCTGTATACTTTCCAATGGTACTGTTTAAAGTTCTTGTATCCTATTACTATCTTGATAGGTAATAGCAGAATGTCCAAATGTGCTCAAATGTGTACAGTGTGTATTTATATCTTTGTATTATGACACTTCTTACCTGTCCAGTGGGCTGCCAATAGTGTAACTAAGGAGGGGCTGTTCCAAGTAATACCCTGTATTTAGGCATTCATCTCTCAATGAAGTGAAGAGGGTTACCTGTCCAAGAGTCCCCCCCCCCCTATAATGTTAGAAATGGCCCATGAGAGGGGGGGGGAGGGGGAATATGATAGGTGTACCTTATACTTTGTTGTTGTAAAATTCCCCTTAATAAATGCTATCTGGAGGTTGACCCATAATGTTTGTGTCTAATCTGCTTGCCATGTTTCTGTGAAAAAATAGTAATGTTTATTGTTTTTTCCTCAACAGTTTCCTTCCACGCCACAGGAATGGCAGACTGTGGCCTCCCACTTTGCCCAGCGGTGGGACTTTCCTAACTGCGGAGGGGCAATTGATGGGAAACACGTCCACATCGTCCCACCACCCAACTCGGGTGTCGTACTATTATAATTACAAGGGGTTTAATAGTATAGTGATGTTGGCGGTGGTGTCGGCTAATTACGACTTCTTGTATGTGGACGTGGGGAAGAATGGCCGGATGTCCGATGGTGGAGTCATCGCCCAGACGGAGTTCTACAGGCGTCTCCAGAATGGCAGCTTGGACTTGCCACCTCCAGAGGACAATGTTGAAGGTCTCCCATTTGTGTTCGTTGCTGATGAAGCGTTTGCGCTGGGGGACCACCTGATGCGGCCATTCCCGATGAGGACCTTCACCCCGGAACAGAGGGTTTTTAATTACCGGCTGGCCAGAGTCCGAAGAGTGGTGGAGAACACATTTGGAATCCTGGCCAGCCGGTTCCGACACCCATCCATATGGCGGAGTATAAACTGAACCATATTATACTGGCGTGCTGTGTTTTCCATAATTTTGCTGGCTCAGTTGGGCCTGAGGCCGGAATACCAAATACATCGACAATGACGGCGCTTGAAAGCGGCCGTCCTGGCTTGCCCTCCCTGAGTGCCCGTGATGTCCGGTTACGATACCTGGAGTTCTTTGCGGGTAGGGGGGCTATCAATATTAGGGCTGCAACGAACGATTATTTTCATAATCGATTAGTTGGCCGATTATTGTTTCGATTAATCGATTAATCGGTTAATAACCTTTAAAAAAAAAAGTGTGGTGTATAATTTAGTTAATATGTAAAGTTTTAAAAAAAGGCAATTTATTCTTAAATGTCTCTATGCAGTGGTAAATAAAAATAGCCAACTATATGGTTAGGGAGCAAAATATCTAATCCACTCTGAGAATAACAGACAGAAGAGATATACTGTATATACTATTACAGGAGAGATAAAAACATTTGTTTGATTTTCTAATCGTTAGTGGGGTCAAATCGACGTTCATTTTCAACCACAGTGATGGGAAAATTTGGAAATAATAAAAAACTTCTTGGTGAAAGGAATTATCAGACAGTGGATGTGGTTTTCGTTCAGAAATTACAATTATTTTAAAAACAGAATGTTAAAAACAAGTGAAAATTTCAAACATTCTTTCATTCATCGAATGTACAAAGATTTTTGGTCTGAATATTCTCATCTGAAAATTGATCGGTGTGGCCAGCATAAGGCTCAGTACACACCTAGGCAGTTTGCTTTTGATCTGTTTCTGCAGTGCTCTTTGCTGTGCATTTTGACTTTTGCGCACGTGATTTTGCTGCGATTTGCGTTTTTACATTTTTTTTTTGGCCAATTTGTTGTTGGGCAGATTAAAAAACACAAATTGCTGCAAAAACGCTTTACATGCTTTTCTGCAGCTTCTCCATTGAAGTATGTTGAACCAAAAAAGCACTGTTTTGCGTTTAAAAAAAAGTCCCTGACCCTTTCCTAATACGCAGTGGCTGAAAAAGCATAGATGTGAACGTGTCCCATAGGAAACCATGTAAATGAACTGTAGTCCATTTCTGCAAAAAGCACCAAAAAACACATAGATTTGAACCAGGAGTAAGACGTTTAGTAACATAATGGGGTTAAAAAAAACGAAAATTAGCCCTTTATAGTACAAAAAAAGCAAATAATCACTACTGCAAGGGGTTCATTTTTTTACTGTAGAACTGTGAAATAGTTACAGCAGCGATTATTTGCTCTTTTTGTACTATAAAGGGCTTATTTTAGTTTTTTTTTTTTTTTAACCACATTATGTTACTGGCCGATTAATCGATTATGAAAATAGTAATCGATTAATTTCATAATCGATTAGTTGTCGATTAATCGATTAGTTGTTTCAGCCCTAATCAATATGCCAGACAATCTGTGACACCTTTTTCAAATAAAAAACAACCAAAAGCAATTCTTTTTTTTTTTTTCAAATATCAAGTTTATTCAACTCCAAACAGGGGTGGGGCCCCGATACAGAAACATAAACAAAAAACCATTCTGTCATGGTCGTTATACAAGGGTTGAAACAGTATAGAATATAATACAGTACATTTTTAGGCTTGAAACTTCCTAGTATGTGTATACTTTAGATAAAAAACAATGAAACCCAAGACAGAGTGTTGATATCTATAGCTCCGGGGTATTCCCCTCCTGACTTTTTCCATTTTTTCTATAGAAAAATGGGGACCGAAGTCCCTAGACCAGATAAGGGGTGTAAAAGATAGAGGAGAGGGTTTAGGGGAAGAAAAAGAAATAATAGAAAGGTAATGGGAGGTGGGAGAGGAAGGAGGGGAGAAGGAGACATGGCGGTAGTTCAGCCAGTATACCAGGTTCCACGGAGTCTACCCAATACATATGGGGAAGGAGTTATAAGCCAAGTAAGCGTTGTCCTTCCTCGGAATAGATAAATGCGTTCCAGATGTCCCAAGTTTTTTTAAAGGCTTCTTGTTTATGTTGAGCGGTAAGGATCAGGTCTTCCATATGTTTTATATCCTCCACTCTCCGCAACCACAACGAGAGGGCTGGTGGGGAGGATTGTTTCCAGCAAAGTGGGATACACGTCTTCGCAGCGTTGAGCAAGTGACGCGTGAGGGATTTCTTATATCTCTTGATGGGGATCGAGGAAAGGTGTAGGAGAAAGAACGCGGCCTCGTCTGGGATATTATACTCTGTACATTTTTGTGTTATTCGTCTGACTTCTCCCCAGAAGTCTTTCAACTTCGGGCATGACCAAAAAATGTGAATCAAGGTTCCCTCCTCCTCAGCGCAGCGCCAGCACCGGCTCGAGGAGGTAGGGAAGCATTTCTGTAATCTGGAGGGGGTCAGATACCAACGGGTGAGGAGCTTGAAATTTGTTTCCTGAATTTTAGTGCAAAGTGAGGACTTAAGGGCAAGTGTGATTATGCGTTGTCGCTGTGCTTCTGAAAACGAGCAGTTCAGGTCTCTTTCCCATCTAGCTAAGTAAGGAGGTGGGGGTTGTTCGTTTGGTGAGATTAGTAGTGAATAGGTTTGGGATAGGATATGGGCCAATGGGTCTTCTCCAGAGCAAAGCTCCTCGAACGTCGTTAGTTGGCGGACGAACGTTTGTGTTTTTGGAAGGGAGTGGAGGAAGTGGTGCAGTCGGGCAGCTTTCCAGAAACAGAGATGGTAGTCACCTGCCGGGTTGGTTAAGTCCTGTATGGAAGGCCAATGTCCTTCAACAATAAATTTGGCTGCGTGATCTCTACCTGAGTCTCTAAGGTTGTTATAATCCACAGTATGTAATCCCGGAGTGAAGTTTGGGTGGCCAAGAATGGGGAGTAGGGGCGAGTTTTTTGTTGTGAGGGAGGTCTTAATGGCTGTTTGGTAGCTATGTCTCAGGGTGGTACCTATCAAGGGATGCGACCTCAGTTTAGGCGGGAGGGCATCGTAACACCATAGTGCACTCTTTAAAGGTATCAGTGTTTGGTTCTGTTCCAGTAGGACCCAGAGTTTAAATGCTTTATTTCTCCTCCAGTCTAGTATTCGTCCTAGATGAGAGGCCAGATAATATTGGCGAATGTCAGGTAATGCTATTCCTCCCTCTCTTTTGGGGAGCGTGAGCTGTGAGTGTTTTAAGCGGGGTTTCTTGTGAGCCCAGACAAATCTGGTGAAGAGGGATTGGATCTGTTTGAAGAATGAGGGTGGGATATTAATGGGTAGTGCTTGGATCAGGTAGGTAAATTTAGGTAGAACGCACATTTTCAGAAGGTTACATCTCCCGAACCAGGAGTGAAAACCTGTGTTCCACTTTTCTAGCAAAATCCGGGTTTTAATCAGTAAGGGTGGGAAGTTCAGGTCAAACGTACGCGACAGGTCAGAGGGGATCTTTGTACCTAGGTATGTTAGGGCTGTATCCGTCCACTTAAAGTTGAAGTTAGACTGTAAGTCCCTTAGTGTCAGGGGGGGTATAGAAATGCCCATTGCTTCCGACTTTGAGAAGTTTATCTTTAAATGAGATATGGCTCCATAAGTTTTGAATTCTTGCATGAGATTTGGTAGAGATATTCTAGGGTTAGTTAGGGAGAATAGTAAATCATCAGCATATGCTGAGATTTTGCAGTGGGAGTCACCTATTTGAAGTCCTGTTATGTCTGGGTTTGCTCTGATAGTACATAAAAAGGGTTCCAGGGATAGGGCAAATAAAAGGGGGGAAAGGGGACAGCCTTGTCTAGTGCCATTGGCTATAGAAATGGGGTTTGATAGCACACCGTTAACTTTTACTTGGGCAGAGGGATTGGAATAGATATTTTGGATCCATTTCAACATCTTGTTTCCTAGGCCAATATGACGGAGAACTGAGAACATGTAGTTCCAGTTTACCCTGTCAAAGGCCTTTTCGGCATCGGTGTTTACAAATATGCAGGGGGTCTTGCTATCATTTGCTACGTGGATAAGGTTGAGGGCCTTGATGGTGTTGTCCCTTGCCTCTCTGGAGGGTATAAACCCAACCTGGTCTAAGTGTATTAGGTTTTGGAGATGTTGTGCTAGTCTGGTGGCGATTATCTTGGAAAATAACTTCAGATCCAAATTTAAGAGGGAAATGGGCCTATAACTTCCGCATGCACTCGGGTCTTTCCCATCTTTATAAATCAAAGAGATATGGGCTTTTAGAGTCTCCCTCGGAAACTTAGCATCTTCTCCTAGGGCATTGAAAAAGGCTACCAGCCGTGGGCCTAAGATGGGGAGAAAGGCTTTATAGTATTGGGCAGTGAAACCGTCAGGTCCTGGGGCCTTACCTAGTTTCATAGATTTCACTGCTGACTGGAGTTCTTCTAAAGTTATTGGTTCGTCTAAGATCTCCTGGGTTTCAGTCGGTAGGGATGGGAGCTGTGAGTCAGAGATGTATTTATCTATATTTGCTCGTTCGGTGGGGGAGCTGGGTAGGTTATATAAGTTTGAGTAGAAGTCTCCGAATTCTTTGGATATTTGCTGTGGGGTAGAGGCTCTTTGGCCATCGGGGCCAATTATTTGTGGAATGTAGGTAGCTGATTTAAGATCTTGCACAGATCTGGCCAACAGTTTCCCGCATTTGTCTCCCGATTCGTAGGATAGTTTGCGGCAGAACTGGAGGGCCGCTTTTGCTTTGTAGCGCAATAGGTCTGTTATTTGTGTACGTAGCGTCATCAACTGCGCCTCCAGGTCTCTGGTGGGAGTTTGTTTGTGTTGTATTTCTACTGAGGCTAAAGCTGCAAGTAATTTAGTGATTTGTGCATTTCTTTTTCTCTTTATGGACGCCCCGTGTTTAATTAGAACTCCTCGCAGGACACACTTGTGAGCCTCCCACAATATTCCGGGGTCGCATCCCTGCGTATCATTCTCCCGGAAGTAGAGATCAAGCTCTTTAGTTACATCCTCCAAGACCTCGGGAATTTGTAGGAGACTCTCGTTCAGACGCCAAAACAGGGATCTGGGTGAGGGTCGGTCTGTGAGGATGTATGTGAGGGAAATGGGAGCATGGTCGGACCATGTGATCTGACCTATTGATGAGGAGCTCACAAGGTGCAACTGATCATGGGGCATCAGAAAGAGATCAATTCTGGAATACACCTTGTGTGGGGGAGAGAAGAAGGAATAGTCTCTCTCCCTTGAATGCTGAAGGCGCCACACATCGGTCAGCTGGGCACTAAGTAAAGTCTGCATTATTCGTTTTCTGGCGGCAGGGGGGAAGGAGGAATTACCAGATGACGTGTCTATTGAAGGGGTCAGAGGGACATTTAGGTCTCCTCCCATGAGTAGTTGGCCTTGTTTATATTTTGTCAGTTTTTCAATTGTGTGTTTAAGGAATCTGTCCTGATGTTCATTTGGGGCATACAGTGTAGCCAATGTGAACTGATTCCCTGCAATCAAACCCTTTACAAATAGAAAACGCCCCTCGGGGTCTGCTAGCATCTCTTGAAATTCCCATGGTAGTTTGCTGGATATCACTATGGAAACCCCTCTAGATTTGGATTGGGAGTTAGTCGAATGGTAAACACGGGAAAAAAATCTATTTTGCAGTATGGGGGATTTATCCGTTTTAAAGTGGGTCTCCTGGATGAAGGCGATGTCAGTCCGCGACTTTTTAAAGTCGCAAAGTAACATACGCCTCTTCTCCGGGGTGTTCAAGCCCCTGGCGTTAAGATAGGTCACTGTAAGAGAATCTACCGCCATGGTAAAGGGGGGAGGGGGGGGGGTCAATCAGAGGGGGGGGGGCGGGGGGAGAGAATAATAAGAAGGGGGGGAAGGTAAGGAGAAACCAAGGACAGAGGGTGGAAGGAGTAATTAGTAAGTGCTTAATCACACTTATAGACTATGTGGAGTATTCTAGATCAATAGTACTACAGTACTAGGGCGCTCACCAGTGCAAACTGGTAATCGAGCGCAGGCCTATTTGGGGTTGTGGAAAGAGATAGCCAGGTTTGAACTCACTGACTCCCCCTCCCCAAAAACACCCACCATAAATCTGAATATATCAATGTTAGATTGAGAACGGCTATTGTACCTGGTCATGTAGGTACAGCATGGTTAAAACACATAACAGCAACTGCTTAGTAAACAGGGATAAATCTTTTTGCAATCTATGTGGTACACATAGTGCCCCGACCTGAGCACGACAATAATTGAGAGCAAGGTAAGAAAAATTGTTTCTGTGATGCTTACAAGGGGAAGCGGGGAGAGCAGCCTCAGAGCTCAAGAAGAGGGAAAAATACAAAAGAGAAGGGAAAAAGGTCCCGAAACTAAATTTAGCTAGAGGCCGCTTCCCCTGGTCCCCATGTGCATTTCTCAGACATTCCCCTCTCCGGGAGTAGATCTCCCAGTGTTAAAAGCATCAGAACTATCATTCCCTTCTGCAGGTGCGCCATTTCAATACGAAGTGGGAGCTTGTGTTGTGTGAACGGTCATCATCCCATCAGAGTTTGTGGGGTAAGTTTATGCTTGAGCATTCACGTGCCATATTCTCTGCTCCGTAGTGGGTGGAGTCTCCTTCAAGTACAGTACAGTAAGGCGGTAAGTGCAGAACATGTAACCTTCAACACGGGCGGGATTTTGCGTCCTTAACATCTCCTACAGTTCTGACATACTCAAACCAATCCGAACATAAGCTTTGTTTCCCACCTCCTCTATCCGGGATTCATATCACGGTATAGTTATGTCCTAAGGAGTGAAGGTCTCTTATATTCAGGTTGACCAGATTTAAATACCTGTCTGTCAGTGAACATGTAGGCATCTGTTACGCGCGCCTAGAGGGGGTCAGTCAGTAGATCAGCAACATCAGGAGTGATAGTGTCATGTCATGCTCAGATAACAGATTGGTCTGGTATGAGGTAGCCACATCATGACTCACGTGTGCCCTCACTGGAGGGTGCCCTGGACCTCCTTCTGGAACGTTGTTGGCGAGGCGGTTGATATCAATGAGCAGTGGATCCAGATCTGCCTGTGGGGCGCGGTACAAGGGTCAGCCAATTAGGGATAGTGATCGGTTCTGATCCCAGGAAGGTAAAGAGGGCCGGCAAGTCCCCTGGAGTGCGCAGGGTAAAGGATGCTGTGGTATTCCGGAAAGTTACTGCCAGGGGGTATCCCCAACGGTATGTGCATCCCTGCCTCCTTGCTAGTTCCAAGACAGGTTTCAGCATAGCTCTTCTCAGTAGCGTGGCTCTGGAGAGATCCGGGAGGATCTTGATCTCGGCGCCATCAAACATTACCTCCCCTTGTTCCCACGCTTTGCGGAGTATAAGATCCTTCTGGGTGTATCGGTGTACCCTACAGAGCACATCTCGGGGCCTGTGTGGATCCGTGGGTCTTGGACCGAGCGTCCTGTGTACGCGGTCCAGTTCGATGGATGGTGGCGGTGTGTCCAGGAGCCCCTGAAAGATGGCCGTCACTGTTGCCTCTAGGTCTTCGGTTCCAGTGGCCTCTGGTAGACCTCTCAGCCGCAAATTATTGCGGCGGCTGCGGTCTTCCAAATCCTCGAGATGGAGCTGCAAATCCACCGCCGCGGAAGCCTGGGTCTCTTGTGAACGCTCTAGGTCAGACACCCGTTGTGTGAGGGCACTAACCGAGCTTTCTCCTGCGTCTATTCGGTCTGCGATCGTCCGCATCTCCTCTCGAATCTCTTGTACGTCTCTGGTATGGGCCTCTTCCACTCGCTGGATAAGGGCCTCAATGTCAGACTTGGATGGTAGGGCCTCAAAATCAGCTTTAGTGGGGAGTGCCTGTAGAATGGCGCGAATATCATCCGGTATGTCTCTGCCGTACCTCGTCGAGTTCGCCATTGCTGTATGAGGATCTCTTGTGAGTTCTAAAGGACACTCCGGGCTGTCGAGCGAGGATGGAGGTGTAGATACTGGCAATATGGCAGGTTCTGCTGGGCAACGTGCACGTGGTGCCGATACAATGGCGCCCGGTGAGCTCCTCTGGGAGTCCGGAAAATAGCTCCGTATACTGCTCCGTGGGGTGGAATTGCGGTTGTCACTAACCGAGGCTCTCGTCCTGTATTTCTTGCAGGTTGGCATGCCGCATTTATCGAGAGTTTAGCCGTCGTTTTGTGCGGGTAGGGTAGGGGGAAGCCAGGAGCTCTCTAGAAATGCTTCTTCACACGGCCATCGCTAAGCCACGCCCATCCCAAAAGCAATTCTTGGTGGACATTTACTGCTTGTGTTTGTTTGAGCTGACCCTGACAGAAATGTGTTGAGTGCAGAAAATGTCATGATTGGGTAACCTTATAAAGAATAGTGTTGGCTGGTACTTCCTAAATGCAAAAAACACATTTCACTCCAAGTGCACTTGCAACTGCACTGAACCTGCACTTGTAGTGCAAAGTGTATTTGCCCTTAGGAAATAACCCCCATTTTTGCATAAAACAGCAATTACATCACCCCAAAAGTGTTGTAGTGTTGAGACAATAATCCACACATTCTTGAGTAAGGCACTTTTTTATAGCTGCACAATCACATGTGCATTTACCAAAGGTTTTTAAAACAAAACAACATGTTTGTTGTATAACAATTTTTGGGGGGGCATTATCAAAAAATCGAAATATCCATTTCAGATAAAACAGGCTTGTGTAAAACCAACAAGAAAGCAAAAAAAACTTGAACTTACAAAGTTCACATTAGGTAAAACCTGAAGGCTATATCAGACATCAGTATTTAGGAACTGGGTTTGATATAGCGTTCAGATGGGGGGAAATCACCCCTGGAAAAGCCAAATTTGGAAGATGCACACCAATTTACGAATGTCAACATGTGCTATCTGCCATCAGGGGGATCAAGGGACGTGTTTGGGGGGAGCAAGCCCTTCCTCAACGCTACTTTATAATTGAGGAAGGGGTTGCACCCCCAAAACGCCTCCATTGATCTCCCGTGATGGCAGATAGCACATGTTGGCACACTGTGTGCATCCTCCAAATTTGGCTTTTCTAAACATTGTAAAAATTTTAGTAAGATAAAACAGGTGATTTTGTGGGGTTTAAATTCGCCCCAAAACATCAATGATGTTATTTTTTTTAATAACATCACTGATTTGTTGCTGGATGTTTTGCAATTGGAGATTACACCCCATGATCTCCCCGATCAGTATCTGGGCACTTTCAGATGTAAAGCGTTCTGGATCCCGATCACCTAAAAAGAGATAACAAAAAAAAAAGTCTCAAAAATCTGCCAACATCCATCTCTTTTACCTGAGCCTGTGGTCGCAGACACTCACCTGTTGTGGTGCCAATCTCCACCACATCTTCTTCCTCCTGCTCAGCTTCTTGTGTTGGTATTTCCCCTTCTTCCAGAGGGGGGGGGGTCTCTGGTCTCCTGGGATGAGGGGTGTCCTCCGAGTCTTTTATCCCCTATGTAAAACAAAAATGGTATAATTAGCACACAGATATTTGATGACAGAACTAGAAATAGGAAACATTGCTTGGAAGTGGGGTACAATTGTCTATTTTAGCAGAGTTCCAAGATGTATTTTTTTTATTGCCGTTTGTCAAGCTGCAATACTTTACCTGTTTAGTACAAGCTTCACAGATGGAGACCCCCCTATAGTATACACTGGAGCACCTGTGTGGCCCCCTAATAAAAATGGTGTTCTTGTCTCCCACACTAGTGCTCCAGTGTCCAGATGTGAAAACAGCTGCTCAGTGTCCTCTCCTTACACAGAATCTAGTTGGCATTTCATTCTAGTAACAAACCCATCTACACAAACAAATATTTGGCATCCAAGTAGGCCCAAAAAAAATGTGGGAAAATGCATATGGCCTAAACAATGGTGTTTTAGAGGCCGAAAGAAAAATGTTTGATACGAACGAATAATGGGCCCATGAACATTAAAGTTGCCCTTTTAAATGTTACAATTACTAAAAGCATATGGAGCAGAACAAACGGAATAAAGACAGAAAGAATATGAACACAGCACAACTACTTACTTTTTTGCAGCACTCTCCGGATCTTTCGGTACTGCTCTGGCTCTCTCAACTTCAGGTCCGACCACCGCTTCCGGAGCTGATCTTTAGACCTTCGTACCCCGAAATTCCGCTCTAGACTCCTGACCACTTTACCCATGATTTTGGCCTTTCTGATGTTGGGGTGGGGGTAAGGCCCATATTTTCCGTCATAGTCGGACTTCTTCATGATGTCGACCATCTCCAACATCTCCCCAAACGACATATTTGTGGCCTTAAAACGTCTCCTTCTGGATCGGGACGTGCCTGGATCCGGGCTTTCCTCCTCCTCCTCCTCGTTGTTAGAATTAGCACGCACCTGTTGTAACTCCGCCATCATGCTCTTCCCCCACTGCGCCGAACTAAAAGGGGCGGGGAATAGACTAGAAAGAACGTCAGGGGCGGGTGGAGTTACACGCATGCGCAGTGTGTATAAAGCGTAACACGCGTGCGTATTACGTATGATCTGTGAGCGGAGGAAGGAGCATTGGACGCGCCGATCGTAAGAACGAAGGTAAGAGACAAACTTGGGCCTATACTGCTTCTAGATTGAGGCCTATATTGTAACAAGATTAGGAGAGTTTTGTCTGACATTAGGCTTTGTCTTGTGTTGTGTCTTGCAGTGAACATGGATATCTTAATGAGAGATACTGACTTCATGTCAGTATTCATTGATATGCTAAGTGAGCTGCCCTGTCTGTGGGAGATTACCCACCCCCATTTCAAGAACCAAGCAAAGAGGAAGGCAGCACTGGAGCAATTGTGTGAAATTGTGAAGCAGGTGATCCCCACGGCAGACATCACTTATTTAAAGATATTAATTGGTTGCCTGAGGAGCACATATCTGAGGGAGCGCAATAAAGTCCTGGATTCACAGAGATCCAGAGCAGCAGATGACATCTATGTCCCCAGGATGTTGTACTACGACAGGCTGCACTTTCTGGCAGGCCAGACTGAACCCAGGCCATCCCTCTCAAGTCTTCCTTCCACGCTTCCTTCCCCCTCCGGCTGAGGCTTCTGACGCCCAACCTGGGCCTTCCAGGCCATATGTGGAGCCCAGATTGAGCCAGGTATAACATTCCTCTAAAGATTTCTGCTTGTACAATCAATGATGTTACCTAGATGTTAGTTGGGAGTACTAATTTAGGATTGTGATTGATGATGCCAAAACTAAAACCATGTCCCTTTTTCATACACAGGGAAGTCTCAGCCAGGAGGTGGCCGGGCCGAGCCGGCTGGCTGATATCCAGGTCCCTCCACCCCCCCTGAAAACAGAAAGTGGCAGTAGGAGGAGTGCCCTAGAGGAGGCGGCTATCAGATTCTTTTGGAGGGCTACAGAGGTCCTGGGAGCACCCCACACCATGCAGGAGAACATTGCTGCCTTCATAGCATCTAAAATGCAGAGGATGGAGGAGGGCCAAAAAGCCATGTGTGAGGCCCTCATATTGGAGGCTCTGGAGAAAGGTGTGAGGGGCCAAATTACACTCACACACAGCTTTGGGATGGTCCTCCTCCTCCTCCTGCAGGTCCTCTTCCTCCTCCTCCCTCTCCTCCAGGTCCTCCCAGTCCTCCTCCAGGTCCTCCCAGTCCTCCTCCAGGTCCTACTCCTCCTCCTGCCACATCTCCAAATGCACAGCCACAGCCTGGAAGGAAGCGTGAAAGGAAGACCAGAGAGTGATTGCCCTGGATCCAGTCTGGTCGGCCAAAAGATGCAGCCTCTTGTGGTACCACAGCCTGGGGACACTGATGTCATCTGCTGCTATCTGAGTCTCTGTGAATCCCGGACCAGACTGCCCTCCCTTACATATGGACTCCTCAGGCCACCAATTTTGATGTTGAAGAATTGATGTCTGCCGTGGGGGTCCCAGGCTTCGCTAATTTCTTATGTTGATCCAGTGTTGCCTTCCTCTTTGTTTGGTTCTGATCCCTTAATAAAGGATTTTTGTTTTGAATTATACTCTCCTATGTGTGTTTTACTTCAAAAATGATGGTTTGTTTGTGAGGATTCAGGTACATTTCAAATATACAATGTGAAATGAACAAGGGACACCAACACCAAACAATCTCCTTGAGATTAAATAATAAAAGATATCAATGGTGTTGGGGTAACTTGACACACAAAAATATTCTGGAGTAAAAATAACATTGAACAAAGGTCAGCCTTGGAAAAAATCCAAACATTTCAATTAAAAAAAAAAAAAAACATAAAAAATATAAAACTGTCAGATGTGACAACTAATAACAATATATTCAGGGAATCCCACTAAAAAAAGACAAATAAAAGTTTGTGAGAAGTGTGTGCGAATATGAGCAGCAAAACTACTTCATTCTTGTCACATTATAAAGAAGAAGAGAGTGCGCTGTATTAAACCATTTTTTACATTGCAGCGTGACGAAAGTGCTGTATCCATTGCGAACGCTAAGTTTACCAGAACGAGCTGTCCCGTGTCGGAATTTCTTCTGAGCATGCGTGGCACTTTGTGCATTGGAACAGGCCACACACGGTCGGAATTGACGCGATTGGATTTTGTTGTCGGAAAATTTTATCTCCTGCTGTCCAACTTTGTGTGTCGGAAAATCCGATGGAAAATGTCCAATGGCGCCCACACACAGTCGGAATTTCCGACAACACGCTCCGATCGGACAATGTCCATCGGAAAATCCGACTGTGTGTACGTGGCATTAGAGTGACACCACACAGGTCCTTGCTGTGGGGTGCTAGTTACTTGGGGGTGTAAAGGTACATAGGCCGTGTACTCGGTAGCAGAACTGCCCGTATTGATTACAGCATCGGAATGGCTAGTTTACTGATGTCTAGGGGAGAATGCTGGCTCACAGTCAGTAATATGGTCTCTGGAACTGGGGAGACTTTTCTCCCATGATTCCAGCATTCCCTTCCCCTGATTTGCTGCGCTCTCTCTTTCCTTTTGTTTCAATTCTACACATGAAGAGTTTTTCTGTGATTCATTGGGGGTTTTAAATGGGGTGTTAAACATGGCAGCAAGTTGTAGCTTCCCCTTTTTATCATCTGTTGATAGATGACAATTCCTATCAGCTTCTGAGTATTTTGCCAGCAAGGACCGGGCGATTGTACAAGGCCTCAATCCTGACAATTCCTCATCTTCCCCAGTTTATCACTGTCACTACTCTGGGGATGTTGGTCTAGTGGCTGTCCCTGCTTGTTCCTACTACTCAGCATCATTTGGTGTGTTTTCTCCTTAACTCCCACTGTAAAAACATTAATTTCCTTCGTCACAGACTCAAGCATCCACATAGCCCAAGTACCTTTTTCATATGGCCGTGTCATCTTTTTGTGATGAGCACGGTACAGACTTTCCCATACTTTTGGCTTAAAAGTACCTCTCTTAGAATACTTCTTCCCAGTCCAGCGATCCCAATTTTGAATATATTTCATAACCCAAGGTCCATATTTATCTATCATCTCTTCCCTTGGGGTCATTTGACTCCATTCAGACCCCCTCTTTGAAGCGATTTGATTACCCATCCTTACGGACACTGGACCTTGAACTGATTCCCCAACCTTTTTACAGGTTTCCTTTACTCCAGAGGTAGCTACTCTCTAGCCAAGAATTGGGGTGACAGGTCCCGCCCCTGTCAATGTTGCCGCTTTTTTTTCACTACTTGCCAGACCAATTCCCTGTCCTGGCTATAGTCCTTCAAAAAATTAGCCTGGAGATTTCCCAAACTAAATAATAGTATAATCCCCCCGTGGACTTTTCTGAAGTACTCTAAAAGAAATGCTTAACGAAAGGCTTTTACTTCTGTTATATCAAGAATTATTAGCAAGAACTTGGATAATCAGGACCCTATGCGTGCTTGTAGTACAGGAGGCAGTTAACTAATGCACCCCTAATTGCAATATGGTTTGTATATGTTACATTATAGCCACTGTTCCCAGGTTTACTTACAAAGCTTACAATCACCAGTTAGTAATTGTAAAGAAGAAAGATTCATACCTAAGATCATTCAGTGTGATTTAGTCTCCGTTTCCACTGATGCAATTTTTTTTCCATGCGACTTTGGACACAAAGTCGCATCCCATTGATTTCAATAGCACCCATTCCAATCTATGCTACTCAATGCTGCAGCAACTCTAAAAGGGTACCTGCACCACTCTGATGTGACACTGGATCAAAGTTGCATTCAAAGCCACACCACAGTCGCATTAAAGTCGTACCTCAGTCACACTCAATCATGCGACCTTAGAGTTACATTAGTGGAAACGTAGCTCTATGCCCACCGGTGCGTTTCAATCACAATGATTGGCCTAATCTCATTCAAATTGCTTTTTGGCAGAGAGCACATATCCTTTTCCTCTCATCATTCGCACTTACAATTTCATTTTATATATATATATATACACACACAATACTCAAAATCATCAAAATATTCACATAGACAAAAAGGTAAAAAAAAGGAAAGTTCTGAGAAGTTTTTTTAGTCTGGGTATTCAGATGGGAGACGGGTAAACACAACACCAGCTCTGTCTTCCATACAAATCGCATTCACCCCAACATTAAACTTCCTCACACGGGGCACCATCTGATAAGGAGATTTTTATACCTACCTCACTTATATGGAGTGATTAAACCTTTTCCTATATAAGAATTAAAAGCGAACGATAACAGTGCGAAAAGATAAACAATTACATCTATTTATACCGAAAAGGAACGTTAGAGATTACCAAACACAAAGTAGAGGATACAACCGTAAAACAGAGACCAAATGATACAAAATATTGCTATAATGGTCATACACATGCTAGCTAGAGATTAATAATATATTAAGGCAAAATCCTACAGTAGAAAAGGTTACAGAAAATAAAAGACAGAAGATAATAGAGATACATTGTATAGAGAAGTCTTACGTAACCATCCTTCATCTAGACCGTCAGCACAAGAGAATGGGCAGTGATCTGTGCTGCAATATATACACTTGTAACCCCCCCTCCTTCCATATGCCAAAACTGCTACATTGAGTCAATGGGGGTGGGGGGCTCTCTTACCAGCTACCATATCATGACCAGGTTATTCCAGTTCCCTTCACACCTCCCACCTCCTTTGAAGTGACATTATTGTACTACCAAATGGTCATATAGCTACTCCAGATAACATTCCACAGCAGGGTAAGATGTCTCTGTTGATTCCAAACATGTTCTCAAACTATAGTCATTGAAAAGTCACTGCAAGTAACATTAATAATAAAGTCCATCACCTTCAGGGCCAAAATCTCCACCACAGTACACAATGCGGGGATCAGGAGTGCACTATGTACACAATGCGGGGATCGGGAGTGCGCTATGTACACAATGCGGGGATCGGGAGTGCGCTATGTACACAATGCGGGGATCGGGAGTGCGCTATGTACACAATGCGGGGATCGGGAGTGCGCTATGTACACAATGCGGGGATCGGGAGTGCGCTATGTACACAATGCGGGGATCGGGAGTGCGCTATGTACACAATGCGGGGATCAGGAGTGCGCTATGTACACAATGCGGGGATCAGGAGTGCGCTATGTACACAATGCGGGGATCAGGAGTGCGCTATGTACACAATGCGGGGATCGGGAGTGCGCTATGTACACAATGCGGGGATCGGGAGTGCGCTATGTACACAATGCGGGGATCGGGAGTGCGCTATGTACACAATGCGGGGATCGGGAGTGCGCTATGTACACAATGCGGGGATCGGGAGTGCGCTATGTACACAATGCGGGGATCGGGAGTGCGCTATGTACACAATGCGGGGATCGGGAGTGCGCTATGTACACAATGCGGGGATCGGGAGTGCGCTATGTACACAATGCGGGGATCGGGAGTGCGCTATGTACACAATGCGGGGATCGGGAGTGCGCTATGTACACAATGCGGGGATCAGGGGTGCGCTATGTACACAATGCGGGGATCAGGGGTGCGCTATGTACACAATGCGGGGATCAGGGGTGCGCTATGTACACAATGCGGGGATCAGGGGTGCGCTATGTACACAATGCGGAGATCGGGAGTGCGCTATGTACACAATGCGGAGATCGGGAGTGCGCTATGTACACAATGCGGAGATCGGGAGTGCGCTATGTACACAATGCGGGGATCAGGAGTGCGCTATGTACACAATGCGGGGATCAGGGGTGCGCTATGTACACAATGCGGGGATCAGGGGTGCGCTATGTACACAATGCGGGGATCAGGGGTGCGCTATGTACACAATGCGGGGATCAGGGGTGCGCTATGTACACAATGCGGGGATCAGGGGTGCGCTATGTACACAATGCGGGGATCGGGAGTGCGCTATGTACACAATGCGGGGATCGGGAGTGCGCTATGTACACAATGCGGGGATCGGGAGTGCGCTATGTACACAATGCGGGGATCGGGAGTGCGCTATGTACACAATGCGGGGATCGGGAGTGCGCTATGTACACAATGCGGGGATCGGGAGTGCGCTATGTACACAATGCGGGGATCGGGAGTGCGCTATGTACACAATGCGGGGATCGGGAGTGCGCTATGTACACAATGCGGGGATCAGGGGTGCGCTATGTACACAATGCGGGGATCAGGGGTGCGCTATGTACACAATGCGGGGATCAGGGGTGCGCTATGTACACAATGCGGGGATCAGGGGTGCGCTATGTACACAATGCGGAGATCGGGAGTGCGCTATGTACACAATGCGGAGATCGGGAGTGCGCTATGTACACAATGCGGAGATCGGGAGTGCGCTATGTACACAATGCGGGGATCAGGAGTGCGCTATGTACACAATGCGGGGATCAGGGGTGCGCTATGTACACAATGCGGGGATCAGGGGTGCGCTATGTACACAATGCGGGGATCAGGGGTGCGCTATGTACACAATGCGGGGATCAGGGGTGCGCTATGTACACAATGCGGGGATCAGGGGTGCGCTATGTACACAATGCGGGGATCGGGAGTGCGCTATGTACACAATGCGGGGATCGGGAGTGCGCTATGTACACAATGCGGGGATCGGGAGTGCGCTATGTACACAATGCGGAGATCGGGAGTGCGCTATGTACACAATGCGGAGATCGGGAGTGCGCTATGTACACAATGCGGAGATCGGGAGTGCGCTATGTACACAATGCGGAGATCGGGAGTGCGCTATGTACACAATGCGGAGATCGGGAGTGCGCTATGTACACAATGCGGGGATCGGGAGTGCGCTATGTACACAATGCGGGGATCGGGAGTGCGCTATGTACACAATGCGGGGATCGGGAGTGCGCTATGTACACAATGCGGGGATCAGGAGTGCGCTATGTACACAATGCGGGGATCAGGAGTGCGCTATGTACACAATGCGGAGATCGGGAGTGCGCTATGTACACAATGCGGAGATCGGGAGTGCGCTATGTACACAATGCGGGGATCGGGAGTGCGCTATGTACACAATGCGGGGATCGGGAGTGCGCTATGTACACAATGCGGGGATCGGGAGTGCGCTATGTACACAATGCGGGGATCGGGAGTGCGCTATGTACACAATGCGGGGATCGGGAGTGCGCTATGTACACAATGCGGGGATCGGGAGTGCGCTATGTACACAATGCGGGGATCGGGAGTGCGCTATGTACACAATGCGGGGATCGGGAGTGCGCTATGTACACAATGCGGGGATCGGAAGTGCGCTATGTACACAATGCGGGGATCGGGAGTGCGCTATGTACACAATGCGGGGATCGGGAGTGCGCTATGTACACAATGCGGGGATCGGGAGTGCGCTATGTACACAATGCGGGGATCAGGGGTGCGCTATGTACACAATGCGGGGATCAGGGGTGCGCTATGTACACAATGCGGGGATCAGGGGTGCGCTATGTACACAATGCGGGGATCAGGGGTGCGCTATGTACACAATGCGGAGATCGGGAGTGCGCTATGTACACAATGCGGAGATCGGGAGTGCGCTATGTACACAATGCGGAGATCGGGAGTGCGCTATGTACACAATGCGGGGATCAGGAGTGCGCTATGTACACAATGCGGGGATCAGGGGTGCGCTATGTACACAATGCGGGGATCAGGGGTGCGCTATGTACACAATGCGGGGATCAGGGGTGCGCTATGTACACAATGCGGGGATCAGGGGTGCGCTATGTACACAATGCGGGGATCAGGGGTGCGCTATGTACACAATGCGGGGATCGGGAGTGCGCTATGTACACAATGCGGGGATCGGGAGTGCGCTATGTACACAATGCGGAGATCGGGAGTGCGCTATGTACACAATGCGGAGATCGGGAGTGCGCTATGTACACAATGCGGAGATCGGGAGTGCGCTATGTACACAATGCGGAGATCGGGAGTGCGCTATGTACACAATGCGGGGATCGGGAGTGCGCTATGTACACAATGCGGGGATCGGGAGTGCGCTATGTACACAATGCGGGGATCGGGAGTGCGCTATGTACACAATGCGGGGATCGGGAGTGCGCTATGTACACAATGCGGGGATCGGGAGTGCGCTATGTACACAATGCGGGGATCAGGAGTGCGCTATGTACACAATGCGGGGATCAGGAGTGCTCTATGTACACAATGCGGGAATCAAGAGTGCGCTATGTACAAGAGATCTGGCCTATTACTAAAGTGTGGGAATTATAGGGTTAGTATAATGACATCAGAATATCTTTTAATTTGTGAATCTATTCTTCTTGTATTGTGACTCCAGCAATGAGGAATGGGTGGTCTGATAGATGAATGGATAGATGAATGAATGAATGGATGGATGTATAACTCAAAAATGCTGCATTTTCTACCTGTCAGTCTCTATAAGAACCATGTGACTTGTGCTGGCAGAGAGGAATGCAGATATCAGAATACAGGATGGATGGATCGGTAGATAAATGTTAGGGAAATAATTCACCGTCTCAGACTGTCCTCGGGCATCAAGGTAATATTTTATTGCATATGCAAGAGAAATGAATTGCATTACATCTTCATGCTGTCATCATCATTTCTGAAGAGAATACTGTGGTACATGTCTAGTGTAGTCCAAATGTTACCTCCATCCATCTCCATAATTCCCCCTTTTATACTCCACCCTTCCACTTAAAAAATTCCCACCTAAAATGATGAGACCACACTTTTATTTTGGAGTAATATGGCCACAACAGCCTTTATTATAAAACACCAACTCCAAAATATATCACTCCAATAAATAACCAATAACAAAAACAATAAAACAATAACATATTAATAACGTAGAATGTTAACCACAGTCTAATGGTCTCTGACGGTGAGCCCCCTTTCAAAATATATATATATATATATATATATATATATATATATATATATATCCACCGCACTGCAGGATTTTTCAAACTAATAGGCCTCCAGCTGTAGCCGCTCGGAGACAACCGTTTCCCGCAGCGCCACCAAAAAGCAGTATTCCCTCCACCGTTCAGGAATACACCGGAGGGGAACATGCTAATGATGAGCCCCCCACGCCTTTAAATCCATCCTTTTACCGCCCCCGTCAAAGACCACCAGAATAAAATACCGCCACAGCCCGAAAGCGTGACTACCTTACGTTTGAGGGCACCCCCACACACTCAGGGCCTGCTGTATCCCCTCCTGCAAACCCAGGGACCATAAATCAATCCCTACGTCAGAGAGATGAACCCCATCCCTCCTAAAGGTACAATCCCACATTCGTTTCCAGCTCTCGGTGGCGAATGACAATACCACCATTCTGCCTTACAAATCTCCCCACCACTTTATTAACCCTAATGCTTGTTTTGTTAATGCTCGCCACAGACCTAGCCCAACGCCATGATGTTCTGGCCACAATATCTGACCAAATTACAATGGTGTTTGGTAATGTTTCCCATAACTTCATAAAATCCGCTTTGATGTCCGCCATCAGATCCCTGACCGACCGGACACCCAAGTCATTCCCCCCCGCATGAATCACCAAAACATCAGGGGGCCTATCCAACCGCACATACCTCCCCACTTCCCCCATCACTCTACCCCATAACATTCCTGGTCTTCCCTCCTGGAAATCCCCAGCTGTCTGCCGTCCGGACGCACGTCACCTCTCCTGGCCCCCCAGTAAACATAGGAGTGACCTACGATCCAGACAAGGCGCATAGGGTTTCCATCTGTAATGAAAGCAAAACACAAAACAGCGGCACCCTCTTACTCTGGACTTCACCCTCCAACCAACTATACCCAAACAAAACAGCATCCCCTTGTACAACAATGTGCCATCAACAATATTAAATTATTCAACCACCAATGACGGTCTTATACAAGACCGAAATCTCCTAGACTCCCATCTCCCGAGTCTGCGCACAGCAGCCTCCTGCAAACCGCATCTGGCAGCTTCTGTAGCTGCCCCTACCAAACCAGCCCTTTGTAGACATCTTCGAAAAATCGTTACAAATGGATAACGTGACAGATAAGACCCATCCTTGTGCCTAAGGAAAGGCCCTGCCCCCTTGCCCCTGACCAACCTAAATGCCCTTACCACCTCCACTGGGCATACCCTTGACCCTGGTAATTCAAAAAGGGGGACATCTACCCCCTTTCCCTGTTGATCAGTTTTGGACCTCCGCAAACGTAAACACACCCTCCCCCTCTCCAAGCGTACATCATTGTCCAACAAACCTCCCCCAACCCATCTTGACGGGCTAACCAATTCCCCTATCCGAAAAGCCCCATAAAAAGCCAGTGAAAAGGCCGCCGTGAACAGTCGGCTTTCATACTCTGACCGACAAACGAACTCTAACATTTCACATATTGAGACTAGATTCGCAAATGTGACGGGCCGTCTCACATCTCGTTTTTTGTGTTGTTTTCTATAGCCCTTTAAGGCCTGCCGAACCCAAAAATCCCTGGTCCAATCTTCACCCCCCATTAATTTAAACAAAAACGACAAACCTGCCAACTTCCGATCAATAGAGGACTCTGCGCACCCCTTTTCCATATTCCTAGAAACTAAATACAACACCAATAACCTGCCTTCTGACCCCAGTACCACCACACCGGCCTCCCTTACCAACACCGACCACTCCTTCCATACCTTGCTGTAGGCCGTCCAAGTGGAATCACTTACTGACTGCCAGATCCATCCCGCGGTGACTCCAAAGGCAGCTCCCACATCCAAACCGGGCAAGGAACTCCTTCCTTGTCTGCCCCCGGCGCCAGCTCCCTGAACTTGTCCCACTGAAAACGAGACAAGGAGTCAGCCAGCGCATTGTCCTTACCCGGAATGTGAACCGCATAAATGAAAATATTTAGACTCAAACACCAGCTGTCTCAACAGCCGAATCACCGGCTGCGAAGATGCTGATATGCGGTTCACCACCTGCACTACACCCATGTTGTCGCAATTGATCCTGAGCTTCAAATTCCTGCATGCCTCTCCCCACAATTCCAATGCCAGCACCACTGGAAACAATTCCAGCAGTACCAGATTGCCGAGGAACCCTGCCCTCTCCCACGCCATGGTTCCGCGCTCCATTTTCCTTGAAAATATGCCCTGAAACCCGTGGAGCCCGCTGCGTCAGTGACCAATTCCACATCGAAATTGCTCAGCGGGCCAGACATCCACACCGCCCTCCCATTGTATGAAGTTAAAAATTCATACCAAACTTTTAGATCCTCCCTGTGTTCCCTTGTCAGCCGGATGAAATGAGTTGGCCATTTTACCCCTGCTGTAGCAGCCGACAGCCGTCGGCAAAAAACCCTCCCCATTGGGATGATTCTACAAGCGAAATTCAACTTACCCAACAATGACTGAAGGGCTCTCAACTGCACCTTCCTCGGCCCGTGGATGTCCCGAATTTCCTTCTGCAGGTCCTCCAACTTCCCCCTGGGTAAACGGCACTCCATAGCCGTCGAGTCTATAACTATGCCTAAAAAATTAAGTTCAGTCTTGGGGCCTACAGTCTTTTCAGCCGCCAAGGGGACTCCGAACCTGCCTGCGATGTGCTGCAACGTGGAAAGTAAAAATCGCACACACAGCGGAGGCAGGGGGGCCTATACACAGAAAATCATCCAAATAGTGTATCACTGAGTCTAGGCCCGCGACTTCCCTAACTACCCATTCTAAAAATGAGCTAAATGCCTCAAACATGGCACAGGAAACTGAACAACCCATGGGCAAACATTTGTCAACGTAGAATTGTTCCTGCCAGTGACACCCCAACAGCCGAAAACTCTCCGGATGCACCGGCAACAATCAAAAAGCCGACTCTATGTCAGCTTTTGCCATGAGAGCCCCTTGGCCGTAGCGCCGCACCCACTTGACTGCCGCATCAAAAGGAAGTGTATGACATTGTACACTCCTCCGGGTCAATGAAATCATTGACCGAACCCCCCCTTGGGAAGGACAAGTGGTGTATCAATCGGAACTTATTAGGTTCCTTCTTGGGCACCACCCCCAAAAGGTGATACCACTAAGTCCGGCCAAGGTTTATTGGCAAACGGCCCTCCCATGCGTCCCAATGCTACTTCCTTCTGCAATTTTTCCCCAACTACCTCTTGATGTTCTAATGCCGATTTAAGATTCCGTGCCATAGGGGCAACGATCACCAATGAACAAGGAATCTTAAAACCCTCCTTAAACCCCGACTCCAACAACCTAGCTGCTTCCCGATCCGGATACTTACTTAGAAAAGGGAGCATTCTTTCCACTCTCACCGGCGTCATCCCTCTTCTGCGCAGTGTCACCGGCACGCTTTCCTCGTTTAAAACATTTTGACAACGGGTGAGCCCCCCACACCCCGAGCATTCGTGTCTAAACTTACATGTCCCCTCGAATTTGCAGGCGCCTTCATTATACTGCCAGCACACACCCCACTTTTTTCCGGCCGACGATCCTGAGGAATTTGCACCCCCGGCCCCCCCTTTGAAATGGCTGAGACGGGGCCTTCGCCGTAGACATGAGCCTCATCCATAAGCTAATATCCTTATGGTCCCAACGCAGGGACGGGCGAACCGCCATCCGCTGTCTGAACTGCTCGTCATATCTCAGCCAAGCAGTACCCCCATATACCCTATGTGCCTCTCCAATAGCGTCCATGTAACAGAATAACGCCGAACAATGCTCGGGGCTCTTCTCCCCAATTACGCTTGCCATAATGGCAAACGCTTGAAGCCAGTTTACAAATGTCCGCGGTATCAGCCTATACCTCCTCTTTTCTTCATCATCCTTTTTGGACGAATCGGGTTTTACCCTGTCCAAATTAAATTTTTCCAATGGTAGCAGTGAAAAAATTTCCACATACTCACCTTTTTGAATCTTCTCCCTGACATCCTGCTTCAGATGTGCTCCCAAGGGGCCCTCGAAGCAGACGTAAACCTCACACCTCGCAGCATCCGCCAACCTAACCACATCGGACCTTTCCGCCTTCTCTGTGGACCCTGCTTTTTCTGCCTCCACCACCACCGCGCCAACCCTGGAATGTCCAGGAGGCGAGATTGCCGGGGGCACCCCTACCCCCCCTGCCCCATTACTCCCCCCCCCAGACTCCGTCACCGGTGCTGTCCACGGGGCCATCTGGGGAGGCTGTCCGTGTCCCCCTTCAAATCTTCCCATTAAGGTCCACAGTCCCTGTAAAAATTCCATCATTTGTTGGCCGGACCCTGCACTAGCAGGATTGATCCCCGCCAGCTGCTGTTCCGGCCTGACCCCCCCCCGACTGTGTCCCCTGACCCCCTTGTGCTACCGTACCCCCTGTAACCCCCCCCTAATAAATCCTGAACTGCCCCAGATAATGATACTGAATTAATCGACTTACCAGGCTGACCAGGCACATTCCCCACAGCCGTCGCGGTGTTCGCCCTCGCTGGTATTGTTGGCTCCTCTTCCTCCGACAGCTCCCCTTCCGACCGGTCGTCCCGCTCTCTATCCTCCTGACTGTGCAGCCGCCCGGGTGACGCAGCCCCAGAGGCCGTGGGATGAGATGGCGATGGAGCCATCCTCACTTCGGAAGCACTGCTGCTGTCAGACAGGCGTCGCTGACCTGACCTGAACGTCTGTGCACTAACAGTCTTGTCTCTTTCACCATCATGCTGACTGGACTGCTTGCTGCTCTTCTTGCTTGCTGCTCTTCTCCCGTCTTTTTCCACCTCTTCCTCCGGCCACACACTACTCCGTCAGGCTCCGCCCCCTCCCGATCTTCACAGCATGTCTGGGGCCTTCTTCCAAAGCTCTGCTCGGCTCACCGACCATTCTCGCCGTCCTCTCCTGCATTCCTCTGCGCTCCACGGATGGACTCTGCATCCTGCTGCTCTCCCTGGGCAGGGAACCGGCGCCATGTTGGCCCGTGGCCTCGCCCCCCGATTTCGGCCGGCGGCGTGTGGACTGCCCGGGGGCTGCCGAGTCTTGTCTCCTCTTCCCTGGGGGGACCGATCTCACCTCCCTCTGGCTTCTGGTGCTCTGAATGGGCCACGATGTAGGCCCTGGCGAAAAACATATAGGACACCTCACCCGCCACCGATCCGCTCGGTTCCTCATCTCCTATGTCCCCTACTTGCTGCTGCAACCATTCGGGTCCCTTTTATGCTGCCATCCTCCTCAGCTTTTCCAAGATTGCTTCCACAGCAGCCATTGTGGAGGAGCAGTAGTAGAAAAACTGCCTCCTCTGATTAATTCTTCCTCACACTGACCTCACTTGCTCCTCCCCCCCTTAAATATCACCACTCCTCTTTTTTTTCCAAGTAAACTCTCATACCTCCCCTTTACCCATATTACCTCTCAGCCTAATTTTTAACCCCTTCCGTGTCCATTAGACACACGGTCATGCCCGGCCCTACACTACACCTCCTTTTAGTCAGTCTCATTCCGGGCCTCACTTGTCTTTTTTATAAGCCCTGGACACCCCCCTTTCCTGTCTTAAAACATGCCCAGTCTCATGTATTTTCAACTTTATTCTGGACACAACAGGAAAGGTGGAAGTGTCTGTTACAGACTTTATCTTCATCTAACAATGGTTACAGGATACTGACTTGAAAACTCCCCAAGTCAACACAAAAATACAGGATATATTCAAAAAACTGCACATCTAAGCTTCTTATATTGCTGACTCCATATTATCACGAGTCTATAGCTTATTTCTAGGCCCTGATAACAAAATGGCGTCTTTCATAACTGACATTTAAAGTATAATTTCTCTAACAATAAACCATCTTGTTCTCCTCTAATCTTCCCACACTGTAGAGACCAACTTGTTCTCCTCTCCCCTCCCCTCTCCTCTCTCCCCTCCTCTCCCCTCTCCTCTCCTCTCCTCTCCTCTCCTCTCCTCTCCTCTCCTCTCCTCTCTCCTCTCCTCTCCTCTCTCCTCTCCTCTCCTCTCTCCTCTCCTCTCCTCTCTCCTCTCCTCTCTCCTCTCCTCTCCTCTCTCCTCTCCTCTCCTCTCTCCTCTCCTCTCTCCTCTCCTCTCCTCTCCTCTCCTCTCTCCTCTCCCCTCCTCTCTCCTCTCCCCTCCTCTCTCCTCTCCTCTCCCCTCCTCTCTCCTCTCCCCTCCTCTCTCCTCTCCTCTCTCCTCTCTCCTCTCCTCTCTCCTCTCCTCTCTCCTCTCCTCTCTCCTCTCCCCTCTCCTCTCCCCTCTCCTCCTCTCTCCTCTCTCCTCCTGCCGAATCGCCTCTTCTCAGAAATCATAGAAGGCGGGCTGGGGGAAGGGGGCGGGTACAGTCTTTACCATTGGCTGAGGAGGCAGCAGAGAGGTGGATATCCATCCGCCTCTATAATTAGCCAGTGCCGGTGTCTTGCTGAGAAAGTTCCCCCGGCGGATAAGGACCCCCCTGTACTGTGCAGGCGCAGCGCTTGTGCAGTACGAATGACTAGGAGCCGCCAAAAATAGCCGAAGCTGGAAACCTTCAATCAGCTGTACACGGCGCCCGGGGTCCAGGTTCAAACCCCACCATCCAAGTAGACATAGAGGGAGAATATAAAAGTGGCAAGCGAAGCGAGGGGCCCTCTTCCAGGCGCCGTGTACAGCTGATTTCTATTGTATTCGGCTTCGGCTATTTCCGCCGGGTCCTACTACACAAGTGCTGCGCCTGCACAGTACAGGGGGGTCGTTATCCGGCGAGGGGAACTTTCTCGGCAGAACTCGGGGTCTAGCTAAAGATTTTTGGCTTCTGCGGCCGCAGCTGTTGTATCCTTCCACAACAACAAAAGAGTCCCCAGCTTCCAGGCAGCAATAGAGAACATGCAGGCGAGGAAAAAACACTAACATCTGCAAATACTACCATGTGGATTTTGGGGGTGCTTAAATCATTTTTGGGGAGGCTTGAGCGCCCCCAAGCACCCACCTGGCGCCGCCCCTGCGGCTTGATTGGATACTACTTAAATGAATTGTTTAGGTTGTCCATATATTACAAAGTTTTGGTAAATGTAAAGGAGATTGTACAATCAGATTGTATAGTGTATGCTATACCTACAGTATAGTGTTTTTGTGCATAAGTACTAAGAGTGACAAATGTTTCCCTGTTATCTTTCTTCTCACCTCTGCAGATTTGTGTACCCGGGGCTTTGTCTTTGAGGTCATTAAACACCCTGACACATTGTCTGAAGCTCTTTACACACGAGGGTCGCACCAATACCTGTTTTGTACGAACAATAGCTCAACTTCTCGCTGATACCGGCTGCCAATACCTTTGAGCCCACTCATTTTCTATGGGCTCAAATCGTACTGTAAAGAATCGCATGTGATTTGAATGTGGTGCGATTCCTGTCTGACTCACATATGGTTTCCGGCACCACTCCAGTGTGAACCAGGACTGAAGTCATTATGACAAGCCTCACACAGGAGCGGTGTGGGAAACTGCATATGATTCAGACAGGAATCGCACCACATTCCTGTTCAAATCACATGCGATTCTTTACAGTGAGATTTGAGCCCATTCATTTTGTAGGATCTCAAATCGCACAGAAAGTTTTGGTTTTAGATATTGGAGCATTTGCACAAGTACTCTTCCAAATGCTTAGTACCGGTATCAGTGCCACCCCAGTACACGCTATTCTTTTCTTTCCAGCAGGCTGAACAGATTCCTGCATCCCCTCAAAACAAGGTGGATGGAGGAATCCCCCCTCTGTACTCTGAGAGCAGGACTCCTTTACTGTCAGAATACAACGATCAGGGCTGCAGCCCGCAGATCATAGTTCTACAGCACCATTTACAATCTTCAGAAATCACCCCCCGGGGCAGCCAGGCTATTCATTATTGACCGCGAACCAAGCTGTCATCAAACAATCTGATTGGCTGTGTGCTTTGTGATCATTGTGATGACCACCCATAAATGTAAATAGCAATACTGGAGGACTCTGCAACCATCACATATTTTTTTGATGTTTTTGTGTGCTGCAAATGCTTCTACTAGTTCCGACCCCTGTGCCCTGTGACCGGGGGGGGGGGGGGGGAAATGGGGGATTTTGGCATCTTTGCCCTGGGCACTGGAATACCTTGTCCCACCACTGTCCCTGCCAATGAGGATGCAGGGGGAGGGAGCAGATCAGGCGGCCGTGGCAATGCGAGCGGCTCTCATATTATGCTCAGAGTCAGCGAGCAGAGGGAGGGGGAGAAATCCGCCCCCTCTCACACTCCGCCCAGGGCACCCGCCCCTCTCGCCCACCCCTTGTACCGACTCTGAGCCTATCATTAATTGGTATGGGGAGGGGCTTACAGGCCTATATAAGCTGTGGGTCACATGCTCAAAAGGAGGCTGATGGGAAGAGAACAGCAGAGGAAGACAGTATGTAGAAGCTGGTGCAGCTTAAAGTGGAGGGCCACCCTGAAAAAAAAAAATCACCAAAAATCCTAAAAAAAAAAAAAAAAATTTGAAAAAATAAAAATGTAAACTTACCTAAACTCTTGTTGCTAGGCAGTCTTCCTAATCTGCCTCTTCCACGGTGTGCTCTGCTCTTCGGTGAGCGGCCCCGTTGTCTTCTGGGAATTGTGTGTTCCCAGAACACCACGGGGCCATTCACAGAGCGCCGCTCGCGCGTGCGCAGTAGGAAACCGGCAGTGAAGCCGCAAGGCTCCACTGCCTGTTTCCCTTACTTAGGATGGCGGTGCCGGGACCCGAGAGCCGAGGGACGGGGCGGCCGACATCGCGGCACCCGGGACAGGTAAGTACTTATTTAAAGTCAGCAGATACAGTGTTTGTAGCTGTTGACTTTTACTTTTTTTTTTTCAGGGACGGAATCTCACTTTAAGAACTCTCCCCTCGGGGGAGGGGAACATACCATAACGGGAGGAGAGAAGATTGGGAATCTGCAATATCTAGAAGGAGAAGAAGACTGCTACTACCAACAGAAGAAGGACTGGGAGAGGACCCTCTATGGAAAACATAGACGATCGCTCAAATGTGAGTGCAAACCCAGGGGAACAGTAATTCCAAAGACTGAGGGTGCTGAGGATCACCCGGGAGAAATCCGAACAGTCTGTCTGAGAACTCTACTCACAGGATTGTTCTTAGGACTGACATTTGGAGATGCTGTGCGGTTGGGAAGTAGTAGTAAACAGGAGGGAGAAGATTTGCAGACCATTACAGGAACCAAGTTAAGAAGGCGGCTCCTATTTCTGGAGGATTTACTCCCATTCTTTCTGCCTTATACAAATGGGAAGAATAAAGTTCATGTTATTTGTTCAAGACTGTCTGCGGTGTCATCAATACAAGGAGGTGGGGGGTAATAGAACCACACTGGTGAAAAGGATAGAACTACCCAGCCGCTCCTATGGGGGGGAGGGGGGGTAGTGCGCTTCATGTGTATGGGGGGGAGGGGGGGGTAGTGTGCTTCATGTGTATGGGGGGGGCTGCTAAGTTTGCCGTCTCTCCCCCATAGCTGACACAAATCTCTCAGGCAGACATCACTGTAGAAGAATCCCCCGATCGATCGGTCTGTATGTCACATACTGAGAACTTCGATCCTTCCATTTAACCCTGTGTTATCCAAACAGTGAAAAGTATAAACTCACCACACAAACCAATAATAATCCTCAATAAACAGCAGAGCGGAGTGTTCACAGCTATCTGCATGCTAGCACTATTATATGAACCCTTATTCATTGAGACAATCGTTTCTGTTTATAGACGATTGTTTTTGTGTTTCTCACATACAGGTGTGACCAAACATCTTTTCACACATCATGTGTAGAGGATCCCAATCATTACAATAGTATGCCCTGCCTGCAAACAACTAAAACTATGTCCACCATGTCAGTGCCAGTGTCCGACGATCGGTGCCAGTGTCCATGTCATGGCAATACATTGGCATTGCCATGATGTGGATCCTGGACTGCAACTCTACAAAACCCATGAGCCATGCATGCATGGTAAGCAGCGCCATCCAGGGAAATACAGCAGAACAGGCATTGTCCCACCCTAGTAGCCGTAGACACAGGAGACCCTGGTGTATGAAAGTGAACTTTTCTTAACAGGCCTAAAGCTGTGTAAGGGGCCCCAAAATGTTTGATGGCCGCCCTGTGCAAGGCCGATCCTGGGCGGGTGCTGAGGCAGAGGGGGAGTGGGGTCCGGCCCAAGTGCCACACCGTGGGGGTGTCAGGCCGGCATCACCCGCTGTGACAGCTTATATTTGAATCACTGGGTGCCCACCGTCACACAAGTCCCGCCTCCTGGTTTGGCTCCTTTGATAGACAGCACACTTGTCTAATGCCGGGACATGTACTTTCTATCATAGGTAGGAGCCGATCCAAGAGGCGGGACTGGTATGACAGCAGGATGGTGGTGATTCAAATTAAAGCTGTCACAGCGGGCAATGCCGGCCTGTGTGATGACCTGGCCGGCTCTTCTCTCTGATCCCCTGCACTGGTGAGGCTGCATTGCTGATCACTGGTGAGGCTGCATAGATGGGCACAGCTGAGCCATGCTTTCTTTATGTAGCGCACTCCTGAGCCATGCTTTCTTTATGTAGCGCACTCCTGAGCCATGCTTTCTTTATGTAGCGCACTCCTGAGCCATGCTTTCTTTATGTAGCGCACTCCTGAGCCATGCTTTCTTTATGTAGCGCACTCCTGGGCCATGCTTTCTTTATATAGCGCACTCCTGGGCCATGCATTCTTTATGTAGCATGCTCCTGAGCACTACTCAGGGCCGGTGCTACCACTAGGCAAACTAGGCAGCCGCCTAGGGAGCACTGCTGCCTAGGGTGCCCGGCCACTGGTGTTCCTACTCTCTTCTCTCTGCAGCAAGCAATTAAATTTCAGCATCAGCAGGCAGCCGCCGCTCCGTTCGCACATAGTGTCAGAGGATCAGCGGCGGAGGACTGTGTCTGTGCCCCCACTCCCGAATGAATGGAACCAAGCAAACATTCATTGATGGGCACTGGTAGGCTGCATTTGATAGGCACCTTATCAAAAAGGTGGGGTATACATGGGCAGGGCAAAGGGGGTGGAGCCGGGGGGGGGGAGGCAAAATGAGGTTTCGCCTAGGGTGTCCAAAATCCTGGCACCAGCCCTGGCGCTACTTAGCCCTGCACTCTTGATGTAGCGCACTCCTGAGCCCTGCATCATTCCATAAACACTGCATATATAATTTGAGGAAACAAATTCAGTTTAGTGGTGTGTATGTACAAGGCTTAATACTTTATAACAGGCTTTTCAGTAGTCACAAAGCCTATTTTTTTGTCCCAGTCCGGGCCTGGTGTCAATATATATAAATATATAAATATATAAATATATATATATATATATATATATATATATATATATATATATATATATATATATATATATATAGTCGTGGCCCTAAGACCAAGACAAATGTGGATCACATAAAGAGAAAGGGCCATCTTGAAGGCATATATATCTGGTAAAGCAGGCAGACTTTCACCTGCCTAGCTTCTTGGTCACATGGTCTGGTACTCCGTGCTGAGATGTGGCTGAGGCTGCGCCGATCCAAAGGAATATCCAGAATACCGCCCGGGGTCTAGGCCTAAGTTGACCAGTAGGACCCAAACATGTTTAATAAACTGATTTCCACTCAGGGGGTTGACCTGAAAAGGCAGTAACGGGCTGGAGACTGGCTGGCTGGGTAGTTGAAAGAGCAGACAGTCAAAAGATCGTTGCTGGGCACCAGGTGTTGCTGGTTCGAAAGAAGTTTATATCCACTCCGGGACCGGTTTGTTGCGTTTTGGAGACCGTAAGATAAAGGACATAGTGGCTTGGATACCGGCCAGGTACAGCCTGATAGGGGTATGAGGGAGAGCCAGCTGTGTGTGGCAATAAGATATAAAGGCTAGGACATGAGTGACATCATCTACTGTGGTTCCGGGACAAGTGGCAAGGAACCTACGGTAGGTGTACCAGGCTGTGGGATAAGCCTTTAGTGTGTTGATAGACAGTGAGTGGTTGATGAGCCGGGTTGCATTGGCAAGGTGTGGCTTCAATCCATTGTTAGTTGAGACCAAGGTGGGATAGGAGTGGATGATGGGTCGGCTCCAGGTTCCTGCTGGAAGAATGAGACAAAATTGGATCAGGACAGTGCATCGGCTGCGGTATTGCACTTGCCAGGGATTTGCTTACAGTAACTGTTAAATTTGGTGATGTAGTGACAATTGCAGCAGACTGCGCAAGAAGGACATGACGGGGAGCGACTTGGATCTACTCTTATTAATGATGTCAGCTGTAACCTGGTTGTCTGTGGTGAAGAGCTCTGTCTGATCTGTCCACGTGTGGCCCCAGACTTGGGCTGCTGCCACGATGGGGTACAGCTCAAACAATGCGAAGATCGAGGGAAACCAGGAATCAGGCAGATTTCCAGGGGCCAAGGTCTGGCAAACCAGTGATGGCCAAAAATTGCAGCAAAGCCAGTGGAGGCTGCAGCATGTGTGACTACCTGGGGCAACTGAGCTGATACTGAGGGAAAAACATTGATATGTCATTCCAGTTGAAGAGGAACTCATCCCACATAGCCAAGTCTGCTATTGCTGCTGGGTCTAGTCTGAGGACTTGGTCGGGTCCTGCACTCGGGCAAGAAAGACTAAGAGCCTTGAGATGAACGACCGCCCCTGAGGAATTGTTCTCATAGTGAAATTGAGCATCCCTATCAAGGACTGCAGCTGTCTTTTAGTACATTCCTGTGACCGGGTAAACTCCTGAATGACCAACCTAACACAAGCTAATTTGTCAGAAGGCAGGCTAGGCTGCATGGCGTGCGAATCCAGGACGATGCCTGAGAAACTTATGAAATGTGTTGGGCTTTCCACTATGTGTTCATTGAGATTGTTGAAGACCTCTCTTAGCTTGTCTAGATCTACCGGGGGGTATGTCTAGGTGTTCGATAAGCAGAAAATCGTCCGGATAATGGATAACCCTGTGACACTGGGCCTGGTGTGACAGGTTCAAGTGAGGGATTGGGCGAAACCATCAGCTTTGTGGGTGAAGTGGCGACAAAAGAGTTCCGTGTCTGTGAGGCTCCAGTCAGAGCTTATCTGGAACTGGGCAAGTCTCGCTGCTGCTTTGGCTGAAAATGACCGATGGTAGTCGTAGAAGGCAAAACCTCCATATTTGTAAGCAAGATCTGTCACTGCATGAAGGTATAAGTCCCGCTCCTCCCTCCTGCTGAGGGTGGCTGAACAAAGTACATCTCTGAACATCCCGAAGGCCGGGGCGAACTCAGTGGCTGACAGCTTACGACTGAGGCTGGGGTCTCTCGACTTGACAACCACTGAGATAACCCCCCAGGCGTATGATTTGTTGTCAGCTAAGTCATGCACTGAGATGAGCAGGGATGCCAATTGATGACTTTGCCCTCCAATATATCCTCCCTGATGCTGGTTGGGACAAGATGAATGGGGAGGACGATAGGTGCAGAGCCTGGTGTACCTGCAGAAGGAGAAGCTGTCATCAGGACCATGACCAGGTCCGGGAGGGCCATCTTTTAAAGGTGTGACTCTGGTCTGGGCGTCTGAACTGTTGCGGCTAAGGGGGAGACCAAAGAGTGCAGCTGGGCCCCATGGATGGATTGTAGGGATGCCTGTTGGGCCCAGCTGCAGCTGGAGGTGGGAAGAGGAGCCTGAAAAGCTTTGCCTTCCTGGCCGTAGCAGGAAAGGGAATATCCCTGCGACTCAGCTATGAGTTTTGGGATGTTCCGTCCCCTGAGGGACTGCCGCGCTCTGAGCCGCTTGGGGGGGTAACAGAGGGGCGGGTGTGAATCAACGCTGCCAGAAGACAAAAAGGGGGCTGGGTGCTCATATTTAAGAGGAGTCATAGCCATAGGTTAGAGAGCGGAGTGGTAAAGAGAAAACTCAGAGAGGAGGAAAAAAAAAGGAAGAAGTACAGAAAAAGGAATGATAGGCATAGACAGGAGCTGACAGAGTTCTGTTGTGCAGAACTTATGATGAGTGGAATTTTAGAAAACTCAGAAGAGTGCGTGGCGACCGAGGTGGGCCAGGAGATGACTGGCCAGATAACTGATAGCTCGGGTGCCTGTCTGTGGCAAGCACAAACCTGAAGACCAGAACCCCAGGGCGTACTGGGGTGAGAAGTAGAAGTCTGGTACGGCCTACGTAGGAATGTTGCGGTCTGTAGGTTGTGACGTGTGCTCGGCCTGCTAACACTTGCTCTGCCAGCAAGTCTACTGTTAAGCGACCTTGTCTGCGAGGTGAAGGGTCGCCCTTCGAAAACAGAGTGTCATGTATAGACATATGTGACAGAACTAACACCTGGAGATCACGTCCAATGATGTATGTGAAGTAACGGTATAGTGAAAGGGTGCTGCAGAATGATGTGATAGAAAAGCCCATGAACTAGGCCCTGACTGACGCTCTAGTAGCGAGGTCCTGGTTATGATCGAAACTCGGTCGACCGGGAACACCTGCAGTAGGGGTGACATGAGTGCAACAAGATTTCTTTACTTTTTTTTTTTTTTTTTTCTTTTTTATGTGTCCCCCCTGTATGCGACTGGCCCTGGTGAAGATGCAAACATATCGTTTTTTTTTTTTTTTTTTTTTACCTGGGAAATAACGTCCAACCTGGTACAGGATGGAGCCTGAACTCGACTGACCTGAGGGAGAAAAGATAGACGAAAACGATGAGTGGCTCGTATGAATGCCACTGGAGACGAGTGACCGATTAAGTGCCACTAAAAAAAAAATAAAAAAAAAAAAAATAATGAAGTGGGCTGTATGAGCACCCCTGAGTGTGCTTGCAGCGATTGCAAGGAGTATATGTTGAGATGCATGTTTGCAAATGGGTATATACTGAGATGCGTGTTTTGCAGTGATTGCAAAAATGGGTAAATGCTGAGATGCGTGTTTTGTAGCCATTGCAAGTGGGTAAACACTAAGATGCTTGTATTTGCAGCAATTGCAAGGAGTTTATACTAAGATGCATGTTTTGCAGTGATTGTATACGGGTAAATGGTAAGATGCGTGTATTTGTAGCAATTGCAAGGAGTTTGTACTGAGATGCATATTTTACAGAGATTGCAAAATGGGTATATGCCGAGATGCGTGTTTTTTGCAGCAAATGCAAGGAGTTATGATGAGATGCGTGTTCTTGCAGTGATTGCAAAATGGGTATATGCTGAGATGCGTGTATTTGCGTCGATTGCAAGGAGTTTGTACTGAGATGCATATTTTACAGAGATTGCAAAATGGGTATATGCCGAGATGCGTGTTTTTTGCAATGATTGCAAGGAGTTTATACTGAGATGCATGTTGCAGCAATTGCAAAAATGGGTAAATGTTGAGATGCGTGATCTTGCAATGATTGCAAGGAGATTATACTGTGATGCATGTTTTTGCAGCAATTGCAAATGGGTAGATGTTGCGATGCGTGTTCTTGCAGCGATTGCAAGGAGTTTATACTGAGATGCATGTTGCAGCGATTGCAAATGGGTATATGCTGAGATGCGTGTTTTGTAGCGATTGTAAGGAGTTATGATGAGATGCATAGCTTGCAGCGATTGCAAGAAAGGTCACCTACTGATAGGCGAAAAAGAAAAAGATAGCAGAAATTGTATATGTAGGAAGGAACTGCGAAGTGGCATATGTAACGAATCGTAGATTTGTTATAGGGACTGTTAAGTATTGGTGTGTGGGATACTCGTGACGCGAACCGTTGTGCGACTAGGTTCGGAGTGGACTGTGATGTATGTAGCTGCTGAGGTGATGTGAATCGGACAAAAAATAAATAATGAATCGTAGGGTATGGTAAGAACCACTACAAATTGGTGTGCAGGATAAGACCGATGCAAACCGTTGTGCCCCTGAGGCGACTAGGCTTGAATCCAACTGTGATTCGTATGACATGAAAGCAATACAAAACAGTCAGTAGAAAATTACATAAACAACGAACCATTTGTGGGGTACAACAGGGACTAATAAGAATCAGTGAGCGGGATGCATCCGATGTGAACCATTGTGCTGCCGATGCGACTAGGTTCGAATCAGATTGTAGCAGGTATGCAATATGAATCGGTTGTAAAGAGATGGCACTGATACAAATCGGTTGTAAGATGTATGAAGTGAATCCAATACAAATCGGTTGCAGCGTGTATACCACACCTTACTTCTAAAACCGAACACATACCAACCACCCACCCCCCCAGGCTAATCAAAGTGCAGACAAGGCCCCATGTGGGTCTAATTACCACCTCAATCAGACACAGAACCCATGCAAATAATACATGCTGATCTCCAAATGGATGAGACGGCAACCCCCTATGAGAAAATGAAGCCTGTATGGAGTGATATCAGAGAACAACCGACAATGGCTCAGAGGCTTGGATCTACAAACGAATCGTATGTTTGTGGATAGGGTGATAAGCAAGGCAGAGCGAGCCTGCAAATCTAAGTTTGCAGGTATAGGAAACATATCCAATGGTAACATTGCATATGAACAAAAAGGTTTGAACCCTACCTGCAACAGCAAGTGAGAACCGCAGACGAAGACGCCGCAACCCACTTGTAATCGAACGCACAGACTTATGAACACAAGGTAAGCTGGGAAGAGTCAGCACAGTGACATGTAGTATCGTGCACTGAAACTGACAAAGAGGAAGGGGAAGTGGTCAGCTTAAATATCCTCCGGGCTCCTCCCATAAATTCAGGCCAGCACGCTGGCCTTCTAACATATATATATATGATCAGTGTCAGTATATATATATATATGATCAGTGTCAGTATATATATATATGATCAGTGTCAGTATATATATATATATGATCAGTGTCAGTATATATATATATGATCAGTGTCAGTATATATATATATATGATCAGTGTCAGTATGTATATATATGATCAGTGTCAGTATATATATATATATGATCAGTGTCAGTATGTATATATATGATCAGTGTCAGTATATATATATATATATGATCAGTGTCAGTATGTATATATATATATGATCAGTGTCAGTATATATATATATATATATATGATCAGTGTCAGTATATATATATATATGATCAGTGTCAGTATATATATATATATGATCAGTGTCAGTATATATATATGATCAGTGTCAGTATATATATATATGATCAGTGTCAGTATATATATATATATGATCAGTGTCAGTATATATATATATATGATCAGTGTCAGTATATATATATATATATATATGATCAGTGTCAGTATATATATATGATCAGTGTCAGTATATATATATATGATCAGTGTCAGTATATATATATATATATGATCAGTGTCAGTATATATATATATATATATATATATATGATCAGTGTCAGTATTAGGGTGCCCACGTGTCCCGGATTGCCCGGGATTATCCCGTAATTGACATCTTTGTCCCCGGTCCCGGGCAGCTTCATTCCGGGACAATACAGTGTCCCGGAATGAAACTGACAATCTGGGAACAGGGGTGGACCGAGCCGCCATAGCACTGGCTCTGGCTCCGCTTCCACCTCCTCCTGATCACTGGTTGCTATAGCCGCCTGGCATCAGGCAACCAGTGACGTCACTGCCCAGCGTTGAAAGCGGAGGAAGATTTCACTTCCTCCTCCTCCTCTCTAGTGCTGCTGGGAGTCACTGCTGGTTCTTTCAGCTCCGCACTTGGCTCCAGTGACTGGCCTGGAGCTTGTGTGGGGTGTTTCTGTTCCCACACGCTGCGATTACAGTGTGTACGGCATCTCTCTCTTCCTCCCCCCTCCTGCCCACCTCACACTAACACACGGACTGAAGTCCCCTCCCCCTTTTCCTCGGCTCGGATGTCACAGACAGGAGAAGGAGGGGGAGGAGACTGGACACAGGACTCAACAGGACGGGATGTGCTGATCTGAGGTCTGTACACAATATTAATACTTGGCACTTGCAGGAGAAGGAGACACAGAGACAGGGGGCAAGTTGTCAAAGAAGAATACTTGCAGTGATTTTGGGGGATAAGAGCATGCTGTATGTGCTAGGGGGCACTTTAGGAGGGGAGATATATTGTGCTGGGGGGGTCAGATTTTTTATATAACCCCCCTTCCAGCACAATATATCTCCCCTCCTAAAGTGCGCCCCCTAGCACATACAGCATGCTCTTATCCCCCAAAATCACCGCAAGTATTCTTCTTTGACAACTTGCCCCCTTCCCCATCTTCAAAGACAAACTGGCTGCTATTGAGGGGACAATTGTACCGTCTGGAATCCTGGGAACTTTGCTAGAGATTCAGGGCAATTCTGGAGGAGGATGTACAGAGGCACTAAGGGGGCACCCCGGAGGACGTAAGGGGGCTCTGACTAAGTTAGTACTGCCAGAGTGCCCCATTACATCCCCCTTACAACCTCCAGGGTGCCCCCTTACATCCTTCGGAGTTCCCCCTTACACCCTTCGGAGTGCCCCACCACCAAAGTGGTATAGCAGTGGCTGACAGACTATCAGGAGGTGATATTGCACTCCTCTTCCTCCTCTCTCCGCTAACTACCCCCCGCCATACACTCCGCACTCCTCTCCTGTACATATTACCCACCATTATACATTCCGCACTCCTCTCCTGTACATATTACCCCCCGCCATACATTCCATACTCCTCTCCTGTACATATTACCCCCCGCCATACACTCCGCACTCCTCTCCTGTACATATTACCCCCCGCCATACACTCCATACTCCTCTCCTGTACATATTACCCACCGCCATACATTCCGCACTCCTCTCCTGTACATATTACCCCCCGCCATACATTCCGCACTCCTCTCCTGTACATATTACCCCCCGCCATACACTCCGCACTCCTCTCCTGTACATATTACCCCCCGCCATACATTCCATACTCCTCTCCTGTACATATTACCCACCGCCATACACTCCGCACTCCTCTCCTGTACATATTACCCCCCGCCATACACTCCGCACTCCTCTCCTGTACATATTACCCCCCGCCATACACTCCATACTCCTCTCCTGTACATATTACCCACCGCCATACACTCCGCACTCCTCTCCTGTACATATTACCCCCCGCCATACACTCCGCACTCCTCTCCTGTACATATTACCCCCCGCCATACACTCCGCACTCCTCTCCTGTACATATTACCCCCCGCCATACACTCCGCACTCCTCTCCTGTACATATTACCCCCCCCGCCATACATTCCACACTCCTCTCCTGTACATATTACCCACCGCCATACATTCCGCACTCCTCTCCTGTACATATTACCCCCCCGTCATACATTCCATACTCCTCTCCTGTACATATTACCCACCGCCATACATTCCGCACTCCTCTCCTGTACATATTACCCACCGCCATACATTCCGCACTCCTCTCCTGTACATATTACCCACCGCCATACACTCCACACTCCTCTCCTGTACATATTACCCCCCCCGCCATACATTCCACACTCCTCTCCTGTACATATTACCCACCGCCATACATTCCGCACTCCTCTCCTGTACATATTACCCCCCCGTCATACATTCCATACTCCTCTCCTGTACATATTACCCACCGCCATACATTCCGCACTCCTCTCCTGTACATATTACCCACCGCCATACATTCCGCACTCCTCTCCTGTACATATTACCCCCCCGTCATACATTCCATACTCCTCTCCTGTACATATTACCCACCGCCATACATTCCGCACTCCTCTCCTGTACATATTACCCACCGCCATACATTCCGCACTCCTCTCCTGTACATATTACCCACCGCCATACACTCCACACTCCTCTCCTGTACATATTACCCCCCCCGCCATACACTCCACACTCCTCTCCTGTACATATTACCCCCCCCGCCATACATTCCGCACTCCTCTCCTGTACATATTACCCACCGCCATACATTCCGCACTCCTCTCCTGTACATATTACCCACCGCCATACATTCCGCACTCCTCTCCTGTACATATTGCCCACCGCCATACATTCCGCACTCCTCTCCTGTACATATTACCCCCCGCCATACATTCCGCACTCCTCTCCTGTACATATTACCCACCGCCATACATTCCGCACTCCTCTCCTGTACATATTACCCACCGCCATACACTCCGCACTCCTCTCCTGTACATATTACCCACCGCCATACATTCCGCACTCCTCTCCTGTACATATTACCCACCGCCATACACTCCGCACTCCTCTCCTGTACATATTACCCACCGCCATACACTCCGCACTCCTCTCCTGTACATATTACCCACCGCCATACATTCCGCACTCCTCTCCTGTACATATTACCCACCGCCATACACTCCGCACTCCTCTCCTGTACATATTACCCACCGCCATACACTCCGCACTCCTCTCCTGTACATATTACCCACCGCCATACATTCCACACTCCTCTCCTGTACATATTACCCACCGCCATACACTCCGCACTCCTCTCCTGTACATATTACCCACCGCCATACATTCCGCACTCCTCTCCTGTACATATTACCCACCGCCATACATTCCGCACTCCTCTCCTGTACATATTACCCACCGCCATACATTCCGCACTCCTCTCCTGTACATATTACCCACCGCCATACATTCCGCACTCCTCTCCTGTACATATTACCCACCGCCATACACTCCGCACTCCTCTCCTGTACATATTACCCACCGCCATACATTCCGCACTCCTCTCCTGTACATATTACCCACCGCCATACATTCCGCACTCCTCTCCTGTACATATTACCCACCGCCATACATTCCGCACTCCTCTCCTGTACATATTACCCACCGCCATACATTCCGCACTCCTCTCCTGTACATATTACCCACCGCCATACACTCCACACTCCTCTCCTGTACATATTACCCCCCTCCATACACTCCGCATTCCCTATTTAACATTACCACATTCTGCACTATACAAGTCATCTCAGACTCTCTTTAAGAACACCCCCTTTAAGCCAATATTTAGTGCAATTTAAGACATGTTCACAGTTCATTACGACACGCTTTGCGCACAATATTGTTGTTGTTCTTGATGCCTAGGGCCCACTTTTGATCTTGCACATGGGCCCGCTGATTTCGCACGCCCTGCCCCAAAAATCGGCAAAATTTTTTGTCAAAAATCATCTTTTTTTTTGGGGGGGGGGGGGGGGGGGTGGGTGTCCCTGAATGGCAGTTTGGAAATGTGGTCACCCTAGTCAGTATATATATATATATATATATATATATGATCAGTGTCAGTATGTATATATATGATCAGTGTCAGTATGTATATATATGATCAGTGTCAGTATATATATATATGATCAGTGTCAGTATGTATATATATGATCAGTGTCAGTATATATATATATGATCAGTGTCAGTATGTATATATATGATCAGTGTCAGTATGTATATATATGATCAGTGTCAGTATATATATATATATGATCAGTGTCAGTATATATATATATGATCAGTGTCAGTATATATATATATATGATTAGTGTCAGTATATATATATATGATCAGTGTCAGTGTATATATATATATATATGATCAGTGTCAGTATATATATATATATATGATCAGTGTCAGTATGCAGTATCTCTCTCTGTCCTCCAGGTGGAGTCTCCTGTCGCAGGATGGTGTTGGTTATTCTCCAGGAAGGGAGACGTCTCTTCAAAACAGAAAGTATTTTCTCTCCCGATGAGGAATGCTCAGTCATGTTATTATAGGGTGGAACCCGAATTCTGGAGAAGATGAGACCCCCAAATATCCTCTACATACTGCTCCCCCTCTTCACTGTCACAGGTAAGTCCCCTTGTACTGCACTACACTGTGTGTGGGCGATATCAGTGTAGACGGTGACAGGACGGTGGGTGATTATTGTAGAATAGGACAGGTGGGGGGGTTGTAGTTCCATGTCTGTAGTAATTGGTGACAGTTGTGTATGGTGGGGGTAGTAGTTGTAGATTCAGGTTACTACAATAAAAGTAAATGGGAAGGTGTGAAGGTCACTATCTGGCTGCTTTGCAGGGGGGATCATTCACCAAAACAGAAACTGCAAACAAACCGAGAACTGAGAACAGAGACCCCGAGACCCCGAGAACCCCAGACCCCGAGAACCGAGGCACCACAGGAGGTCCAGGGAGGAGGAATACAAAATTGATACTTTATAGAAACAATTAGAAACATTCATATAAATAGTGATTGCAGAGAACTGAATGCTGATTTTGCAGGAATTTCCTGGAGTCTCCGGCATTTGCCACTTTGCATTTACTATTTATTTGTATATTTTCATTGCATATTGTTTCAATAAAGTTTTGATTTTGTAGTCCTACTCCCTGGACCCCCTGTGGTGCCTCTGTTCTCGGGTTCTTTCCCCGGTGTGTTTGCAGTGTGTAGATTCCGCTCTTTGCTACCCAAACCCAGAACCACCAATCTTCAGTTCTGTCCACTATCGGGTTCTCACACATCTGAGGGTCATGAAGAACTTATATATGACAAATCCAACCTCCGCCTTCCCACACCCCAGGGGGGCATTTCCACCCAGGACTCCATCCCGAGGACAACCGCCTTCCCACACCCCAGGGGGGCATTTCCACCCGGTACTCCATCCCGAGGACAGCCACCTTCCCACATCCAAGGAGGGGCATTTCCACCCGGGACTCCATCCCAAGGACAGCCGCCTTCCCACACCCCAGGAGGGGCATTTCCACCCGGGACTCCATCCTGAGGACAGCCGCCTTCCCACATCCCAGGGGGGCATTTCCACCCAGGACTCCATCCCGAGGACAGCCGCCTTCCCACACCCCAGGAGGGGCATTTCCACCCGGGACTCCATCCTGAGGACAGCCGCCTTCCCACATCCCAGGGGGGCATTTCCACCCAGGACTCCATCCCGAGGACAGCCGCCTTCCCACATCCCAAGAGGTGTATTTATATTCAGGACATACACAAATTCTGACCCGGAGATCCAGCCAGTAGCGGCACTTCCTGTGTCCGGCTGACATTGCTAAGCCTCGGCCTCACAAATATTTGCAGAACTTTATCCTGAAGAGCTCAGTCAGCCTGTCTGTCATCTCTGTAAGAAGCACACAGAGAGCTGATAGGCTGCCAGCTGAAGGACGTCACACAGCAGGCTGACAGCACTGCTCAGGCCTCATTCACATGGATGTACAGCGCATGCCGTGCAGCACCGTGTCTCCCCACACAGGTATTCCATGCATCTCCTTAGACACCGTCCCATTCATGTCAATGGACAGACACAGCCACGGTTACCCCATTAGAAATCCATGTGGCTGCATGTCCCTGAACACAGACAGTTCACACTGCACCCACATTGAGGCCTGAGCAGTGTTGTCAGCCTGTGACGTCCTTCAGCTGGTGGTCTATCAGGTCTATGTATGGCTCCTGCAGACTCTACAGGGAGGTCTATTGAAGGACTGAGCTCCTCAGGCTGAAATTCTGCAGATATTTGTGAGGACGAGGTTTATCAATGTCAGCCGGACACAGGAAGTGCCGGTCCTGGCAGGATCTCCGGGTGAGAAACTTACTAACACATTCACAAAAATCCTATACAATGCAGAATAATGCCTGATGTAGATTATAATGGGGACCCCACAGAATAAAAATGGTTTGGGGTTCTCCCTAAAAATACATACCCGCCCCTTACCCTTTATAAGAGTGTAACATGAATATCAGGGGGAACCCCATGCAAATGGGATGGGGATCCCCTAAATTCTATACCACCCCTTTTCCATCTAGTATAAATTTTAGGGGGAAGTCCATGAAAAAAACAAGAGAAAGTGATCCCCCCCAAAATCTATGCCAGACCCTTATCTGAGGAGGCAGCCCCCTTCTGAACCATAAAAGAACACATGCCCACAGCATGGTAAGGGGGTACCTTGGTTCCTGGCAAAGCACCTTGGCCACATCTTAATGGGAACAAAGGCCTCTTCCCCCACAATCCTTGGAGGTGGTTTTGGGGGTCTCCAGGTGGGGGACTTTATTGGAACACCTCTTTAGAAATAAGGGGGCCCCTAGATACCGGTCCCCCCTCACATGGATAAGTAAGAAGTACAAAGTATCTCTACTCATTCAAGAGCTGCAGATTAATCGCTAAGAATCGTTATCACAATTTATTTCCCTCTTGCGATCTTGACAAAGTATTTCCCGATTCTTTCTATGCAGAGAATTCTCCGCTCTGCTGAAGCCGACAGCCAGAAAAAGAAAAACAGGCAGTCTGCCAAGAATCACAACATTCTTCAGTCGGGGAACTAAGTATAAACATTGTAACCATTTGTCCTTCAGATCAAAGGAATGAACTTCAGTGTGTAAATGAGGGACATTTAATCACTTAAACACTAAACCTTTTTCTGACATTTGTTGGTTTCGAGTTAAAATCATTATTTTTTGCTTGAAAATTACTTAGATCCCCCAAACATTATATACCCTGTTTCCCCGAAAATAAGACCTAGCGTGATTGTCGGCGACGGCTGCAATATAAGCCCTACCCCCCAAATAAGCCCTAGTTAGTCCTTGTAGGTCTTATTTTCAGGGTAGGGTCAGGGGCGGACTGACAACTCATGGGGCCCCCAGACAATAGGAGAAGATTATGGGGCCCCCAGACAATAGGAGATTATGGGGCCCCCAGGCAATAGATTATGGGGCCACAGAGTATACACACACAGACACACAATATACACACACAGAATACACACACAGAATACACACACAGTATACACACACAGAATACACATACACACACTGAAAAGGTACTGGCGAGGCGGGGCAGTTATAATCTCGGGATTTTTAAAAAAACACAGATTTTTACATACTGTCCCTGGTTTTATTGAGGCTGGCAACCCTGATGGGGCCCCTTAGTGGCATGGGGCCCTCGGGCAGTGCCCGAGTGCCCGAATGGTCAGTCCGCCCTGGGTAGGACTTATTTTCAGGGAAACAAGGTATATATATTTTTTAGCAGAGACCCTAGAGAATGAAATGGCGGTTGTTGCAATATTTTATATCGCTCTGTATTTGCGCAGCAGTCTTTCAAATGTAATTTTTTTGGAAGAAAATACACTTTAATGAATTAAAATAAAACTAAAAACAGTAAAGTTAGCTCAATTTTTTTGTATAATGTGAAAGATGATGTTACGCGGCGAGAATCGTAAGAGAATCATGATCTTTATTCTAAGCATAAAAATCGTGATTCTCATTTTGGCCAGAATCGTGCAGCTCTAACTCATTCACAACAAAATATAATATAAAATAAAGATACAGGCACTTTTTAACCACCTCAAAACCGGACTCTTCAACACCCCCTCCCCCCACCTCCTGTCCAGACTAATTCTCAGCTTTCTGCTTTCAACGCTCTCACACTTTGAATGACAATGGTCATGCAACACCCATATTATTATATTATATATTATACAGGATTTATATATTATTATTATACAGGATTTATATATTATTATTATACAGGATTTATATATTATTATCATACAGGATTTATCATACAGGATTTATATATTATTATTATACAGGATTTATATATTATTATTATACAGGATTTATATATTATTATTGGCATATGACATTTTTATCATTTTCTTCACACAAATAGAGCTTTTGTTTGGTGATATTTAATCACTACTGAGGGGGGGGGGGTATTTTTTGCTAAATAAAAAAAAGACCAAAAATTTGGAAGAAAAAAAATGTGTTCTTCTTCATTTCTGTTATAAAATTTTGCAAATAAATAATCTTTCTTCATAAATTTATCTTAAAAAATATTCTGCTCCATTTCTTTGGTGAAAATCCCCAAAATCTGTGAATATTATTTAGTCTGTAGGAAAGTTATAGAGACCACACACTATGGGATATATATCTGATCAATCCTGATGTACTGATGGCCCATCTCATTTCTTGAAGCCCGAAAATGCCAGAACAGTACAAATACCCCCCAAATCACCCCCCAGTACAAATACCCCCCAAATCACCCCCCCCCAGTACAAATACCCCCCAAATCACCCCCCAGTACAAAACCCCCCAAATCATCCCTTTTTGGAAGCAGACAGTCCAAAGTATTTAGTAAGAGGCATGGTGGGGTTCCCACTATCAGGATTTTTTTTTTTTTTTACATATTATATTTGCTTATAGCAATTATTTACAATGCTATAAACAAGCATGTTACTGAATAAAACTGAATCATTGTTTGTGATTAGCTGTGATTGGTCAAAGCTAATCACATGGTCCAGATGGTCTGTGATTGGCCCTCTCTGTAGCATGTGATCACTGTGACCGATCACAACTAGCAACACAATTGTGCACAATGAATGGCATGAAAGGAAGTCATCTGTTGTTTATAATTGTCATGTGACCTGCTTGGTCATGTCAGTCACATGCCACTGGCAGCGGGCCGGTGCACTGACCAGTCATTGGCTGTGTATGGTGGACACAGTCGGTGACAGATCAAGCCGCTACATGATCAGCACTTCCTGACAGGCGGTGGTGTCTCTAGGGAATGGCTATTGGGGCTATAGCTCGGAATCTGGGGCCTGTATCCTCCGAGTCTCTTGCTGCAGGGGTCCTTGCCTAACCAGCGGGCCGTGGCCTCTCTGCAGCCTGGCCGGGAGTGTGGTGGGTGGGCTGCATGAAAGAGCCAGGCAGGTGGATGAGAGAAGTGAGCTTCAGAGATTATATTACCGCTCTCCTGCCCTTACTCGATCCCGTCTTGTCGATCCATCAGTGAAGCTTTCCTCACATAAATGATCTCCCGGCAGCCCCTGTGTCATGTGACGCCCTCTTGTGATCTCCCCTGATGGTCTCTTCGCTCCGTTCTTCAGTGGAGCTCTTCGTGGATCGGTGGGATCTGGTGGCTCCTGACGGGTATCTCACACACACTCAGGTTCTCCTGGCATCCCCGGTGTGTAGTGCGGTTCTCTGTCTGCCAGGAGACCTGCCGAGCCACCCATCTGGGGACCCTAAGTTCTGTCCACATAAGAGCAACCTGAAGATGATGGTGGACCATCTATCATTGTTTTTATTAAACTGAATTCTCTTATTACTATTTTTTTTTTTTTTATGTATTTGAACTTTGGCCACCTTGCTCTTTCTCCTTGCAGTTCCTATAAAAGCTCCGTATAATCTGTGGGGAATTGCTCGGACTCTCTGGGACACAGTACTGGGTTGGCTGCTTGCAGAGACAAATGTCTTTTATACACATGAATTTGTGAATTGTAACATTTCACTGGAGTTATTTATCAACTTTCAATCTGATTTAATTGTATTTATTTATCTATCTAATTAATTTTCATCAATTCAATTTAATTGATTTATTGTATGTATTTATGTTTTATTTTTTTTAAATAATATATTTTTTATCTAAAATGTTTTCTCCTTTTTGGTTTGTGAAAGTTTTTTCCTGGCTGAGAAGTGACTTTACCTGCAGTTTTGTTAGCAGCGGGCACCAGTATTTGCTGCCTGCCATGATCTCCAAATGAGACTCATGGGCAACTACATGGCAAATGAGGTTCAATGTAGAAAAATGTAAAATAATGCATTTGGGTGGAAAAAATCTGAATGCAATCTATAGACTGGGGGGAGAACCTCTGGGGGGGATCTAGGATGGAAAAGGACCTGGGGGTCCTAGTAGATGATAGGCTCAGCAATGACATGCAATGCCAAGCTGCTGCTAACAAAGCAAACAGAATATTGGCATTAAAAAGGGGATCAACTCCAGAGATAAAACAATAATTCTCCCGCTCTACAAGACTCTGGTCCGGCCGCACCTGGAGTATGCTGTCCAGTTCTGGGCACCAGTCCTCAGGAAGGATGTACTGGAAATGGAGCGAGTACAAAGAAGGGCAACAAAGCTAATAAAGGGTCTGGAGGATCTTAGTTATGAGGAAAGGTTGTGAGCTCTGAACTTATTCTCTCTGGAGAAGATACGCTTGAGAGGGGATATGATTTCAATATATAAATACTGGACTGGTGACCCCACAATATATAAATACCGGACTGGTGACCCCACAATATATAAATACCGGACTGGTGACCCCACAATAGGGAGAAAACTTTTTCGCTGAAGGGAATTTAAGAAGACATGTGGGCACTCATTTAAATGAGAAGAAAATAGGTTTATCCTTAAACTACGTAGAGGGTTCTTTACTGTAAGAGCGGAAAGGATGTGGAATTCCCTTCCACAGGCGGTGGTCTCAGCGGGGGGCATTGATTGTTTCAAAAAACTATTAGATAAGCACCTAAACGACCGCAACATACAGGGATATACAATGTAATACTGACACATAATCACACACATAGGTTGGACTTGATGGACTTGTGTCTTTTTTCAACCTCACCTACTATGTAACTAATCATTGCCGGTGTCGGTGGCGGCTGCCATGGTTCTGCCTCTACCCACCGCCCAGCTGTGAGTCTGTGGATGGAAGTTGGGCAGACATTGCACTTTCACTATTCCGATCCTGTTACTCACAAATGCTGCGAGTGAGATATTGAGAGAAAAGATTCGGAGTCAGCAGATTAATATTCTTGAGGTCGATGACTTTGCCCTGACACCTCGGGATCGATCCAATCCTTGCTTTGGTTGCCTCAGCAGCCGCACAGCAGGGATTGGACAGATCACATGAATCTCTTTTCAGAGATATTTAACAGATGGGGAGGAGGTATTATATCACCTCTTCACCACCTGTTTTAACCCCCTAAATGATTCATTAACCCCCCACATCCACGTGAATTTCACTCGGTCCTGGGGAAGTTGCAGCACGGACCCTTTTATTTGAATTTGGTTGCATTTTGTAATACCCACTGTAACGAAATGTCTCACACTTCGCTTGTGTGCTTTCATCATATACCACTTCCTCCCAGTCTGAATACAGATATCAGATATTCCAACCGCTCACAAGCACAAAGCAAGACAATACTTGTTTGACTGCTGAACATGGACTGATTTATTTTAAATGACACACAAATATATACAGCAGGCTTACAATAAGAACTGTAACCAGAAACCTAATTAACATGAGCTAATTAACTAATCCCTTAAAGCAGCCGATGTGACTCTGTGCCCTCCTGAGCATTGTTATGATTAATCAGGATTTCACTACAGGTCTGACTTTTGGTCACCGAGCTTCACACATAAGTATAAACACAGGACTCCTTCTCACAATAGCAGGAGCTAATTACAACTAACAATACAAACAGTGATCTCCTCCCTCCTCAGCCTAGTAGGCAACAAACTATAGTAGGAGTAGACTGTCCAGCTCCTACCCAGTTCTAGAGGCCAATGTGATCAGCTCTCTCAACTAACATGTTGAGTTCAGAATCAAACAAACCAAGAATAGTCTTTATATATATCCTGGGAGATATTGTGGATAAATATTACTGTCCCATTTTAAGCAATCCAAAACATACCCTCCCAGTCACCATTTCCAATATGGCATACAGAGGGTTCCCAGAGTCTGTGTGTCCTGGGGGACAAGGACCTGAATCCAAAGTGACACCACCTCAAGGGTCCCCAGGCATACAGCTCAAAAAGCGCACCGTTCCCCAAATGCCAGGGCCCATAATCGGTAGACAAAAAACTGGGAAAGGTTCCCAAAGGTACTCTTCAAAAAGGAAAAATCTTTATTAATTAACCTCACATGTGTGGTTTGACCACCGTTTTCATATGCGGGCGCTACTCGCGTATGCGTTCGCTTCTGCGCGCGAGCTCGTCGGGACAGGGGGGTTTTAAAAAAAAAATTTTTATTTTTATTATTTATTTTACAATATTTTATTTATTTTTACACTGTTTAAAAAAAAAAATTGTGTCACTTTTATTCCTATTACAAGGAATGTAAACATCCCTTGTAATAGAAAAAAGCATGACAGGACCTCTTAAATATGAGATCTGGGGTCAAAAAGTCCTCGGATCTCATATTTACACTAAAATGCAATAAAAAAAATAAAAAAAAAAAGTCATTTAGAAAAATGACATTTGAAAAAATATGCCTTTTAAGAGGCGTGGACGAAAGTGACGTTTTGACGTCGCTTCCGCCCAGCAGTGTCATGGAGACGAGTGAGCGCCATCTTAGCCTCACTTGTCTCCAGGCACAGAAGGGAGAAGGACGCGATCGCCTCCGCCGCTACCGACGGCTCCGGTAAGCGGCGGAGGGCACCGGATCGCGGCGGGAGGGGGGGGGCCCTCTCCCGCCACCGATAAAAGTGATCTCGCGGCGAATCCGCCGCAGGGACCACTTTTATCTGAAAGCCGGCCGCCGCACGAAAACGGGGATACCGGGGTTATGGCAGCTAGCTGCTGCCATAACAACGATATCCCCGTTCAAACTTAGGACGTACATCGGCGTGCGGCGGTCGGGAAGTGGTTAAAAAAAATAAGGAGTCCCCCTACATTATATTTATATATATATATATATATATATATATATATATATATATATATATATATATATACACACACATTATATATACATGTATATGCACACACACACATAAATATGACAGGGGGACATGGTTACAGTGTTGGGGGGTCTGAAGAGGTAGAAGGAAGTTAAAAATCTTCTTCTTTCCCCCTCAGATCCCCCGAGATTCTTTCTTCACTCCCCGATTCTCCACCTCTGATCTGGTGAATTGGGGAGGGTGAATTCTGACACAGATCTCCAGTGAAGCGCTGAGATCACAGCTTCATAAACTGCCCGTTATTGTGTCATTCAATGAGGATTCTCCATGTGCGGAGATCATCGGCGGGAGAACATGTTCAAACACTTCTCCCCCTGATTATCTCTGTTTCATAAACTGTTTATGGACTGTGATCAGCGGCGATCCTTGGGATCACTGCTGATCACTGCTTCATAAACGGACACCACAGACTGGTAAGGAAATGGATCTGTGAATCACGGACTGGTGCATGTAGAGGTAACAATATTCAAGGAAACAAACAGTTATTAAGAAAACTGAATAAACATCCCCTTCAATTGCATGGGGGCTGATACAGCTCACCGTATTGACGTCTTGTTTCGTGTCGTTATTCCTTTGATTTCTAGTTCATATTTGTATTGTCCACTCGTCTCGGGAGAAACCAAGGCTTGAATCTTTGACACGAAGTATACATTGTCCTCATTTCACCAAACCTCCGATGTATTCGTCCTGGATCCAAATGCCATATAGCAGTAGTTTTCCGAGCGTCTATAGGTCATGCAGGCTATGTAATGAGCGACCGCCGCGGTTTCCCAGCAGGCATTCGGAGCATAAATTTAACGGAGGTTCAGGGTAGATGGAGATGGTTAGTTGTATGGGTCAGCACTAGGGATGAGCTTCGAGTTCGTGAGTTTGACTCGAACATCAGCTGTTCACCAGTTCGCCGAACAGTGAACAATTTGGGGTGTTCGCGGCAAATTCGAAAGCCACGGAACACCCTTTAATAGTCTATGAGAGAAATCAAAAGTGCTAATTTTAAAGGCTTATATGCATGGTATTGTCATAAAAAGTGTTTGGGGACCCGGGTCCTGCCCCAGGGAACATGGATCAATGCAAAAAAAAAGTTTTAAAAAAGGCAGTTTTTTCAGGAGCAGTGATTTTAATAATGCTTAAAGTGAAACAATAAAAGTGTAATATTCCTTCAAATTTCGTAGCTGGGGGGTGTCTATAGTATGCCTGTAAAGGGGCGCATGTTTCCCGTGTTTAGAACAGTCTGACAGCAAAATGATATTTCAAAGGAAAAAAAGTCATTTAAAACTACTCGCGGCTATTAATGAATTGTCGGTCCGACAATACACATAAAAGTTCATTGATAAAAACGCAATGGGAATTCCCCACAGGGGAACCCCGAACCAAAATTTAAAAAATGGCGTGGGGGTCCCCCTAAATTCCATACCAGGTCGTTCAGGTCTGGTATGGATATTAAGGGGAACCCTGCACCAAAATTAAAAAATAAAATGGCGTGGGGGTCCCCCTCAAAATCAATACCAGGCCCTCCAGGTCTGGTATGGATTTTAAGGGGAACCCCACGCCAAAATTAAAAAAAAAAAAATGGCGTGGGTCCCCCCAAGAATCCATACCAGACCCTTATCCGAGCATGCAACTTGGCAGGCCACAGGAAAAGAGGGGGGACGAGAGAGCGGCCCCCCCTTCCTCCTGAACCATACCAGGCCACATGGCCCCAACATTGGGAGGGTGCTTTGGGGTAGCGGCCCCCCAAAGCACCTTGTCCCCATGTTGATGAGGACAAGGGCCTCATCCCCACAACCCTTGGCCAGTGGTTGTGGGGGTCTGCGGGCGGGGGGTTTATCGGAATCTGGAAGCCCCCTTTAACAAGGGGACCCCCAGATCCCGGCCCCCCCTGTGTGAAATGGTAATGGGGTACAAAAGTACACCTACCATTTCATAAAAAAAGTGTCAAAAATGTTAAAAATGACAAGAGACAGTTTTTGACAATTCCTTTATTTAAAGTCTTCTTCTTTCCATCTTCTTCGAGTCTTCTTCCTTCCTTCCTTCCTTCCTTCTTCCTTTGGTTTATTCCTCCATCTTCTTCTTCCTCTGGTTCTTCCTCCGATCTTCTGTTTCATGCTCAGGTGTTCTCGTCCGGCATCTTCCTCCGCGGCGTCTTCTTCTCTGCTTCGTTCTTGGGCCGCTCTGCATCCATGGGAGGCTCCAGCTGTGTGACGCTTCTCTTCTTCTGACACTTCTTAAATAACCGAGGGCGGGGCCACCCGGTGACCCCGCCCCCCCTGACACATGGGGACTTGACTGGGACTTCCCTATTGGTTTCACCGTGACGTCAGATTGGGGCGGGGTCACCCTTGTCCTCATCAACATCTACCTCAAAGAACCCTCCCAATGTTGAGGGCATGTGGCCTGGTACGGTTCAGGAGGGGGGGCACTCTCTCATCCCCTTCTCTTTTCCTGCAGCCTGCCAGGTTGCGTGCTCGGATATGGGTCTGGTATAGATTTTTGGGGGGACCCCACGCCATTTTTTTAAAAAAAATTGGCGTGGGGGTCCCCCTCAAAATCCATACCAGACCTTAATATCCATACCAGACCTGAAGGGCCTGGTATGGAATTTAGGGGGACCCCCATGCCATTTTTTTAAAAATTTTGGCTCGGGGTTCCCCTGTGGGGAAATCCCATGCCGTTTTTATCAATGAACTTTTAAAATTTAAAGGGATATTACACTTTTATTGTTTCACTTTAAGCATTATTAAAATCACTGCTCCCGAAAAAGGGCCTTTTTTAGAACTTTTTTTGCATTGATCCATGTCCCCTGGGGCAGGACCCAGGTCCCCAAACACTTTTTATGACAATAACTTGCATATAAGCCTTTAGGGCCCTTTCACACTGGGGCAGGGGCGGCGTCAGCGTCGGCGGTAAAGCGCCGCTACTGTTAGCGACACTTTACCGTCAGTATTTGGCCGCTAGCCCCTCTGGGCTTTCACACTGGAGACATAGCAGTGGCTGTTTCGGGTCGGTTTAATAGTGCAATAACGCCTGCAAACTGCCCCAGTGTGAAAGGGCCCTTAAAATGAGCACTTTTGATTATTCATGTTCGAGTCCCATAGACTTTACCGGTGTTTGCGTGTTCGAACAAATTTTTGTTCTGGTGTTCAGGGAGGTGTTCGGCTCATCCCTAGTCAGCACATCCGTGCCCCCACCACGAAAGACATGGTCACAAGCGAAACGTAATCACGTCATTCGTGGTGGGGGCACGGATGTGCTGACCCATACAACTAACCATCTCCATCCACCCTGAACCTCCATTAAATTTATGCTCCGAACGCCTGCTGGGCAACCGCGGCGGTCGCTCATTACATAGCCTGCATAGCCTGCATGACCTATAGACGCTTGGAAAAGTACTGCTTTACGGCATTTTGATCCAGACGAATACATCGGATGTTTGGTGAAATAAGGAAAATGTATATTTCGTGTCAAAGATTCAAGCCTTGGTTTCTCCCCTGAGACGAGTGGACAATACAAGTATGGACTTGAAATCAAAGGAATAACTACACAAAACAAAACGTCAATATGGTGAGCTGTATCAGCCTCCATGCAATCGAAGGGGATGTTCATTCAGTTTTCTTAATAACCGTTTGTTGAATATTGTTACCTCTACATGCACCGGTCCGTGATTTACAGATCCATTTCCTTACCAGTCTTTATGAAGGTTCATGCAGACTTCTCATGAAATGAATTCCATCGTTTGCTTTTTCCGTCTAACTAAGACTGTCAACATTATATAAAGCATATGCACTTTATTTCATCGGAGCAATGAAACAAACTCTCAATTTATATTAATTTTATACATTTTTTCAATTTTTGAATATATTTTCTTTTTGAATTGATTTTTTTCACATATATTATTTTTCAAACATACATCATGATACTTTGAGATTGTTTTGAATAAAATTCATAGTCTGTGGTGGATGAGAGTTGTGTATGATTGGCTGTGGTGGCCACCTGTGTCCCATTAAGACATTTGTCTTAATTTTAACAATGTGCTGGAGAAGGGTGTATATAATTTTCTAAATTTATTATGTGGTTAATTAATAAAGATATTTAGTTTTCAACCGTTTTTTTCCTTTTTGAAGAGTACCTTTGGGAACCTTTCCCGTTTTTTTTCTTTATATGACTTTGTACTCAGAGGATTGCTATCCCAGGAGAATCTAACTGATCGTGTTGAATTCCTTCGGATGACGGTATTAACAGATTTCTATATGGGAAGGCATATTTTCATGCCCCTTATAAAATACCTCTCAATCTGGACTAAATTGGATTAGCTTTGGTGTGTTCCCTTCCCCCTTCCCCCCTTTTTTTGTCTACCCCATAATCGGTAGGCAAGAGGCAGTCTCCTCCAAAAGCCTTTGTCCCGGGTAAGTCTGTCACATTTCTCCCCCATCAAAAGTTGACTAACAAGGTCCCAGACCTCCACCTGGTCTGAACATGCGTTAGTCAGGCAGAGTGAACTCACATAGTCTGTCCGCAAAGGTCTGTCAAGGTCATTGACTCTCTGTCCATCTGTCAGTGCTTCAGCTGAGTGGTGTTTACCATTCCATGGCTTAGCCTGTTGCTGGGCAGAGGGGCCCCCTGTTCCAGTTCCCTGAAGCTGAGAAGAAACTGTAGGTGCTAGGCAGAGGCCAGCGGCACTCTGCCCTGTTGCCAGCGATTCAGCTGGGAGTAGCAGCTTCACTACATCAGCTTGTCGCCGGAGAGAGGGGCCGACTGCCCCGGCTCCCTGGATCTCCCCAGTTGTTGCCTATGCTGGACAGAGGTTGGTAGCACTCTGCCCTGTTGCCAGCACTTCTGCTGGGGACTCCACATCCTCTGCTCCAGCAAAATGTGTAGCTGCCATTGGGGAGGTGAGCTGGCTGCTTCCTGTTCTGTTCCCTCATCTGGCTGCTGGGACGACATGTCTCTGATACTGTCTCCCAGGTGCACGGATCTTTGCTGGGGAGGAAAGACCGCTTCCTCCACCCTGGCCAACTGTTGGGGAGGGACAATAAACACCTCCTCTCCCTTCTCCCCCTGTATCTGCTGCTGGGAAGTGATTGCCACCTTCTCACCATGAGCCTCCAGAACTGCCACAGGTGTGGGGCAGAGGTCTTGGACCCTCTGTCCAGTGACCAGCGCTTCAGCTGGGGAAGTTCCTTGCAACTCCAGATACTGCTGTTGGTGTTGGGCAGAGCACAGTGAACTTTGGCCCTGATACCAGCTCTTCTGCTGGAGGCTCATCAGGTTGTTCTTCCTCAGCAGAAAAGTCTATCAAATCCCCTGTCTCTGCAACTGGTGTCTGGGAGTAGAGGTTCACCATCTCCTGCCCGTGGAACCCAGAAGATGCTATCGGTGCTGGGCAGAGGTTAGCAGAGCTCTGCCCTGTTGTCAGCACTTTAGCTTTGGGGATGGCAATCTCCAGATTTTCCACCGCCGATTCTCTGGCATACTGCTGGACAGGCATATTCCTCCATCCAAGATCATCCCATGCAGAAACAGGATTGTCAAGGTCAGTAAGCACTTGCTGCATCCGCCATAAGACCTCCGCATCCATAGCTGCGGGGGCAGGTGGGCAAAGCACACTGTTACTCTGCCACATTGCCGACTCTTCAGCCAGGATTTCAGAGTTGTCAACTGGTGTTTCCTAATAGTCCCAGGCAAAGGGAGCCCAGCCCTGGCGCTGAGCAGAGTCTAGCAGCCATCTGTAGGCAATCTCCAGCTCCCATTCCTGCATGGCCAGAAACTCTATATCTTCCACTGCCCAGTGCAATTCTGAGACGTTCAGCAGCCCTTTCTGAAATCCATGATTTCATCCAACGGCCACTCCAAATCACTCCCAAAGTTAGGGTCCCCTGTCAGCTTTACATACAACAGTCCCAGGCCACCGTAGCCAAAGCCTTCCATTGGGCTGTCATCCGCTATCCACCGGAGGGCTCTGTAGCTCTCATCCAGCCGCATCTCTGCCCAGACCAGCCTGCTTAATTCCGCTGTCTGCTCCTTGTGCTGTTTTTCTCCCAAAAATACGTACTGCAACCAGTACCTTTCCTGGATGGAGGGGAGAACTTTTCCCTGGTGTCGCTGCTCACGGGCTAGCGCTTCGCAGTGGATAGAATCAAACCATCCCAGCAGGAGCTGCTCCGATACTGGTCCTCTGTGCTGTATCTGCATCTCTCGCAACTTCCTTCTGAAATCCTCTTCCATGCCGGCTGGTATCTGTACCTCTCCTCTCCTCTCCTGCTATCCTGATCTTGGATCCAGGTGGAGGTTTGGATGTCCCAGACTGCAGGAAGCGTCCCACTGCTTGCCACCAATGTCACGGAACGTCCCACACTCCGCTTGAGTGCTTTTGTCATATACCACTTCCTCCCAGTCTGAAAACAGATATCAGATATTCCAACCACTCACAAGCACAAAGCAAGATGATACTTGTTTGATTGCTGAACATGGACTGATTTATTTTACAAATATATACAGCAGGCTTACAATAAGAACTGTAACCATAAACCTAATTAACATGAGCTAATTAACTAAACCCTTAAAGCAGCCGATGTGACTCCGTGCCCTCCAGAGCATTGTTATGATTAATCAGGATTTCACTACAGGTCAGACTTGTTGTCACCAAGCTTCACACATTAGTATAAACACAGGACTCCTTCTCGCAATAGAAGGAGCTAATTACAATTAGACCCCTTTCACACTGGGGCGGTTTTCAGGCGGTATTGCGCTAAAAATACCGCCTGAAAACCGCCCCCAAACAGCTGCCGCTGTTTGTTCAGTGTGAAAGCCCGAGGGCTTTCACACTGAAGCGCTGCGGTGGCAGGACGGTGAAAAAAGTCCTGCAAACCGCTTCTTTGGAGCGGGGAAGGAGCGGTGTATTCACCGCTCCTTCCCCGCTCCTGCCCATTGAAATCAATGGGACAGCGCGGCTATACCGCTGTAATACCGCGGCTATAGCCGCGCTGTACGAGGGATTTAACCCTTTTTCGCCCGCCAGCGGGGGGTTACAACCGCACCGCTAGCGGCCGAATACCGCTGCTAGAACGACGGTACAGCAGCGCTAAAAATAGCGCTGTTGTACCGCCGACGCCCCCACCGCCCCAGTGTGAAAGGGGCCTTAATAATACAAACAGTGATCTCCCCCTCCTCAGCCTAGTAGGCAACAAACTATAATATGAGTAGACTGTCCAGCTCCTACCCAGTTCTAGAGGCCAATGTGATCAGCTCTCTCAACTAACACGTTGAGTTCAGAATCAAAGAAACCAAGATTAGTCTTTACATATATCCTGGGAGATATTGTGGATAAATATTACTGTCCCATTTTAAGCAATCCAAGACATAGCCTCCCAGTCACCATTTCAAATATGGCATACAGAGGGTTCCCAGAGTCTGTGTGTCCTGGGGGACAAGGACCCGAATCCAAAGTAACACCACCTCAAGGGTCCCCAGGCATACAGCTCACAAAGAGCACCATTTCCCCAAATGCCAGGGCCCATAATCGGTAGGCAAGAGGCCAGCATTCAGTCCCCTCCAAAAGCCTCTGTCCCGGGTGAGTCTGTCACACCCACCACATGAAACCATAGCTCCCAACCGTCTCTGATTTCGAGGGACTGTCCCTGATTTGGAGCAATGTCCATCTGTCCCTCATTCCTCCTCATTTGTCCCTCATTTTGGTCTGATCTATATAGTTGTATATAAAATTCACTTTGTATCCATCAAGAAGTGTTTTCCAGTGCTAAACCTTTCATCTGATTTCTAAATTGCAGCATTTGTAAATAAAATAAATAAACGCCAATATAAAGAAATAGCAGTGGTAAAAAAAAAGCACTTGTGGGTTGAACCAAACTTTTATTTTTTGTATAACTCTCCTTTAAGGGGGCGTAACAAGGGATGTGTCCTATGCCTGCATACTTTTGCTGATAGGTGTCCCTCATTCCCATCTCAAAAAGTTGGGAGGTGTGTGAAACTGGGTGTATAATTTGCCACTGTGAGGTACGAGGTGGTAGATTGTCTCACACTGTGCTGTGCTGAAGAAGGTACATGTGCATGTAGTACTTTTTTGCAGCACGCACCACTGCAACACATCATGTGAACTGGACATACCAGAGACAAGGCATTTTGTCATGTGATGGGACTGTGCTGGAATATCCACCTACCACAGTCCCACCGCATCTGGTGTAAGTATACCTTAAAGGGGAGCAGTAAAACCACGGCTCAACTATATGGCCTTACTCCCCCAAACCACACATGTGAAAGACTCCTGAAAAAAAAGGTCAAAGAAAGGATGAGAAACTCTGCTCTTTGATTTATGGCATGTTTTCTTATTGTTTTAAAAACAATTTTATTATACTAATATATATATATATATATATATATATATATATATATATACAGTATGTTCAAATCTATCAATTATTTAAACTTTGATTCTTCAGAGTAGGTGTGTAAATTGGGGCAGGCTTTTAGGAGCCCCAGTGCAATACTTTGCCCAGGGCCCATGATGCTATAAGGATGGCCCTGCCGACAACTGCACCCGCCTCTGTGCTAAATGGACCAGTGCTGCCAACCTGCCACCAATGCAGCGACAATACACATTTGGTGGCACTGGCTGGCATGGCTAAGGGACAATCCACAAATAGTGGCAGGTGACGTGGCAAGCGATCATCCACATCTGGTGACAATCCACATCTGGATGCAGGCGATGGTGGCAGGTGACACGCTCAGGGCTCCCACTGATTCTGCATTATGGTGTGTTGAACCACTTCATTATATATTAGAATGTAACAATAGAAACAATGCACTTCAATCACCCTGACACCATATCAACCATGGTGCCGTGATGATTAAAGCGCATCCATCCCCGCTGGATACCACTGTTATGGGCTCTAGCCCCAGATATTTTGCAGACCTAGCAGCGCCCCTGCTGACAGGACATCCAGTCAGGATGGGAAAGCCACCACCCGGCCGCCGTCAATTGACTATAGGCTGGATGGGAAGTGGTTACATAGTTACATAGTAGGTGAGGTTGAAAAAAGATACAAGTCCGTTAAAGAATAAAAAGAAAACTCACGTCCTGTAAATCCATCATCAGCCGTGACATCCAGGGAGGCAGATCCACCGCAGTCATGAACACCGCTGCCGACCCAACCATAGAGAAATCCCACTGACTGCCGACACCATCTGCTTCCAATGACTACTCACCGCGAATGACTTCCCTCGATTCCCGCCGTGAAATGTCAATAGAGGGGCGGAGTCTCAGGTGACATTGTCAGGCGTCCTTCATCCTGATTGATCTGCATCCCTGGATGATGTGATTATCGATGGATTTAGACGTTGTTTGGGGTATTTAAATGTGGTGTGTTTACTTTCTTACATTTTTTTTGTGGGGGTGCTCAGTCATATGGTGGAGCAATATCTGGGGCCCCATTATATTTAAAGGGGGCTATAAATAGTCTCCCCCCACTCGACCACAGTGCCAGGGTTGTGGGGAAGAGGCCCTTGTCCACAAAAGAAAGGAGTTCCCAATGGCAAGGAACCCTCCAAATGTTGAGGACATGGTATGGTTTGAGGGGGGTTTGAGGGGGGAGAAATGTGCACCGTTATCCTTATCCCATCCTTTCCTGACCTGCTAGTGGACTGGATGGGGCCCCACGCTGTTTTTTCTTGGTTTTGGTATGAGGTTCGCTCTTAAAATCCCGTATCAGACCCTTATCTGAGCATGCAACCTAGGGAGATAAGTGTGCCCCCCCTTCAAACCATACCAGGACACATGCCCTCAGTTGGGGGGCTGCAAGACATATATATAATTTATTTTTGTGGGGGTTCCCCTTCAAATCCATTCCAGACATGAATGGCCTGCTATGAATTTTGGGGGGAGGCAACACCATTTATTTACACAATCCTTTCATTACATTCATCTGTCAGCCAGCAAACCCGACTGACATCAGTATAGAGCAGGCAGGGTTGTGTCTTGGTTGTTACAGAGCTGGCAGCCATCGGAATCCTAACAACAAAACATTCCCAATCATCAGAGGTAATAAGAGGATCCTAAATGTATGACTTCTCCTTCAGCTGGAGGATCAACCCTTCCCATCACCGATATCATCCCTTCCCATCACTGATATCAACCCTTCCCATCACCAATATCAACCCTTCCCATCACCGATATCAACCCGTCCCATCACCAATACCAACCCTTCCCATCACCGATATCAACCCATCCCATCACCAATACCAACCCTTCCCATCATCGATATCAACCCTTCCCATCACCAATATCAACCCTTCCCATCACCAATATCAACCCTTCCCATCACCAATACCAACCCTTCCCATCACCGATATCAACCCTTCCCATCACCGATATCAACCCTTCCCATCACCAATACCAACCCTTTACATTACCGATATCAACCCTTCCCATCACCGATATCAACCCTTCCCATCACCGGTATCAACCCTTCCCATCACCGATATCAACCCTTCCCATCACCAATATCATCCCTTCCCATCACCAATATCAACCCTTCCCATCATCGATATCAACCCTTCCCATCACCGGTATCAACCCTTCCCATCACCGATATCAACCCTTCCCATCACCAATATCAACCCTTCCCATCACCAATATCATCCCTTCCCATCACCAATATCAACCCTTCCCATCACCAATACCAACCCTTCCCATCACCGATATCAACCCTTCCCATCACCAATACCAACCCTTTACATCACCGATATCAACCCTTCCCATCACCAATATCAACCCTTCCCATCACCAATACCAACCCTTCCCATCACCGATATCAACCCTTCCCATCACCGATATCAACCCTTCCCATCACCGGTATCAACCCTTCCCATCACCGATATCAACCCTTCCCATCACCAATATCATCCCTTCCCATCACCAATATCAACCCTTCCCATCGCCAATATCAACCCTTCCCATCACCAATATCAACCCTTCCCATCACTAATACCAACCATTCCAAATCACCGATATCAACTCTTCCCATCACCAATATCAACCCTTCCCATCATCAATACCAACCCTTCCCTTTACCGATATCAACCCTTCCCATCACCGATACCAACCCTTCCCATCACCAATTACTCTGATTTCTCACCCAACCTCTCAGACAACCAATTCAGCCCAAACATGGGATCAGCCTGAACCACCAACTCATCCCTAGAGAGGAGTGTGGAGGATATGACAGTGGGCGGTGTAACGATATCACGTACGGGACATGAAAAGCTGTAGCTAGCTGCCATGTTGTGTGGAAGTAGCCATGACAGTTTGGCTAACCATGTAACATTACAGAGAAATCTGAACTCCCTCCTTCCTTGTCTTAGGAATTCAAAGCTTTTTAAGTTCAACAGAAAAGGTTATCTCAACAGAGAAAACAGAACCAGGCTAGGTCAGTAAAAACAGCTTGTTGAAAGGGCAGAGTGTTCAGGCCTGTCGTAAAACTGTCACCCTCTCCCTTCAGAGACCTAACAGGCTCGGTTGTAAATTGTCTGAATACACATCCAGCTTAAAACAGTGGAATAAGTATGAAATTTCAGCATGTTTCATAACTTCTGACTTAGTAATAGCACAGCCATAATATGGACATATTTAGTTTCCTCAGATAATATGTAACGTTTCAAGTCCAGACACCCCTATGTCAGGTCATATGGGAAACCCCTGGGACCACTTATTCCTCCAAGGTAAACTAGACATTATAGACATAGCATGTTTAGACTTGTTTTGAAGGAAATCTCACGCTGAATAATAATATGGATATTTGGAGTCTGTGAACACTATAGATGCAGGAGAGGAGTGTGGAGGATATGACAGTGGGCAGTATGTACAGGAGAGGAGTGTGGAGGATATGACAGTGGGTGGTATGTACAGGAGAGGAGTGTGGAGGATATGACAGTGGGTGGTATGTACAGGAGAGGAGTGTGGAGGATATGACAGTGGGCAGTATGTACAGGAGAGGAGTGTGGAGGATATGACAGTGGGCAGTATGTACAGGAGAGGAGTGTGGAGGGTATGACAGTGGGTGGTATGTACAGGAGAGGAGTGTGAAGGGTATAACAATGGGTGATATGTACAGGAGAGGAGTGTGGAGGATATGACAGTGGGTGATATGTATAGGAGAGGAGTGTGGAGGGTATGACAGTGAGCGGTATGTACAGGAGAGGAGTGTGCAGGATATGACGGTGGGCACTATGTATAAGAGAAGAGTGTGGAGGGTATGACAGTGAGCAGTATGTACAGGAGAGGAGTGTGGAGGATATGACAATGGGCGGTATGTACAGGGTAGGAGTGTGAAGGATATGACAGTGGGGGGTATGTACAGGAGAGGAGTGTGCAGGGTATGACAGTGGGGGGTATGTACAGGAGAGGAGTGTGGAGGGTATGACAGTGGGCACTATGTACAGGAGAGGAGTGTGGAGGGTATGACAGTGGGCGGTATGTACAGGAGAGGAGTGTGGCGGGTATGACAGTGGGGGGTATGTACAGGAGAGGAGTGTGGAGGATATGACAGTGAGCAGTACGTACAGGAGAGGAGTGTGGAGGATATGACAGTGGGGGGTACGTACAGGAGAGGAGTGTTTAGGGTATGACAGTGGGGGGTATGTACAGCGGTATGTACAGGAGAGGAGTGTGGAGAATATGACAGTGGGCAGTATGTACAGGAGAGGAGTGTGGAGGATATGACAGTGGGGGGTACGTACAGGAGAGGAGTGTTTAGGGTATGACAGTGGGGGGTATGTACAGGAGAGGAGTGTGGAGGGTATGACAATGGGCACTATGTATAGGAGAGGAGTGTGGAGGCTATGACAGTGGGCGGTATGTACAGGGGAGGAGTGTGAAGGATATGACAGTGGGCGGTATGTACAGGAGAGGAGTGTGGAGGATATGACAGTGGGCGGTGTGTACAGGAGAGGAGTGTGGAGGATATGACAGTGGGCGGTATGTACAGGAGAGGAGTGTGGAGGGTATGACAGTGGGCAGTATGTACAGGAGAGGAGTGTGGAGGGTATGACAGTGGGCAGTATGTACAGGAGAGGAGTGTGGAGGGTATGACAGTGGGCAGTATGTACAGGAGAGGAGTGTGGAGGATATGACAGTGAGTGGTATGTACAGGAGAGGAGTGTGGAGGGTATGACAGTGGGCGGTATGTACAGGAGGAATGTGGAGGATATGACAGTGAGCGGTATGTGCAGGAGAGGAGTGTGGAGGATATGACAGTTGCCAGTATGTACAGGAGAGGAGTGTGGAGGATATGACAGTGGGCAGTATGTACAGGAGAGGAGTGAGGAGGATATGACAGTGGGTGGTATGTACAGGAGAGGAGTGTGGAGGATATGACAGTGGGCAGTATGTACAGGAGAGGAGTGTGGAGGATATGACAGTGGGTGGTATGTACAGGAGTGGAGTGTGAAGGGTATGACAGTGGGTGATATGTACAGGAGAGGAGTGTGGAGGATATGACAGTGGGTGATATGTACAGGAGAGGAGTGTGGAGGATATGACAGTGAGCCGTATGTACAGGAGAGGAGTGTGGAGGGTATGACAGTGAGCCGTATGTACAGGAGAGGAGTGTGGAGGATATGACAGTGGGCAGTATGTATAGGAGAGGAGTGTGGAGGGTATGACAGTGGGCGGTAAGTACAGGAGAGGAGTGTGGAGGATATGACAGTGGGCAGTATGTACAGGAGAGGAGTGTGAAGGATATGACAGTGAGCCGTATGTACAGGAGAGGAGTGTGGAGGGTATGACAGTGAGCCGTATGTACAGGAGAGGAGTGTGGAGGATATGACAGTGGGCAGTATGTATAGGAGAGGAGTGTGGAGGGTATGACAGTGGGCGGTAAGTACAGGAGAGGAGTGTGGAGGGTATGACAGTAGGCAGTATGTACAGGAGAGGAGTGTGGAGGATATGACAGTGGGCGGTATGTACAGGAGAGGAGTGTGGAGGATATGACAGTGGGCGATATGTACAGGAGAGGATTGTGGAGGATATGACAGTGAGTGGTATGTACAGGAGAGGAGTGTGGAGGATATGACAGTGAGCGGTATGTACAGGAGAGGAGTGTGGAGGGTATGACAGTGGGCCATATGTACAGGAGAGGAGTGTGGAGGGTATGACAGTGAGCGGTATGTACAGGAGAGAAGTGTGGAGGATATGACAGTGGGCACTATGTACAGGAGAGGAGTGTGGAGGATATGACAGTGGGCACTATGTACAGGAGAGGAGTGTGGAGGGTATGACAGTGGGCGGTATTTACAGGCGAGGAGTATGGAGGATATGACAGTGAGCGGTATGTGGAGGAGAGGAGTGTGGAGGATATGACAGTGGGCAGTATGTACAGGAGAGGAGTGTGGAGGATATGACAGTGGGCACTATGTACAGGAGAGGAGTGTGGAGGATATGACAGTGGGCAGTATGTACAGGAGAGGAGTGTGGAGGATATGACAGTGGGCGGTATGTACAGGAGAGGAGTGTGGAGGGTATGACATTGTGCAGTTTGTACAGGAGAGGAGTGTGGAGGGTATGACAGTGGGCCATATGTACAGGAGAGGAGTGTGGAGGATATGACAGTGGGCAGTATGTACAGGAGAGGAGTGTGGAGGATATGACAGTGGGCGGTATGTACAGGAGAGGAGTGTGGAGGATATGACAGTGGGCACTATGTACAGGAGGAGTGTGGAGGATATGACAGTGAGCGGTATGTACAGGAGAGGAGTGTGGAGGGTATGACAGTGGGCACTATGTACAGGAGGAGTGTGGAGGATATGACAGTGAGCGGTATGTGCAGGAGAGGAGTGTGGAGGATATGACAGTAAGCAGTATGTACAGGAGAGAAGTGTGGAGGGTATGACAGTGGGCGGTATGTACAGGAGGAGTGTGGAGGATATGACAGTGAGCAGTATGTACAGGAGAGGAGTATGGAGGATATGACAGTGAGCGGTATGTGGAGGAGAGGAGTGTGGAGGATATGACAGTTGCCAGTATGTACAGGAGAGGAGTGTGGAGGATATGACAGTGGGCAGTATGTACAGTAGAGGAGTGTGGAGGATATGACAGTGGGCACTATGTACAGGAGAGGAGTGTGGAGGATATGACAGTGGGCAGTATGTACAGGAGAGGAGTGTGGAGGATATGACAGTGGGCAGTATGTACAGGAGAGGAGTGTGGAGGGTATGACAGTGGGCAGTATGTACAGGAGATTTGTGTGGAGGATATGACAGTGGGCGGTATGTACAGGAGAGGAGTGTGGAGGATATGACAGTGGGCACTATGTACAGGAGAGGAGTGTGGAGGATATGACAGTGGGCAGTATGTACAGGAGATTAGTGTGGAGGATATGACAGTGAGCAGTTTGTACAGGAGAGGAGTGTGGAGGGTATGACAGTGGGCCATATGTACAGGAGAGGAGTGTGGAGGGTATGACAGTGAGCGGTATGTACTGGAGAGGAGTGTGGAGGATATGACACTGAGCGGTATGTACAGGAGAGGAGTGTGGAGGGTATGACAGTGGGCGGTATGTACAGGAGAGGAGTGTGGAGGGTATGACAGTGAGCGGTATGTACAGGAGAGGAGTGTGGAGGATATGACAGTGTGCAGTATGTACAGGAGAGGAGTGTGGAGGGTATGACAGTGGGCCATATGTACAGGAGAGGAGTGTGGAGGGTATGACAGTGAGCGGTATGTACAGGAGAGGAGTGTGGAGGGTATGACAGTAAGCAGTATGTACAGGAGAGGAGTGTGGAGGATATGACAGTGGGTGGTATGTACAGGAGAGGAGTGTGGAGGATATAACAGTGGGTGGTATGTACAGGAGAGGAGTGTGGAGGATACAACAGTGAGCAGTATGTAAAGGAGAGAAGTGTGGGGATTATGACAGTGAGCACTATGTACAGGAGAGGAGTGTGGAGGATATGACAGTAGGCGGTATGTAAAGGAGAGGAGTGTGGAGGGTATGACAGTGGGCAGTATGTACAGGAGAGGAGTGTGGAGGATATGACAGTGGGCGGTATGTATAGGAGAGGAGTGTGGAGGGTGTGACAGTGAGCAGTATATACAGGAGAGGAGTGTGGAGGATATGACAGTGGGGGGTATGTACAGGAGAGGAGTGTGGAGGGTATGACAGTGGGGGGTATGTACAGGAGAGGAGTGTGGAGGGTATGACAGTGGCGGTATGTACAGGAGAGGAGTGTGGAGGGTATGACAGTGAGTGGTATGTACAGGAGAGGAGTGTAGAGGGTATGACAGTGAGCGGTATGTACAGGAGAGGAGTGTGGAGGGTATGATGGGGGCGGTATGTACAGGAGAGGAGTGTGGAGGGTATGACAGTGAGCGGTATGTACAGGAGAGGAGTGTGGAGGGTATGACAGTGAGCGGTATGTACAGGAGAGGAGTGTGGAGGATATGACAGTGGGCGGTATGTACAGGGGAGGAGTGTGGAGGATATGACAGTGGGCGGTATATACAGGAGAGGAGTGTGGAGGATATCACAGTGGGCAGTATGTACAGGAGAGGAGTTTGGAGGATATGACAGTGGGGGGTATGTACAGGAGAGGAGTGTGGAGGGTATGACAGTGGGGGGTATGTACAGGAGAGGAGTGTGGAGGGTATGACAGTGGGCACTATGTACAGGAGAGGAGTGTGGAGGATATGACAGTGAGCCATATGTACAGGAGAGGAGTGTGGAGGGTATGACAGTGAGCGGTATGTACAGGAGAGGAGTGTGGAGGGTATGACAATGAGCGGTATGTACAGGAGAGGAGTGTGGAGGATATGACAGTGGGCACTATGTATAGGAGAGGAGTGTGGAGGGTATGACAGTGGGTGGTATGTACAGGAGAGGAGTGTGGAGGGTATGACAGTGGGCGGTATGTACAGGAGAGGAGTGTGGAGGATATGACAGTGAGCGGTATGTATAGGAGAGGAGTGTGGAGGATATGACAGTGGGCGGTATGTACAGGAGAGGAGTGTGGAGGATATGACAGTGGGCGGTATGTACAGGAGAGGAGTGTGGAGGATATGACAGTGAGCGGTATGTATAGGAGAGGAGTGTGGAGGATATGACAGTGGGCGGTATGTACAGGAGAGGAGTGTGGAGGATATGACAGTGGGCGGTATGTACAGGAGAGGAGTGTGGAGGATATGACAGTGAGCGGTATGTACAGGAGAGGAGTGTGGAGGATATGACAGTGGGCGGTATGTACAGGAGAGGAGTGTGGAGGGTATGACAGTGGGTGATATGTACAGGAGAGGAGTGTGGAGGATATGACAGTGGGTGATATGTACAGGAGAGGAGTGTGGAGGATATGACAGTGGGCACTATGTACAGGAGAGGAGTGTGGAGGATATGACAGTGAGCCGTATGTACAGGAGAGGAGTGTGGAGAGTATGACAGTGAGCGGTATGTACAGGAGAGGAGTGTGGAGGGTATGACAGTAAGCAGTATGTACAGGAGAGGAGTGTGGAGGATATGACAGTGGGCGGTATGTACAGGAGAGGAGTGTGGAGGATATGACAGTGGGAGGAATGTAGAGAAAAGGGTGTGGAGGGTATGACAGTGAGCAGTATGTACAGGAGAGGAGTGTGGAGGGTATGATAGTGAGCGGTATGTACAGGAGAGGAGTGTGGAGGATATGACAGTGGGTGATATGTACAGGAGAGGAGTGTGGAGGATATGACAGTGGGCACTATGTACAGGAGAGGAGTGTGGAGGATATGACAGTGAGGAGTGTGGAGGGTATGACAGTAAGCAGTATGTACAGGAGAGGAGTGTGGAGGATATGACAGTGGGTGGTATGTACAGGAGAGGAGTGTGGAGGATATGACAGTGGGAGGTATGTAGAGGAGAGGAGTGTGGAGGGTTTGACAGTGAGCAGTATGTACAGGAGAGGAGTGTGGAGGGTATGACAGTGAGCGGTATGTACAGGAGAGGAGTGTGGAGGATATGACAGTGGGCGGTATGTACAGGAGAGGAGTGTGGAGGGTATGACAGTGGGGGGTATGTACAGGAGAGGAGTGTGGAGGGTATGACAGTGGGCACTATGTACAGGAGAGGAGTGTGGAGGGTATGACAGTGGGCACTATGTACAGGAGAGGAGTGTGGAGGATATGACAGTGAGCCATATGTACAGGAGAGGAGTGTGGAGGGTATGACAGTGAGCGGTATGTACAGGAGAGGAGTGCGGAGGGTATGATGGGGGCGGTATGTACAGGAGAGGAGTGTGGAGGGTATGACAGTGAGCAGTATGTACAGGAGAGGAGTGTGGAGGGTATGACAGTGAGCGGTATGTACAGGAGAGGAGTGCGGAGGGTATGATGGGGGCGGTATGTACAGGAGAGGAGTGTGGAGGGTATGACAGTGAGCAGTATGTACAGGAGAGGAGTGTGGAGGGTATGACAGTGAGCGGTATGTACAGGAGAGGAGTGTGGAAGATATGACAGTGAGCGGTATGTACAGGAGAGGAGTGTGGAGGATATGACAGTGAGCGGTATGTACAGGAGAGGAGTGTGGAGGATATGACAGTGGGCGGTATGTACAGGAGAGGAGTGTGGAGGATATGACAGTGAGCGGTATGTACAGGAGAGGAGTGTGGAGGATATGACAGTGAGCGTTATGTACAGGAGAGGAGTGTGGAGGATATGACAGTGGGCGGTGTGTACAGGAGAGGAGTGTGGAGGATATGACAGTGGGCGGTATGTACAGGAGAGGAGTGTGGAGGGTATGACAGTGGGCAGTATGTACAGGAGAGGAGTGTGGCGGGTATGACAGTGGGTGGTATGTACAGGAGAGGAGTGTGGAGGATATGACAGTGGGTGGTATGTACAGGAGAGGAGTGTGGAGGATATGACAGTGAACGGTATGTAAAGGAGAGGAGTGTGGAGGGTATGACAGTGGGCGGTATGTACAGGAGAGGAGTGTGGAGGGTATGACAGTGAGCGGTATGTATAGGAGAGGAGTGTGGCGGGTATGACAGTGAGCAGTATGTACAGGAGAGGAGTGTGGAGGATATGACAGTGGGCGGTATATACAGGAGAGGAGTGTGGAGGATATGACAGTGGGGGGTATGTACAGGAGAGGAGTGTGGAGGGTATGACAGTGGGGGGTATGTACAGGAGAGGAGTGTGGAGGGTATGACAGTGGCGGTATGTAGAGGAGAGGAGTGTGGAGGGTATGACAGTGGGCGGTATGTACAGGAGAGGAGTGTGGAGGGTATGACAGTGAGCAGTATATACAGGAGAGGAGTGTGGAGGATATGACAGTGGGGGGTATGTACAGGAGAGGAGTGTGGAGGGTATGACAGTGGGGGGTATGTACAGGAGAGGAGTGTGGAGGGTATGACAGTGGCGGTATGTAGAGGAGAGGAGTGTGGAGGGTATGACAGTGGGCGGTATGTACAGGAGAGGAGTGTGGAGGATATGACAGTGGGAGGTATGTAGAGGAGAGGAGTGTGGAGGGTATCACATTGAGCGGTATGTACAGGAGAGGAGTGTGGAGGATATGACAGTGGGGGGTATGTACAGGAGAGGAGTGTGAAGGGTATGACAGTGGGCACTATGTACAGGAGAGGAGTGTGGAGGGTATGACAGTGGGCACTATGTACAGGAGAGGAGTGTGGAGGGTATGACAGTGAGCAGTATGTACAGGAGAGGAGTGTGGAGGATATGACAGTGAGCAGTATGTACAGGAGAGGAGTGTGGAGGATATGACAGTGAGCGGTATGTACAGGAGAGGAGTGTGGAGGATATGACAGTGGGTGGTATGTACAGGAGAGGAGTGTGAAGGGTATGACAGTGGGTAATATGTACAGGAGAGGAGTGTGGAGGATATGACAGTGGGCGGTATGTACAGGAGAGGAGTGTGGAGGATATGACAGTGGGCAGTATGTACAGGAGAGGAGTGTGGAGGATATGACAGTGGGTGGTATGTACAGGAGAGGAGTGTGGAGGATATGACAGTGGGTGGTATGTACAGGAGAGGAGTGTGAAGGGTATGACAGTGGGTAATATGTACAGGAGAGGAGTGTGGAGGATATGACAGTGGGTGGTATGTACAGGAGAGGAGTGTGGAGGGTATGACAGTGAGTGGTATGTACAGGAGAGGAGTGTGGAGGGTATGACAGTGGGCGGTATGTACAGGGGAGGAGTGTGGAGGATATGACAGTGGACGGTATATACAGGAGAGGAGTGTGGAGGATATGACAGTGGGCAGTATGTACAGGAGAGGAGTGTGGAGGATATGACAGTGGGGGGTATGTACAGGAGAGGAGTGTGGAGGGTATGACAGTGGGGGGTATGTACAGGAGAGGAGTGTGGAGGGTATGACAGTGGGCACTATGTACAGGAGAGGAGTGTGGAGGATATGACAGTGAGCCATATGTATAGGAGAGGAGTGTGGAGGGTATGACAGTGAGCGGTATGTACAGGAGAGGAGTGTGGAGGGTATGACAATGAGCGGTATGTACAGGAGAGGAGTGTGGAGGATATGACAGTGAGCGGTATGTACAGGAGAGGAGTGTGGAGGATATGACAGTGGGCGGTATGTACAGGAGAGGAGTGTGGAGGATATGACAGTGAGTGGTATGTACAGGAGAGGAGTGTGGAGGATATGACAGTGAGTGGTATGTACAGGAGAGGAGTGTGGAGGATATGACAGTGAGCGGTATGTACAGGAGAGGAGTGTGGAGGGTTTGACAGTGAGCAGTATGTACAGGAGAGGAGTGTGGAGGATATGACACAGTGGGTGGTATGTACAGGAGAGGAGTGTGGAGGATATGACAGTGGGCGGTATGTACAGGAGAGGAGTGTGGAGGATATGACATTGGGCGGTATGTACAGGAGAGGAGTGTGGAGGATATGACAGTGGGCGATATGTACAGGAGAGGAGTGTGGAGGATATGACAGTGGGTGATATGTACAGGAGAGGAGTGTGGAGGATATGACAGTGGGCACTATGTACAGGAGAGGAGTGTGGAGGATATGACAGTGAGCCGTATGTACAGGAGAGGAGTGTGGAGAGTATGACAGTGAGCGGTATGTACAGGAGAGGAGTGTGGAGGGTATGACAGTAAGCAGTATGTACAGGAGAGGAGTGTGGAGGAAATGACAGTGGGAGGAATGTAGAGTGGAGGGTATGACAGTGAGCAGTATGTACAGGAGAGGAGTGTGGAGGATATGACAGTGGGTGGTATGTACAGGAGAGGAGTGTGGAGGATATGACAGTGGGCGGTATGTACAGGAGAGGTGTGTGGAGGGTATGACAGTGGGCCATATGTACAGGAGAGGAGTGTGGAGGGTATGACAGTGAGTGGTATGTACAGGAGAGGAGTGTAGAGGGTATGACAGTGAGCGGTATGTACAATAGAGGAGTGTGGAGGGTATGATGGGGGCAGTATGTACAGGAGAGGAGTGTGGAGGGTATGACAGTGAGCGGTATGTACAGGAGAGGAGTGTGGAGGGTATGACAGTGAGCGGTATGTACAGGAGAGGAGTGTGGAGGATATGACAGTGGGCGGTATGTACAGGAGAGGAGTGTGGAGGGTATGACAGTGGGCGGTATGTACAGGGGAGGAGTGTGGAGGATATGACAGTGGGGGGTATGTACAGGAGAGGAGTGTGGAGGGTATGACAGTGGGGGGTATGTACAGGAGAGGAGTGTGGAGGGTATGACAGTGGGCACTATGTACAGGAGAGGAGTGTGGAGGATATGACAGTGAGCCATATGTACAGGAGAGGAGTGTGGAGGGTATGACAGTGAGCGGTATGTACAGGAGAGGAGTGTGGAGGGTATGACAATGAGCAGTATGTACAGGAGAGGAGTGTGGAGGATATGACAGTGAGCGGTATGTACAGGAGAGGAGTGTGGAGGATATGACAGTGGGCGGTATGTACAGGAGAGGAGTGTGAAGGATATGACAGTGAGTGGTATGTACAGGAGAGGAGTGTGGAGGATATGACAGTGAGTGGTATGTACAGGAGAGGAGTGTGGAGGATATGACAGTGAGCGGTATGTACAGGAGAGGAGTGTGGAGGGTTTGACAGTGAGCAGTATGTACAGGAGAGGAGTGTGGAGGATATGACACAGTGGGTGGTATGTACAGGAGAGGAGTGTGGAGGATATGACAGTGGGCGGTATGTACAGGAGAGGAGTGTGGAGGATATGACAGTGGGCGATATGTACAGGAGAGGAGTGTGGAGGATATGACAGTGGGTGATATGTACAGGAGAGGAGTGTGGAGGATATGACAGTGGGCACTATGTACAGGAGAGGAGTGTGGAGGATATGACAGTGAGCCGTATGTACAGGAGAGGAGTGTGGAGAGTATGACAGTGAGCGGTATGTACAGGAGAGGAGTGTGGAGGATATGACAGTGGGCGGTATGTACAGGAGAGGAGTGTGGAGGATATGACAGTGAGCAGTATGTACAGGAGAGGAGTGTGGAGGGTATGACAGTGAGCAGTATGTACAGGAGAGGAGTGTGGAGGATATGACAGTGGGCGGTATGTACAGGAGAGGAGTGTGGAGGGTATGACAGTGAGCGGTATGTACAGGAGAGGAGTGTGGAGGATATGACAGTGGGCGGTATGTACAGGAGAGGAGTGTGGAGGGTATGACAGTAAGCAGTATGTACAGGAGAGGAGTGTGGAGGATATGACAGTGGGCGGTATGTACAGGAGAGGAGTGTGGAGGATATGACAGTGGGAGGTATGTAGAGGAGAGGAGTGTGGAGGGTATGACAGTGGGCAGTATGTACAGGAGAGGAGTGTGGAGGGTATGACAGTGAGCAGTATTTACAGGAGAGGAGTGTGGAGGATATGACAGTGGGCGGTATGTACAGGAGAGGAGTGTAGAGGGTATGACAGTGAGCAGTATTTACAGGAGAGGAGTGTGGAGGGTATGACAGTGGTCGGTATGTATAGGAGAGGAGTGTGGAGGGTATGACAGTGGGCAGTATGTACAGGAGAGGAGTGTGGAGGATATGACAGTGGGTGGTATGTACAGGAGAGGAGTGTGGAGGATATGACAGTGGGTGGTATGTACAGGAGAGGAGTGTGGAGGATATGACAGTGGGCAGTATGTACAGGAGAGGAGTGTGGAGGATATGACAGTGGGCAGTATGTACAGGAGAGGAGTGTGGAGGGTATGACAGTGGGTGGTATGTACAGGAGAGGAGTGTGAAGGGTATGACAGTGGGTGGTATGTACAGGAGAGGAGTGTGAAGGGTATAACAATGGGTGATATGTACAGGAGAGGAGTGTGGGGGATATGACAGTGGGTGATATGTATAGGAGAGGAGTGTGGAGGGTATGACAGTGAGCGGTATGTACAGGAGAGGAGTGTGGAGGGTATGACAGTGGGCACTATATATAGGAGAGGAGTGTGCAGGGTATGACAGTGGGCAGTATGTATAGTAGAGGAGTGTGCAGGATATGACGGTGGGCACTATGTATAAGAGAAGAGTGTGGAGGGTATGACAGTGAGCAGTATGTACAGGAGAGGAGTGTGGAGGATATGACAATGGGCGGTATGTACAGGGGAGGAGTGTGAAGGATATGACAGTGGGGGGTATGTACAGGAGAGGAGTGTGCAGGGTATGACAGTGGGGGGTATGTACAGGAGAGGAGTGTGGAGGGTATGACAGTGGGCACTATGTACAGGAGAGGAGTGTGGAGGATATGACAGTGAGCAGTACGTACAGGAGAGGAGTGTGGAGGATATGACAGTGGGGGGTACGTACAGGAGAGGAGTGTTTAGGGTATGACAGTGGGGGGTATGTACAGCGGTATGTACAGGAGAGGAGTGTGGAGAATATGACAGTGGGCAGTATGTACAGGAGAGGAGTGTGGAGGATATGACAGTGGGGGGTACGTACAGGAGAGGAGTGTGGAGGATATGACAGTGGGCGGTATGTACAGGAGAGGAGTGTGGAGGATATGACAGTGAGCAGTATGTACAGGAGAGGAGTGTGGAGGATATGACAGTGAGCGTTATGTACAGGAGAGGAGTGTGGAGGATATGACAGAGGGGGGTGTGTACAGGAGAGGAGTGTGGAGGATATGACAGTGGGCGGTATGTACAGGAGAGGAGTGTGGAGGGTATGACAGTGGGCAGTATGTACAGGAGAGGAGTGTGGAGGGTATGACAGTGAACGGTATGTAAAGGAGAGGAGTGTGGAGGGTATGACAGTGGGCGGTATGTACAGGAGAGGAGTGTGGAGGGTATGACAGTGAGCGGTATGTATAGGAGAGGAGTGTGGCGGGTATGACAGTGAGCAGTATGTACAGGAGAGGAGTGTGGAGGATATGACAGTGGGCGGTATATACATGAGAGGAGTGTGGAGGGTATGACAGTGAGCAGTATATACAGGAGAGGAGTGTGGAGGATATGACAGTGGGGGGTATGTACAGGAGAGGAGTGTGGAGGGTATGACAGTGGGGGGTATGTACAGGAGAGGAGTGTGGAGGGTATGACAGTGGCGGTATGTAGAGGAGAGGAGTGTGGAGGGTATGACAGTGGGCGGTATGTACAGGAGAGGAGTGTGGAGGATATGACAGTGGGAGGTATGTAGAGGAGAGGAGTGTGGAGGGTATCACATTGAGCGGTATGTACAGGAGAGGAGTGTGGAGGATATGACAGTGGGGGGTATGTACAGGAGACTAGTGTGGAGGGTATGACAGTGGGCAGTATGTACAGGAGAGGAGTGTGGAGGATAGGACAGTGAGCGGTATGTACAGGAGAGGAGTGTGGAGGATATGACAGTGTGCAGTATGTACAGGAGAGGAGTGTGGAGGATAGGACAGTGAGCGGTATGTACAGGAGAGGAGTGTGGAGGATATGACAGTGAGCAGTATGTACAGGAGAGGAGTGTGGAGGATATGACAGTGAGCGGTATGTACAGGAGAGGAGTGTGGAGGATATGACAGTGGGTGGTATGTACAGGAGAGGAGTGTGAAGGGTATGACAGTGGGTAATATGTACAGGAGAGGAGTGTGGAGGATATGACAGTGGGCGGTATGTACAGGAGAGGAGTGTGGAGGGTATGACAGTGGGCGGTATGTACAGGGGAGGAGTGTGGAGGATATGACAGTGGGCGGTATATACAGGAGAGGAGTGTGGAGGATATGACAGTGGGCAGTATGTACAGGAGAGGAGTGTGGAGGATATGACAGTGGGGGGTATGTACAGGAGAGGAGTGTGGAGGGTATGACAGTGGGGGGTATGTACAGGAGAGGAGTGTGGAGGGTATGACAGTGGGCACTATGTACAGGAGAGGAGTGTGGAGGATATGACAGTGAGCCATATGTACAGGAGAGGAGTGTGGAGGGTATGACAGTGAGCGGTATGTACAGGAGAGGAGTGTGGAGGGTATGACAATGAGCGGTATGTACAGGAGAGGAGTGTGGAGGGTATGACAGAAGCAGTATGTACAGGAGAGGAGTGTGGAGGATATGACAGTGGGCAGTATATACAGGAGAGGAGTGTGGAGGATATGACAGTGGGTGGTATGTACAGGAGAGGAGTGTGGAGGATATGACAGTGGGCAGTATGTACAGGAGAGGAGTGTGGAGGATATGACAGTGGGTGGTATGTACAGGAGAGGAGTGTGGAGGATATGACAGTGGGCGGTATGTACAGGAGAGGAGTGTGGAGGATATGACAATGGGCAGTATGTACAGGAGAGGAGTGTGGAGGATATGACAGTGGGTGGTATGTACAGGAGAGGAGTGTGGAGGATATGACAGTGGGCACTATGTACAGGAGAGGAGTGTGGAGGATATGACAGTGAGCGGTATGTACAGGAGAGGAGTGTGGAGGGTATGACAGTAAGCAGTATGTACAGGAGAGGAGTGTGGAGGATATGACAGTGGGCGGTATGTACAGGAGAGGAGTGTGGAGGATATGACAGTGGGAGGTATGTAGAGGAGAGGAGTGTGGAGGGTTTGACAGTGAGCAGTATGTACAGGAGAGGAGTGTGGAGGATATGACAGTGGGTTATATGTACAGGAGAGGAGTGTGGAGGATATGACAGTGGGCACTATGTACAGGAGAGGAGTGTGGAGGATATGACAGTGAGCGGTATGTACAGGAGAGGAGTGTGGAGGGTATGACAGTGAGCGGTATGTACAGGAGAGGAGTGTGGAGGATATGACAGTGGGCACTATGTATAGGAGAGGAGTGTGGAGGGTATGACAGTGGGCGGTATGTACAGGAGAGGAGTGTGGAGGGTATGACAGAAGCAGTATGTACAGGAGAGGAGTGTGGAGGATATGACAGTGGGCAGTATGTACAGGAGAGGAGTGTGGAGGATATGACAGTGGGTGGTATGTACAGGAGAGGAGTGTGGAGGATATGACAGTGGGCAGTATGTACAGGAGAGGAGTGTGGAGGATATGACAGTGGGTGGTATGTACAGGAGAGGAGTGTGGAGGATATGACAGTGGGCGGTATGTACAGGAGAGGAGTGTGGAGGATATGACAATGGGCAGTATGTACGGGAGAGGAGTGTGGAGGATATGACAGTGGGTGGTATGTACAGGAGAGGAGTGTGGAGGATATGACAGTGGGAGGTATGTAGAGGAGAGGAGTGTGGAGGGTATGACAGTGAGCAGTATGTACAGGAGAGGAGTGTGGAGGGTATGACAGTGAGCGGTATGTACAGGAGAGGAGTGTGGAGGATATGACAGTGGGCAGTATGTACAGGAGAGGAGTGTGGAGGATATGACAGTGGGGGGTATGTACAGGAGAGGAGTGTGGAGGGTATGACAGTGGGCACTATGTACAGGAGAGGAGTGTGGAGGGTATGACATTGGGCACTATGTACAGGAGAGGAGTGTCGAGGATATGACAATGAGCCATATGTACAGGAGAGGAGTGTGGAGGGTATGACAGTGAGCGGTATGTACAGGAGAGGAGTGTGGAGGGTATGACAATGAGCGGTATGTGCAGGAGAGGAGTTTAGAGGGTATGACAGTGAGCGGTATGTACAGGAGAGGAGTGCGGAGGGTATGATGGGGGCGGTATGTACAGGAGAGGAGTGTGGAGGGTATGACAGTGAGCAGTATGTACAGGAGAGGAGTGTGGAGGGTATGACAGTGAGCGGTATGTACAGGAGAGGAGTGTGGAAGATATGACAGTGAGCGGTATGTACAGGAGAGGAGTGTGGAGGATATGACAGTGGGCGGTATGTACAGGAGAGGAGTGTGGAGGATATGACAGTGAGCAGTATGTACAGGAGAGGAGTGTGGAGGATATGACAGTGAGCGTTATGTACAGGAGAGGAGTGTGGAGGATATGACAGAGGGCGGTGTGTACAGGAGAGGAGTGTGGAGGATATGACAGTGGGCGGTATGTACAGGAGAGGAGTGTGGAGGGTATGACAGTGGGCAGTATGTACAGGAGAGGAGTGTGGAGGGTATGACAGTGAACGGTATGTAAAGGAGAGGAGTGTGGAGGGTATGACAGTGGGCGGTATGTACAGGAGAGGAGTGTGGAGGGTATGACAGTGAGCGGTATGTATAGGAGAGGAGTGTGGCGGGTATGACAGTGAGCAGTATGTACAGGAGAGGAGTGTGGAGGATATGACAGTGGGCGGTATATACATGAGAGGAGTGTGGAGGGTATGACAGTGAGCAGTATATACAGGAGAGGAGTGTGGAGGATATGACAGTGGGGGGTATGTACAGGAGAGGAGTGTGGAGGGTATGACAGTGGGGGGTATGTACAGGAGAGGAGTGTGGAGGGTATGACAGTGGCGGTATGTAGAGGAGAGGAGTGTGGAGGGTATGACAGTGGGCGGTATGTACAGGAGAGGAGTGTGGAGGATATGACAGTGGGAGGTATGTAGAGGAGAGGAGTGTGGAGGGTATCACATTGAGCGGTATGTACAGGAGAGGAGTGTGGAGGATATGACAGTGGGAGGTATGTAGAGGAGAGGAGTGTGGAGGGTATCACATTGAGCGGTATGTACAGGAGACTAGTGTGGAGGGTATGACAGTGGGCAGTATGTACAGGAGAGGAGTGTGGAGGATAGGACAGTGAGCGGTATGTACAGGAGAGGAGTGTGGAGGATATGACAGTGAGCAGTATGTACAGGAGAGGAGTGTGGAGGATATGACAGTGAGCGGTATGTACAGGACAGGAGTGTGGAGGATATGACAGTGGGTGGTATGTACAGGAGAGGAGTGTGAAGGGTATGACAGTGGGTAATATGTACAGGAGAGGAGTGTGGAGGATATGACAGTGGGCGGTATGTACAGGAGAGGAGTGTGGAGGGTATGACAGTGGGCGGTATGTACAGGGGAGGAGTGTGGAGGATATGACAGTGGGCGGTATATACAGGAGAGGAGTGTGGAGGATATGACAGTGGGCAGTATGTACAGGAGAGGAGTGTGGAGGATATGACAGTGGGGGGTATGTACAGGAGAGGAGTGTGGAGGGTATGACAGTGGGGGGTATGTACAGGAGAGGAGTGTGGAGGGTATGACAGTGGGCACTATGTACAGGAGAGGAGTGTGGAGGATATGACAGTGAGCCATATGTACAGGAGAGGAGTGTGGAGGGTATGACAGTGAGCGGTATGTACAGGAGAGGAGTGTGGAGGGTATGACAATGAGCGGTATGTACAGGAGAGGAGTGTGGAGGATATGACAGTGAGCGGTATGTACAGGAGAGGAGTGTGGAGGATATGACAGTGGGCGGTATGTACAGGAGAGGAGTGTGGAGGGTATGACAGTGGGCGGTATGTACAGGAGAGGAGTGTGGAGGGTTTGACAGTGAGCAGTATGTACAGGAGAGGAGTGTGGAGGATATGACACAGTGGGTGGTATGTACAGGAGAGGAGTGTGGAGGATATGACAGTGGGCGGTATGTACAGGAGAGGAGTGTGGAGGATATGACATTGGGCGGTATGTACAGGAGAGGAGTGTGGAGGATATGACAGTGGGCGATATGTACAGGAGAGGAGTGTGGAGGATATGACAGTGGGCACTATGTACAGGAGAGGAGTGTGGAGGATATGACAGTGAGCCGTATGTACAGGAGAGGAGTGTGGAGAGTATGACAGTGAGCGGTATGTACAGGAGAGGAGTGTGGAGGGTATGACAGTAAGCAGTATGTACAGGAGAGGAGTGTGGAGGATATGACAGTGGGCGGTATGTACAGGAGAGGAGTGTGGAGGAAATGACAGTGGGAGGAATGTAGAGTGGAGGGTATGACAGTGAGCAGTATGTACAGGAGAGGAGTGTGGAGGGTATGACAGTGAGCGGTATGTACAGGAGAGGAGTGTGGAGGATATGACAGTGGGTGATATGTATTGGAGAGGAGTGTGGAGGATATGACAGTGGGCACTATGTACAGGAGAGGAGTGTGGAGGATATGACAGTGAGCGGTATGTACAGGAGAGGAGTGTGGAGGGTATGACAGTAAGCAGTATGTACAGGAGAGGAGTGTGGAGGATATGACAGTGGGCGGTATGTACAGGAGAGGAGTGTGGAGGATAAGACAGTGGGAGGTATGTAGAGGAGAGGAGTGTGGAGGGTTTGACAGTGAGCAGTATGTACAGGAGAGGAGTGTGGAGGATATGACAGTGGGTTATATGTACAGGAGAGGAGTGTGGAGGATATGACAGTGGGCACTATGTACAGGAGAGGAGTGTGGAGGATATGACAGTGAGCGGTATGTACAGGAGAGGAGTGTGGAGGGTATGACAGTGAGCGGTATGTACAGGAGAGGAGTGTGGAGGATATGACAGTGGGCACTATGTATAGGAGAGGAGTGTGGAGGGTATGACAGTGGGCGGTATGTACAGGAGAGGAGTGTGGAGGGTATGACAGAAGCAGTATGTACAGGAGAGGAGTGTGGAGGATATGACAGTGGGCAGTATGTACAGGAGAGGAGTGTGGAGGATATGACAGTGGGTGGTATGTACAGGAGAGGAGTGTGGAGGATATGACAGTGGGCAGTATGTACAGGAGAGGAGTGTGGAGGATATGACAGTGGGTGGTATGTACAGGAGAGGAGTGTGGAGGATATGACAGTGGGCGGTATGTACAGGAGAGGAGTGTGGAGGATATGACAATGGGCAGTATGTACAGGAGAGGAGTGTGGAGGATATGACAGTGAGCGGTATGTACAGGACAGGAGTGTGGAGGATATGACAGTGGGTGGTATGTACAGGAGAGGAGTGTGAAGGGTATGACAGTGGGTAATATGTACAGGAGAGGAGTGTGGAGGATATGACAGTGGGCGGTATGTACAGGAGAGGAGTGTGGAGGGTATGACAGTGGGCGGTATGTACAGGGGAGGAGTGTGGAGGATATGACAGTGGGCGGTATATACAGGAGAGGAGTGTGGAGGATATGACAGTGGGCAGTATGTACAGGAGAGGAGTGTGGAGGATATGACAGTGGGGGGTATGTACAGGAGAGGAGTGTGGAGGGTATGACAGTGGGGGGTATGTACAGGAGAGGAGTGTGGAGGGTATGACAGTGGGCACTATGTACAGGAGAGGAGTGTGGAGGATATGACAGTGAGCCATATGTACAGGAGAGGAGTGTGGAGGGTATGACAGTGAGCGGTATGTACAGGAGAGGAGTGTGGAGGGTATGACAATGAGCGGTATGTACAGGAGAGGAGTGTGGAGGATATGACAGTGAGCGGTATGTACAGGAGAGGAGTGTGGAGGATATGACAGTGGGCGGTATGTACAGGAGAGGAGTGTGGAGGGTATGACAGTGGGCGGTATGTACAGGAGAGGAGTGTGGAGGGTTTGACAGTGAGCAGTATGTACAGGAGAGGAGTGTGGAGGATATGACACAGTGGGTGGTATGTACAGGAGAGGAGTGTGGAGGATATGACAGTGGGCGGTATGTACAGGAGAGGAGTGTGGAGGATATGACATTGGGCGGTATGTACAGGAGAGGAGTGTGGAGGATATGACAGTGGGCGATATGTACAGGAGAGGAGTGTGGAGGATATGACAGTGGGCACTATGTACAGGAGAGGAGTGTGGAGGATATGACAGTGAGCCGTATGTACAGGAGAGGAGTGTGGAGAGTATGACAGTGAGCGGTATGTACAGGAGAGGAGTGTGGAGGGTATGACAGTAAGCAGTATGTACAGGAGAGGAGTGTGGAGGATATGACAGTGGGCGGTATGTACAGGAGAGGAGTGTGGAGGAAATGACAGTGGGAGGAATGTAGAGTGGAGGGTATGACAGTGAGCAGTATGTACAGGAGAGGAGTGTGGAGGGTATGACAGTGAGCGGTATGTACAGGAGAGGAGTGTGGAGGATATGACAGTGGGTGATATGTATTGGAGAGGAGTGTGGAGGATATGACAGTGGGCACTATGTACAGGAGAGGAGTGTGGAGGATATGACAGTGAGCGGTATGTACAGGAGAGGAGTGTGGAGGGTATGACAGTAAGCAGTATGTACAGGAGAGGAGTGTGGAGGATATGACAGTGGGCGGTATGTACAGGAGAGGAGTGTGGAGGATATGACAGTGGGAGGTATGTAGAGGAGAGGAGTGTGGAGGGTTTGACAGTGAGCAGTATGTACAGGAGAGGAGTGTGGAGGATATGACAGTGGGTTATATGTACAGGAGAGGAGTGTGGAGGATATGACAGTGGGCACTATGTACAGGAGAGGAGTGTGGAGGATATGACAGTGAGCGGTATGTACAGGAGAGGAGTGTGGAGGGTATGACAGTGAGCGGTATGTACAGGAGAGGAGTGTGGAGGATATGACAGTGGGCACTATGTATAGGAGAGGAGTGTGGAGGGTATGACAGTGGGCGGTATGTACAGGAGAGGAGTGTGGAGGGTATGACAGAAGCAGTATGTACAGGAGAGGAGTGTGGAGGATATGACAGTGGGCAGTATGTACAGGAGAGGAGTGTGGAGGATATGACAGTGGGTGGTATGTACAGGAGAGGAGTGTGGAGGATATGACAGTGGGCAGTATGTACAGGAGAGGAGTGTGGAGGATATGACAGTGGGTGGTATGTACAGGAGAGGAGTGTGGAGGATATGACAGTGGGCGGTATGTACAGGAGAGGAGTGTGGAGGATATGACAATGGGCAGTATGTACAGGAGAGGAGTGTGGAGGATATGACAGTGGGTGGTATGTACAGGAGAGGAGTGTGGAGGATATGACAGTGGGAGGTATGTAGAGGAGAGGAGTGTGGAGGGTATGACAGTGAGCAGTATGTACAGGAGAGGAGTGGGGAGGGTATGACAGTGAGCGGTATGTACAGGAGAGGAGTGTGGAGGATATGACAGTGGGCAGTATGTACAGGAGAGGAGTGTGGAGGATATGACAGTGGGGGGTATGTACAGGAGAGGAGTGTGGAGGGTATGACAGTGGGCACTATGTACAGGAGAGGAGTGTGGAGGGTATGACATTGGGCACTATGTACAGGAGAGGAGTGTCGAGGATATGACAATGAGCCATATGTACAGGAGAGGAGTGTGGAGGGTATGACAGTGAGCGGTATGTACAGGAGAGGAGTGTGGAGGGTATGACAATGAGCGGTATGTGCAGGAGAGGAGTTTAGAGGGTATGACAGTGAGCGGTATGTACAGGAGAGGAGTGCGGAGGGTATGATGGGGGCGGTATGTACAGGAGAGGAGTGTGGAGGGTATGACAGTGAGCAGTATGTACAGGAGAGGAGTGTGGAGGGTATGACAGTGAGCGGTATGTACAGGAGAGGAGTGTGGAAGATATGACAGTGAGCGGTATGTACAGGAGAGGAGTGTGGAGGATATGACAGTGAGCAGTATGTACAGGAGAGGAGTGTGGAGGATATGACAGTGAGCGTTATGTACAGGAGAGGAGTGTGGAGGATATGACAGAGGGCGGTGTGTACAGGAGAGGAGTGTGGAGGATATGACAGTGGGCGGTATGTACAGGAGAGGAGTGTGGAGGGTATGACAGTGGGCAGTATGTACAGGAGAGGAGTGTGGAGGGTATGACAGTGAACGGTATGTAAAGGAGAGGAGTGTGGAGGGTATGACAGTGGGCGGTATGTACAGGAGAGGAGTGTGGAGGGTATGACAGTGAGCGGTATGTATAGGAGAGGAGTGTGGCGGGTATGACAGTGAGCAGTATGTACAGGAGAGGAGTGTGGAGTATATGACAGTGGGCGGTATATACATGAGAGGAGTGTGGAGGGTATGACAGTGAGCAGTATATACAGGAGAGGAGTGTGGAGGATATGACAGTGGGGGGTATGTACAGGAGAGGAGTGTGGAGGGTATGACAGTGGGGGGTATGTACAGGAGAGGAGTGTGGAGGGTATGACAGTGGCGGTATGTAGAGGAGAGGAGTGTGGAGGGTATGACAGTGGGCGGTATGTACAGGAGAGGAGTGTGGAGGATATGACAGTGGGAGGTATGTAGAGGAGAGGAGTGTGGAGGGTATCACATTGAGCGGTATGTACAGGAGAGGAGTGTGGAGGATATGACAGTGGGGGGTATGTACAGGAGACTAGTGTGGAGGATATGACAGTGAGCAGTATGTACAGGAGAGGAGTGTGGAGGATATGACAGTGAGCAGTATGTACAGGAGAGGAGTGTGGAGGATATGACAGTGAGCGGTATGTACAGGAGAGGAGTGTGGAGGATATGACAGTGGGTGGTATGTACAGGAGAGGAGTGTGAAGGGTATGACAGTGGGTAATATGTACAGGAGAGGAGTGTGGAGGATATGACAGTGGGCGGTATGTACAGGAGAGGAGTGTGGAGGGTATGACAGTGGGCGGTATGTACAGGGGAGGAGTGTGGAGGATATGACAGTGGGCGGTATATACAGGAGAGGAGTGTGGAGGGTATGACAGTGAGCGGTATGTACAGGAGAGGAGTGTGGAGGGTATGACAATGAGCGGTATGTACAGGAGAGGAGTGTGGAGGATATGACAGTGAGCGGTATGTACAGGAGAGGAGTGTGGAGGATATGACAGTGGGCGGTATGTACAGGAGAGGAGTGTGGAGGATATGACAGTGAGTGGTATGTACAGGAGAGGAGTGTGGAGGATATGACAGTGAGTGGTATGTACAGGAGAGGAGTGTGGAGGGTATGACAGTGGGCGGTATGTACAGGAGAGGAGTGTGGAGGGTTTGACAGTGAGCAGTATGTACAGGAGAGGAGTGTGGAGGATATGACACAGTGGGTGGTATGTACAGGAGAGGAGTGTGGAGGATATGACAGTGGGCGGTATGTACAGGAGAGGAGTGTGGAGGATATGACATTGGGCGGTATGTACAGGAGAGGAGTGTGGAGGATATGACAGTGGGCGATATGTACAGGAGAGGAGTGTGGAGGATATGACAGTGGGCACTATGTACAGGAGAGGAGTGTGGAGGATATGACAGTGAGCCGTATGTACAGGAGAGGAGTGTGGAGAGTATGACAGTGAGCGGTATGTACAGGAGAGGAGTGTGGAGGGTATGACAGTAAGCAGTATGTACAGGAGAGGAGTGTGGAGGATATGACAGTGGGCGGTATGTACAGGAGAGGAGTGTGGAGGAAATGACAGTGGGAGGAATGTAGAGTGGAGGGTATGACAGTGAGCAGTATGTACAGGAGAGGAGTGTGGAGGGTATGACAGTGAGCGGTATGTACAGGAGAGGAGTGTGGAGGATATGACAGTGGGTGATATGTATTGGAGAGGAGTGTGGAGGATATGACAGTGGGCACTATGTACAGGAGAGGAGTGTGGAGGATATGACAGTGAGCGGTATGTACAGGAGAGGAGTGTGGAGGGTATGACAGTAAGCAGTATGTACAGGAGAGGAGTGTGGAGGATATGACAGTGGGCGGTATGTACAGGAGAGGAGTGTGGAGGATATGACAGTGGGAGGTATGTAGAGGAGAGGAGTGTGGAGGGTTTGACAGTGAGCAGTATGTACAGGAGAGGAGTGTGGAGGATATGACAGTGGGTTATATGTACAGGAGAGGAGTGTGGAGGATATGACAGTGGGCACTATGTACAGGAGAGGAGTGTGGAGGATATGACAGTGAGCGGTATGTACAGGAGAGGAGTGTGGAGGGTATGACAGTGAGCGGTATGTACAGGAGAGGAGTGTGGAGGGTATGACAGTGGGCGGTATGTACAGGAGAGGAGTGTGGAGGGTATGACAGAAGCAGTATGTACAGGAGAGGAGTGTGGAGGATATGACAGTGGGCAGTATGTACAGGAGAGGAGTGTGGAGGATATGACAGTGGGTGGTATGTACAGGAGAGGAGTGTGGAGGATATGACAGTGGGCAGTATGTACAGGAGAGGAGTGTGGAGGATATGACAGTGGGTGGTATGTACAGGAGAGGAGTGTGGAGGATATGACAGTGGGCGGTATGTACAGGAGAGGAGTGTGGAGGATATGACAATGGGCAGTATGTACAGGAGAGGAGTGTGGAGGATATGACAGTGGGTGGTATGTACAGGAGAGGAGTGTGGAGGGTATGACAGTGAGCGGTATGTACAATAGAGGAGTGTGGAGGGTATGATGGGGGCAGTATGTACAGGAGAGGAGTGTGGAGGGTATGACAGTGAGCGGTATGTACAGGAGAGGAGTGTGGAGGGTATGACAGTGAGCGGTATGTACAGGAGAGGAGTGTGGAGGATATGACAGTGGGCGGTATGTACAGGAGAGGAGTGTGGAGGGTATGACAGTGGGCGGTATGTACAGGGGAGGAGTGTGGAGGATATGACAGTGGGCGGTATGTACAGGAGAGGAGTGTGGAGGATATGACAGTGGGGGGTATGTACAGGAGAGGAGTGTGGAGGGTATGACAGTGGGGGGTATGTACAGGAGAGGAGTGTGGAGGGTATGACAGTGGGCACTATGTACAGGAGAGGAGTGTGGAGGATATGACAGTGAGCCATATGTACAGGAGAGGAGTGTGGAGGGTATGACAGTGAGCGGTATGTACAGGAGAGGAGTGTGGAGGGTATGACAATGAGCAGTATGTACAGGAGAGGAGTGTGGAGGATATGACAGTGGGCGGTATGTACAGGAGAGGAGTGTGGAGGATATGACAGTGAGCGGTATGTACAGGAGAGGAGTGTGGAGGGTTTGACAGTGAGCAGTATGTACAGGAGAGGAGTGTGGAGGATATGACAGTGAGCGGTATGTACAGGAGAGGAGTGTGGAGGGTTTGACAGTGAGCAGTATGTACAGGAGAGGAGTGTGGAGGATATGACAGTGAGTGGTATGTACAGGAGAGGAGTGTGGAGGATATGACAGTGAGCGGTATGTACAGGAGAGGAGTGTGGAGGGTATGACAGTGGGCACTATGTACAGGAGAGGAGTGTGGAGGATATGACAGTGAGCCATATGTAGAGGAGAGGAGTGTGGAGGGTATGACAGTGAGCGGTATGTACAGGAGAGGAGTGTGGAGGGTATGACAATGAGCAGTATGTACAGGAGAGGAGTGTGGAGGATATGACAGTGAGCGGTATGTACAGGAGAGGAGTGTGGAGGATATGACAGTGGGCGGTATGTACAGGAGAGGAGTGTGGAGGATATGACAGTGAGTGGTATGTATAGGAGAGGAGTGTGGAGGATATGACAGTGAGCGGTATGTACAGGAGAGGAGTGTGGAGGGTTTGACAGTGAGCAGTATGTACAGGAGAGGAGTGTGGAGGGTATGACATTGAGCAGTATGTACAGGAGAGGAGTGTGGAGGATATGACACAGTGGGTGGTATGTACAGGAGAGGAGTGTGGAGGATATGACAGTGGGCGGTATGTACAGGAGAGGAGTGTGGAGGATATGACATTGGGCGGTATGTACAGGAGAGGAGTGTGGAGGATATGACAGTGGGTGATATGTACAGGAGAGGAGTGTGGAGGATATGACAGTGGGTGATATGTACAGGAGAGGAGTGTGGAGGATATGACAGTGGGCACTATGTACAGGAGAGGAGTGTGGAGGGTATGACAGTGAGTGGTATGTACAGGAGAGGAGTGTGAAGGATATGACAGTGGGTGGTATGTACAGGAGAGGAGTGTGGAGGATATGACAGTGGGCGATATGTACAGGAGAGGAGTGTGGAGGATATGACAGTGGGTGATATGTACAGGAGAGGAGTGTGGAGGATATGACAGTGGGCACTATGTACAGGAGAGGAGTGTGGAGGGTATGACAGTGAGTGGTATGTACAGGAGAGGAGTGTGGAGGATATGACAGTGAGTGGTATGTATAGGAGAGGAGTGTGGAGGATATGACAGTGAGCGGTATGTACAGGAGAGGAGTGTGGAGGGTATGACAGTGGGCACTATGTACAGGAGAGGAGTGTGGAGGATATGACAGTGAGCCATATGTACAGGAGAGGAGTGTGGAGGGTATGACAGTGAGCGGTATGTACAGGAGAGGAGTGTGGAGGGTATGACAATGAGCAGTATGTACAGGAGAGGAGTGTGGAGGATATGACAGTGAGCGGTATGTACAGGAGAGGAGTGTGGAGGATATGACAGTGGGCGGTATGTACAGGAGAGGAGTGTGGAGGATATGACAGTGAGTGGTATGTACAGGAGAGGAGTGTGGAGGATATGACAGTGAGTGGTATGTATAGGAGAGGAGTGTGGAGGATATGACAGTGAGCGGTATGTACAGGAGAGGAGTGTGGAGGGTTTGACAGTGAGCAGTATGTACAGGAGAGGAGTGTGGAGGGTATGACATTGAGCAGTATGTACAGGAGAGGAGTGTGGAGGATATGACACAGTGGGTGGTATGTACAGGAGAGGAGTGTGGAGGATATGACAGTGGGCGGTATGTACAGGAGAGGAGTGTGGAGGATATGACATTGGGCGGTATGTACAGGAGAGGAGTGTGGAGGATATGACATTGGGCGGTATGTACAGGAGAGGAGTGTGGAGGATATGACAGTGGGCGATATGTACAGGAGAGGAGTGTGGAGGATATGACAGTGGGTGATATGTACAGGAGAGGAGTGTGGAGGATATGACAGTGAGCCGTATGTACAGGAGAGGAGTGTGGAGAGTATGACAGTGAGCGGTATGTACAGGAGAGGAGTGTGGAGGATATGACAGTGAGCAGTATGTACAGGAGAGGAGTGTGGAGGGTATGACAGTGAGCAGTATGTACAGGAGAGGAGTGTGGAGGATATGACAGTGGGCGGTATGTACAGGAGAGGAGTGTGGAGGGTATGACAGTGAGCGGTATGTACAGGAGAGGAGTGTGGAGGATATGACAGTGGGCGGTATGTACAGGAGAGGAGTGTGGAGGGTATGACAGTAAGCAGTATGTACAGGAGAGGAGTGTGGAGGATATGACAGTGGGCGGTATGTACAGGAGAGGAGTGTGGAGGATATGACAGTGGGAGGTATGTAGAGGAGAGGAGTGTGGAGGGTATGACAGTGAGCAGTATGTACAGGAGAGGAGTGTGGAGGGTATGACAGTGAGCAGTATTTACAGGAGAGGAGTGTGGAGGGTATGACAGTGGTCGGTATGTATAGGAGAGGAGTGTGGAGGATATGACAGTGGGCAGTATGTACAGGAGAGGAGTGTGGAGGGTATGACAGTGGGCCATATGTACAGGAGAGGAGTGTGGAGGATATGACAGTGGGCAGTATGTACAGGAGAGGAGTGTGGAGGATATGACAGTGAGCGGCATGTACAGGAGAGGAGTGTGGAGGGTATGACAGTAAGCAGTATGTACAGGAGGGGAGTGTGGAGGATATGACAGTGAGTGGTATGTAAAGGAGAGGAGTGTGGAGGATATGACAGTGGGGGGTATGTACAGGAGAGGAGTGTGGAGGGTATGACAGTGGGTGGTATGTACAGGAGAGGAGTGTGGAGGATATGACAGTGAGCAGTATGTACAGGAGAGGAGTGTGGATGATATGACAGTGAGCGGTATGTACAGGAGAGGAGTGTGGAGGATATGACCGTGAGCAGTATGTACAGGAGAGGAGTGTGGAGGGTATGACAGTAGGCGGTATGTACAGGAGAGGAGTGTGGAGGGTATGACAGTGGGCGGTATGTACAGGAGAGGAGTGTGGAGGGTATGACAGTAAGCGGTATGTATAGGAGAGGAGTGTGGAGGGTATGACAGTGGGCACTATGTATAGGAGAAGAGTGTGGAGGATATGACAGTGGGCGGTATATACAGGAGAGGAGTGTGGAGGATATGACAGTGGGCAGTATGTACAGGAGAGGAGTGTGGAGGGTATGACAGTGGGTGGTATTACAGGAGAGGAGTGTGGAGGGTATGACAGTGGGCACTATGTATAGGAGAAGAGTGTGGAGGGTATGACAGTGAGCGGTATGTACAGGAGAGGAGTGTGGAGCATATGACAGTGGGTGGTATGTGCAGGAGAGGAGTGTGGAGGGTATGACAGTTGGCGGTATGTACAGGAGAGGAGTGTGGAGGATATGACAGTTGGCGGTATGTACAGGAGAGGAGTGTGGAGGGTATGACAGTGAGCACTATGTACAGGAGAGGAGTGTGGAGGATATGACAGTGGGCGGTATGTACAGGAGAGGAGTGTGGAGGATATGACAGTGGGCGGTATGTACAGGAGAGGAGTGTGGAGTTATGACAGTGGGCGGTATGTACAGGAGAGGAGTGTGGAGGGTATGACAGTGGGCAGTATGTACAGGAGAGGAGTGTGGAGGGTATGACAGTGGGCCATATGTACAGGAGAGGAGTGTGGAGGGTATGACAGTGAGCGGTATGTACAGGAGAGGAGTGTAGAGGGTATGACAGTAAGCAGTATGTACAGGAGAGGAGTGTGGAGGGTATGACAGTAGGCGGTATGTACAGGAGAGGAGTGTGGAGATTATGACAGTGAGCGGTATGTAAAGGAGAGGAGTGTGGAGGATATGACAGTGGGGGGTATGTACAGGAGAGGAGTGTGGAGGGTATGACAGTGGGCGGTATGTACAGGAGAGGAGTGTGGAGGGTATGACAGTGGGCACTATGTACAGGAGAGGAGTGTGGAGAATATAACAGTGGGTGGTATGTACAGGAGAGGAGTGTGGAGGGTATGACAGTGGGCACTATGTACAGGAGAGGAGTGTGGAGGATATGACATTGGGCGGTATGTACAGGAGAGGAGTGTGGAGGATATGACAGTGGGCGATATGTACAGGAGAGGAGTGTGGAGGATATGACAGTGGGTGATATGTACAGGAGAGGAGTGTGGAGGATATGACAGTGGGCACTATGTACAGGAGAGGAGTGTGGAGGGTATGACAGTGAGTGGTATGTACAGGAGAGGAGTGTGGAGGATATGACAGTGAGTGGTATGTATAGGAGAGGAGTGTGGAGGATATGACAGTGGGCGGTATATACAGGAGAGGAGTGTGGAGATTATGACAGTGAGCGGTATGTAAAGGAGAGGAGTGTGGAGGATATGACAGTGGGGGGTATGTACAGGAGAGGAGTGTGGAGGGTATGACAGTGGGCGGTATGTACAGGAGAGGAGTGTGGAGGGTATGACAGTGGGCACTATGTACAGGAGAGGAGTGTGGAGAATATAACAGTGGGTGGTATGTACAGGAGAGGAGTGTGGAGGGTATGACAGTGGGCACTATGTACAGGAGAGGAGTGTGGAGGATATGACATTGGGCGGTATGTACAGGAGAGGAGTGTGGAGGATATGACAGTGGGCGATATGTACAGGAGAGGAGTGTGGAGGATATGACAGTGGGTGATATGTACAGGAGAGGAGTGTGGAGGATATGACAGTGGGCACTATGTACAGGAGAGGAGTGTGGAGGGTATGACAGTGAGTGGTATGTACAGGAGAGGAGTGTGGAGGATATGACAGTGAGTGGTATGTATAGGAGAGGAGTGTGGAGGATATGACAGTGGGCGGTATATACAGGAGAGGAGTGTGGAGAATATAACAGTGGGTGGTATGTACAGGAGAGGAGTGTAGAGGGTATGACAGTGGGCACTATGTACAGGAGAGGAGTGTGGAGAATATAACAGTGGGTGGTATGTACAGGGGTGGAGTGTGGAGGATATGACAGTGAGCGGTATGTAGAGGAGAGGAGTGTGGAGCGTATGACAGTGGGTGGTATGTACAGGAGAGGAGTGTGGAGGGTATGACAGTGGGCGGTATGTACAGGAGAGGAGTGTGGAGGATATGACAGTGGGCGGTATGTACAGGAGAGGAGTGTGGAGCGTATGGCAGTGAACGGTATGTACAGGAGAGGAGTGTAGAGGGTATGACAGTAAGCAGTATGTACAGGAGAGGAGTGTGGAGGGTATGACAGTAGGCGGTATGTACAGGAGAGGAGTGTGGAGATTATGACAGTGTGCGGTATGTACAGGAGAGGAGTGTGGAGGATACGACAGTGGGCGGTATGTACAGGAGAGGAGTGTGGAGGGTATGACAGTGAGCGGTATGTACAGGAGAGGAGTGTAGAGGGTATGACAGTAAGCAGTATGTACAGGAGAGGAGTGTGGAGGATATGACAGTGGGCGGTATGTACAGGAGAGGAGTGTGGAGGATATGACAGTGGGCACTATGTACAGGAGAGGAGTGTGGAGGATATGACAGTGAGCTGTATGTACAGGAGAGGAGTGTGGAGGATATGACAGTGAGCGGTATGTACAGGAGAGGAGTGTGGAGGGTATGACAGTAAGCAGTATGTACAGGAGAGGAGCGTGGAGGATATGACAGTGGGCACTATGTACAGGAGAGGAGTGTGGAGGATATGACAGTGAGCCGTATGTACAGGAGAGGAGTGTGGAGAGTATGACAGTGAGCGGTATGTACAGGAGAGGAGTGTGGAGGGTATGACAGTAAGCAGTATGTACAGGAGAGGAGTGTGGAGGATATGACAGTGGGCGGTATGTACAGGAGAGGAGTGTGGAGGATATGACAGTGGAAGGTATGTAGAGGAGAGGAGTGTGGAGGGTTTGACAGTGAGCAGTATGTACAGGAGAGGAGTGTGGAGGGTATGACAGTGAGCAGTATGTACAGGAGAGGAGTGTGGAGGATATGACAGTGGGCGGTATGTACAGGAGAGGAGTGTGGAGGGTATGACAGTGAGCGGTATGTACAGGAGAGGAGTGTGGAGGATATGACAGTGGGCGGTATGTACAGGAGAGGAGTGTGGAGGGTATGACAGTAAGCAGTATGTACAGGAGAGGAGTGTGGAGGATATGACAGTGGGCGGTATGTACAGGAGAGGAGTGTGGAGGATATGACAGTGGGAGGTATGTAGAGGAGAGGAGTGTGGAGGGTATGACAGTGAGCAGTATGTACAGGAGAGGAGTGTGGAGGGTATGACAGTGAGCAGTATTTACAGGAGAGGAGTGTGGAGGATATGACAGTGGGCGGTATGTACAGGAGAGGATTGTGGAGGATATGACAGTGAGTGGTATGTACAGGAGAGGAGTGTGGAGGATATGACAGTGGGCCATATGTACAGGAGAGGAGTGTGGAGGGTATGACAGTGAGCGGTATTTACAGGCGAAGAGTATGGAGGATATGATAGTGAGCGGTATGTGGAGGAGAGGAGTGTGGAGGATATGACAGTGAGCGGTATTTACAGGCGAAGAGTATGGAGGATATGATAGTGAGCGGTATGTGGAGGAGAGGAGTGTGGAGGATATGACAGTTGCCAGTATGTACAGGAGAGGAGTGTGGAGGATATGACAGTGGGCAGTATGTACAGGAGAGGAGTGTGGAGGATATGACAGTGGGCACTATGTACAGGAGAGGAGTGTGGAGGATATGACAGTGGGCGGTATGTACAGGAGAGGAGTGTGGAGGATATGATAGTGGGCGGTATGTACAGGAGAGGAGTGTGGAGGGTATGACATTGTGCAGTTTGTACAGGAGAGGAGTGTGGAGGGTATGACAGTGGGCAGTATGTACAGGAGAGGAGTGTGGAGGATATGACAGTGGGCACTATGTACAGGAGGAGTGTGGAGGGTATGACAGTGGGCGGTATGTACAGGAGAGGAGTGTGGAGGATATGACAGTGGGCGGTATGTACAGGAGAGGAGTGTGGAGGATATGACAGTGGGCGGTAAGTACAGGAGAGGAGTGTGGAGGGTATGACAGTAAGCAGTATGTACAGGAGAAGAGTGTGGAGGATATGACAGTGGGCGGTATGTACAGGAGAGGAGTGTGGAGAATATGACAGTGGGTGGTATGTACAGGAGAGGAGTGTGGGTGGTATGACAGTGGGCGGTATGTACAGGAGAGGAGTGTGGAGGATATGACAGTGGGCGGTATGTACAGGAGAGGATTGTGGAGGATATGACAGTGAGTGGTATGTACAGGAGAGGAGTGTGGAGGATATGACAGTGGGCCATATGTACAGGAGAGGAGTGTGGAGGGTATGACAGTGGGCGGTATGTACAGGGGAGGAGTGTGGAGGATATGACAGTGAGCGATATGTACAGGAGAGGAGTGTGGAGGATATGACAGTGAGCGGTATGTAGAGGAGAGGAGTGTGGAGGATATGACAGTGGGCGGTATATACAGGAGAGGAGTGTGGAGGGTATGACAGTGGGCGGTATGTACAGGAGAGGAGTGTGGAGGGTATGACAGTGAGCAGTATGTACAGGAGAGGAGTGTGGAGGATATGACAGTGGGTGGTATGTACAGGGGAGTAGTGTGGAGGATATGACAGTGAGTGGTATGTACAGGAGAAGAGTGTGGAGGGTATGACAGTGAGCGGTATGTACAGGAGAGGAGTGTGGAGCGTATGACAGTGGGTGGTATGTGCAGGAGAGGAGTGTGGATGGTATGACAGTTGGCGGTATGTACAGGAGAGGAGTGTGGAGGATATGACAGTTGGCGGTATGTACAGGAGAGGAGTGTGGAGGGTATGACAGTGAGCACTATGTACAGGAGAGGAGTGTGGAGGATATGACAGTGGGCGGTATGTACAGGAGAGGAGTGTGGAGGATATGACAGTGGGCGGTATGTACAGGAGAGGAGTGTGGAGTTATGACAGTGGGCGGTATGTATAGGAGAGGAGTGTGGAGGGTATGACAGTGGGCGGTATGTACAGGAGAGGAGTGTGGAGGGTATGACAGTTGGGCAGTATGTACAGGAGAGGAGTGTGGAGGGTATGACAGTGGGCCATATGTACAGGAGAGGAGTGTGGAGGGTATGACAGTGAGCGGTATGTACAAGAGAGGAGTGTGGAGGATATGACAGTGAGCCGTATGTACAGGAGAGGTGTGTGGAGGATATGACAGTGGGCGGTATGTACAGGAGAGGAGTGTGGAGAATATGACAGTGGGTGGTATGTACAGGAGAGGAGTGTGGGGGGTATGACAGTGGGCGGTATGTACAGGAGAGGAGTGTGGAGGATATGACAGTGGGCGGTATGTACAGGAGAGGATTGTGGAGGATATGACAGTGAGTGGTATGTACAGGAGAGGAGCGTGGAGGATATGACAGTGGGCCATATGTACAGGAGAGGAGTGTGGAGGGTATGACAGTGAGCGGCATGTACAGGAGAGAAGTGTGGAGGATATGACAGTGAGCGGTATTTACAGGCGAAGAGTATGGAGGATATGATAGTGAGCGGTATGTGGAGGAGAGGAGTGTGGAGGATATGACAGTTGCCAGTATGTACAGGAGAGGAGTGTGGAGGATATGACAGTGGGCAGTATGTACAGGAGAGGAGTGTGGAGGATATGACAGTGGGCACTATGTACAGGAGAGGAGTGTGGAGGATATGACAGTGGGCGGTATGTACAGGAGAGGAGTGTGGAGGATATGACAGTGGGCGGTATGTACAGGAGAGGAGTGTGGAGGGTATGACATTGTGCAGTTTGTACAGGAGAGGAGTGTGGAGGGTATGACAGTGGGCAGTATGTACAGGAGAGGAGTGTGGAGGATATGACAGTGGGCACTATGTACAGGAGGAGTGTGGAGGGTATGACAGTGGGCGGTATGTACAGGAGAGGAGTGTGGAGGATATGACAGTGGGCGGTATGTACAGGAGAGGAGTGTGGAGGATATGACAGTGAGCGGTATGTACAGGAGAGGAGTGTGGAGGGTATGACAGTGGGCACTATGTACAGGAGGAGTGTGGAGGATATGAAAGTGAGCGGTATGTGCAGGAGAGGAGTGTGGAGGATATGACAGTAAGCAGTATGTACAGGAGAGAAGTGTGGAGGGTATGACAGTGGGCGGTATGTACAGGAGGAGTGTGGAGGATATGACAGTGAGCAGTATGTACAGGAGAGGAGTATGGAGGATATGACAGTGAGCGGTATGTGGAGGAGAGGAGTGTGGAGGATATGATAGTTGCCAGTATGTACAGGAGAGGAGTGTGGAGGATATGACAGTGGGCAGTATGTACAGTAGAGGAGTGTGGAGGATATGACAGTGGGCACTATGTACAGGAGAGGAGTGTGGAGGATATGACAGTGGGCAGTATGTACAGGAGAGGAGTGTGGAGGATATGACAGTGGGCGGTATGTACAGGAGAGGAGTGTGGAGGGTATGACAGTGGGCCATATGTACAGGAGAGGAGTGTGGAGGGTATGACAGTGAGCGGTATGTACTGGAGAGGAGTGTGGAGGATATGACACTGAGTGGTATGTACAGGAGAGGAGTGTGGAGGGTATGACAGTGGGCGGTATGTACAGGAGAGGAGTGTGGAGGGTATGACAGTGAGCGGTATGTACAGGAGAGGATTGTGGAGGGTATGACAGTGAGCGGTATGTACAGGAGAGGAGTGTGGAGGATATGACAGTGTGCAGTATGTACAGGAGAGGAGTGTGGAGGGTATGACAGTGGGCCATATGTACAGGAGAGGAGTGTGGAGGGTATGACAGTGAGCGGTATGTACTGGAGAGGAGTGTGGAGGATATGACACTGAGCGGTATGTACAGGAGAGGAGTGTGGAGGATATGACAGTGGGTGGTATGTACAGGAGAGGAGTGTGGAGGATATGACAGTGGGTGGTATGTACAGGAGAGGAGTGTGGAGGATACGACAGTGAGCAGTATGTACAGGAGAGAAGTGTGGGGATTATGACAGTGAGCGGTATGTAAAGGAGAGGAGTGTGGAGGGTATGACAGTGGGCAGTATGTACAGGAGAGGAGTGTGGAGGGTATGACAGTGAGTGGTATGTACAGGAGAGGAGTGTGGAGGGTATGACAGTGGGCACTATGTTTAGGAGAGGAGTGTGGAGGATATGACAGTGGGCGGTATATACAGGAGAGGAGTGTGGAGGATATGACAGTGGGCGGTATGTACAGGAGAGGAGTGTGGAGGGTATGACAGTGGGCACTATGTACAGGAGAGGAATGTGGAGAATATGACAGTCGGTGGTATGTACAGGGGAGGAGTGTGGAGGATATGACAGTGAGTGGTATGTACAGGAGAGGAGTGTGGAGGGTATGACAGTGGGGGGTATGTACAGGAGAGGAGTGTGGAGGGTATGACAGTGGGCACTATGTACAGGAGAGGAGTGTGGAGGATATGACAGTGAGTGGTATGTACAGGAGAGGAGTGTGGAGGGTATGACAGTGGGGGGTATGTACAGGAGAGGAGTGTGGAGGGTATGACAGTGGGCACTATGTACAGGAGAGGAGTGTGGAGGATATGACAGTGAGCGATATGTACGGGAGAGGAGTGTGGAGGATATGACAGTGAGTGGTATGTACAGGAGAGGAGTGTGGAGGATATGACAGTGGGCCATATGTACAGGAGAGGAGTGTGGAGGGTATGACAGTAAGCGGTATGTACAGGAGAGGAGTGTGGAGGATATGACAGTGAGCGGTATGTACAGGAGAGGAGTGTGGAGGATATGACAGTGAGCGGTATGTACAGGAGAGGAGTGTGGAGGGTATGACAGTGGGCACTATGTACAGGAGAGGAGTGTGGAGGATATGACAGTGGGCACTATGTACAGGAGAGGAGTGTGGAGGGTATGACAGTGGGCAGTATGTACAGGAGAGGAGTGTGGAGGATATGAAAGTGAGCGGTATGTACAGGAGAGAAGTGTGGAGGATATGACAGTGAGCGGTATGTGCAGGAGAGGAGTGTGGAGGATATGACAGTTGCCAGTATGTACAGGAGAGGAGTGTGGAGGATATGACAGTGGGCAGTATGTACAGGAGAGGAGTGTGGAGGATATGACAGTGGGCACTATGTACAGGAGAGGAGTGTGGAGGGTATGACAGTGAGCGGTATGTACAGGAGAGGAGTGTGGAGGATATGACAGTGGGTGGTATGTACAGGAGAGGAGTGTGGAGGGTATGACATTGGGCGGGATATACAGGAGAGAAGTGTGGAGGGTATGACAGTGAGCGGTATGTACAGGAGAGGAGTGTGGAGGATATGACAGTGGGCAGTATGTACAGGAGAGGAGTGTGGAGGATATGACAGTGGGTGGTATGTACAGGAGAGGAGTGTGGAGGGTATGACATTGGGCGGGATATACAGGAGAGAAGTGTGGAGGGTATGACAGTGAGCGGTATGTACAGGAGAGGAGTGTGGAGGGTATGACAGTGGGCACTATGTATAGGAGAGGAGTGTGGAGGGTATGACAGTGAGCAGTATGTACAGGAGAGGAGTGTGGAGGATATGACAGAGGGCGGTATGTACAGGAGAGGAGTGTGGAGGATATGACAGTGGGCAGTATGTACAGGAGAGGGGTGTGGAGGATATGACAGTGAGCGGTATGTACAGGAGAGGAGTGTGGAGGGTATGACAGTGGGCGGTATGTACAGGAGAGGAGTGTGGAGGGTATGACAGTGAGCGGTATGTACAGGAGAGGAGTGTGGAGGATATGACAGTGAGCGGTATGTACAGGAGAGGAGTGTGGAGGATATGACAGTGAGCGGTATGTACAGGAGAGGAGTGTGGAGGATATGACAGTGGGCGGTATGTACAGGAGAGGAGTGTGGAGGGTATGACAGTGAGCGGTATGTACGGGAGAGGAGTGTGGAGGATATAACAGTAAGTGGTATGTACAGGAGAGGAGTGTGGAGGGTATGACAGTGAGCGGTATGTACAGGAGAGGAGCTTGGAGGATATGACAGTGGGCGGTATGTACAGGAGAGGAGTGTGGAGGGTATGACAGTGAGCGGTATGTACAGGAGAGAAGTGTGGAGGATATGACAGTGAGCGGTATGTGCAGGAGAGGAGTGTGGAGGATATGACAGTTGCCAGTATGTACAGGAGAGGAGTGTGGAGGATATGACAGTGGGCAGTATGTACAGGAGAGGAGTGTGGAGGATATGACAGTGGGCATTATGTACAGGAGAGGAGTGTGGAGGATATGACAGTAGGCAGTATGTACAGGAGAGGAGTGTGGAGGATATGACAGTGGGTGGTATGTACAGGAGAGGAGTGTGGAGGATATGACAGTTGCCAGTATGTACAGGAGAGGAGTGTGGAGGATATGACAGTGGGCAGTATGTACAGGAGAGGAGTGTGGAGGATATGACAGTGGGCACTATGTACAGGAGAGGAGTGTGGAGGATATGACAGTGGGCAGTATGTAAAGGAGAGGAGTGTGAAGGATATGACAGTGGGTGGTATGTACAGGAGAGGAGTGTGGAGGGTATGACAGTGGGTGATATGTACAGGAGAGGACTGTGGAGGATATGACAGTGGGTGATATGTACAGGAGAGGAGTGTGGAGGATATGACAGTGGGCACTATGTACAGGAGAGGAGTGTGGAGGATATGACAGTGAGCCGTATGTACAGGAGAGGAGTGTGGAGGGTATGACAGTGAGCAGTATGTACAGGAGAGGAGTGTGGAGGATATGGGCAGTGGGCACTATGTATAGGAGAGGAGTGTGGAGGGTATGATAGTGGGCAGTATGTACAGGAGAGGACTGTGGAGGGTATGACAGTAAGCAGTATGTACAGGAGAGGAGTGTGGAGGATATGACAGTGGGTGATATGTACAGGAGAAGAGTGTGGAGGATATGACAGTGGGCACTATGTACAGGAGAGGAGTGTGGAGGATATGACAGTGAGCCGTATGTACAGGAGAGGAGTGTGGAGGGTATGACAGTGAGCAGTATGTACAGGAGAGGAGTGTGGAGGATATGACAGTGGGCACTATGTATAGGAGAGGAGTGTGGAGGGTATGACAGTGGGTGGTATGTACAGGAGAGGAGTGTGGAGGGTATGACAGTAAGCAGTATGTACAAGAGAGGAGTGTGGAGAATATGACAGTCGGTGGTATGTACAGGGGAGGAGTGTGGAGGATATGACAGTGAGTGGTATGTACAGGAGAGGAGTGTGGAGGGTATGACAGTGGGGGGTATGTACAGGAGAGGAGTGTGGAGGGTATGACAGTGGGCACTATGTACAGGAGAGGAGTGTGGAGGATATGACAGTGAGTGGTATGTACAGGAGAGGAGTGTGGAGGGTATGACAGTGGGGGGTATGTACAGGAGAGGAGTGTGGAGGGTATGACAGTGGGCACTATGTACAGGAGAGGAGTGTGGAGGATATGACAGTGAGCGATATGTACGGGAGAGGAGTGTGGAGGATATGACAGTGAGTGGTATGTACAGGAGAGGAGTGTGGAGGATATGACAGTGGGCCATATGTACAGGAGAGGAGTGTGGAGGGTATGACAGTAAGCGGTATGTACAGGAGAGGAGTGTGGAGGATATGACAGTGAGCGGTATGTACAGGAGAGGAGTGTGGAGGATATGACAGTGAGCGGTATGTACAGGAGAGGAGTGTGGAGGGTATGACAGTGGGCACTATGTACAGGAGAGGAGTGTGGAGGATATGACAGTGGGCACTATGTACAGGAGAGGAGTGTGGAGGGTATGACAGTGGGCAGTATGTACAGGAGAGGAGTGTGGAGGATATGAAAGTGAGCGGTATGTACAGGAGAGAAGTGTGGAGGATATGACAGTGAGCGGTATGTGCAGGAGAGGAGTGTGGAGGATATGACAGTTGCCAGTATGTACAGGAGAGGAGTGTGGAGGATATGACAGTGGGCAGTATGTACAGGAGAGGAGTGTGGAGGATATGACAGTGGGCACTATGTACAGGAGAGGAGTGTGGAGGGTATGACAGTGAGCGGTATGTACAGGAGAGGAGTGTGGAGGATATGACAGTGGGTGGTATGTACAGGAGAGGAGTGTGGAGGGTATGACATTGGGCGGGATATACAGGAGAGAAGTGTGGAGGGTATGACAGTGAGCGGTATGTACAGGAGAGGAGTGTGGAGGATATGACAGTGGGCAGTATGTACAGGAGAGGAGTGTGGAGGATATGACAGTGGGTGGTATGTACAGGAGAGGAGTGTGGAGGGTATGACATTGGGCGGGATATACAGGAGAGAAGTGTGGAGGGTATGACAGTGAGCGGTATGTACAGGAGAGGAGTGTGGAGGGTATGACAGTGGGCACTATGTATAGGAGAGGAGTGTGGAGGGTATGACAGTGAGCAGTATGTACAGGAGAGGAGTGTGGAGGATATGACAGAGGGCGGTATGTACAGGAGAGGAGTGTGGAGGATATGACAGTGGGCAGTATGTACAGGAGAGGGGTGTGGAGGATATGACAGTGAGCGGTATGTACAGGAGAGGAGTGTGGAGGGTATGACAGTGGGCGGTATGTACAGGAGAGGAGTGTGGAGGGTATGACAGTGAGCGGTATGTACAGGAGAGGAGTGTGGAGGATATGACAGTGAGCGGTATGTACAGGAGAGGAGTGTGGAGGATATGACAGTGAGCGGTATGTACAGGAGAGGAGTGTGGAGGATATGACAGTGGGCGGTATGTACAGGAGAGGAGTGTGGAGGGTATGACAGTGAGCGGTATGTACGGGAGAGGAGTGTGGAGGATATAACAGTAAGTGGTATGTACAGGAGAGGAGTGTGGAGGGTATGACAGTGAGCGGTATGTACAGGAGAGGAGCTTGGAGGATATGACAGTGGGCGGTATGTACAGGAGAGGAGTGTGGAGGGTATGACAGTGAGCGGTATGTACAGGAGAGAAGTGTGGAGGATATGACAGTGAGCGGTATGTGCAGGAGAGGAGTGTGGAGGATATGACAGTTGCCAGTATGTACAGGAGAGGAGTGTGGAGGATATGACAGTGGGCATTATGTACAGGAGAGGAGTGTGGAGGATATGACAGTAGGCAGTATGTACAGGAGAGGAGTGTGGAGGATATGACAGTGGGTGGTATGTACAGGAGAGGAGTGTGGAGGATATGACAGTTGCCAGTATGTACAGGAGAGGAGTGTGGAGGATATGACAGTGGGCAGTATGTACAGGAGAGGAGTGTGGAGGATATGACAGTGGGCACTATGTACAGGAGAGGAGTGTGGAGGATATGACAGTGGGCAGTATGTAAAGGAGAGGAGTGTGAAGGATATGACAGTGGGTGGTATGTACAGGAGAGGAGTGTGGAGGGTATGACAGTGGGTGATATGTACAGGAGAGGACTGTGGAGGATATGACAGTGGGTGATATGTACAGGAGAGGAGTGTGGAGGATATGACAGTGGGCACTATGTACAGGAGAGGAGTGTGGAGGATATGACAGTGAGCCGTATGTACAGGAGAGGAGTGTGGAGGGTATGACAGTGAGCAGTATGTACAGGAGAGGAGTGTGGAGGATATGGACAGTGGGCACTATGTATAGGAGAGGAGTGTGGAGGGTATGATAGTGGGCAGTATGTACAGGAGAGGACTGTGGAGGGTATGACAGTAAGCAGTATGTACAGGAGAGGAGTGTGGAGGATATGACAGTGGGTGATATGTACAGGAGAAGAGTGTGGAGGATATGACAGTGGGCACTATGTACAGGAGAGGAGTGTGGAGGATATGACAGTGAGCCGTATGTACAGGAGAGGAGTGTGGAGGGTATGACAGTGAGCAGTATGTACAGGAGAGGAGTGTGGAGGATATGACAGTGGGCACTATGTATAGGAGAGGAGTGTGGAGGGTATGACAGTGGGTGGTATGTACAGGAGAGGAGTGTGGAGGGTATGACAGTAAGCAGTATGTACAAGAGAGGAGTGTGGAGGATATGACAGTGGGCGGTATGTACAGGAGAGGAGTGTGGAGGATATGACAGTGGGTGGTATGTACAGGAGAGGAGTGTGGAGGATATGACAGTGGGCGGTATGTACAGGAGAGGAGTGTGGAGGATATGACAGTGAGCGGTATGTACAGGAGAGGAGTGTGGAGGATATGACAGTGAGCAGTATGTACATGAGAGGAGTGTGGAGGGTATGACAGTGGGCCATATGTACAGGAGAGGAGTGTGGAGGGTATGACATTGGGCGGGATATACAGGAGAGAAGTGTGGAGGGTATGACAGTGAGCGGTATGTACAGGAGAGGAGTGTGGAGGGTATGACAGTGGGCGGTATGTACAGGAGAGAAGTGTGGAGGGTATGACAGTGAGCGGTATGTACAGGAGAGGAGTGTGGAGGATATGACAGTGAGCGGTATGTACAGGAGAGGAGTGTGGAGGATATGACAGTGAGCGGTATGTACAGGAGAGGAGTGTGGAGGATATGACAGTGGGCGGTATGTACAGGAGAGGAGTGTGGAGGGTATGACAGTGAGCGGTATGTACGGGAGAGGAGTGTGGAGGATATAACAGTAAGTGGTATGTACAGGAGAGGAGTGTGGAGGATATGACAGTGAGCGGTATGTACAGGAGAGGAGTGTGGAGGGTATGACAGTGAGCGGTATGTACAGGAGAGGAGCTTGGAGGATATGACAGTGGGCGGTATGTACAGGAGAGGAGTGTGGAGGGTATGACAGTGAGCGGTATGTACAGGAGAGAAGTGTGGAGGATATGACAGTGAGCGGTATGTGCAGGAGAGGAGTGTGGAGGATATGACAGTTGCCAGTATGTACAGGAGAGGAGTGTGGAGGATATGACAGTGGGCAGTATGTACAGGAGAGGAGTGTGGAGGATATGACAGTGGGCATTATGTACAGGAGAGGAGTGTGGAGGATATGACAGTAGGCAGTATGTACAGGAGAGGAGTGTGGAGGATATGACAGTGGGTGGTATGTACAGGAGAGGAGTGTGGAGGATATGACAGTTGCCAGTATGTACAGGAGAGGAGTGTGGAGGATATGACAGTGGGCAGTATGTACAGGAGAGGAGTGTGGAGGATATGACAGTGGGCACTATGTACAGGAGAGGAGTGTGGAGGATATGACAGTGGGCAGTATGTAAAGGAGAGGAGTGTGAAGGATATGACAGTGGGTGGTATGTACAGGAGAGGAGTGTGGAGGGTATGACAGTGGGTGATATGTACAGGAGAGGAGTGTGGAGGATATGACAGTGGGTGATATGTACAGGAGAGGAGTGTGGAGGATATGACAGTGGGCACTATGTACAGGAGAGGAGTGTGGAGGATATGACAGTGAGCCGTATGTACAGGAGAGGAGTGTGGAGGGTATGACAGTGAGCAGTATGTACAGGAGAGGAGTGTGGAGGATATGACAGTGGGCACTATGTATAGGAGAGGAGTGTGGAGGGTATGATAGTGGGCAGTATGTACAGGAGAGGACTGTGGAGGGTATGACAGTAAGCAGTATGTACAGGAGAGGAGTGTGGAGGATATGACAGTGGGTGATATGTACAGGAGAAGAGTGTGGAGGATATGACAGTGGGCACTATGTACAGGAGAGGAGTGTGGAGGATATGACAGTGAGCCGTATGTACAGGAGAGGAGTGTGGAGGGTATGACAGTGAGCAGTATGTACAGGAGAGGAGTGTGGAGGATATGACAGTGGGCACTATGTATAGGAGAGGAGTGTGGAGGGTATGACAGTGGGTGGTATGTACAGGAGAGGAGTGTGGAGGGTATGACAGTAAGCAGTATGTACAAGAGAGGAGTGTGGAGGATATGACAGTGGGCGGTATGTACAGGAGAGGAGTGTGGAGGATATGACAGTGGGTGGTATGTACAGGAGAGGAGTGTGGAGGATATGACAGTGGGCGGTATGTACAGGAGAGGAGTGTGGAGGATATGACAGTGTGCAGTATGTACATGAGAGGAGTGTGGAGGGTATGACAGTGGGCCATATGTACAGGAGAGGAGTGTGGAGGGTATGACATTGGGCGGGATATACAGGAGAGAAGTGTGGAGGGTATGACAGTGAGCGGTATGTACAGGAGAGGAGTGTGGAGGGTATGACAGTGGGCGGTATGTACAGGAGAGAAGTGTGGAGGGTATGACAGTGAGCGGTATGTACAGGAGAGGAGTGTGGAGGGTATGACAGTGGGCACTATGTATAGGAGAGGAGTGTGGAGGGTATGACAGTGGGTGGTATGTACAGGAGAGGAGTGTGGAGGGTATGACAGTAAGCAGTATGTACAAGAGAGGAGTGTGGAGGATATGACAGTGGGCGGTATGTACAGGAGAGGAGTGTGGAGGATATGACAGTGGGTGGTATGTACAGGAGAGGAGTGTGGAGGATATGACAGTGGGCGGTATGTACAGGAGAGGAGTGTGGAGGATATGACAGTGTGCAGTATGTACATGAGAGGAGTGTGGAGGGTATGACAGTGGGCCATATGTACAGGAGAGGAGTGTGGAGGGTATGACATTGGGCGGGATATACAGGAGAGAAGTGTGGAGGGTATGACAGTGAGCGGTATGTACAGGAGAGGAGTGTGGAGGGTATGACAGTGGGCGGTATGTACAGGAGAGAAGTGTGGAGGGTATGACAGTGAGCGGTATGTACAGGAGAGGAGTGTGGAGGGTATGACAGTGGGCACTATGTATAGGAGAGGAGTGTGGAGGGTATGACAGTGAGCAGTATGTACAGGAGAGGAGTGTGGAGGATATGACAGTGGGCGGTATGTACAGGGGAGGAGTGTGGAGGATATGACAGTGGGCGGTATATACAGTAGAGGAGTGTGGAGGATATGACAGTGGGCGGTATGTACAGGGGAGGAGTGTGGATGTGATGTGACAGGAAGCGGTATGTACAGGAGAGGAGAGTGGAGGATATGACAGTGGGCGGTATGTACAGGAGAGGAGTGTGGAGGATATGACAGTGAGCGGTATGTACAGGAGAGGAGTGTGGAGGATATGACAGTGGGGGGTATGTACAAAAGAGGAGTGTGGAGGGTATGACAGTGGGGGGTATGTACAGGAGAGGAGTGTGGAGGGTATGACAGTGGGCACTATGTACAGGAGAGGAGTGTGGAGGGTATGACAGGGGGGGGTATGTACAAAAGAGGAGTGTGGAGGGTATGACAGTGAGCGGTATGTACAGGGGAGGAGTGTGGAGGATATGACAGTGAGCGGTATGTACAGGAGAGGAGTGTGGAGGATATGACAGTGGGCAGTATGTACAGGAGAGGAGTGTGGAGGATATGACAGTGAGCGGTATGTACAGGAGAGGAGTGTGGAGGATATGACAGTGGGTGGTATGTACAGGAGAGGAGTGTGGAGGATATGACAGTGGGCGGTATGTACAGGAGAGGAGTGTGGAGGGTATGACAGTGAGCGGTATGTACAGGAGAGGAGTGTGGAGGGTATGACAGTGGGCAGTATGTACAGGAGAGGAGTGTGAGGGATATGACAGTGAGCGGTATGTACAGGAGAGGAGTGTGGAGGATATGACAGTGGGCGGTATGTACAGGAGAGGAGTGTGGAGGATATGACAGTAAGTGGTATGTGCAGGAGAGGAGTGTGGAGGATATGACAGTTGCCAGTATGTACAGGAGAGGAGTGTGGAGGATTTGACAGTGGGCAGTATGTACAGGAGAGGAGTGTGGAGGATATGACAGTGGGCACTATGTACAGGAGAGGAGTGTGGAGGATATAACAGTGGGCAGTATGTACAGGAGAGGAGTGTGGAGGATATGACAGTGGGCAGTATGTACAGGAGAGGAGTGTGGAGGATATGACAGTGATCGGTATGTACAGGAGAGGAGTGTGGAACTTATGACAGTGGGTGGTATTTACAGGAGAGGAGTGTGGAGGATATGACAGTGGGTGATATGTACAGGAGAGGAGTGTGGAGGATATGACAGTGAGCCATATGTACAGGAGAGGAGTGTGGAGGGTATGACAGTGAGCGGTATGTACAGGAGAGGAGTGTGGAGGATATGACAGTGGGCACTCTGTATAGGAGAGGAGTGTGGAGGGTATGACAGTGGGCAGTATGTACAGGAGAGGAGTGTGGAGGATATGACAGGGAGCGGTATGTACAGGAGAGAAGTGTGGAGGATATGACAGTGAGCGGTATGTGCAGGAGAGGAGTGTGGAGGATATGACAGTTGCCAGTATGTACAGGAGAGGAGTGTGGAGGATATGACAGTGGGCACTATGTACAGGAGAGGAGTGTGGAGGATATGACAGTGGGTGGTATGTACAGGAGAGGAGTGTGGAGGATATGACAGTGGGCAGTATGTACAGGAGAGGAGTGTGGAGGATATGACAGTGGGCACTATGTACAGGAGAGGAGTGTGGAGGATATGACAGTGGGCGGTATGTATAGGAGAGGAGTGTGGAGGGTATGACATTGGGCGGGATATACAGGAGAGAAGTGTGGAGGGTATGACAGTGAGCGGTATGTACAGGAGAGGAGTGTGGAGGGTATGACAGTGGGCGGTATGTACAGGAGAGAAGTGTGGAGGGTATGACAGTGAGCGGTATGTACAGGAGAGGAGTGTGGAGGATATGACAGTGGGCGGTATGTACAGGGGAGGAGTGTGGAGGATATGACAGTGGGCGGTATATACAGGAGAGGAGTGTGGAGGATATGACAGTGGGCGGTATGTACAGTGGAGGATGTGACAGTAGGCGGTATGTACAGGAGAGGAGTGTGGAGGATATGACAGTGAGCGGTATGTACAGGAGAGGAGTGTGGAGGATATGACAGTTGCCAGTATGTACAGGAGAGGAGTGTGGAGGGTATGACAGTGAGCGGTATGTACAGGAGAGGAGTGTGGAGGATATGACAGTGGGGGGTATGTACAGGAGAGGAGTGTGGAGGGTATGACAGTGGGCACTATGTACAGGAGAGGAGTGTGGAGGGTATGACAGTGGGCGGTATGTACAGGGGAGGAGTGTGGAGGATATGACAGTGAGCGGTATGTACAGGAGAGGAGTGTGGAGGATATGACAGTGAGCGGTATGTACAGGAGAGGAGTGTGGAGGATATGACAGTGGGCAGTATGTACAGGAGAGGAGTGTGGAGGATATGACAGTGGGCAGTATGTACAGAAGAGGAGTGTGGAGGATATGACAGTGAGCGGTATGTACAGGAGAGGAGTGTGGAGGATATGAAAGTGGGCGGTATGTACAGGAGAGGAGTGTGGAGGATATGACAGTGAGTGGTATGTGCAGGAGAGGAGTGTGGAGGATATGACAGTTGCCGGTATGTACAGGAGAGGAGTGTGGAGGGTTTGACAGTGAGCGGTATGTACAGGAGAGGAGTGAGGAACTTATGACAGTGGGTGGTATTTACAGGAGAGGAGTGTGGAGGATATGACAGTGGGTGATATGTACAGGAGAGGAGTGTGGAGGATATGACAGTGGGCACTATGTACAGGAGAGGAGTGTGGAGGATATGACAGTGAGCCGTATGTACAGGAGAGGAGTGTGGAGGGTATGACAGTGAGCGGTATGTACAGGAGAGGAGTGTGGAGGATATGACAGTGGGCACTCTGTATAGGAGAGGAGTGTGGAGGGTATGACAGTGGGCGGTATGTACAGGAGAGGAGTATGGAGGGTATGACAGTAAGCAGTATGTACAGGAGAGGAGTGTGGAGGATATGACAGTGGGCAGTATGTACAGGAGAGGAGTGTGGAGGATATGACAGTGGGCACTATGTACAGGAGAGGAGTGTGGAGGATATGACAGTGGGCAGTATGTACAGGAGAGGAGTGTGAAGGATATGACAGTGGGTGGTATGTACAGGAGAGGAGAGTGGAGGGTATGACAGTGGGTGATATGTACAGGAGAGGAGTGTGGAGGATATGACAGTGGGTGATATGTACAGGAGAGGAGTGTGGAGGATATGACAGTGGGCACTATGTACAGGAGAGGAGTGTGGAGGATATGACAGTGAGCCGTATGTACAGGAGAGGAGTGTGGAGTGTATGACAGTGAGCAGTATGTACAGGAGAGGAGTGTGGAGGATATGACAGTGGGTACTATGTATAGGAGAGGAGTGTGGAGGGTATGACAGTGGGCAGTATGTACAGGAGAGGAGTGTGGAGGGTATGACAGTAAGCAGTATGTACAGGAGAGGAGTGTGGAGGATATGACAGTGGGTGATATGTACAGGAGAAGAGTGTGGAGGATATGTCAGTGAGCCGTATGTACAGGAGAGGAGTGTGAAGAGTATGACAGTGAGCAGTATGTACAGGAGAGGAGTGTGGAGGATATGACAGTGGGCAGTATGTACAGGAGAGGAGTGTGGAGGGTATGACAGTAAGCAGTATGTACAGAAGAGGAGTGTGGAGGATATGACAGTGGGCGGTATGTACAGGAGAGGAGTGTGGAGGATATGACAGTGGGTGGTATGTACAGGAGAGGAGTGTGGAGGATATGACAGTGGGCGGTATGTACAGGAGAGGAGTGTGGAGGATATGAGAGTGTGCAGTATGTACAGGAGAGGAGTGTGGAGGGTATGACAGTGAGCGGTATGTACAGGAGAGGAGTGTGGAGGGTATGACAGTGGGCACTATGTATAGGAGAGGAGTGTGGAGGATATGACAGTGGGCGGTATGTACAGGGGAGGAGTGTGGAGGATATGACAGTGGGCGGTATATACAGGAGAGGAGTGTGGAGGATATGACAGTGGGCGGTATGTACAGTGGAGGATGTGACAGTAGGCGGTATGTACAGGAGAGGAGTGTGGAGGATATGACAGTGAGCGGTATGTACAGGAGAGGAGTGTGGAGGATATGACAGTTGCCAGTATGTACAGGAGAGGAGTGTGGAGGGTATGACAGTGAGCGGTATGTACAGGAGAGGAGTGTGGAGGATATGACAGTGGGGGGTATGTACAAAAGAGGAGTGTGGAGGGTATGACAGTGGGGGGTATGTACAGGAGAGGAGTGTGGAGGGTATGACAGTGGGCACTATGTACAGGAGAGGAGTGTGGAGGGTATGACAGTGGGCGGTATGTACAGGGGAGGAGTGTGGAGGATATGACAGTGAGCGGTATGTACAGGAGAGGAGTGTGGAGGATATGACAGTGAGCGGTATGTACAGGAGAGGAGTGTGGAGGATATGACAGTGGGCAGTATGTACAGGAGAGGAGTGTGGAGGATATGACAGTGGGCGGTATGTACAGGAGAGGAGTGTGGAGGATATGACAGTGAGCGGTATGTAGAGGAGAGGAGTGTGGAGGATATGGCAGTGGGTGGTATGTACAGGAGAGGAGTGTGGAGGATATGACAGTGGGCGGTATGTACAGGAGAGGAGTGTGGAGGGTATGACAGTGGGCAGTATGTACAGGAGAGGAGTGTGGAGGATATGACAGTGGGCGGTATGTAAAGGAGAGGAGTTTGGAGGGTATGACAGTGAGCGGTATGTACAGGAGAGGAGTGTGGAGGGTATGACAGTGGGCAGTATGTACAGCAGAGGAGTGTGGAGGATATGACAGTGAGCGGTATGTACAGGAGAGGAATGTGGAGGATATGACAGTGGGCGGTATGTACAGGAGAGGAGTGTGGAGGATATGACAGTGAGTGGTATGTGCAGGAGAGGAGTGTGGAGGATATGACAGTTGCCGGTATGTACAGGAGAGGAGTGTGGAGGGTTTGACAGTGGGCAGTATGTACAGGAGAGGAGTGTGGAGGATATGACAGTGGGCACTATGTACAGGAGAGGAGTGTGGAGGATTTAACAGTGGGCAGTATGTACAGGAGAGGAGTGTGGAGGATATGACAGTGGGCGGTATGTACAGGAGAGGAGTGTGGAGGATATGACAGTGAGCGGTATGTACAGGAGAGGAGTGAGGAACTTATGACAGTGGGTGGTATTTACAGGAGAGGAGTGTGGAGGATATGACAGTGGGTGATATGTACAGGAGAGGAGTGTGGAGGATATGACAGTGGGCACTATGTACAGGAGAGGAGTGTGGAGGATATGACAGTGAGCCGTATGTACAGGAGAGGAGTGTGGAGGGTATGACAGTGAGCGGTATGTACAGGAGAGGAGTGTGGAGGATATGACAGTGGGCACTCTGTATAGGAGAGGAGTGTGGAGGGTATGACAGTGGGCGGTATGTACAGGAGAGGAGTATGGAGGGTATGACAGTAAGCAGTATGTACAGGAGAGGAGTGTGGAGGATATGACAGTGGGCAGTATGTACAGGAGAGGAGTGTGGAGGATATGACAGTGGGCACTATGTACAGGAGAGGAGTGTGGAGGATATGACAGTGGGCAGTATGTACAGGAGAGGAGTGTGAAGGATATGACAGTGTGTGGTATGTACAGGAGAGGAGTGTGGAGGGTATGACAGTGGGTGATATGTACAGGAGAGGAGTGTGGAGGATATGACAGTGGGTGATATGTACAGGAGAGGAGTGTGGAGGATATGACAGTGGGCACTATGTACAGGAGAGGAGTGTGGAGGATATGACAGTGAGCCGTATGTACAGGAGAGGAGTGTGGAGTGTATGACAGTGAGCAGTATGTACAGGAGAGGAGTGTGGAGGATATGACAGTGGGTACTATGTATAGGAGAGGAGTGTGGAGGGTATGACAGTGGGCAGTATGTACAGGAGAGGAGTGTGGAGGGTATGACAGTAAGCAGTATGTACAGGAGAGGAGTGTGGAGGATATGACAGTGGGTGATATGTACAGGAGAAGAGTGTGGAGGATATGACAGTGGGCACTATGTACAGGAGAGGAGTGTGGAGGATATGTCAGTGAGCCGTATGTACAGGAGAGGAGTGTGGAGAGTATGACAGTGAGCAGTATGTACAGGAGAGGAGTGTGGAGGATATGACAGTGGGCAGTATGTACAGGAGAGGAGTGTGGAGGGTATGACAGTAAGCAGTATGTACAGAACAGGAGTGTGGAGGATATGACAGTGGGCGGTATGTACAGGAGAGGAGTGTGGAGGATATGACAGTGGGTGGTATGTACAGGAGAGGAGTGTGGAGGATATGACAGTGGGCGGTATGTACAGGAGAGGAGTGTGGAGGATATGACAGTGTGCAGTATGTACAGGAGAGGAGTGTGGAGGGTATGACAGTGGGCCATATGTACAGGAGAGGAGTGTGGAGGGTATGACAGTGAGCGGTATGTACAGGAGAGGAGTGTGGAGGATATGACAGTGGGCCATATGTACAGGAGAGGAGTGTGGAGGGTATGACAGTGAGCGGTATGTACAGGAGAGGAGTGTGGAGGATATGACAGTGAGCAGTATGTACAGGAGAGGAGTGTGGAGGGTATGACATTGGGCGGGATGTACAGGAGAGAAGTGTGGAGGGTATGACAGTGAGCGGTATGTACAGGAGAGGAGTGTGGAGGGTATGACAGTGGGCGGTATGTACAGGAGAGAAGTGTGGAGGGTATGACAGTGAGCGGTATGTACAGGAGAGGAGTGTGGAGATTATGACAGTGAGCAGTATGTACAGGAGAGGAGTGTGGAGGATATGACAGTGGGCGGTATGTACAGGGGAGGAGTGTGGAGGATATGACAGTGGGCGGTATATACAGGAGAGGAGTGTGGAGGATATGACAGTGGGCGGTATGTACAGGAGAGAAGTGTGGAGGATATGACAGTAGGCGGTATGTACAGGAGAGGAGTGTGGAGGGTATGACAGTAGGCGGTATGTACAGGAGAGGAGTGTGGAGGGTATGACAGCGAGCGGTATGTACAGGAGAGAAGTGTGGAGATTATGACAGTGAGCGGTATGTAAAGGAGAGGAGTGTGGAGGGTATGACAGTGGGTAGTATGTACAGAAGAGGAGTGTGGAGGGTATGACAGTGGGCGGTATGTACAGGAGAGGAGTATGGAGGGTATGACAGTAAGCAGTATGTACAGGAGAGGAGTGTGGAGGATATGACAGTGGGCAGTATGTACAGGAGAGGAGTGTGGAGGATATGACAGTGGGCACTATTTACAGGAGAGGAGTGTGGAGGATATGACAGTGGGCAGTATGTACAGGAGAGGAGTGTGAAGGATATGACAGTGGGTGGTATGTACAGGAGAGGAGTGTGGAGGGTATGACAGTGGGTGATATGTACAGGAGAGGAGTGTGGAGGATATGACAGTGGGTGATATGTACAGGAGAGGAGTGTGGAGGATATGACAGTGGGCACTATGTACAGGAGAGGAGTGTGGAGGATATGACAGTGAGCCGTATGTACAGGAGAGGAGTGTGGAGTGTATGACAGTGAGCAGTATGTACAGGAGAGGAGTGTGGAGGATATGACAGTGGGTACTATGTATAGGAGAGGAGTGTGGAGGGTATGACAGTGGGCAGTATGTACAGGAGAGGAGTGTGGAGGGTATGACAGTAAGCAGTATGTACAGGAGAGGAGTGTGGAGGATATGACAGTGGGTGATATGTACAGGAGAAGAGTGTGGAGGATATGACAGTGGGCACTATGTACAGGAGAGGAGTGTGGAGGATATGTCAGTGAGCCGTATGTACAGGAGAGGAGTGTGGAGAGTATGACAGTGAGCAGTATGTACAGGAGAGGAGTGTGGAGGATATGACAGTGGGCAGTATGTACAGGAGAGGAGTGTGGAGGGTATGACAGTAAGCAGTATGTACAGAAGAGGAGTGTGGAGGATATGACAGTGGGCGGTATGTACAGGAGAGGAGTGTGGAGCATATGACAGTGGGTGGTATGTACAGGAGAGGAGTGTGGAGGATATGACAGTGGGCGGTATGTACAGGAGAGGAGTGTGGAGGATATGACAGTGTGCAGTATGTACAGGAGAGGAGTGTGGAGGGTATGACAGTGGGCCATATGTACAGGAGAGGAGTGTGGAGGGTATGACAGTGAGCGGTATGTACAGGAGAGGAGTGTGGAGGATATGACAGTGGGCCATATGTACAGGAGAGGAGTGTGGAGGGTATGACAGTGAGCGGTATGTACAGGAGAGGAGTGTGGAGGATATGACAGTGAGCAGTATGTACAGGAGAGGAGTGTGGAGGGTATGACATTGGGCGGGATGTACAGGAGAGAAGTGTGGAGGGTATGACAGTGAGCGGTATGTACAGGAGAGGAGTGTGGAGGGTATGACAGTGGGCGGTATGTACAGGAGAGAAGTGTGGAGGGTATGACAGTGAGCGGTATGTACAGGAGAGGAGTGTGGAGATTATGACAGTGAGCAGTATGTACAGGAGAGGAGTGTGGAGGATATGACAGTGGGCGGTATGTACAGGGGAGGAGTGTGGAGGATATGACAGTGGGCGGTATATACAGGAGAGGAGTGTGGAGGATATGACAGTGGGCGGTATGTACAGGAGAGAAGTGTGGAGGATATGACAGTAGGCGGTATGTACAGGAGAGGAGTGTGGAGGGTATGACAGTAGGCGGTATGTACAGGAGAGGAGTGTGGAGGGTATGACAGCGAGCGGTATGTACAGGAGAGAAGTGTGGAGATTATGACAGTGAGCGGTATGTAAAGGAGAGGAGTGTGGAGGGTATGACAGTGGGTAGTATGTACAGAAGAGGAGTGTGGAGGGTATGACAGTGAGCAGTATGTACAGGAGAGGAGTGTGGAGGATATGACAGTGGGCGGTATGTACAGTAGAGGAGTGTGGAGGATATGACAGTGGGTGGTATGTACAGGAGAGGAGTGTGGAGGGTATGACAGTGGGCGGTATGTACAGGAGAGGAGTGTGGAGGATATGACAGTGGGCGGTATATACAGGAGAGGAGTGTGGAGGATATGACAGTGGGCGGTATGTACAGGAGAGAAGTGTGGAGGATATGACAGTCGGTGGTATGTACAGGGGAGGAGTGTGGAGGATATGACAGTAGGCGGTATGTACAGGAGAGGAGTGTGGAGGGTATGACAGCGAGCGGTATGTACAGGAGAGGAGTGTGGAGGATATGACAGTGGGGGGTATGTACAGAAGAGGAGTGTGGAGGATATGACAGTGGGCGGTATGTACAGGAGAGGAGTGTGGAGGGTATGACAGTGGGGGGTATATACAGGAGAGGAGTGTGGAGGGTATGACAGTGGGCACTATGTACAGGAGAGGAGTGTGGAGGGTATGACAGTGGGCGGTATGTACAGGAGAGGAGTGTGGAGGATATGACAGTGAGCGGTATGTACAGGAGAGGAGTGTGGAGGATATGACAGTGGGCGGTATGTACAGGAGAGGAGTGTGGAGGGTATGACAGTGGGCGGTATGTACAGGGGAGGAGTGTGGAGGATATGACAGTGAGCGGTATGTACAGAAGAGGAGTGTGGAGGATATGACAGTGAGCGGTATGTACAGGAGAGGAGTGTGGAGGATATGACAGTGGGCAGTATGTACAGGAGAGGAGTGTGGAGGATATGACAGTGGGCGGTATGTACAGGAGAGGAGTGTGGAGGATATGACAGTGAGCGGTATGTAGAGGAGAGGAGTGTGGAGGATATGGCAGTGGGTGGTATGTACAGGAGAGGAGTGTGGAGGATATGACAGTTGGCGGTATGTACAGGAGAGGAGTGTGGAGGGTATGACAGTGGGCAGTATGTACAGGAGAGGAGTGTGGAGGATATGACAGTGGGCGGTATGTAAAGGAGAGGAGTTTGGAGGGTATGACAGTGAGCGGTATGTACAGGAGAGGAGTGTGGAGGGTATGACAGTGGGCAGTATGTACAGCAGAGGAGTGTGGAGGATATGACAGTGAGCGGTATGTACAGGAGAGGAGTGTGGAGGATATGACAGTGGGCGGTATGTACAGGAGAGGAGTGTGGAGGATATGACAGTGAGTGGTATGTGCAGGAGAGGAGTGTGGAGGATATGACAGTTGCCGGTATGTACAGGAGAGGAGTGTGGAGGGTTTGACAGTGGGCAGTATGTACAGGAGAGGAGTGTGGAGGATATGACAGTGGGCACTATGTACAGGAGAGGAGTGGGGAGGATATAACAGTGGGCAGTATGTACAGGAGAGGAGTGTGGAGGATATGACAGTGGGCGGTATGTACAGGAGAGGAGTGTGGAGGATATGACAGTGAGCGGTATGTACAGGAGAGGAGTGTGGAGGATATGACAGTGGGCGGTATGTACAGTGGAGGATGTGACAGTAGGCGGTATGTACAGGAGAGGAGTGTGGAGGATATGACAGTGAGCGGTATGTACAGGAGAGGAGTGTGGAGGATATGACAGTGGGCGGTATATACAGGGGAGGAGTGTGGAGGATATGACAGTGGGCGGTATATACAGGGGAGGAGTGTGGAGGATATGACAGTGGGCGGTATATACAGGAGAGGAGTGTGGAGGATATGACAGTCGGTGGTATGTACAGGGGAGGAGTGTGGAGGGTATGCCAGCGAGCGGTATGTACAGGAGAGGAGTGTGGAGGATATGACAGTGGGGGGTATGTACAGAAGAGGAGTGTGGAGGGTATGACAGTGGGGGGTATATACAGGAGAGGAGTGTGGAGGGTATGACAGTGGGCACTATGTACAGGAGAGGAGTGTGGAGGGTATGACAGTGGGCGGTATGTACAGGAGAGGAGTGTGGAGGATATGACAGTGAGCGGTATGTACAGGAGAGGAGTGTGGAGGATATGACAGTGGGCGGTATGTACAGGAGAGGAGTGTGGAGGATATGACAGTGGGCGGTATGTACAGGAGAGGAGTGTGGAGGATATGACAGTGAGCGGTATGTACAGGAGAGGAGTGTGGAGGAAATGACAGTGGGTGGTATGTACAGGAGAGGAGTGTGGAGGATATGACAGTGGGCGGTATGTACAGGAGAGGAGTGTGGAGGGTATGACAGTGGGCAGTATGTACAGGAGAGGAGTGTGGAGGATATGACAGTGGGCGGTGTGTACAGGAGAGGAGTGTGGAGGATATGACAGTGGGCGGTATGTACAGGAGAGGAGTGTGGAGGGTATGACAGTGGGCAGTATGTACAGGAGAGGAGTGTGGAGGGTATGACAGTGAACGGTATGTAAAGGAGAGGAGTGTGGAGGGTATGACAGTGGGCAGTATGTACAGGAGAGGAGTGTGGAGGGTATGACAGTGGGTAATATGTACAGGAGAGGAGTGTGGAGGGTATGACAGTGGGCGGTATGTACAGGAGAGTAGTGTGGAGATTATGACAGTGAGCGGTATGTAAAGGAGAGGAGTGTGGATGATATGACAGTGGGTGGTATGTACAGGAGAGGAGTGTGGAGGGTATGACAGTGGGCGGTATGTACAGGAGAGGAGTGTGGAGGGTATGACAGTGGGCAGTATGTACAGGAGAGGAGTGTGGAGGATATGACAGTGGGTGGTATGTATAGGAGAGGAGTGTGGAGGATATGACAGTGGGCGGTATGTACAGGAGAGGAGTGTGGAGGGTATGACAGTGGGCCATATGTACAGGAGAGGAGTGTGGAGGGTATGACAGTGAGTGGTATGTACAGGAGGAGTGTAGAGGGTATGACAGTGAGCGGTATGTACAGGAGAGGAGTGTGGAGGGTATGATGGGGGCAGTATGTACAGGAGAGGAGTGTGGAGGGTATGACAGTGAGCGGTATGTACAGGAGAGGAGTGTGGAGGGTATGACAGTGGGCGGTATGTACAGGAGAGGAGTGTGGAGGATATGACAGTGGGTGGTATGTACAGGAGAGGAGTGTGGAGGATATGACAGTGGGCAGTATGTACAGGAGAGGAGTGTGGAGGATATGACAGTGGGGGGTATGTACAGGAGAGGAGTGTGGAGGGTATGACAGTGGGGGGTATGAACAGGAGAGGAGTGTGGAGGGTATGACAGTGGGCACTATGTACAGGAGAGGAGTGTGGAGGATATGACAGTGAGCCATATGTACAGGAGAGGAGTGTGGAGGGTATGACAGTGAGCGGTATGTACAGGAGAGGAGTGTGGAGGGTATGACAATGAGCGGTATGTACAGGAGAGGAGTGTGGAGGATATGACAGTGAGCGGTATGTACAGGAGAGGAGTGTGGAGGATATGACAGTGGGCGGTTGTCACGGAACGCCCCACACTCCGCTTGAGTGCTTCCGTCAGTATACCGCTTCCTAAGTTCTGGAACACGAGTCCAATGGATCTGGCTATAGGAACCCCAAGAACTAGACAACACCAGTCTTGGAGTACATCAGAACTAACTTTTATTTGAGATCTCACACACATTTATACACCAGGATGACTCAAAGCTAACCTAATTAACATGAGCTCCAATAGGAGTCGTCCCGTCTCCTACATTGTATAGAGGACAATGTCATTAGCTCATTCAATTAACATAAGCACAGGTTGACACCAGCATCTCCTCACATGATGTGTCCCAACAGAATGAATCAGTCTTATCAGCAGGGGGCTGCTGGAGGAACCCCCCCCCTCCTCCAGTCTCTTCAGGGACACAGATCCACAGCAAGGAGTCCCCATACAATATATACATGACTGAGTCCGATTAATACAGTTCAGACTGGATTTCTCATTCACCTCAAATGCTAGGGCCCATAATCGGTGGGCAACAGGCCCGCACACAGTCCTCTCCAACAGCCTCTGCTCCGGCCAGGTCCGTGACATTTCTCCCCTTTCGGCAGGAGATTAACATAGGAGGAGACCCCAGACGGGTTGACTCCGAAGTTAGTCAGTAGTTCCAGTCCTCTACTGCCTGTACCCACACAGTACCCCAAACAAATTATTCCAAACAGTGTATTACTCACCCAGCCATCCTCTGCCTCTCTCAGAGAACATATCTGCCGCTGGGGAGAGGCCCGGACTGGCCCTTCTCCCTGGAATCCTTTCTGCCGCTGGAGAGAAGACAGTGGGGCTGGGCTCACTCCATCCTGCTGTTGGGGATCTGGGCCGACTGCCCAGCATCCCTGGGGTATACAGGTGGAGACTGAAGCCCCATCAACCGACACCAGATCAAGCTGCAGTTGTGAGGTGATGACTGCATTCTCTCCTTGGATCCTGATCTGCAGCTCGCGATAGACTGCCACCTCCTCACCTTGGGCCTCCACAATTGCTGCAGGTGTGGGGCAGAGGTCTTGGACCCTCTGTCCGGTTGCCAGCACTTCTGCTGGGGGTTTGCCAGGTGGTTCCTCCTCTACAGAAATGTCTATTAAATCCCCAGTCTCTGGAATTGGTAAAAGTGTGGGACAGAGGTCTTGGACCCTCTGTTCAGTTACCAGATCTTCAGCTGGAGAAGTTTGTTTTAACTCCATAGATGCTGCTGGCAGAAAATCACATGTCCCTGTCAGTGTTGTGGGAGAAAGGCCGACTACCTCTTCTCTCAGGAAGGCCGAAGCCACTGTTGGTGCTGGGCAGAACACAGTGAACTTTGGCCCTGATAGCAGCTCTTCTGCTGGAGGCTCATCAGGTTGTTCTTCCTCAGCAGAAAAGTCTATCAAGTCCCATGTCTCTGCAACTGATGTCTGGGAATAGAGGTTCACCATCTCCTGTCCATGGAACCCAGAAGATGTTATCAGTGCTGGGCAGAGGTTAGCAGATCTCTGCCCTGTTGTCAGCACTTCAGGTTTGGGGACGGCAATCTCCGGATTTTCCACTGCCGATTCTCTGGCATGCTGCTGAACTTGTTCTAGCAGTTTCCTGTATGCCCTTTCCAGATGCTGTTCCTTCCTTAGCAAATGGTTCAGATCAGGTTTGAGCTCTGAGACCCCTGCAAGACCGAGCATAGACTCTCTATAGTCTCTCATGTCCTCAAGGTCAGGTTCCCCCTCATCGCCAAACATAAAAAGATCTGTAAGGTTCTCCCACAGCAATCCAGGGCCGCCAAAGTCATATCCCTCCGGAGAGCATTCTGTTGTCTCCCCTAAATATCCCTCCTCTGCGTGCCATTGCAGAGCCCGATAACGATTGTCCAGCTCTATCTCCTGCTGGACCAACCTGTCCAACTCAGTCACCCATTGCTCCTGGGGCTGCTCTCCCAGGAATGCCATCCGCAATGCCCGTTGGTCACTGGCCCGTTGCTCTTGGGTTGGAAAGCACTTGCCCTGTTTTATACCAGCGAGACGGAGGGCTGCAATCCAGAGCTCCACCCGAATCAGCTGCCTGAGCTCCAGGTATTCATCCTCAGACACAGTCCTGGTGTAAGTTGAAAGGATGATCCGCAGCAGCCCCGGGAATTCTGATGCCAGGTCCATATCTCCGCTGGGGTGACTGAAGTCTGCTATGCTGATCTTGGATCCAGTTGGAGGTTTGGATGTCCCAGACTTCAGGAAGCTATCCCACCGCTTGCCACCAATGTCACGGACCGCCCCACACTCCGCTTGAGTGCTTCCGTCAGTATACCGCTTCCTAAGTTCTGGAACACGAGCCCAATGGATCTGGCTATAGGAACCCCAAGAACTAGACAACACCAGTCTTGGAGTACATCAGAACTACTCTTTATTTGAGATCTCCCACACATTTATACACCAGGATGACTCAAAGCTAACCTAATTAACATGAGCTCCAATAGGAGTCGTCCCGTCTCCTACATTGTATAGAGGACAATGTCATTAGCTCATTCAATTAACATAAGCACAGGTTGACACCAGCATCTCCTCACATGATGTGTCCCAACAGAATGAATCAGTCTTATCAGCAGGGGGCTGCTGGAGGAACCCCCCCTCCCTCTTCAGGGACACAGATCCACAGCAAGGAGTCCCCATACAATATATACATGACTGAGTCCGATTAATACAGTTCAGACTGGATTTCTCATTCACCTCAAATGCTAGGGCCCATAATCGGTGGGCAACAGGCCCGCACACAGTCCTCTCCAACAGCCTCTGCTCCGGCCAGGTCCGTGACAGCGGTATGTACAGGAGAGGAGTGTGGAGGATATGACAGTGAGTGGTATGTACAGGAGAGGAGTGTGGAGGATATGACAGTGAGTGGTATGTACAGGAGAGGAGTGTGGAGGATATGACAGTGGGTGATATGTACAGGAGAGGAGTGTGGAGGATATGACAGTGGGCACTATGTACAGGAGAGGAGTGTGGAGGATATGACAGTGAGCCGTATGTACAGGAGAGGAGTGTGGAGAGTATGACAGTGAGCGGTATGTACAGGAGAGGAGTGTGGAGGGTATGACAGTAAGCAGTATGTACAGGAGAGGAGTGTGGAGGATATGACAGTGGGCGGTATGTACAGGAGAGGAGTGTGGAGGAAATGACAGTGGGTGATATGTACAGGAGAGGAGTGTGGAGGATATGACAGTGAGCACTATGTATAGGAGAGGAGTGTGGAGGGTATGACAGTGGGCGGTATGTACAGGAGAGGAGTGTGGAGGGTATGACAGTAAGCAGTATGTACAGGAGAGGAGTGTGGAGGGTATGACAGTGAGCGGTATGTACAGGAGAGGAGTGTGGAGGATATGACAGTGGGTGATATGTACAGGAGAGGAGTGTGGAGGATATGACAGTGAGCACTATGTATAGGAGAGGAGTGTGGAGGGTATGACAGTGGGCGGTATGTACAGGAGAGGAGTGTGGAGGGTATGACAGTAAGCAGTATGTACAGGAGAGGAGTGTGGAGGATATGACAGTGGGCGGTATGTACAGGAGAGGAGTGTGGAGGATATGACAGTGGGAGGTATGTAGAGGAGAGGAGTGTGGAGGGTTTGACAGTGAGCAGTATGTACGGGAGAGGAGTGTGGAGGATATGACAGTGGGTTATATGTACAGGAGAGGAGTGTGGAGGATATGACAGTGGGCACTATGTACAGGAGAGGAGTGTGGAGGATATGACAGTGAGCGGTATGTACAGGAGAGGAGTGTGGAGGGTATGACAGTGAGCGGTATGTACAGGAGAGGAGTGTGGAGGATATGACAGTGGGCACTATGTATAGGAGAGGAGTGTGGAGGGTATGACAGTGAGCGGTATGTACAGGAGAGGAGTGTGGAGGGTATGACAGTGAGCGGTATGTACAGGAGAGGAGTGTGGAGGATATGACAGTGGGCGGTATGTACAGGAGAGGAGTGTGGAGGGTATGACAGTGGGCGGTATGTACAGGGGAGGAGTGTGGAGGATATGACAGTGGGCGGTATATACAGGAGAGGAGTGTGGAGGATAGGACAGTGGGGGGTATGTACAGGAGAGGAGTGTGGAGCTTATGACAGTGGGGGGTATGTACAGGAGAGGAGTGTGGAGGGTTTGACAGTGAGCAGTATGTACAGGAGAGGAGTGTGGAGGGAATGACAGTGAGCAGTATGTACAGGAGAGGAGTGTGGAGGATATGACAGTGAGCGGTATGTACAGGAGAGGAGTGTGGAGGATATGACAGTGGGCGGTATGTACAGGAGAGGAGTGTGGAGGATATGACAGTGAGTGGTATGTACAGGAGAGGAGTGTGGAGGATATGACAGTGAGTGGTATGTACAGGAGAGGAGTGTGGAGGATATGACAGTGGGTGATATGTACAGGAGAGGAGTGTGGAGGATATGACAGTGGGCACTATGTACAGGAGAGGAGTGTGGAGGATATGACAGTGAGCCGTATGTACAGGAGAGGAGTGTGGAGAGTATGACAGTGAGCGGTATGTACAGGAGAGGAGTGTGGAGGGTATGACAGTAAGCAGTATGTACAGGAGAGGAGTGTGGAGGATATGACAGTGGGCGGTATGTACAGGAGAGGAGTGTGGAGGAAATGACAGTGGGAGGAATGTAGAGTGGAGGGTATGACAGTGAGCAGTATGTACAGGAGAGGAGTGTGGAGGGTATGACAGTGAGCGGTATGTACAGGAGAGGAGTGTGGAGGATATGACAGTGGGTGATATGTACAGGAGAGGAGTGTGGAGGATATGACAGTGAGCACTATGTACAGGAGAGGAGTGTGGAGGGTATGACAGTGGGCGGTATGTACAGGAGAGGAGTGTGGAGGGTATGACAGTAAGCAGTATGTACAGGAGAGGAGTGTGGAGGATATGACAGTGGGCGGTATGTACAGGAGAGGAGTGTGGAGGATATGACAGTGGGAGGTATGTAGAGGAGAGGAGTGTGGAGGGTTTGACAGTGAGCAGTATGTACAGGAGAGGAGTGTGGAGGATATGACAGTGGGTTATATGTACAGGAGAGGAGTGTGGAGGATATGACAGTGGGCACTATGTACAGGAGAGGAGTGTGGAGGATATGACAGTGAGCGGTATGTACAGGAGAGGAGTGTGGAGGGTATGACAGTGAGCGGTATGTACAGGAGAGGAGTGTGGAGGATATGACAGTGGGCACTATGTATAGGAGAGGAGTGTGGAGGGTATGACAGTGAGCGGTATGTACAGGAGAGGAGTGTGGAGGGTATGACAGTGAGCGGTATGTACAGGAGAGGAGTGTGGAGGATATGACAGTGGGCGGTATGTACAGGAGAGGAGTGTGGAGGGTATGACAGTGGGCGGTATGTACAGGGGAGGAGTGTGGAGGATATGACAGTGGGCGGTATATACAGGAGAGGAGTGTGGAGGATATGACAGTGGGGGGTATGTACAGGAGAGGAGTGTGGAGCTTATGACAGTGGGGGGTATGTACAGGAGAGGAGTGTGGAGGGTTTGACAGTGAGCAGTATGTACAGGAGAGGAGTGTGGAGGGAATGACAGTGAGCAGTATGTACAGGAGAGGAGTGTGGAGGATATGACAGTGGGCGGAATGTACAGGAGAGGAGTGTGGAGAGTATGACAGTGAGCGGTATGTACAGGAGAGGAGTGTGGAGGGTATGACAATGAGCGGTATGTACAGGAGAGGATTGTGGAGGATATGACAGTGGGCGGTATGTACAGGAGAGGAGTGTGGAGGATATGACAGTGGGCGGTATGTACAGGAGAGGAGTGTGGAGGATATGACAGTGAGCGGTATGTACAGGAGAGGAGTGTGGAGGAAATGACAGTGGGTGGTATGTACAGGAGAGGAGTGTGGAGGATATGACAGTGGGCGGTATGTACAGGAGAGGAGTGTGGAGGGTATGACAGTGGGCAGTATGTACAGGAGAGGAGTGTGGAGGATATGACAGTGGGCGGTGTGTACAGGAGAGGAGTGTGGAGGATATGACAGTGGGCGGTATGTACAGGAGAGGAGTGTGGAGGGTATGACAGTGGGCAGTATGTACAGGAGAGGAGTGTGGAGGGTATGACAGTGAACGGTATGTAAAGGAGAGGAGTGTGGAGGGTATGACAGTGGGCAGTATGTACAGGAGAGGAGTGTGGAGGGTATGACAGTGAGCGGTATGTATAGGAGAGGAGTGTGGCGGGTATGACAGTGAGCAGTATGTACAGGAGAAGAGTGTGGAGGATATGACAGTGGGCGGTATATACATGAGAGGAGTGTGGAGGGTATGACAGTGAGCAGTATATACAGGAGAGGAGTGTGGAGGATATGACAGTGGGGGGTATGTACAGGAGAGGAGTGTGGAGGGTATAACAGTGGGGGGTATGTACAGGAGAGGAGTGTGGAGGGTATGACAGTGGCGGTATGTATAGGAGAGGAGTGTGGAGGGTATGACAGTGGGCAGTATGTACAGGAGAGGAGTGTGGAGGATATGACAGTGAGCAGTATGTACAGGAGAGGAGTGTGGAGGATATGACAGTGAGCGGTATGTACAGGAGAGGAGTGTGAAGGGTATGACAGTGGGTAATATGTACAGGAGAGGAGTGTGGAGGGTATGACAGTGGGCGGTATGTACAGGAGAGTAGTGTGGAGATTATGACAGTGAGCGGTATGTAAAGGAGAGGAGTGTGGATGATATGACAGTGGGTGGTATGTACAGGAGAGGAGTGTGGAGGGTATGACAGTGGGCGGTATGTACAGGAGAGGAGTGTGGAGGGTATGACAGTGGGCAGTATGTACAGGAGAGGAGTGTGGAGGATATGACAGTGGGTGGTATGTATAGGAGAGGAGTGTGGAGGATATGACAGTGGGCGGTATGTACAGGAGAGGAGTGTGGAGGGTATGACAGTGGGCCATATGTACAGGAGAGGAGTGTGGAGGGTATGACAGTGAGTGGTATGTACAGGAGGAGTGTAGAGGGTATGACAGTGAGCGGTATGTACAGGAGAGGAGTGTGGAGGGTATGATGGGGGCAGTATGTACAGGAGAGGAGTGTGGGGGGTATGACAGTGAGCGGTATGTACAGGAGAGGAGTGTGGAGGGTATGACAGTGAGCGGTATGTACAGGAGAGGAGTGTGGAGGATATGACAGTGGGCGGTATGTACAGGAGAGGAGTGTGGAGGGTATGACAGTGGGCGGTATGTACAGGAGAGGAGTGTGGAGGATATGACAGTGGGTGGTATGTACAGGAGAGGAGTGTGGAGGATATGACAGTGGGCAGTATGTACAGGAGAGGAGTGTGGAGGATATGACAGTGGGGGGTATGTACAGGAGAGGAGTGTGGAGGGTATGACAGTGGGGGGTATGTACAGGAGAGGAGTGTGGAGGGTATGACAGTGGGCACTATGTACAGGAGAGGAGTGTGGAGGATATGACAGTGAGCGGTATGTACAGGAGAGGAGTGTGGAGGGTATGACAGTGAGCGGTATGTACAGGAGAGGAGTGTGGAGGGTATGACAATGAGCGGTATGTACAGGAGAGGAGTGTGGAGGATATGACAGTGAGCGGTATGTACAGGAGAGGAGTGTGGAGGATATGACAGTGGGCGGTATGTACAGGAGAGGAGTGTGGAGGATATGACAGTGAGTGGTATGTACAGGAGAGGAGAGTGTGGAGGATATGACAGTGAGTGGTATGTACAGGAGAGGAGTGTGGAGGATATGACAGTGGGTGATATGTACAGGAGAGGAGTGTGGAGGATATGACAGTGGGCACTATGTACAGGAGAGGAGTGTGGAGGATATGACAGTGAGCCGTATGTACAGGAGAGGAGTGTGGAGAGTATGACAGTGAGCGGTATGTACAGGAGAGGAGTGTGGAGGGTATGACAGTAAGCAGTATGTACAGGAGAGGAGTGTGGAGGATATGACAGTGGGCGGTATGTACAGGAGAGGAGTGTGGAGGAAATGACAGTGGGAGGAATGTAGAGTGGAGGGTATGACAGTGAGCAGTATGTACAGGAGAGGAGTGTGGAGGGTATGACAGTGAGCGGTATGTACAGGAGAGGAGTGTGGAGGATATGACAGTGGGTGATATGTACAGGAGAGGAGTGTGGAGGATATGACAGTGAGCACTATGTATAGGAGAGGAGTGTGGAGGGTATGACAGTGGGCGGTATGTACAGGAGAGCAGTGTGGAGGGTATGACAGTAAGCAGTATGTACAGGAGAGGAGTGTGGAGGATATGACAGTGGGCGGTATGTACAGGAGAGGAGTGTGGAGGATATGACAGTGGGAGGTATGTAGAGGAGAGGAGTGTGGAGGGTTTGACAGTGAGCAGTATGTACAGGAGAGGAGTGTGGAGGATATGACAGTGGGTTATATGTACAGGAGAGGAGTGTGGAGGATATGACAGTGGGCACTATGTACAGGAGAGGAGTGTGGAGGATATGACAGTGAGCGGTATGTACAGGAGAGGAGTGTGGAGGGTATGACAGTGAGCGGTATGTACAGGAGAGGAGTGTGGAGGATATGACAGTGGGCACTATGTATAGGAGAGGAGTGTGGAGGGTATGACAGTGAGCGGTATGTACAGGAGAGGAGTGTGGAGGGTATGACAGTGAGAGGTATGTACAGGAGAGGAGTGTGGAGGATATGACAGTGGGCGGTATGTACAGGAGAGGAGTGTGGAGGATATGACAGTGGGGGGTATGTACAGGGGAGGAGTGTGGAGGATATGACAGTGGGCGGTATATACAGGAGAGGAGTGTGGAGGATATGACAGTGGGGGGTATGTACAGGAGAGGAGTGTGGAGCTTATGACAGTGGGGGGTATGTACAGGAGAGGAGTGTGGAGGGTTTGACAGTGAGCAGTATGTACAGGAGAGGAGTGTGGAGGGAATGACAGTGAGCAGTATGTACAGGAGAGGAGTGTGGAGGATATGACAGTGGGCGGAATGTACAGGAGAGGAGTGTGGAGAGTATGACAGTGAGCGGTATGTACAGGAGAGGAGTGTGGAGGGTATGACAATGAGCGGTATGTACAGGAGAGGAGTGTGGAGGATATGACAGTGAGCGGTATGTACAGGAGAGGAGTGTGGAGGATATGACAGTGGGCGGTATGTACAGGAGAGGAGTGTGGAGGATATGACAGTGAGTGGTATGTACAGGAGAGGAGTGTGGAGGATATGACAGTGAGCGGTATGTACAGGAGAGGAGTGTGGAGGATATGATAGTGAGCGGTATGTACAGGAGAGGAGTGTGGAGGGTTTGACAGTGAGCAGTATGTACATGAGAGGAGTGTGGAGGGTATGACAGTGAGCAGTATGTACAGGAGAGGAGTGTGGAGGATATGACACAGTGGGTGGTATGTACAGGAGAGGAGTGTGGAGGATATGACAGTAGGCGGTATGTACAGGAGAGGAGTGTGGAGGATATGACATTGGGCGGTATGTACAGGAGAGGAGTGTGGAGGATATGACAGTGGGCGATATGTACAGGAGAGGAGTGTGGAGGATATGACAGTGGGTGATATGTACAGGAGAGGAGTGTGGAGGATATGACAGTGGGCACTATGTACAGGAGAGGAGTGTGGAGGATATGACAGTGAGCCGTATGTACAGGAGAGGAGTGTGGAGGAAATGACAGTGGGAGGAATGTAGAGTGGAGGGTATGACAGTGAGCAGTATGTACAGGAGAGGAGTGTGGAGGGTATGACAGTGAGCAGTATGTACAGGAGAGGAGTGTGGAGGATATGACAGTGGGTGATATGTATTGGAGAGGAGTGTGGAGGATATGACAGTGGGCAGTATGTACAGGAGAGGAGTGTGGAGGATATGACAGTGGGCGGTATGTACAGGAGAGGAGTGTGGAGGATATGACAGTGAGTGGTATGTACAGGAGAGGAGTGTGGAGGATATGACAGTGAGTGGTATGTACAGGAGAGGAGTGTGGAGGATATGACAGTGGGTGATATGTACAGGAGAGGAGTGTGGAGGATATGACAGTGGGCACTATGTACAGGAGAGGAGTGTGGAGGATATGACAGTGAGCCGTATGTACAGGAGAGGAGTGTGGAGAGTATGACAGTGAGCGGTATGTACAGGAGAGGAGTGTGGAGGGTATGACAGTAAGCAGTATGTACAGGAGAGGAGTGTGGAGGATATGACAGTGGGCGGTATGTACAGGAGAGGAGTGTGGAGGAAATGACAGTGGGAGGAATGTAGAGTGGAGGGTATGACAGTGAGCAGTATGTACAGGAGAGGAGTGTGGAGGGTATGACAGTGAGCGGTATGTACAGGAGAGGAGTGTGGAGGATATGACAGTGGGTGATATGTACAGGAGAGGAGTGTGGAGGATATGACAGTGAGCACTATGTATAGGAGAGGAGTGTGGAGGGTATGACAGTGGGCGGTATGTACAGGAGAGGAGTGTGGAGGGTATGACAGTAAGCAGTATGTACAGGAGAGGAGTGTGGAGGATATGACAGTGGGCGGTATGTACAGGAGAGGAGTGTGGAGGATATGACAGTGGGAGGTATGTAGAGGAGAGGAGTGTGGAGGGTTTGACAGTGAGCAGTATGTACAGGAGAGGAGTGTGGAGGATATGACAGTGGGTTATATGTACAGGAGAGGAGTGTGGAGGATATGACAGTGGGCACTATGTACAGGAGAGGAGTGTGGAGGATATGACAGTGAGCGGTATGTACAGGAGAGGAGTGTGGAGGGTATGACAGTGAGCGGTATGTACAGGAGAGGAGTGTGGAGGATATGACAGTGGGCACTATGTATAGGAGAGGAGTGTGGAGGGTATGACAGTGAGCGGTATGTACAGGAGAGGAGTGTGGAGGGTATGACAGTGAGAGGTATGTACAGGAGAGGAGTGTGGAGGATATGACAGTGGGCGGTATGTACAGGAGAGGAGTGTGGAGGATATGACAGTGGGGGGTATGTACAGGGGAGGAGTGTGGAGGATATGACAGTGGGCGGTATATACAGGAGAGGAGTGTGGAGGATATGACAGTGGGGGGTATGTACAGGAGAGGAGTGTGGAGCTTATGACAGTGGGGGGTATGTACAGGAGAGGAGTGTGGAGGGTTTGACAGTGAGCAGTATGTACAGGAGAGGAGTGTGGAGGGAATGACAGTGAGCAGTATGTACAGGAGAGGAGTGTGGAGGATATGACAGTGGGCGGAATGTACAGGAGAGGAGTGTGGAGAGTATGACAGTGAGCGGTATGTACAGGAGAGGAGTGTGGAGGGTATGACAATGAGCGGTATGTACAGGAGAGGAGTGTGGAGGATATGACAGTGAGCGGTATGTACAGGAGAGGAGTGTGGAGGATATGACAGTGGGCGGTATGTACAGGAGAGGAGTGTGGAGGATATGACAGTGAGTGGTATGTACAGGAGAGGAGTGTGGAGGATATGACAGTGAGCGGTATGTACAGGAGAGGAGTGTGGAGGATATGACAGTGAGCGGTATGTACAGGAGAGGAGTGTGGAGGGTTTGACAGTGAGCAGTATGTACATGAGAGGAGTGTGGAGGGTATGACAGTGAGCAGTATGTACAGGAGAGGAGTGTGGAGGATATGACACAGTGGGTGGTATGTACAGGAGAGGAGTGTGGAGGATATGACAGTAGGCGGTATGTACAGGAGAGGAGTGTGGAGGATATGACATTGGGCGGTATGTACAGGAGAGGAGTGTGGAGGATATGACAGTGGGCGATATGTACAGGAGAGGAGTGTGGAGGATATGACAGTGGGTGATATGTACAGGAGAGGAGTGTGGAGGATATGACAGTGGGCACTATGTACAGGAGAGGAGTGTGGAGGATATGACAGTGAGCCGTATGTACAGGAGAGGAGTGTGGAGAGTATTACAGTGAGCGGTATGTACAGGAGAGGAGTGTGGAGGGTATGACAGTAAGCAGTATGTACAGGAGAGGAGTGTGGAGGATATGACAGTGGGCGGTATGTACAGGAGAGGAGTGTGGAGGAAATGACAGTGGGAGGAATGTAGAGTGGAGGGTATGACAGTGAGCAGTATGTACAGGAGAGGAGTGTGGAGGGTATGACAGTGAGCAGTATGTACAGGAGAGGAGTGTGGAGGATATGACAGTGGGTGATATGTATTGGAGAGGAGTGTGGAGGATATGACAGTGGGCACTATGTACAGGAGAGGAGTGTGGAGGATATGACAGTGAGCTTTATGTACAGGAGAGGAGTGTGGAGGGTATGACAGTAAGCAGTATGTATAGGAGAGGAGTGTGGAGGATATGACAGTGGGCGGTATGTACAGGAGAGGAGTGTGGAGGATATGACAGTGGGAGGTATGTAGAGGAGAGGAGTGTGGAGGGTTTGACAGTGAGCAGTATGTACAGGAGAGGAGTGTGGAGGGTATGACAGTGAGCAGTATGTACAGGAGAGGAGTGTGGAGGATATGACAGTGGGCGGTATGTACAGGAGAGGAGTGTGGAGGATATGACAGTGGGCGGTATGTACAGGAGAGGAGTGTGGAGGGTATGACAGTAAGCAGTATGTACAGGAGAGGAGTGTGGAGGATATCACAGTGGGCGGTATGTACAGGAGAGGAGTGTGGAGGATATGACAGTGGGAGGTATGTAGAGGAGAGGAGTGTGGAGGATATGACAGTGGGCGGTATGTACAGGAGAGGAGTGTGGAGGGTATGACAGTGAGCAGTATTTACAGGAGAGGAGTGTGGAGGGTATGACAGTGGGCGGTATGTATAGGAGGGGAGTGTGGAGGGTATGACAGTGGGCAGTATGTACAGGAGAGGAGTGTGGAGGGTATGACAGTGGGCCATATGTACAGGAGAGGAGTGTGGAGGATATGACATTGGGCAGTATGTACAGGAGAGGAGTGTGGAGGGTGTGACAGTGGGCGGTATGTACAGGAGAGGAGTGTGGAGGATATGACAGTGAGCGGTATGTACAGGAGAGGAGTGTAGAGGGTATGACAGTAAGCAGTATGTACAGGAGGGGAGTGTGGAGATTATGACAGTGAGCGGTATGTAAAGGAGAGGAGTGTGGAGGATATGACAGTGGGGGGTATGTACAGGAGAGGAGTGTGGAGGATATGACAGTGAGCAGTATGTACAGGAGAGGAGTGTGGATGATATGACAGTGGGTGGTATGTACAGGAGAGGAGTGTGGAGGATATGACCGTGAGCAGTATGTACAGGAGAGGAGTGTGGAGGGTATGACAGTAGGCGGTATGTACAGGAGAGGAGTGTGGAGATTATGACAGTGAGCGGTATGTAAAGGAGAGGAGTGTGGATGATATGACAGTGGGTGGTATGTACAGGAGAGGAGTGTGGAGGGTATGACAGTGGGCGGTATGTACAGGAGAGGAGTGTGGAGGGTATGACAGTGAGCGGTATGTATAGGAGAGGAGTGTGGAGGGTATGACAGTGGGCACTATGTATAGGAGAAGAGTGTGGAGGATATGACAGTGGGCGGTATATACAGGAGAGGAGTGTGGAGGATATGACAGTGGGCAGTATGTACAGGAGAGGAGTGTGGAGGATATGACAGTGGTTGGTATGTACAGGGGAGTAGTGTGGAGGATATGACAGTGAGTGGTATGTACAGGAGAGGAGTGTGGAGGGTATGACAGTGAGCGGTATGTACAGGAGAGGAGTGTGGAGCGTATGACAGTGAGCGGTATGTACAGGAGAGGAGTGTGGAGCGTATGACAGTGGGTGGTATGTGCAGGAGAGGAGTGTGGAGGGTATGACAGTTGGCGGTATGTACAGGAGAGGAGTGTGGAGGATATGACAGTTGGCGGTATGTACAGGAGAGGAGTGTGGAGGGTATGACAGTGAGCACTATGTACAGGAGAGGAGTGTGGAGGATATGACAGTGGGCGGTATGTACAGGAGAGGAGTGTGGAGGATATGACAGTGGGCGGTATGTACAGGAGAGGAGTGTGGAGTTATGACAGTGGGCGGTATGTATAGGAGAGGAGTGTGGAGGGTATGACAGTGGGCCATATGTACAGGAGAGGAGTGTGAAGGGTATGACAGTGAGCGGTATGTACAGGAGAGGAGTGTAGAGGGTATGACAGTAAGCAGTATGTACAGGAGAGGAGTGTGGAGGGTATGACAGTAGGCGGTATGTACAGGAGAGGAGTGTGGAGATTATGACAGTGAGCGGTATGTAAAGGAGAGGAGTGTGGAGGATATGACAGTGGGGGGTATGTACAGGAGAGGAGTGTGGAGGGTATGACAGTGGGCGGTATGTACAGGAGAGGAGTGTGGAGGGTATGACAGTGGGCACTATGTACAGGAGAGGAGTGTGGAGAATATAACAGTGGGTGGTATGTACAGGAGAGGAGTGTGGAGGGTATGACAGGGGGCACTATGTACAGGAGAGGAGTGTGGAGAATATAACAGTGGGTGGTATGTACAGGAGAGGAGTGTGGAGCGTATGACAGTGGGTGGTATGTACAGGAGAGGAGTGTGGAGGGCATGACAGTGGGCGGTATGTACAGGAGAGGAGTGTGGAGGATATGACAGTGGGCGGTATGTACAGGAGAGGAGTGTGGAGCGTATGGCAGTGAGCGGTATGTACAGGAGAGGAGTGTAGAGGGTATGACAGTAAGCAGTATGTACAGGAGAGGAGTGTGGAGGGTATGACAGTAGGCGGTATGTACAGGAGAGGAGTGTGGAGATTATGACAGTGAGCGGTATGTAAAGGATAGGAGTGTGGAGGGTATGACAGTGTGCGGTATGTACAGGAGAGGAGTGTGGAGGATATGACAGTGGGCAGTATGTACAGGAGAGGAGTGTGGAGGGTATGACAGTGAGCGGTATGTACAGGAGAGGAGTGTGGAGGATATGACAGTGGGCGGTATGTAAAGGATAGGAGTGTGGAGGGTATGACAGTGAGCGGTATGTACAGGAGAGGAGTGTGGAGGATATGACAGTGGGCGGTATGTAAAGGATAGGAGTGTGGAGGATATGACAGTGAGCGGTATGTACAGGAGAGGAGTGTGGAAGATATGACAGTGAGCGGTATGTACAGGAGAGGAGTGTGGAGGATATGACAGTGGGCGGTATGTAAAGGATAGGAGTGTGGAGGGTATGACAGTGAGCGGTATGTACAGGAGAGGAGTGTGGAGGATATGACAGTGGGCGGTATGTACAGGAGAGGAGTGTGGAGGGTATGACAGTGAGCGGTATGTACAGGAGAGGAGTGTGGAGGATATGACAGTGGGCGGTATGTACAGGAGAGGAGTGTGGAGGATATGACAGTGAGCGGTATGTACAGGAGAGGAGTGTGGAGGATATGACAGTGGGCGGTATGTACAGGAGAGGAGTGTGGAGGGTATGACAGTGAGCGGTATGTACAGGAGAGGAGTGTGGAGGATATGACAGTGGGCGGTATGTACAGGAGAGGAGTGTGGAGGGTATGACAGTGGGCGGTATGTAAAGGATAGGAGTGTGGAGGGTATGACAGTGAGCGGTATGTACAGGAGAGGAGTGTAGAGGGTATGACAGTAAGCAGTATGTACAGGAGAGGAGTGTGGAGGATATGACAGTGGGCGGTATGTACAGGAGAGGAGTGTGGAGGATATGACAGTGGGCGGTATGTACAGGAGAGGAGTGTGGATGATATGACAGTGGGCGGTATGTACAGGAGAGGAGTGTGGAGGATATGACAGTGGGTGGTATGTACAGGAGAGGAGTGTGGAGGGTATGACAGTAGGCGGTATGTACAGGAGAGGAGTGTGGAGGATATGACAGTGTGCGGTATGTACAGGAGAGGAGTGTGGAGGGTATGACAGTAGGCGGTATGTACAGGAGAGGAGTGTGGAGATTATGACAGTGAGCGGTATGTAAAGGAGAGGAGTGTGGAGATTATGACAGTGGGTGGTATGTACAGGAGAGGAGTGTGGAGGGTATGACAGTGGGCGGTATGTACAGGAGAGGAGTGTGGAGGGTATGATGGGGGCAGTATGTACAGGAGAGGAGTGTGGAGGGTATGACAGCGAGCGGTATGTACAGGAGAGGAGTGTGGAGGGTATGACAGTGAGCGGTATGTACAGGAGAGGAGTGTGGAGGATATGACAGTGGGTGGTATGTACAGGAGAGGAGTGTGGAGGGTATGACAGTGGGCGGTATGTACAGGAGAGGAGTGTGGAGGGTATAATGGGGGCAGTATGTACAGGAGAGGAGTGTGGAGGGTATGACAGCGAGCGGTATGTACAGGAGAGGAGTGTGGAGGATATGACAGTGGGCGGTATGTACAGGAGAGGAGTGTGGAGGGTATGACAGTGAGCGGTATGTACAGGAGAGGAGTGTGGAGGATATGACAGTGGGCGGTATGTACAGGAGAGGAGTGTGGAGGATATGACAGTGGGCGGTATATACAGGAGAGGAGTGTGGAGGGTATGACAGTGAGCAGTATGTACAGGAGAGGAGTGTGGAGGGTATGACAGTGGGCGGTATGTACAGGAGAGGAGTGTGGAGGATATGACAGTGAGCAGTATGTACAGGAGAGGAGTGTGGAGGGTATGACAGTAGGCGGTGTGTACAGGAGAGGAGTGTGGAGATTATGACAGTGAGCGGTATGTAAAGGAGAGGAGTGTGGATGATATGACAGTGGGTGGTATGTACAGGAGAGGAGTGTGGAGGATATGACAGTGAGCAGTATGTACAGGAGAGGAGTGTGGAGGGTATGACAGTGGGCAGTATGTACAGGAGAGGAGTGTGGAGGATATGACAGTGGGTGGTATGTACAGGAGAGGAGTGTGGAGGATAGGACAGTGGGCGGTATATACAGGAGAGGAGTGTGGAGGATATGACAGTGGGCAGTATGTACAGGAGAGGAGTGTGGAGGGTATGACAGTGAGCGGTATGTACAGAAGAGGAGTGTGGAGCGTATGACAGTGGGTGGTATGTACAGGAGAGGAGTGTGGAGGGTATGACAGTTGGCGGTATGTACAGGAGAGGAGTGTGGAGGATATGACAGTGGGCAGTATGAACAGGAGATGAGTGTGGAGGGTATGACAGTTATTGGTATGTACAGGAGAGGAGTGTGGAGGGTATGACAGTGGGCGGTATGTATAGGAGAGGAGTGTGGAGGATATGACAGTGAGCGGTATGTACAGGAGAGGAGTGTGGAGGGTATGACAGTGAGCACTATGTACAGGAGAGGAGTGTGGAGGATATGACAGTGGGCGGTATGTACAGGAGAGGAGGGTGGAGGATATGAAGGTGGGCGGTATGTACAGGAGAGGAGTGTGGAAGATTTTGATAGTGGGCAGTATGTACAGGAGAGGAGTGTGGAGGGTATGACAGTGGGTGGTATGTACAGGAGAGAAGTGTGGAGGATATGACAGTGAGCGGTATGTACAGGAGAGGAGTGTGGATGATATGACAGTGGGTGGTATGTACAGGAGAGGAGTGTGGAGGATATGACAGTGAGCAGTATGTACAGGAGAGGAGTGTGGAGGGTATGACAGTGGGCGGTATGTACAGGAGAGGAGTGTGGAGGGTATGACAGTGAGCGGTATGTACAGGAGAGGAGTGTGGAGGGTATGACAGTGAGCGGTATGTACAGGAGAGGAGTGTGGAGGGTATGACAGTGGACACTATGTATAGGAGAGGAGTGTGGAGGGTATGACAGTGAGCAGTATGTACAGGAGAGGAGTGTGGAGGATATGACAGTGGGCGGTATGTACAGGAGAGGAGTGTGGAGGATATGACAGTAAGCAGTATGTACAGGAGAGAAGTGTGGAGGGTATGACAGTGGGCGGTATGTACAGGAGGAGTGTGGAGGATATGACAGTGAGCGGTATGTAAAGGAGAGGAGTATGGAGGATATGACAGTGAGCGGTATGTGGAGGAGAGGAGTGTGGAGGATATGATAGTTGCCAGTATGTACAGGAGAGGAGTGTGGAGGATATGACAGTGGGCAGTATGTACAGTAGAGGAGTGTGGAGGATATGACAGTGGGCACTATGTACAGGAGAGGAGTGTGGAGGATATGAAAGTGGGCAGTATGTACAGGAGAGGAGTGTGGAGGATATGACAGTGGGCGGTATGTACAGGAGAGGAGTGTGGAGGGTATGACAGTGAGCGGTATGTACTGGAGAGGAGTGTGGAGGATATGACACTGAGCGGTATGTACAGGAGAGGAGTGTGGAGGGTATGACAGTGGGCGGTATGTACAGGAGAGGAGTGTGGAGGGTATGACAGTGAGCGGTATGTACAGGAGAGGAGTGTGGAGGATATGACAGTGTGCAGTATGTACAGGAGAGGAGTGTGGAGGGTATGACAGTGGGCCATATGTACAGGAGAGGAGTGTGGAGGGTATTACAGTGAGCGCTATGTACAGGAGAGGAGTGTGGAGGGTATGACAGTAAGCAGTATGTACCGGAGAGGAGTGTGGAGGATATGACAGTGGGTGGTATGTACAGGAGAGGAGTGTGGAGGATATGACAGTGGGTGGTATGTACAGGAGAGGTGTGTGGAGGATACGACAGTGAGCAGTATGTACAGGAGAGAAGTGTGGGGATTATGACAGTGAGCGGTATGTAAAGGAGAGGAGTGTGGAGGGTATGACAGGGGGCAGTATGTACAGGAGAGGAGTGTGGAGGGTATGACAGTGAGCGGTATGTACAGGAGAGGAGTGTGGAGGGTATGACAGTGGGCACTATGTTTAGGAGAGGAGTGTGGAGGATATGACAGTGGGCGGTATATACAGGAGAGGAGTGTGGAGGATATGACAGTGGGCGGTATGTACAGGAGAGGAGTGTGGAGAATATGACAGTCGGTGGTATGTACAGGGGAGGAGTGTGGAGGATATGACAGTGAGTGGTATGTACAGGAGAGGAGTGTGGTGGGTATGACAGTGGGGGGTATGTACAGGAGAGGAGTGTGGAGGGTATGACAGTGGGCACTATGTACAGGAGAGGAGTGTGGAGGATATGACAGTGAGTGGTATATACAGGAGAGGAGTGTGGAGGGTATGACAGTGGGGGGTATGTATAGGAGAGGAGTGTGGAGGGTATGACAGTGGGCACTATGTACAGGAGAGGAGTGTGGAGGATATGACAGTGGGCGGTATGTACAGGAGAGGAGTGTGGAGGAAATGACAGTGGGAGGAATGTAGAGTGGAGGGTATGACAGTGAGCAGTATGTACAGGAGAGGAGTGTGGAGGGTATGACAGTGAGCAGTATGTACAGGAGAGGAGTGCGGAGGATATGACAGTGGGCACTATGTACAGGAGAGGAGTGTGGAGGATATGACAGTGGGCAGTATGTACAGGAGAGGAGTGTGAAGGATATGACAGTGGGTGGTATGTACAGGAGAGGAGTGTGGAGGGTATGACAGTGGGCGGTATGTACAGGAGAGGAGTGTGGAGGGTATGACAGTGGGTGATATGTACAGGAGAGGAGTGTGGAGGATATGACAGTGGGTGATATGTACAGGAGAGGAGTGTGGAGGATATGACAGTGGGCACTATGTACAGGAGAGGAGTGTGGAGGATATGACAGTGAGCCGTATGTACAGGAGAGGAGTGTGGAGGGTATGACAGTGAGCAGTATGTACAGGAGAGGAGTGTGGAGGATATGACAGTGGGCACTATGTATAGGAGAGGAGTGTGGAGGGTATGACAGTGGGCAGTATGTACAGGAGAGGACTGTGGAGGGTATGACAGCAAGCAGTATGTACAGGAGAGGAGTGTGGAGGATATGACAGTGGGTGATATGTACAGGAGAGGAGTGTGGAGGATATGACAGTGAGTGGTATGTACAGGAGAGGAGTGTGGATGGTATGACAGTGGGCGGTATGTACAGGAGAGGAGTGTGGAGGATATGACAGTGGGCACTATGTACAGGAGAGGAGTGTGGAGGATATGACAGTGGGCAGTATGTACAGGAGAGGAGTGTGAAGGATATGACAGTGGGTGGTATGTACAGGAGAGGAGTGTGGAGGGTATGACAGTGGGTGATATGTACAGGAGAGGAGTGTGGAGGATATGACAGTGGGCGATATGTACAGGAGAGGAGTGTGGAGGGTATGACAGTGGGCGGTATGTACAGGAGAGGAGTGTGGAGGGTATGACAGTGAGCGGTATGTACAGGAGAGGAGTGTGGAGGATATGACAGTGGGCACTATGTATAGGAGAGGAGTGTGGAGGGTATGACAGTGGGCGGTATGTACAGGAGAGGAGTGTGGAGGGTATGACAGAAGCAGTATGTACAGGAGAGGAGTGTGGAGGATATGACAGTGGGCAGTATGTACAGGAGAGGAGTGTGGAGGATACGACAGTGGGTGGTATGTACAGGAGAGGAGTGTGGAGGGTATGACATTGGGCGGGATATACAGGAGAGAAGTGTGGAGGGTATGACAGTGAGCGGTATGTACAGGAGAGGAGTGTGGAGGATATGACAGAGGGCGGTATGTACAGGAGAGGAGTGTGGAGGATATGACAGTGGGCATTATGTATAGGAGAGGAGTGTGGAGGGTATGACAGTGGGTGGTATGTACAGGAGAGGAGTGTGGAGGGTATGACAGTAAGCAGTATGTACAAGAGAGGAGTTTGGAGGATATGACAGTGGGCGGTATGTACAGGAGAGGAGTGTGGAGGGTATGACAGTGAGCACTATGTACAGGAGAGGAGTGTGGAGGATATGACAGTGGGCGGTATGTACAGGAGAGGAGTGTGGAGGATATGACAGTGGGCGGTATGTACAGGAGAGGAGTGTGGAGTTATGACAGTGGGCGGTATGTATAGGAGAGGAGTGTGGAGGGTATGACAGTGAGCAGTATGTACAGGAGAGGAGTGTGGAGGATATGACACAGTGGGTGGTATGTACAGGAGAGGAGTGTGGAGGATATGACAGTAGGCGGTATGTACAGGAGAGGAGTGTGGAGGATATGACATTGGGCGGTATGTACAGGAGAGGAGTGTGGAGGATATGACAGTGGGCGATATGTACAGGAGAGGAGTGTGGAGGATATGACAGTGGGTGATATGTACAGGAGAGGAGTGTGGAGGATATGACAGTGGGCACTATGTACAGGAGAGGAGTGTGGAGGATATGACAGTGAGCCGTATGTACAGGAGAGGAGTGTGGAGAGTATTACAGTGAGCGGTATGTACAGGAGAGGAGTGTGGAGGGTATGACAGTAAGCAGTATGTACAGGAGAGGAGTGTGGAGGATATGACAGTGGGCGGTATGTACAGGAGAGGAGTGTGGAGGAAATGACAGTGGGAGGAATGTAGAGTGGAGGGTATGACAGTGAGCAGTATGTACAGGAGAGGAGTGTGGAGGGTATGACAGTGAGCGGTATGTACAGGAGAGGAGTGTGGAGGATATGACAGTGGGTGATATGTATTGGAGAGGAGTGTGGAGGATATGACAGTGGGCACTATGTACAGGAGAGGAGTGTGGAGGATATGACAGTGAGCGGTATGTACAGGAGAGGAGTGTGGAGGGTATGACAGTAAGCAGTATGTACAGGAGAGGAGTGTGGAGGATATGACAGTGGGCGGTATGTACAGGAGAGGAGTGTGGAGGATATGACAGTGGGAGGTATGTAGAGGAGAGGAGTGTGGAGGGTTTGACAGTGAGCAGTATGTACAGGAGAGGAGTGTGGAGGGTATGACAGTGAGCAGTATGTACAGGAGAGGAGTGTGGAGGATATGACAGTGGGCGGTATGTACAGGAGAGGAGTGTGGAGGGTATGACAGTGAGCGGTATGTACAGGAGAGGAGTGTGGAGGATATGACAGTGGGCGGTATGTACAGGAGAGGAGTGTGGAGGGTATGACAGTAAGCAGTATGTACAGGAGAGGAGTGTGGAGGATATGACAGTGGGCGGTATGTACAGGAGAGGAGTGTGGAGGATATGACAGTGGGAGGTATGTAGAGGAGAGGAGTGTGGAGGGTATGACAGTGAGCAGTATGTACAGGAGAGGAGTGTGGAGGGTATGACAGTGAGCAGTATTTACAGGAGAGGAGTGTGGAGGATATGACAGTGGGCGGTATGTACAGGAGAGGAGTGTGGAGGGTATGACAGTGAGCAGTATTTACAGGAGAGGAGTGTGGAGGGTATGACAGTGGGCGGTATGTATAGGAGGGGAGTGTGGAGGGTATGACAGTGGGCAGTATGTACAGGAGAGGAGTGTGGAGGGTATGACAGTGGGCCATATGTACAGGAGAGGAGTGTGGAGGATATGACAGTGGGCAGTATGTACAGGAGAGGAGTGTGGAGGGTGTGACAGTGGGCGGTATGTACAGGAGAGGAGTGTGGAGGATATGACAGTGAGCGGTATGTACAGGAGAGGAGTGTAGAGGGTATGACAGTAAGCAGTATGTACAGGAGGGGAGTGTGGAGATTATGACAGTGAGCGGTATGTAAAGGAGAGGAGTGTGGAGGATATGACAGTGGGGGGTATGTACAGGAGAGGAGTGTGGAGGATATGACAGTGAGCAGTATGTACAGGAGAGGAGTGTGGATGATATGACAGTGGGTGGTATGTACAGGAGAGGAGTGTGGAGGATATGACCGTGAGCAGTATGTACAGGAGAGGAGTGTGGAGGGTATGACAGTAGGCGGTATGTACAGGAGAGGAGTGTGGAGATTATGACAGTGAGCGGTATGTAAAGGAGAGGAGTGTGGATGATATGACAGTGGGTGGTATGTACAGGAGAGGAGTGTGGAGGGTATGACAGTGGGCGGTATGTACAGGAGAGGAGTGTGGAGGGTATGACAGTGAGCGGTATGTATAGGAGAGGAGTGTGGAGGGTATGACAGTGGGCACTATGTATAGGAGAAGAGTGTGGAGGATATGACAGTGGGCGGTATATACAGGAGAGGAGTGTGGAGGATATGACAGTGGGCAGTATGTACAGGAGAGGAGTGTGGAGGATATGACAGTGGGTGGTATGTACAGGGGAGTAGTGTGGAGGATATGACCGTGAGCAGTATGTACAGGAGAGGAGTGTGGAGGGTATGACAGTAGGCGGTATGTACAGGAGAGGAGTGTGGAGATTATGACAGTGAGCGGTATGTAAAGGAGAGGAGTGTGGATGATATGACAGTGGGTGGTATGTACAGGAGAGGAGTGTGGAGGGTATGACAGTGGGCGGTATGTACAGGAGAGGAGTGTGGAGGGTATGACAGTGAGCGGTATGTATAGGAGAGGAGTGTGGAGGGTATGACAGTGGGCACTATGTATAGGAGAAGAGTGTGGAGGATATGACAGTGGGCGGTATATACAGGAGAGGAGTGTGGATGATATGACAGTGGGCAGTATGTACAGGAGAGGAGTGTGGAGGATATGACAGTGGTTGGTATGTACAGGGGAGTAGTGTGGAGGATATGACAGTGAGTGGTATGTACAGGAGAGGAGTGTGGAGGGTATGACAGTGAGCGGTATGTACAGGAGAGGAGTGTGGAGCGTATGACAGTGAGCGGTATGTACAGGAGAGGAGTGTGGAGCGTATGACAGTGGGTGGTATGTGCAGGAGAGAAGTGTGGAGGGTATGACAGTTGGCGGTATGTACAGGAGAGGAGTGTGGAGGATATGACAGTTGGCGGTATGTACAGGAGAGGAGTGTGGAGGGTATGACAGTGAGCACTATGTACAGGAGAGGAGTGTGGAGGATATGACAGTGGGCGGTATGTACAGGAGAGGAGTGTGGAGGATATGACAGTGGGCGGTATGTACAGGAGAGGAGTGTGGAGTTATGACAGTGGGCGGTATGTATAGGAGAGGAGTGTGGAGGGTATGACAGTGGGCCATATGTACAGGAGAGGAGTGTAGAGGGTATGACAGTAAGCAGTATGTACAGGAGAGGAGTGTGGAGGGTATGACAGTAGGCGGTATGTACAGGAGAGGAGTGTGGAGATTATGACAGTGAGCGGTATGTAAAGGAGAGGAGTGTGGAGGATATGACAGTGGGCACTATGTACAGGAGAGGAGTGTGGAGAATATAACAGTGGGTGGTATGTACAGGAGAGGAGTGTGGAGGGTATGACAGTGGGCACTATGTACAGGAGAGGAGTGTGGAGAATATAACAGTGGGTGGTATGTACAGGAGAGGAGTGTGGAGCGTATGACAGTGGGTGGTATGTACAGGAGAGGAGTGTGGAGGGCATGACAGTGGGCGGTATGTACAGGAGAGGAGTGTGGAGGATATGACAGTGGGCGGTATGTACAGGAGAGGAGTGTGGAGCGTATGGCAGTGAGCGGTATGTACAGGAGAGGAGTGTAGAGGGTATGACAGTAAGCAGTATGTACAGGAGAGGAGTGTGGAGGGTATGACAGTAGGCGGTATGTACAGGAGAGGAGTGTGGAGATTATGACAGTGAGCGGTATGTAAAGGATAGGAGTGTGGAGGGTATGACAGTGTGCGGTATGTACAGGAGAGGAGTGTGGAGGATATGACAGTGGGCGGTATGTACAGGAGAGGAGTGTGGAGGGTATGACAGTGGGCGGTATGTAAAGGATAGGAGTGTGGAGGATATGACAGTGAGCGGTATGTACAGGAGAGGAGTGTGGAGGATATGACAGTGGGCGGTATGTACAGGAGAGGAGTGTGGAGGGTATGACAGTGGGCGGTATGTACAGGAGAGGAGTGTGGAGGGTATGACAGTGGGCGGTATGTAAAGGATAGGAGTGTGGAGGGTATGACAGTGAGCGGTATGTACAGGAGAGGAGTGTGGAGGATATGACAGTGGGCGGTATGTAAAGGATAGGAGTGTGGAGGGTATGACAGTGAGCGGTATGTACAGGAGAGGAGTGTGGAGGATATGACAGTGGGCGGTATGTACAGGAGAGGAGTGTGGAGGATATGACAGTGGGCAGTATGTACAGGAGAGGAGTGTGGAGGGTATGACAGTGAGCGGTATGTACAGGAGAGGAGTGTGGAGGATATGACAGTGGGCGGTATGTACAGGAGAGGAGTGTGGAGGATATGACAGTGGGCGGTATGTAAAGGATAGGAGTGTGGAGGGTATGACAGTGAGCGGTATGTACAGGAGAGGAGTGTGGAGGATATGACAGTGGGCGGTATGTAAAGGATAGGAGTGTGGAGGATATGACAGTGAGCAGTATGTACAGGAGAGGAGTGTGGAAGATATGACAGTGAGCGGTATGTACAGGAGAGGAGTGTAGAGGGTATGACAGTAAGCAGTATGTACAGGAGAGGAGTGTGGAGGGTATGACAGTAGGCGGTATGTACAGGAGAGGAGTGTGGAGATTATGACAGTGAGCGGTATGTAAAGGATAGGAGTGTGGAGGGTATGACAGTGTGCGGTATGTACAGGAGAGGAGTGTGGAGGATATGACAGTGGGCGGTATGTAAAGGATAGGAGTGTGGAGGATATGACAGTGAGCGGTATGTACAGGAGAGGAGTGTGGAGGATATGACAGTGGGCGGTATGTAAAGGATAGGAGTGTGGAGGGTATGACAGTGAGCGGTATGTACAGGAGAGGAGTGTGGAGGATATGACAGTGGGCGGTATGTAAAGGATAGGAGTGTGGAGGATATGACAGTGAGCGGTATGTACAGGAGAGGAGTGTGGAAGATATGACAGTGAGCGGTATGTACAGGAGAGGAGTGTAGAGGGTATGACAGTAAGCAGTATGTACAGGAGAGGAGTGTGGAGGGTATGACAGTAGGCGGTATGTACAGGAGAGGAGTGTGGAGATTATGACAGTGAGCGGTATGTAAAGGATAGGAGTGTGGAGGGTATGACAGTGTGCGGTATGTACAGGAGAGGAGTGTGGAGGATATGACAGTGGGCGGTATGTACAGGAGAGGAGTGTGGAGGGTATGACAGTGGGCGGTATGTAAAGGATAGGAGTGTGGAGGATATGACAGTGAGCGGTATGTACAGGAGAGGAGTGTGGAGGATATGACAGTGGGCGGTATGTACAGGAGAGGAGTGTGGAGGGTATGACAGTGGGCGGTATGTACAGGAGAGGAGTGTGGAGGGTATGACAGTGGGCGGTATGTAAAGGATAGGAGTGTGGAGGGTATGACAGTGAGCGGTATGTACAGGAGAGGAGTGTGGAGGATATGACAGTGGGCGGTATGTAAAGGATAGGAGTGTGGAGGGTATGACAGTGAGCGGTATGTACAGGAGAGGAGTGTGGAGGATATGACAGTGGGCGGTATGTACAGGAGAGGAGTGTGGAGGATATGACAGTGGGCAGTATGTACAGGAGAGGAGTGTGGAGGGTATGACAGTGAGCGGTATGTACAGGAGAGGAGTGTGGAGGATATGACAGTGGGCGGTATGTAAAGGATAGGAGTGTGGAGGGTATGACAGTGAGCGGTATGTACAGGAGAGGAGTGTGGAGGATATGACAGTGGGCGGTATGTAAAGGATAGGAGTGTGGAGGATATGACAGTGAGCGGTATGTACAGGAGAGGAGTGTGGAAGATATGACAGTGAGCGGTATGTACAGGAGAGGAGTGTGGAGGATATGACAGTGGGCGGTATGTAAAGGATAGGAGTGTGGAGGGTATGACAGTGAGCGGTATGTACAGGAGAGGAGTGTGGAGGATATGACAGTGGGCGGTATGTACAGGAGAGGAGTGTGGAGGGTATGACAGTGAGCGGTATGTACAGGAGAGGAGTGTGGAGGATATGACAGTGGGCGGTATGTACAGGAGAGGAGTGTGGAGGATATGACAGTGAGCGGTATGTACAGGAGAGGAGTGTGGAGGATATGACAGTGGGCGGTATGTACAGGAGAGGAGTGTGGAGGGTATGACAGTGAGCGGTATGTACAGGAGAGGAGTGTGGAGGATATGACAGTGGGCGGTATGTACAGGAGAGGAGTGTGGAGGGTATGACAGTGGGCGGTATGTACAGGAGAGGAGTGTAGAGGGTATGACAGTAAGCAGTATGTACAGGAGAGGAGTGTGGAGGATATGACAGTGGGCGGTATGTACAGGAGAGGAGTGTAGAGGGTATGACAGTAAGCAGTATGTACAGGAGAGGAGTGTGGAGGATATGACAGTGGGCGGTATGTACAGGAGAGGAGTGTGGAGGATATGACAGTGGGCGGTATGTACAGGAGAGGAGTGTGGATGATATGACAGTGGGCGGTATGTACAGGAGAGGAGTGTGGAGGATATGACAGTGGGTGGTATGTACAGGAGAGGAGTGTGGAGGGTATGACAGTAGGCGGTATGTACAGGAGAGGAGTGTGGAGGATATGACAGTGTGCGGTATGTACAGGAGAGGAGTGTGGAGGGTATGACAGTAGGCGGTATGTACAGGAGAGGAGTGTGGAGATTATGACAGTGGGTGGTATGTACAGGAGAGGAGTGTGGAGGGTATGACAGTGGGCGGTATGTACAGGAGAGGAGTGTGGAGGGTATGATGGGGGCAGTATGTACAGGAGAGGAGTGTGGAGGATATGACAGTGGGTGGTATGTACAGGAGAGGAGTGTGGAGGGTATGACAGTGGGCGGTATGTACAGGAGAGGAGTGTGGAGGGTATAATGGGGGCAGTATGTACAGGAGAGGAGTGTGGAGGGTATGACAGCGAGCGGTATGTACAGGAGAGGAGTGTGGAGGGTATGACAGTGAGCGGTATGTACAGGAGAGGAGTGTGGAGGATATGACAGTGGGCGGTATGTACAGGAGAGGAGTGTGGAGGGTATGACAGTGGGCGGTATGTACAGGGGAGGAGTGTGGAGGATATGACAGTGGGCGGTATATACAGGAGAGGAGTGTGGAGGGTATGATGGGGGCAGTATGTACAGGAGAGGAGTGTGGAGGGTATGACAGTGAGCGGTATGTACAGGAGAGGAGTGTGGAGGGTATGACAGTGAGCGGTATGTACAGGAGAGGAGTGTGGAGGATATGACAGTGGGCGGTATGTACAGGAGAGGAGTGTGGAGGGTATGACAGTGGGCGGTATGTACAGGGGAGGAGTGTGGAGGATATGACAGTGGGCGGTATATACAGGAGAGGAGTGTGGAGGATATGACAGTGGGCAGTATGTACAGGAGAGGAGTGTGGAGGATATGACAGTGGGGGGTATGTACAGGAGAGGAGTGTGGAGGGTATGACAGCGAGCGGTATGTACAGGAGAGGAGTGTGGAGGGTATGACAGTGAGCGGTATGTACAGGAGAGGAGTGTGGAGGATATGACAGTGGGTGGTATGTACAGGAGAGGAGTGTGGAGGGTATGACAGTGGGCGGTATGTACAGGAGAGGAGTGTGGAGGGTATAATGGGGGCAGTATGTACAGGAGAGGAGTGTGGAGGGTATGACAGCGAGCGGTATGTACAGGAGAGGAGTGTGGAGGGTATGACAGTGAGCGGTATGTACAGGAGAGGAGTGTGGAGGATATGACAGTGGGCGGTATGTACAGGAGAGGAGTGTGGAGGGTATGACAGTGGGCGGTATGTACAGGGGAGGAGTGTGGAGGATATGACAGTGGGCGGTATATACAGGAGAGGAGTGTGGAGGGTATGACAGTGAGCGGTATGTACAGGAGAGGAGTGTGGAGGATATGACAGTGGGCGGTATGTAAAGGATAGGAGTGTGGAGGGTATGACAGTGAGCGGTATGTACAGGAGAGGAGTGTGGAGGATATGACAGTGGGCGGTATGTAAAGGATAGGAGTGTGGAGGATATGACAGTGAGCGGTATGTACAGGAGAGGAGTGTGGAAGATATGACAGTGAGCGGTATGTACAGGAGAGGAGTGTGGAGGATATAACAGTGGGCGGTATGTACAGGAGAGGAGTGTGGAGGGTATGACAGTGGGCGGTATGTACAGGGGAGGAGTGTGGAGGATATGACAGTGGGCGGTATATACAGGAGAGGAGTGTGGAGGGTATGACAGTGAGCGGTATGTACAGGAGAGGAGAGTGGAGGATATGACAGTGGGCGGTATGTAAAGGATAGGAGTGTGGAGGATATGACAGTGAGCGGTATGTACAGGAGAGGAGTGTGGAAGATATGACAGTGAGCGGTATGTACAGGAGAGGAGTGTGGAGGATATGACAGTGGGCGGTATGTACAGGAGAGGAGTGTGGAGGGTATGACAGTGGGCGGTATGTACAGGGGAGGAGTGTGGAGGATATGACAGTGGGCGGTATATACAGGAGAGGAGTGTGGAGGGTATGACAGTGAGCGGTATGTACAGGAGAGGAGTGTGGAGGATATGACAGTGGGCGGTATGTAAAGGATAGGAGTGTGGAGGGTATGACAGTGAGCGGTATGTACAGGAGAGGAGTGTGGAGGATATGACAGTGGGCGGTATGTAAAGGATAGGAGTGTGGAGGATATGACAGTGAGCGGTATGTACAGGAGAGGAGTGTGGAGGATATGACAGTGGGCGGTATGTACAGGAGAGGAGTGTGGAAGATATGACAGTGAGCGGTATGTACAGGAGAGGAGTGTGGAGGATATGACAGTGGGCGGTATGTACAGGAGAGGAGTGTGGAGGGTATGACAGTGGGCGGTATGTACAGGGGAGGAGTGTGGAGGATATGACAGTGGGCGGTATGTAAAGGATAGGAGTGTGGAGGATATGACAGTGGGCGGTATGTACAGGAGAGGAGTGTGGAGGGTATGACAGTGGGCGGTATGTACAGGAGAGGAGTGTGGAGGATATGACAGTGGGCGGTATGTAAAGGATAGGAGTGTGGAGGATATGACAGTGGGCGGTATGTACAGGAGAGGAGTGTGGAGGGTATGACAGTGGGCGGTATGTACAGGGGAGGAGTGTGGAGGATATGACAGTGGGCGGTATATACAGGAGAGGAGTGTGGAGGATATGACAGTGGGCAGTATGTACAGGAGAGGAGTGTGGAGGATATGACAGTGGGGGGTATGTACAGGAGAGGAGTGTGGAGGGTATGACAGCGAGCGGTATGTACAGGAGAGGAGTGTGGAGGGTATGACAGTGAGCGGTATGTACAGGAGAGGAGTGTGGAGGATTATGACAGTGGGTGGTATGTACAGGAGAGGAGTGTGGAGGGTATGACAGTGGGCGGTATGTACAGGAGAGGAGTGTGGAGGGTATAATGGGGGCAGTATGTACAGGAGAGGAGTGTGGAGGGTATGACAGCGAGCGGTATGTACAGGAGAGGAGTGTGGAGGGTATGACAGTGAGCGGTATGTACAGGAGAGGAGTGTGGAGGATATGACAGTGGGCGGTATGTACAGAAGAGGAGTGTGGAGGGTATGACAGTGGGCGGTATGTACAGGGGAGGAGTGTGGAGGATATGACAGTGGGCGGTATATACAGGAGAGGAGTGTGGAGGGTATGACAGTGAGCGGTATGTACAGGAGAGGAGTGTGGAGGATATGACAGTGGGCGGTATGTAAAGGATAGGAGTGTGGAGGGTATGACAGTGAGCGGTATGTACAGGAGAGGAGTGTGGAGGATATGACAGTGGGCGGTATGTAAAGGATAGGAGTGTGGAGGGTATGACATTGAGCGGTATGTACAGGAGAGGAGTGTGGAGGATATGACAGTGGGCGGTATGTAAAGGATAGGAGTGTGGAGGATATGACAGTGAGCGGTATGTACAGGAGAGGAGTGTGGAAGATATGACAGTGAGCGGTATGTACAGGAGAGGAGTGTAGAGGGTATGACAGTAAGCAGTATGTACAGGAGAGGAGTGTGGAGGGTATGACAGTAGGCGGTATGTACAGGGGAGGAGTGTGGAGGATATGACAGTGGGCGGTATATACAGGAGAGGAGTGTGGAGGATATGACAGTGGGCGGTATATACAGGAGAGGAGTGTGGAGGGTATGACAGTGAGCGGTATGTACAGGAGAGGAGTGTGGAGGGTATGACAGTGAGCGGTATGCACAGGAGAGGAGTGTGGAGGGTATGACAGTGAGCGGTATGTACAGGAGAGGAGTGTGGAGGATATGACAGTGGGCGGTATGTAAAGGATAGGAGTGTGGAGGGTATGACAGTGAGCGGTATGTACAGGAGAGGAGTGTGGAGGATATGACAGTGGGCGGTATGTAAAGGATAGGAGTGTGGAGGATATGACAGTGAGCGGTATGTACAGGAGAGGAGTGTGGAAGATATGACAGTGAGCGGTATGTACAGGAGAGGAGTGTGGAGGATATGACAGTGGGCGGTATGTACAGGAGAGGAGTGTGGAGGGTATGACAGTGGGCGGTATGTACAGGAGAGGAGTGTGGAGGATATGACAGTGGGGGGTATGTACAGGAGAGGAGTGTGGAGGATATGACAGTGAGCAGTATGTACAGGAGAGGAGTGTGGATGATATGACAGTGGGTGGTATGTACAGGAGAGGAGTGTGGAGGATATGACAGTGAGCAGTATGTACAGGAGAGGAGTGTGGAGGGTATGACAGTAGGCGGTGTGTACAGGAGAGGAGTGTGGAGATTATGACAGTGAGCGGTATGTAAAGGAGAGGAGTGTGGATGATATGACAGTGGGTGGTATGTACAGGAGAGGAGTGTGGAGGATATGACAGTGAGCAGTATGTACAGGAGAGGAGTGTGGAGGGTATGACAGTGGGCAGTATGTACAGGAGAGGAGTGTGGAGGATATGACAGTGGGTGGTATGTACAGGAGAGGAGTGTGGAGGGTATGACAGTGAGCGGTATGTACAGGAGAGGAGTGTGGAGGGTATAACAGTGGGCACTATGTATAGGAGAAGAGTGTGGAGGATATGACAGTGGGCGGTATATACAGGAGAGGAGTGTGGAGGATATGACAGTGGGCAGTATGTACAGGAGAGGAGTGTGGAGGGTATGACAGTGAGCGGTATGTACAGGAGAGGAGTGTGGAGCGTATGACAGTGGGTGGTATGTACAGGAGAGGAGTGTGGAGGGTATGACAGTTGGCGGTATGTACAGGAGAGGAGTGTGGAGGATATGACAGTGGGCAGTATGAACAGGAGATGAGTGTGGAGGGTATGACAGTTATTGGTATGTACAGGAGAGGAGTGTGGAGGGTATGACAGTGGGCGGTATGTATAGGAGAGGAGTGTGGAGGATATGACAGTGAGCGGTATGTACAGGAGAGGAGTGTGGAGGGTATGACAGTGAGCACTATGTACAGGAGAGGAGTGTGGAGGATATGACAGTGGGAGGTATGTACAGGAGAGGAGTGTGGAGGATATGAAGGTGGGCGGTATGTACAGGAGAGGAGTGTGGAAGATTTTGATAGTGGGCAGTATGTACAGGAGAGGAGTGTGGAGGGTATGACAGTGGGCGGTATGTACAGGAGAGGAGTGTGGAGGATATGACAGTGAGCGGTATGTACAGGAGAGGAGTGTGGATGATATGACAGTGGGCGGTATGTACAGGAGAGGAGTGTGGAGGGTATGACAGTGGGCCATATGTACAGGAGAGGAGTGTGGAGGGTATGACAGTGAGCGGTATGTACTGGAGAGGAGTGTGGAGGATATGACACTGAGCGGTATGTACAGGAGAGGAGTGTGGAGGGTATGACAGTGGGCGGTATGTACAGGAGAGGAGTGTGGAGGGTATGACAGTGAGCGGTATGTACAGGAGAGGAGTGTGGAGGATATGACAGTGTGCAGTATGTACAGGAGAGGAGTGTGGAGGGTATGACAGTGGGCCATATGTACAGGAGAGGAGTGTGGAGGGTATTACAGTGAGCGGTATGTACAGGAGAGGAGTGTGGAGGGTATGACAGTAAGCAGTATGTACCGGAGAGGAGTGTGGAGGATATGACAGTGGGTGGTATGTACAGGAGAGGAGTGTGGAGGATATGACAGTGGGTGGTATGTACAGGAGAGGAGTGTGGAGGATACGACAGTGAGCAGTATGTACAGGAGAGAAGTGTGGGGATTATGACAGTGAGCGGTATGTAAAGGAGAGGAGTGTGGAGGTTATGACAGGGGGCAGTATGTACAGGAGAGGAGTGTGGAGGGTATGACAGTGAGCGGTATGTACAGGAGAGGAGTGTGGAGGGTATGACAGTGGGCACTATGTTTAGGAGAGGAGTGTGGAGGATATGACAGTGGGCGGTATATACAGGAGAGGAGTGTGGAGGATATGACAGTGGGCGGTATGTACAGGAGAGGAGTGTGGAGAATATGACAGTCGGTGGTATGTACAGGGGAGGAGTGTGGAGGATATGACAGTGAGTGGTATGTACAGGAGAGGAGTGTGGTGGGTATGACAGTGGGGGGTATGTACAGGAGAGGAGTGTGGAGGGTATGACAGTGGGCACTATGTACAGGAGAGGAGTGTGGAGGATATGACAGTGAGTGGTATATACAGGAGAGGAGTGTGGAGGGTATGACAGTGGGGGGTATGTACAGGAGAGGAGTGTGGAGGGTATGACAGTGGGCACTATGTACAGGAGAGGAGTGTGGAGGATATGACAGTGAGCGGTATGTACGGGAGAGGAGTGTGGAGGATATAACAGTAAGTGGTATGTACAGGAGAGGAGTGTGGAGGGTATGACAGTGAGCGGTATGTACAGGAGCGGAGTGTGGAGGATATGACAGTGGGCGGTATGTACAGGAGAGGAGTGTGGAGGATATGACAGTGGGTGGTATGTACAGGAGAGGAGTGTGGAGGGTATGACAGTGGGCGGTATGTACAGGAGAGGAGTGTGGAGGGTATGACAGTGGGCAGTATGTACAGGAGAGGAGTGTGGAGGGTATGACAGTGGGCAGTATGTACAGGAGAGGAGTGTGGAGGATATGACAGTGGGCAGTATGTACAGGAGAGGAGTGTGGAGGATATGACAGTGGGCACTATGTACAGGAGAGGAGTGTGGAGGGTATGACAGTGAGCGGTATGTACAGGAGAGGAGTGTGGAGGATACGACAGTGGGTGGTATGTACAGGAGAGGAGTGTGGAGGGTATGACATTGGGCGGGATATACAGGAGAGAAGTGTGGAGGGTATGACAGTGAGCGGTATGTACAGGAGAGGAGTGTGGAGGGTATGACAGTGGGCGGTATGTACAGGAGAGGAGTGTGGAGGGTATGACAGTGGGCACTATGTATAGGAGAGGAGTGTGGAGGGTATGACAGTGAGCAGTATGTACAGGAGAGGAGTGTGGAGGATATGACAGAGGGCGGTATGTACAGGAGAGGAGTGTGGAGGATATGACAGTGGGCAGTATGTACAGGAGAGGGGTGTGGAGGATATGACAGTGAGCGGTATGTACAGGAGAGGAGTGTGGAGGATATGACAGTGAGCGGTATGTACAGGAGAGGAGTGTGGAGGGTATGACAGTGAGCGGTATGTACAGGAGAGGAGTGTGGAGGATATGACAGTGAGCGGTATGTACAGGAGAGGAGTGTGGAGGATATGACAGTGAGCGGTATGTACAGGAGAGGAGTGTGGAGGATATGACAGTGGGTGGTATGTACAGGAGAGGTGTGTGGAGGATATGACAGTGAGTGGTATGTACAGGAGAGGAGTGTGGAGGATATGACAGTGGGCGGTATGTACAGGAGAGGAGTGTGGAGGGTATGACAGTGAGCGGTATGTACAGGAGAGGAGTTTGGAGGATATGACAGTGAGCAGTATGTACGGGAGAGGAGTGTGGAGGATATAACAGTAAGTGGTATGTACAGGAGAGGAGTGTGGAGGGTATGACAGTGAGCGGTATGTACAGGAGAGGAGTTTGGAGGATATGACAGTGGGCGGTATGTACAGGAGAGGAGTGTGGAGGGTATGACAGTGAGCGGTATGTACAGGAGAGAAGTGTGGAGGATATGACAGTGGGCGGTATGTGCAGGAGAGGAGTGTGGAGGATATGACAGTTGCCAGTATGTACAGGAGAGGAGTGTGGAGGATATGACAGTGGGCGGTATATACAGGAGAGGAGTGTGGAGGGTATGATGGGGGCAGTATGTACAGGAGAGGAGTGTGGAGGGTATGACAGTGAGCGGTATGTACAGGAGAGGAGTGTGGAGGGTATGACAGTGAGCGGTATGTACAGGAGAGGAGTGTGGAGGATATGACAGTGGGTGGTATGTACAGGAGAGGAGTGTGGAGGATATGACAGTGGGCATTATGTACAGGAGAGGAGTGTGGAGGATATGACAGTAGGCAGTATGTACAGGAGAGGAGTGTGGAGGATATGACAGTGGGTGGTATGTACAGGAGAGGAGTGTGGAGGATATGACAGTTGCCAGTATGTACAGGAGAGGAGTGTGGAGGATATGACAGTGGGCAGTATGTACAGGAGAGGAGTGTGGAGGATATGACAGTGGGCACTATGTACAGGAGAGGAGTGTGGAGGATATGACAGTGGGCAGTATGTACAGGAGAGGAGTGTGGAGGGTATGACAGTGGGTGATATGTACAGGAGAGGAGTGTGGAGGATATGACAGTGGGTGGTATGTACAGGAGAGGAGTGTGGAGGGTATGACAGTGGGCGGTATGTACAGGAGAGGAGTGTGGAGGGTATGACAGTGGGTGATATGTACAGGAGAGGAGTGTGGAGGATATGACAGTGGGTGATATGTACAGGAGAGGAGTGTGGAGGATATGACAGTGGGCACTATGTACAGGAGAGGAGTGTGGAGGATATGACAGTGAGCCGTATGTACAGGAGAGGAGTGTGGAGGGTATGACAGTGAGCAGTATGTACAGGAGAGGAGTGTGGAGGATATGACAGTGGGCACTATGTATAGGAGAGGAGTGTGGAGGGTATGACAGTGGGCAGTATGTACAGGAGAGGACTGTGGAGGGTATGACAGCAAGCAGTATGTACAGGAGAGGAGTGTGGAGGATTTGACAGTGGGTGATATGTACAGGAGAGGAGTGTGGAGGATATGACAGTGAGTGGTATGTACAGGAGAGGAGTGTGGATGGTATGACAGTGGGCGGTATGTACAGGAGAGGAGTGTGGAGGATATGACAGTGGGCACTATGTACAGGAGAGGAGTGTGGAGGATATGACAGTGGGCAGTATGTACAGGAGAGGAGTGTGAAGGATATGACAGTGGGTGGTATGTACAGGAGAGGAGTGTGGAGGGTATGACAGTGGGTGATATGTACAGGAGAGGAGTGTGGAGGATATGACAGTGGGCGATATGTACAGGAGAGGAGTGTGGAGGATATGACAGTGGGCACTATGTACAGGAGAGGAGTGTGGAGGATATGACAGTGAGCCGTATGTACAGGAGAGGAGTGTGGAGGGTATGACAGTGAGCAGTATGTACAGGAGAGGAGTGTGGAGGATATGACAGTGGGCATTATGTATAGGAGAGGAGTGTGGAGGGTATGACAGTGGGTGGTATGTACAGGAGAGGAGTGTGGAGGGTATGACAGTAAGCAGTATGTACAAGAGAGGAGTGTGGAGGATATGACAGTGGGCGGTATGTACAGTAGAGGAGTGTGGAGGATATGACAGTGGGTGGTATGTACAGGAGAGGAGTGTGGAGGGTATGACATTGGGCGGGATATACAGGAGAGAAGTGTGGAGGGTATGACAGTGAGCGGTATGTACAGGAGAGGAGTGTGGAGGGTATGACAGTGGGCGGTATGTACAGGAGAGAGGTGTGGAGGGTATGACAGTGGGCGGTATGTACAGGAGAGGAGTGTGGAGGATATGACAGTGTGCAGTATGTACATGAGAGGAGTGTGGAGGGTATGACAGTGGGCCATATGTACAGGAGAGGAGTGTGGAGGGTATGACAGTGAGCGGTATGTACAGGAGAGGAGTGTGGAGGATATGACAGTGGGCGGTATGTACAGGAGAGGAGTGTGGAGGGTATGACATTGGGCGGGATATACAGGAGAGAAGTGTGGAGGGTATGACAGTGGGCGGTATATACAGGAGAGGAGTGCGGAGGATATGACAGTGGGCGGTATGTACAGGAGAGGAGTGTGGAGGATATGACAGTGTGCAGTATGTACATGAGAGGAGTGTGGAGGGTATGACAGTGGGCCATATGTACAGGAGAGGAGTGTGGAGGGTATGACAGTGAGCGGTATGTACAGGAGAGGAGTGTGGAGGATATGACAGTGGGCGGTATGTACAGGAGAGGAGTGTGGAGGGTATGACATTGGGCGGGATATACAGGAGAGGAGTGTGGGGGATATGACAGTGAGTGGTATGTACAGGAGAGGAGTGTGGAGGGTATGACAGTGGGCGGTATGTACAGGAGAGAAGTGTGGAGGGTATGACAGTGAGCGGTATGTACAGGAGAGGAGTGTGGAGGGTATGACAGTGGGCAGTATGTACAGGAGAGGAGTGTGGAGGGTATGACAGTGGGCGGTATATACAGGAGAGGAGTGTGGAGGATATGACAGTGGGTGGTATGTACAGGGGAGGAGTGTGGAGGATGTGACAGTAGGCGGTATGTACAGGAGAGGAGTATGGAGGATATGACAGTGAGCGGTATGTACAGGAGAGGAGTGTGGAGGATATGACAGTTGCCAGTATGTACAGGAGAGGAGTGTGGAGGGTATGACAGTGAGCGGTATGTACAGGAGAGGAGTGTGGAGGATATGACAGTGGGGGGTATGTACAAAAGAGGAGTGTGGAGGGTATGGCAGTGGGGGGTATGTACAGGAGAGGAGTGTGGAGGGTATGACAGTGGGCACTATGTACAGGAGAGGAGTGTGGAGGGTATGACAGTGGGCGGTATGTACAGGGGAGGAGTGTGGAGGATATGACAGTGAGCGATATGTACAGGAGAGGAGTGTGGAGGATATGACAGTGAGCGGTATGTAGAGGAGAGGAGTGTGGAGGATATGACAGTGGGTGGTATGTACAGGAGAGGAGTGTGGAGGATATGACAGTGGGCGGTATGTACAGGAGAGGAGTGTGGAGGGTATGACAGTGGGCAGTATGTACAGGAGAGGAGTGTGGAGGATATGACAGTGGGCGGTATGTAAAGGAGAGGAGTTTGGAGGGTATGACAGTGAGCGGTATGTACAGGAGAGGAGTGTGGAGGATATGACAGTGAGCGGTATGTACAGGAGAGGAGTGTGGAGGATATGACAGTGGGTGGTATGTACAGGAGAGGAGTGTGGAGGATATGACAGTGGGTGGTATGTACAGGAGAGGAGTGTGGAGGATATGACAGTGGGCGGTATGTACAGGAGAGGAGTGTGGAGGGTATGACAGTGGGCAGTATGTACAGGAGAGGAGTGTGGAGGATATGACAGTGGGCGGTATGTAAAGGAGAGGAGTTTGGAGGGTATGACAGTGAGCGGTATGTACAGGAGAGGAGTGTGGAGGATATGACAGTGGGCGGTATGTACAGGAGAGGAGTGTGGAGGATATGACAGTGGGCGGTATGTACAGGAGAGGAGTGTGGAGGATATGACAGTGGGCAGTATGTACAGGAGAGGAGTGTGGAGGATATGACAGTGAGCGGTATGTACAGGAGAGGAGTGTGGAGGATATGACAGTGGGCGGTATGTACAGGAGAGGAGTGTGGAGGATATGACAGTGAGTGGTATGTGCAGGAGAGGAGTGTGGAGGATATGACAGTGGGCGGTATGTACAGGAGAGGAGTGTGGAGGATAGGACAGTGAGCGGTATGTACAGGAGAGGAGTGTGGAGGATATGACAGTGGGCGGTATGTACAGGAGAGGAGTGTGGAGGATATGACAGTGAGTGGTATGTGCAGGAGAGGAGTGTGGAGGATATGACAGTTGCCGGTATGTACAGGAGAGGAGTGTGGAGGATTTGACAGTGGGCAGTATGTACAGGAGAGGAGTGTGGAGGATATGACAGTGGGCACTATGTACAGGAGAGGAGTGTGGAGGATATAACAGTGGGCAGTATGTACAGGAGAGGAGTGTGGAGGATATGACAGTGGGCGGTATGTACAGGAGAGGAGTGTGGAGGATATGACAGTGAGTGGTATGTACAGGAGAGGAGTGAGGAACTTATGACAGTGGGTGGTATTTACAGGAGAGGAGTGTGGAGGATATGACAGTGGGTGATATGTACAGGAGAGGAGTGTGGAGGATATGACAGTGGGCACTATGTACAGGAGAGGAGTGTGGAGGATATGACAGTGAGCCGTATGTACAGGAGAGGAGTGTGGAGGGTATGACAGTGAGCGGTATGTACAGGAGAGGAGTGTGGAGGATATGACAGTGGGCACTCTGTATAGGAGAGGAGTGTGGAGGGTATGACAGTGGGCGGTATGTACAGGAGAGGAGTATGGAGGGTATGACAGTAAGCAGTATGTACAGGAAAGGAGTGTGGAGGATATGACAGTGGGCAGTATGTACAGGAGAGGAGTGTGGAGGATATGACAGTGGGCACTATGTACAGGAGAGGAGTGTGGAGGATATGACAGTGGGCAGTATGTACAGGAGAGGAGTGTGAAGGATATGACAGTGGGTGGTATGTACAGGAGAGGAGTGTGGAGGGTAGGACAGTGGGTGATATGTACAGGAGAGGAGTGTGGAGGATATGACAGTGGGTGATATGTACAGGAGAGGAGTGTGGAGGATATGACAGTGGGCACTATGTACAGGAGAGGAGTGTGGAGGATATGACAGTGAGCCGTATGTACAGGAGAGGAGTGTGGAGTGTATGACAGTGAGCAGTATGTACAGGAGAGGAGTGTGGAGGATATGACAGTGGGTACTATGTATAGGAGAGGAGTGTGGAGGGTATGACAGTGGGCAGTATGTACAGGAGAGGAGTGGAGGGTATGACAGTAAGCAGTATGTACAGGAGAGGAGTGTGGAGGATATGACAGTGGGTGATATGTACAGGAGAAGAGTGTGGAGGATATGACAGTGGGCACTATGTACAGGAGAGGAGTGTGGAGGATATGTCAGTGAGCCGTATGTACAGGAGAGGAGTGTGGAGAGTATGACAGTGAGCAGTATGTACAGGAGAGGAGTGTGGAGGATATGACAGTGGGCAGTATGTACAGGAGAGGAGTGTGGAGGGTATGACAGTAAGCAGTATGTACAGAAGAGGAGTGTGGAGGATATGACAGTGGGCGGTATGTACAGGAGAGGAGTGTGGAGGATATGACAGTGGGTGGTATGTACAGGAGAGGAGTGTGGAGGATATGACAGTGGGCGGTATGTACAGGAGAGGAGTGTGGAGGATATGACAGTGTGCAGTATGTACAGGAGAGGAGTGTGGAGGGTATGACAGTGGGCCATATGTACAGGAGAGGAGTGTGGAGGGTATGACAGTGAGCGGTATGTACAGGAGAGGAGTGTGGAGGATATGACAGTGGGCCATATGTACAGGAGAGGAGTGTGGAGGGTATGACAGTGAGCGGTATGTACAGGAGAGGAGTGTAGAGGGTATGACAGTAAGCAGTATGTACAGGAGAGAAGTGTGGAGGATATGACAGTGGGCGGTATGTACAGGAGAGGAGTGTGGAGGATATGACAGTGAGCAGTATGTACAGGAGAGGAGTGTGGAGGGTATGACATTGGGCGGGATGTACAGGAGAGAAGTGTGGAGGATATGACAGTGAGCGGTATGTACAGGAGAGGAGAGTGGAGGGTATGACAGTGGGCGGTATGTACAGGAGAGAAGTGTGGAGGGTATGACAGTGAGCGGTATGTACAGGAGAGGAGTGTGGAGGGTATGACAGTGAGCAGTATGTACAGGAGAGGAGTGTGGAGGATATGACAGTGGGCGGTATATACAGGAGAGGAGTGTGGAGGATATGACAGTGGGCGGTATGTACAGGAGAGAAGTGTGGAGGATATGACAGTAGGCGGTATGTACAGGAGAGGAGTGTGGAGGGTATGACAGTAGGCGGTATGTACAGGAGAGGAGTGTGGAGGGTATGACAGCGAGCGGTATGTACAGGAGAGGAGTGTAGAGGGTATGACAGTGAGCAGTATGTACAGGAGAGAAGTGTGGAGATTATGACAGTGAGCGGTATGTAAAGGATAGGAGTGTGGAGGGTATGACAGTGTGCGGTATGTACAGGAGAGGAGTGTGGAGGGTATGACAGTGGGCGGTATGTACAGGAGAGGAGTGTGGAGGGTATGACAGTGAGCAGTATGTACAGGAGAGAAGTGTGGAGATTATGACAGTGAGCGGTATGTAAAGGATAGGAGTGTGGAGGGTATGACAGTGTGCGGTATGTACAGGAGAGGAGTGTGGAGGGTATGACAGTGAGCGGAATGTACAGGAGAGGAGTGTGGAGGGTATGACAGTGGGCGATATGTACAGGAGAGGAGTGTGGAGGATATGACAGTGGGCGGTATGTACAGGAGAGGAGTGTGGAGGATATGACAGTGAGCAGTATGTACAGGAGAGGAGTGTGGAGGATATGACAGTGGGTGGTATGTACAGGAGAGGAGTGTGGAGGGTATGACAGTGGGCGGTATGTACAGGAGAGGAGTGTGGAGGATATGACAGTGGGCGGTATGTACAGGAGAGGAGTGTGGAGGATATGACAGTGGGTGGTATGTACAGGAGAGGAGTGTGGAGGATATGACAGTGGGCGGTATGTACAGGAGAGGAGTGTGGAGGGTATGACATTGGGCGGGATGTACAGGAGAGAAGTGTGGAGGGTATGACAGTGAGCGGTATGTACAGGAGAGGAGTGTGGAGGGTATGACAGTGGGCGGTATGTACAGGAGAGGAGTGTGGAGGGTATGACAGTGAGCGGTATGTACAGGAGAGGAGTGTGGAGGGTATGACAGTGGGTGGTATGTACAGGAGAGGAGTGTGGAGGATATGACAGTGAGCGGAATGTACAGGAGAGGAGTGTGGAGGGTATGACAGTGGGCGATATGTACAGGAGAGGAGTGTGGAGGATATGACAGTGGGCGGTATGTACAGGAGAGGAGTGTGGAGGATATGACAGTGAGCAGTATGTACAGGAGAGGAGTGTGGAGGATATGACAGTGGGTGGTATGTACAGGAGAGGAGTGTGGAGGGTATGACAGTGGGCGGTATGTACAGGAGAGGAGTGTGGAGGATATGACAGTGGGCGGTATGTACAGGAGAGGAGTGTGGAGGATATGACAGTGGGTGGTATGTACAGGAGAGGAGTGTGGAGGATATGACAGTGGGCGGTATGTACAGGAGAGGAGTGTGGAGGGTATGACATTGGGCGGGATGTACAGGAGAGAAGTGTGGAGGGTATGACAGTGAGCGGTATGTACAGGAGAGGAGTGTGGAGGGTATGACAGTGGGCGGTATGTACAGGAGAGGAGTGTGGAGGGTATGACAGTGAGCGGTATGTACAGGAGAGGAGTGTGGAGGGTATGACAGTGGGCAGTATGTACAGGAGAGGAGTGTGGAGGATATGACAGTGAGCAGTATGTACAGGAGAGGAGTGTGGAGGATATGACAGTGGGCACTATGTACAGGAGAGGAGTGTGGAGGATATAACAGTGGGCAGTATGTACCGGAGAGGAGTGTGGAGGATATGACAGTGGGCGGTATGTACAGGAGAGGAGTGTGGAGGATATGACAGTGAGCGGTATGTACAGGAGAGGAGTGTGGAGGGTATGACAGTGGGTGATATGTACAGGAGAGGAGTGTGGAGGATATGACAGTGGGCACTATGTACAGGAGAGGAGTGTGGAGGATATGACAGTGAGCGGTATATACAGGTGAGGAGTGTGGAGGGTATGACAGTGGGCCATATGTACAGGAGAGGAGTGTGGAGGGTATGACAGTGAGCGGTATGTACAGGAGAGGAGTGTAGAGGATATGACAGTAAGCAGTATGTATAGGAGAGGAGTGTGGAGGGTATGACAGTAAGCAGTATGTACAGGAGAGAAGTGTGGAAATTATGACAGTGAGCGGTATGTAAAGGAGAGGAGTGTGGAGGGTATGACAGTGGGCAGTATGTACAGGAGAGGAGTGTGGAGGGTATGACAGTGGGCGGTATGTACAGGAGAGGAGTGTGGAGGGTATGATGGTGGGCGGTATGTACAGGAGAGGAGTGTAGAGGATATAACAGTGGGCACTATGTATAGAAGAGGAGTGTGGAGTATATGACAGTAGGAAGTTAAAGCTGTCATTGTGGACTCCAGTTTACAATACAGATTGTTCTTATTTGATCGGTTTGGTGAATGAGGGTCAGTGATATTGGAATTGGGTCAGACACCGGTGTTGCCCCCTACAGGGAATCTGACACATTACATGGATGGTGAGAAGAGCTGTAGGTGTACAGAATGTCTCTGATCTGATATTGATGGCACACTGATATTTATTTCTTCAGTTTTGGGGTACAATAATTATTTCTATTTTATAGGGGCTGTGAAGATCACAACGAGGACATCACTCCTGTCAGTACTGAGGGATGAGGATGTTACCATTCCCTGTGATATATCTGATCTAAATATTGCAAAACCCATTTCAGTAATATGGAAAATCAGATCAGAGGACGGCACTGAGTACAATGTGTATGAAAATATCGATGGAAAAAAGAAGTCATACAGACCGGGATCCTCTATGAAGCCGATGGAGATCCGGAATGGAAATGCAGAGCTCCATCTCTCTCAGGTCCAGTTCTCGGATGAGGGGGGATATACTTGTAGAGTGTTTAACACTCCGGATTTAGCAGAAGGTAGAGTTACTCTTCAGGTGTCAGGTAAGTGATGGTAACTTTTCCTCTCTTTTATGTTGGTTTTGGAATCTGTTTTGCTTCGGCTTCTCCCACTGCCGGGACTCATCTCCACCTACCCCACTGGAAATTGGAGGGCGGAATGATTTGAATTTTATAAAGGGGAGTGATTTGGAGATTGGGGAGATGTTTTGCAGCATGCAGACCCTCTATGTATGGTAATTCTGAAGCTTGCTAACCCCTCACGTGGTCCAGCCAGTGCCGGTAATGCTGGAATCTATCACAATTCTTTTGTTTCTGGGTTACTACCTTTTTAATCTGACCACACCCACATTACATTCTGATTATCTGAGGCCTTGGATGTGTAAATTAAACAAATTGTTAAGGGTTGGCCCTCATGGTACATAGTTACTAAATCTCAAGTTAGTTGTACAACTTACCACCATATTGTACAATCTCCTGTAACTTCTCCAACACAGGGGCGGATCCAGAGTCTAGTCTCGGGAGGGGCACTGCCAGAAAATATATTTTTTTGGGGTACATTTATCGGGGAAATGGCTGGTGTTGGCGCTTCAATCATCACGGCACCATGGTTGTTATGGTGTCAGGATGATTGAAGCGCATTATTACCATAATTACATTGTTATAAAAAATTAAATGGTTTAACTCACCATAATGCAGAATCAGTGGGAGCCCCGAGTGTGTCACTTGCCACGTCGCCTGTCACCATATGCAGATTGTCACTTGCCACGTCGCCTGCCACGTTGCAGATTGTCATTTGCCATGTCACTTGCCACGTTGCCTGCCACTGTGCGGATTGTCACTTGCCACGTCGCCTGCCACGTTGCGGATTGTCACTTGCCACGTCGCCTGCCACGTTGCGGATTGTCATTTGCCATGTCACTTGCCACGTTGCTGATTGTCACTTGCCATGTCACTTGCCACGTCGCCTGCCACGTTGCGGATTGTCACTTGCCACGTCGCCTGTCACCAGATGCAGATTGTCACTTGGCACGTCGCCTGCCACGTTGCAGATTGTCATTTGCCATGTCACTTGCCACGTCGCCTGCCACTGTGCGGATTGTCACTTGCCACGTCGCCTGTCACCAGATGCAGATTGTCACTTGCCACGTTGCCTGCCACGTTGCGGATTGTCATTTGCCATGTCACTTGCCACGTTGCTGATTGTCACTTGCCACGTCGCCTGTCACCAGATGCAGAATGTCACTTGCCACGTCACCTGCCATGTTGCGGATTGTCACTTGCCACATCGCCTGGTCACCAGATGCAGATTTTCACTTGCCACGTTGCGGATTGTCACTTGCCATGTCACTTGCCACGTCGCCTGTCACCATATGCCACTGTGCGGATTGTCACTTGCCACGTTGCCTGCCACGTTGCGGATTGTCACTTGCCACGTCGCCTGCCACGTTGCGGATTGTCATTTGCCATGTCACTTGCCACGTTGCTGATTGTCACTTGCCATGTCACTTGCCACGTCGCCTGCCACGTTGCGGATTGTCACTTGCCACGTCGCCTGTCACCAGATGCAGATTGTCACTTGGCACGTCGCCTGCCACGTTGCAGATTGTCATTTGCCATGTCACTTGCCACGTCGCCTGCCACTGTGCGGATTGTCACTTGCCACGTCGCCTGTCACCAGATGCAGATTGTCACATGCCACATTGCCTGCCACGTTGCGGATTGTCATTTGCCATGTCACTTGCCACGTTGCTGATTGTCACTTGCCATGTCACTTGCCACGTCGCCTGCCACGTTGCGGATTGTCACTTGCCACGTCGCCTGTCTTGCCACGTCGCCTGTCACCAGATGCAGATTGTCACTTGCCACGTCACCTGCTATGTTGCGGATTTTCACTTGCCACGTCGCCTGGTCACCAGATGCAGATTTTCACTTGCCACGTTGCGGATTGTCACTTGCCACATCGCCTGGTCACCAGATGCAGATTTTCACTTGCCACGTTGCGGATTGTCACTTGCCATGTCACTTGCCACGTCGCCTGCCACATGTTGCGGATTGTCACTTGCCACGTCGCCTGTCACTTGCCACCTGCTAAGGTGGTCTCTTGTGTCCCAGAGACAGGCAGCAGAGAGATGATGTAATCTCTCTGCTGCTGCAGCTGCCTGCATGGAGGGGGGGAAGTTGAACTGCAGGGATGCAGGGCGGGCGCCGGGCGGTGAGAGATGATGTCATCTCTCTGCTCCCCCCGCCCGCCGGCTCCCTGATTGGCCAGCAGGCAGCAGTCCGCCCACAAACACATTGAGCGGCGGCTCTCTCTCGCCAATGGAGCCGCCCGGCGGCTCCCTCACTTACTCCCTCAGTCACCGAGCCGCCCAGCGGCTCTCTCAGTCACCGAGCCGCCCAGCGGCTCGCTCAGTCACCGAGCCGCCCAGCGGCTCCCCCAGTCACAGAGCCGCCCGGCGGCTCTCTCAGTCACGGAGCCGCCCGGCGGCTCTCTCACACACCCTGCTCTCAGTCACCTGCATTTCTCGGAGGGGGCAATTGCCCCGTTGCCCCCCCCCCCCCTGGATCCGCCCCTGCTCCAACATGTACTCTGAGGTGAGCCTGGCTATACATAGAGGAGTGTGGAGGTAGGTGCTCCCACTGCATGGTTGTTACATGGAAAGGAGATCCTACAATCCTATTGTACAGTGTGTTCAGTAGGTTCTTTATTTCAGAAGAGCTCCTATAGTTGCTATCAGTGAATCTCTTTGCTCAGTTTCATATTTCTACTCCCATGATGTGTATGTTCAGCCCCATTCATACCTGAGCGTTTTGTAGCTTGAAGCCTGAAACTACAAAACGCTGGAGGGGAAAAAAACAATTATTCTCTATGGAGATGGTTCACATCTCCTCTCCAAAATGCCTGAAGCTCAAACAAGTTCTGGAACTTTTTTTTAGGCAGATTTGGGCGTTTTTCTGCTTCTTACATTGGTGACCTTTTGACCTGTACAAAATCGCGGAAAAAATCACACAACTTTCTGCCTGAAAACGCTACGTTCCAGTATGAATGAGGCTTAGGGTTTCTTGCCCATTTCCCTCTTCAGCAGCAAGGACCAAAAGAACCTCTTCCCACATGGGGAGGATGGGGGTCAGCAGAACACAACACAGGATTTCCCAGATACAGATTGGCTTTCCGGTCCCAGGATCTTCCAATCTATATTCTGGTCCCAGGATCTTCCAATCTATTATTCCCGTCCCAGGATCTTCCAATCTATTATTCCGGTCCCAGGATCTTCCAATCTATTGTTCCGGTCCCAGGATCTTCCCATCTATTATTCTGGTCCCAGGAACTTCCAATCTATATTCCGGTGCCAGGATCTTCCCATCTATTATTCCGGTCCCTGAATCTTCCCATCTATTATTCCGGTCCCAGGATCTTCCAATCTATTATTCCGGTCCCAGGATCTTCCAATCTATTATTCCGGTCCCAGGATCTTCCAATCTATTGTTCCGGTCCCAGGATCTTCCCATCTATTATTCTGGTCCCAGGAACTTCCAATCTATATTCCGGTCCCAGGATCTTCCCATCTATTATTCCGGTCCCTGAATCTTCCCATCTATTATTCCGGTCCCAGTATCTTCCAATCTATTATTCCGGTCCCTGAATCTTCCCATCTATTATTCCGGTCCCTGAATCTTCCCATCTATTATTCCGGTCCCTGAATCTTCCCATCTATTATTCCGGTCCCAGGATCTTCCGATCTATATTCTGGTCCCAGGATCTTCCAATCTATATTCTGGTCCCAGGATCTTCCAATCTTTATTCCGGTCCCAGGATCTTCCAATCTTTATTCCGGTCCCAGGATCTTCCAATCTTTATTCCGCTCCCAGGATCTTCCAATCTTTATTCCGCTCCCAGGATCTTCCAATCTAAAGGGTGTCCCAAAAGTTGACATACATGAGAAAATTGTAGCTAAATGTACCTTTTTATTTACAAAATATTACTTTCTTGTTGGCCTTCTCTTTCTACACACAAAGGCCCCTTTCACATGTGGGGACCGTTCAGATCCGCCTGTCAGTTCTTTCAGGTGCATCTGTCGCTCTCTACATCTCTATGGAGCGACGGATGTCAGCGGTGACATGTCCACTGACATCCAATCTGCCCCGATCCGGCTCCGCAAAATCCAGATGGATGGATATCCTATTTTCCATCCGTCTGGCGGATCAGATTAAAGCGGACAGGCGGTCCGTAATCATCCGATCCCCCCATAGAGGAGAGCGGGCTCTCTGACAGGTCATCTGCCGGCTCAGCGGGGATCAACGGTGCGATCCCCTCTGAGCAAGCGAATGGCTGAAAACGGATCCGCAGGTCTGAAAGGGGCCAAAGTCTTCTCCCCCACTCATGGCAAACATGTTCCACTTTTCCCTATTTATGGAGATATTTGGGACACTCTGTACCGTATATTCCAGTCCCAGCACTCCCAATACTAGCATTACCTTCATTCATGCAGTGGTACTGGAAAGATTTCCCAGAGGGAGATAGACCCCCCACTCTCAGCATCTTCATACATTTCCTATTCCAATATGTCCCTGCACTACTTTGATCTTACTTCAGCCCATTGAATATCAGTGAAGTCGGATCAAAGTCTTAACTGACCTGACTTTGGCATGTGACTTGTGTTTGGATGATCTTGAAGAGTAACTCCACGCCAAATAAAAAAAAAAAAAATGGCATGGGTTCCCCCTCCAAGAGCATACCAGGCCCTTCGGTCTAGTATGGATTTTAAGGGGACCCCCATGCCAAAAAAAACTACGTGGGGATCCCCCCCCCAATATCCATACTAGACCCTTATCCGAGCACACAGCCCGACAGTTCACGAAAGGGGGTAGGGATGAGCGAGCGCCCCCCCTCTTGAACCGTACCAGGCAACATGCCCTCAACATGGGGGGGTGCTTTGGGGCAGGGGGCCCTGCGCCCCCCACACCAAAGCACCTTGTCCCCATGTTGATGAGGACAAGGGCCTCTTCTCAACAACCCTGGCAGTTGGTTGTCGGGGTCTGAGGGCGGGGAGCTTATCGGAATCTGTAAGTCCCCTTTAACAAGGGGGCCCCCAGATCCCGACCCCCCCCATGTGAATGAGTATCGGGTACATTGTACCCATACCCATTCACCTAAAAAAAAAAACTGTCAAAAATAAAACGCAGTACACAGATTTTTAAAGTACGGTATTTATCAGCGTATACCAGGGCCGGTACAAGGCAGGGGCGGAGAGGGCACGTGCCCTGGGCGGTACCATTTGGTATAGGGGGGGGGGGGCGCAGCTGTGCGCTCCTGCATGATCCTCCCTTCCCTTCCCTCAGCACACAACTACACTGTTTACTCCCCTACGGAGGAGTCCCGTAGTCTCTGCCAGCGCCGTGACGTCACTCACGGCCGGAGGCGAGGTGGGAGGACGCAGAGAGGAGCGCGGGAGCTGTGAGCTGAGAGCTGAGAGCTGACCTGAGCTGAGCTGTGTCGTGTCGGCGCGCTGTCTGTTATCTCAAGCGGAGCCGAGCTGAGGAGCTGCTGGCTGGCTGGCTCAGGCTGGATTCGATCTGGAAGGTAGAAGAGCGCAGTGCCAGTGTTCTGACTCAGATATTTAGCAGTGGTGGTCACTGGTCATTAACCTCGCCTCAGCCTCCTCCCCTCCCCCCAATCCAGACATTTATTAATCTGTTTTTTTAGTGTTTACTTACACAAGTTCAGACTCATAACTTCTGAGTCTGAACTTGTGTAAGTAAACACTAAAAAACAGATTAATAAATGGCTTGATTGGGGGAGGGGAGGAGGCTGAGGCGAGGTTAATGACCAGTGACCACCACTGCTGAATACCCCACAATACTCTGCAATACCCCACAATACTGTGCAATGCTCTGCAATACCCCGAAATACTCTGCAATACCCCACAATACTGTGCAATACTCTGCAATACCCCACAATACTGTGCAATGCTCTGCAATACCCCGAAATACTCTGCAATACCCCACAATACTGTGCAATACTCTGCAATACCCCACAACACTGTGCAATGCTCTGCAATACCCCGAAATACTCTGCAATACCCCGCAACACTGTGCAATACTCTGCAATACCCCGAAATACTCTGCAATACCCCGCAACACTGTGCAATACTCTGCAATACCCCGCAATACTCTGCAATACCCCACAATACTGTGCAATACTCTGCAATACCCCACAATACTGTGCAATACTCTGCAATACCCCACAATACTCTGCAATACCCCGCAATACTGTGCAATACTCTGCAATAGCCCCCAATACTCTGCAATACCCCACAATACTGTGCAATACTCTGCAATACCCCACAATACTGTTCAATACTCTGCAATATCCCGCAACACTGTGCAATACTCTGCAATACCCCACAATACTGTGCAATACTCTGCAATACCCCACAATACTCTGCAATACCCCACAATACTGTGCAATACTCTGCAATACCCCACAATACTGTGCAATAGCCTGCAATACCCCGCAATACCCTGCAATACCCCACAATACTTTGCAATAATCTGCAATAGCCCCCAATACTCTGCAATACCCCAATATTTGGTATAAAAATAAAAATACATATTAAAATGTGTGAGTGAACTCTGTTTCTATCGCATTAAACATAATTGAACTTGTATTGTTTTAAGTATATTCTTGTTTTGAAACGACATTGATTCTTTATTAAAACGGGGGGGGGGGGGGGCGCAGTTTGCCATCTTCGCCCTGGGCACCAAATGGCCTTGTCCCAGCACTGGCGTATACCACGCACTTTTTTCCCCTTGAAAATCGTGGGTGCGTGTTATACGCCGGTTCCCACTGTCTGTGTGCTAAAAAAACTAGCGCCGCCGCAAAAGACCGAACGCCGCCGAAAAAGACCGAGCCAAGTGCTCGGCTCCACTCGCAGTCACGCCGTCCCACCTCCCTGCTGTGAGAGGATGAGGAGCGAGTGCTGCCGAAAAAGACCGAGCCGAGTGCTCGGCTCCGATCACAGTCCCGCCTAGCTCCTATGATGGACATAACACTTCGTCCAATGGCGGGACCCGCTCCTCATCCAGAGACAGCAGGGAGGCGGGGCGGCGTGACGATCCGAGTACACAGGCTCTATCATGGCGGCAGATTTAAACAATGAAACACTGCAAACGGCACACGGCACCGGGCAAGGCTGCATTGGGCAAGGCTCATATGACAATGGGCAACTGCAAACGGCACACAGCACTGGGCAAGGCTGCATATGACAATGGGCAAGGCTGCACTGGGCAAGGCTGTATATGACAATGGGCAAGGCTGCAAACGGCACTGGGCAAGGCTGCAAATGGACAGTGATCATTCTGCAATGATCGACAAGGCTGCAGATAAAATGCCCTCCTAAACTTGGGGTGCGTGTTATTCGCCGATAAATACGGTAATTTATTCAGCTCCAGCGTCGCTTCTGATTTCTTCTCCCCTTCTCCGGGTCTTCTCCGCTGATGTCTTCTCACCCTCTCCTGTTCATCTTCCCTTTATCCGCTGTCTTCTGCCTCTGCCGGGTCTTCTCCGCTGTCTTCTCCCTCTGTTCTTCCAATGTTGACTCAATGCTCTCTCCCGATCGAATGCTGGGTGCGCGGTGTGCCACTACTTATATTGGCATGGGGTCACCGGAGGCCCGCCCATTATGATGTCACCGCCCATCATGCCCTGGGTGGTGGCGTCATAAGGGGCGGGCCTCAGGATGACGTCACCCGGTGACCCCGCCCCATGCCAATATAAGTAGTTGCACACTGTGCATTCAGCATTAGAGCGGGAGAGAGCATTGAGTCAACATCGGAAGAAAAACAGAGGGAGAAGACAGCTGAGAAGGCCCGGCAGAGGCAGAAGACAGCAGACAGAGGGAGAAGAACCGGAGAGGGCTAGAAGAGATCAGCGGAGAGCGAAGAAGACCCGGAGAGGGGAGAAGAACCAGCAGAGGCAGAAGAGCTGGAGAGGGGAGAAGAAGTCGGAAGGAACTGCCTTAATAAATTACTTTAAAAACCTGTTTACTGCATTTTTATTTTTGACACTTTTTTTTTTTTAGGTGAATGGGTAGGGGTACAATGATTCACATAGGGTGGGGGGCCGGGATCTAGGGGCCCCCTTGTTAAAGGGGGCTTCCAGATTCTGATAAGCTCCCCGCCCGCAGACTCGACAACCAATGGCCAGGGTTGTTAGGAAAAGGCCCTTGTCCTCATCAACGTAGGGACAAGGTGCTTTGGGGTGGGGGGCGCAGGGCCCCCTGCCCAAAGCACCCACCCCACCATGTTGAGGGCATGCGGCCTGGTACGGTTCAGGAGGGGGGGCGCTCGCTCGTCCCCACCCCCTTTCCTGACCTACCGGGCTGTGTGCTCAGATAAGGGTCTGGTATGGATTTTGGGGGGATCCCCATGCAGGTTTTTTGGCATGGGGGCTCCCCTTAAAATCCATACTAGACCGAAGGGCCTGGTATGCTCTTGGAGGTAGAACCCATGACGTTTTTTTTTTCTAATTTGTTTCCCCTAAAGATTCATACCAGACAGTGCCTGGTATTGTCAGGGATCAAAGTCAGATCCCTGTTCATTGAAGTGGGACGCATGTCAGACTTCAAGTCGCAGAGCAAAGTCAGGTCCACAGTCGTACAACTGTCGTACAAGTGTGAAAGGGGCCTAAGATACTCCTAGGCCCTCTTCCAATCCATATCCCAATCCCAAATCTCAAATCCCAGCACTCCCAGTCCCAGAATCTTATAATCTAATGCCGTGTACACACGGCCAGGCTTTTCGACCAAACTTGTCCGATGGAACAAATCCGTCGGACAATTCGACCATGTGTGGGCTTCATCAAGCCTGCAGCGGACCTTTCTGTCGAAAATGTGACGGACTTTAGATTTAGAACATGTTTCAAATCTTTCTGACAGATTCGAGTCCAGTCGAAAAATCGGTTATTCTGTATGCGAGTCCGACGGACGAAAACCGACGCTAGGGCAGCTATTGGCTACTGGCTATGAACTTCCTTATTCTAGTCCGGTCGTACATCATCACGGTCGAATCCGGAAGTCCATCGAAAGTCCGTCGAAAGTCCGTCAAAGTCCGATGTGATTCAGTCGAAAGTCCGGTCATGTGTATACAGCATTGGAATCACCTATGAACATCAAGTGGTAGAAGGAAGAGGGTAGATGGAAGATTTCCCAGACAAAAATAGACTCCTAATCCCAGCATCTTCTAATCCATATCCAGTTCCGGGACAAGGTCACCTAGAGCCCAGGGCAAACATGCCAAACTGGGCCACCCCCCCATATATGATCATTATGTGTCAGCAAATATCCCCCCCCCCCAGGGTTAGGGTTAAGCACAAATTCCCCCTCCTCCCAGTAAAAAATCCGCCCCCCTGCTGAAATCCCCCCTCCCAGCACACATGCCCCCCCCAAAAAAAAATCCCTTCGCCTAGTACAAATCCTCCACCTCTCAAATTTCCCCTCTGAGTACACATCCTCTCCCTCCCTACTCCAAATCTGCATCCTAGCACAAATACCCACCTTATTCCCCCTCCTAGCACAAACACCCCCCAATCAGCCCTACTAGGACTAATCCCCCCCACCCAAAAATTCTCCTCCTAAAACAAATCTCTGCTATATCACCTCTTCTAGCACAAAACACCTAAATTGACCAGTCACCACTCCTAGCGCACACACAAATGTCCCCTCCTAGAACAATTCTTACCCCTTTTGCCCCCCAAATTACTCCTCTCAAGACAAATCTCCCTCCCCCTCAATTTCATTACGATGCCCCCCACCTCACACAATACCACATTGCCCATAGCAGCCTTTTCTACTGCCCACCCCTTGTCCCGTCCCTGTTCTAATCTCAATACCAGCATCTCCAACCCAACCACTCCCAGTCCCAATATCTAAAAATCTCATCACTTCCAGTCCCAGCATCACCAACAGTGTATATATACACATCTGCTGCTAGAGGAAAGTTGCCACCTTATCTTCAAGGGAGACAAGGTAGATAAAGAAATTAAATTCATTTTTCATCACATTTTGTCATTTTTTTGTTTCCTTCTTCCATTCTGTTTTTGTTTGAATTTTATAATCTGGAGAAAAACTGTAATGCCGCGTACACACGAGCGGACATTACGGCGGACTTTGCCCGGCGGACTTTTCGACGTACTTTCCGACGGACTTTGTGAATGAACGGACTTGCCTACACACAATCCACCAAAGTCCGTCGAATTCGTACGTGATGACGTACGACCGGACTAAAACAAGGAAGTTCATAGCCAGTAGCCAATAGCTGCCCTAGCGTGGCTTTTTGTCCGTCGAACTAGCATACAGACGGCGGACTTTTCGACCGGACTCGATTTCAACGGATAAATTTAAAACAAGTTTCAAATCTAATTCCGTCGAACTTTTGAGAAAACAAAGTCCGCTGGAGCCCACACACATCGAATTGTCCGACGAAATCCAGTCCGCCGGGCAAAGTCCGCCGTAATGTCCGCTCGTGTGTACGCGGCATTAGAACTTTTGGGGCAAAATGGAACAAACTGTGGGGAAAACAGAAATCATTTACCAACCTAATAATTGAGGCCCATATAGTCAATACATTGGTGCACAAAATCAGCCAGTTGACATGTCCTACATCTATCTGCAGACAGATACTTCCAGGCCAAGCGGGTATTAATTCCTGTTTTACACATGTGGAAGGACAATGATAATGAAGGTGGGAGGACAATGTGGGTAGATGAAGGTGGGAGGACAATATGTGTCGATGAAGGTGGGAGGACACTGTGTCGATGAAGGTGGGAGGACACTGTGTCGATGAAGGTGGGAGGACACTGTGTGTCGATGAAGGTGGGAGGACACTGTGTGTCAATGAAGGTGGGAGGACAATGTGTGTCGATGAAGATGGGAGGACACTGTGTGTCAATGGAGGTGGGAGGACAATGTGTGTCAATGGAGGTGGGAGGACAATGTGTGTCCATGAAGGTGGGAGGACACTGTGTCGATGAAGGTGGGAGGACACTGTGTCGATGAAGGTGGGAGGACACTGTGTGTTGATGAAGGTGGGAGGACACTGTGTGTTGATGAAGGTGGGAGGACAATGTGTGTCAATGAAGGTGGGAGGACACTGTGTCGATGAAGGTGGGAGGACACTGTGTCAATGAAGGTGGGAGGACACTGTGTCGATGAAGGTGGGAGGACACTGTGTGTCAATGAAGGTGGGAGGACACTGTGTGTCGATGAGGTGGGAGGACACTGTGTCTCGATGAAGGTGGGAGGACACTGTGTCTCGATGAAGGTGGGAGGACACTGTGTGTCGAGGAAGGTGGGAGGACACTGTGTGTCGATAAAGGTGGGAGGACATTGTGTGTGTTGATAAAGGTGGGAGGAAAATGTGTGTGTCGATGAAGGTGGGAGGACACTGTGTCGCTGAAGGTGGGAGGACACTGTGTGTTGATGAAGGTGGGAGGACACTGTGTCGATGAAGGTGGGAGGACAATGTGTGTCGAAGGTGGGAGGACACTGTGTCTCGATGAAGGTGGGAGGACACTGTGTCGATGAAGGTGGGAGGACACTGTTTGTTTCGATGAAGGTGGGAGGACACTCTGTGTGTCGATGAAGGTGGGAGGACACTGTGGGTATCGATGAAGGTGGGAGGATAATGTGGGTAGATGAAGGTGGGAGGAGGACAATGTATGTCGAGGAAGGTGGGAGGACAATGTATGTGTCGATGAAGGTGGGAGGACAATGTGTGTGTCGAAGGTGGGGGGACAATGTGTGTGTCAATGAAGGTGGGAGGACACTGTGCGTGTCAATGAAGGTGGGAGGACACTGTGTGTCGATGAAGGTGGGGGGACAATGTGCGTGTTGATGAAGGTGGGAGGACACTGTGTGTGTTGATGAAGGTGGAGGGACAATGTGTTTTTCGATGAAGGTGGGGGGACAATGTGTGTGTCAATGAAGGTGGGGGAACACTGTGTGTGTCGATGAAGGTGGGGGGACACTGTGCGTGTCGATGAAGGTGGGGGGACATTGTGTGTGTCGATGAAGGTGGGGGGACAATTTGTGTGTCGATGAAGGTGGGGGGACAATGTGTGTGTCGATGAAGGTGGGAGGACAATGTGTGTGTCGAAGGTGGGGGACAATGTGTGTGTCAATGAAGGTGGGAGGACACTGTGCGTGTCAATGAAGGTGGGAGGACACTGTGTGTCGATGAAGGTGGGAGGACACTGTGTGTGTCGATGAAGGTGGGAGGACACTGTGTGTCGATGAAAGTGGTAGGACAATGTGTGTCGATGAAGGTGGGAGGACACTGTGTCTCGATGAAGGTGGGAGGACACTGTGTCTCGATGAAGGTGGAAGGACACTGTGTCTTGATGAAGGTGGGAGGACACTGTGTCGATGAAGGTGGGAGGACACTGTTTGTGTCGATGAAGGTGGGAGGACACTGTGTGTATCGATGAAGGTGGGAGGACAATGTGGGTAGATGAAGGTGGGAGGAGGACAATGTATGTCGAGGAAGGTGGGAGGACAATGTGTGTGTCGATGAAGGTGGGAGGACAATGTGTGTGTCGAAGGTGGGGGGACAATGTGTGTGTCAATGAAGGTGGGAGGACACTGTGCGTGTCAATGAAGGTGGGAGGACACTGTGTGTGTCGATGAAGGTGGGAGGACACTGTGTGTGTCGATGAAGGTGGGGGGACAATGTGCGTGTCGATGAAGGTGGGAGGACACTCTGTGTGTCAATGAAGGTGGAGGAACACTGTGTGTCGATGAAGGTGGGAGGACACTGTTTGTGTCGATGAAGGTGGGGGGGCCAATGTGCGTGTCGATGAAGGTGGGAGGACACTGTGTGTGTCAATGCAGGTGGGGGAACACTGTGTGTGTCGATGAAGGTGGGAGGACAATGTGTGTGTAGATGAAGGTGGGGGGTCAATGTGTGTGTCAATGAAGGTGGGGGAACACTGTGTGTGTCGATGAAGGTGGGGGGACACTGTGCGTGTCGATGAAGGTGGGGGGACAATGTGTGTGTCGATGAAGGTGGGGGGACAATGTGTGTGTCGATGAAGGTGGGGGGACAATGTGTGTGTCGATGAAGGTGGGAGGACAATGTGTGTGTCGAAGGTGGGGGGACAATGTGTGTGTCGAAGGTGGGGGGACAATGTGTGTGTCAATGAAGGTGGGAGGACAATGTGTGTGTCGATGAAGGTGGGGGGACAATGTGTGTGTCGATGAAGGTGGGAGGACAATGTGGGTAGATGAAGGTGGGAGGAGGACAATGTGGGTTGAGGAAGGTGGGAGGAGGACAATGTGTCTCAATGAAGGTGGGAGGACAATGTGGGTAGATGAAGGTGGGAGGAGGACAATGTATGTCGAGGAAGGTGGGAGGACAATGTGTGTGTCGATGAAGGTGGGAGGACAATGTGTGTGTCGAAGAAGGTGGGAGGACAATGTGTGTGTCGATGAAGGTGGGAGGACACTGTGGGTAGATGAAGGTGGGAGGACACTGTGCGTGTCAATGAAGGTGGGAGGACACTGTGTGTCAATGAAGGTGGGGGGACAATGTGCGTGTCGATGAAGGTGGGAGGACACTGTGTGTGTCGATGAAGGTGGGAGGACACTGTGTGTGTCGATGAAGGTGGGGGGACAATGTGTGTGTCAATGAAGGTGGGGGGACAATGTGTGTGTCAATGAAGGTGAGGGAACACTGTGTGTGTCGATGAAGGTGGGGGGACACTGTGCGTGTCGATGAAGGTGGGGGACAATGTGTGTGTCGATGAAGGTGGGGGGACAATGTGTGTGTCGATAAAGGTGGAGGAACACCGTGAGTGTCGATGAAGGTGGGGGGACAATGTGTGTGTCGATGAAGGTGGGGGGACAATGTGTGTGTCGATGAAGGTGGGAGGACAATGTGGGTAGATGAAGGTGGGAAGAGGACAATGTGGGTAGATGAAGGTGGGAGGACACTGTGCGTGTCAATGAAGGTGGGAGGACACTGTGTGTTGATGAAGGTGGGGGGACAATGTGCGTGTCGATGAAGGTGGGAGGACACTGTGTGTGTCGATGAAGGTGGGAGGACACTGTGTGTGTCGATGAAGGTGGGGGGACAATGTGTGTGTCAATGAAGGTGGGGGGACAATGTGTGTGTCGATGAAGGTGAGGGAACACTGTGTGTGTCGATGAAGGTGGGGGGACACTGTGCGTGTCGATGAAGGTGGGGGGACAATGTGTGTGTCGATGAAGGTGGGGGGACAATGTGTGTGTCGATAAAGGTGGGGGAACACCGTGATTGTCGATGAAGGTGGGGGGACACTGTGGATATCGATGAAGGTGGGAGGATAATGTGGGTAGATGAAGGTGGGAGGAGGACAATGTATGTCGAGGAAGGTGGGAGGACAATGTGTGTGTCGATGAAGGTGAGAGGACAATGTGTGTGTCGAAGGTGGGGGGACAATGTGTGTGTCAATGAAGGTGGGAGGACACTGTGCGTGTCAATGAAGTTGGGAGGACACTGTGTGTCGATGAAGGTGGGGGGACAATGTGCGTGTTGATGAAGGTGGGAGGACACTGTGTGTGTTGATGAAGGTGGAGGGACAATGTGTTTTTCGATGAAGGTGGGGGGACAATGTGTGTGTCAATGAAGGTGGGGGAACACTGTGTGTGTCGATGAAGGTGGGGGGACACTGTGCGTGTCGATGAAGGTGGAGGGACATTGTGTGTGTCGATGAAGGTGGGGGGACAATTTGTGTGTCGATGAAGGTGGGGGGACAATGTGTGTGTCGATGAAGGTGGGAGGACAATGTGTGTGTCGAAGGTGGGGGACAATGTGTGTGTCAATGAAGGTGGGAGGACACTGTGCGTGTCAATGAAGGTGGGAGGACACTGTGTGTCGATGAAGGTGGGAGGACACTGTGTGTGTGTCGATGAAGGTGGGAGGACACTGTGTGTCGATGAAAGTGGTAGGACAATGTGTGTCGATGAAGGTGGGAGGACACTGTGTCTCGATGAAGGTGGGAGGACACTGTGTCTCGATGAAGGTGGAAGGACACTGTGTCTTGATGAAGGTGGGAGGACACTGTGTCGATGAAGGTGGGAGGACACTGTTTGTGTCGATGAAGGTGGGAGGACACTGTGTGTATCGATGAAGGTGGGAGGACAATGTGGGTAGATGAAGGTGGGAGGAGGACAATGTATGTTGAGGAAGGTGGGAGGACAATGTGTGTGTCGATGAAGGTGGGAGGACAATGTGTGTGTCGAAGGTGGGGGGACAATGTGTGTGTCAATGAAGGTGGGAGGACACTGTGCGTGTCAATGAAGGTGGGAGGACACTGTGTGTGTCGATGAAGGTGGGAGGACACTGTGTGTGTCGATGAAGGTGGGGGGACAATGTGCGTGCCGATGAAGGTGGGAGGACACTCTGTGTGTCAATGAAGGTGGGGGAACACTGTGTGTCGATGAAGGTGGGAGGACACTGTTTGTGTCGATGAAGGTGGGGGGACAATGTGTGTGTCGATAAAGGTGGGGGAACACCGTGAGTGTCGATGAAGGTGGGGGGACAATGTGCGTGTCGATGAAGGTGGGGGGACAATGTGTGTGTCGATGAAGGTGGGAGGACACTGTGTGTGTCGATGAAGGTGGGGGGACAATGTGTGTGTAGATGAAGGTGGGGGGTCAATGTGTGTGTCAATGAAGGTGGGGGAACACTGTGTGTGTCGATGAAGGTGGGGGGACACTGTGCGTGTCGATGAAGGTGGGGGGACAATGTGTGTGTCGATGAAGGTGGGGGGACAATGTGTGTGTCGATGAAGGTGGGGGGACAATGTGTGTGTCGATGAAGGTGGGAGGACAATGTGTGTGTCGAAGGTGGGGGGACAATGTGTGTGTCGAAGGTGTGGGGACAATGTGTGTGTCAATGAAGGTGGGAGGACAATGTGTGTGTCGATGAAGGTGGGGGGACAATGTGTGTATCGATGAAGGTGGGAGGACAATGTGGGTAGATGAAGGTGGGAGGAGGACAATGTATGTCGAGGAAGGTGGAAGGACAATGTGTGTGTCGATGATGGTGGGAGGAAAATGTGTGTGTCGAAGAAGGTGGGAGGACAATGTGTGTGTCGATGAAGGTGGGAGGACAATGTGTGTGTCGATGAAGGTGGGAGGACAATGTGGGTAGATGAAGGTGGGAGGACACTGTGCGTGTCAATGAAGGTGGGAGGACACTGTGTGTCGATGAAGGTGGGGGGACAATGTGCGTGTCGATGAAGGTGGGAGGACACTGTGTGTGTCGATGAAGGTGGGAGGACACTGTGTGTGTCGATGAAGGTGGGGGGACAATGTGCGTGTTGATGAAGGTGGGAGGACACTGTGTGTGTTGATGAAGGTGGAGGGACAATGTGTTTTTCGATGAAGGTGGGGGGACAATGTGTGTGTCAATGAAGGTGGGGGAACACTGTGTGTGTCGATGAAGGTGGGGGGACACTGTGCGTGTCGATGAAGGTGGAGGGACATTGTGTGTGTCGATGAAGGTGGGGGGACAATTTGTGTGTCGATGAAGGTGGGGGGACAATGTGTGTGTCGATGAAGGTGGGAGGACAATGTGTGTGTCGAAGGTGGGGGACAATGTGTGTGTCAATGAAGGTGGGAGGACACTGTGCGTGTCAATGAAGGTGGGAGGACACTGTGTGTCGATGAAGGTGGGAGGACACTGTGTGTGTGTCGATGAAGGTGGGAGGACACTGTGTGTCGATGAAAGTGGTAGGACAATGTGTGTCGATGAAGGTGGGAGGACACTGTGTCTCGATGAAGGTGGGAGGACACTGTGTCTCGATGAAGGTGGAAGGACACTGTGTCTTGATGAAGGTGGGAGGACACTGTGTCGATGAAGGTGGGAGGACACTGTTTGTGTCGATGAAGGTGGGAGGACACTGTGTGTATCGATGAAGGTGGGAGGACAATGTGGGTAGATGAAGGTGGGAGGAGGACAATGTATGTTGAGGAAGGTGGGAGGACAATGTGTGTGTCGATGAAGGTGGGAGGACAATGTGTGTGTCGAAGGTGGGGGGACAATGTGTGTGTCAATGAAGGTGGGAGGACACTGTGCGTGTCAATGAAGGTGGGAGGACACTGTGTGTGTCGATGAAGGTGGGAGGACACTGTGTGTGTCGATGAAGGTGGGGGGACAATGTGCGTGTCGATGAAGGTGGGAGGACACTCTGTGTGTCAATGAAGGTGGGGGAACACTGTGTGTCGATGAAGGTGGGAGGACACTGTTTGTGTCGATGAAGGTGGGGGGACAATGTGTGTGTCGATAAAGGTGGGGGAACACCGTGAGTGTCGATGAAGGTGGGGGGACAATGTGCGTGTCGATGAAGGTGGGGGGACAATGTGTGTGTCGATGAAGGTGGGAGGACACTGTGTGTGTCGATGAAGGTGGGAGGACACTGTGTGTGTCGATGAAGGTGGGGGGACAATGTGTGTGTAGATGAAGGTGGGGGGTCAATGTGTGTGTCAATGAAGGTGGGGGAACACTGTGTGTGTCGATGAAGGTGGGGGGACACTGTGCGTGTCGATGAAGGTGGGGGGACAATGTGTGTGTCGATGAAGGTGGGGGGACAATGTGTGTGTCGATGAAGGTGGGGGGACAATGTGTGTGTCGATGAAGGTGGGAGGACAATGTGTGTGTCGAAGGTGGGGGGACAATGTGTGTGTCGAAGGTGTGGGGACAATGTGTGTGTCAATGAAGGTGGGAGGACAATGTGTGTGTCGATGAAGGTGGGGGGACAATGTGTGTGTCGATGAAGGTGGGAGGACAATGTGGGTAGATGAAGGTGGGAGGAGGACAATGTATGTCGAGGAAGGTGGAAGGACAATGTGTGTGTCGATGATGGTGGGAGGAAAATGTGTGTGTCGAAGAAGGTGGGAGGACAATGTGTGTGTCGATGAAGGTGGGAGGACAATGTGTGTGTCGATGAAGGTGGGAGGACAATGTGGGTAGATGAAGGTGGGAGGACACTGTGCGTGTCAATGAAGGTGGGAGGACACTGTGTGTCGATGAAGGTGGGGGGACAATGTGCGTGTCGATGAAGGTGGGAGGACACTGTGTGTGTCGATGAAGGTGGGAGGACACTGTGTGTGTCGATGAAGGTGGGGGGACAATGTGTGTGTCAATGAAGGTGGGGGGACAATGTGTATGTCAATGAAGGTGAGGGAACACTGTGTGTGTCGATGAAGGTGGGGGGACACTGTGCGTGTTGATGAAGGTGGGGGACAATGTGTGTGTCGATGAAGGTGGGGGGACAATGTGTGTGTCGATAAAGGTGGGGGAACACCGTGAGTGTCGATGAAGGTGGGGGGACAATGTGCGTGTCGATGAAGGTGGGGGGACAATGTGCGTGTCGATGAAGGTGGGGGGACAATGTGTGTGTCGATGAAGGTGGGAGGACAATGTGGGTAGATGAAGGTGGGAAGAGGACAATGTGGGTAGATGAAGGTGGGAGGACACTGTGCATGTCAATGAAGGTGGGAGGACACTGTGTGTCGATGAAGGTGGGGGGACAATGTGCGTGTCGATGAAGGTGGGAGGACACTGTGTGTGTCGATGAAGGTGGGAGGACACTGTGTGTGTCGATGAAGGTGGGGGGACAATGTGTGTGTCAATGAAGGTGGGGGGACAATGTGTGTGTCAATGAAGGTGAGGGAACACTGTGTGTGTCGATGAAGGTGGGGGGACACTGTGCGTGTCGATGAAGGTGGGGGGACAATGTGTGTGTCGATGAAGGTGGGGGGACAATGTGTGTGTCGATAAAGGTGGGGGAACACCGTGATTGTCGATGAAGGTGGGGGGACAATGTGCGTGTCGATGAAGGTGGGGGGACAATGTGCGTGTCGATGAAGGTGGGGGGACAATGTGTGTGTCGATGAAGGTGGGAGGACAATGTGGGTAGATGAAGGTGGGAGGACAATGTGGGTAGATGAAGGTGGGAAGAGGACAATGTGGGTCGAGGAAGGTGGGAGGAGGACAATGTGTCTCGATGAAGGTGGGAGGACAATGTGTCTCATTGAAGGTGAGAGGACAATGTGTCTCAATGAAGGTGGGAGGAGGACAATGTGTGTCGCTGATGGTGGGAGGGATTCAATTATTAGCAGGACAGATAGGGCAATCTGTCACAACGGAGGTGTTAAAAAGGTCTCTCGCGCTACTTCTAAGCAGTAAACTAAACCCTTGAAAGTACAAACAAAAGTGCAGAAAAATCTGTAAGTGTAACACATAACACTAAACAGTCTAGGTGAGTGAAGTGATTTTGCGCAATTTGTGATGAAATATTGAAAATGGATTATCACATATGGGATATAAATAAAATGTAGGAGGTGTATTAAACATCTATCTGGAATAACATCATTGCTATACAAAAGTGATAAATATATATCATAAAGTCTCAATCTTGTCGTGCAAAATCAATTATATACCGGTAAATTAAATCCTATATATTCATGTGAAATTGGGTGTGTATCACCTGGTGTAAAGCAAAAAACACAAAATCCCTAAACGTGAAAAAAAGTGAAAAAATGGGAAAGAAAGTGAAAAAATATATAAGAATATAAAAAAATAAAATCAATAAAAGATTTTTTTTTTTTCACAATGAAAACACAACTTCAAGTTGTAAATAATGACAATAGAAGTCCAATAATTTCTACAGTGAATGGGGAGCGGTAAAGTTCTGTGGCTATTCTGATTGATGGAGATGATTATCTATTCATAATCCTGCTGTGACTTCCTCAATAGTTTGGTCTCCCAGAACTCTTACCTCAATGCTATAGATAGCAGGCAATCACCATCTGGGATATCCACTGACCTCCCTGGATAGTAGATAAGGTCTCTCTGGGTGGTGTGTGTAGTGGAATTCCTCCTTAGGGTGCAGCGGTATGTTCCCACATCCCAATAGTATAGGGGGTTGCCTCAGTGGGTGATAGGGGACAAAGAAGAAGAAAAGCCTCCAATAGTGTACTATGTCAGGTCTAAAAACGTGTTTATTTAAACATAGTAAAGTGGACTCTTACACAGAAAAGTTAAAAATAGCACAGGGAACAAAATAGGCGTTGTTCCTCGCCTTTCTCACGTCACTTCCGGTCACGGCTATCCCAGCCAATCCCTCCGCGTTACGTTGCCTCTCGCAACCAGATGTCCTTCCTCATTTTTTATGTGGCCAACGTGGTCTGTCCTCCATATTTTACTGTTTACATGCTTAAAGAATTTCTTGGGATTTTTTTTGCTCTCCTCCGCTATGTGTCTTTCGTGTTCTATCTAATGCCGCGTACACACGAGCGGACATTACGGCGGACTTTGCCCGGCGGACTTTTCGACGTACTTTCCGACGGACTTTGTGAATGAACGGACTTGCCTACACACAATCCACCAAAGTCCGTCGAATTCGTACGTGATGACGTACACCAGACTAAAACAAGGAAGTTCATAGCCAGTAGCCAATAGCTGCCCTAGCGTGGCTTTTTGTCCGTCGAACTAGCATACAGACGGCGGACTTTTCGACCGGACTCGATTTCAACGGATAAATTTAAAACAAGTTTTAAATCTAATTCCGTCCAACTTTTGAGAAAACAAAGTCCGCTGGAGCCCACACACATCGAATTGTCCGACGAAATCCAGTCCGCCGGGCAAAGTCCGCCGTAATGTCCGCTCGTGTGTACGCGGCATTAGCCGTCCTTATTGCACCCTTACATTTCTTGTTGCATTCTTTATAAAGAATGCTGATGACGATCCCTCAACCTTGTATTTTTTTGAAGGCCTTCTTTGCTTTTATATGCATTTTTTACATTGGAGTTAAGCCATCCAGGACTTTTGTCCGCTGTTTTAAATTTATTACCCAGTGGAATGCATTGGCTAATGCCCTTATTTAATATGCTCTTAAAGCAAACCCATCTCTCCTCCGTGTTCTTTGTTCCTAATATTTTATCCCAATTTATATCTTCTAGCAAGGTTTGTAGTTTAGGGAAGTTGCCTCTATTGAAATTCAGTGTCTTTGTATTCCCTTTATGTTTCCTATTTGTGTGATTTATACTGAAGCCAATTGACCTGTGATCTCTGTTTCCTAAAATGCCCCGTATTTCAACATCCGTGATCAGGTCTGCATTGTTGGTAATCAGTAGATCCAGTAATGCTTTATTTCTAGTTGGTGCGTCTACCATCTGAGCCATAAAATTGTCCTGCAAGTTATTTAGGAACTGGCGAGCCTTAGATGAATTATGCGATTCCCTCCACCCAGTCTATGTCGGGATAATTAAAATCCCCCATTATGATAACACTTTCCATCCTTGCTGCTAATCCAAATTGTGATAGGAGATCTGTCTCCACTTCCTCCCTCAGGTTAGGGGGCCTATAGCATACTCCCAGTATTATTTTCCCCTTAGCTCTACCCATAAGGATTCCACCTCCTCCCTAGCTCCCTCAGTGATGTCATCTCTCACATTCACTTGTACATTATTCTTGATATATAGGCATACCCCTCCCCCTTTTTTACCCTCTCTATCCTTGCGGTATAGGGTATACCCTTGAATGGTTGCCAGCCAATCATGAGAGCTGTTGAATCAGGTCTCTAAAATTCCCACAAAATCCAAATCCTCCTCGTACAACAGTATCTCTAGTTCACCCATCTTGACCGCCAGGCTCCTGGCATTGGTGAACATGCCACGTAGTTTAGACCGGTCGCATATTATCCTCTTATTGGGTGTTCTGAGATTGCAACTAGGAATTGTTACTATACTTACCTTGTGTTTATGTGCTTTAGTCAACCTACCACTAATGCCCCCAATACTACCCTCTGGAATATGTTCCACGCTGACTATCTCTACCTCTGCCCCCCGTCGCCTAGTTTAAAAACCCCTCTAACTTTTTGGCCATCTTCATTCCCAGCAGATCTGCACCCTCCTCATTCATGTGCAGTCCGTCCCTTCTATAGTACTGGTGATCGACTGAGAAGTTGGCCCAGTCCTCCAGGAACCCAAACCCCTCCTTACTACACCAGCTCTTCAGCCACTAGTTTACTTCCCTAATCTCCCTCTGCCTTTCTGGTGTGGCTCGATGTACCGGTAGTATTCCTGAGAACACTACCTTGGAGGTCCTTTTCCTCAATTTAGCTCCCAAGTCCCTAAAATTGTTCTTTAGGACACTCCATCTGCCTCTGACTTTGTCATTAGTGCCAACGTGCGCCATGACAGCTGGGTCTTCCCCAGCCCCTTTCAGAAATCTGTCCACCAGATCCGTGCTGTGTTGAACCCGAGCGTTCGGTAGACAACATACAGTTCAGGGATTCAGGTCTTTGTAACAGATTGCCCTCTCTGTCCTTCTAAGAATTGAGTCCCCTACCACCAGAATCTGTCTTTCCTTACCATTCGCTTACCCCCCCACTCTCACTGGAGGAGTTCTTCCCCCAGGAGCTAGGAGAGTCCCTCAACTCCAGCAGTGCTGGTCCCTGACTGGTTTTACCAATGTCACTCAATGGAACATACTTATTGGGATGCTCCAGCTCTGGATTGGCCTCCCTGGCACTTCCCCCTCTACCCTTCCTGACTGTCATACATCTACTCTTTCCTAGTGCCGGCACCTCTTTGTCTCCAACCGCCTCTGTGCTGGCCCCTGCTGGCACCTGCCGTGTACGTTCCTGGCTCTCCTTTAGTATGGAGGGACTTCTCAGTGCTAACAGTTGCTTCCCCAGATTCAGAACCTGTATAAACAGTGTAAATTTGCTGTCCCCTCAATATAACTCAACACACAGCCATTAATATCTAAACTGCTGGAAACAAGAGTACACCCCTAAGTGAAAATGTCCAAATTGAGCCCAAGTAGCCATTTTCCCTCCCCGGTGTCATGTGACTCGTTAGTGTTACAAGGTCTCAGGTGTGAATGGGGAGCAGGTGTGTTAAATTTGGTGTTATCGCTCTCACTCTCTCATACTGGTCACTGGAAGTACAACATGGCACCTCATGGCAAAGAACTCTCTGAGAATCTGAATAAAGAATTGTTGCTCTACATAAAGATGGCCTAGGCTATAAGAAGATTGCCAAGACCCTGAAACTGAGCTGCAGCACGGTGGCCAAGACCATACAGCGGTATAACAGGACAGGTTCCACTCAGAACAGGCCCCGCCATGGTCCACCAAAGAAGTTGAGGTCACGTGCCCAGCGTCATATCCAGAGGTTGTCTTTGGGAAATAGACGTATGAGTGCTGCCAGCATTGCTGCAGAGGTTGTAGGGGTGGGGGGGGGTCAGCCTGTCAGTGCTCAGACCATACGCCGCACACTGCATCAAATTGGTCTGCATGGCTGTCATCCCAGAAGGAAGCCTCTTCTAAAGATGATGCACAAGAAAGTCCGCAAACAGTTTGCTGAAAACAAGCAGACTAAGGAGATGGATTACTGGAACCATGTCCTGTGGTCTGATGAGACCAAGATAAACTTATTTGGTTCAGATGGTGAGAAGCGTGTGTGGGGGCAACCAGGTGAGGAGGACAAAGACAAGTGTGTCTTGTCTACAGTCAAGCATGGTGGTGGGAGTGTCATGTCTGGGGCTGCATGAGTGCTGCCGGCACTGGGGGGCTACAGATCATTGAGGGGACCATGAATGCCAACATGTACTGTGACCTACTGAAGCAGAGCATGATCCCCTCCCTTCAGAGACTGGGCCGCAGGGCAGTATTCCAACATGATAACCACCCCAAACACACCTCCAAGACCACCATTGCCTTGCTAAAAAAGCTGAGGGTAAAGGTGATGGACTGGCCAAGCATGTCTCCAGACCTAAACCCTATTGATCATCTGTGGGACATCCTCAAACGGAAGGTGGAGGAGCGCAAGGTCTCTAACATCCACCAGCTCCGTGATGTCATTATGGGGGAGGGGAAGAGGACTCCAGTGACAACCTGTGAAGCTCTGGTGACCTCCATGCCCAAGAGGGTTAAGGCAGTGCTGGAAAATAATGGTGGCCACACAAAATATTGACACTTTGGGCCCAATTTGGAGATTTTCACTTAGGGGTGTACTGACTTTTGTTGCCAGCGGTTTAGACATTAATGGCTGTATGTTGAGTTATTTTGAGGGGACAGCAAATTTACACTGTTATACAAGCTGTACACTCACTACTTTACATTGTAGACAAGTGTCATTTCTTCAGTGTTGTCACATGAAAAGATAGAAGAAAAGATTTACAAAAATGTGAGGGGTGTACTTACTTTTGTGAGATACTGTATGTAATTTTTCCCACAAATAGAGATTTCTTTTGGTGGTATTTTGATCACCTCTGCGTTTTTTATTCTTTGCACTATAAATAAAAAAGACAGACAATTTAAAAAAAAATAATATTTTTTACTTTCTGCTATAAAACATTTCCAATAAAAAAATGTAAAAAAAAAAAATCAAATTTCTTCATCAATTTAGGCCAATATGTATTCTGCTACATATATTTGGTAAAAAAATCCCAATAAGTGTATATTGATTGGTTTTCTCAAAAATTATAGCGTCTACAATCTATGGCATATATACTGGAATTTGTATTCATTTATTTTTTTTACAACTAGGAGAAGACATATGTAAACGAGACCAAAGGAGCTGCACACCCCGAGAATGATTTGTCTAAAGAAGATTTTTTGTTCCCCAGTTAAAACAGCAATGTACAACATCACAGAAATCATTGATAATTAATATTGTAAAGACAGTTTATTGACAAATGTCCAATAGAATCATATACTTGAGTACAGTATATACATATGAGGTCTGATCCAATGATAGGTTCATATTCCATAAAATGGTATAAATACATTTGACACATCATTACATTACATGATGTTGTATGATACAGAAGCCCCGATGCGTTTCGACCTAGATGCGGTCTCTTCAGGGGGCACATTTGAATCTAAAAAATAGTACATGTAATCAGAATTGTAAAGATTTTTTAAAAATTTGTCACATTAAATGAATCATGATGGTGAGTTTTACCCTCTGGGGAGGTGGGGGCGGCCTGCACACCCATCAGACTCTTCAATGGCTCCTACCATCTCAGAATTTGAAATACCCAATTCATTCTTTAACGGTAAACTACATTTCCCATGATGCTCCACTACACTGCAGAGTGCATGAGCATCATGGCAAATGTAGTTCCAAAACATCTGGGGTGCCAAGGTTCACCATCACTGCTCTAGAATCTAACCACCCATTGAATACCTTTTTAAGGCTAAAGAGAGAGAGAAATGGACAAAATACCTAAAACAACTAGAAAGCTGCATAACTACATTTAATTCAGTATATAATGTAGATGAGTGAAGCACAAGACTGTAAGGCTGTACAGAGTCAGTAATCTGTATATTTATGTTTGCCTGAAGTTCATAACCATCATCACTGATGCTATGAGCACCACCACTAATAGCATCAACACTACTGCCACCAAAACCACTACGATTGCCACTACTACCGCTTCCATTACCACCAAAACCTTCCCTAACATCATTATGAATATCACCACCAGCATCATGACCACCACTTCCAATATCAAGAAGCACCAATCCCATTGCCATCTCTTTTGTAGAGCTATGTTAGCCCCTCAATATGCTAAAATCCCGCACACCTAATGCACATTACCCAGTGCTTATCTGGGATTAATACATTTTTCATCATTAGGAGTCAGCTACTTAAAAACGATGATAATCATCCAATATTCAAATATAACCATAAATACAACAGCGCTCCACAATATTTTCAAACGTTCATAGTCCTCCACCCATTGGTGATGAGAGAGTGTAGAGAAACAGATGGTGTAAAGGTTTCTTTGAGTAGGGCAATTCACAGCTCCAACCCCCCACCATTCGAGGTCCCTCAGCCTTTGTGCTCAGTGGATTACAACCCCTCAGGATGACGCTCTCACCACAAATCAATGTCTACCACATAAATGATGGGCAAATTGTGCTTTTTTCAGAAATCCTTCAGGTGGATTCCTTAGAAACCTTCCTCTCCACAGCGGTCATACTTCCAAAACTCCACACAAGGACACAAGGAAACACACGTGTTGTAATCCTGTTTCTCACATTTATTACTAAAATCTTCCTATTAAAATACACTCACAAAGATAAGAGCTTTCATGGCTTTGTCAGATATAAAAATGCCAGATGTCCGCTGTCAAACTAACTGACCACTCTGTTGGGCCCCACGTCACGTCCCAATCAACAAGCTGACGTCACTTCCTACCAAAGGGTGATTGACCTTTAGTAGTGGAGGATTGGAGCTGTGAATTGCCCTACTCAAGGAAACCTTTACAACAATAGGAAGACAAACATCTCTTTACTCTTCAAATAGCAGCTTTTCTGTAGGTAACAGGGAATGGCCAATATATCTAAGACCCTCCACAGCAGTCCATATAGCAACCTCTGGTACTTAGTTCCCATCTTGCACTCACACAACAAACAGTCAGCAATGTCTTAATTAGTCTGGGAGGACGGGTAGGGTTTCTTTTTCTTGCGGGGGGGGGGGGGGGGGTGGCTTTTTTGCGGCACCCCCCCATGGCTCCCCCATTGCTGCCATACCTTAGATAACCACTGGCCACCCTGCATCTGCATGTAGATCTTTAGTGAGGGTGATAACAAGAACCTTCTCCAGATCCAGGACTTCTGTGCAGTGCCCTCCAGAAGATGTAATCCTCAACCAATCTTCCCCAGGCCCTCAATCCAGCTCCTGTTAGGGCCCAGATTACAAGCTGTCTAGGCTATTTCCTAGTGGCAACAGCCCCCAAGAAAACTGGAACCTTCCTTGGAAAGGAAAGAACACTCTCCCCAGGGCTTTATCACCTCCCCAGACCCCTTCTGGACACTCCTCTGCAGGAATTGGCTAGAGCGAAATAAATATTCAGGCTGGTTATCTGAATCTCCCTCCCTGTGTCCTGGAAGCAATCAAACTCCCAGCCTGTGAAACCCTTGACAGGCCAGAACAATCAATCACCGCTCCCCTGACTACAGAAATATTCAAAATCTAAATTTGCCCAGGATCCTACAATAGGGGGAGGGGGGTGCTACACACCTGCTCTACCTTTTTAGATGTTTTCCTTTTCTTTTTAGGTCTAGTTTCTGGACGAATTTATATAAAGCAGTGTGATACTTCCTGATTGTTATAATCTGCACAGTCTGTGGATGTGATCTCGTTATTTCTGCAGATTAGATTAATAATGATTATTCTCTGTACAGCTCCTCCATCGGCTGATGTGACACTGGAAGATCCAACCATCGAGGTGGGGACGGAGAAGACGATGTTGTGTGATGTTCATAACTTTTATCCAAAAGATATTTCCATACGCTGGGGTCAGTATCGTAAGGGTTCTTCTGACTTTAAGACCCTAGACATCTGGACCTGTGTGAAGAGCGTGCTTATGAATTCAGACGGGACGTACAATGTGACAAGTCTACTGACTGTGAGCCCCAAGATGGAGGACAATGGGAACTCCTATTCCTGTATTATCAATCACCGATCTCTGCGGACTGCACTGTCCAGGAATGTCACCCTCACAGTGAAAGGTCAGTAATATCTCTTATGTCATCATTAGTATTGTGGTGGAAGCAGACACACACACACACACAAGAGGTTGAAGGCCAACTATGGAAGGACTTGTTTAGTTTTAGATGGAGTTGGGAGGGGATAGAGCCCCTTATATTACTGTCAGTATCACTGCTTCAATTGTATGTCGGGACAAATAAAAAAAACATTTACAGTACATATCTTTTTTTTTTTATAACCCACCTCCCTCCGTCCCTCCCACTGGGAGGTGGGTTATATGTGACAGAGGTGAGGAAGTGCTCCGGGAGGTGGATAAAGCGATCACATCAGCCCGAGTTATGGTTGGCTTAATGGATTCCCGCAGCCCCATGCCAGGAAGCCGGTTCTATGAATTGATCAATCTGCTAATATAGAGCCTGCTGTCTGGTAAGCAGGACTTCCATGTGGTTTTCTGCACCTTGATATTTCTTTCACCTTTTCTGCTGACTAGCTATATGCTCAATTTTATAATCAATCTGGTAAGCGGCCTTAGATTCCTTCCTTTTTTCTTCCATCTGTCATCTGGTGGTCAATCACATGCCTCTGTGGTCTTATCTCTGGTAAGCGGCTTGTTTGGAAGGATATTTGCATCAGCTCTTTATATATGAGATTTTCACTGTTTTGCACGGTTGATGTCACTCACTTCAATATCACTTTTGTGCCTATAGGCACTGGATACTATATGATTCATATGATTTATCACTGGTGGAGTGTCACATTTTTTATAAAATAATTTTGTTCATACCATACCTATTATTGTCAGTATTACGCTATGTTATCCTAAAAATTTTTTTGGGTACAACCTTCTTGGATCCTATCCGGTCTGTGAGTGAATTCCGCCCAGGATGTATCCGGAAGGGTTCCCCAAAGGCCCAGGCTGGGTTTATAGCCACCTGTTTTATTTGGCTTGCTATCTGGTAAGCATTTCATCTAACAGGAAGTGTGATACTTGAACTTTACCATCAGCTATTGATCATTGGATACAACATTTTCAGAGATTTTTTCACCATTCAATTTTTGTTTATTTTATTTTTGTGTTGGACATTTAATCACAAGGATTATTTCATAATTCAATATTTGATTGATCATGTTATAAGCGCGGCTTTTTTATTTATTTAAAACCACCAATGCGCATGTGCCAGCTGCGAGGCAATATAATAAGTTTGAAGACAGGGTAGAGCCAGACCTCCCTCCACAAATGGTAGTTGTAGGGTATTCCTAGCAATACGAACTTCCCCTCCCCTCCAGATAAAGGTGGTAAGAATTTAATCTATTTCCTTAAATTTGACTTTTTTAAAACATTTTAAAAATATTTATCCTACCCAGTAGTGTCAGGGAAGATTGTTCCAAGTCTTAAATGTGTTTCTCATTCTACTGACCAGGGGATCCAAGTTAGTCTTAATATAAGATGAGGCTGGGTGTTGTATCAAGACCCCTAGATATCTAAAGGAGCTGACTATCTGTAATGGGCATGAAGGCGGTAATACTATCGATGGTTTCCAGTCTATCAGGAATAAGAGAGATTTATCCCAGTTGACCTGAAACCTAGATAAGTGACTGAACCTTCGGTTAATATCCAGAAGGGCCGGGAGAGATGATTGGGGGTCTGACAGGTAGATCAACATGTCACCAGCATAAAGGGATACCTTCTCTTCCAAACCACCAATCGTCAGTCCCACAACCTTCCCACTGGACCTTATCAGAGCTGCCAAAGGTTCTATCGCCAGTGCGAACAGCAGCGGCGATAGGGGACATCCTTGTCTGGTGCCTCCCTTTATCAGAAAGGAATCGGACACAGGTGCGTTCACTCTTAATCTGGCAGTGGGCTTCAGATACAACAATTGCACCCATCTAATAAAGGTGTTGCCAAAGCCAAACTTTGCCAAGACTTCTAGAAGATATGGCCATTCGACCGAGTCAAAGGCCTTGTGAGCATCTAGGGCCAAAACGGCCCTAGATCCCACATTGTCATTTTGCGGCTTGCATATTGGTACAAAGTCTGCGCAAGTTAATGGAGGTCAATCACCCAGGGATGAACCCAGTCTGGTCTGCTCCAATAATAGTAGTAATGACTGTATTCAATCATCAGGCGAGCACCTTGGCCAGAATCTTTACATCTGAGTTAATGAGCGAGATCGGTCGATACGATTCTCAAAGTAGGTGGTCCTTATGGGGCTTGGGAATGAGGACAATGAGCACCTCCGACATGGAAGGCAGTAAATGTGCCGTCTTCATGGCATAGTTTTATACCCTTAAGCAAGTGAGGGATCAGTAAATCCCTAAAGTGCATGTACCACTCTATGGGGAATCAGTCTAATCCTGGCATTTTATTTCAGGCAAAGGATTGTATGGCATCCCCTATTTGCTCAGTCGTTAAAGGAGCATCAAGCAGTAAGGCCTGATGATCCTGTAGTTTTGGCAGCGATAAATCAGACAGATAGTCATCTAGTTCCACTATAGTGTAGTGAGCTCTAGTGGCATATAAGGAAGAATAGAATGTGACAAATGCCTCCATTATCTCTCTGCTTTGTTCTACCACTACTCCTGCTGAGTTCATAATTCCTCGGATGCTGCATGGCTGATAGTCAGGTCTGGAGAGATAGGCCAGCAGGCGACTGTTTTTGTCAAAAAACTCAAAGAGTCATTGGTTTTGATACAACACCTTTTTCTGGGTGCACTCCAAAAGTGCTAGATCTAATTCTCTGGCTCTGTGCCGCCAAGCAGCGTGTGTCTCAGGGGTAGGAGATGCAGAATAAGTAACCTCCACATCCCTAAGACCCCCCTTCTGCCTCCACCAATCTGGACTGAGACGCCTTACCAATCTGGACTGAGGCGCCTTATGGGCCTGCCCAATAGCTGCAGCAAAGGAGCCAAGTTTGGTGGCCTTGAAGGCATCCCATACCACCGGAGGTGCTCTGCCTGTTGGTTATCCAATAGGACTTAATTTCGGCCACACTCTGGTCCACTACGGCCTGATCAGCCAGCCATAATGGGCTCAATCGCCATACCAGGTATGAGGGGGAGGTGTCCAGGATGAGGTCCATCAACAAAGGGGAATGGTCGGACACCGCCCTGGGGAGGTATTTAACCTCAGTCACCAAAGTTAGTAAATCTGAAGATACCAGACAGAGATCGATACGAGACATTGTACTGTGTGACTCTGACTGGCATAAGTACTCCCTCCTATCTGCATGCTTCCATCTCCAGGCTTTCACTAGGTCGAATTGGGTCAGATAGGAACCCAAGGGTGTGGGGGGTAATGTAGAGCAACTTAATCTATCCATGGAGTTATCAAGTACTGTGTTATAATCACCAGCTATAAATAGAGGGCCCTCAGCAATTGACAATATTGAGCCCATCACTAGCTCACAGAATTGTTTAGTGAAAGGTGGTGGAGCGTATAGGCTTTATATGGTTTACCAAGGAGTTCAAGTACAAGAATTACGAAGCAGCCACTTGGGTCTAGTTTAAAGTGTTTGATAGTGATAGGTGCTGATTTGGCTATAAGGATAGAAGTACCCCGGGAATACATTGAGTATGTGGAGTGAACAGCATATGCAATTTTCGCTCTTTTAAGGGCCATGACCGCCGATTGCAGATTGGTTTCCTGGAAAAGGATCACATGCAGATTATGGCGCACCAAATATTCAAACATGAGCAAACGTTTCACTTTGGAGTTAAGCCCTCGAACATTCCATGAAATTACACGTAGTCTAGTCATGAGTACACATAAAGCATAATAATTGAAGCCCAGTTCTCACAGTGCACCAGAGACAACCTTATCATGGCGCTCGGTGCGCCCTGAGAAGTATAAGGGAACAATGAAAAACTATACATCTGAGAGAGCAGTGTGCCTTCTGTATATAACAGTTGTATGCCAGAGAGGTCGACTAGACCAATGAACTGATGACTAAGGGTTAGTGGATAAAAACTGAACCAAAGAAGGAGAAAACCAAAAAAAGTCCCAGAACATTCAAAACCGCCCTAACCCTCCCGGCTCCCAAACCCAAACATATGAGAGCTTTTTTCCCAAAACTAGTAATGCAAAGCAGTGGGGCCATGGTATAGTCCCTCAACGAACAAACTCTGAGAAGCGGGGAGTAACCTGTAGTAACGGGCTTACGTCCGTGTCCACACAGAACAAATATGTGTAGTAAACCGGAGTCTAGGAAAAAAAACATTGTCAAAATTAGCAGGAGAAAATGATCAAGGGGAAAATGGGAGCATGGTGACAACAGTTATCCAGGATAAGCGGTGGTTATGCGACCTACGCCGTAGGGTTGGAGACTGTCCCCAGCGTCTGGTGGGTGGGAGAAAGTGAGCGGATTGTAGGGGATGTAGCATTCTTTCCTACCCCCCCTCCCATTAACATCCACTGAGTGGGGGGGCTGGAGACAAGGGGAAGATAATTGTGTCAAAGAATGTGTATTTTCAGTGAGGAGGAGATCTCCGGTTTTGATTCCATTGATCCGAGTGTTGCAGGGTATCCACCCAATGTGACGCCTCCCTAGGATCTGTAAAGAAATAGGCCTTGCCCTGGTAAATGATCCATAATCTTGCAGGATACAGCATTCCATAGGGTAAATGTAGATCTCTCAGCCTCCGTTTGATGGCAAGAAAGGTAGCCCTCTGCTTTTGTGTAGCCACCGAGAAGGAAGGAAAAATAGTGATTCCATTGCCGTTGAAGGATAGTCGGCCTTTTTCTGCCCTTAGAACTGCTTCCCTGTCCCTGAAATGCAGTAGTTTGAGGAGTATGACACTAGTGGGGCCCCAGGTGGCAGGGGGCGCAGGGGGACTCTATGCGCTTGTTTAATGGCGAATATCGGTGAGAAGGTAGAGGCGCCAAAAGTGGTTGTCAGCCATCGCTCCATGAAAGCCTCAGGAGCTCTGCCTTCTGAACCCTCCGGGAACCCCATAAAGTGCAAATTATTACGCCTCTGGCGGTCCTCCATGTCTGTCAGCTTGTCAGCAGTGTGGTCTTGGGCCTGACGCAGCTCCCTAACAGAGCCCTGCAAGGGACGCACCTCGTCTTCCAATGCACCTATGCGTTGTTCAGTCATTCTATGGCGGAGGGTGTGAACATCATGTGTCAGGAAAGACAAGTCAGTTTTGATAGAGTCCATTTGTGTGGTGAGGGAAGCATGGCTGTGCTGTATAGCCTCCATGATCTGTGTCAGGGTGGGTTCAGTGTGGCCTGTGTCAGGATGTGCAGCTTCAGGAGAATCACCATCAGTGTCGTCAGGAGGGCGGAATAGAAGGGGGTCAGCAGGGCTAGAAGCAGGGATGTGGATGTGCTGTGACTCACCCTGCTCTGGAGGCTGCCGCGCTGAGAAGGAAGAGGAGGGCTGTCCATGCTGCTGTGCCTTGTGCAGACCGGTGCCATCTTGCATCTTCTGAGATGGCGGCATCGGCGGCGTGAATCCCGGCGCTTCCTCCATGGCAGGGCCGTACTTAACCATCCCCAGGTGTGCTCCGGGGTCCTGAGGGTCTGAAAAGGTAGATGGGACCCCCGGAGACCGCTCTAGTTTACAGGATCTGTTAAGGATGTGTGTGGCTTGGACGGAGCTCAGGCGACTCACATCCCGGTCATTGGCCATGCCCATACAGTAAATACATGCAATACGTTTGCATTTTCAAGATTTCCATACCTTTTAAAGTCTCTGCAAGTCCAGAAAATACCTGCTTATCAGAAAAGAAGTCTCTTATGCCGCGTACACACGAGCGGACATTACGGCGGACTTTGCCCGGCGGACTGGATTTCGTCGGACAATTCGATGTGTGTGGGCTCCAGCGGACTTTGTTTTCTCAAAAGTTGGACGGACTTAGATTTGAAACTTGTTTAAAATTTATCCGTTGAAATCGAGTCCGGTCGAAAAGTCCGCCGTCTGTATGCTAGTTCGACGGACAAAAAGCCACGCTAGGGCAGCTATTGGCTACTGGCTATGAACTTCCTTGTTTTAGTCCGGTGTACGTCATCACGTACGAATTCGACGGACTTTGGTGGATTGTGTGTAGGCAAGTCCGTTCATTCAGAAAGTCCGTCGGAAAGTACGTCGAAAAGTCCGCCGGGCAAAGTCCGCCGTAATGTCCGCTCGTGTGTACGCGGCATAAGTCCTGACTGACAGCACAGGACAGATTATTGTCAGACAGATCCACCTATCAGGTACCTAACAATGATCCAGTTTTCGTATATAAGAAAGAATTACAAGCCCTTATTGCACAGGGCAAAAACAATGGAGTCCTTAATAAGAAGGAATCGGCTTATCTGGACCCAGTGCATGCAGGAGACCTATTATATATTTTTTACCGAAAATTCATAAAAATGCCCAAAACCCGCCGGGTAGAACTATAGTCAATGGTATTGACCCAGTATCTGCACGACTGGGTCAGTACATTGACTACTTCTTAAAACCGTTAGTATCTTCCACCAAGGCTTATCTTAAAGATACTAAGCATGCCATCCAGATTATTAAATCAACACCTGCCAAAGACAACAGCATTCTGGTCATGGCAGATGTCTGTTCACTATACACCATAATTGGCCATCAGGACGCCATTAAGTCTCTTAGTTGGGCTCTTGAAGGGTCCAACCTCCCTACCCTCCACAAGAATTTTCTTTTAGATGCCCTTAAATTTTGTTTGACCAGAAATTATTTCTGGTATGACCATAAATTCTTTCTGCAGATTCTTGGGGTTGCAATGGGTGCTCGGTTTGTACCTAGTGTAGCAAACCTTTTTATGGCGTTATGGGAGGACGAGACTATATTCAATAACAAGCCAGCACCTTTAAAATGTTACCAATGATATATAGATGATGTGATCATTATCTGGGAGGGTGATATGGTAAGTCTACAGCTGTTTATGTCCAGACTTAATGGTAATACCAAAAATATTAAGTTCACATGGAATGCCGATGCTTACTGCATGACATTCCTTGACTTAGAGATATTTAAAGAAGGACAATGTTTTAAAACTAGAAATCATTTTAAACCAACCAATAGAAATGGATACATCCCATTGGATAGTTGCCATCATCGGTCTTGGCTGTGTAATATTCCTAGGGGGCAGTTCATACGCCTAAGACGCAACTGTACCAAGGAAGAAGATTAATATGCAAAGCCCAATATACTTGCTGAAAGATTCAGACAGAAAGGATATAAAGCAGAAACTATTGCTAGTGAAATCCATACTATTGGGAATCTAGATAGAGCTATCTTGTCACAGACACTAAAAATATTAACAAAAAAACTAGGCAGGACCATGAATTTAAAATTATACTCGACTTTAATATTCAACATAAAAAGTTCGAAAAAATCGTCATGAAGCATTGGGATATTTTAAAAAAGGACAGAATTTTAGGCACTGTCCTACCATCCCATCCTAAGTTTTTTTAAAGAAAAGAACCCACCTTGAGAGATGTTTTAGCCCCTAGTGTGGTAGACCCCCCAGTTTTTAAAGAAAATAGAATTTTTTCCTTTCTTATGGGTTTTTGTGCATGCAGAAAATGCCCCCCATGCAGACAGTGCAAACACAATATTAAGAAACGCAAAAATTTTAGTGCCCCAACCACTGGCAAAACGTATCCCATTAAAAACCTCATCACCTGTAACACCACGGGGGTTGTATACGTGCTCGAGTGCGATTTGCGGGTTGCAATAATATAGGGAGGACATCAAGACCCATAACTATTCGCATCGCTGAACACGTTAACAATATAAAAAAGGGGTTGAGGACACATAATGTCTCCAGACATTTTAGATATTTTCACAATAGAGACCCCAGATGTCTCAAATTTTGGGGCCTTGAGAAGGTCAATTGGCACTGGAGAGGGGGCAATTTCATTCGTCAACTCAGTCAACGTGAATCCTGGATTCACGAAACTCAATTTTAGTACCAAGGGGCCTTAACGTTGACTTTGATCTTAACTGTTTCATTTCAGATAGGTAATTTTTCTAGTTATTATTTTTATCACAGACGACAGTGGGTATATGTCCTTATCAGTATCATTTTTTAATTTGCCTTGTGTTTTTTTAGCACTCATGCTTTTTATAGTTGTTTTAAATGTTTATTAAAAGCAGTGATCATTAGCTTTATGCATATATTCCTCTTATATGTTTTTAATGTGACAATGTGTGGCTAGTTGTCCGTGTCCCCATGAGAAATAACGGCGTATTGTGTGCATGGGACGATGGCACTTCCGGCTTTTGGTTTGGCTGTCTATGCTCGCTCTGCGCTCTCCATGGCGACCGCGTCACTATAATAGACTCCTGGGTGACGTTGTAGCTCCACCCACCGCTGACGAAGTCCACTCTGGACGTAACATACGTACGGGGGGAGGAGCTACAGTGTGGACGTCACCGGCTGCTCGTCTGTGTATCATACTTGCGGTTTTTACACCACCGACTGCTGCTGTCATACCGTTGATGTATGCCGTTTCCAGTTGCTGATAATTTGTATCAGGGGCGTAACTAGAAATAGTAGGGCCCCATAGCAAAATGTTGTATGGGGCCCCCCTGCAAACAGCCCCCCCCCCCACAGCTGCCCTAGTGTCAATGCAGCGTGACCTGTGCCACATATAGAGTGACCTGTGCACAATGAAGCGTGACCTGTGCCTAATGCAGCGTGACCTGTGCATAATGCAGCGTGACCTGTGCACAATGCAGCATGACCTGTGCCCCATACAGCATGACCTGTGCCCAATGCAGCGTGACCTGTGCCCCATACAGCGTGACCTGTGCCCAATGCAGCGGGACCTGTGCCCCATACAATGTGACCCGTGCCCCATACAGCGTGACCTGTGCCCCATACAGCGTGACCTGTGCCCCATACAGCGTGACCTGTGCCCCATACAGCGTGACCTGTGCCCCATACAGCGTGACCTGTGCCCCATACAGCGTGACCTGTGCCCAATGCAGCATGACCTGTGCCCCATACAGCATGACCTGTGCCCAATGCAGCGTGACCTGTGTCCCATACAGCGTGACCTGTGCCCCATACAACGTGACCTGTGCCCAATGCAGCGTGACCTGTGCCCAATGCAGCGTGACCTGTGCCCCATACAGCGTGACCTGTGCCCCATACAATGTGACCTGTGCCCCATACAGCGTGACCTGTGCCCCATACAGCGTGACCTGTGCCCCATACAGCGTGACCTGTGCCCCATGCAGCGTGACCTGTGCCCCATGCAGCGTGACCTGTGCCCAATGCAGCGTGACCTGTGCCCAATACAGCATTGCCTGTGCCCAATACAGCCTGGTCTGCCTGTATCCCATACAGCCTCACCTGTGCAGAAGAAGAGGCAAGCCACCCGGATCAGCAGAGAACGGGATTGCCCGCTCTAATAGATTTCATTTGAATTTCCCGTCTTCCCGGGGCTCATCGTCACATAGCCCCACCTCTTGGCCTGACGCCTTTGATGACGTCACATGTCCCGCATTTGATTGGCGTTCTGTCTATCAAAGGCGCTGGGCCAAGAGGTGGAGCTATGTGACATGAGCCCCGGGAACACTGGAAGTTCTAATGAAAGCTCTTACATCGGGCAATTCAGCTCTCTGCTGATACGGGTGGCTTGCCTCTTCCTCTGCACAGGTGAGGCTGTATGGGGCACAGGCAGACCAGGCTGTATTGGGCACAGGCAACGCTGTATTGGGCACAAGTCACGCTGCATTGGGCACAGGTCACAGCTTGCCTCTTCCTCTCCTCTCTCTTCCCCTGGCTGGGAGACTGTGCCAGCGGTGCTCTCATCCTCACTGGGCCCCACTTGGCTGCAGGCCCCATAGCGCTTGCATGGGTCACTATGGTGGTAGTTACGCCCCTGATTTGTATGTACTGGCTTGTTCACAAGCTTCAGTACATTACGTTTTTATTTAATAAAAGACTTTACAGTGTACACTTAGATTTTGTTGACTTTTTTATCCCCTCTTCCATCTACCTCATCCATCTGGGAAGCCCTTTTATGTATGCTGTCGGATCTACTCGCCTTCTTCACTCCTCTGAGTGGGTAACAAGCATGTTTGATCATTTGTTCACTCAAATGGTCCATCCTATCTGGTAAGAGCATATTTTTACTGATGGTGGAGGATCTTGCACTATGAACTTTGGTTGCATCATTTGGCCTTTTCCATTGCCTCACGTGGTGGATTTTATATATTATTGATGCTTATGGACTTTTATTATTGCGCTGCACCTTTTCATTTTTACTTAGTTAATATAAGGAAGGATATCCACTCCTGGTGGAGTGTCCCTACTGACATCTTAACAGGGATGATCTGGAAGCGGATAGGACCCCCTGGGAGAACAGTGCCATCAATCGCCAAGACCACCAATAGTGTTGTGAGGGGCAAAAGGGTAAGTCTCATGGAAGATGCATGTCACGGAACGTCCCACACTCCGCTTGAGTGCTTCCGTCATATACCGCTTCCTAAGTTCTGGAACACGAGTCCAATGGATCTGGCTATAGGAACCCCAAGAACTAGACAACACCAGTCTTGGAGTACATCAGAACTAACTTTTATTTGAGATCTCACACACATTTATACACCAGGATGACTCAAAGCTAACCTAATTAACATGAGCTCCAATAGGAGTCGTCCCGTCTCCTACATTGTATGGAGGACAATGTCATTAGCTCATTTAATTAACATAAGCACAAGTTGACACCAGCATCTCCTCACATGATGTGTCCCAACAGAATGAATCAGTCTTATCAGCAGGGGGCTGCTGGAGGAACCCCCCCTCCCTCTTCAGGGACACAGATCCACAGCAAGGAGTCCCCATACAATATATACATGACTGAGTCCGATTAATACAGTTCAGACTGGATTTCTCATTCACCTCAAATGCTAGGGCCCATAATCGGTGGGCAACAGGCCCGCACACAGTCCTCTCCAACAGCCTCTGCTCCGGCCAGGTCCGTGACATTTCTCCCCTTTCGGCAGGAGACTAACATAGGAGGAGACCCCAGACGGGTTGACTCCGAAGTTAGTCAGTAGTCCCAGTCCTCTACTGCCTGTACCCACACAGCACCCCAAACAAATTATTCCAAACAGTGTATTACTCACCCAGCCATCCTCTGCCTCTCTCAGAGAACATATCTGCCGCTGGGGAGAGGCCCGGACTGGCCCTTCTCCCTGGAATCCTTTCTGCCGCTGGAGAGAAGACAGTGGGACTGGGCTCACTCCATCCTGCTGTTGGGGATCTGGGCCGACTGCCCAGCATCCCTGGGGTATACAGGTGGGGACTGAAGCCCCATCAACCGACACCAGATCAAGCTGCAGTTGTGAGGTGATGACTGCATTCTCTCCTTGGATCCTGATCTGCAGCTCGCGATAGACTGCCACCTCCTCACCTTGGGCCTCCACAATTGCTGCAGGTGTGGGGCAGAGGTCTTGGACCCTCTGTCCGGTTGCCAGCACTTCTGCTGGGGGTTTGCCAGGTGGTTCCTCCTCTACAGAAACGTCTATTAAATCCCCAGTCTCTGGAAGTGGTAAAAGTGTGGGACAGAGGTCTTGGACCATCTGTTCAGTTACCAGATCTTCAGCTGGAGAAGTTTGTTTTAACTCCATAGATGCTGCTGGCAGAAAATCACATGTCCCTGTCAGTGTTGTGGGAGAAAGGCCGACTACCTCTTCTCTCAAGAAGGCCGAAGCCACTGTTGGTGCTGGGCAGAACACAGTGAACTTTGGCCCTGATAGCAGCTCTTCTGCTGGAGGCTCATCAGGTTGTTCTTCCTCAGCAGAAAAGTCTATCAAGTCCCATGTCTCTGCAACTGATGTCTGGGGATATAGGTTCACCATCTCCTGTCCATGGAACCCAGAAGATGTTATCAGTGCTGGGCAGAGGTTAGCAGAGCTCTGCCCTGTTGTCAGCACTTCAGGTTTGGGGACGGCAATCTCCGGATTTTCCACTGCCGATTCTCTGGCATGCTGCTGAACTTGTTCTAGCAGTTTCCTGTATGCCCTTTCCAGATGCTGTTCCTTCCTTAGCAAATGGTCCAGATCAGGTTTGAGCTCTGAGACCCCTGCAAGACTGAGCATAGACTCTCTATAGTCTCTCATGTCCTCAAGGTCAGGTTCCCCCTCATCGCCAAACATAAAAAGATCTGTAAGGTTCTCCCACAGCAATCCAGGGCCGCCAAAGTCATATCCCTCCGGAGAGCATTCTGTTGTCTCCCCTAAATATCCCTCCTCTGCGTGCCATTGCAGAGCCCGATAACGATTGTCCAGCTCTATCTCCTGCTGGACCAACCTGTCCAACTCAGTCACCCATTGCTCCTGGGGCTGCTCTCCCAGGAGTGCTATCCGCAATGCCCGTTGGTCACTGGCCCGTTGCTCTTGGGTTGGAAAGCACTTGCCCTGTTTTATACCAGCGAGACGGAGGGCTGCAATCCAGAGCTCCACCCGAATTTGCTGCCTAAGCTCCAGGTATTCATCCTCAGACACAGTCCTGGTGTACGTTGAAAGGATGATCCGCAGCAGCCCCGGGAATTCTGATGCCAGGTCCATATCTCCGCTGGGGTGACTGAAGTCTGCTATGCTGATCTTGGATCCAGTTGGAGGTTTGGATGTCCCAGACTTCAGGAAGCTATCCCACTGCTTGCCACCAATGTCACGGAACGTCCCACACTCCGCTTGAGTGCTTCCGTCATATACCGCTTCCTAAGTTCTGGAACACGAGTCCAATGGATCTGGCTATAGGAACCCCAAGAACTAGACAACACCGGTCTTGGAGTACATCAGAACTAACTTTTATTTGAGATCTCACACACATTTTTACACCAGGATGACTCAAAGCTAACCTAATTAACATGAGCTCCAATAGGAGTCGTCCCGTCTCCTACATTGTATGGAGGACAATGTCATTAGCTCATTTAATTAACATAAGCACAAGTTGACACCAGCATCTCCTCACATGATGTGTCCCAACAGAATGAATCAGTCTTATCAGCAGGGGGCTGCTGGAGGAACCCCCCCTCCCTCTTCAGGGACACAGATCCACAGCAAGGAGTCCCCATACAATATATACATGACTGAGTCCGATTAATACAGTTCAGACTGGATTTCTCATTCACCTCAAATGCTAGGGCCCATAATCGGTGGGCAACAGGCCCGCACACAGTCCTCTCCAACAGCCTCTGCTCCGGCCAGGTCCGTGACAATGCAGTTCCCCAGTCCATGAAATGGCCAGCGGCTCTGGAAACCAGATATGCTGAGACTGAATGAGAGGAAGCGCGGACATGAAGGAACACAGAAGGAAGACTAGAAGGTGAAGGTGATATTTCAGGGTCCAATACGCCACCTTCCAGATGTATTAGCCCCGAGCGTTTTTCCAGATGAAGAGAGTGTCACGAAAATTACCTTTGGCCCCACAATAGAGGTGGTGACACCATCCAGATCAGCAGGGATAGCTCTTCCCGCTAATTCATCCTTCACTCTATCAGAGAGGCCATGTAAAAAGGTTACAACAAAGGCCTCATTATTCCAGCGCAGCAGTCAAAGTGTGAAAATGAAAAGCGTACTGTCCCACAAAAGCGGACTCTTGACGGAGATGTAAAAGGGCGCTAGCCACTGAGGAGACACGAACCGGTTCCTCGAAGATATTCTGAAAAAGTTTCATGAAGTCAGACAGGCTAGATACCACTGGATCATTAGGTTCCCACCGAGGGGCAGCCCAGGCTAACGCCTCACTGGACAGGAGGGATAAAATATAGGCTACCTTTGCCCGATCGGACAGGAAGTTTTGGGGCTGGAGTTCAAAATGAATTGTGCACTGGCTAAGGAACCCCCTGCAGGCCTTGGGGTCCCCGGAGTAACAGGATGGAGCTGGCAGTTGTAGTGAATGTGTGGCTGCGACTGCGACCGGAATAGGTGCAGCCGCTGCTTGTACTTGAGGTTGCTGACTTGGAGTTCCCAAGGAGGCCTGAAGCTGCTCGAAGCGGGAAGCCAGTTCCTGGAGGAATCGCATCACCTGAGTCTGATTCGATTCCTGGGTCTCAAGTCTGCGGACTTTGCCCTGCAATGGAGCAACTGCGGGAAGCGGCACATCAGCCGGGTCCATGGCTGATCTAACTGTCAGGTCACCTGAGGCCAGGTGACAGATGCACCCCGTTGGTGTCTGGAGTGCACCGCAAGGTAGTGGACCCTACCACTGACTGCTGTGAATGGAGCTCTAGGATATACAGGAGAGCAGGTACTCTGTAGTACCTACACGAATGACACTGGGAGCTAAAGCATGAGATTTCCCAGGGTGCGGAGTCTAAGAGCCAGCAGGTGTTCACCAGAAGCCCCTAGTGGTGGGGATGGATTTAGCTGCAGTCTGGCTCCAGGTTGCGACCCCTAGGGCCTCCCAGCTCACGGTAGACTACAGGGAGGTAGAGAGGAAGCAGCAGACTGCGACAACAAAGGATAGTCAGGAGATAGCCAAAGATCGGGGTAACAAGCTGGTAAGGAAAGTCAAGAACAAGCCAAGATCTGTAACTGGAATCAGGCGTAGAAGACACAGCAAGTCACACACGAAAGCTAAACACACAATGTTGATTAACAGCGCTGGCTTGCAGTGCACAGGTTAATATAGAGTTCCCTGATAGGGGCTGGGGTGGAGCCATGCTTTAAGGTAAGATTACTTAAGCAGCCAGGTGAGAGTAGCTGGCCTCTTAATCTGAACTCATGGCGAGGTAAGTTGACAGACAAACATTACTGCATAACCATGACAATAGGGAAATCAGGTGGAAACAAACCAACTGTCCGTTTTCATCCGATCCGCCAGATGGATGGAAAATAGGACCACCATCTGTCTGGATTTTGCTGGCAGGATCGGATGGCGGCAGATGTCAGCAGACATGTGTCCACTGAGTTCCACCGCTCCATAGGAAAGACTAGAGAGTCTGATCAGGTCTGCCTGAAAAACTGACAGGCAGACCTGATTGGAAAGCCTGTGTGAAAGGGGCCTTTGCGCTTGGTCTTTGTTGTTTTATTTGGGGTAATAACTTTGATGGAGAATAGGAATTATGGGATGCCCAGCTTGATTGCAACAAAAAAACAGGGACAACTTCCTCCCTATGTACACGCTCCAGAACTGCCCTCCTCCTGACCACTGACAATCTCTGATAATCAAAGATGCAAAAGCCCCTTAAGGACTAGGAACTCTCCACCCCTTGAAAAGTAGCACAAATTGTTGTAGGCTGCATACAGCAGTACCTCTGACTCCACTGTAGACACTGATCCCGGCTCTGGTGACTGCTGGAACTACCAGCCCACCTGGCTGCTTCTTTCCACCTGGCTGCCTCTCCGCCAGCTCACCTGGCTCCGGCTGCCTCTTCACTAGCCCACCCGGCTGCTCCGAAGATCTCCCAGGGCAAGGGAAAGGAGGGGTTAAGCACAATGCTGGCTTCCAGAAAAGCTTGTTACATGTGACAGTCTCTACCCTTCTGTATCCCTAGGTGTGCTGATATACTCACACTGTCCTCCTTTCTCTCTGCTGCTCCTTAGATAAGATTCCTTTCAAACTGCACTGCTGTCAGGATCCTCCTAAGCCAGCCTGAGCTCCAGCCTGAGGCAAACCCCCCCCCCTAGACTAGGTTCTCCCCGCCAAGGCCACCATCTCCTAAGCACTCCATCTTCCACCCGACTCCCCTGCTAGCATGACTCTTCCATATTTAAAGGGCTGGCTCAGCCACCCTGTAAGGTCCACTGCCTGGGGATTGGCCAAGGTCCCCTAAGTATGCAGTTCAACCCCTTGGTCTCCGCCCTCTAGCTATTAGAAATTTCTCCAAACTTCCTGAACAAGGGCGAGGCACCAGAGACCTGAGCCATCCAGCCTGACCTGCACTAAACCCATGGCCCAATTAAGACTCACAAGTTAACTATGAGTCAAAACATAAATTTGCCTACACTCACACTAGTAGCACACTAGAGGGTGCTACAAATATACAAAATACATTTTTAGTAGCACTTCTTACATAGTTACATAGTTGCATAGTAGGTGAGGTTGAAAAAAAGTCCAAGTTAGTGTCCTGCTTAACTTAGTGTTGTTCGCAAATACAGAGATTGAACTGTTTATCCCATCCTCCAGGTCATTTAAGAACAAATTAAATAGGATTGGTCCCAGCACAGAACCCTGGGGGATCCCACTTTCCACCCCAGACCATTCCGAGTACTCCCCATTTATCACTACCCTCTGAACTTGCCCTTGTAGTCAGTTTTCAATCCATGTAACCACCCTATGGTCCATGCCAACAGACCTTACCATGTACAGTAAACGTTTATGGGGAACTGTGTCAAATGCTTTTGCAAAATCCAGATACACCACGTCTACGGGCCTTCCTTTATCTAGATGGCAACTCACCTCCTCATAGAAGGTTAATAGATTGGTTTGGCAAGAACTATTCTCCAATTAGCTGGTACCATTTCAGTCAGTAGACTGTTTAGGAAAAATGGTCTGGGAATTACTTGACTGAGTTCCCTAAGGACCCTTGGGTGCAAGCCATCTGGTCCCGATGACTTTTTAAAGTTAAGTTTTTCAAGTCTATTCCTAATTCTGTCCTCTGTTAGCCATGAGGGTGCTTCCTGTGATGTGTCATGAGGATAAACACTGCAGTTCTGGTTACTGAAGCCCCCCCGATTCCCTCCTGAAGACTGAGGAGAAGAATAAATTCAATACCTTTGCCATCTCACCATCCTTTGTAACCAGATGTCCTTCCTCATTCTTTATGGGGCCAATAGGGATGAGCCAAACACTCCCCGGGTTGGGTTCGCACCAGAACCTGCGAACGGACCGAAAGTTTGCGTGAACTTTAGAACCCCATTGAAGTCTATGGGACTCGAATGTTCGCAATCAAAAGTGCTAATTTTAAAGGCTAATATGCATGGTATTGTCCTAAAAAGGGCTTGGGGACCCGGGTCCTGCCCCAGGGGACATGTATCAATGCAAAAAAAGTTTTAAAAACAGCATTTTTTTCAGGAGCAGTGATTTTAATGATGCTTAATGTGAAACAATAAAAGTGAAATATTCCTTTAAATATCGTACCTGGGGGGTTGTCTATAGTATGCCTGTAAAGTGGCGCATGTTTCCCGTGTTTAGAACAGTCCCTGCACCAAATGACATTTCTAAAGGAATAAAAGTCATTTAAAACTGCTTGCGGCTTTAATGTAATGTCGGGTCCTGGCAATATGGATGAAAATCAGTGAGACAAACCGCATGGGTACCCCCCAGTCCATTACCAGGCCCTTTGGGTCTTGTATGGATATTAAGGGGAACCCCGCACCCAATTAAAAAAGGAAAGGTGTGGGGCCCCCAGGCCCTATATACTCTGAACAGCAGTATACAGGTGGTGCAAACAAGACAGGGACTGTAGGTTTGTTGTTAAGTAGAATCTGTTTGTAATTTTGAACTGGTACATTTTTAACGTGTTTAGCTCCAGCCAAAAAATCTATTTTTAAGATTTTTGGAAAACATAGGGAAGGGTTATCACCCCTGTGATATTTGTTTTGCTGTCTGTGCTCCTCTTCAGAACATTTCACCTCACTTTTTGTCCCAATGACAAATGTTTTTTGAAAATTTGAGGTTTTTAGTGAAACAAGGATTGGTGATAAAGCATCAGTGGAAAGGAGAAATGTTTTTCCCATATTAACTCTTACAGGAGAGAATTTCCCTTCCTTCTTTTTTTTTAACATAAAAGTTTATTTAGGTTTTTACAAAACAAACAAACTATATTGGGTTAAACATTGATACAGACATTTTGCAAAGTTGCTTACATTTTCTTTTTTTTTGTTTACAAAAGTTTATTTGGAAGACATATAATAAAACGGTTGCAGAGTATATCAATATGGTTAAACAGGTGTGGTACATATTTGTAGAATATACAAAGTTGGGTAATTAATATATAGGATACAATGAAGACGTTGTATAAAGATATGAGGGATATATAATACAAAGCTGATATAGTAGGATGGGTTACATTAGTTAATCATTAGAGTATAGAGGATGTGTTAACATACAAATCAACAATATAGGAGATTAAATTTTTAGTATGGTGTGAGAAATTATGAGCATTGAAGGTCCGATGAGGACCAAAATTTCCACTTCTCATTATAAATATGCATAGTATCAGATAGGGTATGATGAATTCTTTCGGAAAGTCTAAGTGATTCCATTCTAGATTCAACCTGGGGCCATGGTAGGTTCTGTGTTTTCCAGTTAAAAGCTATCATCCAGTGTATTGAACTGATTAGAGAGTGGATTAATCTGTTGCAAGGAGAGGGAACATCTGGAACTGTAGCGTATAAGAGGCATATTTGGGGGGATAGGGAGATTTTTTTCTTAAGAGGGTTTTCTAGTTTGTTGATTAACTTATCCCATATTGGTTTCAGATATTTACAATCCCAAAAGATGTGGGTGTAACTGCCCTCCAGGAGACAACCTCTGAAACAGTTCGGGGAGGTTGAGGGGTAGAAGGAATGTATCCTGGATGGAGTCATGTACCATCTGATGTGAAGTTTTATTGGGGATTCTCTAAATGCAGCAGCGCAATTACTTTTGCGGAGGTTTGTAATCATCTTGGTCCACGAGTCCATTGGGAATGAGCTACCAATCTCTGCTTCCCATCTAATCATGGGGCCAGATTTTTCCGGTTGGAGAAAGTTATTAAGATTGTTATAGAGGAAGGATATCAATCCTTTATCTCTAGGTGAAGAGATACAGATGTGTTCGAATAAAGTACTAGGGGGATTAACAGATAAAGAGTAGTGTGTAGAATAGAACTCGCGGATCAAGGTGCACTGGTGATATTCCGAGGAGGGGAAATTAAATCTGGATTGTAGTGAGGCAAAAGATGGAAATTTAGAGTTGAGTGTGATTGACTTTAAAGTGGTAAGATTGTTTTTGGTCCAGTTGTAAAAGGGTGTGTGATCAGGGAAAGCAAGCGGGAATCTGGGGTCACCCAAGAATGAGGCTAATGGAGGGGTTGCAGAATGAAGTTTGAAGTTATCTTTGATTCTATTCCAAAGGAGTATTAGTTGGGCAATTAAAGTGTTTTTTTTATTAAGAATATGATGTAGTTTTGTGTTGGACCACAGAATTCCTCTGATATTCAAAGGATGAATAGAGGTGGACTCAAAGGTCAACCAGGAGACGTTTGTATCAGGGGAAGACCACTGAGCCATTTGTACTAATTTGGTTGCTAGGAAATAAAGCCAAAGGTTAGGAAGTCCCAGTCCACCCCTATCTTGTGGTCTATGCATAAGATTGTAACTATATCTAGGTTTTTTGTTGTTCCAAATAAATTTATTGATTTCACGTTGTAGGGATTCCAGTCTTGTTTTGGGTACATTAATGGGAAGAGCTCTGAAATAGTATAATAGTTTTGGAAGGATTGTCATCTTAAAGGCACATATCCTTCCGAGGAAGGAAATATGGTAAGAGGACCAGATTTTTAACAGTGAATTGATTCGTGAGAAAAGGGGAAGGTAGTTGCTTTTATATAAGAGGTTGTGGGATATTGTGATATTAACTCCTAAGTATTTAAAGGAGTGTGAGGACCATAGGAAGTTGAAGTTTTTCTTCAGAAGTGAGGTTAAGTTTGGAGGGCTGTTAATAGGTAGAATGGAGCATTTGTTAGTGTTGATTAGGGATGAGCCGAACACCCCCCTGTTCGGTTCGCACCAGAACATGCGAACAGGAAAAAAATTCGTTCGAACACGCGAACACCGTTAAAGTCTATGGGACACGAACATGAATAATCAAAAGTGCTAATTTTAAAGGCTAATATGCAAGTTATTGTCAATAAAAGTGTTTGGGGACCTGGGTCCTGCCCCAGGGGACATGGATCAATGCAAAAAAAAGTTTTAAAAACGGCCGTTTTTTCAGGAGCAGTGATTTTAATAATGCTTAAAGTCAAACAATAAAAGTGTAATATCCCTTTAAATTTCGTACCTGGGGGGTGTCTATAGTATGCCTGTAAAGGGGCGCATGTTTCCCGTGTTTAGAACAGTCTGACAGCAAAATGACATTTTGAAGGAAAAAACTCATTTAAAACTACCGCGGCTATTGCATTGCCGACAATACACATAGAAGTTCATTGATAAAAACGGCATGGGAATTCCCCACAGGGCAACCCCGAACCAAAATTAAAAAAAAAAAAATGATGTGGGAGTCCCCCTAAATTCCATACAAGGCCCTTCAGGTCTGGTATGGATATTAAGGGGAACCCCAGCCAAAATTTAAAAAAAAAATTGACGTGGGGTTCCCCCTAAATTCCATACCAGACCCTTCAGGTCTGGTATGGATTTTAAGGGGAACCCCGCGCCCAAAAAAAAAAAAAAAACGGCGTGGGGTCCCCCTAAAAATCCATACCAGACCCTTATCCGAGCACGCAACCTGGCAGGCCGCAGGAAAAGAGGGGGGGACGAGAGTGCGGCCCCCCCCCCTCCTGAACCATACCAGGCCACATGCCCTCAACATTGGGAGGGTGCTTTGGGGTAGCCCCCCAAAGCACCTTGTCCCCATGTTGATGAAGACAAGGGCCTCATCCCCACAACCGTGGCCGGTGGTTGTGGGGGTCTGCGGGTGGGGGGCTTATCGGAATCTGGAAGCCCCCTTTAACAAGGGGACCCCCAGATCCCGGCCCCCCCCCTGTGTGAAATGGTAAGGGGGTACTTACCCCTACCATTTCACTAAAAAACTGTCAAAAATGTTAAAAATGACAAGAGACAGTTTTTGACAATTCCTTTATTTAAATGCTTCTTCTTTCTTCCTTCATCTTCTTCTTCTTCTGGTTCTTCTGGCTCTTCTGGTTCTTCCTCCGGCGTTCTCGTCCAGCATCTCCTCCGCGGCGTCTTCTATCTTCTTCTCCTCGGGCCGCTCCGCACCCATGGCATGAGGGGGGAGGCTCCCGCTCTTCTCTTCATCTTCTTCTTCATCTTCATCTTCTTCTTCATCTTCTTCTTCTTCTTCTTCTTCTTCTCTTCTTCATCTCTTCTTCCTTTCTTCTGCGGGCCGCTCCGCATCCATGCATGCATGGAGGGAGGCTCCCGCTGTGTGACGGCGTCTCTTCGTCTGACGGTTCTTAAATAACGGGGGGCGGGGCCACCCAGTGACCCCGCCCCCCTCTGACGCACGGGACATGACGGGACTTCCCTGTGGCATTCCCCGTGACGTCACAGGGAAGTCCCGCCAATTCACCGTGCGTCAGAGGGGGGCGGGGTCACCGGATGGCCCCGCCCCCCGTTATTTAAGAACCGTCAGACGAAGAGACGCCGTCACACAGCGGGAGCCTCCCTCCATGCCACAGCATGGCTGCGGAGCGGCCCGCAGAAGAAATGAAGAAGGAAGAAGAGATGAAGAAGAGAAGAAGAAGAAGAAGAAGAAGAAGATGAAGAAGAAGATGAAGATGAAGAAGAAGATGAAGAGAAGAGCGGGAGCCTCCCCCCTCATGCCATGGGTGCGGAGCGGCCCGAGGAGAAGAAGATAGAAGACGCCGCGGAGGAGATGCTGGACGAGAACGCCGGAGGAAGAACCAGAAGAGCCAGAAGAACCAGAAGAAGAAGAAGATGAAGGAAGAAAGAAGAAGCATTTAAATAAAGGAATTGTCAAAAACTGTCTCTTGTCATTTTTAACATTTTTGACAGTTTTTTAGTGAAATGGTAGGGGTAAGTACCCCCTTACCATTTCACACAGGGGGGGGGGCCGGGATCTGGGGGTCCCCTTGTTAAAGGGGGCTTCCAGATTCCGATAAGCCCCCCGCCCGCAGACCCCCACAACCACCGGCCACGGTTGTGGGGATGAGGCCCTTGTCTTCATCAACATGGGGACAAGGTGTTTTGGGGGGCTACCCCAAAGCACCCTCCCAATGTTGAGGGCATGTGGCCTGGTACGGTTCAGGAGGGGGGGGGGCCGCACTCTCGTCCCCCCCTCTTTTCCTGCGGCCTGCCAGGTTGCGTGCTCGGATAAGGGTCTGGTATGGATTTTTAGGGGGACCCCACGCCGGTTTTTTTTTTTTTTTTTGGCGCGGGGTTCCCCTTAAAATCCATACCAGACCTGAAGGGTCTGGTATGGAATTTAGGGGGAACCCCACGTCAATTTTTTTTTAAAATTTTGGCTGGGGTTCCCCTTAATATCCATACCAGACCTGAAGGGCCTTGTATGGAATTTAGGGGGACCCCCACATCATTTTTTTTTTATTATTTTGGTTCGGGGTTGCCCTGTGGGGAATTCCCATGCCGTTTTTATCAATGAACTTCTATGTGTATTGTCGGCAATGCAATAGCCGCGGGTAGTTTTAAATGAGTTTTTTCCTTCCAAATGTCATTTTGCTGTCAGACTGTTCTAAACACAGGAAACATGCGCCCCTTTACAGGCATACTATAGACACCCCCCAGGTACGAAATTTAAAGGGATATTACACTTTTATTGTTTGACTTTAAGCATTAATAAAATCACTGCTCCTGAAAAAACGTCCGTTTTTAAAACTTTTTTTTGCATTGATCCATGTCCCCTGGGGCAGGACCCGGGTCCCCAAACACTTTTTATGACAATAACTTGCATATAAGCCTTTAAAATTAGCACTTTTGATTTCTCCCATAGACTTTTAAAGGGTGTTCCGCGGCATTCGAATTTGCTGCGAACACCCCAAATTGTTCGCTGTTCGGCGAACTTGCGAACAGCCAATGTTCGAGTAGAACATGAGTTCGACTCGAACTCGAAGCTCATCCCTAGTGTTGATAAAAAGACCAGAAAGTTTATGGAATGTATGGAGATCTGAGAGGAGGTTGGGGATTGAGATTAGTGGGTCTGTTAAAAATAGAAGTGCATCGTCAGCATAGAGACTGAGTTTAAAGTGATATGGAATTTTTTGATAGCCTTTGATATTAGGGTTATTTCTGATGGCAACTGCGAGGGGCTCAATGGCTAAGGCAAAAAGGAGGGGGAAGAGAGGGCAGCCCTCTCTGGTTCCTCTGCTTAGGGGGAAGAAATCTGAGTTATTCCCTGGAATTCTAATTCTGGTTTGGGGAAGGTGGTATAGGGCATTATTGTGAAGTTAAGATCCCCCCGAAGACAAGCACCCCCTCCGAAAACTCCAGTAACTGCGGTAGCAATTTCCGCAGGAATTGTGGGTGGTCTATATTGGGGAAATATACATTGGCGAAGGTAACCTGCACATCGGACACCCTTCCCTTTAGGAGGAGAAAACGACCCTGAGGATCCACCCGCTGCGCCTCGAAGACCCATGGAACCGATTTTGCTACAAGGATGCTGACCCCCTTAGATTTGGAGATGGGCGATATGCTGTGGTATGCCGTCGGGAACGTTCCATTAGTCAATTTAGGAATACGATCACCATGGAAGTGTGTTTCCTGTAAGAAAGCAATTTGGGTTTTGCCTTTACGCAGATCAGTTAGTAGCTGGGAGCGTTTTTCTGGTATATTGAGACCACGTACATTGAGGGAAGTGACCTTTAGGAGACCCATAACGTCGGCTATCAGTCCGGCAAGCAAGGACAGTAATGTGATGTAGGTAATATTCTCCAGTTTCAGTCCCCACCTAACCAGGGGGCAACACCACCGACAGACAGAAAAGGGGAACTAGGGGGGGGGGGGAAGGGGGGGAGCAAGCGGAGGGGTAGAGGAGGGGGTAACAGGCAAGAAAAGGAGGGGGAAGGGGGGGACGGGGGTTGGGGAAAAAACTATCTAATAAGACAGTTACTCTCTGGTCCTCCGATTAGTACTAAGAAGTCCAATCGGGTGACCGCCCTAAATGGGGGTGAACAGGGCAGTGAGGATTATTGGTCAGAAAATTCAATGGCCAAGAATTAAACAAAAACGGGAGTCATTGAATAAGGAGATGCACTAGGTAGGGCTATGGGAACCAATAAATACAAATAGAATGTTAGAACCAACTTAACATTAGGTATGGTCGAGCGAACATGAAGTAAACATACCATAAACAGATACCAGTCCCTTGTAGCCACAAGGTGTTGCTGCATCGGGAGGAGGGCTCTGTGGTTTAAGGATCCGACTTAGGTCATGGAAGTCAGTAGGTGGAGCCTGTCGGAGTTTTCTACGTCCCTTCCCCCGATGCCTCAAGACCGGGACATCATTTTCCTGGAGAGTAAACATCTGCAGCAATTGAATGTGAGAAATAAGGTTAGGTGGGCTATATATAAAAGAGAAAAAAAAAAGGAGGAAAAATAACATTGCATTGGCAGCAGAAATGCTGCAACAACCTGAAGAGCATCTCTACTATCTAAAACCCATCTGAGTCTGCTGCAGATAAAATACTAAGGTCAACTCTTAATGCAATCTGGCTATCTGAGATGCACAACATTCCCCCCCTCCCCACCAAGGTAGTCCCCAAATACACAGAGGATGAGTAAAAATAAAAGAAAAAAAATTAAAATAAAAGAAAAAAAATTAAAATAAAAGAAAAAACAGGCACTCAAGGTGAATGCAAAAAAGGTGGGGAAACGTCCTCCTCTGTTGCGGCTTAAGTTCACCGGCTATTTTCAAACCCTGTCCATGGGACAACAAGAAAAAGAAAAATGAAAAATGATAGATGTCCTCTCTTAGGTTTGACAGGGGTCTTGGTGGTTGACGGGGCAGTTTCAAAGAAAGTCATAGAAACAGTACCGTTAGTAGTAGAAACTGCCTAGGGGGAATACTGCACAACCTTACCAGACCGTGCGGAAGAAGAGGCGGTCAATCTTCGGATGTCGTTGGATGTGGTCTGTAAGCGTCTCGATTGGGTGGACGGGAACGTGGTTGTCTGATCCTCTGTTGCCTGGGCAGAGCTGGACTTGGGGTGTCCTGAGACAGCAGGTAGTCGAACCAGTTAGGTACACTGACAGCAGGTTTGGCAATGAATTGGAAGAGGTCTGGTAGCTGATCTGGCGTGCGGAGGTGAAACTCTGAGCCTTGCTTCCGGACAATCAGGTGAAAGGGATGACCCCAGCGGTATGTGGCTTCGGCTTCCCGTATCACCTCCAGCAATGGTCGCAGCAGACCTCTCATAACACGGGTCTGTCTGGATATGTCGGGGAAGATCCGTACGGGCGCTCCATCAAAGTCAATCGTGCCCTTCTCCCATGCTAGACGCAGGATCTCCTCCTTAATTGTAAAAAAGTGCACCCTGCACAGAACATCACGGGGGAGATCTTGGTCTGCTGGGGCCCGCTGCGCTGTGGGGGGGGGGCCCGGGGCCCGGGTACACGGTGAACCCTATCCAGCTCCAGGTCTGTGGTAGGTGGCTTACCTAGAACCTGGTTCAGGATCGCCACGACAGTAGAGCGGAGATCTGGGCCCATGGTAGCCTCCGGAATACCTCTGAGGCGCAAATTGTTCCTCCTGCTCCTGTTTTCGCCATCATCGATCCGCAGGTGGGCATCCACAAGATGGCGGCGGTAAACTTTATGTTCCTGCTCTAGGGAGGTGATGCGTGCGTCTGTGGTTGTCTGCGAAGCCTCCAGCACAGTCACCCTTTCCTCTACCGTATCCACCTGCTGTTTTAAGTCATGCAGTTCGTTTGTAAGTGCATTAACTATGGAGGTTGCCATAGCATTGAGATCTTGCTTTGTAGGTAGGCCTGAGACTATGCCTTTCAGGAGGCTGTTCGTTCCCCCTATGCTCTCAGAGAGCAATTGTGAGTTCAAAAGGGGATTGGCAGGGGACTGTATGGGAGAGTGAGACCTAGGGGGGAGAGGGGGGAAATCTTCCTCCACTGCTACAGCGTCCGTCTGTCCCCCCTTCTTACTTGCTGATACAGCGGTGCCTCCCGGCGGGACTCGTGGCGGCGCCATCTTGCCTCGTGCGGCCGGTGAAGAAAGCTGGTGTTGCCGCAGGAAATAATGAGAAATCTCGGGTCCCCTCCGTTCCTCACTGGCCGGCGGGTGTTTACGATCCCCTGGCATGAGAAGCTGGCTCGTCTGATCGGTTATATGGTGGGTTCTCGGCCCGTTCTAGTGCAGAGCTCCGGTCTGAGCGTCCTCACGCTTCCATGGTTTAGCCACGCCCCGGTATAGGGCATTAAATCCATGTATAAATTTTTCGGATATGCCGTATTTAGGTAACAGGTGCTTTAAGTAGGACCAATTAACACTATCGAAGGCCTTGTGGATGTCAAGGCTGAGCAGATAAAGGGGGCGAGAGTGGAGGTTGGCATCTTGAACAATGTTCGTGACAAGTCTGATGTTATCGACTATTTGTCTGCCTGGGATAAAGCCCGTTTGATCCGTGTGGATCAGAGAGGTGATAACCGTAGTAAGCCTATTTGCCAGCAATCTGCCAAACAATTTGAGGTCGTTGTTGAGGACTGAAATAGGACGAAAATTTTGGGGAAGGGAATGATCCTTTTCAGGTTTAGGGATTAATGATAGGTTAGCCAGTAGCATATCTTCTGGGAAGTGACCACCTGATAAGATATAATTGAACATTTTGGTGAGGCTGGGAGTCAGTAATGGGGCAAATTTTTTTATAGTATGATGTGGTGAAGCCATCTGGGCCTGGTGCTGTCGATGTTTTGAGGGATTTTATTATATTGAGAATTTCACTGTCCGTGCATGGGTCATTTAACGAAGAGGCTTGGAGTTGGGTAAGCTTAGGGAGTTGAAGGGAGTTTAACCAGTCTAATGTGGTGGGAGGTGGATGTGTTTGGGGGCCAGATAGGAGGTTTTTATAGAACGAGGTGAACATTTTTAGGACATCTTGGGGGTGTGTTACGATATTGCCTTTCTGGTTTCGAAGTTTGTAAACGTGTGGGGGTTTAGTGTCTTGATTTAGTTTTCTGGCAAACATTGTTGAGGAAGAGTTACCATGCAGTAGGAATTTGGCTTTGGAAAATCTGAGGGATTTCTCTGTGTCCTCAGAAAGTAATGTGTTTAGGGCTTTACGTTTTATTTGAATGAGATTTAATAAATCTGGGGTGATATTGTCGTTTAATTTATTATATAGATCATGGAGTTCTTTGGTAAGGCATTTAATTTCCATCAGTTTAGATTTATTTCTGGCTGCGGCGATGTTAATCAGATGACCTCTTAAAACAGCTTTATGGGCTGCCCAGACCGAGGTTGGGAGGACCTCCTCCGAGGTGTTTGTGTGGAAGTATTCTTCAATATGGGTGTTTATTTGTTGGACAGTGGAAGGGTTTGATAGGAGTGAATCATTGAGGCGCCAATTAAAGGGAGTGGGAGTCATGCCGATATGGGAAGTATCAAACTCTACTATGTTATGATCTGACCATGGGCATGGGTGTATGTCTGTATTGGAAGAGTTTGCTAAAAGGATTGGTGTGCAAAAAATGTAATCTAACCTGGCAAAACAATTGTGAGGATGGGAATAGTGGGTATATGCTCTGATACCTATATTATGAGCCCTCCAGGAATCAATTAGCTGCAGTTTGCTAAGAGAGCGGTTTATAGTTTTACTAAAGGCTTTGGAAGAGGGGGCCACTTTGCTTCTGTCAAGAGCAGGGTGTGCAGATAGATTGAAGTCGCCTCCAATTATCAAATGAGGTGAAATATATTGTTCTAGTACATTGAAGAATTTAGTGAAGAATGTTGTCTGGGCCTCGTTTGGGGTGTATATGGAAGCTATAGTGATGTTTCTTCTATTTATACCGCCCTTTAAGATGATGAATCTACTGTCTTCATCTTTGTAAATAGATTGGGGTTCAAAAATTATGGAATTTTTAATAAAAACAGCGACACCACGAGATTTGTTGGAGAATGTAGTATAGTGGAATTGGTTGAATGATTTGTCAAAGTATTGTGGGTGATTGGAGGTAGAAAAGTGGGTCTCTTGCATTAGGATTATGTCTGCACCCAATCTTTTGTATTGTTTGAATGCCTTTTTACGTTTATTGGGAGAGTTAAGGCCTTGGACATTATGGGAGAATACTTTAAGACCCATATTTATTGAGGATGATAATTCTAATTATATAGATGATGATCGATGTATACCAGAATAGGGGAGATAGTACCAGTGGGATGATATTGAAGTGATAGGTTATATGTGATTTTATCAATCGAAATGAGATCAATAGCTTTGTATTAATGTTTGAATTCAGTATATTATTACAATGAATGATGGTTGTTATACATTTGGAATTACCCAAAATTGAATGACCTGATTTAAAAAGTCTTCCAAAAAGTATAATGTTTGCATAAATTGCCTTAAGGGCTAAAATACCAACTATTAAAATAACAAAAAGAAGGGGACTGAAGGACTTAAAGTCGTTCAGCCTAGTAAATTTTACCAAAGGACTAGATCGTCCAAATTCCGCCAGCGGGGAGCGCGGCCCCCCATTAGGAGAAGGCAGGGCCGCAGGCCCCTCAGGCAGAATGGGGGTCAAACTAGCGATGGCGGATGGGCCAGGCAATTTGTAGGGTAATAACTAGGTATGAAACCAAAAAAGGAGATTTGTGCATGGTAAGAACAATATAGAAATAACCTTAGCATATCACTAAATGGTATAAATCCTCTAGAAGTGAACGAAGAAAGCATTTTTATAATAGGTTATTTCTCTCTACCACTTCACTCCTCCATCTGAGATAAAGAATAACATCTATGATGTCTGATCTTAAGTAAGGAGGGTGAATATAAGAGCCGGAAGCCTAGTAGGAGAAGAAAGAGAAAAAAAGAAAAAAACAAAGGAAAGAACCAACACAATATACAAAAAATAATGAGAATATGGGAACATGGGAACTTCCCTTATCAGCCCCACCACCCCCTACTGTATCCCCTTACAAACTTATTCCTACTAGGAGGAGAGTCCATGAAAAAATAGGACAAAAACAAAAAAAAAAAAAAAAAAAATGGTAGTGATCGTATGGGAAGGGGATTGAAGAAATGTTCTGCTCCAAAGTTCTGAGCCAGAGTTGATTGTAGCATCAGGAGGATTTACAGTAAGCTTGAGGGTTTCCACCTCGCTGGGGGGTCAGGTAGGGGAGAAGAGCCGAAACTGAGGTTAGAAAACCATCCTGTGAAAGTGACCGCAAAGTCGCATGCTTGGTTGCTGTAGAAACAGATCAGGCGACACGATCTTGGGGGGAGTGTTGTTGCCATCTTCTTTGATCTCTTGGAATGCGTCTGGTGGAAGGTGTGGACCATATAGGTGAAGATCTAGGAGTGGCAGGTAAACGCTGTGATGGTTGTGGGTCTAGCAGTCCCAGTTTAATGAGTAAATCTTTTCCTTCAATGACATTGTAGACAGTGTAGGTATTGCCATTATGGGTTAATGACAATTTGAATGGGAATCCCCATCTGTATTTGATTCTGGCTGATTGAAGGACATTTGTGACTTCTTTCATCCTGCGTCTTCGGTCCAAAGTCGCAGGGGAGATGTCAGGGAAAATCTGCAGCCTTGTTCCGTCTAATTCTATGGATGGGGAATTCCTGGCAGCACGCATTATATCTTCTTTGGTGAGAAAGTCCTTCATACACATTATTATATCTCTGGGAGGTTTATCTGCTGTAGGTTTTGGGCGCAGCGCCCTGTGCATTCTATCACATGCAAAAGCAGAGAGAGGTTTGTCAGGAACAAGATCATGGAAAAGCTTTGTAATGACATGATTTATGTCTGTGACTGACTCTGGAACTCCGCGCACTCTTATATTATTTCGTCTGTTCCTATTATCGAGATCTTCGATTTGAGCCTGCATGAAAGAAAAACTGTCTGCCAATGTTTCATAGTCCTTTCTTAGGTCATTATGTGCAATGGCTAGTTCATCATGTTTGGCTTCTAATAGGTCTGTGCGGCCTCCTATACTGGCAATCTCCTGTGAGAGAGCGGTGGTAGACTTGTGGATCTCTCTTTCCAGTTTGTCCACAAATCTATCATAGATTGCAGACAGGCTTGCATCTAGGTCAGCTTTGGAAAGGGGCTGAGGGTACTCACTGTCTTTAGTTGTATGCTCCGGACCGCTGGAGGCTGCATGGTGGCCGGCGCCATTTTGGGTCATCCTCCTCTCCATACTAATAAGGTAGTTTGTGAGGGTATGTTGGGAGCGGTTCCGTCGCTCCTTTTTGCTGGATGGCATGCACTGATTGATCCCGCGGGGGTGATCGGGCAGATGGTGGTGTTTTTAGCTAGGAATAGCCCCGGGTATCGTGCCTGGCCTGCCTCGTCAGACGGTGCTCAGCTCAGCAGCGTCCGTCCCGCATCGCGCCGCGCATGCGCCCCCGCTTACATTTTCTTAACAGATGTAGAGAATTAACATCACAAGCACCAATACATGAACATGAGTTTTGCGTCAGATTACAAAAAGATGTTACAAGTATATGCAATACGGCACCCATCTAGGGTAGAGGCGGGGGTGGACCCAATGATCATCCTTGGCAGAGAGACTCCTATCTCACATTCCCCAAAAAAAAAAAAAGAGACATAGATAAATTAATTGTTGGTATGAGGAGGTTTGTGTCAGGTATAGTGGGCACTGGCCCGTATACCTCAGTCAATAGTTAAATGTTTCGCCTTCACCCATGCCTCCCAAATCTTCCCAAATTTTTTGGGGCAATTTCTTCCCATGTATGTAATTTTATATAACGGAAGTGCCTTGTTAACCAAGTACTGCCAGAGCTGTCTAGTGGGTGGTTGAGGCTGATTCCATTGCAATAGAATTGCCTTCCTAGCATATAATGTGGTATAGAAAACAAACAGTTTTTCCCCCCATGAGACCTCCAGAAAGTCACAGATACCTAGCAGAAGAGGGATCGGGCTGTAGGGGATATTCATTTTCCCAATAGAATTAATTTCGACCAATATATTTTTCCAAAAGTCCTCCACTCCAGGGCATGACCAGACCACATGGAAAAAATATGCATTATCAGAGCCGCATCTAGCGCATCTCGCCGACCCATCAGGGTAGATTCTAGCTAAGCGTAGTGGAGAGTAGTATGCACGATGGATAAACTTCAATTGCATGAATCTATCTCTAGCCGAGATTGTAAGGGGTAAAAATTGCTGAATTCCCTCTTCCCAGTCCTCATCCATCAGTTCCGGAACATCCCTCCGCCACAGCTCGCATAGCTGGGAGACTCTAGAAGTGTCAAGGGACGCAAATATATTGTAGAGTGTGGACAATGTTTTCCCTTTATCTGGGGATTTAAGCGTAACCTCCACAGATGACCCCTCCAGAGTCAACGGGCCAGGGAATTGGGACCTGAAAGCATGGCGCAGCTGAAGGAACCTAAAAAACATGGAGTTCAGGAGCTCCCTATCTCTTTTCAAGGCATCAAAGGTAATTAATTGTCCCTGGGATGCTATATCCCCAAGGATCATGACCCCATATCTAGCCCACATGATCGGATCAGGGATGGAACGAAAGTGAGGCAAACGAGGGTTGCCCCACAGGGGGGTTTCTGGGGACCAATCCCTGGGCCCCATGAGCTGTTTTTGAACTGTATCCCATACCTTAAGGGTCGTCCTCATGGGGAGAGTCACATGGAGATTGGACCTCTATACACCAGATTCCCCAGCTCCACATATGAACCAATCAGTGCTGCTTCTGTAGTACAAACGGGGTTGGTCAGGTCCTCTGAGAACCACCATTTCACCATTACTAAGACCGCCGCCCAGTAATGTTTCAGGAAGCAGGGCAAGGCCAGTCCCCCAACACACCTGGTAGTTGTAAAGTAGATCTAGCTATTCTAGGGGCCTTCCCCTTCCAAATAAATGAGGTAATGATACTGTTCAGATGTTTAAAGAAAGTTATCAGTATTGAGACCGGGGTTTGTCAGAACAAATAAGTAAATTTGGGTAGCACCGACATTTTAATTAAGTTAACTCGACCAACTGGCATTAGGGGTAAAGACTTCCAGGTTGTGCATCTTTGGGATAAGTGACTGACCACTGGGTGTAGGTTAAGTTTTATAAAATGTTTTAAATCACGATGGATTTCTACCCCCCAAATATTTAAACTGGGGGACCCTACGGAGCTGGCCGTCTGTCTGCAAGGGGACGGATCTAGCATGAAGAGGGAATAGGACCGACTTTTCCCAATTTATACATATGCCAGAAAACTTTCCGAAGTTGTTAATTACTGAGAGGGCTGCCTGTAGAGAGGCACCATCATCCCTAAGGTACAATAGGGTGTCGTCAGCATTCAACGACACCTTTTCTTGTACAGGTCCCCTTATGATCCCTCGGATTTCAGGAGTAGGGCGGCCATGGGTTCAATCGCTAGGGCAAAAAGTCCCGGTGAGAGAGGGCACCCCTGTCTGGTCCCTCTGTACAGGGGGAATGGCGGAGATAGCACAGTGCCTGTGCGTACTCTGGCCGTCGGGGCCCTGTACACCATCCTGACCCAGGAGATAAAGACTGGACCGAACCCGAATTTGTGGAGGACCTCGCAAAGATAGCCCCACTCCACAGAGTCGAAGGCCTTCTCTGCATCCAGAGAGGCCACAATTTCGTCCTCACCATCCTCCTTCCCCGAGGCCAGGACCGCATACAGCCTGCGGATGTTTATATCCGTGCCCTTACCTGGCATAAAACCTGACTGATCTTCATGAATAAGGGTGAGTATTACTTCATTTAGGCGCTTGGCGAGAATTTTGGTCAGTACTTTCGCATCCGAATTAAGCAGGAATATGGGTCGATATGAGGGGCATAATTGGGGGTCCTTCCCTGGTTTGGGTATAACCACTATAATGGCTTGTGCCATAGACAGCTGGAGCTCCCCATTTTGCAAGGTATCCGTAAGCATTGCATGCATCCTACTGGCTACCTCCCCCATATACTGTTTGTAGAATTCGGGAGGGAGACCATCCACATCTGGGGTCTTTCCCATCTGCATGGAGCTCGCCGCTCACTGAACCTCCTCCAGAGTTATTGGGGCCTCTAGGCCCTCCCTCGCTGGGGGTGTAAGGACCAGGAACGTTACCCTGTCTAGAAAGTTTGAGAGCTCTTTAGGGGAGTATTGTGTTCTAGAGGAGTATAAAGTCGAGTAATAGTCAGCAAAGCAGGCATTAATATTTACTGGGTCAGATACTAGAGTCCCATCGCTTTTTTGGATGCAGGCTATGGTGGAGATCGGAGACTGCTCCTTGGCCAGCCAGGCGAGAAGCCTGCCCCTTTTTTCCCCTTGCTCGAATATTCTCTGTGTTTGCGCTAGTTGGCGTTTATTCGCTTTGGCCACTCTAAGCAACATTACCTCCCTATAGGCTACCCTTATGTCTTGTGCTATAATAGGTTTAGAAGTAAGAGTAAATGGAGCCTCTAAGTCTTGGGCCTTAGCTTCCGCATCTTCCAATAACAACTTATCATTCCTACGTTCCTTGGCTATGGATGACATATAACAACCTCTGATGTAGGCTTTAAGGGTGTCCCATACAGTCCCTGGCGTGGAGGAGTTGGCATTAGATAACCAAAACTGCTAATGTCCTTGAGCATCTCAATTTCTATAGTAGGATGTTCAATCCAAAATCAAGACAGTCGCCATATTCTATCCGTTTGTGGGGTGGTAGTTTGCAACGTACACAGCAGCGGGGAATGGTCAGATATTCCCCTTGGAAGCATCTCAATACCTATGATTTTGGGGAGCATGGGTAAACTGGCATACAGAAGGTCAATACGGGACAGTGTATTATAGGAGGAGGAATGGCAAGTGTACGTGCGTTCGGATGGATGTTTCCAACGCCAAACATCCTCCAATCCCAGGACCTGAGACCAACGAGATAACGGCAAGTCAGTGGCAAGGTCTGGGGACAACTTATCTAGAGAAGGATTCAGGGGTATTAAAATCCCCCGTGATAATCACATTATCCGTGGGGAACTGAGCAATCAGAGTAATTATTTTCTGTAAAAGGGATATAATAGCTGGAGGCGGCAGATACACACCCACCAGAACCATGGCTAGCGTGTCTATGACAGCGTGTATCAGCACATACCTGCCATCTGGGTCTATAAGGATATCAAGGGGTTCAAAGTTGAGAGATCTGTGGATCAATATGCTGACCCCCCCTGGCATAGCTAGTGTGCGTGGCATGATAATGATGTCCCACCCACAGCCTCTTCAGATATTCTAATATTCTACCTCCCACTAAATGTGTCTCCTGGAGAATGCAAATATGAGGCGTATATTTTTTAAGGTAATCAAAAACTAGAGAGCGCTTGATTTTGTGGTTAAGCCCTCTGACCAGGGCCGGACTGGCCTACCGGGAGATTTCCCGGTAGGCCGCCTGAGTTGCGGCTGCAGTGCTCCCCTCCTGCTCCTGTGTGTCACGGAGCTGGCTGGGTCTGTGTTCGGCGGCCGCGCCGTAACACGGTCCCGCCCCCCTAGACCGGCTTGTGTGATAGTGGATAGAATCAGTGTTCCGCCTATCACACGAGCCGGTCTAGGGGGGCGGGACCGTGTTACAGCGCGGCCGCCGAACACAGACCCAGCCAGCTCCGTGACACACAGGAGCAGGAGAGAGGGATCCAGTAGATGCCCGCCCGTATAGTCCGCCCGTATAGGAGGATCGGCGGGGGGCCGCATATAGAGGAAATTAGCTTTCTATATTGCTCCATGCAGCCGCTGAATGCTTGCAGGAGGGAGAGGAGGAGAATCAAGCATTCAGCGGCTGCATGGAGGAATATAGAAAGCTAATTTCCTCTATATGCAGCCCCCCTGCCGATCCTCCTATCCAACTTCTTTTACTGGCCCCCCCAGTTCTCCTTGTGCTCCCTGGCTCCCCCCATGCTCTCCTCCCCTCACCACACTCTCCAGCCCCCCCTCACAGTTCTCTCCACCCCTGTTTTTTCTGCCCCCCCTGCTCTCCAGCTCTCCCCATCCTACTCTAGCCACCATCCCAGTGCTCTTCACTCCCCCAGTGCTCTCCACCCATGTTCTTTCTCCCCCCCCCAGTGCTCTTCAGCTCTCCCCATCACTCTCCAGCCCCTACCCCAGTGCTCTCCACCCCCCACAGTGCTCTCCAGCCCCCCATTCTCTGCACCCCTGTTTTCGGTCCCCCCCGGTGCTCTCAAGCTCCACCCATCGCTCTCCAGCCCCCCCCCTTGCTCTTTGCCCCCCATGCTCTCCACCCCTGTTTTTTTTTGGCTCCCCCTCCAGTGCTCTCAAGCTTCCCCCCCAGCACTCTCCGCTCCCCACCCCTGTACTCTCCACTCCCCCCTGCATTTTGCCCCCACCCATGTGCTCTCCAACCCCCGCCAGTGCTCTCCAGTCCCCCGTGCTTTCCACCCCTGTTCTTTCTGGCCCCCACTGGTGCTTTCAAGCTCCCCCCATTGCTCTCCACTCCCCCCTGCTCTTTGTACCCCCCAGTGCTCTCCACCCCTGTTTTTCTGCCCCTCCCCCACTGGTGCTTTCAAGCTCCCCCCATTGCTCTCCACTCCCCCCTGCTCTTTGTACCCCCCAGTGCTCTCCACCCCTGTTTTTCTGCCCCTCCCCCAGTGCTCTTCGCCACCCCACACTCTTAGCCCCCACAGTGCTCTCCACCTCTGTTCTTTTTGGACCCCCAGTGCTCTCAAGTCCCCCCCCCAGCGCTCTCCACTCCCCATCCCTGTGATCTCCACTCCCCCCTGCTCTTTACCCCCACCCATGTGCTCTCCAACCCCGCCAGTACTCTCTGCTCCCCCTTCTTTCCAGCTCCCACCCAGTGCTCTCCACTTCCCCAGGACCAGAGGACAGGCTGACTGGGGCCGGAAAATGAGGATGGCTGAAGGTGCAGGTGGCCAGGGACCACTCCATCTCACAGCAAACAGATCCTCTGGAAGGAGCACTGTCCCCATCCAAAACGAGAACAGACCCTGGCTGCTGTTGGCCATCATGGATATCCTGCTGGCATGCAAGGTACCGTACCGAGCATCAACAACACACCTTTCCACAGACAGGGACTGCTGACTGGGCCATGGGGCACAGGAGGGGCTGCAATGATGGGCACAGTGAAGCTGCATTCCTGGGCACAGTGAGACTGCATTCACGGGCACAGTGAGACTGCATTTGATGGGCACAGTGAGGCTGCATTGATGGGCACAGTGAGGCTGCATTGATGGGCACAGTGAGACTGCAATGATGGGCACAGTGAGGCTGCAATGATGGGCACAGTGAGGCTGCAATGGTGGGCACAGTGAGGCCGCATTCATGGGCACAGTGAGACTGCATTCACGGGCAGAGTAAAGCTGCATTTGATGAGCACAGTGAGGCTGCATTTGATGAGCACAGTGAGGCTGCATTGATGGGCACAGTGAGGCTGCATTGATGGGCACAGTGAGGCTGCATTTGATTGGTACTGATGAGGCTGCTTTTGATGGGCTCTGGTGAGACTGCATTTGATGGGCACTGGTGAGGCTGCATTTGATGGGCACTGGTGAGGCTGCATTGAGCTCCTGTATCATGTCTGCAGTCTCTGACCATCTCCTGTATCATGTCTGCAGTCTCTGAGGGAGTCTGCAGAGGAGTCAAGAGTGGGAGCACCACCGGGATGGGGGTCATCGGAGAAGTCAGACAAGTGTGGACTGTGGAGAGGAGACTATAGGATAAAACCAGAGCCACCGAGCTGGAGCCAACTGACTGAGCCCTGCACGGTGCACCTGAGAGGAGGTCAGTGACAGCACCGCTAGGCCAGTCTGAAGGGGGGGTCACTGATGTAAGGGGGGAGTGAATACGATAATGTAAGGGGGCACCGATATAAAGCACAGCCTTATATCAGTAACCCACCCCCCTTACCTTAGTGTATTCTTTCTGCGGAAGGTGGTTCCCCCCCCCCTCCCACGTTCTGAGTTCCTGGGGTCCCCCTTGATGATTGATCACTTACCACTTTTAACTGGAATTTGCTTATTTATATATATATATATATATATAAAGCCCTATGTGATTTCATATCTGTCTTATCTATATATAATACACTCTTCAAATGTGCATTTTATGGTTTTCCCTTTCATGAACAAGAAATCAATGACGTTATGCTGTTGCGGTGGTATAATAATGCTGTGGGGCTGGTATGAAATTTTTTCCAGGGCTGGATGTTATTCCCAGTCCGGCCCTGCCTCTGACGTTCCATGACAAGATTCTTATCGGGGCCATATCTCAGAAGAACTGATAAAATCAACGAAGAACCATATACCACTAGGCCCCAAGTGTGACCTTCCCCTACTCAACCCTCCACCCACCAAAGGGTTCGCAAGGAACCCGCAGGAAAGGAGCATATTGGGAGACCTCACAGCATAACCCAGTCTCTTGCTATTGTAAAACCATCTGCATTGAGATGCATTCCAGTATGTAAGTGAAAAGAAAAACTAAAAACCGTAACAGAACAGAACAAACAAAAAAAAACAGAACTTCCCTCCCATCCCACCCCACACCCCGTTAACTGAACTTTGAGGTGTTTGAGTACCCATAAAAAACATAAACCAACTCAAACGTAGGAGAAGTCTCCTAGGGGGGCAGTGTGTATCAATTGACAAGCCTAAGACCTGATCTCCCTACTGGAGTTCAGGGGCTCCGCTGCACACACTGCCTGCAGGCCATTGCTGATATAAAAAATTATTATTTGAATGTAGGGGGAACAGAACCACCCTTCAGCATTTAAAAGCTACTTACACTTAGATTACTCTCAGGGGCGTAACTAGAAATCACAGGGCCCCATAGCAAAATGTTGTATGGCCCCCCCCCCCCCTGCAAACCGCCCCCTCCACAAAAAAAAGAACTAATTCCATTGAACAACAGATTACCGCACCCATGTGGCACAGTACCCAGGCAACAGCTTATATTAATTTTGAACAACAAAGTATGCAGTATACTGTATGCAGCCCCTAAAGGACACACATTGCTGACCTCCATGCCTTCTAACCAATTTCTGTTCTGTTATATAAAATGAAATAGCTCAACTCACCATAATGCAGAATCAGTGGGAGCCCTGAGCGTGTCACTTGCCACCGTCCCATGCCACCAGATGCAACTTGTCACGGAATGTCACTTGCCACATCACCCGCCACACGTTGCGGATTGTCCACTTGCCACGTCGCCTGCCACCAGATGCAGATTGTCACTTGTCACACGTTGCAGAATGTCACCTGCCACATGTTGCCGATTGTCCACTTGCCACGTCCCGGATTGTCACTTGCCACGTCACCTGCCACACATTACTGATTGTCACTTGCCACGTCCCAGATTGTCACTTGCCACACATTAGATTGTCACTTGCCATGTCACCTGCCACACATTACGGATTGTCACTTGCCACGTCGCCTGCCACATGTTATGGATTGTCACTTGCCACGTCACCTGCCACACATTACGGATTGTCACTTGCCACGTCACCTGCCACACATTACGGATTGTCACTTGCCACACATTACGGATTGTCACTTGCCACGTCGCCTGCCACATGTTACAGATTGTCACTTGCCACGTCACCTGCCACACATTACGGATTGTCACTTGCCACGTCCCGGATTGCCACTTGCCACACATTAAGGATTGTCACTTGCCACGTCGCCTGCCACATGTTACAGATTGTCACTTGCCACGTCACCTGCCACACATTATGGATTGTCACTTGCCACGTTGCCTGCCACATGTTATGGATTGTCACTTGCCACGTCACCTGCCACACATTACGGATTGTCACTTGCCACGTCACCTGCCACACATTACGGATTGTCACTTGCCACACATTACGGATTGTCACTTGCCACGTCGCCTGCCACATGTTACAGATTGTCACTTGCCACGTCACCTGCCATACATTACAGATTGTCACTTGCCACGTCACCTGCCATACATTACAGATTGTCACTTGCCACGTCACCTGCCACACATTACGGATTGTCACTTGCCACGTCCCGGATTGTCACTTGCCACACATTACGGATTGTCACTTGCTGCCACGTCCCGGATTGTCACTTGCCACTTCACCTGTCACAAATTACTTATTGTCACTTTCATGCTGTGTCCCAGAGTCAGGCAGCAGAGAGATAAGGTCATCTCTCTGCTTCCCGAGGCTGCCTGCACAGTGAGGGGGGAACTGCACTGCAGGGATGCAGGGAGGGCGCCGGGCGGTGAGAGATGATGTCATCTCTATGCACCCCCGGCTGCCAGCTCCCTGATTGGCCAGCCTGCTCACACACAAACCGAGCCGCCCAGCTGACTCACCGCCTGACAGCCCTCGGAGCCGCCCGCGCTCTCACCGCGGACCCGCCCGCTCTCATCCGCGGGCGCGCAAAGCCGCCCGCTGTCACCCGCGGAGCCGCCTGTCCTCACCGGTCCGGGCCCCTAACAGCTGCGGGCCCCATAGCGGCCGCGTGTGTCGCTATGGCGGTAGTTCCGCCACTGATTACTCTAATGCCCCGTACACACGGTCGGATTTTCCGATGGAAAATGTCCGATCGGAGCGTGTTGTCGGAAATTCCGACCGTGTGTGGGCTCCATCGGACATTTTCCATCGGATTTTCCGACACACAAAGTTGGAGAGCAGGAGATAAAATTTTCCGACAACAAAATCCGATCGCGTCAATTCCGACCGTGTGTGGCCTGTTCCGACGCACAAAGTGCCACGCATGCTCAGAAGAAATTCCGACACGGAACAGCTTGGTCTGGTAAACTTGGCGTTCGCAATGGATACAACACTTTCGTCACGCTGCAATGTTAAAAATGGTTTAATACAGCGCACTCTCTTCTTCTCTATAATGTGAGAAGAATTAAGTAGTTTTGCTGCTCATATTCACACACACTTCTCACAAACTTATTTCGTTACTATTTATCGGGATTCCCTCAATATATTTTGATTTCTCACATCTGACCACATTATTTTGGTGTTTATTTTTTTTTTTTTTGGGGTTTAATGTAGATTATTTTTTTTGTGTTTGTATTTTTTTGAAGGGTTTTTTTTTTGGGGGGGTTTTATTTGTACTCCCTAAAATTTTTGTGTGTTTTGTGTGTTTTTTGTGTCAAGTTACCACAACACCATTGATATGTTGTTATATTTAATCTGTAGGAGATTGTTTGGTGTTGGTGTCCCTTGTTAATTTCACATTTTATGTTAGAAATGTACCTGAATCCTCACCAACAAACTGTCCTTTTTGGATGAAAACACACACAGGAGAGTAGAATTTCACAACAAAAATTTTTTATTAAGGGCTCACAACTAAACAAAGAGGGAGGCAACGCTGGAGAAACTGCAGAAATTGGTGAAGCCTTGGACCCCCAGGGCAGACATCAATTATTTAAAAGCAAAATTGGTGGCCTGAGGAGTCCTTATCTAAGGGAGGGCAGTCTGGTCCAGAAGTCCCAGAGATCCGGAAAGCAGCAGATGACATCTGTGTCCCCAGGCTGTGGTCATACGAGAGACTGCATCTTCTGTCAGACCAGACTGAACCCAGGGCAATCACTCTCTTGTCTTCTTTCCATGCTTCCTTCCACACTGTGGCTGTGGTGGTGGAGTTGTGGCAGCAGGAGGAGGAGGAGGAGGATGGTCCAACTCAATCACGTCGGTCTTGGGTGTTAGTTCTCCACTCACCCCCTTAGTTAGGACTTTATAAAGCAGTTGCTCACACATGACGAGTGTATTCCAGATGTACCCACTTATTTACTCTTACTGCTATACCATTTTACTCCAACCCCTTTTCCCTTTATTTAAATTAACGAGACCACACCAATCTATTGGAGTATAAATGGCCATAACAGCCTTTTTATTAAACAAACTGAATAAATAACTCCAATAACCTTAAATATATAAATAACATATAACTTCAGTGCAAACAACATGTTATTAACTGCAATCTGTTGGTCAGTGATGGAGCTACACCTTTTACCACATATCAAACCATACACGCGGGAACCATTTCCAACTTGATAGGCCTCCAGTTGTACCGCTCTGAGACAACCCCTTGCCCGCAGTGTAACCATACCGGTATTCCATTTCGGGAATACACCGGAGGGACCACACTATCGATGACCCCCCACCGCTTTTTACCACATTTGTTTACCGCTACCGTCACCGACCAACAGAAAAAACACAGCCACAGCCCGAAAGGATGAAACCTTATCCTTGAGGGCCCCTCCACACACTCAGTGCCCTTTGGATTCCCTCTTGCAGCCCCATGGTCCACAGATCAATGCCTACGTCCGTGAGGTGAACATCATCCCTGCGTAAATAAAGGCCTACATTAATTTCCAGCTCTCTATGCCTTATCAACATGCCCCCTTGTTTCACCAAAAACCTCCCCACCACTTTGTTAATGCGAATACGTGCCTTCTTCAGCCGTTCCACAGACCTTGCCATCCGCCAGGTGGTGCGTGCCACCATGTCGGACCATAACAGCAGAGTATTGGGAAAAACCGTGCGGATATATAGCAAATCCGCCTTAACGCTTGCTAGTATGTCTCTTACCGTGCGTACCCCTAAATCATTCCCTCCTGCATGAATCACCAACACATCAGGTGGTCTGTCCAACCACGCATAACGCTCCACTTCCGTGACCACTCTACCCCACATCATACCCGGTCTCCCCAGCCACCTGATGTATGCCTCTCTCCTCGATACTCCCAGCTGCCGCCCGTCCGGTCTCGCATCACCTCTCCTGGCCCCCCAACACACATAAGAGTGCCCAAGAATCCAGACGAGGCGTGGAGCACCTCCCCCTGCAATGAAAAGATCACAACCAAGGTAACGTCATTCTTTTTTTTTTTTTTAAAACCTAAAACACAATTCCCACATACCTGGACCATAATACCAGCAAACCCACCACCTTTTTTAATTACTTATTTATTTATTTATTTTTTTTAAATTGTTATTCCATTATCATTTGAGGTTGTACGTAGGTGCGGAACCTTCTCGATTCCCATCTACCGATTCTCCTCACGGCTGCCTCATCCAACCCACATCTGGCAGCTTCAGTAGCCGCCCCAATGCGGAAGGAGTGTGAAGCGTAAGCCTTCCCATCCAAACCCAACTTCATCAAACATTTTCTAAACACTGCTACAAATTGAAATTTTGATAAATAAGACCCGTCCTCATGACGCAAAAATGGCCCTTCACCCATCGGCCTTACCTGCGCCAGTTCCTCGACCGCCCTTACCGGGCATACTGTGGATCCTGGCAGAGCGTACAACCATACGTCCACCCCCTTCCCCGTCTGATCGGTTTTTGACCTTCGCAGTCTCAAACACACTTTATCTCCGTGCGACATAATGTCCTGCACCAGAATGCCACCCGCATCCCCCCGTGCCGGGCTAACCAATTCCCCAATTCTGAACGCCCCAAAAACGCTAACGAAAAGACTGCCGTAAACAGCAAACTTTTATAACTTGAAGAACATACTGACCTTAACTGCCCACAAATGGACACCAGGTTTGCAAAAGTGACGGGCCTTCTTTTATCTTTCCTTCCTTGTCCTCTCTTGTACCCTTTGATGGCTTGCCTAACCCAAAAATCTTTAGTCCAATCCTCCCCCCTTTTCAGCTTGAAAAGGAATGACAAAGCCGCCATCTTCTTTTCAATAGAAGACACCGCCACCCCGTTTTCCATATTTCTGGACACAAAATACAAGACCAGCAATCTAACCTCAATCCCATCCTTGTCCACCCCAGCCTCTTGTAGTAAACCCTCCCATTCTCTCCATACCTTCATATAGGCCATCCAAGTGGACTTACTCACTGACTGCTGGATCCATCCTGCGGCGACTCCAATGCCAGCTCCCAGATCCACTCCGGGCAAGGAATCCCTTCCTTTTCTGCTGCCGGGGCTAATTCCCTGAACTTGTCCCACTGAAAGCGAGACAGCGAATCAGCCAGTGTATTGTCAATCCCTGGTATGTGTACAGCATATATAAAGGTATTCAATTGCAAGCACCACAATACCAACTGTCGCATCAGCCTGATGACAGGTTGGGAAGACGCTGACATGCGATTGACCACCTGCACAACCCCCATGTTGTCACAATTAATTCTCAACTTTAAGTTCTGGCAGGACCGCCCCCATAACTCCATAGCCAGCACCACTGGAAACAGTTCCAGCAGTACCAGGTTCCGAAGAAACCCCGCTTTCACCCATGATTGTGGCCACGGTCCCGCGCTCCATTGCCCTTGAAAATATGCCCCGTAACCTGTTAAACCCGCCGCGTCCGTAACCAGTTCCACATTGAAGTTACTTACCGGACCTGACATCCACACTGATCTTCCGTTGTACACTGACAGGGATTAATACCATACCTTCAGGTCCTCCCGATGTTCCCTCGTCAGCCTGACAAAATGAGTGGGGGCTTTTACTCCCGCCGTGGCTGCTGACAGCCTCCGACAAAACACCCTACCCATATGATCCTACAAGCGAAATTTAGCTTACCTAGCAACGACTGCAGTGTCCGCAACTGCACCTTCCGCATTCCATGAATCTCCCGGATCTCCTTCTGTAAATCTACTAACTTTCCGTGCGGCAATCTGCATTCCATTGCTATGGAGTCAATTACTATACCCAGAAAACTAATTTCGGTTGTCGGGCCTTCCGTCTTTTCGGCTGCCAGTGGCACTCCGAACCTTCCTACAATGTGCTGCAACGTTGACAATAAAATCGCACACACACTGGAGGAAGGAGGACCTATACAAAGGAAGTCATCCAAGTAATGGATAACCGAGTCCAGCCCCGACACATCCCTAATCACCCACTCCAAAAAGGAACTGAACGCCTCAAACATGGCGCAAGAAATGGAGCAACCCATGGGCAAACATTTATCGACGTAAAACTGTTCTTGCCAGTGGCAACCCAGCAGCCTAAAGCTGTCCGGATGCACTGGAAGTAGCCGAAACGCCGCTTCTATGTCAGATTTTGCCATGAGTGCCCCCTGTCCATACCTCCTAACCCACCGCACCGCAGCATCAAAGGAAGTGTAGGACACAGCGCAGGCATCAGGGTCAATGAAATCATTGACCGAGCCCCCTTTTGGAAAGGATAAATGGTGAATTAGTCGGAACTTATTCGCCTCTTTTTTGGGCACCACTCCCAGTGGGGACACCACCAAATCCGGTAACGGCTTTTCCGCAAATGGCCCTACCATGCGGCCTAATGCCACTTCTTTTCTCCCACCACCCTTGGGTGTTGCAATGCTGATTTCAAGTTCCGTGCCATAGGGGGAACCACCTCCAAGGCACATGGTATTCTGAACCCCTCCCGAAAACCTGCGGTAATCAGCGATGCCGCTTCCCTATCCGGATACTTACTTAGGAAAGGCAGCATCCTTTCCACCTTCACCGGCGTCATCCCTCTTGTTAACAGGCTCCCCGGTACGTTTTCCTTTTTTGAAGCATCTGGCCAGTGTGTGAGCTCCCCCACACCCTGAGCATTCGTGCTTGAATTTGCACGATCCCCCAAACTTACAGTTTCCTTCGTTGTATTGCCAACACACTCCCCATTTCTTGCCGGCCGGTAGTCCTGAGGAGTGTGTACCCCCGGCCCCCCCTTGAAAAAACTGAGGCGAGGCCCTAGCCGAGGACATAAGTCTCATCCAAAGGCTGATGTCCTTATGGTCCCAACGCAGGGCCGGACGAACTGCTCTGCGTTGTCGGAACTGCTCGTCAGAACGCAGCCAAGCCGTTCCGCCATAAACTCTGTGTGCTTCCCCAATAGCATCCATATAACAAAACAACCCAGAGCAATGCTCCGGATTCTTTTCACCAATGACGCTGGCCATGATAGCGAACGCTTGTAACCAATTGACAAACGTTCGTGGAATCAACCTGTACCTCCTCTTCTCCTCATCTTCCTTCTTGGAGTCATCAGGCTTAACCCTGTCCAGGTTAAACTTTTCCAACGGCAACAAGGAAAATATTTCCACGTATTCCCCTTTTTGGATATTTTCCCGAACCTTATGTTTCATATGCGCACCCAGCGGGCCTTCAAAGCAGACATATACCTCGCATTTCGCTGCGTCTGCAATCCTGACTATATCCGTCCTACCCGCCGCTTCTGTTGCCCCTTTTTCCCCCCGCTTTTCTTTGACACCCCCCGACTCCAGGGTCTTGTCAGCAGACACCCCCGTGGAAAGTTCCACCTCCCCCCCGATGACACTCCCCCGCCAGTTCCTTGTGTTCCTTGCGGTACTACGCTCGTGGCCGCCTGAGGTGGTTGATCCCCAAAACGTCCTACTAGCGCCCTCAGGCCCTCCAACAGCTCCTTCAGTTGTCCCCCAGACCCCGAACTGGCGGATCCTTGCCCCGCCACTTGGTGGTCATGGCCCTGCGACACTCGTGGTGGTCGGGCTATTGCCCCTGCCGTACCTGAGTTAACCACACCCCATATATTTTGTAAAGCATTGGTAAAATCTATATTATCACTGGACTTACCGGGCTGACCCGGAGAACTCCCGACAGCCGCTAGTCTGGTTTCCACCGCCGTATCCTGCTGGCGTGTCTCCACCTCACCTTCTTCCAATTTCTCGTCTTCGGACCGGTCCCCCTGGGGTGGGCTTGCCGGCGTGGTGAGCCCCCCAGGCGCATCCCTCCTGGAGGCCGTATGAGACATGACTCGTCCGACCTCTGCAACTCCGCTTCCCGCCTGGATTCCACACCACCCTGGAATGGCTGAGACCGGGCCGGCCTGATCAGTCATCCGTCCGCCCCTCTGGAGGTCCCTCTCCCCGCCAGGCGACCGGTTGCCACCTGCGGTGTCAGCAATGCTTCTCCTCACCGCCCTGGGCGCTGCTTCAGCTCCTCTCTCACTTCTGTCCTCCCCCCTCGGCTCGTGCAAAGCTGCTGGGGGGTCCGATCGTTCCGCACGCCTGGATCCTGTACTCAGTGAAGCGGCGCCATCTTGACCCATAGCCCCGCCCACCGCGCCGCGGCCACGGCGTGTGTTCCGCCCGGGCCTGGCATCGGCCATCGGTTGACTCCTCTTAGCTGGAGGGGCTGACTGTTCCCCCCTGGGGCTTCGTGCCTGGCGACCCGTACGTCCATCGGGTCCCGGCGAATACCGCGCCGGCGGCCGCGACTTCCGCGCACGGGCAGTCCCCTCACCTCCGATCGCCGATCCACCTGCTTCCTCTTTAATGAGCCCAGCGACTTGACTGTGTAGCTACTCCGGTCCCCTGGACACCGCTGCCTGCCGCAAACGAGCGAGTATCACGTCGATGTCGGCCATTGCTGTAGAGGAGCAGAGAAAATCTGCCTCCTCGTGTCTCTTCCTGCTCCACTGACCCCGTCCCAGCTCCGCCCTTTCTCTTATATGGCAGCACCCCCCAAAGTTTCCTGCTGTCTCCACCCCACCAAAACCTAGCCAGCTTAACCCTGTGTGTGTCACTAGACACACTGTCATGCCCGGCCCTACACTATTCTCTTCTCTTTTCTTTCCGTTCTGGGCCTCACTGGAGGCGTTGACTGTCCTGCATGCCCTGCAGTTTGGTGGCAGCCATGCAGGCAAAGGCCTCTTCAGGAGTGGGTAAGGCTCGGGGGGGCGCCGAAGGCTCCTGAATTAGCCTGAGTGCAGAATCCTGCACGGGAGTTGTCTTCCTGGCTCTTTTATATGGAAGGCGGAGGGGAGGGACCTGAGATTCAGTCAGGCTTTCGACTTGTCCCAGGCTTCTCTTGGCTGCCACTTAGCCCCGCCTCCTCCTGGCTGCCACTAATCCCCGCCTCCTCCTGACTGCCACATTCCACAGCCTCCTCCTGGCTGAGGTCTTCCTGTGTATGAAAAAGGGACATAGTTTTAGTATTTTATTCATCAATCACACACAATTTTCACCTCATGACTGTTGCAAATTGAATGTTAACAAATATAACAGACTATCATTCTGAGCCCAGTATTTTTGTTTGTTTTTTCCCAATTTGGGGTGCCCACTACTGTCTATTAATATGTAAAACACTTTTTTTCAATCAGCAATTAGTGATTAATAATAACATCTAGTAAACATCATTTCTTCATTGACCAGAAATCTCGAGAATAATGCTATACCTGACTCCAGCTGGGCTCCTCCACTTCTTCCTGGCTGGAAGGCCCAGGTTGGACATCGGAAGCCTCAGCTGAGGTGGAAGGAAGAGTGGAAGGAAGGGTAAAGAGGGATTCCCTGACTTCAGTGAGGTCTGACAGAAATCGCAGTCTCTCATAGTACCACAGCCTGGGGACATAAATGTCATCTGCTGCAGCTCCGGATCTCTGGGAATCCGTGACCTTCTTGCGCTCCCTAAGATAAGTGCTCCTCAGGCCACCAATTTTGGCTTTTAAGGGATGGTTGCTGTGGGGACCACCGGCTTCACCAACTCCAGCAGTTTCTCCAGCGCTGCCTGCCTCTTTTGTTTATTATTATAATGAGGATGTCTCACCTGCCACAGACAGGGCAGCTCCCTGTATTTGTCTATGAACAGGGGGAGGAAGTTGTGGTCGTTGAACCCATCCATTTTCTCTGCAAGACACAACACAAGACAAACCCTAAGGTCAGGCCAAACTCCACTAATCTTGTTAAAATATAGGCTTCCATTTCGAAACAGTATAGGCGCAAGTTTAGATCTTAACTTCGTTATCACGATCGGCGCCTCAGATGCTCCTTCCTCCGCTCACAGATCGTACGTAATACGCACGCGTGTTACGCTTTATACACACTGCGCATGCGTGTAACTCCGCCCGCCCCTGACGTTCTTTCTAGTCTATTCCCCGCCCCTTTTCGTTCTGCACAGTGGGGGAAGAGCACATGGCGGATACACAGCAGGTGCGTGCTAATTACAGGAACGAGGAAGAAGAGGAAAGCCCGGATCCGGAAACGTCCCGATCCAGAAGGAGATTTAAGGCCTCAGATATGTCCTTTGGGGAGATGTTGGAGATGGTCGACATAATGAAAAGGGCCGACTATGATGGGAAGTATGGACCTTACCCCAACGTCAGAAAGGCCAAGATCATGGCGAAAGTGGTCAAGAGTCTGCACCGGCATTTCGGGGTACGACGATCGAAAGATCAGCTCAGGAAGCGGTGGTCGGACCTCAAATTACGAGAACATGAGCAGTACAGAAAGATCCGGAGAGTGCTGCAAAAAAGTAAGTAGTTGTGCTGTGTTCCTATTCTTTATGTTTATTACGTTCGTGCTGCTCCATGTGCTTTTCTTAAAAGTGTACATTTTAAAATGGCAACTTTCATGTTCATGGGCACATTATTCGTTCGTATCAAACATTTCTCTTTCGGCCTATAAAACACCATTGTTTAGGCTATATGCATTTGGCCACCATTTTTACGCCCTATACTTGTCTGAAATGAATTTGGTTGTGTAGATGGCTTTGTTACTAGAATGAAATGCAAACTAGATTCTGTGTAAGGAGAGGACACTGAGCAGCTGTTTTCACATCTGGACACTGGAGCACTATAGTGTGGGACAAAAGAACACCATTTTTATTAGGGGGCCACACAGGTGCTCCAGTGTATACTATAGGGGGGGGGGGGGGCTACATCTGTAAAGCTTGTACCAAACAGGTAAAGTATTGAAGCTTGACAAAGGACACTGAAAATGCTACATTTTTTAACTCTGCTAAAATTGACAATTGTACCCCACTTCCAAGCAATGTTTCCTATTTCTAGTTCTGCTATCAAATATCTGTGTGCTAATTATACCATTTTGTTTTACATAGGGGAGAAAAGACTCGGAGGACACCCCTCATCCGAGGAGACCACAGACCCCCCACCTCTGGAAGAAGGGGAAATCCCCCCAACCCAAGAAGTGCAGGAGGAGGAAGACGTGGTGGAACTAGTCACCACAACAGGTGAGTGTCTGCGACCACAGGCTCAGGTAAGAGATGGATGCTTGCATATTTTTGATACCTTTTTTTTTGGGTTCCTCTCTTTTTAGGTGATCGTGATGTTGTGGATCCAGATCCTTTCACATCCGAAAGTGCCCAGATCCTGATCGGGGAGATCATGGGGTGTAATTTACAATTGGAAAACCTCCAGAAAAACATCAATGATGTTATTCAAAATAATAAAAACATCATTGATGTTTTGGGGCGAGTTTAAAGCCCCTCCAAATCCCTTTGTTTTTTGGTGTGCTACAATGTGAAAAATGTTTTTGTGATTTTTCCAAAAGTCAAATTTGGAGGATGCACACAGTGTGTCAACATGTGCTATCTGCCATCACGGAAGATCAATGGACGCGTTTTGGGGGTGCAAACCCTTCCTCAATAATAAAGTAGCGGTGAGGAAGGGGTTTCTATGCCAAAACATGTCCCTTGATCCCCCGTGATGGCAGCTAGCACATGTTGACATTCGTAAATTTGTGTGCATTTTCCAAATTTGGCTTTTCCTGGGGTGACTTCACCCCATCTGAACGCAATATCAAACACAGTTCCTAAATACTCATGTCTGTTATTGCCTTCAAATTCTACCAAATGTGAACGTTGTAAGTTCAAGATTTGTGTCTTTCTTGTTGGTTTTACACAGGCCTGTTTTATCTTAAATGGACATTTCTATTTGTGATAATGCCATCCCAAAAATTGTTATACAACAAACATGTTGGTTTGTTTTAAAAACCTTTGGTAAATGCACATGTGATTGTGCAGGTATTAAAAAGTGTGTTAATCAAGAATGTGTGGATTATTGTGTCAACGCTAAAACACTTTGGTGGTGATGTAATTGTTTTTTTCGGTGAAAATGGGGTTATTTCCTAAGGGCAAATCCTCTTTGCACTACAAGTGCAGTTGCAGTTCAGTTGCAACTGCACTTGTAGTGAAAAGTGTCTTTGCATTTAGTAAATAACACCCAACAGTGCTTTGTATAAGGTTACACAATCACGCCATTTTCTGGACTCAACACATTTCTGTCAGGGTCAGCTAAAACAAACACAAGCAGTAAATGTCCACAAAGAATTTCTTTTTTTTCCTTTTTATTTGAAAAAGGCTTCACATATTTGCTGGCATATTGATGGCCCCCCTACCCGCAAAGAACTCCAGGTATCGTAACCGGACATCACGGGCACTCAGGGAGGGCAAGCCAGGACGGCCGCTTTCAAGCGCCGTCAGTGTTGTTTCAGGTATCACTCCGGCCTCAGGCCCAACAGAGCCAGCATAGTTGGCCGAATGTTTCCTTAAAAAGTTATGGAGAATACAGCACGCCATGATAATATGATTAAGTTTATACTCCGCCATATGGATAGGTGTCAGAAATAGGCGGAACCAGCTGGCCAGGATTCCAAATGTGTTCTCCACCACTCTTCGGGCTCTGGCCAGCCGGTAATTAAAAACCCTCTGTTCCGGGGTGAGGGTCCTCATAGGGAATGGCCGCATAAGATGGTCCCCCAGCGCAAACGCTTCATCAGCAACGAACACAAATGGGAGTCCTTCCACATTGTCCTCTGGAGCTGGCAAGTCCCAGCTGCCATTCTGGAGACGCCTGTATAACTCCGTCTGGGCGATGACTCCACCATCGGACATCCGGCCATTCTTCCCCACGTCCACATACAAGAAGTCGTAATTAGCCAACACCACCGCCAACATCACAATACTATTAAAACCCCTTATAGTTAAAATAGTACGACCCCGAGTTGGGTGGTGGGACGATGTGGACGTGTTTCCCATCAATTGCCCCTCCGCAGTTAGGAAAGTCCCACCACTGGGCAAAGTGGGAGGCCACAGTCTGACATTCCTGTGGCGTGGAAGGAAACTGTTGATGAAAAAAAAAAAATTATTATTTTTGCACATAAACATGGCAAGCAGATTAGACACAAACATTCTTGGCCAACCTCCAGATAACATTTAGTAAGGGGAATTTAACAACGCCAAAGTATAAGGTACACCTATCATATTGCCCCCTCCCCCCCTCTCATGGGCCATTTCTAACATTATAGGGGGGGATCTTGGACAGGTAACCCTCTTCACTTCATTGAGAGATGAATGCCTAAATAATGGGTATTACTTGGAACAGACCCTCCTTAGTTACACTATTGGCAGCCCACTGGACAGGTAAGAAGTGTCATAATACAAAGATATAAATACACACTGTACACATTTGAGGACATTTGGACAAGATAATAATAGGATAGAAAAACTTTAAACAGTACCATTGGAAAGTATTCAGGCAGGCCCTTGCACTACATGCTTTGGGGAATGCATCCATAAATCTGATCAGTAAAGAGATGGGTATAGTGTGTATGGGTTTGTCAAAGTCAGCAGATAGATGATTGAGGATAGATAGAGAATTGGGATCAGCTGACTTAGCAGTTGGGGAAGGGAGGGTTACTAAAAATGATTTGGGGACATCACAAAAAAAAGCCTCTGGCCCTCTGCCTGAATTTAAAGCTAAAACAACATTTACAAACATTTTAGGGGGTGTTTGAGGTAAAGCACTACTATGGAGCTGATAAAATACATTGTTAAGTGACTACATGAAGTGAATATAGGGCCCGTAGAGCATGCTGGGGAGGTAAGTGAAGGCAAATCTGTATGAAGGACCTAAAAAATTCATTACATAAAAATACAGCATGCATGAGGACAAAGCAGACATTCACAGCATATTACAATCATGGTAATTAGGGAATGAGGAAAGAAATACAATATATTAGAAAACATTCAATACAATAAAATGTGATATTAAAAGATAAAAATCTTACCTTCATATACTCCTTCTGCAGGACCTGGATGATGGCAAAACAGGTCTCTGGGATAATGATCCCCAGAGCCTGGGGGGAGATGCCTGTCGAGAACTTGAGGTCCTGCAGGCTTCTCCCTGTGGCCAAATACCGCAGGTTAGCGACCAGCCTCTGCTCCGGAGTGATGGCTTGCCTCATGCAGGTATCCTGTCTGCTAATATAAGGGGTCAGCGAAGCCAACAGACGGTGGAACACGGGGTCCGTCATCTTGAGAAAGTTCCTGAAATCATCAGGATTATTCTCACGGATCTCACGGAGCAAAGGCATATGAGAGAACTGGTCATGCTGAAGCAACCAATTCTTGGTCCATGAACTCCTCCCCACCCTGTTCATGGACTGGACTTGTGTCAATGTCAGGACCCCAACACCAAGCCCCCGCACAGCACGAACTCTACGAGGAGTACGCATACGAAACATGGCTAGAAAATGGTCGGCTGCTCAGAACGAAGTAACAGAACGCACTGAAGATCAGCAAGGCCTGTGAAGAGCGACCTGAAAAACAGTAACGAACGAACAAGAATACAATGACTAATTAAAGTCACGCGGAACTTGCTGCACGCACTGAAGAGCAAATACAAACCCACAAGCACAAACTGAACGGCAGAAAACGATCTGAAAGCCACGAGTCTGAAAAAGCGCGAATCGTCTCTCACAAAACTTTTACTAACACAAGATTAGCAAAAGGTGCCCAAAGGGTGCCGCGCTTGGTTCTGAACTGGCCTTTTCTAGTCTCGTCGTACGTGCTTGACGTCACCGCGTTGTTGGCGATCGGAAATTCCGACAACTTTGTGCGACCGTGTGTACGCAAAACAAGTTTGAGCCAGCATCCGTCGGAAAAAATCCTGTTTGTTGTCGGAATGTCCGATCAATGTCCGACCGTGTGTACGGGGCATTAGGGTTCAAACTTAGTTGCAAAAGCTACTATCTTAACCTGTAGGAATGAAACAAGGTTAGTCAGCAGGTATTAAACTTTTATACTTATAATCAAGACCTAGTCAAGAGAGAAGGCATTCCACCCTCATCTTCTTCCCACGGTCATTATCTCCATAGGCGTAGCACAGTTCCAAGAAAGCTATTAGTGGCACTTATAGTCCCGGGTCTCTGACAGCAGGGGTGTGAAAAACAAAAAGGGTAAACTTCAGCCCGCAACAACCCAACATCCTTCACCTCCCTCCCACCTCAGGAGTATGAGTCAATATCCAGGAGAGTCATGGGGGTGGAGGTTGTAACCTCGGAAAGTTAGGCGTCGCAGGGCGACCAAAAGACAGTGTGTCTCCCCCAATCCCCGATCACAGACCTACTCAGCAGAATAATATGCCAAGTGCCACAATGATACCCATCAGTGCAGGAATATCACAACAGAAATCTTGTCACCAGGAAGGTACAGTAAGCCACCGTCACTGGTCATTCGGTTTCAGAGAATGAGCGGGTTGTTAAGGTAAAGAACTGTGTTTCTTACCGCCAAACAGTACGAGTGAAGTAAAGGGGGTATTTGTGCTGTTCTCCGATGGAGAGATCAATGGTTGCGTGGCAAGGACTCAAGCCACCTGGACGCATCCTCCGGGGAAGTAAAGAATTTTGTAGTCTCACCATCCACCACTCTAAGCCACGCGGGGAATAGCATGTTGTATTTGAGCCCCCTGGTGCGCATTTGGGCCTTGACCTGGTCGAATGTCCTGCGCTGCCTCTGCGTTTCAACCGAGTAGTCAGGGAATAGTATGATCTTTGTATTTTCGGATCTCAGTTCCCCCACTTTTCTGGCTTCTCTGAGGATGAAATCCCGATCTCTAAAGTTGAGCATGCGGAAAATGAAGGTACGTGGCGGTGCTCCAGGCGGGCCTCGAACTGATGGCATTCTGTGGGCGCGTTCCACCACAAAGTGGGTAGAGAACTGTGCCTGAGGAAGGAGGGTGCGCAGTAATTGCTTTGTGTAGACCTCCGGATCCCGTCCTTCCACTCCCTCTGGAAGACCCACCAGGAGCAGGTTGTTTCTTACTGTTTCTGTTCACCTGGTCCTCAGCAGGGGATTCCAGCGTTTTCATTTTAACTTGCAGTATACGAAGAGAGGCACCGTGATCCCGAATCGTATCTTCAGTGTCCCCCACTCTGCGTTCAGCTTCTGTCAGCCTATCTCTGTATTTGTCCATGTCTCGTCTTATAAGGCCCATTTCGAATTGCATCTGTTCTATTTTCGTAGTGAGGGTAGTCTGGCAGCCTGTAATTGCCTGCATTAGTGCTTGGAATTGGTCCGTTCCTAGCTGAGACGACTTTGCACATGGTTCTGTGTGCTTCGTCTGGGACACCATATTGGAGTGCGTCACTGCATGTGTGTCTCGGGTCAGCGACGATGTTGTTTGGGGGGTTGCCGTTTCCTCTGTGCACCGGAGGATCTTCCTCGCATGCCCAGAATCAGTCCCAGCCTATCAGCTAGGGCAGTGTAGTAGTATGTCTCAGGGGACCGGAGAATGATGGCTATGAAGTGTGGAGCGCCTGTCTCTCACTGCCTATCAGGACGATCGGGGACGTTTGTAATGCCAGTCACCGTTATTCCTGTACCCCAAGGTGGCTCACGTAGATATCTGGTCACAGCTGCAGTATGGCGGGGCAGGCAGGGTGTCATATAAGGCCCTCAAAGGCGGATGCTGGAGCCCATCAGGCGTGAAGCCCCCGTCTCACAGAGGGGTTTGTAAAGCTTGGAGCGCCTGTCCCTTGCTGTCTATCAGGGCGCTCCACGTGAATACAGCCAGGAGCAGCGCCTGCAAGGCCAGATGCCACCAAATCGGTGCCCCAGAGTGTCTCACTCATGTGTCTGGTCCCAGGCTTAGTACGGTGGGGCAGGCAGAGTGACTGTAGAGCCCTTAGAAGCAGGTGATGGAGCCTGTGAGATGCGGAGCTCCCGTCCCCCAGAGGAGTCTGTGAAGCGTGGAGCGCCTGTCCCTCACTGCTCACCGGGACGCTCCACGTGGATACAGCCGGCGGCGGTTACAAAGTCCGATGCCGCTCTCTCTTTGCCTCAAAGTGTCACACTAATGTGCCCGATCACTGTCCGAGTATCGTGAGCCAGAAAGGGTGACTGTAGATCCCTTAAAAACAGATACTGGGGCCTGTCAGGTGCGGAGCTCCCTTCCCTCACATCCTGCTAGGTCGCCATCTTGACCACGCCCATTTAGAATTTCCCTTCCTAGGGGTAGATTTCATCTCACTTCCTGTTGTCTTATTCCGTTTGCAAGTGGGAGTCGTTTGTAAGTTGGATGTTTGAAAGTAGGGGCCTGCCCTATATACTCTGCAGAAATTGGGGCCTCTGGTGTTGGTGTGGCCACAACACTGTAAGCCCTTGGTGGGCGCAGGAACGGGCCCTGCTGTAAAATATTAGATCAAGAATTGTAATTACATGCCATTGTTGAACAGGGGCAGAAAAATTGGGCCTTTGTTGGTGGTGGTGGTGGTGCTGGTGCCACAACACTGTAAGTCCTCCTCCTCTTCCTGTGTGATCGATGGTCACGCAGGAACACTGTCTGGATAAAGGGGGCCTTGAGAGGTAAAGAAGTCCTCCTCTTCCTCCCTCTGTTCTGCCTCAAGTGCCCTGTCCATTATTCCACACAGCGTGTGCTCCAACAGGTGGACAAGAGGGACAGTGTCACTGATGCATGCACTGTCACTGCTCACCATCCTCATTGCCTCCTCAAATGGTGACAGGACAGTGCATGCATCCCTGATCATAGCCCACTGGCATGGGGAAAAAAAACAAGTTCCCCTGACCCTGTCCTGGTGCCATAGTCGCATAGATACTCATTGATGGCCCTCTGCTGCGTGTGCAGCTGCTACAGCATGGCCAACGTTGAGTTCCACCTGGTGGGCATGTCACAGATTAGGCGGTTCTTGGGCAGGTTAAATTCCTTTTGGAGGTCAGCCAGCTGAGCACTGGCATTATATGACCTGCGGAAATGCACACAGACTTTCCTGGCCTGCCTCAGGACATCCTGTAAGCCCGGGTACCTGCCCAAGAACCGCTGCACCACCAAGTTAAGGACGTGAGCCAAACAGGGCACATGGGTCAGTTGTCCCTGTCAGAGGACGGAGAGGAGGTTGGTGCCATTGTCGCAAACCACCATACCTGCCTTAAGCTGGCGTGGCGTCAACCACCTCTGAACCTGCCCCTGCAGAGCTGACAGAATCTCTGTCCCAGTGTGGCTCCTGTCCCCCAAGCACACCAGCTCAAGCACCACATGGCATCTTTTTGCCTGTGTGCTTGCGTAGCCCCTTGAACGCCTACAGAGCACTGCTGGTTCTGAGGACAAATCAGCACAGGAAGAGGCCATGGAGGTAGAAGAAGAGGAGGGGGTGGAGGAGAGAGGTGTGGCAGAATCACCACTAGTAGAGTTTTGGAGGCGTGGTGGCGGAACAACCTCCAACACTACTGCACCCTTTGATCATGGGGTTAATATGGCGCACAATGGATATAGCCAGGTACACATAACCAAAAAAGGTGGGGGGAAGGGGGTGGGTTGGGGGTTCCTGAGAGGGGGAACTTGGTGGTGATAGTTAATATTTTACAACAAGTTCAGGTATTAGTCCATGTAAGGATAAAATGATGCTGAGTAAAATGAAAGGCAGCCAGTCTATAAAAGCTAGAAGAAGCTCTGGAACAATAAAAAAGAAAGAAGGACGGCGCCCTCTAAGTGCAGCATGTATGATAAAAATATTTATTACAATACAATAGATTAAAACACTCACATTTGAGTTGCTAAAAACCAGCATATAAAGTAGTTTTATCCGCGTGCTCCCGGGGATGTGGGTGTCACGGGCCAGTGGGGGGGGGGTCCTGGGGTGTGAGTCCTATGACCTGGGTCCTGGTAGCTGTTCCAGTGGTGCCGAGGGTCCTCAGAGCCTCCGGGCGCTTAGGATCTAGGTCATGGATCCTCCGTGGAGCGCCGTGCTGTCCTGCGTCTTCACTTCCGGGAGCGGGGTGAGGCGGGCGGTGCTTCGCATTCAGAGCATGCGTGCTCCTTCATCAGGCTATCTGATGAACTCAAATGTGAGTGTTTTAATCTATTGTAATAAATATTTTTATCATACATGCTGCACTTAGAGGGCGCCGTCCTTCTTTCTTTTTTACTACTGCACCCTGTCCTGCCAGAAGAGTCATCCTGGGCGCAGTGAAAGATAGGTAAAGTCCCTGTCCATGCCTGCTGTACCAAGAGTCAGCGGTAATATGCACCTTACCGCTGGCCGCCCTGTACAGCGAGGCATGGACATTGCCTTCCACATGCCGGTAGAGAGCCGGAATCGCCTTCCGTGAGAAAAAGTGGCGTTTAGGAACCTGCCACTGAGGAACTGCACATTCCACAAACTCACGGAAGGGGGCAGAGTCTACCAACTGAAAAGGCAGCAGTTGAAGTGCTAGCAATTTAGCCAAGCTAGCATTCAACCGCTGGGCATGTGGATGGCTGGGAGCGAACTTCTTTCGGTGGTGCAGCAGCTGGGGCAGGGAAATTTGCCTGGTACAATCTGACATCGGTGTACCGATAGCAGATTGCCCCCAAATACTTGGCTGTGACACACCTAATTCTACACCTTCATTCCTCTCAGTGCAGGTCTCAGAAAGGACTGAAGATATAGTGGGGTTGGAGATCCCAGCTGATGAGGAGCAAGGAGAGGTCCTCTTTGTTCCTTGGTGTGGGTCTTTTAGGTACGCTTGCCAACGAACTGCATGGCAGGTCGACATATGTCTGGTCAAGCATGTCGTGCCCAAGCGGGTGAAGTTTTGGCCACACAAGATATGCTTGAGACATATGTTGCAAATAGCAGCAGTGGGATCTGATGCACTTGTCTCAAAAAAGGCCCACACCAAAGAACTTTTGGAATAACGTGCAGAGACAGCAGCACCCTGCACATGCGGAGCTCTGCGGTGTGATGCAGTTGGTGTGCTGCCCTTATGTGTCTCCTCCTCCTCCTCTCTCCTATCAGGCACCCACGTGGAGTCAGTGACCTCATCATCCCCTCCCTCCTCATCACTGGAGCAAAACATGAACATGACTGCCAGATTGCTACCCTTCTTGGGCACCCCCTCTGTCTGGGCTCACGTTACTGCCTTCCTCTAGCTGAGTACCATCATCGGAGCCTTCAAAACTCTTGGCATCCTCTTGGACCATGTACCCATCACTGTGGTCAAACAGTTCGGGGGACTCCTCAGGAGGACATGGTGGGGCTAGGGAAGGAGTGGCTGATGCCATTGAGCTGAGGGAAGAGGCCGTGTTGGCAGCTGCTTTGCCAGACAAAGTACCCTGAGCCTGGGTGAGAGAGGATGAGGAGGATGAGGACAGCTTGGTCATCCACCCGACCAAGTCTTCTGCATGTTGCGGCTCAACACAGCCAGCTGCCAAAAAAAAGGACAAGCGTGTCCCACGGCCACGTGCTGATGAGGATGCACCGTCTCCACGACCAGCACTGTTGCCTCTAGACACAGAGCCTGCTTGCCCTCTTTTATTGGCTTGTGACTGTCTGCCTCTCCTTGTTGGCCTTCCAGACATACTAATGGCCTGCAGTGTGATGTAGCTGCACAAAGCTGGGATGTATATATTAGGGATGAGCCGAACTTGCGAACAGACCAAATCTTCGCACGAACGTTAGAACCCCATTGAAGTCTATGGGACTCGAACGTTTGAAATCAAAAGTGCTCATTTTAAAGGCTAATTTGCATGGTATTGTCCTAAAAAGGGTTTGGGGACCCGGGTCCTGCACCAGGGGACATGTATCAATGCAAAAAAAGTTTTAAAAACGGCCGTTTTTTTGGGAGCAGTGATTTTAATAATGCTTAAAGTGAAACAATAAAAGTGTAATATTCCTTTAAATTTCATACCTGGGGGGTGTCTATAGTATGCCTGTAAAGGGGCGCATGTTTCCCGTGCTTAGAACAGTCTGACAGCAAAATCACATTTCAAAGGAAAAAAAGTCATTTAAAACTACTAGCGGCTATTAATGAATTGCCGGTCCGACAATACACATATACACATAAGAGTTCATTGATAAAAACTGCATGGGATTTCCCCACAGGGGAACCCCGAACCAAAATTAGAAAAAAACTGGCGTGGGGGTCCCCCTAAATTCCATACCAGGCCCTTCAGGTCTGGTATGGATATTAAGGGGAACCCCGTGCCAAAATTTAAAAAAAAAATGACGTAGGGGTCCCCCTCAAAATTCATACCAGACCCTTCAGGGCCTCATCCCCACAACCCTTGGCCGGTGGTTGTGGGGGTCTGCGGGCGGGGGGATTATCGGAATCTGGAAGCCCCCTTTAACAAGGGGACCCCCAGATCCCGGCCCCCCCGTGTAAAATGGTAAGGGGGTACAAAAGTACTCCTACCATTTCACAAAAAACTGTCAAAGATGTTAAAAATGACAAGAGACAGTTTTTGAAAACAAATATCTGTTTGTTTTCAATTTTCAAAGTACTATTACTTTTTTTACAGCAGCGATACGTTTTTGGTTTATTTGTCGCTAGCGCTGCTTTCTTCACTTTTAAGAGACAGTTTTTGACAATTCCTTTATTTAAACTCTTCTTTTTTCCATCTTCTTTCTTCTTTCTTCTATCTTCCTTCGGTTTCTTCCTCCATCTTCCTATTCCTCCGATCCTCTGCTTCTTTCTCCGGTGTTCTCGTCCGGCATCTTCCTCCGCGGTGTCTTCTTCTCTTCATCTTCTTCATCTTCTTCTCTTCATTAGGGATGAGCTTCGTGTTCAAATCGAACCCATGTTCGACTCGAACATCGTCTGTTCGCCCGTTCGCCGAATTGCGAACGATATGGGGCGTTCGCGCCAAATTCGTGTGGCGCGTCACGGCCCATAATTCACTGCGGCCTCGCAGTGCATTGCTGGCTGATGATTGGCCAAGCATGCACTATGACCCGCATGCTTGGCCAATCACAGCGCCATCTGTAGAGAGAGCTGTAATTGGCCAAAGCCAGGGTGGCTTTGGCCAATTATGGCTCAGGGGGTTTAGTACACGCCCTACACTATATAAGGCCGCCTGCGCGGCGGCCCCGTGTAGTGTGTTCCGGCGTTCATAGATAGAGAGAGAGAGACAGACAGTGTCATTTGATTTAAGTTACATAGAGTAGGCAGGTCGAGTCAGTTAGCTGCAGTTACACTGTATTGTGTATATATATGCATCCCAGGTGTTTATATATATATATATATACTGTATTCAGTTTAGCTAGATCCATTCCTGTTATTATCTTCCTACTGACAGGCAGGCAGGTGTTGTTACAGTACAGATACCTGAAGAAAATTGCTGATGTTCTTCTGATCCTATTAGTACCACAGTCAGTTAGCTAGACTATTTACAGTGAGTGTAGTGCGTCCTCCTCACAGTGTTCAGCTAAAGCTACAAGTTAGTGTAGTGCACAGTGTTCAGCTAAAGCTACAAGTTAGTGTAGTGCGACCTCTGCACAGTGTTCAGCTAAAGCTACAAGTTAGTGTAGTGCGTCCTCCTCACAGTGTTCAGCTAAAGCTACAAGTTAGTGTAGTGCGACCTCTGCACAGTGTTCAGCTAAAGCTACAAGTTAGTGTAGTGTACAGTGTTCAGCTAAAGCTACAAGTTAGTGTAGTGCAACCTCTGCACAGTGTTCAGCTAAAGCTACAAGTTAGTGTAGTGCAACCTCTGCACAGTGTTCAGCTAAAGCTACAAGTTAGTGTAGTGCGTCCTCCTCACAGTGTTCAGCTAAAGCTACAAGTTAGTGTAGTGCGACCTCTGCACAGTGTTCAGCTAAAGCTACAAGTTAGTGTAGTGCAACCTCTGCGCAGTGTTCAGCTAAAACTACCTGTAGAAGGTTGGTAGTGTTTTCCTGATCCTATCACTACCGCAGGCACCTACATTATTTACACGTTACTGTAGTGCAACCTCTGCACAGTGTTCAGCTAAAGCTACCTGTAGAAGGTTGGTGGTGTTTTCCTGATCCTATCACTACCACAGGCACCTACATTATTTACATGTTTGAGCAAGAGAATTTCCCCTGGTGGACTTTAAAGGCACATATGAAAGGACGTATAGAAAAATGTAAAGTATATGGATAGAAATTTATTCAAAACAAAAATATCATAAAAACATCAATAACGTTATAACAAATAATAGAGGGAATGCGATTCATACAATTGTACAACTACAACTAGTGATACCAATGTGCTTGCACCAGACGCGTTTCGGAGTTGTTTTAGCCTCCTTCTTCAGGGATGGTTGTAAGCTTTAGCAAAGGTTTCTAAATTAGAAATGTTGTGTTTAACAAAGAGATAGTAAGTATGTGTACATAACAGATCATAAGAACATGAATTTAAGTTAGCTTTGCATTTACACTTACATTGGCATATATGTAGACTAGTTTTGCATTCCACAAAGATTTAAAAACAAAGGCGTTGACACTGTCTGCCCATCCAGCGTGTTTCCCAATCGTGGTATAACCGGGTCATTTGGTGTCCCCCGAGTGTTAATAATCCGTATGTAGCAGGTGGAGGTAGCTAAATATAGATGTACATAAATATTTTACTTCCTCGTAGTGGGAAGAGGGGCCCATATATGTAGGGCGTAGAGAGAATTTAGATCTGGAGTTCCACTGAGGCCAAATGCGGATCCTGAAAAATGTGAAGGTATATAGATATATAGTAGCCAACCAAAGTGGGTCTACTTGATAATAAAAAGGAGATTTTTATGAGTGGTGCAAGTGCATCATACCTGGTTGAACTAATGTAGAGGATTCAAAGAGAAATAGCGAGGATGGTTGATGTAAACTGAATGCCACTCGAATAGCTGGAAAATAACAACATAAAGGGGAAAAGGGAATATGGGGGTCTCGTGTAAGTAGTTGTGTAATTTATCTTAGTGAATGTCGTAATGATTCAAGGTATACTTATAAATTTCTACTTAGGAATTTTGTATGTATTAATATGGGGAAAAGAAGAGGAAAGGAGGGGGAGAGAAAAGAGAAGGGGGGGGGAGAGGGAAGTAGAAGAAGACAAAACCAGAGATCAGCACTAGAGAGAAAGAGAGAAAAAGAAAAGTTAAAGAGAGAGGGAAGCAGAGAAGGAAGAGGAACAGGGGAAGATGAAGGAAACGGAAGGGGGGGGGGGGGGGGAGAGGGAAGAAAAAAAGGGGGGGAGGGAAAGGAGGAAAAAAGAGGAGGGGAAAAAAGAAAGAGGGGGGAGGGAAAGTAAGGAAATCCAGGTATAGTTGAGGGTTGGTGTCTTCTAACTAGAGCAATCTGCATGTAGATGGTGGGTGTATAAGTATAAATATAAATGATGGATGTACAGAGGTTTAAGCACAGATATATTGTTTAGGTGTACAGAGGTTTAAGCATAGGTGTATAGTTAGGTCACTTACTTTATGGCACATCAGCCCAGACTGACAGCGTCCTGCAAACAGCAAAGGACGCTCGGTGTGAGCAGTGTCAGTGTATTTATACCCCTCCTCACCAATCAGCTGCTGGTGTGATGTTCAACAGCTGATTCAGAGTGGTGAGGGAGGGACGGACACGCTGAGACAGGCCCCCCGGGTGGAGCAAGCGCCGCCAGGCACTCACCGCGCATGCGCACGCATCCGCGGTGAGGAGTGGCCACGCCCACTACACCCGCCGACACGTCTAGCTTCCCCGGCGGACTGCGCATGCCCGCCGGGGTCGCAAGGTGGAGGACAGTGTAAACATCACTGTATCCTCACACAGCGCCGCCAAGAGCTGGGATCGCTCAGGCGGCTTTGTGTGCCGGGCGAACTCCAGATCATGGTTTGATTTGTGCATAAAAGCACAGGTATCGTGCACAGATGCAAAAACTAAAGGGGAATATTGTACATTATCACGATTTGAAGGGAAACAGCATTGGTTGGCAGCATTTTACAGGTTACACTTATATAGGCAACAAAAATAAGTTGTAAGTAATAATAGGGATAAACATATATACGGATTACATTATTCAATATATGTTACATCGGCTGGGGTACCAAAGATTCAAGTTGGAATAGATACAGCCTGCATTTTTGGGGGCTCACAGTAAATACAATAAATGGGTACATATATAATAATCATAATACTTATTTGATCCTAAGTCCCAGGACATATCACCAGAATTTGACATACATCAGCCGAGCACTGGCATTATATGACCGGCGGAAATGCACACAGACTTTCCTGGCCTGCCTCAGGACATCCTGTAAGCCCGGGTACCTGCCCAAGAACCGCTGCACCACCAAGTTAAGGACGTGAGCCAAACAGGGCACATGGGTCAGTTGTCCCTGTCGGAGGGCGGAGAGGAGGTTGGTGCCATTGTCGCAAACCACCATTCCTGCCTTAAGTTGGCGTGGCATCAACCACCTCTGAACCTGCCCCTGCAGAGCTGACAGAACCTCTGCCTCAGTGTGGCTCCTGTCCCCCAAGCACACCAGCTCAAGCACCGCATGGCATCTTTTTGCCTGTGTGCTTGCGTAGCCCCTTGAACGCCTACAGAGCACTGCTGGTTCCGAGGACAAATCAGCACAGGAAGAGGCCATGGAGGAAGAAGAAGAGGAGGGGGTGGAGGAGAGAGGTGTGGCAGAATCACCACTAGTAGAGTTTTGCAGGCGTGGTGGCGGAACAGCCTCCAACACTACTGTGACGGGAGGGCCCGTGGAACTCAGAATACATCTTATGTCTAAGTCACCCTGTGCCATCCTGGCACAGGGTGAGTGAGAAAATATATCTTGGACTACTTAAAATGGGACAGTAATATTTGTCCACAATATCTCCCAGGATGTATGTAGAGACTATTATTGGTTTGGTTGATTCTGAACGCAACCTGTGTTTATGTTAATTGAATGAGCTAATGACATTGTCCTCTATACAATGTAGGAGACGGGACGACTGCTATTATGTTGATATAATTGTGTGAAGCTCGGTGACCACAAGTCTGGGTGAAAGGTCATGTCCCAGTCACCTAGGTTGTATAAAGGATGAGATAATTAGCTCATGTTAATTAGGTTAGCTTTGAGTCATCCCTGCTGTATAAAGGTCTGTGAGATCTCAAATAAAAAAGTAGTTCTGATGTACTCCAAGACTGGTGTTGTCTAGTTCTTGGGGTTCCTATGGCCAGATCTATTGGACTCGTGTTCCAGAACTTAGGAAGTGGTATATGACGGAAGCACTCAAGCGGAGTGTGGGACGTTCCGTGACATTGGTGGCAGCGGTGGGATAGCTTCCTGAAGTCTGGGACATCCAAACCTCCAACTGAATCTAAGATCAGCATAGCAGACTTCAGTCACCCCAGCGGAGATATGGACCTGGCATCAGAATTCCCGGGGCTGCTGCGGATCATCCTTTCAACATACACCAGGACTGTGTCTGAGGATGAATACCTGGAGCTTAGGCAGCAAATTCGGGTGGAGCTCTGGATTGCAGCCCTCTGTCTCGCTGGTATAAAACAGGGCAAGTGCTTTCCAACCCAAGAGCAACGGGCCAGTGACCAACGGGCATTGCGGATAGCACTCCTGGGAGAGCAGCCCCAGGAGCAATGGGTGACTGAGTTGGACAGGTTGGTCCAGCAGGAGATAGAGCTGGACAATCGTTATCGGGCTCTGCAATGGCACGCAGAGGAGGGATATTTAGGGGAGACAACAGAATGCTCTCCGGAGGGATATGACTTTGGCGGCCCTGGATTGCTGTGGGAGAACCTTACAGATCTTTTTATGTTTGGCGATGAGGGGGAACCTGACCTTGAGGACATGAGAGACTATAGAGAGTCTGTGCTCAGTCTTGCAGGGGTCTCAGAGCTCAAACCTGATCTGGACCATTTGCTAAGGGAGGAACAGCATCTGGAAAGGGCATACAGGAAACTGCTAGAACAAGTTCAGCAGCATGCCAGAGAATCGGCAGTGGAAAATCCGGAGATTGCCGTCCCCAAACCTGAAGTGCTGACAACAGGGCAGAGCTCTGCTAACCTCTGCCCAGCACTGATAACATCTTCTGGGTTCCATGGACAGGAGATGGTGAACCTATATCCCCAGACATCAGTTGCAGAGACATGGGACTTGATAGACTTTTCTGCTGAGGAAGAACAACCTGATGAGCCTCCAGCAGAAGAGCTGCTATCAGGGCCAAAGTTCACTGTGTTCTGCCCAGCACCAACAGTGGCTTCGGCCTTCTTGAGAGAAGAGGTAGTCGGCCTTTCTCCCACAACACTGACAGGGACATGTGATTTTCTGCCAGCAGCATCTATGGAGTTAAAACAAACTTCTCCAGCTGAAGACCTGGTAACTGAACAGAGGGTCCAAGACCTCTGTCCCACACTTTTACCACTTCCAGAGACTGGGGATTTAATAGACGTTTCTGTAGAGGAGGAACCACCTGGCAAACCCCCAGCAGAAGTGCTGGCAACCGGACAGAGGGTCCAAGACCTCTGCCCCACACCTGCAGCAATTGTGGAGGCCCAAGGTGAGGAGGTGGCAATCTATCGCGAGCTGCAGATCAGGATCCAAGGAGAGAATGCAGTCATCACCTCACAACTGCAGCTTGATCTGGTGTCGGTTGATGGGGCTTCAGTCCCCACCTGTATACCCCAGGGATGCTGGGCAGTCGGCCCAGATCCCCAACAGCAGGATGGAGTGAGCCCAGTCCCACTGTCTTCTCTCCAGCGGCAGAAAGGATTCCAGGGAGAAGGGCCAGTCCAGGCCTCTCCCCAGCGGCAGATATGTTCTCTGAGAGAGGCAGAGGATGGCTGGGTGAGTAATACACTGTTTGGAATAATTTGTTTGGGGTACTGTGTGGGTACAGGCAGTAGAGGACTGGAGCTATGGACTAACTTCGGAGTCAACCCGTCTGGGGTCTCCTCCTGTGTTAGTCTCCTGCCGAAAGGGGAGAGATGTGACGGGAGGGCCCGTGGAACTCAGAATACATCTTATGTCTAAGTCACCCTGTGCCATCCTGGCACAGGGTGAGTGAGAAAATATATCTTGGACTACTTAAAATGGGACAGTAATATTTGTCCACAATATCTCCCAGGATGTATGTAGAGACTATTATTGGTTTGGTTGATTCTGAACGCAACCTGTGTTTATGTTAATTGAATGAGCTAATGACATTGTCCTCTATACAATGTAGGAGACGGGACGACTGCTATTATGTTGATATAATTGTGTGAAGCTCGGTGACCACAAGTCTGGGTGAAAGGTCATGTCCCAGTCACCTAGGTTGTATAAAGGATGAGATAATTAGCTCATGTTAATTAGGTTAGCTTTGAGTCATCCCTGCTGTATAAAGGTCTGTGAGATCTCAAATAAAAAAGTAGTTCTGATGTACTCCAAGACTGGTGTTGTCTAGTTCTTGGGGTTCCTATAGCCAGATCCATTGGACTCGTGTTCCAGAACTTAGGAAGCGGTATATGACGGAAGCACTCAAGCGGAGTGTGGGACGTTCCGTGACAACTACTGCACCCTGTGATCATGGGGTTAATATGGCGCACAATGGATATAGCCGGGTACACATAACCAAAAAAGGTGGGGGGAAGGGGGTGGGTTGGGGGTTCCTGAGAGGGGGAACTTGGTGGTGGCAGGGGCGTTGCTAGGTGGCAAAAAGACCAGGGGCTTCAGCCCGAAGTCCAAGGCCGGACCCGGGGGGGGGGGGGGGGGGGGGGCGCGTGTGTACACGTGATGCAGGCCTTTTTTTTTTGGCTGGGCCGTGACCTACCTGACCTATATACACTGACGGTAGTGAACACTGACCTACCTACACTGACATTTACATTCACTGACCTACCTGCACTGACCGTAGGGAACACTGACCTACCTACACTGACATTTACATTCAGTGACCTACCTGCACTAACCGTAGTGACCTACATACACTGACCGTAGTGACCTACCTACACTGACCATAGTGACCTACCTACACTGATCGTAGTGACCTACCTACACTGACATTTACCTACACTGACCTACATACACTGACATTTACATTCACTGACCGTAGTGACCTACCTACACTGACCTACCTACACTGACATTTACATACACTGACCGTAGTGACCTACCTACACTGACATTTACCTACACTGACCGTAGTGACCTACCTACACTGACATTTACCTACACTGACCGTAGTGACCTACCTACACTGACCTACCTACACTGACATTTACCTACACTGACCGTAGTGACCTACCTACACTGACCTACCTACACTGACATTTACCTACACTGACCGTAGTGACCTTCCTACACTGACATTTACCTACACTGACCGTAGTGACCTACCTACACTGACATTTACCTACACTGACCGTAGTGACCTACCTACACTGACCGTAGTGACCTACCTAAACTGACCTACCTACACTGACATTTACCTACACTGACATTTACCTACACTGACCGTAGTGACCTACCTACACTGACCTACCTACACTGACCGTAGTGACCTACCTACACTGACATTTACCTACACTGACCGTAGTGACCTAGCTACACTGACATTTACCTACACTGACCGTAGTGACCTACCTACACTGACATTTACCTACACTGACCGTAGTGACCTACCTACACTGACCTACCTACACTGACATTTACATACACTGACATTTACCTACACTGACCTACCTACACTGACATTTACCTACACTGACCGTAGTGACCTACCTACACTGACCTACCTACACTGACATTTACCTACACTGACATTTACCTACACTGACATTTACATACACTGACATTTACATACACTGACATTTATCTACACTGACCTACCTACACTGACCGTAGTGACCTACCTACACTGACCTACCTACACTGACATTTACCTACACTGACATTTACCTACACTGACCGTAGTGACCTACCTACACTGACCTACCTACACTGACATTTACATACACTGACATTTACCTACACTGACATTTACCTACACTGACATTTACATACACTGACCTACCTACACTGACATTTGCATACACTGACATTTACATACACTGACATTTACCTACACTGACATTTACATACACTGACATTTACCTACACTGACCTACCTACACTGACATTTACCTACACTGACATTTACCTACACTGACATTTACCTACACTGACATTTACATACACTGACATTTACCTACACTGACATTTACATACACTGACATTTACCTACACTGACCTACCTACACTGACATTTACCTACACTGACATTTACCTACACTGACATTTACCTACACTGACATTTACCTACACTGACATTTACCTACACTGACCGTAGTGACCTACCTACACTGACCTACCTACACTGACATTTACATACACTGACATTTACCTACACTGACATTTACCTACACTGACATTTACCTACACTGACATTTACATACACTGACCTACCTACACTGACATTTGCATACACTGACATTTACCTACACTGACCTACCTACACTGACATTTACCTACACTGACATTTACCTACACTGACATTTACCTACACTGACATTTACATACACTGACATTTACCTACACTGACATTTACATACACTGACCTACCTACACTGACATTTACCTACACTGACATTTACCTACACTGACATTTACCTACACTGACATTTACATACACTGACATTTACCTACACTGACCTACCTACACTGACATTTACCTACACTGACATTTACCTACACTGACTTGCCTGACCCACATACACTGTCTGACCTACCTCAGCTCAGCCGTGGTGTGCGGTGTCACAGCAGCCAGACAGTCAGACAGTCAGAGGAGGATGACCCGAGGAGGAGAGGAGAGGAGAGCGGGCCGCCCGAGCGCTGAGCGGGGATCTTACAGTGGCGCGGTGGCCGCATTGTAATTCCCGCCTTCTGGAGCCTGCAGCGCCTATGATGGACGTCACACGTCCCGCGGTCCCGGCATTGGACCAGGGGGACGTCCATCATAGGCGTTGCAGGCTCCAGAAGGCGGGACCTGCTACGGCACTCGGCCAAACTCGGCCAAATTCGGCGGCGCTCGGGATTAGATCGGTCCTGGCGCTCGCTGCTCGGGACTTGTAATGAAGAGCTGCATGCCTGAGGCTCGGGGCTTTTCGGGGGCACATTCGGGGCTTCAGCCACGTCTAGCCACCCCCTCCCGACGCCCCTGCTTGGTGGTGATAGTTAATATTTTACAACAAGTTCAGGTATTAGTCCATGTACGGATAAAATGATGCTGAGTAAAATGAAAGGCAGCCAGTCTATAAAAGCTAGAAGAAGCTCTGGAACAATAAAAAAGAAAGAAGGACGGCGCCCTCTAAGTGCAGCATGTATGATAAAAATATTTATTACAATACAATAGATTAAAACACTCACATTTGAGTTGCTAAAAACCAGCATATAAAGTAGTTTTATCCGCGTGCTCCCGGGATGTGGGTGTCACGGGCCAGTGGGGGGGTCCTGGGGTGTGAGTCCTATGACCTGGGTCCTGGTAGCTGTTCCAGTGGTGCCGAGGGTCCTCAGAGCCTCCGGGCGCTTAGGATCTAGGTCATGGATCCTCCGTGGAGCGCCGTGCTGTCCTGCGTCTTCACTTCCAGGAGCGGGGTGAGGCGGGCGGTGCTTCGCATTCAGAGCATGCGTGCTCCTTCATCAGGCTATCTGATGAACTCAAATGTGAGTGTTTTAATCTTTTGTAATAAATATTTTTATCATACATGCTGCACTTAGAGAGCGCCGTCCTTCTTTCTTTTTTACTACTGCACCCTGTCCTGCCAGAAGAGTCACCCTGGGCGCAGTGAAAGATAGGTAAAGTCCCTGTACATGCCTGCTGTACCAAGAGTGGCTGGCCGCCCTGTCCAGCGAGGCATGGACATTGCCTTCCACATGCCGGTAGAGAGCCGGAATCGCCTTCCGTGAGAAAAAGTGGCGTTTAGGAACCTGCCACTGAGGAACTGCACATTCCACAAACTCACAGAAGGGGGCAGAGTCTACCAACTGAAAAGGCAGCAGTTGAAGTGCTAGCAATTTAGCCAAGCTAGTATTCAACCGCTGGGCATGTGGATGGCTGGGAGCGAACTTCTTTCGGCGGTGCAGCAGCTGGGGCAGGGAAATTTGCCTGGTACAATCTGACGTCGGTGTACCGATAGCAGATTGCCCCCAAATACTTGGCTGTGACACACCTAATTCTACACCTTCATTCCTCTCAGTGCAGGTCTCAGAGAGGACAGAAGGTATAGTGGGTTTGGAGATCCCAGCTGATGAGGAGCAAGGAGAGGTCCTCTTTGTTCTTTGGTGTGGGTCTTTTAGGTACGCTTGCCACCGAACTGCATGGCAGGTCGACATATGTCTGGTCAAGCATGTTGTGCCCAAGCGGGTGAAGTTTTGGCCACACAAGATATGCTTGAGACATATGTTGCAAATAGCAGCGGTGGGATCTGATGCACTTGTCTAAAAAAAGGCCCACACCAAAGAACTTTTGGAATAACGTGCAGAGACAGCAGCACCCTGCACATGCGGAGCTCTGCGGTGTGATGCAGTTGGTGTGCTGCCCTTAAGCTGGCCCCTGGAGGGCATCCTGCCTCGTTGGTGATGTGTCTCCTCCTCCTCCTCTCTCCTATCAGGCACCCACGTGGTGTCAGTGACCTCATCATCCCCTCCCTCCTCATCACTGGAGCAAAACATGAACATGACTGCCAGATTGCTGCCCTTCTTGGGCACCCCCTCTGTCTGGGCTCACGTTACTGCCTTCCTCTAGCTGAGTACCATCATCGGAGCCTTCAAATATCTTGGCATCCTCCTGGACCATGTACCCAACACTGTGGTCAAAAAGTTCGGGGGACTCCTCAGGAGGACATGGTGGGGCTAGGGAAGGAGTGGCTGATGCCATTGAGCTGAGGGAAGAGGCCGTGTTGGCAGCTGCTTTGCCAGACAAAGTACCCTGAGCCTGGGTGAGAGAGGATGAGGAGGATGAGGACAGCTTGGTCATCCACCCGACCAAGTCTTCTGCATGTTGCGGCTCAACACAGCCAGCTGCCAAAAAAAAGGATAAGCGTGTCCCATGGCCACGTGCTGATGAGGATGCACCGTCTCCACGACCAGCACTGTTGCCTCTAGACACAGAGCCTGCTTGCCCTCTTTTATTGGCTTGTGACTGTCTGCCTCTCCTTGTTGGCCTTCCAGACATACTAATGGCCTGCAGTGTGATGTAGCTGCACAAAGCTGGGATGTATATATTAGGGATGAGCTGAACACCAACCCAGTTCGGTTCGCACCAGAACTTTCGAACAGACCAAATCTTCGCACGAACGTTAGAACCCCATTGAAGTCTATGGGACTCGAACGTTCGAAATCAAAAGTGCTAATTTTAAAGGCTAATTTGCGTGGTATTGTCCTAAAAAGGGTTTGGGGACCCGGGTCCTGCACCAGGGGACATGTATCAATGCAAAAAAAGTTTTAAAAACGGCAGTTTTTTTGGGAGCAGTGATTTTAATAATGCTTAAAGTGAAACAATAAAAGTGTAATATTCCTTTAAATTTCATACCTGGGGGGTGTCTATAGTATGCCTGTAAAGGGGCGCATGTTTCCCGTGCTTAGAACAGTCTGACAGCAAAATCACATTTCAAAGGAAAAAAAGTCATTTAAAACTACTTGCGGCTATTAATGAATTGCCGGTCCGACAATACACATATACACATAAGAGTTCATTGATAAAAACTGCATGGGATTTCCCCACAGGGGAACCCCGAACCAAAATTTAAAAAAAACTGGCGTGGGGGTCCCCCTAAATTCCATACCAGGCCCTTCAGGTCTGGTATGGATATTAAGGGGAACCCCGTGCCAAAATTTAAAAAAAAAATGACGTAGGGGTCCCCCTCAAAATTCATACCAGACCCTTCAGGGCCTCATCCCCACAACCCTTGGCCGGTGGTTGTGGGGGTCTGCGGGCGGGGGGATTATCGGAATCTGGAAGCCCCCTTTAACAAGGGGACCCCCAGATCCCGGCCCCCGTGTAAAATGGTAAGGGGGTACAAAAGTACTCCTACCATTTCACAAAAAACTGTCAAAGATGTTAAAAATGACAAGAGACAGTTTTTGAAAACAAATATCTGTTTGTTTTCAATTTTCAAAGTACTATTACTTTTTTTACAGCAGCGATACGTTTTTGGTTTATTTGTCGCTAGCGCTGCTTTCTTCACTTTTAAGAGACAGTTTTTGACAACTCCTTTATTTAAACTCTTCTTTTTTCCATCTTCTTTCTTCTTTCTTCTATCTTCCTTCGGTTTCTTCCTCCATCTTCCTATTCCTCCGATCCTCTGCTTCTTTCTCCGGTGTTCTCGTCCGGCATCTTCCTCCGCGGTGTCTTCTTCTCTTCATCTTCTTCATCTTCTTCTCTTCATTAGCGATGAGCTTCGTGTTCGAGTCGAACCCATGTTCGACTCGAACATCGTTTTGTTCGCCCGTTCGCCGAATTGCGAACGATATGGGGCGTTCGCGCCAAATTCGTGTGGCGCGTCACGGCCCATAATTCACTGCGGCCTCGCAGTGCATTGCTGGCTGATGATTGCCCAAGCATGCACTATGACCCGCATGCTTGGCCAATCACAGCGCCATCTGTAGAGAGAGCTGTAATTGGCCAAAGCCAGGGTGGCTTTGGCCAATTATGGCTCAGGGGGTTTAGTACACACCCTACACAATATAAGGCCGCCTGCGCAGCGGCCCCGTGTAGTGTGTTCCGGCGTTCATAGATAGAGAGAGAGAGACAGACAGTGTCATTTGATTTAAGTTACATAGAGTAGGCAGGTCGAGTCAGTTAGCTGCAGTTACACTGTATTGTGTATATATATGCATCCCAGGTGTTATGTGTATATATATATATACACACTGTATTCAGTTTAGCTAGATCCATTCCTGTTATTATCTTCCTACTGACAGGCAGGCAGGTGTTGTTACAGTACAGATACCTGAAGAAAATTGCTGATGTTCTTCTGATCCTATTAGTACCACAGTCAGTTAGCTAGACTATTTACAGTGAGTGTAGTGCGTCCTCCTCACAGTGTTCAGCTAAAGCTACAAGTTAGTGTAGTGCACAGTGTTCAGCTAAAGCTACAAGTTAGTGTAGTGCGACCTCTGCACAGTGTTCAGCGAAAGCTACAAGTTAGTGTAGTGCGACCTCTGCACAGTGTTCAGCTAAAGCTACAAGTTAGTGTAGTGTACAGTGTTCAGCTAAAGCTACAAGTTAGTGTAGTGCAACCTCTGCACAGTGTTCAGCTAAAGCTACAAGTTAGTGTAGTGTACAGTGTTCAGCTAAAGCTACAAGTTAGTGTAGTGCAACCTCTGCACAGTGTTCAGCTAAAACTACCTGTAGAAGGTTGGTGGTGTTTTCCTGATCCTATCACTACCGCAGGCAGCTAAATTATTTACACGTTAGTGTAGTGCGACCTCTGCACAGTGTTCAGCTAAAGCTACCTGTAGAAGGTTGGTGGTATTTTCCTGATCCTATCACTACCGCAGGCACCTACATTATTTACACGTTACTGTAATGCAACCTCTGCACAGTGTTCAGCTAAAGCTACCTGTAGAAGGTTGGTGGTGTTTTCCTGATTCTATCACTACCACAGGCACCTACATTATTTATACGTTGGTGTAGTGCGACCTCTGCACAGTGTTCAGCTAAAGCTACCTGTAGAAGGTTGGTGGTGTTTTCCTGATCCTATCACTACCGCAGGCACCTACATTATTTACATGTTTGAGCAAGAGAATTTCCCCTGGTGGACTTTAAAGGCACATATGAAAGGACGTATAGAAAAATGTAAAGTATATAGATAGAAATTTATTCAAAACAAAAATATCATAAAAACATCAATAACGTTGTAACAAATAATAGAGGGAATGCGATTCATACAATTGTACAACTACAACTAGTGATACCAATGTGCTTGCACCCGACGCATTTCGGAGTTGTTTTAGCCTCCTTCTTCAGGGGTGGTTGTAAGCTTTAGTAAAGGTTTCTAAATTAGAAATGTTGTGTTTAACAAAGAGATAGTAAGTATGTGTACATAACAGATCATAAGAACATGAATTTAGGTTAGCTTTGCATTTACACTTACATTGGCATATATGTAGACTAGTTTTGCATTCCACAAAGATTTAAAAACAAAGGCGTTGACACTGTCTGCCCATCCAGCGTGTTTCCCAATCGTGGTATAACCGGGTCATTTGGTGTCCCCCGAGTGTTAATAATCCGTATGTAGCAGATGGAGGTAGCTAAATATAGATGTACATAAATATTTTACTTCCTCGTAGTGGGAAGAGGGGCCCATATATGTAGGGCGTAGAGAGAATTTAGATCTGGAGTTCTACTGAGGCCAAATGCGGATCCTGAAAAATGTGAAGGTATATAGATATATAGTAGCCAACCAAAGTGGGTCTACTTGATAATAAAAAGGAGATTTTTATGAGTGGTGCAAGTGCATCATACCTGGTTGAACTAATGTAGAGGATTCAAAGAGAAATAGCGAGGATGGTTGATGTAAACTGAATGTCACTCGAATAGTTGGAAAATAACAACATAAAGGGGAAAAGGGAATATGGGGGTCTCGTGTAAGTAGTTGTGTAATTTATCTGAGTGAATGTCGCAACGATTCAAGGTATACTTATAAATGTCTACTTAGGAATTTTGTATGTATTAATATGGGGAAAAGAAGAGGAAAGGAGGGGGAGAGAAAAGAGAAGGGGGGTGAAAGAGGGGGGGGGGAGAGGGAAGGAGAAGAAGACAAAAACAGAGATCAGCACTAGAGAGAAAGAGAGAAAAAGAAAAGTTAAAGAGAGAGGGAAGCAGAGAAGATAGAGGAACAGGGGAAGATGAAGGAAACGGAAGGGGGGGGGGGAAGAGGGAAGAAAAAAAGGGGGGGGGGGGAAGGAGGAAAAAAGAGGAGGGGAAAAAAGAAAGAGGGGGGAGGGAAAGTAAGGAAATCCAGGTATAGTTGAGGGTTGGTGTCTTCTAACCAGAGCAATCTGCATGTAGATGGTGGGTGTATAAGTATAAATATAAATGATAGATGTACAGAGGTTTAAGCACAGATATATTGTTTAGGTGTACAGAGGTTTAAGCATAGGTATATAGTTAGGTCACTTACTTTATGGCACATCAGCCCAGACCGACAGCGTCCTGCAAACAGCAAAGGCGGGTGTAGTGGGCGTGGCCACGCCTCACCGCGGATGCGTGCGCATGAGCGGTGAGTGCCTGGCGGCGCTTGCTCCACCCGGGGGGCCTGTCTCAGCGTGTCCGTCCCTCCCTCACCACTCTGAATCAGCTGTTGGACATCACACCAGCAGCTGATTGGTGAGGAGGGGTATAAATACACTGACACTGCTCACACCGAGCGTCCTTTGCTGTTTGCAGGACGCTGTCGGTCTGGGCTGATGTGCCATAAAGTAAGTGACCTAACTATACACCTATGCTTAAACCTCTGTACACCTAAACAATATATCTGTGCTTAAACCTCTGTACATCCATCATTTATATTTATACTTATACACCCACCATCTACATGCAGATTGCTCTGGTTAGAAGACACCAACCCTCAACTATACCTGGATTTCCTTACTTTCCCTCCCCCCTCTTTCTTTTTTCCCCTCCTCTTTCCCCCCCCCCCCTTTTTTCTTCCCTCTTCCCCCCCCCCCCCCCCTTCCGTTTCCTTCATCTTCCCCTGTTCCTCTTCCTTCTCTGCTTCCCTCTCTCTTTAACTTTTCTTTTTCTCTCTTTCTCTCTAGTGCTGATCTCTGTTTTTGTCTTCTTCTCCTTCCCTCTTCCCCCCCCTTCCCCCCCCCTCTCCCCCCCCCCCCCTTCCCCCCCCCCTTCTCTTTTCTCTCCCCCTCCTTTCCGCTTCTTTTCCCCATATTAATACATACAAAATTCCTAAGTAGACATTTATAAGTATACCTTGAATCGTTACGACATTCACTCAGATAAATTACACAACTACTTACACGAGACCCCCATATTCCCTTTTCCCCTTTATGTTGTTATTTTCCAGCTATTCGAGTGACATTCAGTTTACATCAACCATCCTCGCTATTTCTCTTTGAATCCTCTACATTAGTTCAACCAGGTATGATGCACTTGCACCACTCATAAAAATCTCCTTTTTATTATCAAGTAGACCCACTTTGGTTGGCTACTATATATCTATATACCTTCACATTTTTCAGGATCTGCATTTGGCCTCAGTGGAACTCCAGATCTAAATTCTCTCTACGCCCTACATATATGGGCCCCTCTTCCCACTACGAGGAAGTAAAATATTTATGTACATCTATATTTAGCTACCTCCACCTGCTACATACGGATTATTAACACTCGGGGGACACCAAATGACCCGGTTATACCACGATTGGGAAACACGCTGGATGGGCAGACAGTGTCAACGCCTTTGTTTTTAAATCTTTGTGGAATGCAAAACTAGTCTACATATATACCAATGTAAGTGTAAATGCAAAGCTAACTTAAATTCATGTTCTTATGATCTGTTATGTACACATACTTACTATCTCTTTGTTAAACACAACATTTCTAATTTAAAAACCTTTGCTAAAGCTTACAACCATCCCTGAAGAAGGAGGCTAAAACAACTCCGAAACGCGTCGGGTGCAAGCACATTGGTATCACTAGTTGTAGTTGTACAATTGTATGAATCGCATTCCCTCTATTATTTGTTACAACGTTATTGATGTTTTTATGATATTTTTGTTTTGAATAAATTTCTATCTATATACTTTACATTTTTCTATACGTCCTTTCATATGTGCCTTTAAAGTCCACCAGGGGAAATTCTCTTGCTCAAATTTCTAAATATAGGATGTGGCACAACCCGCAGATAAATAGCCGGTCAACAACCCTCGTTTTCAAATAAATTGGTAGTAGATACCGCTCCCCGCCTCTAGATCGGCAATTTCCCTCTGCATAGATATCCACAACTTTTGAAGAATCTTACAGATTGTGAGAAACTTCTCTCTACTTGTTCCTTCATTTTTGTATATATTTTTTAAACACGTAGATACTCTTCCCACTCTCAGAATAAAAAGGCAATATGACTAACTTTACAGGTGACGAATGGGAAACACTCATGGAGGGGTACCTGAAAGATTTTGGGGATAAGGAGTCTATTGATTCCGAAATATCCTCTCTATTCTCCAGACTCTCTAAGACCCTAGAGAAAAAATCACTATTTTATTGGCATGTCAGATCCTTCCAGGATTACATGAAAGAAGACATTAACCCTGCAGGATTGCGAGTCCAAATCTTCCCGACATTGGAAGGCTTGGACTCGGAATTTAAAACCAAATGGGAACAGGCCCTACGGGCATGCTCACAAAGCTTGATGGAAATCTTGATTGAGGAATACAGAAAGAGATCTAGTACCCTTGACACAGATATTGTAGTTCTTTGTAACAAATTGCAACAGTTAAAAACCCAGAGACCCCTCACTAATAAAGAGGATAGACTAAAAACACACTTAGAAACATTCAATAAAGACATACTTATAAAAAACGACAAAAACTTAATCGTGACAGAAATGCCTTTAGAGACGGGAAGGCACACAGATGGACCCAAAGCAGACCTAATCAGAATAAAACCTACCAACATCAGGGACACCAAGTCACTCCTTCACAATCCACTTCCAACCTACCCCAAACGCACACCCAAATGTTTCAGAAACGAAACACTGGACAAAGCACTAAACACACATTCCGTGGAGACCCCAATGAGGGACAACAGGCAAAAAAATTAACCCTTGACATTTGCAAAAAAGCCAACCACCCCACATCCACACAGGAGCCAATCACGAGAGTAACAAATGCACAAACCAATACACATACCCCGATAAGGGATACTAATCCTCAATCAAACCCTTCAACTGTTACAACACTAGACAGCATTTCCAACGATCCATCTTTTTTAGAAAAGATTTTGATGGGTGTACAACCCACACAATCCAACCCGAATACCTACACTCAAATAGCACTTTAATTGTCCCAGATGCTGATCAGGAACAAGAGTCAAATAATTTAAATATAATTAACCTTTCATCTTACAAACTTTCTCATAATGAAATCACTGTCCTCAAAAAAGGCTTAAATTTCTGTCCCAACCAAAACCTGGACAAATTTGAGATATATAAGGATCTCCAACTTTTCATACGCAAGTTGATCCTGAAAAAACTCTATCATAGACAGGAAGAACCCAACAATCTTACTCCACAAGAACATCTAGCACTTAACCAGTTGGTGTCCCTCCTTGACGAGAACGATCCAACTGATCTCATAGATGAGATCAACCTTTCTCAGATATTAGAATCTATCGAAGTACCCAATGAACCCCCCAGGGGAAACAAATCCACACTAAAAAAGAAATCAGATTTTTGCCCTGCACCTAGTACTCACCCTAATGCAGCGGCCTTTCTAAAACTAGTGGACAAAGAACTAGATAAGATAAAAATTTATAATAAATTCCCAGAGAATTTGACCAAAAGTGAAGCAGCAGCACTTAAAACATTGGCAAACAATGACCGAATTACAATAAAAAATGCGGATAAGGGTGGGAACATTGTGGTGTTCGATAATGAAGACTACATCAGGATGTGCAATAAACTACTAAACAACCCAGAATGGTATCGCCCGATACCGGTGAGCCTGGTCAAAAAGTACAATCAAGATTTCTATACACTGATAGATATGGCCTACTCTAACTCAACAATTACAAAGTCCACATGGGAATTCATTAGGAACAATTTTCCTCGCACACCGGTCTTTTATTCACTACCAAAAGTCCATAAAGACATAAAAAACCCCCCTGGCAGACCTATCATTTCCGGTATAGGAGCGATCAGTGAGAATGCTAGTAAACTGATAGATGAGGTTCTGAAACCATTTGTCTATTCCCTACCTTGCTTTGTAAAGGATCCATTGCATTTTTTACAAATTATTGATAAACTGGAAATTCCTGAACATGCAATTTTTGTGACAATTGATGTCGAATCTCTGTATAGCTCTATTCCCCATGAGAAGGGTGTAGCAGCCATTAAACACATCCTCCGCACAGCTAGAGACATAGACCCCACATACGGAGAATTCATTACCTCACTACTAGAATTCATCCTCAGTCATAATGTTTTTACCTTCAATGGCTCCCACTACCTCCAGGTGCAAGGGGTTGCGATGGGGACTTGTTGTGCCCCATCGTATGCCAACCTGTACCTGGGGGAGTGGGAGGCCATGTTTTTGAGTGATGAAGGTTTGTCGATGTATACGGACCACATACTCAGTTGGCACTGATACATCGACGACCTCTTTATCATATAGGATGGATCGATCGACCTCCTTCAGCAATGTCTGCTGAGGATGAATCGTAATGAATTCAACCTAAACTTTACTATGTCTTTTGACAAGCACTGTGTCACATTTCTGGATGTGGAGGTTTGTAGAGGTGAGGGAGGGACCATTACGAGCAGACTATACAGAAAACCTACTGCGAGCAATGCAATTCTACATGCTACGAGTTTCCACCCCAAGCCCCTCCTCAATTCGATCCCATATAGCCAGTATCTCAGAGTGAAACGCAATTGTTCCGACGATAACACCTTTAAAATGGAAGCCAATAAGCTACGTGACAGATTACTACTACGAGGCTACTCCCATGCGTCACTCAAACGCTCTTTTAAAAAAGCCCTCGGGCAGCCAAGAGAGGATCTACTGCACTCTAAAAAAGAAAAGAAAACTGGTAAAAATGACACTGACACCATCAGAATCATTACTAAATTTAACAACCAACATAGACAAATCAGAAACATTGTGACAAGGTACTGGCATATGCTACAATGTGACCCAACACTAGGACCATTTGTCCCACAAAGACCCCTTTCTACCTTTAAAAGAACTACCTCCTTAAGAGATAGAGTTACTACTAGTGAATTTAAGGAGGGGGCAGATAAAACACACTGCAAATACAAGGGAACTTTTAGTTGCGGAAAGTGCAAATACTGTAAATATATGCTTACAGAAAAAAACCCGACCCTCCCGAATGGCAAGCCCTTCCATCCCAAACATTTCGCTAATTGTAAAACATATGGGATGATATATTTACTCCTATGCGAATGTACATGCTTTTATATAGGGAAAACGAAAACAGAATTTTGGAAGAGAGCATACAGACACATATTAAGCATGGAAACATGCGACCCCGACCTCCCACTTGGAAGACACACTACAATAGTACATGGGGGCAAATTTCCAAAGATCAAATTCCTGATCCTGGACCGGGTACATCCGGGATCCAGGGGAGGTGACTGGAACAAGACACTCTTACAGCTAGAATCCCGCTGGATATACAACCTCAGAGCTACTCAACCCCCCGGTTTGAACGAAACCATTTGGTTTAAGCCCTTCCTTGAAGGCTTTTCATCCGGGGGGTAGAGAACAATGAATAAGATGACCACCCCTATAGATCTGGGCCACTATCTCTGCCCATTAACTTTATGAACATCTTTTCTTTCACACGGTTGGTCTCTCTGGCATCACTGCTCCCTTCCATACATACCACCCTATCTTCACTCTCCTTCCCCTATATCCAGCCATGATAGTTACAATTAATACATAGGCTATGTAGAGATTATATACATGTAAGTCAGACATATCCGTATTGAGTCTAGACTCCTGCAGCACAATTCTATGAAGTACCATTTGATCTCAGTTCAGAGACTACTCACTCAATAATATAAGTCCTATACATAGTGACTTTATTTAATGTTTATAATAGATATTCAAGTTACTTATAAAATCGCAACCTGTAAACTGTGTTTTTGATGTATGTCAAATTCTGGTGATATGTCCTGGGACTTAGGATCAAATAAGTATTATGATTATTATATATGTACCCATTTATTGTATTTACTGTGAGTCCCCAAAAATGCAGGCTGTATCTATTCCAACTTCAATCTTTGGTACCCCAGCCGATGTAACATATATTGAATAATGTAATCCGTATATATGTTTATCCCTATTATTACTTACAACTTATTTTTGTTGCCTATATAAGTGTAACCTGTAAAATGCTGCCAACCAATGCTGTTTCCCTTCAAATCGTGATAATGTACAATATTCCCCTTTAGTTTTTGCATCTGTGCACGATACCTGTGCTTTTATGCACAAATCAAACCATGATCTGGAGTTCGCCCGGCACACAAAGCTGCCTGAGTGATCCCAGCTCTTGGCGGCGCTGTGTGAGGATACAGTGATGTTTACACTGTCCTCCACCTTGCGACCCCGGCGGGCATGCGCAGTCCGCCGGGGAAGCTAGACGTGTCGGTGGGTGTAGTGGGCGTGGCCACGCCTCACCGCGGATGCGTGCGCATGCGCGGTGAGTGCCTGGCGGCGCTTGCTCCACCCGGGGGGCCTGTCTCAGCGTGTCCGTCCCTCCCTCACCACTCTGAATCAGCTGTTGAACATCACACCAGCAGCTGATTGGTGAGGAGGGGTATAAATACACTGACACTGCTCACACCGAGCGTCCTTTGCTGTTTGCAGGACGCTGTCAGTCTGGGCTGATGTGCCATAAAGTAAGTGACCTAACTATACACCTATGCTTAAACCTCTGTACACCTAAACAATATATCTGTGCTTAAACCTCTGTACATCCATCATTTATATTTATACTTATACACCCACCATCTACATGCAGATTGCTCTAGTTAGAAGACACCAACCCTCAACTATACCTGGATTTCCTTACTTTCCCTCCCCCCTCTTTCTTTTTTCCCCTCCTCTTTTTTCCTCCTTTCCCTCCCCCCCTTTTTTTCTTCCCTCTTCCCCCCCCCCCCCCCTTCCGTTTCCTTCATCTTCCCCTGTTCCTCTTCCTTCTCTGCTTCCCTCTCTCTTTAACTTTTCTTTTTCTCTCTTTCTCTCTAGTGCTGATCTCTGTTTTTGTCTTCTTCTCCTTCCCTCTCCCCCCCCTCTTCCCCCCCCCTTCCCCCCCCCCCTTCTCTTTTCTCTCCCCCTCCTTTCCTCTTCTTTTCCCCATATTAATACATACAAAATTCCTAAGTAGACATTTATAAGTATACCTTGAATCGTTACGACATTCACTCAGATAAATTACACAACTACTTACACGAGACCCCCATATTCCCTTTTCCCCTTTATGTTGTTATTTTCCAACTATTCGAGTGACATTCAGTTTACATCAACCATCCTCGCTATTTCTCTTTGAATCCTCTACATTAGTTCAACCAGGTATGATGCACTTGCACCACTCATAAAAATCTCCTTTTTATTATCAAGTAGACCCACTTTGGTTGGCTACTATATATCTATATACCTTCACATTTTTCAGGATCCGCATTTGGCCTCAGTGGAACTCCAGATCTAAATTCTCTCTACGCCCTACATATATGGGCCCCTCTTCCCACTACGAGGAAGTAAAATACTTATGTACATCTATATTTAGCTACCTCCACCTGCTACATACGGATTATTAACACTCGGGGGACACCAAATGACCCGGTTATACCACGATTGGGAAACACGCTGGATGGGCAGACAGTGTCAACGCCTTTGTTTTTAAATCTTTGTGGAATGCAAAACTAGTCTACATATATGCCAATGTAAGTGTAAATGCAAAGCTAACTTAAATTCATGTTCTTATGATCTGTTATGTACACATACTTACTATCTCTTTATTAAACACAACATTTCTAATTTAGAAACCTTTGCTAAAGCTTACAACCACCCCTGAAGATGGAGGCTAAAACAACTCCGAAACGCGTCGGGTGCAAGCACATTGGTATCACTAGTTGTAGTTGTACAATTGTATGAATTGCATTCCCTCTATTATTTGTTACAACGTTATTGATGTTTTTATGATATTTTTGTTTTGAATAAATTTCTATCTATATACTTTACATTTTTCTATACGTCCTTTCATATGTGCCTTTAAAGTCCACTGGTCCACAACAGATTTAAGCAAATGGAAAAGATCTTCACCAAACACTGGTCCATTCTGCGTGAGGATCCGCATCTTAAACCCACCATAAGTGATAAACCACTGGTCACCTACAGACGGGCTAAGAATATAAAGGCCCAAATAGCACCAAGCAAAGTGAAAACAGCACGCCCCACCGCCAGTGCCCCCTTAACCTTCTTTAACATCAAAGGCATGTATCAATGTAGGAAGCCCCTCTGCCTCACATGCGCCCATGTTACACATAGGCAAAAAGACTTCCACCATAACGGTAAACTATATGTCATCCCCGACTTCTTCAATTGTGGTTCAGATTATGTGGTCTATTGCCTCACATGCCCCTGCGGCCTACTATACGTAGGCCGCACTATACGCCCGCTCCGCAAAAGGTTTGGTGAGCATCGTAACCTTGTAGAGAAGGGCATTGACAAGCATAGTGTACCAAGACATTTTAAAGAACATCATGGACAAACATCTTCAGGGCTACGGGTGTGGGTTATTGAGTCTATTCCACCCACCCTCCCTACCGCTGAACGCTACAAAAGGTTGTGTGAAAGAGAAAACTACTGGATATACACACTGGACACTTTATCGCCAGGAGGCCTCAATGAAGGCATTGAAATTAACATTTTGCTGTGACCCCAACCATATCACTGCCTCATCACATCATCTCATCTCAATTCACCACGTATTGTTTCATCCATTGTCCTACCTGTTGTCTCATTTATTGTTTTATCCATCATCTAGTCACTACCCCATTAACTTACAGTCTATGTGGAGCACGTGTATGGGTATACCCGTCTCCCACCCATTACCCCTATCCACATAGCCCTAGTGTACAACACATACCATTTTTATTTTTATTCCTATCTTTATTTTTTATTTATATTTATTTTTATTTTTATTCTTATTAAAAAATATTTTATTTTTAACTTCCTTATTTTTATTTTTTTATATATATTTTTTTTTTTTATATTTTTTTTTTTTTTTTATTTGTACTTGTATTTGTATTTTTATTTTTACATATATATATATATATATATATATATATATATATATATATATTATATTTATATTTATTTTTATTTATATTTCTATATATTTTTATTATTTTTACTTTTATTTATTCATTTCCCAGTATTTCCCATAACATTCCTCTCATTCCCAAATACCCGTCTGGAAACACACTCCCCCTTTCTTTTGTCCCAATCTTACGCGTCATTTAAATGTGTATATATGTGTATGTGTGTGTGAAGGGATCCTTTTTAAACGGTTCTTTGTGTTTACACACGTATATACATTGTACATGTTTTATCCCTTTTCCATCATTGAGTCATTTCTTCTCATATATACTACCAATCTCTCCCTATAAGTATATACCTATTTAATTATATACCATTTTCTGCATTTTTGTATTCCCTTCCCATATATGTTGACATGTATGTATGTGTGTATATATATATAGGTATGTATGTATGTATATATGTATATATATATATATATATGTATATATATTTTGTTCCCGTCCACTATGATCAATACAATATTCCTCTTCCTATAGACCGCCTTCCCCTTACCCCACATTCCATATACACACATATATGTTCTTACCACAACACACTCATTTGCATATCTCCCTTTTTTCCCCCCCTCCTCATTCCCCGCCCCGCCCCGCCCACTCCCCGTCTCCCTTCACTCCCCTTCCACATTGTGTACACCCCATCTCCATGGTTACCTACGTGCCCAATCATTATACATAGTCCCACCCTCCTCTCAATTACCTCCCCACCCCTCCCATTGCCTATGGTATAAATTCCCACACTGAATATGGCCACCAGCATAGCCTGATGAAGGAGCACGCATGCTCCGAACGCGAAGCACTGCCCGCCTCACCCCGCTCCCGGAAGTGAAGACGCAGGTCAGCACGGCTCTCCACGGAGGATCCATGACCGATATCCTGGCCGCCCGGAGGCTCTGAGGACCCTCGGCACCACCGGAACAGCTACCAGGACCCAGGTTACAGGACTCACATCCCAGGAACCCCTCCACTGGCCCGTGACACCCACATCCCCCGAGAGCACGCGGATGAAACTACTTTACATGCTGGTTTTTAGCAACTCAAATGTGAGTGTTTTTATCTATTGTAATAAATATTTTTAACATACATGCTGCACTTAGAGGGCGCCGTCCTTCTTTCTTTTTTATTTGTTCCAGAGCTTCTTCTAGCTTTTATAGACTGGCTGCCTTCCATTTATTCAGCATCATTTTATCCTCACATGGACTAATACCCGAACTTGTTGTGAAACATTAACTACCACCATCAAGTTCCCCCTCTCAGAAAACCCCAACCCACCCCCTTCCCCCCACCATTTTTAGATATATGTACTCGGCTACCTCCATTGTGCGCCATATTAACCCCTTGATTGCCTTTAAAGTCCACCAGGGGAAATTCTCTTGCTCAAATTTCTAAATATAGGATGTGGCACAACCCGCAGATAAATAGCCGGTCAACAACCCTCGTTTACATTATTTACATGTTACTGTAGTGCGACCTCTGCACAGTATTCAGCTAAAGATACCTGTAGAAGGTTGGTGGTGTTTTCCTGATCTTATCACTACCGCAGGCACCTACATTATTTACACGTTAGTGTAGTGCGACCTCTGCACAGTGTTCAACTAAAGCTACCTGTAGAAGGTTGGTGGTGTTCTCATACTACAGGCAGGCAGTTGATTTTGCTAGCTGCAGTATCAGTATCAGTATCAGTATATATATATATATCCCAGCTTAGTGCAGCTACATCTCACTGCAGGCCATTAGTATGTCTGGAAGGTCAACAAGGAGAGGCAGACAGTCACAAGCCAATAAAAGAGGGCAAGCAGGCTCTGTGTCTAGAGGCAACAGTGCTGGTCGTGGACACGGTGCATTCTCATCAGCACGTGGCCGTGGGACACGCTTGGCCTTTTTTTCGGCAGCTGGCCGTGTTGAGCTGGAACATGTGGAAGACTTGGTCGAGTGGATGACCAAGCCGTCCTCATCCTCTCTCACCCATGCTCAGGGTACTTTGTCTGGCAAAGCAGCTGCCAACGCGGCCTCTTCCCTCGGCTCAATGTCATCAGTCACCCCTTCCTTAGCCCCACAATGTCCTCCTGAGGAGTCCCTCGAACTGTTTGACCACAGTGTTGGGTACATGCTCCAGGAGGATGCCCAGTGTTTAGAAGGCTCTGATGATGATACTGAGCTAGATGAAGGCAGTAACGTGAGCACGGACAGAGGGGGTGCCCAAAAAGGACAGCAATCTGGCAGTCATTCTCCCCCTGCTACAGCATACTGCCAGGTTTGCTCCAGTGATGAGAAGGGAGGGGATGATGAGGTCACTGTCTCAACGTGGGTGCCTGATAGGAGAGAGGAGGAGGAGGAGGCACATCACAAACGAGGCAGGATGCCCTCCAGGGGCCAGCCTAAGGGCAGCACACTGACTGCATCACACTGCAAAGCTCCGCATGTGCCGGGCGCTGCTGTCTCTGCGCGTTATTCCAAAAGTTCTTTGGTGTGGGCCTTTTTTTTTTTTTAAGTATTTTTTATTAATATTTTACAAGTTTACAAAGTAAGAAGATACATTTAGGTTCCTCAATCGTAGTTGAGTAGTGCTACATAAATGCCAACATAAGGAAATATTTATGCTTTGTTGTTAACATTTGAGTTTCCAGTATAGATATTGCTGTCGTTACATTAACAGTAGCATGCGTATATCATCTCACATTGAAGATCCTAAATTAGTAACTTGTCCTTAACATTAAGATAGGAACTGTGGTGTCTAAATTGAACACCATTACTACAATAACAGTAATGTACTAAAGGAGAGAAAAGAGAGATTATCTTGAGTAAAAGTCATACTACAGGATACAGGTTAAACACATCTTTGGAATAATGTATTCCAGAGGTTCCAATTGGAAATGTATTTTGCTCCATTGCCATCTCTGATTGCCATTATTTTTTCGTATTCAGAAATCATATTGATTTTCGTTTTCAATTCTCTTACACTTGGGATTTCGTTAGACTTCCATCTGTTTACTAGTAAGGATCTGGCGGCAAATAGGACATGCATCGCTATTGATCTGACCTGTATTGGGTACTCTACCATGTTTATGCTTAAAATTGCTTTTTCAACCGAGGGGGTGGTAAATACACCTGTGGTTATCGCTATTAATTTGAACACTTCTGACCAGAAGCTTCTAATATGTTGGCATGACCAAAGCATGTGGATCAGTGTTCCCACCTTTCCGCATCCTCTCCAGCACAGGTTAGAATTACTCCTAGAGAATTTTGCCATCATGTACGGTGTGTAGTGCCATCTAGCTAGTAATTTTGCCGCCAGCTCCTCATAGTTGGAGCATCTTGAGAATCTACGACCGCACTGGAGTGCTAGTGACCACTGTTTTTCTGTGAATTTTTTGCCCAATTCTGATTCCCATTTGCTCAGTGCATTAAATTTCGTAAATGTTTTTTTTTTGCATTGATTAAGGAATACATCTGGGATATACCTTTTGCTTTAAGGTTGGTGGATTGGAGGTATTTCCATACTTGTGTTGGGATTTGAGAATCAGATATTTCCAATGTCTTAAGCCATGAAGCTATCTGTAGGTGTGTCAAAAATTCCGAGGGGTGTAGTTGGAATCTTTCTTGTAGTTCATTAAAGGGGGCCACATTACCTGCGCATGTTATGTCTTTCACTAATTTGATGTTTGCCTTGTGCCATTGTGTCAGAGAAATATTTGGGATTAGCCAGTAAAGAGCTTCTAATGGGGTGGGGACCTCGGTATATTTTTCTTTGGGACTGGTAAACTTTTTTAGGTGGGACCATGCCTGTAAAGTGGCCTGTATGGTAGGATGATTAATTAGAGTTATATTTGGTTGTATATTGTGTGCTAGTATAAGTGATTGGAGGGATCTAGGATGAATCCAGTTTTGTTCCAGTTGGCACCAGTGTTTTACTTCTTTTTGACTGAACCAATTTCTCAGTTGGTCTAAGATAGCTGCAGCGTGGTAGTTTTTTAGGTTTGGGATTCCCAATCCTCCCACCTCTTTATGTTTCCCTTGCATTTGGGCCGGAAATCTAGCCCTTTTGCCTTCCCAGATAAAGTTTGTCATTTGTGTCTGCATTGCTTTGAAGAAGGGGGTTGGGATAGGTATTGGGAGGGCCCTGAAGAGGTACATTAGTTTTGGTAAGAGTAGCATCTTATATGCTGCTAGGCGGCCATTCCAAGATAGATAGAATTTTTGAAATCTAAGGATATCTTTTTTAAATTCATTCAATAGAGGTTGGTAGTTGAGCTGGAAAAATTTTGCTACGGGTGCTGTTAATTGTAGTCCCAAGTATGCAATAGAATCTGTGGACCATGGATATGGGAAATCTTTTTGCATGATTGATTTAGTGGTTTTGTCAATTGCGATTCCTAAAATACTGGATTTGGTGGCATTAACTTTATAATATGCTACTTTACTGAATTGTGTTAATGTCGCGTGTGCTGCATTCAATGAGTTATACGGGTCAGATAAAGTTAATATAACATCATCTGCGAATAATGATATTTTGTGCTCCTTATCCTGAGAGGTGTGGGCCTTTTTTGAGACGAGTGCATCAGATCGCACCGCTGCTATTTGCAACATATGTCTCAAGCGTATCTCGCGTGGCCAAAACATCTCCCGCTTGGGCACCACATGCTTGACCAGACATATGTTGACCTGCCAGTTCGTTGGCAAGCGTACCTAAAAGACCCACACCAAAGAACAAAGAGGACCTCTCCTTGCTCCTCATCAGCTGAGATCTCCAACCCCACTATACCTTCAGTCCTCTCTGAGACCTGCACTGAGAGGAATGAAGGTGTAGAATTAGGTTTGTCACAGCCAAGTACTTGTGGGCAATCTGCTTTTGGTACACCGACGTCAGATTGTACCAGGCAAATTTCCCTGCCCCAGCTGCTGCACCGCCGAATGAAGTTTGCTCCCAGCCATCCACATGCCCAGCGGTTGAATGCTAGCTTGGCAAAATTGCTAGCACTTCAACTGCTACCTTTTCAGTTGGTAGACTCTGCCCCCTTCCGTGAGTTTGTGGAATGTGCGGTTCCTCAGTGGCAGGTACCCAAACGCCACTTTTTCTCACGGAAGGCGATTCTGGCTCTCTACCGGCATGTGGAAGGCAATGTCCATGCCTCGCTGGACAGGGCGGTCAGCGGTAAGGTGCATATTACCGCTGACTCATGGTCCAGCAGGCATGGACAGGGACGTTACCTAAGTTTCACAGCGCATTGGGTGACTCTGCTGGCAGCTGGGAAGGATGCAGGACAAGGTGCAGTAGTGTTGGAGGTTGTTCCGCCACCACGCCTCCAAAATGCCACTACTAATGATTCTGACACACCTCTCTCCTCCACCCTCTCCTCTTCTTATTCCTCCATGGCCTCTTCCTGTGCTTTGTCCTCGGAACCAGCGGTGCTCCGTAGGCGTTCAAGGGGCTACGCAAGTATGCAGGCCAAAAGATGCCATGCAGTGCTTGAGCTGGTGTGCTTGGGGGACAGGAGCCACACTGAGGCAGAGATTCTGTCAGCTCTGCAGGGGCAGGTTCAGAGGTGGTTGACGGCACACCAACTTAAGGCAGGAATGGTGGTTTGCGACAATGACACCAACCTCCTCTCCGCCCTCCGACAGGGACAAATGATCCATGTGCCCTGTTTGGCTCACATCCTTAACTTGGTGGTGCAGCGGTTCTTGGGCAGGTACCTGGGCTTACAGGATGTCCTGAGGCAGGCCAGGAAAGTCTGTGTGCATTTCTGCCGGTCAAATAATGCCAGTGCTCGGCTGGCAGACCTCCAAAAGGAATTTAACCTGCCCAAGAACCGCCTAATCTGTGACATGCCCACCAGGTGGAACTCAACGCTGGCCATGCTGCAGCGGCTGCACGCGCAGCAGAGGGCCATCAATGAGTACCTGTGCGACTATGGCACCAGGACAGGGACAGGGGAGCTTTTTTTCCCCCACACCAGTGGGCCATGATCAGCGATGCATGCACTGTCCTGTCACCATTTGAGCAGGCCACAAGGATGGTGAGCAGTGACAGTGCATGCATAAGTGACACTGTTCCCCTTGTCCACCTGTTGGAGCACACGCTGCGTGGAATAATGGACAGGGCACTTGAGGCAGAACAGAGGCAGGAAGAGGAGGACTTCCTTAGCTCTCAAGGCCCCCTTTATCCAGACAGTGTTCCTGCGTGCCCGCCGATAACACAGGAAGAGGACGAGGAGGAGGATCATGTCGTCCTTAGTGACCCAGAGGACTCCGGACCGAAAGCTTTAGCAAACCTACGCTGCATGGCCTCCCTGATGCTGCAATGCCTGCGGAAGGATCCTCGTATTTGTGGTAACAAGGAGAAGGAACAATACTGGCTGGTAACCCTCCTTGATCCACGTTACAAGGGTAAGGTTGCGGACCTTATCTTGCTGTCGCAGAGGATGAAACATCTTCGGGAGGCCTTGCAGAAAGGTCTGTGCAACGCGTTCCCAGAGACTGGGAGGTTACAAACTCCTGTTTCTGGACAACGTGTTGCTGAGGCTTCGGTCAGTCAAAGAAGGAGCAGTGGAGAAGGTGGCCGTCTGACCGATGCGTTCAGACAATTTTTTAGTCCGCAGCCCCAAGATATGATCGGTTCCAGCAACCATCGCCAGCGTCTGTTTTACATGGTGCAGGAATACCTAGGGGCAAGATCTGACTTGGACACCTTTCCCTCCGAAATTCCTCTGGGTTACTGCATCTTGAGGCTGGATCACTGGCCAGAGCTTTCACAGTATGCAATTGAGCTACTGGCCTGTCCTGCATCCAGCGTTCTTTCAGAACGCACATTCAGTGCTGCTGGAGGCTTTGTAACCGATCACAGAGTGCGTCTGTCCACTGACTCGGTTGATCGACTGACCTTCATAAAAATGAATCAGTCTTGGATCACCACCAGCTACCAAGCACCTGATGCTGATGTAACCGAATACATTTTTTTGAAATGTCAGATCCCTTAAAAGACTGCCTATGCTGATGCTGAGTGACTATCCTGAGTATTTATCCTCTTCCTCCTCAATGATCACGCTGATAGCTTGTAAGAATATTTTTGGTTCTGGGCGCCGCCACCAGTGGCTAAGGCCCAATTTTTCAGCCCCTGTTTAACAGGGGAGTGTAATTACAATTTTTGATGCAATTCTTTGGAGCAGGGCTAGTTCCTGCGCTCCAACTAGAGTATCTGTGAGGGGTTGCAGTGTTGTGGCACCAGTGCCTAAGGCCCAATTTTCAGCCCCTGTTCAACAGGGACATGTAATTAGAATCCTTGATCTAATATTTCACAGCAGGGCCCATTTCTGCGCCCACCAAGAGTAACTGTGAGGGCTTACAGTGTTGTGGCACCAGCACCACCACCACCACCAAAGGTCCAATTTTTCTGCCCCTGTTCAACAGGGGCGTGTAATTACAATTCTTGATCTAATATTTCACAGCAGGGCCCTGTGAGGGCTTACAGTGTTGTGGCCACAACAACACCTAAGGCCCAAATTTCTGCTGAGTATATAGGGCAGGACCCTACTTTCAAACATCCAACTTACAAACAACTCCTACTTGCAAATGAAAGGAGACAACAGGAAGTGAGATGAAATCTACCCCTAGGAAGGGAAATTCTCTCCTGTAAGAGTTAATATGGGAAAAACTTTTAAACTTTTCTCCTTTCCACTGATGCTTTATCACCAATCCTTCTTTCACAAAAAAAAACAATTTTTCAAAAAACATTTGTCATTGGGACAAAAAGTGAGGTGAAATCTTCTAAAGAGGAGCACAGACAGCAAATCAAATGTCACAGGGGTGATAACCCTTCCCTATGTTTTCCAAAAAGCTTAAAATAGATTTTTTGGCTGGAGCTAAACACGTTAAAAATGTACCAGTTCAAAATTACAAACAGATTCTACTTAACAACAAACCTACAGTCCCTGTCTTGTTTGCACCGCCTGTATACTGCTGTTCAGAGTATATAGGGCTTGGGGGCACACCTTTCCTTTTTAATTTGGGTGCGGGGTTCCCCTTAATATCCATACAAGACCCAAAGGGCCTGGTAATGGACTGGGGGGGTACCCATGCCGTTTGTCTCACTGATTTTCATCCATATTGCCAGGACCCGACATTACATTAAAGCCGCAAGCAGTTTTAAATGACTTTTTTTCCTTTAAAAATGATATTTTGTGCAGGGACTGTTCTAAGCACCGGAAACACGCGCCACTTTACAGTCATACTATAGACACCCCCAGGTACGATATTTAAAGGAATATTTCACTTTTTTTTTTTTTTTTTTACTTTAAGCATCATTAACCACTTGCCGACCGCCTCACGCCTATATACGTGAGCAGAATGGCACGGGCAGGCAAAATCACGTACCTGGTACGTGATTGCCTTCCCGCGGGCGGGGGGTCCGATCAGACCCCCCCCCGGTGCCAGCGGCGGTCGCCTTTTGGCTGGGAGAAGTGAGAGACGAGGGGGAGGCCATCCGATCGTGGCCCCCCCCTCGCGATCGCTCCCAGCCAATGAGAAACATCCTCTGCCTCTGTATAGTACACAGAGGCAGAGGATGTGATGTCATCTCTCCTCGGCTCGGGAGTTTCTGTTCCGGCCCGAGGAGAGAAGACATGTAAGTAAGTGCACAACACACACACAACACAGTAGAACATGCCAGGCACACTAAACACCCCGATCCCCCCCCTGATCGCCCCCCGATCCCCCCCCCCAATCACCCCCCCCCTGTCACAAACTGACACCAAGCAGGTTTTTTTTTTTTTTTTCTGATTACTACATAGTGTCAGTTTGTGACAGTTACAGTGTTAGGACAATTAGGGTTAGCCCCCTGTAGGTCTAGGGTACCCCCCTAACCCCCCCTAATAAAGTTTTAACCCCTTGATCACCCCCCGTCACCAGTGTCACTAAGCGATCATTTTTCTGATCGCTGTATTAGTGTCACTGGTTCCGCTAGTTAGGGAGTTAAATATTTAGGTTCGCCGTCAGCGTTTTATAGCGTCAGGGACCCCCATATACTACCGAATAAATGTTTTAACCCCTTGATTGCCCCCTAGTTAACCCTTTCACCACTGATCACCGTATAACTGTTACGGGTGACGCTGGTTAGTTCGTTTATTTTTTATAGTGTCAGGGCACCCGCCGTTTATTACCGAATAAAGGTTTAGCCCCCTGATCGCCCGGCGGTGATATGCGTCGCCCCAGGCAGCGTCAGATTAGCGCCAGTACCGCTAACACCCACGCACGTGGCATACGCCTCCCTTAGTGGTATAGTATCTGAACGGATCAATATCTGATCCGATCAGATCTATACTAGCGTCCCCAGCAGTTTAGGGTTCCCAAAAACGCAGTGTTAGCGGGATCAGCCCAGATACCTGCTAGCACCTGCGTTTTTCCCCTCCGCCCGGCCCAGCCCAGCCCACCCAAGTGCAGTATCGATCGATCACTGTCACTTACAGAACACTAAACGCATAACTGCAGCGTTCACAGAGTCAGGCCTGATCCCTGCGATCGCTAACAGTTTTTTTGGTAGCGTTTTGGTGAACTGGTAAGCACCAGCCCCAGGCAGCGTCAGGTTAGCGCCAGTACCGCTAACACCCACGCACGCACCGTACACCTCCCTTAGTGGTATAGTATCTGAACGGATCAATACCTGATCCGATCAGATCTATACTGGCGTCCCCAGCAGTTTAGGGTTCCCAAAAACGCAGTGTTAGCGGGATCAGCCCAGATACCTGCTAGCACCTGCGTTTTGCCCCTCCGCCCGGCCCAGCCCAGCCCACCCAAGTGCAGTATCGATCGATCACTGACACTTACAGAACACTAAACGCATAACTGCAGCGTTCGCAGAGTCAGGCCTGATCCCTGCGATCGCTAACAGTTTTTTTGGTAGCGTTTTGGTGAACTGGCAAGCACCAGCGCCCTAGTACACCCCGGTCGTAGTCAAACCAGCACTGCAGTAACACTTGGTGACGTGGCGAGTCCCATAAGTGCAGTTCAAGCTGGTGAGGTGGCAAGCACAAGTAGTGTCCCGCTGCCACCAAAAAGACAAACACAGGCCCGTCGTGCCCATAGTGCCCTTCCTGCTGCATTCGCCAATCCTAATTGGGAACCCACCGCTTCTGCAGCGCCCGTACTTCCCCCATTCACATCCCCAACCAAATGCAGTCGGCTGCATGAGAGGCATTTTTATGTCCTCCCGAGTACCCCTACCCAGCGAACCCCCCAAAAAGATGTTGTGTCTGCAGCAAGCGCGGATATAGGCATGACACCCGCTATTATTGTCCCTCCTGTCCTGACAATCCTGGTCTTTGCATTGGTGAATGTTTTGAACGCTACCATTCACTAGTTGAGTATTAGCGTAGGATACAGCATTCCACAGACTAGGCACACTTTCACAGGGTCTCCCAAGATGCCATCGCATTCTGAGAGACCCGAACCTGGAACCGGTTACAGTTATAAAAGTTACAAGTTTGCAAAAAAAACACAAACAAAAATTAAAAAAAATAGTTGTTGTTTTATTCTCTCTCTCTATTCTCTCTCTATTGTTCTGCTCTTTTTTACTGTATTCTATTCTGCAATGTTTTATTGTTATTATGTTTTATCATGTTTGCTTTTCAGGTATGCAATTTTTTATACTTTACCGTTTACTGTGCTTTATTGTTAACCATTTTTTGGTCTTCAGGTACACCATTCACGACTTTGAGTGGTTATACCAGAATGATGCCTGCAGGTTTAGGTATCATCTTGGTATCATTCTTTTCAGCCAGCGGTCGGCTTTCATGTAAAAGCAATCCTAGCGGCTAATTAGCCTCTAGACTGCTTTTACAAGCAGTGGGAGGGAATGCCCCCCCCCCCACCGTCTTCCGTGTTTTTCTCTGGCTCTCCTGTCTCAACAGGGAACCTGAGAATGCAGCCGGTGATTCAGCCAGCTGACCATAGAGCTGATCAGAGACCAGAGTGGCTCCAAACATCTCTATGGCCTAAGAAACCGGAAGCTACGAGCATTTTATGACTTAGATTTCGCCGGATGTAAACAGCGCCATTGGGAAATTGGGGAAGCATTTTATCACACCGATCTTGGTGTGGTCAGATGCTTTGAGGGCAGAGGAGAGATCTAGGGTCTAATAGACCCCAATTTTTTCAAAAAAGAGTACCTGTCACTACCTATTGCTATCATAGGGGATATTTACATTCCCTGAGATAACAATAAAAATGATTTAAAAAAAAAAAAAATGAAAGGAACAGTTTAAAAATAAGATAAAAAAGCAAAAAAATAATAAAGAAAAAAAAAAAAAAAAAAAGCACCCCTGTCCCCCCTGCTCTCACGCTAAGGCGAACGCAAGCGTCGGTCTGGCGTCAAATGTAAACAGCAATTGCACCATGCATGTGAGGTATCACCGCGAAGGTCAGATCGAGGGCAGTATTTTTAGCAGTAGACCTCCTCTGTAAATCTAAAGTGGTAACCTGTAAAGGCTTTTAAAGGCTTTTAAAAATGTATTAATTTTGTTGCCACTGCACGTTTGTGCGCAATTTTAAAGCATGTCATGTTTGGTATCCATGTACTCGGCTTAAGATCATCTTTTTTATTCCATCAAACATTTGGGCAATATAGTGTGTTTTAGTGCATTAAAATTTAAAAAAGTGTGTTTTTTCCCCAAAAAATGCGTTTGAAAAATCGCTGCGCAAATACCGTGTGAAAAAAAAAAATGAAACACTCACCATTTTAATCTGTAGGGCATTTGCTTTAAAAAAATATATAATGTTTGGGGGTTCAAAGTAATTTTCTTGCAAAAAAAAATAATTTTTTCACGTAATCAAAAAGTGTCAGAAAGGGTTTTGCCTTCAAGTGGTTAGAAGAGTGGGTGATGTGTGACATAAGCTTCTAAATGTTGTGCAAAAAAAGCCAGGACAGTTCAAAACCCCCCCAAATGACCCCATTTTGGAAAGTAGACACCCCAAGCTATTTCCTGAGAGGCATGTCGAGTCCATGGAATATTTTATATTGCGACACAAGTTGCGGGAAAGAGACAAATTTTTTTTTTTTTTTTTATTTGCACAAAGTTGTCACTAAATGATATATTGCTCAAACATGCCATGGGGATATGTGAAATTACACCCCAAAATACATTCTGCTGCTTCTCCTGAGTACGGGGATACCACATGTGTGGGACTTTTTGGGAGCCTAGCTGCGCACGGGACCCTGAAAACCAAGCACCGCCTTCAGGCTTTCTAAGGGCGTAAATTTTTGATTTCACTCTTCACTGCCTATCACAGTTTCGGAGGCCATGGAATGCCCAGGTGGCACAAAACCCCCCAAAATGACCCCATTTTGGAAAGTAGACACCCCAAGCTATTTGCTGAGAGGTATAGTGAGTATTTTGCAGACCTCACTTTTTGTCACAAAGTTTTGAAAATTGAAAAAAGAAAAAAAAAATTTTTTTTTCTGGTCTTTCTTCATTTTCAAAAACAAATGAGAGCTGCAAAATACTCACCATGCCTCTCAGCAAATAGCTTGGGGTGTCTATTTTCCAAAATGGGGTCATTTGGGGGGGTTGTGTGCCACCTGGGCATTTTATGGCCTTCAAAACTGTGATAGGTAGTGAGGCGTGAAATCAAAAATTTATGCCCTTAGAAATCCTGAAGGCGGTGCTTGGTTTTCGGGGCCCCGTACGCGGCTAGGCTCCCAAAAAGTCCCACACATGTGGTATCCCCATACTCAGGAGAAGCAGCTAAATGTATTTTGGGGTGCAATTCCACATATGCCCATGGCCTGTGTGAGCAATATATCATTTAGTGACAACTTTTTGTAAATTTTTTTTTTTTTTTGTCATTATTCAATCACTTGGGACAAAAAAAATAAATATTCAATGGGTTCAACATGCCTCTCAGCAATTTCCTTGGGGTGTCTACTTTCCAAAATGGGGTCATTTGGGGGGGTTTTGTACTGCCCTGCCATTTTAGCACCTCAAGAAATGACATAGGCAGTCATAAACTAAAAGCTGTGTAAATTACAGAAAATGTACCCTAGTTTGTAGACGCTATAACTTTTGCGCAAACCAATAAATATACGCTTATTGACATTTTTTTTACCAAAGACATGTGGCCGAATACATTTTGGCCTAAATGTATGACTAAAATTTAGTTTATTGGATTTTTTTTATAACAAAAAGTAGAAAATATCATTTTTTTTCAAAATTTTCGGTCTTTTTCCGTTTATAGCGCAAAAAATAAAAACGGCAGAGGTGATCAAATACCATCAAAAGAAAGCTCTATTTGTGGGAAGAAAAGGACGCAAATTTCATTTGGGTACAGCATTGCATGACCGCGCAATTAGCAGTTAAAGCGACGCAGTGCCGAATTGTAAAAAGTGCTCTGGTCAGGAAGGGGGTAAAATGTTCCGGGGCTGAAGTGGTTAAAATCACTGCGCCCGAAAAAACGTCAGTTTTTAAAACTTTTTTTTGCATTGATACACGTCCCCTGGGGCAGGACCCGGATCCCCAAACCCTTTTTAGGACAATACCATGCATATTAGCTTTTAAAATGAGCACTTTTGATTTCGAACGTTCGAGTCCCATAGACGTCAATGGGGTTCTAACGTTCGTGCAAATTTTCGGTCCGTTCGCAGGTTCTAGTGCGAACCGAACCGGGGGTTGTTCGGCTCATCCCTACTCTTCATCTTCATCTCTTCATCTTTTTTTCTTCATCTTCTTCATCTTCTTCTCTTCATCTTCTTCTTGGGCCGCTCCGCATCCATGATTGGATGGAAGTCTCCCACTGTGTGACGCTTCTTGTCTTTTGACGGTTCTTAAATAACAGAGAGCGGTGCCACCCGGTGACCCCACCCCCTCTGACGCACGGGGACTTGACAGGGCCTTCCCTGTGGCATTCCCCGTGTTGTCAGAGGGGGGTCACCCGTTATGTAACAGGTGACCCCCTATGACTGAATGCCACAGGGAAGTCCCCGTCAAGTCCCCATGCATCAGAGGGGGGCGGGGTCACCGCCCTCCGTTATTTAAGAACCGTCAGAAGATAAGAAGCGTCACACAGCGGGAGCCTCCCATCCAATCATGGATGCGGAGCGGCCCGAGAAGAAGATGAAGAGAAGAAGATGCCGGACGAGAACACCGGAGAAAGAAGCAGAGGATCGGAGGAAGAAGAAGATGAGGAAGAAACCGAAAGAAGATAGAAGATGGAAAAAAGAAGAGTTTAAATAAAGGAATTGTCAAAAACTGTCTCTTGTCATTTTTAACAATTTTGACAGTTTTTTTGTGAAATGGTAGGTGTACCCCCTTACCATTTCACACAGGGGGGCGTGATCTGAGGGTCCCCTTGTTAAAGGGAGCTTCCAGATTCTGATAAGCCCCCCCGCCCGCAGACCCACACAACCACCGGCCAAGGGTTGTGGGGATGAGGCCCTTGTCCTCATCAACATAGGGACAATGTGCTTTGGGGGGCCATTACCCCAAAGCATCCTCCCCATGTTGAGGGCATGTGGCCTGGTATGGTTCAGGAGGGGGCGCGCTCTCTCGTCCCCTCCTCTTTTCCTGTGGCCAGCCAGGTTGCGTGCTCGGATAAGGGTCTGGTATGGATTTTTGGGGGGACCCCATGCCAATTTTTTTTTTAATTTTGGCGCGGGGTTCCCCATAAAATCCATATTGAGGGGGACCCCTAGGTCATTTTTTTTTTAAATTTTGGCACGGGGTTCCCCTTAATATCCATACCAGACCTGAAGGGCCTGGTATGGAATTAAGGGGGACCCCTAGGCCAGTTTTTTTTCATTTTGGTTCGGGATTCCCCTGTGGGGAATTCCCATGCCGTTTTTATCAATGAACTTTTATGTGTATTGTCGGACCGGCAATTCATTAATACCCGCAAGTAGTTTTAAATGAATTTTTTTCCTTTGAAATGTCATTTTGCTGTCAGACTGTTCTAAACACAGGAAACATGCGCCCCTTTACAGGCATACTATAGACACCCCCCAGGTACGAAATTTAAAGAAATATTACACTTTTATTGTTTCACTTTAAGCATTTAAGCATCACTGCTCCCGAATAAACTGACGTTTTTAAAACTTTTTTTTTGCATTGATCCATGTCCCCTGGGGCAGGACCCGGGTCCCCAAACACTTTTTATGACAATACCATGCATATAAGCCTTTAAAATTAGCACTTTTGATTTCTCCCATAGACTTTTAAAGGGTGTTCCGTGGGTTTCGAATTTGCCGCGAACACCCCAAATTGTTCGCTGTTCGGCGAACTGGAGAACAGCCGATGTTCGAGTCAAACATGAGTTCGACTCGAACTCGAAGCTCATCCCTAGCATATATATACCGACAATGCAGCTAGCAGAATCAACTGCCTGCCTGTAGTATTATTAGTATGAGAACACCAGCAATTGTCTTCAGGTAGCTTTAGGTGCACACTGTGCAGAGGACACACTACACTAACTGTAAATACTGTAGCTGCCTGCCTTTGATATTAATAGGATCAGAAGAACACCACCAATTTTCTTCAGGTAGCTTTAGGTGCACACTGTGCAGAGGACGCACTACACTAACTTGTAAATACTGCAGCTGCCTGCGGTACTATTAGGATCAGAAGAACACCACCAATTTTCTTCAGGTAGCTTTAGGTGCACACTGTGCAGAGGACGCACTACACTAACTTGTAAATACTGCAGCTGCCTGTGGTACTAATAGTATCAGAAGAACAACAGCAAATTTTTTCAGGTACCTTTAGGTGCACACTGTGCAGAGGATGCACTACACTAACTTGTAAATACTGCAGCTGCCTGCGGTACTAATAGGATCAGAAGAACATCACCAATTTTCTTCAGGTAGCTTTAGGTGCACACTGTGCAGAGGACGCACTACACTAACTGTAAATACTGTAGCTAATAGGACTAATAGGATCAGAAGAACACCACCAATTTTCTTCAGGTAGCTGTAAATACTGTAAAAACACCTGCCTGCCCCTGTCAGTAGGAAGAGAATAACAGGAACGGATCTAGCTAAACTGAATACAGTGTATATATATATATATATATATATATATATAACACCTAGGATGCATATATATATACAATACACTGTAAGTGCAGCTAACTGACTCGCCTGCCTACTCTATATAACTTAAATCAAATGACACTGTCTCTCTCTCTCTATCTATGAACGCCGGAACACACACTACACAGGGCCGCCGTGCAGACGACCTTATATAGTGTGGGGCGTGTACTAAATCCCCTGAGCCATAATTGGCCAAAGCCTCCTTGGATTTGGCCAATTACGGCTCTCTGTTCAGACGGCGCTGTGATTGGCCAAGCATGCGGGTCATAGTGCATGCTTGGCCAATCATCAGCCAGCAATGCACTGCGATGCCGCAGTGAATTATGGGCCGTGACGCGCCACACGAATTTGGCGCGAACGGCCCATATTGTTTGTAATTCGACGAACTGTCGAACATGCGATGTTCAAGTTGAACATGGGTTCGACTCGAACTCGAAGCTCATCCCTATTGCACAGTATGCAATTGAGCTACTGGCCTGTCCTGCATCCAGCGTTCTATCTGGACGCACATTCAGTGCTGCTGGAGGCTTTGTAACTGATCACAGAATGCGCCTGTCCACAGACTCGGTTGATCGGCTCACCTTCATAAAAATGAATAAGTCTTGGATCACCAGCTACCAAGCACCTGATGCTGATGTAACCGATTAATTTTTTTATGAATGTGAGATCCCTTGAAGACTGCCTATGTTGATGCTGAGTGACTATCCTGTTATTATTATTATACAAGATTTATATAGCGCCAACAGTTTACGCAGCGCTTTACAATGTATACGGGGGACAACACAATTACAGTACAGTTCAATACAAAAGGTACAGGAGGGCCCGGCTCGTAGAGCTTACATTCTAAAGGGAGGGGGTGGTGGTACAAAAGGTAATAGCTGTAAAGAATGCTGAGTCACTATCTTATTCCTCCTCAATGTTCATGTTGATAGCTTGTAAGAACATTTTTGGTTCTGGGCACCAGCACCAGTACCTAAAGCCCAATTTTTCTGCCCCTGTATAACAGGGGCGTGTAATTACAATTTTTGCTGTAATATTTTGCAGCAGGGCACGTTCCTGCGCTCAACTAGAGTATCTGTGAGGGGTTGCAGTGTTGTGGCACCAGCACCAGTGCCTAAGGCCCATTTTTTCTGCCCCTGTTCAACAGGGGCGTGTAATTTTTGCTGTAATATTTCGCAGCAGGGCCCGTTCCTGCACTCAACAAAAGTATCTGTGAGGCTTTACAGTTTTGTGTCACCACCACCACCGCCATCTAATGCCCAATTTTTCAGCCCCTGTTTAACAGGGGCACGTAATTACAATTTTTGATCTAATATTTCACAGCAGGGCTCATTCCTGTGCTCAACAACAGAATCTGTAAGGGGTTGCAGTGATGTGGCACCACCACCACTGCCTAAGACCCAATTTTTCAGCCCCTGTTCAACAGGGGCGTGTAATTACAATTTTTGATCTAATATTTCACCGCAGGGCCCGTTCCTGCACCCACCAAGAGTAACTGTGAGGGCTTACAGTGTTGTGGCAACACCACCAAAGGCCCAATTTTTCTGACCCCGTTCAACAGGGGCATGTAATTACAATTCTTGATATAATATTTCATAGCAGGGCCCGTTCCTGCGCCCACCAAGTGTAACTGTGAGGGCTTACAGTGTTCTGGTACCACCAACACCTAAGGCCCAAATTTCTGCATAGTATATAGGGCAGGCCGTATAGTATATATAGGTGGTCCCCTACTTTCAAACTTCAAACTTACAAATGACTCCTACTTGCAAACGGAAGGAGACAACAGGAAGTGAGATGAAATCTACCCCTAGGAAGAGAAATTTTCTCCTGTAATAGTTAATATGGGAAAAAGGTGTCTCCACTGATGCTTTATTATCACCAATCCTTGTTACCCTAAAAACCCCAAATTTTCAAAATCCAATTGTCATTGGGATCTAAAGTGAGGTGAAATCTTCTGAAGAGGAGCACAGACAGCAAAACAAATGTCACAGGGGTGATAACCCTTCCCTATGTTTTCCAAAAAGCTTTAAAATAGATTTTTTGGCTGGAGCTACACTTAAAAAATGTACCTGTTCCAAATTACAAACAGATTCTATTTAAGAACAAACCTACAGTCCCTGTCTTGTTTGGACCACCTGTATATTGCTGTTCAGAGTATATAGGGCCTGGGGGAACAATGCCTTTTCTTTTTTTAATTTGGGTGCGGGTTTCACCTTAATATCCATACAAGACCGAAAGGGCCTGTTAATGAGCTGGAGGGTACCCATGTAATTTTTCTCAATAATTTTCATCCATATTGCCGGGACCCAACATTACATTACAGCCGCAAGCAGTTTTAAATGATTTTTATTCCTTTAGAAATGTCATTTTGTGCAGGGACTGTTCTAAGCACGGGAAACATGTGCCACTTTACAGGCATACTATAGACACCCCCCAGGTACGATATTTAACCAGTTGCCAACCCGCCCATAGCCGAATGACGGCAGGAGGGTGGTTGGATAACTCTGAGATCACGTCATATGACGTGATCCCAGAAAACCGCTCCCGCATGCCCCCTGGGGTGCGTACACGGGAACATCCGTGGACCCGGCTGATCGCGGCTGTTTACCATGTGATCGCTCTGTCAAATGACGGAGCGATCACATGTAAACAAACATGTCATGGCGCCGGTTCCTCCCTCCCCTCTTTGTACCAATCGGTACAGAGGGGGAGGGATCGGATGGCAGAAGCGCTCTGGGCTGGATGTGTAGTGCCCACAGCGCTGCTCAGTGACAATTGCTGTCACATCCATGGATCCATCCATCCATACTCAGCAATGCCCTGCACTACTCTGCAATGCCCTGCAATACTCTGTACTACTCTGCAATAGGGATGAGCCGAACACCCCCCTGTTCCGTTCGCACCAGAACATGCGAACAGGAAAAAAGTTCGTTCGAACACGCGAACACCGTTAAAGTCTATGGGACACGAACATGTATAATCAAAAGTGCTAATTTTAAAGGCTTATATGCAAGTTATTGTCATTAAAAGTGTTTGGGGACCTGGGTCCTGCCCCAGGGGACATGGATCAATGCAAAAAAAAAGTTTTAAAAACGGCCGTTTTTTCAGGAGCAGTGATTTTAATAATGCTTAAAGTCAAACAATAAAAGTGTAATATCCCTTTAAATTTCGTACCTGGGGGGTGTCTATAGTATGCCTGTAAAGGGGCGCATGTTTCCCGTGTTTAGAACAGTCTGACAGCAAAATGACATTTTGAAGGAAAAAACACATTTAAAACTACCCGCAGCTATTGCATTGCCGACAATACACATAGAAGTTCATTGATAAAAACGGCATGGGAATTCCCCACAGGGAAACCCCGAACCAAAATTTAAAAAAAAAATTATGTGGGAGTCCCCCTAAATTCCATACCAGGCCCTTCAGGTCTGGTATGGATATTAAGGGGAACCCCAACCAAAATTAAAAAAAAAAAAGACGTGGGGTTCCCCCTAAATTCCATACCAGACCCTTCAGGTCTGGTATGGATTTTAAGGGGAACCCCGCGCCAAAAAAAAACAAAAAAACGGCGTGGGGTCCCCCCAAAAATCCATACCAGACCCTTATCCGAGCACGCAACCTGGCAGGCCGCAGGAAAAGAGGGGGGGGGACGAGAGTGCGGCCCCCCCCCCTCCTGAACCGTACCAGGCCACATGCCCTCAACATTGGGAGGGTGCTTTGGGGTAGCCCCCCAAAACACCTTGTCCCCATGTTGATGAGGACAAGGGCCTCATCCCCACAACCGTGGCCGGTGGTTGTGGGGGTCTGCGGGCGGGGGGCTTATCGGAATCTGGAAGCCCCCTTTAACAAGGGGACCCCCAGATCCCGGCCCCCCCCCTGTGTGAAATGGTAAGGGGGCACTTACCCCTACCATTTCACTAAAAAACTGTCAAAAATGTTAAAAATGACAAGAGACAGTTTTTGACAATTCCTTTATTTAAATGCTTCTTCTTTCTTCCTTCATCTTCTTCTGGTTCTTCTGGCTCTTCTGGTTCTTCCTCCGGCGTTCTCGTCCAGCATCTCCTCCGCGGCGTCTTCTATCTTCTTCTCCTCGGGCCGCTCCGCACCCATGGCATTGGGGGGGAGGCTCCCGCTCTTCTCTTCATCTTCTTCATCATCTTCTTCATCTTCTTCTTCTTCTTCATCTCTTCTTCCTTCTTCATTTCTTCTTCGGGCCGCTCCGCATCCATGCATGGAGGGAGGCTCCCGCTGTGTGACAGCGTCTCTTCGTCTGACGGTTCTTAAATAACGGGGGGTGGGGCCACCCGGTGACCCCGCCCCCCTCTGACGCACGGGACATGACGGGACTTCCCTGTGGCATTCCCCGTGACGTCACAGGGAAGTCCCGTCAAGTCACCGTGCGTCAGAGGGGGGCGGGGTCACCGGGTGGCCCCGCCCCCCGTTATTTAAGAACCGTCAGACGAAGAGACGCCGTCACACAGCGGGAGCCTCCCTCCATGCATGGATGCGGAGCGGCCCGAAGAAGAAATGAAGAAGGAAGAAGAGATGAAGAAGAAGAAGAAGATGAAGAAGAAGATGAAGAGAAGAGCGGGAGCCTCCCCCCCAATGCCATGGGTGCGGAGCGGCCCGAGGAGAAGAAGATAGAAGACGCCGCGGAGGAGATGCTGGACGAGAACGCTGGAGGAAGAACCAGAAGAGCCAGAAGAACCAGAAGAAGATGAAGGAATAAAGAAGAAGCATTTAAATAAAGGAATTGTCAAAAACTGTCTCTTGTCATTTTTAACATTTTTGACAGTTTTTTAGTGAAATGGTAGGGGTAAGTACCCCCTTACCATTTCACACAGGGGGGGGCCGGGATCTGGGGGTCCCCTTGTTAAAGGGGGCTTCCAGATTCCGATAAGCCCCCCGCCCGCAGACCCCCACAACCACCGGCCAGGGTTGTGGGGATGAGGCCCTTGTCTTCATCAACATGGGGACAAGGTGTTTTGGGGGGCTACCCCAAAGCACCCTCCCAATGTTGAGGGCATGTGGCCTGGTACGGTTCAGGAGGGGGGGGGGGGCCGCACTCTCGTCCCCCCCTCTTTTCCTGCGGCCTGCCAGGTTGCGTGCTCAGATAAGGGTCTGGTATGGATTTTTGGGGGGACCCCACGCCGTTTTTTTTTTTTTTTGGCGCGGGGTTCCCCTTAAAATCCATACCAGACCTGCAGGTTCTGGTATGGAATTTAGGGGGAACCCCACGTCTTTTTTTTTTTAATTTTGGCTGGGGTTCCCCTTAATATCCATACCAGACCTGAAGGGCCTGGTATGGAATTTAGGAGGACTCCCACATAATTTTTTTTTTTAAATTTTGGTTCGGGGTTTCCCTGTGGGGAATTCCCATGCCGTTTTTATCAATGAACTTCTATGTGTATTGACGGCAATGCAATAGCCGCGGGTAGTTTTAAATGTGTTTTTTTCTTCAAAATGTCATTTTGCTGTCAGACTGTTCTAAACACAGGAAACATGCGCCCCTTTACAGGCATACTATAGACACCCCCCAGGTACGAAATTTAAAGGGATATTACACTTTTATTGTTTGACTTTAAGCATTATTAAAATCACTGCTCCTGAAAAAACGGCCGTTTTTAAAACTTTTTTTTTGCATTGATCCATGTCCCCTGGGGCAGGACCCAGGTCCCCAAACACTTTTTATGACAATAACTTGCATATAAGCCTTTAAAATTTGCACTTTTGATTTCTCCCATAGACTTTTAAAGGGTGTTCCGCGGCATTCGAATTTGCCGCGAACACCCCAAATTGTTCGCTGTTCGGCGAACTTGCGAACAGCCAATGTTCGAGTAGAACATGAGTTCGACTCGAACTCGAAGCTCATCCCTACTCTGCAATGCCCTGCAAAACTCTGCAATACTCTGAAATACTCTGCAATACTCCACAATACTCTGCAATACTCCACAATACTCTGCAATACTCCACAATACTCTGCAATACTTCGCAATACCCCACAATACTCTGCAATACTCCGCAATACCCCACAATACTCTGCAATACCCCGCAATACTCTGCAATAACCCACAATACTCTGCAATACCCCACAATACTCTGCAATACCCTGCAATACTCTGCAATACCTTGCAATACTCTGCAATACCTCGCAATACTCTGCAATACCCCGCAATACTCTGCAATGCCCCGCAATACCCTGCAATGCCCCGCAATACCCTGCAATACTCTGAAATACTCTGCAATACTCTGCAATACTCTGCAATACTCCGCAATACCCCACAATACTCTGCAATACTCTGCAATACTCCGCAATACCCCACAATACTCTGCAATACCCCGCAATACTCTGCAATAACCCACAATACTCTGCAATACCCCACAATTCTCTGCAATACCCCGCAATACCCCGCAATACTCTGCAATACCCCGCAATACTCTACAATACCCCGCAATACTCTGCAATACCCCGCAATACTCTGCAATACCCCACAATACTCTGCAATACCCTTCAATACTCTGCAATACCCTTCAATACTCTGCAATACCCCGCAATACTCTGCAATACTCTGCAATACCTCACAATACTCGGCAATACCCTGCAATACTCTGCATTACTCTGAAATACCCCGCAATACTCTGCCATACCCTGCAATACTCTGCAATACCCCACAATACTCTGCAATACCTCGCAATACTCTGCAATGCCTCGCAATACTCTGCAATACCTTGCAATACTCTGCAATACCCCGCAATACTCTGCAATGCCCCGCAATACCCTGCAATGCCCCGCAATACCCTGCAATGCCCCGCAATACCCTGCAATACTCTGCCATTCCCAGCCATACTCTGCCATTCCCAGCCATACTCTGCCATACTCTGCCATACCCAGCCATACTCTGCAAAACCCAGCTATACTCTGCAATACCCAGCCATACTCTGCAATACCCAGCCATACTCTGCAATACTCGGTGATACCCAGCCATACTCTGCCATACTCTGCAATACTCGGTGATACCCAGCCATACTTTGCCATACCCAGCCATACCTAGCCATGCTCAGCCATACTCTGCCATACTCAGCCATACTCGGTTGTACTCGGCCTCTGTATGTGGCCAGGCTGTCGAAGTCTCACACATGTGATATCGCAGTACTCAGGAGGAGGAGGAGAATCTATTTTGGGGTGTCATTTTTTGTATGTATATGCTATGTGTTAGAAATATTGTAAAAATGGACACCTTTGTGTTAAAAAAAATGCGTTTTAACCACTTCCCGCCCGCCGGCCGTCATACGACGTCCTTGACTTTGTGCGGGGATATCTGAATGATGGGTGCAGCTACAGGCATCATTCAGATATCAGCTTTTTCAGCCAGCGATTCCCTACACCATAAGAATGATCATAGCGGCTGTTCCACTGCTTGAATGTTCTTATGGGAGGCGAGAGGGGGCATCCCCCCTCCCGCCGCCCTCAGGTGCTTCTACCGACTCACCGCTACGATCAAAGCCAGGACTGATTTTTTTTTTGTTTTTATTTCAGGCTTCCGAGCCTAGAGGTGAGATGTGGGGTCTTATTGACTCCATATCTCACTGTAAAGAGGACCTGTCATGCCATATTCCTATTACAAGGATGTTTACATTCCTTGTAATGGGAATAAAAGTGATCAAAAAATTTATTTTTTGGACAAAAGCATCAAACTAAAATAAATAAAGTAAAATGAACAATAAAATGTTTTTTTTCCCCCGTGTCCCCGTGTGCTCGCATGCAGAAACGAACGCATATGTAAGTCCCGCCCACATATGAAAATGGTGTTCAAACCACACATGTGAGGTATCGCTGCGATTGGTAGAGCGAGAGCAATAATTTTGGCCCTAGACCTCCTCTGTAACTCACAACATGTAACCAGTAAAAAATTTTCAAGTGTCGCCTATGGGGATTTTTAAGTAGCGAAGTTTGGCACCATTCCACGAGCGTGTGCAATTTTGAAGGGTGACATCTTAGGTATCTATTTACTCAGCATAACTTCATCTTTCACATTATGCAAAAACATTGGGCTAACTTTACTGTTTTGTTTTTTTTTAAAGCACAAAACTGTTTTTTTTTTTAAAAACGTGTTCGAAAAATTGCTGCGCAAATACCGTGCGAGATAAAAAGTTGCAATGACCGCCATTGTATTCTCTAGGGTCTTTGCTAAAAAAACATATATAATGTTTTGGGGTTCTATGTAATTTTCTTGCAAATAAATGATGATTTTTACATGTAGGAGAGAAATGTCAGAATTGGCCTGGGTGCTCCAGAACGCCTGAAGGTGCTCCCTGCATGTTGGGCCTCTGTATGTGGCCACGCTGTGTAAAAGTCCCACATATGTGGTATCGCCATACTCGGGAATAATAGCAGAATGTGTTTTGTGGTGTAATTTGGGGTATGCATATGCTGTGTGTGAGAAATAACCTGCTAATATGACAATTTTGTGAAAAAAAAAATCTTGATTTTTCAAAGAATTGTGGGAAAAAATGAAAACTTCAAAAAACTCATCATGCATCTTTCTAAATACCTTGGAATGTCTTCTTTCCAAAAAGGGGTCATTTGGGGGGTATTTGTACTTTTCTGGCATGTTCAGGTCTCAAGAAATTAGATAGGCCGTCAGTAATTCAGGTGTGATCAATTTTCAGATATTGGCACCATAGCTTTTGGACTCTATAACTTTCACAAAGACCAAATAATATCCACCGATTTGTACTTATTTTTACCAAAGATATGTAGCGGTATAAATTTTGGCCAAAATATATGAAGAAAAATTACTAATTTGCTTAATTTTATAACAGAAACTAAGAAAAATGCATTTTTTTACAGAATTTTTGGTCTTTTTTCTTTTATAGCGCAAAAAATAAAGAACCCAGCGGTGATTAAATACCACCAAAACAAAGCTCTATTTGTGTGAAAAAAAGGACAAAAAGTTCATATAGGTACAGTGTTGCATGACTGAGTAATTGTCATTCAAAATGTGAGAGCACCTAAAGCTGAAAATTGGTCTAGTTATTAAGGGGGTTTAAATGCCTAGTGGTCAAGTGGTTAAAGGAATATTTCACTTTTATTTTTTCACTTTAAGCATTATTAAAATCACTGCTCCTGGAAAACCAACCGTTTTTGAAACTTTCTTTTCCACTGATCCATGTCCCCTGGGGCAGGACCCGGGTCCGCAAACACTTTTTAGTACAATAACTTGCATATTAGCCTTTAAAATTCACACTTTTGATTTCTCATGTTCGAGTCCCATAGACTTTAACGGTGTTTGAATGTTCGCACAAACTTTCGGTCCGTTCGCATGTTCTGAATGCGAACCAAACCGGGGGGTGTTCGGCTCATCCCTACTCCAGACTTATGCCCCATACACACGGTCGGATTTTCCGATGGAAAATGTCCGATCGGAGCATGTTGTCGGAAATTCCGACCGTGTGTGGGCTCCATCGGACATTTTCCATCGGATTTTCCGACACACAAAGTTGGAGAGCAGGAGATAAAATTTTCCGACAACAAAATCCGTTGTCGGAAATTCCGATCGTGTGTACACAAATCCGACGGACAAAGTGCCACGCATGCTCAAAATAAATAAAGAGATGAAAGCTATTGGCCACTGCCCCGTTTATAGTCCCGACGTACGTGTTTTACGTCACCACGTTTAGAACGATCGGATTTTCCGACAACTTTGTGTGACCGTGTGTATGCAAGACAAGTTTGAGCCAACATCCGTCGGAAAAAATCCTAGGAATTTGTTGTCGGAATGTCCGAACAAAGTCCGACCGTGTGTACGGGGCAATAGAGTGCCCCCTTGTCCTCTGTGATGACCTTAAAGATTATCTCAAGTTCACTATATAGACCACTTATGTATTTATACATGGAGATCATATCCCCCCTTATGTATTTATACATGGAGATCATATCCCCCCTTATGTATTTATACATGGAGATCATATCCCCCCTTATGTATTTATACATGGAGATCATATCACCCCCTTATATATTTATACATGGAGATCATATCCCCCCTTATGTATTTATACATGGTGATCATACCCCCCTTATGTATTTATACATGGAGATCATATCCCCCCTTATGTATTTATACATGGAGATCATATCCCCCCTTATGTATTATACATGGTGATCATATCCCCCCTTATGTATTTATACATGGAAATCATATCCCCCCTTATGTATTTATACATAGAGATCATATCCCCCCTTATGTATTTATACATGGAGATCATATCCCACCTTATGTATTTATACATGGTGATCATATCCCCCTTATGTATTTATACATGGAGATCATATCCCCCCTTATGTATTTATACATGGAGATCATATCCCACCTTATGTATTTATACATGGAGATCATATCCCACCTTATGTATTTATACATGGTGATCATATCCCCCTTATGTATTTATACATGGAGATCATATCCCCCCTTATGTATTTATACATGGAGATCATATCCCACCTTATGTATTTATACATGGAGATCATATCCCACCTTATGTATTTATACATGGTGATCATATCCCCCTTATGTATTTATACATGGAGATCATATCCCCCCTTATGTATTATACATGGTGATCATATCCCCCCTTATGTATTTATACATGGAGATCATATCCCCCCTTATGTATTTATACATAGAGATCATATCCCCCTTATGTATTTATACATAGAGAGCATATCCCCCCTTATGTATTTATACATGGAGATCATATCCCCCTTATGTATTTATACATGGAAATCATATCCCCCTTATGTATTTATACATAGAGATCATATCCCCCCTTATGTATTATACATGGTGATCATATCCCCCCTTATGTATTTATACATGGAAATCATATCCCCCTTATGTATTTATACATAGAGATCATATCCCCCCTTATGTATTATACATGGTGATCATATCCCCCTTATGTATTTATACATGGAGATCATATCCCCCTTATGTATTTATACATGAAGATCATATCCCCCTTATGTATTTATACATAGAGAGCATATCCCCCCTTATGTATTTATACATGGAGATCATATCCCCCTTATGTATTTATACATGAAGATCATATCCCCCTTATGTATTTATACATAGAGAGCATATCCCCCCTTATGTATTTATACATGGAGATCATATCCCCCTTATGTATTTATACATGGAGATCATAGCCCCCTTATGTATTTATACATGGAGATCATATCCCCCCTTATGTATTTATACATGGAGATCATATCCCCCTTATGTATTTATACATGGAGATCATATCCCCCTTATGTATTTATACATGGAGATCATATCCCCCCTTATATATTTATACATGGAGATCATATCCCCCTTATGTATTTATACATGGTGATCATATCCCCCCCTTATGTTTTTTTTTCACAAAAAAGTTTTATATTGAAAGAGAATAAAGTTGTATATACAATACATTAAACAAGTCCTGGAAAGGAGCATCCATGACAGTATTACACATTGGCAAGACAGAAAATGTTGTAATGCCGCGTACACACGGTCAGACTTTTCGACTGGACTGGTCCGACGGACGCTGATGGACCAAATCCGGCGAACAATCCGACCGTGTGTGGTCTGCATCGGACTTCCGACGGATCGTTTCGGTCAGAAATCCGACATACTTTAGATTTGAAACCTGCTTCAAATCTTTACGTCGTAACTCTGCTGGACTCAGTTCTTGATGGAAAGCCCGTTCGTCTGTATGCTGGTCTGACGGACCAGATACGACGCAAGGGCAGAGTACTGCATCTCGCGCTCGCTGCAATAGGAAAAACAAATTTTCCTATTGCGGCGAGCACAGGGCATACCAGGCCCTTAGGTCTGGTATGGATTTTAAGGGGAACCCCCTATGCCGAAAAAGCGGCGTGGGGTCCCCCCCAAAATCCATACCAGACCCTGATCCGAGCATGCAGCCTGGCGGTCAGAAAAGGGGTTGGGGATGAGCGAGTGCCCCCTCTCCTGAACCATACCAGGCCGCATGCCCTCAACATGGGGGAGTGGGTGCTTTGGGGGAGGGGGGGCGCCCTGCAGCCCCCCCTCCCCCAAAGCACCTTGTCCCCATGTTGATGAGGACAAGGACCTCTTCCCGACAACCCTGGCCATTGTTTGTCGGGGGCAGGGGGGCTTATCATAATCCGGAAGCCCCCTTTAATAAGAGGGCCGTACCAGGCCGCATGCCCTCAACATGAGGGGGTGGTCCCCCCCACCCCAAAGCACCTTGTCCCCATGTTGATAAGGACAAGGACCTCTTCCCGACAACCCTGGCCGTTGGTTGTCTGGGTCTGTGGGCGGGGGGCTTATCGGAATCCGGGAGCCCCCTTTAATAAGAGGGCCCCCAGATCCCGGCCCCCCACCCTATGTAAATGAGTATGGGGTACATGGTACCCCTACCCATTCACCTAGGGAAAAAGTGTCAATAAAAAAACACTACACAGGTTTTTAAAGTAATTTATTAGACAGCTCCGGGGGGTCTTCTTCTGGCTTCAGGGGTCTTCTTCCAACTTCGGGGGTCCCTCTGGCCTCTTCTCCCGGCATCCGGTTGGTTCTTCTCTGCTCTCTTTGGCCTCTTCCCCCGGTGTTCGACCTCTGCTCCCGGTATTCCAGTTCTTCTGCCAGCTCATCCGCTATCTTCATGCCGCTCTTTTGCTAGCGGTGGCCCGGACTTCTGCCTTCTTCCCTCTTCTCTTCTTCTGATGTTGACACGGCTGGAATGCTCTCTGAGCGCTCTGATGTGACTTATATAGACGGTGACCCCACCCCCTTATGTCGTCACAGTCCCTGGGCATGCTGGGACTGTGACGTTTTAGGGGGGCGTGGTCACCGGGTGATGTTGACCACGCCCCCCTAAAATGTCACAGTCCCAGCATGCCCAGGGACTGTGACGGCATTAGGGGGGCGGGGTCACTGCCTATATAAGTCACATCGGAGCGCTCAGAGAGCATTCCAGCCGGAGAGAGCGTCGTGTCAACATCGGAAGAAGAGAAGAGGGAAGAAGGCAGAAGTCTGGGCCACCACTAGCAAAAGAGCGGCATGAAGATAGCAGAGGAGCCGGCAGAAGAACTGGAACACCGGGAGCAGAGGTCGAACACCGGGAGAAGAGGCCAGAGAGAGTGGAGAAGAACCAACCAGACGCCGGGAGAAGAGCCTGGAGGGACCCCTGAATTCAGAAGAAGACCCCCAGAGCTGTCTAATAAATTACTTTAAAAGCCTGTGTAGTGTTTTTTTATTGACACTTTTTCCCTAGGTGAATAGGTAGGGGTACCATGTACCCCATACTTATTCACATAGGGTGGGGGGCCGGGATCTGGGGGCCCTCTTATTAAAGGGGGCTCCCGGATTCCGATAAGCCCCCTGCCCGCAGACCCAGACAACCAACGGCCAGGGTTGTCGGGAAGAGGCCCTTGTCCTCATCAACATGGGGACAAGATGCTTTGGGGTGGGGGGGCCCCATGTTGAGGTCATGTGGCCTGGTACGGTTCAGGAGGGGGGGTGCTCGCTCGTCCCCACCCCCTTTCCTGACCAGCCAGGCTGCGTGCTCGGATCAGAGTCTGGTATGGATTTCAGGGGGGGCCCACAGCGTTTTTTTGTCGTAGGGGGTTCCCCTTAAAATCCATGCCAGATCTAAGGGCCTGGTATGCTCTGCAATGGGACTCACAAGGTGTCTATCTCGCCGATAAAAGCTGCAAGATTGACTTCTTTTTCTAGTCCCGTCGTACCCGAGTCACGTTCAAAATGAACGGACTTGTCCATGTGTGGGCAAGTCCGTTCCGTCTGAAAGTCCGCCATAACTCCGGCAAATGTCCGGCGGGAAGAATTTCGGACCTAGTTTCCCAGAAAGTCCGGTCGTGTGTACGCGGCATTACAGTATAGGTCATGGAGAAAGGAACTGCAGGGTACATTAAAACATAAATAAATCATGAAGAATATAATCGCTATATGAAAAACCAACAATTGTACAACCTAAGGTGAGACACCATAGTGGAAACAAGTATTGTCATAATCGGTTGTTATCCATGGGGATCAGTATCAACAAGTCCATCCATGGTATTGAAAAGAGCATTTAACTTGTATATAAGGGGGGGTAAGGTTCATGTGTCTCTGGTGGGAGAGAGAAGCATATTTTTCTGTTTTTTTCAGTGTGGTGGCGTAGAGACAGTGTGGGGGGTAGGGGTAAATGGATAAAGAGAACTCGGTGAGAGGGGAGGGATTAGGGGAACAAGGTAGGAAGGGGACAACTTGGGGGGAAAGTGGGGGGGAAGAAAAAGAGGGGGAAGGGTAGTAGGAGACCGCTCCTCATCTCAGGCCTCCTGGTTTCGGTCAGGGTGTGACAAAATCAGTTCTGTGTAGGTCGGATAAAAGAATGTCATAGAGGAAAGTAGGTCTTAAAGCCTTCCATAGTCTTGAAGTGTGTCCAGCACGCCCAAATAGTGGTGAATTTCTGTATGCCGTCTTGTGAGGTGTAAATCAATTCTTCCATCTCCTCAATCTTTGCAATTCTTGTTAACCATTCTCTGATGGTTGGAGTGTTGGTTGATCGCCAGTGGACAGAAATGCAGAGTCTGGCCACATTTACCATGTGCATGGCCAACGATTTATGATAGATTTGTTTAGGTAGGGTTGTATGATGGAGGAGATATTGAGCAGGGTTGTAGTCCAGGGTGTAAGTGGTGCCCCGAGTTATTATGGAGTGTACCTCCATCCAGAATGATTGAAGTGCAGTGCACTCCCACCATATGTGGATCATGGATCCTTCTTCTCTATTGCATCTCCAACAGGTGTTTGGAATTGAGGGTGAGAACTTGTGTAAGCGAGTTGGGGTTCTGTACCATTTTGTGGTTATTTTGTAGCCATTTTCCTGTATTGCTATGTTCAATGATCCCTTATGGGCATGTGTGTGTATGGTTTCCCATTCATCGTCAGTAAAAGATATTTGTAGGTCCTTGCCCCAAGATAGCCGTGAGGATTCTGTCTGTGTGGGATGGGGGGCGTCTTGGAGGAGAGAGTAAATGAGAGATATTATGTGTCTTTGTGGTGCATTATGGGAGTAAAGGATCTCAAATGGTGTGAGTTGTCTTGACCAGGTGTCAGCTGGGTCTTTGGAGGTAAGGAAGTGTCTCAGATGTCTATAGGTCCAAAAGAGAAATCCCTTTGTACACGAGATTGATGTCAAGTGTTCATATGAATGCAAGCGACCCTTGTGAAAGAAATGGTGTGTGAAAGAAATATCATCATGTGGCCATTCCTGTAATAAGAATGTAGTCGACTCTCCTGGGGGGAAGTCCAGATTCCCTCTTAGAGAGGTCAGTGGGCCTGGTTGTGAGGATATGTGGTAGGAAGCTACTGTGTCTTGATGGATTGGGGCCAATGTTTTGGTGAGAGCTAAGGAACAATGTGTATCGGGTTACTAATGAAGGAGCTTTCCAATGTGACACAGATCTTCCCCAGTTTATGGGCTTTCCAGACTACCACTCTAGTTAGGTGGCATGCCAAATAGTATTTGTGGAGGTCTGGTAGGGTTATTCCCCCCTTAGTCTTGGTACACGTCAAGCGAGTGTATTTAATGTGTGGGGTGTTGTTTTTTCAAATGAAGATTGTACATGCTTTTTTGTACGAGGAGAAAAAGGAGGGGGGTAGGTGAATTGGGATTTTGGATTGTCTGCATAAGATAGAGAAGGCGGGGAGGGACTATCATTTTTATTAGGGCCGAGCGCCCAAACCAGGAAACATTGAGATTGATCCACTTCTTCAGATCTGATTGGATTTTTGACAGGGCATGTAGGAAGTTGTGGTTATAGATGTCTGTTATTCGCCTGGTGATTTGGATGCCAAGATAGGTAATGGCTTCTCTTTTCCATTGAAGAGGGAAGGAATCTTGGCAATGGAGAACTTCTTGCGGTGTTAGGGATAGGTTTAGGGCATGGGATTTGGAGTAATTGATTTTGAGGTTTGATAAAACACCAAAGTGTTTGATATCTCTTAAAAGGTTGGGTAAGGATATTCGAGGTGATTGCACTGATAATAGAATATCATCCGCAAACGCGGTTACTTTAAATTCCTTGTGACTGATAGAGATATCTGAATGTCTGTATTAGCACATATTCTGTTTAAGAGGGGTTCTAATGTCAAGACAAAGATCAGGGGGGATAGTGGGCATCCTTGGCGAGTACCATTGCTTATAGGGAAGGCGTTTGACAGGAGGCCATTTGCTCTTACCCTTGCTGAGGGGTTGGTATATAGAAGGTTGAAGTGTGCGAACATGCGGGGAAGAAGGCCTATGCCTTTTAGTACTTCCTGCATGTAATCCCAGGCCACCCTGTCAAACGCCTTTTCCGCATCAAGTGATAGAAGGAATCCCCTGGTCTCCGACGAGGTGAGCCAGTGGTGAATGTTTAGGGTGCGTGTGGTGTTGTCCCTGGCCTCCCTACCCGGGATAAAGCCTACTTGGTCAGGTGAAATAAGGCCAGGGATGAGGGGTAATAGTCTGTTTGCTATCATCTTTGCGTAGAGTTTGATATCCACATTGAGTAGAGAGATGGGCCTGTAATTAGATACTTGTGAGGGGTCCTTGCCTTCTTTAGGTATGATTGCTATATGGGCTTCTAGCATGTTACTTATGGGGGTAAGTGGATTCAATAGGGAGTTAAAAACTGTCAGCATCCTGGGTGAGAGTGTGTCGAATAAGCTTTTGTAGTAGATTAGTGGAAGACCATCAGGGCCTGGGCTTTTACCCACTTTCATTTGTTTTATTGCTAGGTGTAGCTCTTCAATAGCTAGTGGCTGTTCTAAGGCTTCAGCTTGTTGTGGGGTGATCTGTTTATGGCAATATTGGGCTAGAAAGTCTCTCATTTGGGATGGTCGGTCAGATGTAATAGCTGACCCTGTGGTGTTTTGTGGTAGGTTGTAAAGTTTAGAGAAAAAAACTTCAAAGTTTGTGGCTATGTCTTCGTTGTTAGAAAGGATTGTGTCTTGGTTATCTCGAAGAAGGTAAATTGTAGATGAAGTTTTATCTGCCTGTATTGTGCGGGCTAACAGTCTCCCACTTTTGTTAACGTGCTCGTAGAATACTTTCCGCTTGAGAATGTATCGACGCCTAGTGCGTTTCCCTAGCTCGTCCATGATAGGGAAATCCCAGAACTTAGGAGTTTCCAATAACATTTTGACTGCTGAACCACATTCAAAAAGATGTAATTAATATTCAAGCCTATAATTTTAGTCATAGGCAGGGGAGCAAACCTATACAGTACATGGTGACATAATTGCTCTGACTGATCCTGGGGGCCTAAGTACATTTATACTCTTTACAAAGGGGGGGGGGGGTACCTGGTAAGTCTCTTTGAAGTCCTAATTAACTTGTTGGTCATTTACATTGCTAAACATATACACGTCACTTCCCAATCTCTGTGGGAAATCAGAGATAGACCTTTTAACAGCTGAAGGTGTAAATGGCTATTCCATTTACCCTATCAATCCAATCTCTTGGCAAAATTAAAAATTGCCACACAACTAACAAAACATAACAGCACTCATTGGTTGTGGACAGTTGGGTGCTTGACTATTCAGTGTATAAATTCTTTTGGTGACAGTTAAAGCTGTGTGGGGCCTAAATAGATGTGGATATTACAGCCAGTGATATTGGGTAAATGGAACAAACTACGTCTCATAACACATACACAACCTAACATAAACTGTAAAAGAAAGGCAGATAAAAATACAATTCCTATAAATCGCTTCTAAATTCCAACATCTCCCTCTAACTGCCTAATCTTAGTTTAAATATTTATTTTTCTGGTTCATATGCCTCCTAATTTATGTACCCAATTTACTTCTGCAGAAAAATCTAATTTTGCTTTGTCAAGGCTAAACAAAAATATAGAAATACAAAAATGTCTAAAAATAAAAATTACAGGTTGGTCTAACAATGTATGAACACCAAGTCCGCTGTAACTTTGACAGCTCGTCCTCCATAAGACTCCATTGCAACACCTCAAGAAGGCATCCAATGTTCATACAAAAGCTTCTTTTCTTCAGGACTATCGCAGTCCACATGACAAGAAACTTCCGGTAGGTGTGCAGATCTTTTTGCAATTATAGCAAACTGAGCTTTGACTTTTTTTTAGACAGCTGACATGATAAGTATCCAAGTTCTTCAGACATCTAAAAAGCTTCTGAAAGCCCTCTTCTCCATCAATGCTGGTTGTGGCGGATGTCATAAAGCCAAGGAATGAGGGAGGAGATTTTTGAGGATGGCGTCACTCAGATTGTTAGTCCAACATTTGATCGTTAACAAAAATGCCCATAAAGCCGTTTTTTTTTCTGCTGAAGTAAATCTATGTTATAGAGGTAATAAGACCTAGAAGAAAAGAAAAATGTCAATACAAGTAGAAACCATTCTCATGTAGTATAAAATGTTATTCAGCTGTCCTTTAAACTAAACTGTCTGGACTATAAACATTTATCATGAACAATAGGCTTCTCAGAAGGGGGGGGGGGGGCTATCACGTATGGCTTGGATCATTGATCCTACAGGAACATAGACAAGGATTTACAAGAATGACAGGAGTATAGTGCAGTACTGGGGTTCAGGGTTCACAGGAGATACAGATGACGTGTACAAGGATTCTAAGGCAGGAAGGATACCTAATGGTACTATCCGGGGAGAACGCACTATGTCCGCACATGCAGCAATGGTGAGGGCCGAGGCGCAGAGTCTAAGGAACTGCCTTGTCTTCTCCAGAGCTCTTGATGGTAGAGATGGTTTGTGCTGCAGACAGATCCCCGGTTGCGGCCCTCTTACTCACCCAAGCAGACAGATACCCAGAACTAAAGGCCAATGGACAAATGAGAATCCCTTGCAGCGCTGAGGTGCTGGGATCACTAAACAGTAGGGAGTAAAATTCCAGCTGACAGGTGTGTGCCTGGACACACAGACATTAGGGACAGATACACAAAGACATATAAACAGCTAGAAATGAGTAGCCATGAAAACAGTCACACAGGAATCTATAAGAATAGTGAAGTTGCATGGTGTCACCGAACAGGAAACTAGCTTACAAATACACTTGGAGACATAAAGGTAGACTTGCTTGGGACATTATTATTCAAAGCCTAAGGCAATCTGCTTCAGCTTGAGAAGGCAGTACTGGCTGGGCATGTAGCTAATTCAATTAACAACAGGAGGGTAAATCTAGTCTTAAAAACAAGTTTTGTGGGACAAGATACAACCGCAGACCTTATAAGTTAAAGCATTGGAACTAAATGCCAATACCGATACAATAATCACACACATAGGTTGGACTTGTGTCTTTTTTTTTGTGTTTAAACTAGAGCAGCAATTATTCAATTCAATCTTAATAACTTTTGCATCTCTTTGAAAAGGTTCTTGCCCTAACTTGATGTGACATTCAATGCAACCCTGATCTAGAGACTGTAAAGATGGACCAAAGTCACACTCCAGAGTCTCTGAATCACATGACTTTGGGGGTTCATTATAGTGGCTACGTTTGTAGCCTAAGACAGGAGACGCTTAATGATCTAGGGCAGGGGTGTCAATCTCAATTTCATGGTGGGCCGCATCAGCATTACGATTGTCCTCAAAAGGGCCGGTTGTATCTGTAAGATTAGATGTCCAGCGCATCCCCTCCCCTTACACTAGATGTCAAGAGCCACCCCACCATCAGAAGTTGAGTCCCCTACTCTCCTTAACATCACAGTGCACCCCCTTTCCTTATGCTGCTGCTGGGAAGAAGCTGGATGCATTGCTTGAAAGCAGAAAGTAAGGGTCTGGAGGAGGACCAGAGGAGGGCTGGAGCTCTCCTGCAGCTGCAGGAGAGGTGCGAGGGCCACATGAAATGGCCTGGAGGGCCGGATTCGGCAACGGGCCTTGTGTTTGACACCTGTGATCTAGGGCATTGAAACTCATTCATGTCAGATCATAACACCACATAAAATTTAGCACCTAATATTGTAAATAGGAACCAGAAACTGGGCAGTACAGACTCAGATGACTGCATCAATATTTAGCTAGTGGGGGGAGGGAAACCCATAAATGTTCACATATGAAAATAGAAACACTTTAGAACAATACTTCCATTGGTGAATTGTCTTTGAAGGCCGTGGTCTCCTTCTGTTCTGAAGACCCTAAATATAAATCCACTCAAAGCAAAGAACTAATCTGAGGAATAAGCATCAAAATTTTAGTAACAAAACATTAGATTTTCCTCCTAAAAATAAACCATAGGTTAGAGATATTTAGAATACAGTGAGCATCTTGAACATTTTCTTTCTTAGATGTTTTACCAGGGCACTTTTTCTAATACCAAAAAATTGACGTCAAACTAAATGTTACCACGTGGATTTTATGTATGGTATACCATTACTATAAAAAACTATTATTCACCATGATTAAAAATGAGCAGCTCAAAAAAAACTAATTTTTTATAAGTTCCCTTTTGTCTTGCAAGACAGTTATACTTCACCACACTGAGCACATTGGAAAACTTTTTCAAAAACTGTGTCTTCTATGGAAACAAAGATTACCGTTAATACACACATATAAATATACATTATTAGGAGATATTTTACTTTCTTTTTTTTTTTCATTTACAGTTCACTCAGCTCACTCAATTTGTATGACAATACAGCTCTTCACACACAAGCCATGCAATTTAACCCGTGTCAAAGAAAAAGGGGGAGGGCTCGTTGCTCCTTTAAACTATAAAACACCATTCCTTATTTTTAAACTTTAATCATCAGTGAAAAAGTTTTTTTTTACGTCACTAATCTTTTAACATTTCACTTTAATTATTTTTATCTATTTTATTAAATGTATTGGGTGTGGCTCCAATGACCACGTGATTAGCCACCCCAGCAAGTACCGTATTTATCAGTGTATAACACGCAATTCTTTCCCCTTAAAATGAGGGGAAAATCGTGGGTGCGGGTTATACGCCGATCCCCTGCGATCCCCCGCTGACTGTGAGCGGAGTGAGCCGGCCGCCGATATACGGACATAACACAAGGACTGGGCGTGACTGTGAGTACACTCGGCTATCTGTATATGGGCGGCGCTCGACTCCGCTCACAGTCACGCCCAGTCTGGGCGGGACTACGAGAGGAGCCGAGAAGAGCTGAGAAGAGCCGGCTCTGTGTATCTTGGCGCCGGCGGCGCCATTTTAAAACTGCAGGTGGACACTCATAAGGCTGCAAATGACACTGATAAGGCTGCATTGATGGGCATTTAAATGTAAGTTTTTTTCCCTAAAAGTTTTTTTCCTTAAAATTTTGCAAAATGACTACACATTGCAAATGATTTTACAATTTCTAAGTCAAATTTTTTTTTTTTATACCCAAATTATATAGATCAAATTGTTCACGATTTTAAGTCAGAAATAAAAAAAATTTTAGTCTTTTTAAGGTCACACTTTACAGACAAAATATTTTTCTTCTTCTAAAAATTGAAATGACCAACATGCCACTGACTTGTTACCTGGAATTGTCCTTGTGGCGACGTCCCATCACTTTAAAACATACATAACAAACACCAAACAAATCATCATGCCACCCATATTCATACTGTGTTACTATTATTTCACATTCATCAGTCCCGACCCTCAAGGAACTAACAATCCTAAGGTCCCTAACTCACATTCATACATACACTAGGGACAATTTAGACCGGATCCAATTAACCTCCCAGCATTTCTCCAGAGTGTAGGAGTACCCGGAGGAAACCCAGGCAGACACAGGGAGAACATGCAAACTCCATGTAGGTAAGTCATGGTTTGGATCAACTATTAGACATGTGCATTCATTTTCATCCGAATTTCAGGTATTTTCGTTATCGTTTTAACAAATGATAATGAAAGTGCAGAATCCAAAAAAACGAAAGATCCGACATAAACAAATGCTTTATTTTCATTGCGACAACAGTTCATTATAGAAAGGAGATTCGACATGAGGCAGACAATAGCGATCTGTGTCCTTCGAACCTGGGGTCGAATGTGCCTAGCCTTAACTCTATTAGTCCAAAATTATTCTACATAGAGAGAAAAGATTTGACGTAGAGAGAAAAGATCGCTGCTGGAATTGGGTGGGGGAAGTAAAATAAAAATAATGATGATGATGATGATGATGAATGTTATTGGCTGATTGTAACCAAAGAGGAGGGGCAGTAAAATAGCTAGAACTAAGTACACACGTACAGCCAACTTACTTTCACTTACGATTTGCTCGCAGAGAGAGACACACACACTGAATCATTTCAGACGACAGTCAATCTTAGCTGCTCCGTTTGTCAGAGAACCTGAATTATTTATCAATTAAGCATAAGCACAGCAGCAGAACAATAGTGAAGCTACAGTTCAACTTAACTTTTTCATAATAATCTGCTGCTATTGTGTAATGCCCTGTACACACGGTCGCATTTTCCGACAGAAAATGTGTGATAGGACCTTGTTGTCGGAAATTCCGACCGTGTGTACACAAATCCGACGCACAAAGTGCCACGCATGCTCAGAATAAATTAAGAGACAAAAGCTATTGGCTACTTCCCCGTTTATAGTCCCGACGTACGTGTTTTACGTCACCGCGTTGAGAACGATCAGATTTTCCGACAACTTTGTGTGACCGTGTGTATACAAGACAAGTTTGAGCCAACATCCGTCGGAAAAAATCCTAGGATTTTGTTGTCGGAATGTCCGATCAATGTCCGACCGTGTGTACGGGCCATTAGTGTTGTGAACTTGATAGTGTTGATAGCCTCAGAGGTTGCCCGTGTTGTGGGGGGGGGGATTTATTATTATAGACTCTATATTATAGATTGATATTCTATATAGATTCTATATACCCTATATTGTTACCTGTCTGATCAGTGATCACTATCACCAGTCCATTTTCTGTTTGAACTATATACATTCAACATGAACGACGAAGATTCGACAAAGAAGCGAAAAACATACAACGTGGAATCTTTGGCTTATGGTGTCTGTTGAAAGTTCTAAGAAGATTTGACGGAGCAGGTAAAGTATACGGCGTCGTACAGTTTAGTTGCTCCGTTGAATCTTCTTTGAACATTCGACAGACACCATAAGCCTTCAATGACAGATTCGACCTTAATTAATTTGGATTTTCGGACGAATGCAATTTTTAACAAAAAACAAAATTAATAAAAACAAATTTCGGGAGTAACTAAATAAATTCATTTTTCGGACGAAAACGAAATTCCGAAACAAAATATTTCAGTGTGCACATGTCTATTTGCTGATACAGCACTTTTGGCGTATTAATATAACTAACATGACATAACAATCCATAGATCTCACACACATATATACAACATACATAACTCTCACACTCAGCCAACTACACCCTGTAGACAAAAATATTTCTCTAATAAAACTGCACTTTCCATTCTTTATTTTTTTTTTCTGGCGTACACATCTACAATGGGCTCTAATCCATATGTCTACTTAGGTCATTATAAGTGCGCTGGGTGGTAGGGTATAATGCGCTTGCAGTTATTTTAGTAATGTAATTATTAGGTTCATATTCATATACAGGACAATAAATTTCTCATTTCCTTTTTTCAACATTTTTCTCATTTGTTTTTGGCCTTCTAGTGCTACAAAACCCCTGTGTGCTTTGGTTCCATTCCTTGAGGGACTCGGCCCCTCCTGTTAATAGGGGTTCAGTTACACAAACTGAATGGGGTCACACAGACAGCCCAAAGGAGCCCCTGGTGGGATCACACAGACCCCAATCTGGGGTTCTACTCGGTGGTACAATTCCCCATCTCACACGGTGGTGAGACTTCTTCAAGGATTCATCTATTCCGAGGTCCCCACATCACACAGACACAGTGAGTAAGACTAAGTAATAGCAGGAACTGTATATCTGGCCCCCAATCATGGCCAAGGATCTATACCAGACTATACACTGCCGTATACAGCCACACAGACTGACAAACACACAACTGAATGGGGGGGGGGGGTGAAGTCTAGAGTTTAGAATCTGACAGTTCTGCTTCCTAAAAGTCTTCCGCATCAGTTTCTAGGCAGTGTGCAGAATAGGAGAGATAGTACTTCTGCTTATTGTGTAGTTTTATGGAGAACTATGCAAAAGAGAAAAGGAAAACAGAATTTCATTCAAAACTGGTACTAAGGAGGCGCTGTTTTTTTAGCAGGCCGTCACCCTCGGCAATAAACCAGGGCCTCACCACACATAGTACCTTATCAGCCACAGCCTATGAATGACCCGATTCCTGACCTGGCTGGTCCCCCCAGACTTCAGGAACTGCAAAAATCCTAGCTAAGCACACATTGTACCTGAAATAGGGCAAACCATTCAGCATAACACACACATGCAAGGACAGTAATAAGTACAGATAGTATAGAAAGTAAAAAGAAACGTAAAAATAACAAAATTCAACAGTCAAGGTTCTTGGAAAGAGTCCTTCTACATGACACCAACTTACAGAAATAGGCACAGCACAAGGGGAAGTCACAGTAAGCAGAACGTTAACTTTCCTTCACCAGCAGAACTGAATTCCCAGCTGGGGTTCCATTACTTTGCGATGTCTGTAGAGTTATCATTTCCGGCTGCGAAGGACCAATTGATAGGGAAATCCCAGAAATTAGAAGTTTCCAATAACATTTTGACTGCTGAACCACATTCAAAAAGATGTATTTAATATTCAAGCCTATAGTTTGTCATAGGCAGGGGAGCAAACCTATACAGTACATGGTGACATAATTGCTCTGACTGAGGCTGGGGGCCTAAGTACATTTATACTCTTTATAAAGGGGGGGGGGTACCTTGTAAGTCTCTTTGAAGTCCTAATTAACTTGTTGGTCATTTACATTGCTAAACAGATGGTCAATTAACATATACACGTCACTTCCCAATCTCTGTGGGAAATCAGAGATAGACCTTTTTTTATTGCTGAAGGTGTAAATGGCTATTCCATTATCAGTCCATCAAAGAGGAGCGAGCGTGTAAAAGGTCCTGTAATGTAGTTTGTGAGGTTGAGTGTTTGTGGGCTGCTTCAAGTCTGTTGATTGTATTGATAAGCGATGTAATCTGTTCCTGATGTCTCTTTTTAGCGATCGTTGCTAAGGATATAAGTTTCCCCCCTATAACACATTTGTGTGCCTCCCAAAGTGTGATAGGTGAGATTTCTGGGGTAGAGTTTTCTTGAAAGTATCGGTGGATTCTGGAGTTTATTTGTCGTTGCGTTTCTGGGTCTTTTAGGAGGGATGGATTCAACATCCAGGTTTTAGTTATTTTTTAGAGTCTGGAAATATAAGGGTCATCGTGATGGGGTGATGGTCGGACAAGAACATTGGTTATATTGTGGCTTGTGAGAGAAATGATAGGAAAGGAAAAAAAACTGCCTTTCTATTTTTCATGCCATATCTATCCTGCTGTGGGCCGATGCCCTATTATCTGCCAGCATGATTATCTCCATCACAGCACTAAGGTCTCTGATGTCCATCCCAAGACTTCTGATCCATTGGTTGTGATCTGGATCACTATGCATAAACAAGCTTCTTTTGACCCTCTGTAGTGGGGGGGTCATGAAATTCTGGTAAGCGGCCAGTCTTTATTCATGGTGGTGGATCAAGCATGTTTATCTTATACAGCAGGGATTCCACATTATTTTGATGTTTTCACCTGGGTGATACATATGAACTATATACATATGAACTTTTGTTCTCACTGTTGCAAATCAGGAATGCACTTTTGATGGACTATCAGTTGCCAATTTATTTCATTCTTTTTTAATTGTGTTTTATTTTATCACATTGTGTTTATTCACATATTGTTTTTCACACATTGATTTTCATTGCGGACTGGTGACCATATGCATAGTTGCTAGTCCCCTCTAGCGCAAGAGAAATGATAGGTCTGTCTGAGATAGGAATATGTAGTCTATTCTTGAATACTTCTGGTGCGGGGGGGGGGGGTATAGTCTTTGTCTGTCGGGAACATGGTGCGCCATGTGTCATGGAGAGTCAGGTTTTGTAATTGGAGTTTGATCTGTCGTAATGCATGGTACGGGAGTGTGGAAGTGCCTGTAGAGGAGTCCAGTGTCGGGTTTAGCGGGACATTGAAGTCTCCACCTAATATCACTACGCCCTCATGGAAGGAGGATAGGAGGTCACATATTTTTCTGAAAAAAGTTACTTGGTGTTCATTTGGGCAATATACATTTGCCAGTGTAATTGGTTTGGATGCGTATGTGCCTTTGATAAAAATCTATCTACCGTCATGGTCGATCATTAAGTCTGTTGTGCTTTTAAAGGACGGGTTTCCTGCACAGTAATTATTATTGAGTAATTTTTAAGATACAAAATCAATCTATATGACACAGTCTATGCATATGAAACTTATTCACAGAGACATGTGATCATACGAAATAGTTACATTTATTGGTTGACAAAAAAATAAATATTTACATGAAATTAAAATACCGATTGCTTTACATGAACGTCTTGAAACTCAATAAAAACACTTCCAAAATGGGCGTACAGTACCCCAAGACATAATACCACCATGATAACTGTGTCAGGGTGGGCCCCCTGATCCTCCTTCAGCTTTTTTTCTCATGGCATCTTACTTGCCCCTAAATACCATCTCAAACAATGATATCTGAAAAATTATCATAAGCTCCGCCCAAAAGGTATGGCTTCTATTTCCATTGGTAAGCAAAACCTAATCAGTTACCTCCCAGGGAGTTCTGTGAGTTTTAGGTAATATCACCTTCAACCACCAGGTGTCTCACATGTGTTTTGAGTTTATCTTTTTAAGTTGATACGTTCTATCTTCATAATGTGTATAATGGTGAGAAGAATAATTCTGGTAATCGGTCTAATATAAAATACACTCAGTATAATTTTGATTAATCACTATTACATAAACTGGTTATATATATATGTATCTCTATAAATGTATATCTATAAAAACTGGTCTATCTATGAAAGACACATGTTGTTATATATATTAAAGCGGAATTCCACCCAAAAGTGGAACTTCCGCTCATCGGATTCCTCCCCCCCTCCGGTGTCACAGTTGGCACCTTTCAGGGGGGAGGGGGGTGCAGATACCTGTATAATACAGGTATTTGCACCCACTTCCGGCAATAGACTCCCGCGGGAGTCACGCCCCCTCCCGCACTCCCCCGCTGTCTCCTGGGAAACACACAGGTCCCAGGAGATAGCAGGGACCATTGAGAACGTGCAGCGCGACTCATGCATGTGCAGTAGGGAACCGGGAAGTGAAGCCACAACGCTTCACTTCCTGATTCCCTCACTGAGAATGGCGGAGGCAGCACCCAAGGATCAAGGGACGGTTCGACCTCGGGTGTCGACATCGCTGGACCCCGGGCCAGGTAAGTGTCCTTATTTTAAAAGTCAGCAGCTGCAGTATTTGTAAATAAAAAAAAAATAAAAAAAAATAAAAAAAAAATATATAGGGCGCACAAGACTGACGTAGTCTAAATAATGTCTCTATATAAAAGGGCAGTCCAAAATAAAATGGGGGTGCTGGTAAAGATGGTAAAAGTCGTGGGATGATAATCTTCAGCACAAAGGGCTGCAGCTTTAAAAGACTGAAGCAGGATCTATAGGAACATAAAAACAAACAAAGGCGCCTCTAAGTGCAGAAGAAAAACAAGTTTAATGCCCCAACTGGGTTCAAAAACACTTACAAGATGGAGGGTGTAATCAGGCACATCATAAGTAAGGCTGCATTGGAAGGGGTCACGGTGGGAGGAAGCCTTCAGAGGGGATGGATGTAGTCACTAGCAGCAGCAGGGTGAGACACAGGAAGCCGCTGTGAAGCCGGCATCGTCAGCATGGAGAGACGGCGTACCCGGAAGTGATGTCATCCACTGAGCGGCTCCGTAACCAGCCTGAACCGCAAACACACAGCCAGAAGGGGGATGTGATGTCATCAATGAGGGACGCTTTTCGGAACCGTCAATCGTTCCTTTATCAACCTGTAGCTATAGTGATGACTGGGAATGATATATATACACACTTGCAGTGGGTTGGCCGGGGGCGGGGACAGCAATCAGAGTTTGATTCGTGACAATGAATCCATTTAAATCCATTTAAATACATAAATACACATGTAACAGCATTCTTAACCACTTCAGCCCCGGAAGGTTTTACCCCCTTCCTGACCAGAGCACTTTTTACAATTCGGCACTGCGTCGCTTTAACTATTAATTGCACGGTCATGCAATGCTGTACCCAAACGAAATTTGCGTCCTTTTCTTCCCACAAATAGAGCTTTCCTTTGATGGTATTTGATCACCTCTGCCGTTTTTATTTTTTGCGCTATACACGGAAAAAGACCGAAAATTTTGAAAAAAAATGATATTTTCTACTTTTTGTTCTAAAAAAAATCCAATAAACTCAATTTTAGTCATACATTTAGGCCAAAATGTATTCGGCCACATGTCTTTGGTAAAAAAAATGTCAATAAGTGTATATTTATTGGTTTGCGCAAAAGTTATAGCGTCTACAAACTAGGGTACATTTTCTGGAATTTACACAGCCTTTAATTTATGACTGCCTATGTCGTTTCTTGAGGTGCTAAAATGGCAGGGCAGTACAAAACCCCCACAAATGACCCCATTTTGGAAAGTAGACACCCTAAGGAAATTGCTGAGAGGCATGTTGAGCCCATTGAATATTCATTTTTTTGTCCCAAGTGATTGAATAATGACAAAAAAAAAAAAAAAAATTACAACAAGTTGTCACTAAATGATATATTGCTCACACAGGCCATGGGCATATGTGGAATTGCACCCCAAAATACATTTAGCTGCTTCTCCTGAGTATGGGGATACCACATGTGTGAGACTTTTTGGGAGCCTAGCCGCGTACGGGGCCCCGAAAACCAATCACTGCCTTCAGGATTTCTAAGGGCATACATTTTTGATTTTACTCCTCACTACCTATCACAGTTTTGAAGGCCATAAAATGCCCAGATGACATAAAACCCCCCCAAATGACCCCGTTTTGGAAAGTAGACACCCCAAGCTATTTGCTTTGAGGCATGTTGAGTCCATGGAATGTTTTATATTTTGACACAAGTTGCGGGGAAGTGACAATTTTTTTTTTTTTTTGCACAAAGTTGTCACTAAATGATATATTGCTCACACAGGCCATGGGCATATGTGGAATTGCACCCCAAAATACATTTAGCTACTTCTCCTGAGTATGGGGATACCACATGTGTGGGACTTTTTGGGAGCCTAGCCGCGTACGGGGCCCCGAAAACCAATCACCGCCTTCAGGATTTCTAAGGGTGTAAATTTTTGATTTCACTCTTCACTGCCTATCACAGTTTCGGAGGCCATGGAATGCCCAGGTGGCACAAACCCCCCCCAAATGACCCCATTTTGGAAAGTAGACACCCCAAGCTATTTGCTGAGAGGCATGGTGAGTATTTTGCAGCTCTCATTTGTTTTTGAAAATAAAGAAAGACGAGAAAAAAAATTTTTTTTTTCTTTTTTCAATTTTCAAAACTTTGTGACAAAAAGTGAGGTCTGCAAAATACTCACTATACCTCTCAGCAAATAGCTTGGGGTGTCTACTTTACAATATGGGGTCATTTGGGGGGTTTTTTTGCCACCTGGGCATTCCATGGCCTCTGAAACTGTGATAGGCAGTGAAGAGTGAAATCAAAAATTTACGGCCTTAGAAAGCCTGAAGGCGGTGCTTGGTTTTCGGGGTCCCGTGCGCGGCTAGGCTCCCAAAAAATCCCACACATGTGGTATCTCCGTACTCAGGAGAAGCAGCAGAATGTATTTTGGGGTGTAATTTCACATATTCCCATGGCATGTTTGAGCAATATATCATTTAGTGACAATTTTGCGCAAAAAAATAAAAAATTGTCTCTTTCCCGCAACTTGTGTCACAATATAAAATATTCCATGGACTCGACATGACTCTCAGCAAATAGCTTGGGGTGTCTACTTTCCAAAATGGGGTCATTTGGGGGGGTTTTGAACTGTCCTGGCATTTTATGCACAACATTTAGAAGCTTATGTCACACATCACCCACTCTTCTAACCACTTGAAGACAAAGCCCTTTCTGACACTTTTTGATTACATAAAAAAAAACATTTTTTTTGCAAGAAAATTACTTTGAACCCCCAAACATTATATATTTTCTTTAAAGCAAATGCCCTACAGATTAAAATGGTGGGTGTTTCATTTTTTTTTCACACAGTATTTGCGCAGCGATTTTTCAAACGCATTTTTTGGGGAAAAAACACACTTTTTTTAAATTTTAATGCACTAAAACACACTATATTGCCCAAATGTTTGATGAAATAAAAAAGATGATCTTAGGCCGAGTACATGGATACCAAACATGACATGCTTTAAAATTGCGCACAAACGTGCAGTGGCGACAAACTAAATACATTTTTAAAAGCCTTTAAAAGCCTTTACAGGTTACCACTTTAGATTTACAGAGGAGGTCTACTGCTAAAATTACTGCCCTCGATCTGACGTTCGCAGTGATACCTCACATGCATGGTGCAATTGCTGTTTACATTTGACGCCAGACCGACGCTTGTGTTCGCCTTAGCACGAGAGCAGGGGGGACAGGAGTGCTTTTTTTTTTTTTTTTTTCTATTTATTATTATTTATTTTTTTTATCTTATTTTTAAACTGTTCCTTTCATTTTTTTTTAATCATTTTTATTGTTATCTCAGGGAATGTAAATATCCCCTATCATAGCAATAGGTAGTGACAGGTACTCTTTTTTGAAAAAATTGGGGTCTATTAGACCCTAGATCTCTCCTCTGCCCTCAAAGCATCTGACCACACCAAGATCGGTGTGATAAAATGCTTTCCCAATTTCCCAATGGCGCTATTTACATCCGGCGAAATCTAAGTCATAAAATGCTCGTAGCTTCCGGTTTCTTAGGCCATAGAGATGTTTGGAGCCACTCTGGTCTCTGATCAGCTCTATGGTCAGCTGGCTGAATCACCGGCTGCATTTTCAGGTTCCCTGTTGAGACAGGAGAGCCAGAGAAAAACACGGAAGACGTTGGGGGGGGGGGGGCATTCCCTCCCACGGCTTGTAAAAGCAGTCTAGAGGCTAATTAGCCGCTAGGATTGCTTTTACATGAAAGCCGACCGCTGGCTGAAAAGAATGATACCAAGATGATACCTAAACCTGCAGGCATCATTCTGGTATAACCACTCAAAGTCGTGAATGGCGTACCTGAAGACAAAAAAATGGTTAACAATAAAGCACAGTAAACGGTAAAGTATAAAAAATTGCATACCTGAAAAACAAACATGATAAAACATAATAACAATAAAACATTGCAGAATAGAATACAGTAAAAAAGAGCAGAACAATAGAGAGAATAGAGAGAGAGAGAACAATAAAACGACAACTATTTTTTTTTTATTTTATATTTTTGTATGTGTTTTTTTTTTTTTTTTTTGTTTACACATTTTTTTGTAACTAACTTTTATAACTGTAACCGGTTCCAGGTTCGGGTGGCATAATCGTCGGTAGCGTTCAGCTGGGGGAAGGTCTTTTGGCATTGCCTCAATAACCCATACTCTGAGGCCATTAGTGGACTTATCATGGACGTGTAGGTAGTGTCTAGGGACACTATGGTTATCTAATCCACCTTCCACTACGTAAACGTTTTGGCGAACATCGCCGGTTCATCGAAGGTGGATTAGATAACCATAGTGTCCCTAGACACTACCTCCACGTCCATGATAAGTCCTCTAATGGCCTCAGAGTATGGGTTATTGAGGCAATGCCAAAAGACCTTCCGCCAACTGAACGCTACCGACGATTATGCCACAGAGAAATGTACTGGATTTTCTTATTAAATGTTTTAGCCCCTGGAGGGTTAAACGAGGATTTTGAAGTTAGTGCCATACTCTGATATTATATTCATTTTTATAGATATTAATTTAGGCCCCCTTTCTTATAATTTTTTATCACAATAGTTTTTCATTTATGGTAGTTTAATATTATAATATTTTGATATTATTGGTGACATACATGTCCCCTTTTGTTCCAATTTTAATACTTATATTGTCATACACATATGCTTGCTCGTTCCAATTATTCATATTATGCTATCGTGCATGCATGGTCTTTGGCCCGTTATTATCAGACATCCTGATTATTAGACATTCTGTTTCTCTAACTTTCTATCGCCATAATTTTATGATTTTCCTTTCTTCTCATATTCTTCTCTTTATTGCCTCCTTTTTAAGAATGCTGTTACATGTGTATTTATGTATTTAAATGGATTCATTGTCACGAATCAAACTCTGATTGCTGTCCCCGCCCCCGGCCACCCACTGCAAGTGTGTATATATATCATTCCCAGTCATCACTATAGCTACAGGTTGATAAAGGAACGATTGACGGTTCCGAAACGCGTCCCTCATTGATGACATCACATCCCCCTTCTGGCTGTGTGTTTGCGGTTCAGGCTGGTTACGGAACCGCTCAGTGGATGACATCACTTCCGGGTACGCCGTCTCTCCATGCTGACGATGCCGGCTTCACAGCGGCTTCCTGTGTCTCACCCTGCTGCTGCTAGTGACTACATCCATCCCCTCTGAAGGCTTCCTCCCACCGTGACCCCTTCCAATGCAGCCTTACTTATGATGTGCCTGATTACACCCTCCATCTTGTAAGTGTTTTTGAACCCAGTTGGGGCATTAAACTTGTTTTTCTTCTGCACTTAGAGGCGCCTTTGTTTGTTTTTATTTTGCTGCAGTATTTGTAGCTGTTGACTTTTAAAAAATTTTTTTTGCGGTAATCAATATTACATAAAATTATTATCTGTATGGATACCTGAATAATTCTGGTATATCCACTGAATATCTGTTTATCTAAACATAGGCTACAGTCTTATATAGTTATCATCATAATTATATGTTTTTTATAATACTAATTAGTTTCTTAAAACACTTCTACTTAAAAAATCACACTTTCATATATATTTTCTTTATACCAAAGTTGTTGGGTCCGCAGATACTAAAATTATAATATGTGTCATGGTTATGCAATAGTTTGTCGATCAGCATACCTGTCTCCATGTGTTCATCTCTAGAGACCAGCTGACCCTCACCTGACTGCTTTTGTAACCTCTCCTCTAAGCATGGCCCCACCCCAGGCCCTATCAGGGAACCCTATATTAACCTATGCACTGCAAGCCAGCAGTGCTGATCAACCATTGTGTGTTAGCCTCTATGTGTACTTGCTGTGTTTCCTACATCTGATTCCTGTTACCGACTTTGGCCTGTTCCCGACCATCCCTGTTTGCCTGTGACCCTGAACCTTAGCGTGTACTCTGTCGTCCTTGTCTGCTTGTGGCCCCGACCTTGGCTTGTCCCTTACTTTCCTTGTTGTTCCAGCCTGCTGCCTCCTTCCTCTTCTCCTGTAGTCTACCGTGAGCGTGAGCTGTGAGACCCTGGGGGCCGCGACCTGGAGCCAGACTGCAGCGCAGTCCATCCTCACCACTAGAGGCTCTGGTGAACACCTGCTGGCTCTTAGACTCCGCGCCCTGGGGAATCTATGCTCTAGCTCCCAGTGGGATCTGTGTCAGTGATCCAGTAGATCTGCTTCCTGAACCTCCCAGGGTTCAATCCGCAGCAGTCAGTCCTAGGGTCCACTACCTTGCGGTGCACTCCTGATCCCAACTGGGTGCATCTGTCACCCAGCCTCTAGGTGACCTGACAATATGTCTGTGATCTAAATTATCATACATAATTTTGAATGTCTTATAATAACCATATAGGTACGTTTAAATTATTTCTGACTGGCACAAAATTCAAATTTTTTCCACCATGTGTTGAATTGAACTTTATTTCAATTGATGTTTAGATTTGTCTACAATTCCTAAAATCTACACAATGAGTTGTGTTCGCTATTTAAACAGTTCCTCACTCGCACAATAGGTTTTGGTGGACACAAGTGTATTCTATGTGATAACCAGGGCTTTTTTTCAGGGGGAACTTGGTGGAACTCAGTTGCCCCACCTCTGGCTCAGACCCTTGGGCAGAGGGGCCTGCTCACCACAATCACTTGTAAGCACAGAAGTGTGGTTTCTATGTTTACAAGTGACAGCTCTGCACTCTGTGTGTAACCCCCCTGAACTCTGTATGTAATGCAATCTTGGTATTTAATGCCCCTTTAAGACCCTCCTAATGTTCGTGAAATTTGATGGACCACACCCACTATTTGATGTGATTTGGAGGGTGTGTGTGGGGGGAGGGGTTTTGGGGGGTCGTGATTGAGTTCCAGCACCTATTGTTTGAGAAAAAAAGCCCTGGTGATAACAGTCTGTGTAACCTTGTTTCCTATGGCTGTATGTGTAGCTTTTGTTTATCCACTAAAACCATGTAAATATCTCCTTGTTTTATGACGAGATACACTATTGTAAAACTTTAAGAGATGGATGATGCATTAAGCTTTGTAAAGTGTATGAGTTCACCTATTTTGCATTAAATGGTTCCAAGAGGGGAAAAGTTCAATTATTGCAAAATCACAGTTCATCTACTTTGAGGCCTAAGCATCTCTCATATTTCTGACAGTAAGTATAAAATGGATTTCTTCATAAATCCACAAGTCAGACAATTGAAAGTCAGCATTAGGGATGAGCTTCGAGTTCGAGTCGAACTCATGTTCTACTCGAACATTGGCTGTTCGCAAGTTCGCTGAACAGCGAACAATTTAGGGTGTTTGCGGCAAATTCGAATGCCGCGGAACACCCTTTAAAAGTCTATGGGAGAAATCAAAAGTGCAAATTTTAAAGGCTTATATGCAAGTTATTGTCATAAAAAGTTTTTGGGGACCTGGGTCCTGCCCCAGGGGACATGGATCAATGCAAAAAAAAGTTTTAAAAACGGACGTTTTTCAGGAGCAGTGATTTTAATAATGCTTAAAGTCAAACAATATAAGTGTAATATCCCTTTAAATTTCGTACCTGGGGGGTGTCTATAGTATGCCTGTAAAGGGGCGCATGTTTCCTGTGTTTAGAACAGTCTGACAGCAAAATGACATTTGAAGAAAAAAAACATTTAAAACTACCCGCGGCTATTGCATTGCCGACAATACACATAGAAGTTCATTGATAAAAATGGCATGGGAATTCCCCACAGGGCAACCCCGAACCAAAAAAAAAAATGATGTGGGAGTCCCCCTAAATTCCATACAAGGCCCTTCAGGTCCGGTATGGATATTAAGGGGAACCCCAGCCAAAATTTTAAAAAAAAATGACGTGGAGTTCCCCCTAAATTCCATACCAGACCCTTCAGGTCTGGTATGGATTTTAAGGGGAACCCCGCGCCAAAAAAAAAAAAAAAAAACGGCGTGGGGTCCCCCCAAAAATCCATACCAGACCCTTATCCGAGCACGCAACCTGGCAGGCCGCAGGAAAAGAGGGGGGGACGAGAGTGCGCCCCCCACCCTCCTGAACCGTACCAGGCCACATGCCCTCAACATTGGCAGGGTGCTTTGGGGTAGCCCCCCAAAACACCTTGTCCCCATGTTGATGAAGACAAGGGCCTCATCCCCACAACCCTGGCCGGTGGTTGTGGGGGTCTGCGGGCGGGGGGCTTATCGGAATCTGGAAGCCCCCTTTAACAAGGGGACCCCCAGATCCCAGCCCCCCCCTGTGTGAAATGGTAAGGGGGTACTTACCCCTACCATTTCACTAAAAAACTGTCAAAAATGTTAAAAATGACAAGAGACAGTTTTTGACAATTCCTTTATTTAAATGCTTCTTCTTTCTTCCTTCATCTTCTTATGGTTCTTCTGGCTCTTCTGGTTCTTCCTCCGGCGTTCTCATCCAGCATCTCCTCCGTGGCGTCTTCTATCTTCTTCTCCTCTGGCCGCTCCGCACCCATGGCATGGGGGGGAGGCTCCCGCTCTTCTCTTCATCTTCTTCTTCATCTCTTCTTCCTTCTTCTCTTCTTCATTTCTTCTCCGGGCCGCTCCGCAGCCATGCTGGCATGGAGGGAGGCTCCCGCTGTGTGACGGCGTCTCTTCGTCTGACGGTTCTTAAATAATGGGGGGTGGGGCCACCCAGTGACCCCGCCCCCCTCTGACGCACGGTGACTTGACGGGACTTCCCTGTGACGTCACGGGGAATGCCACAGGGAAGTCCCGTCATGTCCCGTGCGTCAGAGGGGGGCGGGGTCATCGGGTGGCCTCGCCCCCCGTTATTTAAGAACCGTCAGACGAAGAGACGCTGTCACACAGCGGGAGCCTCCCATCATGCCAGCATGGCTGCGGAGCGGCCCGGAGAAGAAATGAAGAAGAGAAGAAGAGAAGAAGGAAGAAGAGATGAAGAAGAAGATGAAGAAGATGAAGAGAAGAGCGGGAGCCTCCCCCCCATGCCATGGGTGCGGAGCGGCCCGAGGAGAAGAAGATAGAAGACGCCGCGGAGGAGATGCTGGACGAGAACGCCGGAGGAAGAACCAGAAGAGCCAGAAGAACCAGAAGAAGATGAAGGAAGAAAGAAGAAGCATTTAAATAAAGGAATTGTCAAAACTGTCTCTTGTCATTTTTAACTATTTTGACACTTTTTTAGTGAAATGGTAGGGGTAAGTACCCCCTTACCATTTCACACAGGGGGGGGGCTGGGATCTGGGGGTCCCCTTGTTAAAGGGGGCTTCCAGATTCCGATAAGCCCCCCGCCTGCAGACCCCCACAACCACCGGCCAGGGTTGTGGGGATGAGGCCCTTGTCTTCATCAACATGGGGACAAGGTGTTTTGGGGGGCTACCCCAAAGCACCCTCCCAATGTTGAGGGCATGTGGCCTGGTACGGTTCAGGAGGGGGGGCCGCACTCTCGTCCCCCCCTCTTTTCCAGTGGCCTGCCAGGTTGCGTGCTCAGATAAGGGTCTGGTATGGATTTTTGGGGGGACCCCACGCCGTTTTTTTTTTTTTTTTGGCGTGGGGTTCCCCTTAAAATCCATACCAGACCTGAAGGGTCTGGTATGGAATTTAGGGGGAACCCCACGTCATTTTTTTTTAAATTTTGGCTGGGGTTCCCCTTAATATCCATACCAGACCTGAAGGGCCTTGTATGGAATTTAGGGGGACTCCCACATCATTTTTTTTTTTTTAATTTTGGTTCGGGGTTGCCCTGTGGGGAATTCCCATGCCGTTTTTATCAATGAACTTCTATGTGTATTGTCGGCAATGCAATAGCCGCGGGTAGTTTTAAATGTGTTTTTTCCTTCAAAATGTCATTTTGCTGTTCTAAACACGGGAAACATGCGCCCCTTTACAGGCATACTATAGACACCCCCCAGGTACGAAATTTAAAGGGATATTACACTTTTATTGTTTGACTTTAACCACTTCAGCCCCGGAAGGATTTACCCCCTTCCTGACCAGAGCACTTTTTACAATTTGGCACTGCGTCGCTTTAACTGCTAATTGCGCGGTCATGCAATGCTGTACCCAAACGAAATTTGCGTCCTTTTCTTCCCACAAATAGAGCTTTCTTTTGATGGTATTTGATCACCTCTGCCGTTTTTCGTTTTTGCGCTATACACGGAAAAAGACCGAAAATTTTGAAAAAAATGATATTTTCTACTTTTTTTACTTTTTGTTCTAAAAAAAATCCAATAAACTCAATTTTAGTCATACATTTAGGCCAAAATGTATTCGGCCACATGTCTTTGGTAAAAAAAAATGTCAATAAGCGTATATTTATTGGTTTGCACAAAAGTTATAGCGCCTACAAACTAGGGTACATTTTCTGGAATTTACACAGCCTTTAATTTATGACTGCCTATATCATTTCTTGAGGTGCTAAAATGGCAGGGCAGTATAAAACCCTCACAAATGACCCCATTTTGGAAAGTAGACACCCCAAGGAAATTGCTGAGAGGCATGTTGAGCCCATTGAATATTCAATTTTTTTTGTCCCAAGTGATTGAATAATGACTAAAAAAAAAAAAAAAAATTACAAAAAGTTGTCACTAAATGATATATTGCTCACACAGGCCATGGGCATATGTGGAATTGCACCCCAAAATACATTTAGCTGCTTCTCCTGAGTATGGGGATACCACATGTGTGGGACTTTTTGGGAGCCTAGCCGCGTACGGGGCCACGAAAACCAATTACTGCCTTCGGGATTTCTAAGGGCGTACATTTTTGATTTCACTCTTTACTGCCTATCACAGTTTCGGAGGCCATAAAATGCCCAGATGGCATAAAACCCCCCCAAATGACCCCATTTTGGAAAGTAGACACCCCAAGCTATTTGCTGAGAGGCATGGTGAGTATTTTGCAGCTCTCATTTGTTTTTGAAAATAAAGAAAGACGAGAAAAAAAATATTTTTTTTTCTTTTTTCAATTTTCAAAACTTTGTGACAAAAAGTGAGGTCTGCAAAATACTCACTATACCTCTCAGCAAATAGCTTGGGGTGTCTACTTTCCAAAATGGTGTCATTTGGGGGGGGGGGGTTTGCCACCTGGGCATTCCATGGCCTCCGAAACTGTGATAGGCAGTGAAGAGAGAAATCAAAAATTTACGGCCTTAGAAAGCCTGAAGGCGGTGCTTGGTTTTCGGGGTCCCGTACGTGGCTAGGCTCCCAAAAAGTCTCACACATGTGGTATCCCCGAACTCAGGAGAAGCAACAGAATGTATTTTGGGGTGTAATTTCACATATCCCCATGGCATGTTTGAGCAATATATCATTTAGTGACAACTTTGCGCAAAAAAAAAAAAAAAAAAATTGTATCTTTCTTGCAACTTGTGTGACAATATAAACTATTCCATGGACTCGACATGCCTCTCAGCAAATAGCTTGGGGTGTCTACTTTCCAAAATGGGGTCATTTGGGGGGGTTTTGAACTGTCCTGGCATTTTATGCACAACATTTAGAAGCTTATGTCACACATCACCCACTCTTCTAACCACTTGCAGACAAAGCCCTTTCTGACACTTTTTGATTACATAAAAAAATAATTTTTTTTTGCAAGAAAATTACTTTGAACCCCCAAACATTATATATTTTTTTAAAGCAAATGCCCTACAGATTAAAATGGTGGGTGTTTCATTTTTTTTTTTCACACAGTATTTGCGCAGCGATTTTTCAAACGCATTTTTTGGGGAAAAAACACACTTTTTTAAATTTTAATGCACTAAAACACACTATATTGCCCAAATGTTTGATGAAATAAAAAAGATGATCTTAGGCCGAGTACATGGATACCAAACATGACATGCTTTAAAATTGCGCACAAACGTGCAGTGGCGACAAACTAAATACATTTTTAAAAGCCTTTAAAAGCCTTTACAGGTTACCACTTTAGATTTACAGAGGAGGTCTACTGCTAAAATTACTGCCCTCGATCTGACGTTCGCAGTGATACCTCACATGCATGGTGCAATTGCTGTTTACATTTGACGCCAGACCGACGCTTGTGTTCGCCTTAGCACGAGAGCAGGGGGGACAGGAGTGCTTTTTTTTTTTTTTTTCTATTTATTATTATTTATTTTTTTTATCTTATTTTTAAACTGTTCCTTTCATTTTTTTTTTTTTTAATCATTTTTATTGTTATCTCAGGGAATGTAAATATCCCCTATCATAGCAATAGGTAGTGACAGGTACTCTTTTTTGAAAAAATTGGGGTCTATTAGACCCTAGATTTCTCCTCTGCCCTCAAAGCATCTGACCACACCAAGATCGGTGTGATAAAATGCTTTCCCAATTTCCCAATGGCGCTATTTACATCCGGCGAAATCTAAGTCATAAAATGCTCGTAGCTTCCGGTTTCTTAGGCCATAGAGATGTTTGGAGCCACTCTGGTCTCTGATCAGCTCTATGGTCAGCTGGCTGAATCACCGGCTGCATTTTCAGGTTCCCTGTTGAGACAGGAGAGCCAGAGAAAAACACGGAAGACGTTGGGGGGGGGGCATTCCCTCCCACGGCTTGTAAAAGCAGTCTAGAGGCTAATTAGCCGCTAGGATTGCTTTTACATGAAAGCCGACCGCTGGCTGAAAAGAATGATACCAAGATGATACCTAAACCTGCAGGCATCATTCTGGTATAACCACTCAAAGTCGTGAATGGCGTACCTGAAGACAAAAAAATGGTTAACAATAAAGCACAGTAAACGGTAAAGTATAAAAAATTGCATACCTGAAAAGCAAACATGATAAAACATAATAACAATAAAACATTGCAGAATAGAATACAGTAAAAAAGAGCAGAACAATAGAGAGAATAGAGAGAGAGAGAACAATAAAACGACAACTATTTTTTTTTTATTTTATATTTTTGTATGTGTTTTTTTTTTTTTTTTGTTTACACATTTTTTTGTAACTAACTTTTATAACTGTAACCGGTTCCAGGTTCGGGTCTCTCAGAATGCGATGGCATCTTGGGAGACCCTGTGAAAGTGCGCCTAGTCTGTGGAATGCTGTACCCTACGCTAATAGTCAACTAGTGAATGGTAGCGTTCAAAACATTCACCAATGCAAAGACCAGGATTGTCAGGACAGGAGGGACAATAATAGCGGGTGTCACGCCTATATCCGCGCTTGCTGCAGACACAACATCTTTTTTGGGGGGTTCGTTGGGTAGGGGTACTCGGGAGGACATAAAGAAAATGCCTCTCATGCAGCCGACTGCATTTGGTTGGGGATGTGAATGGGGGAAGTACGGGCGCTGCAGAAGCGGTGGGTTCCCAATTAGGATTGGCGAATGCAGCAGGAAGGGCACTATGGGCACGATGGGCCTGTGTTTGTCTTCTTGGTGGCAGCGGGACACTACTTGTGCTTGCCACCTCACCAGCTTGAACTGCACTTATGGGACTCGCCACATCACCAAGTGTTACTGCAGTGCTGGTTTGACTACGACCGGGGTGTACTAGGCCGCTGGTGCTTGCCAGTTCACCAAAACGCTACCAAAAAAACTGTTAGCGATCGCAGGGATCAGGCCTGACTCTGCGAACGCTGCAGTTATGCGTTTAGTGTTTTGTAAGTGACAGTGATCGATCGATACTGCACTTGGGTGGGCTGGGCTGGGCCGGGCGGAGGGGCAAAACGCAGGTGCTAGCAGGTATCTGGGCTGATCCCGCTAACACTGTGTTTTTGGGAACCCTAAACTGCTGGGGACGCTAGTATAGATCTGATTGGATCAGATATTGATCCGATCAGATACTATACCACTAAGGGAGGTGTACGGTGCGTGCGTGGGTGTTAGCGGTACTGGCGCTAATCTGACGCTGCCTGGGGCTGGTGCTTGCCAGTTCACCAAAACGCTACCAAGAAAACTGTTAGCGATCGCAGGGATCAGGCCTGACTCTGCGAACGCTGCAGTTATGCGTTTAGTGTTTTGTAAGGGACAGTGATCGATCGATACTGCACTTGGGTGGGCTGGGCGGAGGGGCAAAACGCAGGTACTAGCAGGTATCTGGGCTGATCCCGCTAACGCTGCGTTTTTGGGAACCCTAAACTGCTGGGGAGGCTAGTATATATCTGATCAAATCAGATATTGATCCGATCAGATACTATACCACTAAGGGAGGCGTATGCTGCGTGCGTGGGTGTTAGCGGTACTGGCGCTAATCTGACGCTGCCTGGGGCGACGCATATCACCGCCGGGTGATCAGGGGGCTAAACCTTTATTAGGTAATAAACGGCGGGTGCCCTGACACTATAAAAAATAAACGAACTAACCAGCGTCACCCATAACGGTTATACGGTGATCAGTGGTAAAAGGGTTAACTAGGAGGCAATCAAGGGGTTAAAACATTTATAAGATAGTATATGGGGGTCCCTGACGCTATAAAACGCTGACGGTGAACCTAAATATTTATGTCCCTAACTAGCGTCACCAGCGACACTAATACAGCGATCAGAAAAATGATCGCTTAGTGACACTGGCGACAGGGGGTGATCAAGGGGTTAAAACTTTATTAGGGGGGGTTAGGGGGGTATCCTAGACCTAAAGGGGGTAATACTCACTGCCCTACCACAGTAACTGTCACAAACTGACACTATGCAGTAATCAGGAAAAAAAAAAAAAAAAAAACCTGCTTGGTGTCAGTTTGTGACAGGGGGGGGTGATTGGGAGGGGATCGGGGTGTTTTGTATGCCTGGCATGTTCTACTGTGTGTGTGTAGTGTGTTGTGCACTCACATTCCAGTCTTCTCTCCTCGGCCCGGAACGGAAAATACCAAGCCGAGGAGAGATGAGATCATTTCCTCTGCCTATGTGTACAATACAGAGGCAGGGAAATGATCCCATTGGCCAGGAGCGATCGCGAGGGGGGGGGCCACGAATGGATGGCCTCCCCCTCACCACTGATCGCCAGGGGAGATTTGCCGACCGCCGCAGGCACCGGGGGGGGGGGGGTCCGATAGGACCCCCCACCCGCGGGCAGGCAGGGACGTACAGGTAAGCCCTTTTGCCTGCCTGTGCCGCTCTGCCGACGTACATCGGCGTGCGGCGGTCGGCAACTGGTTAAGCATTATTAAAATCACTGCTCCTGAAAAAACGGCCGTTTTTAAAACTTTTTTTTGCATTGATCCATGTCCCCTGGGGCAGGACCCGGGTCCCCAAACACTTTTTATGACAATAACTTGCATATAAGCCTTTAAAATTAGCACTTTTGATTTTTCATGTTCGTGTCCCAAAGACTTTAACGGTGTTCGTGTGTTCGAACGAACTTTTTTCCTGTTCGCATGTTCTGGTGCGAACCGAACAGGGGGGTGTTCGGCTCATCCCTAGTCAGCATGTTTGGAAACGAGTATGGAGACCCCTTTAGTTTTGGAGACTGGGTTTGTGGAGTGTAGTACTTGTCTATATATATGGTTTGCTAGTTTGGGAACAGCATCCGAATGGAAATGTGTTTCCTGTAACATTAAAAAGATGGCTTTGTGTTCAGTTAAGGCCGAGAGAACTTGAGATCGCTTTTCTGGAAGGTTTAGGCCTTTCACATTGAGAGAGACATTTTAGTGAGAGTTGTTGTGTAGTGGTTGGTTCTTTCTGCATGTTGTGTGCTTTCAGAATGATAGATAGTATTACGTGTGTTTATTCCGCTCTGAGGTCCCTGTGTTATGCAGGGATTGACTTTGTGTCTTTGTGAGGAGGAGGAGAGAGGAGCGGTCCCTGTCTGTGCGATGGGATAGAAAAGGTGTGAGAGGGGGAGAAAAATGGGAGTGTAGAGAAAAGAAAAGAGAGAGAGAGAAAAAAAGGGGGGGGGGGGGGTAAGCAAAGTTAGATTTGTGAAGTGTGGAGCATGAGCCTCAGTAATTAAACTGGGTCACTTATATGAGCTGTTACCGGAGGTGGTTGTAGGCCTGCCTATCCCCCTAGTGAAGGAGGTCCGGATGGTCAGCTCTGGTCTGTATGGACAGCTGTGTGGGGACAGTGGACTAGGAAAGGATGAAGTGATGTAGCACTGAGGAGGACGAGAAGGCTAAGCAGATATATCAAAGGATATTGAGTGATGTGTAAAGGTGTGTATTTTAGGAGTTTGAAGTATAGGAGGTAAGGAGAAGGGTTTAGGGTACCTCGACATTAGGTGGTGTTGGTTCACTTTTGGTTCACTCAGTCGGCTTTAACAGCCAAGATGTATTGTCCTTGTGTAGCCTCTTTAAAGGAGTCCCAAATCATTTCCAGGGTGGAGGAGTCCATGTGGGTCGGCCAGAAGGCTAAAATCTCAGTTATTAGACAATTTCCATTTAAACTCCTTTATACCGCACTGCTGACCATCTACAGAGATATCACATCCCATCCATCACAGCTCTCACCCGGACATACATTTTTTTGCTCTGTGGGCTTTTGTACATACTAAAGGACATAGGCGTGCGCACGGGGTGTGCCGGGTGTGCCTGGGCACACCCTAATCACCCTGTGCTCTCTCCAGAGATTTGCCCCAAAATGCTGCATCCAAGAGTGTGTGGCCCGCGCTGCCTGAGAAACATTTTCACATTCAGCAGATGGTGAGAATTGCCAGAGCTGATCAGTGTATGAAACTGTCAGATAATGACACTGCATGCAGGGAGAGACATCAGCTGTCAGTGGTGATGTCGGGGTGGGCGGGACCAAACAGCCATCAAACACCAGCCAATGGGATGGGGTCTGGGCGGGCCGCTACATTTATGTGGCTCCGCCCCCTCTCTGAAGCAGCTCAAACATTGGCTGGTGTTTATAGCACTTGGTCCCACCCACCCCCAACATCGCGGCTGAGTTGTAAGTCATCACAACTCAGCCGCGATGTCGGGGGTGGGCGGGACCAAGCGCCAACACCAGCCAATGATTGGGCTGCTTCAGAGAGGGGGCGGAGCCAGAGAAATGTAGCGGCCCGCCCAGACCCATCCTATTGGCTGGTGTTTGGTAACTGTTCAGTCCCGCCCACCACCAGCATCACCGCTGACTTTTAACAGCCGGTGTCTCTCCCTGCATGCAGTGTCATTATCTGACATTATCTGACAGGCAATTCTCACGATCTCCTGAATGTGAAACTCCCCAAATCAGTGCCACCCAATGCTGCAAATCAGTGCCAACTAGTGCTGCAAATCAGTGCCACCCAATGCTGCCAATCAGTGCCTGCCAATCAGTGCCACCCAATGCTGCCAATCAGTGCCAACCAATGCTGCCAATCAGTGCCAACCAATTCTGCCAAGCAGTGCCACCCAATGCTGCCAATCAGTGCCAACCAATGCTGCCAATCAGTGCCAACCAATTCTGCAAATCAGTGCCACCCAATGCTGCAAATCAGTGCCACCCAATTCCGCCAATCAGTGCCACCCAATGCTGCCAATCAGTGCCAACTAGTGCTGCGTATCAGTGCAAACCAGTGCCAGTCAGTGCTGCCTATCTGTGCCAACCAATGCTGTCAATCAGTGCCAACCATTGCTGCCTAGCAGTGCTGCCTTTCAGTGCCAATCAGTGCTGCATATCAGTGCCCATCAGTGCTGCCTATCAGTACTAACAAATTGGTGCCCATCAGTGCTGCCTATCAGTGCCACCTATCAGTGCCAATCTGCTGCCAGTCAGTGCCCACCAGTGCTGCCAATCAGTGCAGCCTATCAGTGCCAATCAGTGCTAACAAATTTGTGCCCATCAGTGCTGCCTATCAGTGCCACCTATCAGTGCTGCCTATCAGTGCCCATCAGTGCAGCCTATCAGTGTCCATCAGTGCTGCCAATCAGTGCTGCGAATCAGAGCCCATCAGTAATGCATATCAGTGCCCATCAGTGCCGCCTATCAGTGCCAGTGCTGACAATCAGTGCCCATCAGTGCCACCCATATGTGCCACCTATCAGTGCCAACCAGTGCTGCTATCAGTGCCACCTAACAGTGCACATCAGTGCTGCCTTAGCAGGGATGGTGGAAACTCCTCTACAGATAATTGCCATACAAATTACCTTCGAGTGCAACAACTTTTTAGTTGGGAGGTTCCACCATTATAGACTGGTGTGCAGTCATGTTGGAACAGGAAGGGGCCGTCCCCAAACTCCTCCCACAAAGTTGGGGGCATGAAATTGTCCAAAATGTCTTGGTATGCTGACGCCTTAAGAGTTCCCTTCACTGGAACTAAGAGGCCAAGCCCCACCCCTGAAAAACAACACCCACACCCTAATCCCCCCTCCCCCCACACCACAATCCCCCCTCCACCAAATGGTTTGGACCAGTGCACAAAGCAAGGTCCATAGAGACATGAATGAGCGAGTTTGGGGTGGAGGAACTTGACTGGCCTGCACAGAGTCCTGACCTCAACCCGATAGAACACCTTTGAGATAAATTTGAGTGGAGACTGTGAGCCAGGCCTTCTCATCCAACATCAGTGCCTGACCTCACAAATGCTCTTCGGGAAGAATGGTCAAACATTCCCATAGACACCCTCCTAAACCTTGTGGACAGTCTTCCCAGAATAGTTGAAGCTTTTTATATATATATATATATACACACGTATGTGTACTTGAGCTTTCGGGTGCACACTGTAATGCAATAGGCTGCGCACACCTATACTAAAGGGGTTGTAAAGGTTCATTTTTTATTTTTTTAAAAATAACAAATATGTTATACTTACCTCCACTGTGCAGCTTGTTTTGCACAGAGTGGCCCCGATCCTCCTCTTCTGGGGTCCCCTGGCGGCTCTCTCGGCTCCTCCCCACAATAGTTAACCCCATAGGGAAGCTCTCTCCCGAGGGGGTTACCTTGCGGGCACGCTCCTGTCTCATACACTCTGCATCCATAGACACCGAGTGTATGTCTCGGTCCCGCCCCCCCCAGCGGCCGCATCGTTGGATTTGATTGGCAGCAGCAGGAGCCAATGGCTGTGCTGCTATTAATCTATCCAATCAACGACCAGGCTCCGTGGAGAAGAGGACACCGGGGACGAGCCGAGCAGGTGAACGGGCTTAGGTAAGTAAAACAAGGGGGGGCTGCGGGCCCGTGATTGCTAGGTGGTTTTTCACCTTAATGCATAGGATGCACCTATAGGATAGGAAGCATTAAGGTGAAAAAACAGGAACCTTTACAACCCCTTAAAGAGGAGTTCCACCCAGGGGGTCCAGTAAAAAAAACAAAAATTAAAAGTCAGCAGCTACAAATACTGCAGCGGCTGACTTTTAATTGGACACTTACCTGTCCCTGGGTCCAGCGATGCGGGGGATCGAAGCCCCGCTTGTCTCCCCCTCCGTTCAGCGGCGCCGGCATTGCAACTGTGGGCGCTGGGCCGTGGCTTCACAGCCTGGCACCCACTGCGCATGCGCAAGCGGCGCTGCGTGCCGTGATTGGCCGCTCAGTCACCTGGGACCTGTAATGGGTCCCAGATGATTGGCAGGAGGGAGGGAGCAGAGCTGAGCCCTTCCTGTGCCGAGGGGGAAGTGATGTCACCAGCCCAGGCACTGGAAGGGGCAGACTACGAGGGACCCCCTAGCAACAGGCATTTAGAGGTAAGTAAAAAAAAAAATAACCAAATGTTTTTGGGTTTTTTTTAGGATTTTTCATGAATTTTTGTTTTTTGGGTGGAACCCCACTTTAAGTTATTATTGGGGGTCTCTTATCCTTTCACCATAAAACACAGAGCTCCTCCTCTATATGAGGCTCCAGGTTCTCCGCTGTGTAAAAGGAACTGTCTGTGTTGCATTAAAAACAAACCAAAGTGCCTCATATGTATTCTACATCCAGATCATTATATGTCCTTTATCATTACAGAGAGAGAAGATTACACCAAAGCCGTTATCAAAGCTGTTTTCCTGACAATCCTGTCTACAATATTTCTGACTGCATTAGTTCTGGGCTTATTGTATTTCCGCTACTTCATATTTATAAAGAAAGGTAAGGAATGGACAGTTATATTTCATGGAAACTTGTGACCTCACTAGGGGGCCATAGGGATCATACTGTCTGTGAAAAAGTAAGTACACCCCATGGACATTGGGGACTTTAACATATTTGAACAGGTGATTGTTAGATCTGTTTTTTCAGAGAGTGACTACAAAGGGGATATATACTGTGTGTATACAGCACTGTGAAAAAGTATTTGCCCCCTTCCTGATTTTGTATTCTTTTGCATATTTGTCACACATAAATGATTCAGATCATCAAACAAATGTTAATTTTACACAAAGATAACCTCGGGTAAATATAAAATGCAGTTTTTAAATTATTATTTAATTTATTAAAGGAAAAAAGCTGTCCAAACCTGCCTGGCCATATGTAAAAAAGTAATTGCCCCCCTTTGCTAAATCATGAATGAACTTTGATTAACCGCATTTTTTGGAAAGCTGAGTTAAATTTCACTTGCCGCACCCAGGCATGATTACTGCCAGACCTGTTGAATCAAGAAATCACTTAACTAGAATCTGTCTGACAAAGTGAAGAGCACTAAAAGATCTCAAAAAGCAACACATCATGCCGCGACCCATAGGCGTCACCAGGGGGGGGGGCTATCGAGGCTGGAGCCCCGAATGTGGAGCCCATAGCCCCGAGTCTCCGCGGGTGTGGAGGAGAGAAGAGCCGGCGGGTCGCGGCTGTGGCGGGCGGCATTGGAGGTGGAGGAGGGACGATCAGGCATGAACAGGCACTAAGCCATCGGACCGCCACCTCCCCCCCCACCAACCCCCCCCCCCCCCCCCAGCGCTCACCTCTTCTCCCTGCTTAGCGCGGCTGCATACAGACATGATCCTAGGAGTGGACACTGATAAGCTCATGGTACGATCCAGAAGTCATGCAGCCGCACACAGCTGTGACATGAACTTCCTCGGCACTCGTTCTCTAGTTCTTTCCTTCTCCCCTCTCATCTAGATTCTCTGCGCCAGCAGACAGGATGAAGAGCGGGGGAAGGAAAGAACAAGAGAACGAGTGCCGAGGAAGTTCATGTCACAGCTGTGTGCGGCTGCATGACTTCTGGATCGTACCATGAGCTTATCAGTGTCCACTCCTAGGATCATGTCTGTATGCAGCCGCGCTAAGCAGGGAGAAGAGGTGAGCGCTGGGAGGGGGGATAGAGCAGCACGGGGACCAGAGCATGGGGGGGGACCAGCAGAGCACATGTGGGACCAAAACAGCATTCGGGGGACCAGCGCAGCACACCGCGCGGGGGACCAGCGCAGCACACCGCGCGGGGGACCAGCGCAGCACACCGTGCGGGGGACCAGCGCAGCACACCGCGCGGGGGACCAGCTGAGCACACCGCGCGGGGGACCAGCAGAGCACACCGCGCGGGGGACCAGAGGAGCACAGGCGGGGGACCAGAGGAGCACAGGCGGGGGACCAGAGGAGCACAGGCGGGGGACCAGAGGAGCACAGGCGGGGGACCAGAGGAGCACAGGCGGGGGACCAGCGGAGCACAGGCGGGGGACCAGCGGAGCACAGGCGGGGGGACCAGCGGAGCACAAGGGGACCAGCGGAGCACAGGCGGGGGACCAGAGGAGCACAGACGGGGGACCAGCGGAGCACAGACGGGGGACCAGCGGAGCACAGGCGGGGGACCAGCGGAGCACAGGCGGGGACCAGAGGAGCACAGGCGGGGGACCAGAGGAGCACAGGCGGGGGGACCAGTGGAGCACAGGGGGACCAGAGGAGCACAAGCGGGGGACCAGAGGAGCACAGGCGGAGGACCAGAGGAGCACGCGGGGGGACCAGATGAGCACGCGGGGGACCAGTGCAGCACGCGGGGGACCAGAGGAGCACAGGGGGACCAACGCAGCACGCGGGGGACCAGAAGAGCACAGGGGGACCAGCGCAGCACGTGGGGGACCAGCGCAGCACGTGGGGGACCAGCGGAGCACAGGCGGGGGACCAGCGGAGCACAGGCGGGGGACCAGCGCAGCACGCGGGGGGAACAGAGGAGCACGCGAGGGACCAGCACAGCACGCGGGGGACCAGAGGTGCACAGGGGGACCAGCGCAGCATAGGGGGACCAGCAAAGCACAGGGGGACCAGCGAAGCACAGGGGGACCAGAGGAGCACAGGGGGACCAGCGCAGCACGCGGGGGACCAGCGCAGCACGCTGGGGACCACAGGAGCAAGGGGGACCACAGGAGCAAGGGGGACCACAGGAGCAAGGGGGACCAGAAGATCTGGCATGGGTGAGACCTGTCAAAGTTGGCCACAGGAGCGGCGGGGGACCAGCGGAGCACAGGGGGACCAGCGGAGCACGCGGGGGACCAGAGGAGCACAGGCGGGGGACCAGTGGAGCACAGGGGGACCAGAAGATCCGGCATGGGTGAGACCTGTCAAAGTTGGCCGGTCTGGATGAAGTCCAGGGCCAAAGTTTTGTCTCAGTCCAGCCCTGGAGACGAGCAGGCGGACAAGCAGAGATGACATCATCTCTCTCTGCCCGCCCGTCACCAATCTTCTGCTTTCACAGCTGGGACTTCAATGTGGGAGCGATGTGCGGCGGGGAGCAGAGAGATGATGTCATCTCTCACTGCCCGCCCTGCATCTCCACTCTCCTGGCCTCACTAAATGGGCCAGTGCTGCCAGCCTGCCACCAATGCAGCGAGAATGCACATTTGGTGGCACTGGCTGGCATAGCAAGTGACAATCTGCAAATGGTGGCAAGTGACAATCTGGTGACATGGCAAGTGACAATCTGCAAATGGTGGCAAGTGACAATCTGGTGACATGGCAAGTGACAATCTGCAAATGGTGGCAAGTGACAATCTGCAAATGGTGGCAGGTGATGTGGCAAGTGACACGCCCAGGGCTCCCACTGATTCTGCATTATGGTGAGTTGAACCACTTCATTATATATTACAATGTAACAATAGAAACAATGCGCTTTGATCACCCTGACACCATATCAACCATGGTGCCATGAAGATTGAAACGCCAACACCAGCCTTCTTTTGCCCGCAAAAAATTGCTTACACCGGTGTGCACCCCCCCCCCCCTGGTTGGTGACCGCTGCTATGGGCTCTAGCCCCAGATCTTTTTCAGACCTAGCAACGCCCCTGCCGCGACCTAAAGAAATTCAAGAAAAGATGAGAAACAAAGTAATTGACATGTATCAGTCTAAGTTTACAAAGCCATTTCTAAGGCTTTGGGACTCCAGCCAATCACGGTGAGAGCCATTATCCACAAATGGAGATAACTTAGAATGGTGGTGAACCTTCCCAGGAGAGGCCGCCTACAAAAATTACTCCAAGAGCACAACGAGGACTCATCCAGGAGGTCATAGAAGAATCCAGAACAACATCTAAAGAACTGCAGGACTAGACATGTGCATTTCGTTTAGTTCCGAATCGAAATTCGGACGAAATTTTCATTATTCGGACATTCGGATGCATCCGAAATACCGAATTACAATACTAACGAATTTAAACGAATCCGAAATGTTTCGAATCGAAAACCCACGGCCGAAATTCGAATCGAATTCGAATCGAATTCGAAACCAAATTCGAAATATATTCGATTCGAAAACAAATTCGAAATCTATTCGACTCGAATTCGAAAACAAATTTGAATCGAATTAGAAAAAATATAAATTGATTTCTAAAAAAAAATACAATAAAATAGAATATAAAATAATAAAACAATAGAATAAACATAAAAGAATCGTAAAGAATAGAACAGAATTTAATAGAATTTAATAAAATACAACAGAATATGACCATCTTCTGAAATTCGAATTTCGAATAGTATAAATTCGAATTTGAAAATAGATTGGAAAATAACAATTATATATATATATATATATATATATATATATATATATATATATATATATAAATATATATTTATATATATATATATAAAACCATTTTCCGAAATTCGAATTTCATATAGAATGAATTTGAATTCGAATAGAAAAGATTAGACTAGAAATAGGAAATAGACTAGAAAAACAATAGAACAGAATTGAGTAAAATATAATGTGTATATATATTATATTTTATTCTATTCTGTTCTATTTTTTTTCTATTCTAATCTTTTCTATTCGAATTTGAATTCATTCTAAATGATTTTCGAATTTCAATAGATGGTTATATATAAATAAATATCTAATATATATATATATATATATATATATATATATATATATATATATATATATATATATATATATAAAACCATTTTCCAAAATTCGAATTTCATATAGAATGAAATTGAATTTAAATAGAATAGAAAATAATATCATAAAAAAACAATAGATCAGATCAGAAAAATAAAATAATAAAAAAAAAATCAAAAAAAAAAATATATATATATATATATATATATATATATATATATATATATATATAGATAGATAGATAGATAGATAGATAGATAGATAGATAGATAGATAGATAGATAGATAGATAGATAGATATTTATTTATTTATTTATTTTTTTTTGTTTTTTTTTTTATTGTTTTTCTAGTCTATTTTCTTTTCTATTCGAATTCGAATTCATTCTATATGAAATTCGAATTTCGGAAAATGGTTATATCTATATATATATATATATATATATATATATATATATATATATATATATAGATATAACCATTTTTCGAAATTCGAATTTCATATAGAATGAATTCGAATTCGAATTGAAAAGATTAGACTAGAAATAGGAAATAGACTAGAAAAACAATAGAACACAATTGAGTAAAATATTGTTTTTCTAGTCTATTTTCTTTTCTATTCGAATTCGAATTCATTCTATATGAAATTCGAATTTCGGAAAATGGTTTTATATATATATATAGCTCTAAGTGGCCCCGAAATACGGGGCCCCAAAATCGGTTCAGAAAATGTCATTCTCTGCTGCAGAAAAGTGCTTGACATTTTCTGAACCGAGTTTGGGGCCCCATAGCTCAGGGCTACTTGGAGCTAAGAACCTCAAATTTGGTGTGCTAACCCAGTGGAACTGGTACCATAACATATCCAAAGCTGGGGTTCCTAGCACTAAGTGGCCCCGAGATACAGGGCCCAAAATCGGTTCAGAAAATGTCATTCTCTGCTGCAGAAAAGTGCTTGACATTTTCCGAACCGACTTTGGGGCCCCGTATCTCAGGGCCACTTGGTGCTAGGAACCTCAAATTTGGTGTGCTAACCCAGTGGAACTGGTACCATAACATATCCAAGGCTGGGATTCCTAGCACTAAGTGGCCCCGAGATACGGGGCCCCAAAATTGGTTCAGAAAATGTCATTCCCTGCTGCAGAAAAGTGCTTGACATTTTCTGAACCGAGTTTGGGGCCCCATAGCTCAGGGCTACTTGGAGCTAAGAACCTCAAATTTGGTGTGCTAACCCAGTGGAACTGGTACCATAACATATCCAAAGCTGGGGTTCCTAGCACTAAGTGGCCCCGAGATACAGGGCCCAAAAATCAGTTCAGAAAATGTCAAGCACTTTTCTGCAGCAGAGAATGACATTTTCCGAACCGGTTTTGGGGCCCCGTATCTCGGGGCCACTTAGTGCTAGGAACCCCAGCCTTGGATATGTTATGGTACCAGTTCCACTGGGTTAGCACACCGAATTTGGGGTTCCTAGCACCAAGTGGCCCTGAGATACGGGGCCCCAAAGTCGGTTCGGAAAATGTCAAGCACTTTTCTGCAGCAGAGAACGACATTTTCTGAACCGATTTTGGGCCCTGTATCTCGGGGCCACTTAGTGCTAGGAACCCCAGCTTTGGATATGTTATGGTACCAGTTCCACTGGGTTTGCACACCAAATTTGGGGTACTAAGTGGCCCCGAGATACAGGGCCCAAAATCGGTTCGGAAAATGAAATTTTTTGCTGCAGAAAAAGTATTTATATATATAACCATCTTTTGAAATTCGAAATTCATATAGAATGAATTCAAATTCGAATAGAAAAGATTAGAATAGGAATACAATAGAACAGAAAATAATCTAATATATATATTATATTTTATTCTATTCTGTTCTATTGTTTTTCTAGTCTATTTTCTTTTCTATTCGAATTCGAATTCATTCTATATGAATTTCGAATTTCAAAAGATGGTTATATATATATAAATACTTTTTCTGCAGCAAAAAATTTCATTTTCCGAACCGATTTTGGGGCCCCGTATCTCAGGGCCACTTGGTGCTAGGAACCCCAAATTTGGTGTGCTAACCCAGTGGAACTGGTACCATAACATATCCAAGGCTGGGGTTCCTAGCACTAAGTGGCCCCGAGATACAGGGCCCAAAATCGGTTCAGAAAATGTCATTCTCTGCTGCAGAAAAGTGCTTGACATTTTCCGAACCGACTTTGGGGCCCCGTATCTCAGGGCCACTTGGTGCTAGGAACCCCAAATTCGGTGTGCTAACCCAGTGGAACTGGTACCATAACATATCCAAGGCTGGGGTTCCTAGCTCTAAGTGGCCACGATATACGGGGCCCCAAAACCGGTTCGGAAAATGTCATTCTCTGCTGCAGAAAAGTGCTTGACATTTTCTGAACTGATTTTTGGGGCCCTGTATCTCGGGGCCACTTGGTGCTAGAAACCTCAGCTTTGGAAATTTTATGGTGCTAGTTCCACTGGGTTTGCACACCAAATTTGGGGTTCTTAGCACTAAGTGGCCCCAAGATATGGGGCCCCAAATTCGGTCAACTGTGTCCATCTGCAGCAATGTCATTTTGGGACCCTTTGGGTTCAGAGACCCCAAATTTTGGCTGCAGCTTCTATTCTAATCTTTTCTATTCAAATTTGAATTCATTCTATATGAATTTCAAACCATCCAATAGATGGTTATATATCAATAAATAACTAATATATATATATATATATATATATATATATATATATATATATATATATATATATATATATACCGTATATACTCGAGTATAAGTCGAGGCCCTAATTTACCACAAAAAATGGGAAAAACTTATTGACCCGAGTATAAGACGAGGGTGAGAAATGCACAGCTACTGTAGGTGGAAAAGAGGGTCAACAATGCCCATTTGCAGCATCACTGTGCCCATTTGTAGCCATAGGTCCCCTGAACTTCAAACTCGTTAGTTAAGGGTTCCTAGATGCCCCCTAGCTGCAGCCAAAATTTGGGGTCTCTGAACCCAAAGGGTCCCAAAATGACATTGCTGCAGATGGACACAGTTGACCAAATTTGGGGCCCCATATCTTGGGGCCACTTAGTGCTAAGAACCCCAAATTTGGTGTGCAAACCCAGTGGAACTAGCACCATAAATGTTCCAAAGCTGAGGTTTCTAGCACCAAATGGCCCCGATATACAGGGCCCCAAAAATCAGTTCAGAAAATGTCAAGCACTTTTCTGCAGCAGAGAATGACATTTTCCGAACCGGTTTTGGGGCCCCGTATCTCGGGGCCACTTAGTGCTAGGAACCCCAGCCTTGGATATGTTATGGTACCAGTTCCACTGGGTTAGCACACCGAATTTGGGGTTCCTAGCACCAAGTGGCCCTGAGATACGGGGCCCCAAAGTCGGTTCGGAAAATGTCAAGCACTTTTCTGCAGCAGAGAATGACATTTTCTGAACCGATTTTGGGCCCTGTATCTCGGGGCCACTTAGTGCTAGGAACCCCAGCTTTGGATATGTTATGGTACCAGTTCCACTGGGTTTGCACACCAAATTTGGGGTACTAAGTGGCCCCGAGATACAGGGCCCAAAATCGGTTCGGAAAATGAAATTTTTTGCTGCAGAAAAAGTATTTATATATATAACCATCTTTTGAAATTCGAAATTCATATAGAATGAATTCAAATTCGAATAGAAAAGATTAGAATAGGAATACAATAGAACAGAAAATAATCTAATATATATATTATATTTTATTCTATTCTGTTCTATTGTTTTTCTAGTCTATTTTCTTTTCTATTCGAATTCGAATTCATTCTATATGAATTTCGAATTTCAAAAGATGGTTATATATATATAAATACTTTTTCTGCAGCAAAAAATTTCATTTTCCGAACCGATTTTGGGGCCCCGTATCTCAGGGCCACTTGGTGCTAGGAACCCCAAATTTGGTGTGCAAACCCAGTGGAACTGGTACCACAACATATCCAAAGCTGAAGTTCCTAGCACTAAGTGGCCCCGAGATACGGGGCCCCAAAATCGGTTCAGAAAATGTCATTCCCTGCTGCAGAAAAGTGCTTGACATTTTCTGAACCGAGTTTGGGGCCCCATAGCTCAGGGCTACTTGGAGCTAAGAACCTCAAATTTGGTGTGCTAACCCAGTGGAACTGGTACCATAACATATCCAAAGCTGGGGTTCCTAGCACTAAGTGGCCCCGAGATACAGGGCCCAAAATCGGTTCAGAAAATGTCATTCTCTGCTGCAGAAAAGTGCTTGACATTTTCCGAACCGACTTTGGGGCCCCGTATCTCAGGGACCCTTGGTGCTAGGAACCCCAAATTTGGTGTGCTAACCCAGTGGAACTGGTACCATAACATATCCAAGGCTGGGGTTCCTAGCCCTAAGTGGCCCCAAGATACGGGGCCCCAAAACCGGTTCGGAAAATGTCATTCTCTGCTGCAGAAAAGTGCTTGACATTTTCTGAACTGATTTTTGGGGCCCTGTATCTCGGGGTCACTTGGTGCTAGAAACCTCAGCTTTGGAACTTTTATGGTGCTAGTTCCACTGGGTTTGCACACCAAATTTGGGGTTCTTAGCACTAAGTGGCCCCAAGATACGGGGCCCCAAATTCGGTCAACTGTGTCCATCTGCAGCAATGTCATTTTGGGACCCTTTGGGTTCAGAGACCCCAAATTTTGGCTGCAGCTAGGGGGCATCTAGGAACCCTTAACTAACGAGTTTGAAGTTCAGGGGACCTATGGCTGCAAATGGGCACAGTGAGGCATGCAAATGGGCATTGTTGACCCTCTTTTCCACCTACAGTAGCTTATTTATTGATATATAACCATCTATTGGATGGTTTGAAATTCATATAGAATGAATTCAAATTTGAATAGAAAAGATTAGAATAGAAGCTGCAGCCAAAATTTGGGGTCTCACAGTGAGGCATGCAAATGGGCATTGTTGACCCTCTTTTCCACCTACAGTAGCTGTGCATTTCTCACCCTCGTCTTATACTCGGGTCAATAAGTTTTTCCCATTTTTTGTGGTAAATTAGGGCCTCGACTTATACTCAGAACGACTTATACTCGAGTATATACGGTATATATATATATATATTAGTTAATTATTGATATATAACCATCTATTGGATGGTTTGAAATTCATATAGAATGAATTCAAATTTGAATAGAAAAGATTAGAATAGAAGCTGCAGCCAAAATTTGGGGTCTCTGAACCCAAAGGGTCCCAAAATGACATTGCTGCAGATGGACACAGTTGACCGAATTTGGGGCCCCATATCTTGGGGCCACTTAGTGCTAAGAACCCCAAATTTGGTGTGCAAACCCAGTGGAACTAGCACCATAAAATTTCCAAAGCTGAGGTTTCTAGCACCAAGTGGCCCCGAGATACAGGGCCCCAAAAATCAGTTTAGAAAATGTCAAGCACTTTTCTGCAGCAGAGAATGACATTTTCTGAACCGATTTTGGGCCCTGTATCTCGGGGCCACTTAGTGCTAGGAACCCCAGCTTTGGATATGTTATGGTACCAGTTCCACTGGGTTAGCACACCAAATTTGAGGTTCTTAGCTCCAAGTAGCCCTGAGCTATGGGGCCCCAAACTCGGTTCAGAAAATGTCAAGCACTTTTCTGCAGCAGAGAATGACATTTTCTGAACCGATTTTGGGGCCCCGTATCTCGGGGCCGCTTAGTGCTAGGAACCCCAGCCTTGGATATATTATGGTACCAGTTCCACTGGGCTAGCACACCAAATTTAGGGTTCTTAGCACCAAGTGGCCCTGAGATACGGAGCCCCAAAGTCGGTTCGGAAAATGTCAAGCACTTCTGCAGCAGAGAATGACATTTTCTGAACCGATTTTGGGCCCTGTATCTCGGGGCCACTTAGTGCTAGGAACCCCAGCTTTGGATATGTTATGGTACCAGTTCCACTGGGTTAGCACACCAAATTTGAGGTTCTTAGCTCCAAGTAGCCCTGAGCTATGGGGCCCCAAACTCGGTTCAGAAAATGTCAAGCACTTTTCTGCAGCAGGGAATGACATTTTCTGAACCGATTTTGGGGCCCCGTATCTCGGGGCCGCTTAGTGCTAGGAACCCCAGCCTTGGATATATTATGGTACCAGTTCCACTGGGCTAGCACACCAAATTTAGGGTTCTTAGCACCAAGTGGCCCTGAGATACGGAGCCCCAAAGTCGGTTCGGAAAATGTCAAGCACTTCTGCAGCAGAGAATGACATTTTCTGAACCGATTTTGGGCCCTGTATCTCGGGGCCACTTAGTGCTAGGAACCCCAGCTTTGGATATGTTGTGGTACCAGTTCCACTGGGTTTGCACACCAAATTTGGGGTTCCTAGCACCAAGTGGCCCTGAGATACGGGGCCCCAAAATCGGTTCGGAAAATGAAATTTTTTGCTGCAGAAAAAGTATTTATATATATAACCATCTTTTGAAATTCGAAATTCATATAGAATGAATTCAAATTCGAATAGAAAAGATTAGAATAGGAATACAATAGAACAGAAAATAATCTAATATATATATTATATTTTATTCTATTCTGTTCTATTGTTTTTCTAGTCTATTTTCTTTTCTATTCGAATTCGAATTCATTCTATACGAAATTCGAATTTCGGAAAATGGTTTTATATATATATATATATATATATATATATATATATATATATATATATATAAAATATTTATATATATAACCATCTTTTGAAATTAGAAATTCATATAGAATGAATTCAAATTCAAATAGAAAAGAAAATAGACTAGAAAAACAATAGAATAGAATAAAATATAATATATATATATTAGATTATTTTCTGTTCTATTGTTTTTCTATTCTAATCTTTTCTATTCAAATTTGAATTCATTTTATATGAATTTCGAATTTCAAAAGATGTATATAATTTTTTTTCCCTGATCTGTTCTATTGTTTTTCTATGATATATATATATATATAAAAATTTCCGAAATTCGAATTTCATATAGAATGAAATTGAATTGAAATAGAATAGAAAATAATATCTTAGAAAAACAATAGATCAGATCAGAAAATATAATATATATATATATATATATATATATATATATATATATATATATATATATATATATATATGTATATATATATATATATATATATGTATATATATGTATATGTAGGAAGGCCAGTATGGTGGCCTGAATTTATGGGAGGAGCCCGGGGGGTACTTAAGCAGCCCGCTCACCTGTGGTGCTTGTCGGTTTCCTGTGCGCGATATACGTCACTAGGCCGACTATTCGATATACCAGCGTCCGCAAGTTCTTGCCTCGCAAAATTCCGTTTTCGATACCGTTCTCAAAACTTTCGAAGTCCGCGTTTTTCGTTCGTAGTTTGTACCACGCGGCTGGCTTGGCTGTCGCAGGTAAGGTCCCGTCGGACTTTTCGTTTTCATATCAGGTCACTAAACCGTAATTTCAAAAATTTTCGTTTCACTCGCTTTTCATAAACTGCAATGTATATCGCATTTTTCGTTTCATGTCATGTCACTAAACCGTACTTTCAAATTTCGTTACTCGCACTTCACTATTGTAATGTATATCGCTCGTACTTTCGATATGTTACCATTTCGACAGCACCGCGACGCAGACGTCGCTTCATTTCTAGCATGTCGGTGTTTAAAAATATGTATCAGTAAACAGCCATAGCAAATCGCAATTGCAAGTTATCGGATCAAGTCAGTTCGATACCAATCATTTCTCATTTCTGAAAACATTCTAGAACTCATTTCTGACATTTCAAATCATTTCAAAACATTTCTCATTTCAGTCACCTACCGCGCTCCGATTCGAATCCAGTCGCATCAAAAAGATGCACCGATTCGTTCCGGTGTGCCCCAGTTATTTGGCCTCATTTCTATACATGCTCCAGAGTTACGTTATTGTCTGTCATTAATACCTCTGTCATGTTTTTCACGTATCACGTTCCGTCACGAATCCAGTCGCATGCAAAAATGCACCGATTCATCTCGGCGTGCCCCAGGATTGGCCTCATTTCTATACATGCTCCAGAGTTTTGTTTGTCAGTCATTCATACCTCTGTCATGGTTATCATTTCATTTCCACCTATCACGTTCCGACATGAATCCAGTCGCATGGCAATGCACCGATTCGTCTCGGCGTGCCCCAGGATTGGCCTCATTTCTATACATGCTCCAGAGTTTTGTTTATCAGTCATTCATACCTCTGTCATGGTTATCATTTCACTTCCACCTATCACGTCCCGACATGAATCCAGTCGCATGGCAATGCACCGATTCGTCTCGGCGTGCCCCAGGATTGGCCTCATTTCTATACATGCTCCAGAGTTTTGTTTATCAGTCATTCATACCTCTGTCATGGTTATCATTTCACTTCCACCTATCACGTCCCGACATGAATCCAGTCGCATGGCAATGCACCGATTCGTCTCGGCGTGCCCCAGGATTGGCCTCATTTCTATACATGCTCCAGAGTTACGTTTTCAGTTATTCATACCTCTGTCATGGTTATCATTTCATTTCCACCTATCACGTTCCGACATGAATCCAGTCGCATGGCAATGCACCGATTCGTCTCGGCGTGCCCCAGGACTGGCCTCATTTCTATACATGCTCCAGAGTTACGTTTATCAGTAAATTCGTACCTTCTGTCATGGTTATCATTTCATTTCCACGTATCACGTTCACACATGAATCCAGTCGCATGGCAATGCACCGATTCGTCTCGGCGTGCCCCAGGACTGGCCTCATTTCCAATACATGCTCCAGAGTTACGTTTATCAGTAAATTCGTACCTTCTGTCATGGTTATCATTTCATTTCCACGTATCACGTTCACACATGAATCCAGTCGCATGGAAATGCACCGATTCATTACGGCGTACCCCAGGGCTCGGCCTCATTTCTGATACATGCTTCAAAGTCCGGATCATAGCTAATCGCAGACGTCGGGGGATGGATCCATGTCTCTGCCATACAGCTTACTACCATTTCACTCCCACAACGCATCACCGTTCCAGAGCCAGTCGCATCTGACATGCACCGATTCTTTACGGAATGCCTTGCTGGTTCCAAACAGCATTTCATACCATACTAGAGCTCGGTTGGTTGCCAGTCGCAAACACGGCACAACCAATTCAAGCCTCAGTCTAATAATCATTTCTCTCATTTCATTTCATATGATGCGCCGATTCGAATCCAGATGCATCAAACAGGCACCAGATCGTCCCGGGTGCACCAATGTTTTCACTTGCCTCATTTCAATACATGCTCCAGAGCCCGGTTCTCGGTCGAATCAAAGATGACGACCAGGCCAGACCTCTGTCATGAAGTCCATTCATAATCAAGGCAAACATTTCGAATCATTTCATTGTCATACAAATCGTTGCTTCAAAAAATCAGTTAGCAATCCCTTCACGAAGTGTCACCTTTTCGTTTTTCTCAGGTCAGTCAAAGTTCAGTAGGTCCACCCTGCACCAGGTTGGACGATATCCCCCCAGGTAAAAAAAAAAAAAAAAAAAAAAAAAAAAAAAAAAAGGGGAATGGGAGAATAAGTCGGGTAAGTATGACTCAGCGGATCAAAGAAAAAACTTGAAATTCATCTCACCCCTAATAGGTTACAGTCAACCAGGAAATAAAAGCTCAAGAGAATCCTCACCAGAGCAACCATGTCTCAGTCCGGCAGCGAAGACCTCACGGCCCCGCTGTCACCTTCTCTGGTCTCAGAAAGCGGCAGCGTGCAATCCCTTAGGGGATGGACTATCCCCAAACTGACGGCAGAGCTCAGACGCAGAGGTGTCCCCTTCCCCGCCACAGCAAGGAAAGGCGAGCTTTTCAAACTCCTCTTTCCCCCACCAGCAGCAGGACCCAGTACCCAACAGGCATCCCTTCAGTCGATATCATCGGCCATTGCGCAATTACACACGATGGTGTCATCTCTATCCACCTCAGTTGCAGACGTCCAAACCAGGGTTGCAATTCTCGAGGCCCGACCGGCCACGGCTGTCCCCGACCCAACGGCAACTCAAAGCTTGACACCTCTTCCTGCAGGTACCTCAGGCTCAAGCCACATTGTCTACCCCTCCCACCTGGTCCCAACCAGTATCAGGAAGGACATCTTGGACGGCAAGGACGTCAACCTGGCCTCTCTCCTCATTTCCGTACATGATTTGGCAGAAAATAAAGCCTACTCCTGGGGTGACATATCAGTGGTCCTTAAAGCCAAAGACCCCAGATTGAACCGCAAGCTAACAGTCTCAGAGTTTACCCTGGCCTTTGGCATGCTCAGAGATGTCCTGTGCTCAGCCACCCCTAGCAGGCGGGAAGAGTTAGATTTGTATCTCCATACTGTGGTAGACTTGGGCCACAAGTATGGAGGTTCTGCCTTTTACGATTACCATCGTTCCTTTTCAGCCAAGGCCGCGGCCAGACTCATACAGTTCCAGGTCACGACAGATTGGAGTCTCATGGACACAGAGCTCTTCTGCCGCCACTTTGCCGACTTACGCTCACCTCTGTGTGCGATTTGCCAGTCTTCCACCCACACTGCCACCTGGTGCGCCAATACGGCAATCAGACGGCCTTTCGAGTTTCCCTCTACCTCAGGTTCAGTACAGGGTCAGCCGATCCCTGAACCAACGCCTCAGGTGGATAGACTCGGACGCCCAGTCCGAACCGTGGGAGGGGCAGCCATCTGTAATAACTTTAATCAGGGGTCCTGCAACTTCAGCCAGTGCCGTCTACTTCACCTCTGCACCATATGTCATAGAGCCCACCCTAGGATTTTGTGTGAAGTCAAGCAACACAAGAAGGCGTGACTAAGCCGGATCAACCTCTTATGGTTAGGATGGTATCTCACTTCACATCCCACCCCTTCCCTGGCCACCTTCCTTATCCAAGGCTTCACAGCAGGCTTTCACACCGGCCTCATTTCACTACCCCACACTACTCACGAATGTGCCAATCTTCGTTCGGCAGCCATTGACGAACAAGCCATAGATCAGCTCTTGCAGGCAGAGGTGGATCGAGGTTATGTGATAGGCCCTTTCAGTTGCCCCCCTTTCAACACATGGAGAGTCAGCCCTATTGGGCTTGTCAAGGGCAAGTTTTCAAATAAATTGCGTTTGGTGTACGACTTGTCTGCGCCTCATTCTTCCCACATACCCAGTCTCAATTCCCTGATCCCCTCCGAGGAGTTTTCCCTAAAATATTCTTCCGTGGACATGGCAATACAAGCGATCATCAAAGCAGGCACAGGCGCCTGGCTCTCCAAAGCCGACATCTCGGATGCCTTCAAGCTCCTGCCCATCCACCCAGCCCTTTGGTGCTGGCATGGCATCAAGTGGAAGGAAGCATATTATTTTGCTACAAAGCTCACCTTCGGTTCGAAGAGTAGCCCGTGGCTCTTCGACACGTTCGCCCAGTCCCTCGGTTGGATACTATTACACAAGGGTCAATGCCATGAAGTCATCCATTATCTAGATGACTTCCTACTGATAGAACCACCCAGCAAGCCCCCAGGAGATCTCGACAAACTTAGGGTAATTTTTGGAAACCTCAATGTTCCTATTGCCGAGCACAAAGTCGATGGCCCAGCAAATAGCATCACTTTTCTCGGGGTCAGCTTGGATACCTGCGCAATGCAAGCCAGTCTCCCCCTCGACAAACTAACACGCATTAGGGCAGTTCTTCACGAGTTTACACACACCAAGGACTGTACCAAAAAACAGTTGCAGTCCCTCCTGGGTATGCTCAACTTCGCTATGCGAATTATTCCACAAGGCCGCACATTTGTATCACGCTTACTCAGATTTCTGTCGGAAACTCAAGACCCTGATCAGATTTTGAATTTAGACTCCGCAGCCATAGCGGACCTATCCATGTGGGAGGAATTCTTGTCCGCCTGGAATGGCATATCTCTATTCATACCTATAGTTTCGGTCCATTCACCCCAGGTGGTAACGGACGCCGCAGCCTCCACAGGTTTCGCGGCAATTTTTGGCCATCATTGGTTTTCAGGACCCTGGCCTCAACAGATACTATTGATACCCGGCTTTTCCCAAACATCTGCCCTCTTTGAGCTTTACCCCATAGTGGCAGCCGCACAACTCTGGGGCCACCACTGGACAGGACAAACTGTAGTCTTTAGCACCGACAATCAGGCCACGGCAGATATCATCAACAAAGGCAGGTCCAAGTCCCTAGCAGTCATGTCCTTCCTGCGCAGGTTGGTACAACTGTCTTTACAACATCAGTTCAATATACACTGTGCATTTATTCCCGGCAGATACAACTCAGCAGCTGACGCACTGTCACGTTTCAATTATTCCTCTTTTTTCAAACAGGTTCCCGATGCCGATCCAATGTCGGCCCCTATCCCTGTCTGGTCACAACTGACCCTGGACTAGTTCAACACTTACACGGAGCTACACAACTCATAAATCATTCCCTCTCCTACAACACACTTAAAGCCTACCAGACAGCTTGGAAGGCCTTTAACAAATTCCTCACGTCCTGCCGTAAAGGACCAACAGATATCAAGCAGGTACTGGCCTTCACTGCACACTGCCACACGCAGTTGGCCTTATCCTACAATACCATCCGGCTATACCTAGCCGGCATTCAACATTTTATGGCGCTTGAAGACCCCACGAAATCTTCACTATTCACATCTCACGCTATACGAGCCGTTTTAAGGGGAATTCAGAAACAACAACCAGTCATCAGCACTAAGCGCTTGCCCATTACGGGACCCATCTTTAGGGACATGTCAACGATCCTGGCTACCTCGCCATTCGGTCTGCTCCGCAGCACGGTCTTACAAGCAGCTATATATCTAGCGTACTATGGGTTCTTGCGCCCTGGCGAATTCACCTCTAACAAATCCACAGACCGAGTACTATGCAGACGACACTTACTTAGATACCAAGACCATTTCATCCTGCACCTCGAGGTCTCTAAAACCCAGCAAACGGGCTCAGGAGCGAACATTCACCTCTACAAAACCAACAACAGCTGGTGTCCAGTCGCCGTACTCAACCGGCTCCTGTCACTCCTGCCTGAACAACCAGACAGCAGTCCCCTTCTACCGTTCCCATTTAAACCCTTAAACGCCTCTCAGTTTGTGGAACACATAAGAATACTTCTCCGCAATCTTCATCTTAACCCTAGTCAGTATTCCGGACACTCGTTTCGCATCGGAGCAGCCTCCGCGGCATCCCGCCACGGTGTTCCAGACCACATCATCAAAAGACTGGGCAGGTGGAAATCAGCCTGCTTCGCCCGGTATATCCCCAACCCACAAACAGAGATGGCACAGGCATTCTCCAAATTGGCTCAATAAATAATTGAAAATCAATAAAATCATAACCCTACCTGAATGTTTTTGCCCCCTTATTTTGGCATACCGGCCATTAGACCAAGGCACACTTTCAGGTCCATTTCATATGGTAAGTCCACACTTTCAGGTCTATTTCCGATGGTAAGTCCTATCTTTACTGTAAGTGGTATCCACGTACATACCGGACATAGGGCTCCAACCATAAGTAGGAAGGCCAGTATGGTGGCCTGAATTTATGGGAGGAGCCCGGGGGGTACTTAAGCAGCCCGCTCACCTGTGGTGCTTGTCGGTTTCCTGTGCGCGATACCCACCCTCCCATCCCCATTTCACAGCATTTCTCAAACTATTCATTTCATTCATTTCTCTTACAGAATAATCATTTCTTAAACCAGGGTATGCCCCCTTATTTTGGCATACCGGCCATTAGACCAAGGCACACTTTCAGGTCCATTTCATATGGTAAGTCCACACTTTCAGGTCTATTTCCGATGGTAAGTCCTATCTTTACTGTAAGTGGTATCCACGTACATACCGGACATAGGGCTCCAACCATAAATATATGTATACATATATATATGTATATATATATATATATATATATATATGTATATATATATATATATATATATATATATATATATATATATATATATATATATATATATATATATATATATATATATATAATATATATATAAATATATATATATATGTATAAATATATATATATATATATATATTAGAAAAAAATAGTACAGAGTAGAATAAAATATTATATATATATATATATATATATATATATATATATATATATATATATATTATTCTATTCTGTTCTATTGTTATTCTATTCTATTCTTTACTATTCTTTACTATTCAAATTTGAATAGAAAAAAATAGAATAGAATAGAATAGAGTAACAATAGAACAGAATAGAATAAAAAATAATATATATATATATATTTATTATTTTTTTTTTTTGTAAACGCTATAACTTTTGCGCAAAGCAATCAATAAACGCTTATTGCGATTTTTTTTTTAACAAAAATATGTAGAGGAATACGTATCGGCCTAAACTGAGGAAAAAATATGTTTTTTTATATATTTTTGGGGGATATTTATTATAGCAAAATCTAAAAAATAATGCGTTTTTTTCAAAATAGTCGCTCTTATTTTGTTTATAGCGCAAAAAATAAAAACCGCAGGGGTGATCAAATACCACCAAAAGAAAGCTCTATTTATGGGAAAAAAAGGACTTCAATTTTGTTTGGGAGCCAGGTCGAACAACCGCGCAATTTTCAGTTAAAGCGACACAGTGCCGAATCGCAAAAAGTGCTCTGGTCAGGAAGGGGGTAAATTCTTCCGGGGCTGAAGTGGTTTAAAACCTGTAGTTTTATTAGCTGTTTTTTTTTTTTTTGACAGGGGCGCAGTTTCAGTGCTTGCCATAGGTGCCATTTTCACTAGATATGCCTCTGGGAGACACAGAGAGAGAGAGAAAGAGAATGTAATCATTTTTATTTACCAATGACGGATGCAGTCTGGGGTGCGCTCAATCCCTCTCACAGCTTTTACTGCCATGGTGACGCGAAACCATGCAGCGTTCTTCTGGTTTGCTGAAGAGGAATATTATCTGAATATTATCTGAATATTATCAAATTCGAAAATAGAAATATTTTCGAATGCGATTGAAATAATTTCTAATACAGTTGAAATAATTTCGAATGCTGTTGAAATATTTTCGAATGCGGTTGAAATATTATCGAATCCGATTGAAATAATTTTGAATAAAGTTGAAATAATTTCGAATGCGGTTGAAATATTATCAAATTTGGTAGAAATATTTTCGAATGCGATTGAAATATTATCGAATACGATTGAAATAATTTCTAATACAGTTGAAATAATTTCGAATGCTGTTGAAATAATATGGAATCCGGTTGAAATATTTTCGAATTCGACCGATTTTCGAATTCGGTCGAAAACGAAACTGATTTGAAAAACGAATTTAATGAATTTAACGAATCTAACTAAACTAAATTAATTAAATAACGAATTAAAACGAAACGAAACGAAACGAATTTTTTCATTTTGCACATGCCTATGCAGGACTCACTTCCCTCAGTTAGGGTCAATGTTCATAATTCAACAATAAGAAAGAGACTGAGAAAAAATGGCGTCTATGGGAGAGTTCCAAGCCACTGCTGGCCAAAAAGAACACAAAGGATCATCAGACATTGGCCACAAAACATCTTGATTTATCCCCAAGACTTTTGGGCAAATATTCTGTGGACTGATGAGACAAAAGTTGAACTTTTTGGAAAGTGGGCGCCCCGTTACATCTGGCAAAAAACTAACACAATATTTCATAAAAAGAACATCATGCTAACAGTCACACAAGGAAGTGGTAGGGGGATGGTCTGGACCTGGACAACTTGCCATAACTGATGGATCCATGAATTTTGTGCTCTACCAGAAAATCTTGAAGGACAATGTCTGGCCATCAGTTCCTGACCTCAGACACACTTGGGCTATGCAACAGGACAATGATCCCAAACACACCAGCAAGTCCACCTCTGAATGGCTCTAAAAACAAAACAAAATGAAGGTTATGGAGTGGCCAATCAAAGTCTGGACATAAATCCTATTCAGATGCTGTGACCCAGGGAGATCCGTGTTGAAGTGGCAAGACTCATTGCCACTTTTTTGCAAATGCTTGATTGCAGTTGTTGCCGCCAAGGGTGGCACAACCAGTTATTAGGTTTAGGGGGCAATTACTTTTTCACATAGGGCCAGGCAGGTTTGGATAACTTTTTGAGCTGGGGGCAGGTGGTAGATATAAAACTTCCCGGGGTGGGCGACTCTTTCAGGCACAGACAACAGTACAGTGATGTAGTAACAACCAGTGTTGTGCTTATTGGTACTGTTTACAGGTGATATACATGACGTACAGGTGATATACATGACGTACAGGTGATATACATGACATACAGGTGATTTATAGGTGCTGTACAGGTGATATACATGACGTACAGGTGTTGTACAGATGACATACATGACGTACAGGTGTTGTACAGGTGATATACTGTACATGTGACATACAGGTGATATACATGACGTACAGGTGTTGTACAGGTGATATACATATTGTACAGGTGATATACATGACGTACAGGTGTTGTACAGGTGATATACATGACGTACAGGTGTTGTACAGGTGATATACATATTGTACAGGTGTTGTACAGGTGATATACATATTGTACAGGTGATATACATGACGTACAGGTGTTGTACAGGTGATATACATGACGTACAGGTGATATACATTACGTACAGGTGTTGTACAGGTGATATACATATTGTACAGGTGATATACATGACGTACAGGTGTTGTACAGGTGATATACATGACGTACAGGTGATATACATTACGTACAGGTGTTGTACAGGTGATATACATATTGTACAGGTGATATAAATATTGTACAGGTGATATACATGACGTACAGGTGTTGTACAGGTGATATACATATTGTACAGGTGATATAAATATTGTACAGGTGATATACATGATGTACAGGTGTTGTACAGGTGATATACATGACGTACAGGTGTTGTACAGGTGATATACATGATGTACAGGTGTTGTACAGGTGATATACATATTGAAGAGTTCCCCTTTAGTGTATACATAATATACAAAACACATATCAAATGAATAATCAGTCCAGAAATAAAATGTTCAAAGTGATAATAAAAAGTCCATGTATAAAAAATAAATCACCCAAGTGATATGAAAGTATCTTAAAAAAGTTCCAAAAAACATAAATTCTTGCTGTGAGAAGAAAAAAGCGTGCTTGCTCCACCACTGTGAAATCAGACTGGCCGCTTACCAGAAACTCATGATCCCCCGTTACAGAGGATCAGAGAAAGCTGTTTGTTAATACTGTTTCGAACCACGACCAATGGATCAGAGACCTTATACCGAGATGGGACATCAAAGACTGCAGGGTCAGGCTAAAGATGTTCACACTGACAGGTACTCAGACATCAGCCCACAGCATTGCAGATATGGTCATAGAAGGAAGAAAAGGCTCCATATAGTGTAAAATTATTGACTTTATTGGATAAGTAAAAGATTAAACTCACATGTTAGTAGACAATAGTAGGCATGTAGTGTAGTCTGGAGCGCCGGCCGGAAGCTCACAGACAGCCCGTCCTACTGGAAACAACAGCAGCAATGGGAGGTGACGAGAAGACGTTGCTCTGCCCTACGCGGCGTTTCGTGATAGAGTCACATCATCCAGGGGCCCCTGTGAGTTTATCCTTTACTTATCCAATAAAGTCAATGATTTTACACTATATGGAGCCTTTTTTTCCTTCTATGACCATATCTGCAATGCTATGGGCTGATGTCTGAGTACCTGTCAGTGTGAACATTAGGGATGAGCTTCGTGTTCGAGTCGAACCCATGTTCGACTCGAACATCGGCTGTTCGGTCGTTCGCCGAATTGCGAACGATATGGGCCGTTCGCGCCAAATTCGTGTGGCGCATCACGGCCCATAATTCACTGCGGCATCGCAGTGCATTGCTTGCTAATGATTGGCCAAGCATGCACTATGACCCGCATGCTTGGCCAATCACAGCGCCGCCTGAACAGAGAGCCGTAATTGGCCAAAGCCAAGGAGGCTTTGGCCAATTATGGCTCAGGGGATTTAGTACACGCCCCACACTATATAAGGCCGCCTGCACGGCGGCCCTGTGCAGTGTGTTCCGGTGTGCTGAGAGATAGACAGAGAGAGAGACAGTGTCATTTCATTTGAGTTAGCTAGATTAGGCAGGACAGTCAGTCAGTTAGCTGCACTTAAAGTGTATTGTGTATATATATGCATCCCAGGTGTTGCATATATATATATATATATATATATATACACTGTATTCAGTTTAGCTAGATCCGTTCCTGTTATCTTCTAGACTATTTACATTTAGTGCAGTGCGTCCTGCTCAGTGTTCAGCTAGATCTGTTCCTGTTATCTTCCTACTGACAGGCAGGCTTGTCTTGTTACAGTATATAAAGCTACCTGAAGAAAATTACTGGTGTTCTTTTTATCCTATTAGTACCACAGTCAGGCAGCTAGACTATTTACATTTAGTGCAGTGCGTCCTGCTCAGTGTTCAGCTAGATCCGTTCCTGTTATCTTCCTACTGACAGGCAGGCTTGTCTTGTTACAGTATTTACAGCTACCTGAAGAAAATTACTGGTGTTCTTTTGATCCTATTAGTACCACAGTCAGGCAGCTAGACTATTTACAGTTAGTGCAGTGCGTCCTGCTCACAGTGTTCTGCTAAACCTACAAGTTAGTGGGGTGCGTCCTGCTCACAGTGTTCAGCTAAACCTACAAGTTAGTGGGGTGCGTCCACCTCACAGTGTTCAGCTAAAGCTACCTGTAGAAGGTTGGTGGTGTTCTCATACTACAGGCAGGCAGTTGATTTTGCTAGCTGCAGTATCAGTACATATATATATATATATATCCCAGCTTAGTGCAGCTACAGGCCATTAGTATGTCTGGAAGGCCAAGAAGGAGAGGCAGACAGTCACAAGCCAATAAGAGAGGGCAAGCAGGCTCTGTGTCTAGTGCTGGTCGTGGAAGACTTGGTCGAGTGGATGACCAAGCCGTCCTCATCCTCCTCATCCTCTCTCACCCATGCCCAGGGTACTTTGTCTGGCAAAGCAGCGGCCTCTTCCCTCGGCTCAATGTCATCAGTGACTCCTTCCCTAGCTCCACCATGTCCTCCTGAGGAGTCCCTCGAACTGTTTGACCACAGTGTTGGGTACATGCTCCAGGAGGATGCCCAGCGTTTGGAAGGCTCTGATGATGATACTGAGCTCAATGAAGGCAGTAACATGAGCACGGACAGAGGGGGTGCCCAAGAAGGACAGCAATCTGGCAGTCATGCTCCCCCCTGCTGCAGCATACTGCCAGGTTTGCTCCAGTGATGAGGAGGGAGGGGATGATGAGGTCACTGACTCAACGTGGGTGCCTGATAGGAGAGAGGAGGAGGAGGAGGAGGAGGAACATCACCAACGAGGCAGGATGCCCTCCAGGGGCCAGCCTAAGGGCAGCACATTGACTGCATCACACCCCAAAGCTCCACATGTGCAGGGCGCTGCAGCCTCTGCGCGTTATTCAAAAAGTTCTTTGGTGTGGGCCTTTTTTGAGACGAGTGCATCAGATCGCACCGCTGCTATTTGCAACATATGTCTCAAGTGTATCTCACGTGGCCAAAACATCTCCCGCTTGGGTACCACATGCTTGACCAGACATATGTTGACCTGCCATGCAGTTCGTTGGCAAGCGTATCTAAAAGACCCACACCAAAGAACAAAGAGGACCTCTCCTTGTTCCTCATCAGCTGAGATTTCCAACCCCACTAGACCTTCAGTCCTCTCTGAGACCTGCACTGAGAGGAATGAAGGTGTAGAATTAGGTGTGTCACAGCCAAGTACTTGTGGGCAATCTGCTTTTGGTACACCAACGTCAGATTGTACCAGGCAAATTTCCCTGCCCCAGCTGCTGCACCACCGAAAAAAGTTTGCTCCCAGCCATCCACATGTCCAGCGGTTGAATGCTAGCTTGGCAAAATTGCTAGCACTTCAACTGCTGCCTTTTCAGTTGGTAGACTCTGCCCCCTTCCGTGAGTTTGTGGAATGTGCGGTTCCTCAGTGGCAGGTACCCAAACGCCACTTTTTCTCACGGAAGGCGATTCCGGCTCTCTACCGGCATGTGGAAGGCAATGTCCATGCCTCGCTGGACAGGGCGGTCAGCGGTAAGGTGCATATTACCGCTGACTCATGGTCCAGCAGGCATGGACAGGGATGTTACCTATGTTTCACGGCGCATTGGGTGACTCTGCTGGCAGCTGGGAAGGATGCAGGACAAGGTGCAGTAGTGTTGGAGGTTGTTTCGCCACCACGCCTCCAAAATGCTAATGATTGTGACACACCTCTCTCCTCCACCCCCTCCTCTTCTTCTTCCTCCATGGCCTCTTCCCCGGAACCAGCGGTGCTCCGTAGTCGTTCAAGGGGCTACGCAAGTACGCAGGCCAAAAGATGCAATGTATTGCTTGAGCTGGTGTGCTTGGGGGACAGGAGCCACACTGGGGCAGAGGTTCTGTCAGCTCTGCAGGGGCAGGTTCAGAGGTGGTTGACGCCACGCCAACTTAAGGCAGGAATGGTGGTTTGCGACAATGGCACCAACCTCCTCTCTGCCCTCCGACAGGGACAAATGACCCATGTGCCCTGTTTGGCTCACGTCCTTAACTTGGTGGTGCAGCGGTTCTTGCGCAGGTACCCGGGCTTACAGGATGTCCTGAGGCAGGCCAGGAAAGTCTGTGTGCATTTCCGCCGGTCATATAATGCCAGTGCTCAGCTGACGGACCTCCAAAAGGAGTTTAACCTGCCCAAGAACCACCTAATCTGTGACACGCCCACCAGGTGGAACTCAATGTTGGCCATGCTGCAGCGGCTGCACACGCAGCAGAGGGCCATCAATGAGTACCTGTGCGACTATGGCACCAGGACAGGATCAGGGGAGCTTGGTTTTTTTCCCCATGCCAGTGGGCCATGATCAGGGATGCATACACTGTCCTGTCACCATTTGAGGAGGCCACGAGGATGGTGAGCAGTGACAGTGCATGCATCAGTGACACTGTCCCCCTTGTCCACCTGTTGGAGCACACGCTGCGTGCAATAATGGACAGGGCACTTGAGGCAGAACAGAGGCAGGAAGAGGAGGACTTCCTTAGCTCTCAAGGCCCCCTTTATCCAGACAGTGTTCCTGCGTGCCCGCCGATCACACAGGAAGAGGACGAGGAGGAGGAGGAAGATTGTGTCAGTATGGAGGTGGAGCCTGGCACTCAGCATCAGCAGCAGTCTTTAAGGGATCAGTCCCAAGAAACACATGGACTTGTACGTGGCTGGGAGGAGGTGGCTGCGGACCATGTCGTCCTTAGTGACCCGGAGGACTCCGGACCGAATGCCTCAGCAAACCTACGCTGCATGGCCTCCCTGATCCTGCAAAGCCTGCGTAAGGATCCTCGTATTCGTGGTATCAAGGAGAAGGACCAATACTGGCTGGCAACCCTCCTTGATCCACGTTACAAGGGTAAGGTTGCGGACCTTATCTTGCCATCGCAGAAGGAGCAGAGGATGAAACATCTTCGGGAGGCCTTGCAGAAAGGTCTGTGCAACGCGTTCCCAGAGACTGGGAGGTTACAAACTCCTGTTTCTGGACAACGTGTTGCTGAGGCTTCGGTCAGTCAAAGAAGGAGCGGTGGAGAAGGTGGCCGTCTGACCGATGCGTTCAGACAATTTTTTGGTCCGCAGCCCCAAGGTATGATCGGTTCCAGCAACCATCGCCAGCGTCTGTTTTACATGGTGCAGGAATACCTAGGGGCAAGATCAGACTTGGACACCTTTCCCACCGAAAATTCTCTGGGTTACTGGGTCTTGAGGATGGATCACTGGCCAGAGCTTGCACAGTATGCAATTGAGCTACTGGCCTGTCCTGCATCCAGCGTTCTTTCGGAACGCACATTCAGTGCTGCTGGAGGCGTGGCAACCGATCACAGGGTGCGTCTGTCCACCGACTCGGTCGATCGACTGACCTTCATAAAAATGAATCAGTCTTGGATCACCACCAGCTACCAAGCACCCGATGCTGATGTAACCGAATAATTTTTTTTGAAATCTCAGATCCCTTCAAAGACTGCCTATGCTGATGCTGAGTGACTATCCCTGAGTAATTATCCTCTTCCTCCTCAATCATCACGCTGATAGCTTGTAAGAACATTTTTGGTTCTGGGCGCCACCACCAGTGCCTAAGGCACAATTTTTCAGCCCCTGTTTAACAGGGGCGTGTAATTACAATTTTTGATGTAATACTTTGCAGCAGGGCTCATTCCTGCGTTCCAACTAGAGTGTCTGTGAGGGGTTGCAGTGTTGTGGCACCAGCACCAGTGCCTAAGGCCCAATTTTTCTGCCCCTGTCTAACAGGGGCGTGTAATTACAATTTTTGATGCAATACTTTGCAGCAGGGCTCGTTCCTGCGTTCCAACTAGAGTGTCTGTGAGGGGTTGCAGTGTTGTGGCACCAGCACCAGTGCCTAAGGCCCAATTTTTCTGCCCCTGTCTAACAGTGTCGTGTAATTACAATTTTTGATGCAATACTTTGCAGCAGGGCTCGTTCCTGTGTTCCAACTAGAGTGTCTGTGAGGGGTTGCAGTGTTGTGGCACCAGCACCAGTGCCTAAGGCTCAATTTTTCAGCCCTTGTTTAACAGGGGTGTGTAATTACAATTTTTGATGTAATACTTTGCAGCAGGGCTCGTTCCTGCATTCCAACTAGAGTGTCTGTGAGGGGTTGCAGTGTTGTGGCACCAGCACCAGTGCCTAAGGCCCAATTTTTCTGCCCCTGTCTAACAGGGGCGTGTAATTACAATTTTTGATGCAATACTTTGCAGCAGGGCTCGTTCCTGCATTCCAACTAGAGTGTCTGTGAGGGGTTGCAGTGTTGTGGCACCAGCACCAGTGCCTAAGGCCCAATTTTTCTGCCCCTGTCTAACAGGGGCGTGTAATTACAATTTTTGATGCAATACTTTGCAGCAGGGCTCGTTCCTGCGTTCCAACTAGAGTGTCTGTGAGGGGTTGCAGTGTTGTGGCACCAGCACCAGTGCCTAAGGCCCAATTTTTCTGCCCCTGTCTAACAGGGGCGTGTAATTACAATTTTTGATGCAATACTTTGCAGCAGGGCTCGTTCCTGCGTTCCAACTAGAGTGTCTGTGAGGGGTTGCAGTGTTGTGGCACCAGCACCAGTGCCTAAGGCCTAATTTTTCAGCTCCTGTTCAACAGGGGCATGTAATTACAATTCTTGATCTAATATTTCACAGCAGGGCCTTGTGAGGGCTTACAGTGTTGTGGCCACAGCAACACCTAAGGCCCAAATTTCTGCTGAGTATATAGGGCAGGACCCTACTTTTAAACATCTAACTTACAAACGACTCCTACTTGCAAACGGAAGGAGACAACAGGAAGTGAGATGAAATCTACCCCTAGGAAGGGAAATTCTCTCCTGTAAGAGTTAATATGGGAAAACAATTTCTCCTTTCCACTGATGCTTTCCAATCCTTGTTCCACAAAAAAACCCAAATTTTCAAAAAACATTTTTCATTGGGACAAAAAAGTGAGGTGAAATCTTCTGAAGAGGAGGAAAGACAGCAAAACAAATGTCACAGGGGTGATAACCCTTCCCTATGTTTTCCAAAAAGCTTAAAAAAGATTTTTTGGCTGGAGCTAAACACGTTAAAAATGTTCAAAATTACAAACAGATTCTACTTAACCGCTTCCCGACCGCCCACTGTATATTGACGTCCTGTGTTTTAAAGATGGATATCTCGGTAACGGCAGCAGCTGCTGCCACAACCGAGGTATCCATCTTTAGGGCCGGCGATTCTACACACGATAATGGTGGTCTATGCGGCGGGTTCGCCGCGAGATCACCGTTATCGGCGGCGGGAGAGGTGCCACCCCCCCTCCCGCCGCTCTCCCGCACCCTCCGCCGCTTACCGGAGCCGTCGGTAACGGCGGAGGCGATCGGGTCCTTTCACTTCCTCGGTACTGAGACGAGTGAGGCCAAGATGGCCCCCACCCGTCTCTATACCATGTGACGGCCGGAGCGACGTCATTACGACGGCTCCGCCCACTTCTCTTAAAGGCACAATTTATTTTGTGTCATTTTTTAAACGACTTTTTTTTTTTTTTTTTTTTTTTTTTTGCATTATAGTCTAAATATGAGATCTGAGGACTTTTTGACCCCAGATCTCATATTTAAGAGGACCTGTCATGCTTTTTTCTATTACAAGGGATGTTTACATTCCTTGTAATAGGAATAAAAGTGATCCAAATTTTTTTTTTTTAAAAAACAGTGAAAAAATAAATAAAATAAAGTAAAATAAATAATTAAAAAAAAAAAAAAAATTTTTTAAAGCGCCCTGTCCCGACGAGCTCGCGCGCAGAAGCGAACGCATACGTGAGTAGCGCCCGCATATGAAAACGGTGGTCAAACCACACATGTGAGGTATCGCCGCGACCGGTAGAGTGAGAGCAATAATTCTAGCCCTAGACCTCCTCTGTAACGCAAAACATGCAATCTGTAGAATTTTTTAAACGTCGCCTATGGAGATTTTTAAGGGTAAAAGTTTGACGCCATTCCACGAGCGGGCGCAATTTTAAAGCGTGACATGATGGGTATCAATTTACTTGGCGTAACATTATATTTCACAATATAAAAAAAAATTGGGCTAACTTTACTGTTGTCTTATTTTTTTTTTCAAAAAAGTGAATTTTTTCCAAAAAAAGTGCGCTTAGAAGACCGCTGCGCAAATACGGTGCAAAAAAAAGTATTGCAATGACCGCCATTTTATTCTCTAGGGTGTTAGAAAAAAAACAATATATAATGTTTGGGGGTTCTAAGTAATTTTCTAGCAAAAAAACCTGTTTTAAACTCTTAAACACCTAAAATCCAAAACGAGGCTGGTTTTGAAGTGGTTAACAACAAACCTACAGTCCCTGTCTTGTTTGCACCGCCTGTATACTGCTGTTCAGAGTATATAGGGCCTGGTGGCCCCACACCTTTCCTTATTTTAATTTGGGTGCGGGGTTCCCCTTAATATCCATACAAGACCCAAAGGGCCTGGCAATGGACTGGGGGGTACCCATGCCATTTGTCTCACTGATTTTCATCCATATTGCCAGGACCCGAAATTACATTAAAGCCGCAAGCAGTTTTAAATGAGATTTTTTCCGTTAAAAATGACATTTGGTGCAGGGACTGTTCTAAACACGGGAAACACGCGTCACTTTACAGGCATACTATAGACACCCCCCAGGTACGATATTTAAAGGAATATTTCACTTTTTTTAAATTACTTTAAGCATCATTAAAATCACTGCTCCCGAAAAAATGGCCGTTTTTAAAAGTTTTTTTTGCATTGATACATCCCCAAACCCTTTTTAGGACAATACCATGCAAATTACCCTTTAAAATGAGCACTTTTGATTTGGAACGTTCGAGTCCCATAGACGTCAATGGGGTTCTAACGTTCGTGCGAACTTTCGGTCCGTTCACGGGTTCTGGTGCGAACCGAACCGGGGGGTGTTCGGCTCATCCCTAGTGAACATCTTTAGCCTGACCCTGCAGTCTTTGATGTCCCATCTCGGTATAAGGTCTCTGATCCATTGGTCGTGGTTCGAAGCAGTATTAACAAACAGCTTTCTCTGATCCTCTGTAACGGGGGATCATGAGTTTCTGGTAAGCGGCCAGTCTGATTTCACGGTGGTGGAGCAAGCACGCTTTTTTCTTCTTACAGCAAGAATTTATGTTTTTTGGAGCTTTTTTAAGATACTTTTATATCACTTGGGTGATTTATTTTTTATACATGGACTTTTTATTATCACTTTGATCATTTTATTTTTGGACTGATTATTCATTTGATATGTGTTTTGTATATTATGTATACATTAAAGGGGAACTCTTCACTTAGTTCTAAACATTTGGTTATGATGTGTATGATCACCAATCTGTTTTAGCGCGATTCAGCCCCCCTTTTTTCTTATTTACTTTCACTGTGTTTGTGTTACATAGATGAATCGCGGCTATAATTGTTATTGTTTATGTATTTCACCGTAGCGCAGTTATTCCCCTCATTTTTCTGATATACATATTGTACAGGTGATATACATGACGTACAGGAGCTGTACAGGTGATATACATGTGACATACAAGATGTACAGGTGATATACAAGTGATATACAGGTGCTGTACAGGAGATATATTATCATACACAAAAATTGCCTTGGCTCTAGGCCAGAGATCTCCAAACTGCGGTCCTCCAGTTGTTGCAGAACTACATGTCCCATGGTTCATTGTAAAACTCTGACATTCGCAGACATGATTAGACATGGCTAGGACCCCGGCTCCGGACTCTTAGGTAATAAGGTTAATATTTAAAGATAAGTTCTTGTATAATCATACAGTTCCTGGCTGCTATGAGTGAAGACCACCTGGAGAGAGGGAACAATTAAATGTTACATAGTTAGTCAGGTTGAAAAAGACACAAGTTTATCTAGTTCAACCAGTAAAAAGAAATATATATACAGATGACCAGGTATGTGGGAGAGCCTAATAACTATTCACCCTTCACACTGCTATGGGGTAACCCATCTCTCCCACACTTGAGGTCGATCCCAGACCCTGTGATCTGAGCTAACTTTGGTATCACTACCCTTAACTACATATTTAAGGATGGTTCCTTATTGACTTTTGACCAGTAAAAACAAGAATTCAACTTTCCCAACTGAATGTTCTTTCATTATATGAAGTTGCGCCACCCAGTCAGGGCACAATTCCCCAATCCAATTACACTGGAATCACACTCTGTTGAGCGCTTTCTGTTCTCTAAAAATGCGGATAGGATCCTTTCCTCTATGTACCTTCACATATCAGGACACAAAACCACCAAGATGACCCAACTGTGTCAGACGTGGAAAGCTGATGTCCCGGGTTTGGATGCTGAGGACTGGGAGGTGGATAGACCACATTTTATTCCACTGCTGATTTCCCCTAGGGATAGATAGGTTATAGATATAGGTTGTGTAGGATAATACTTTATTCCTATTGTGGTCAGGGACCCCGACACCTGCTAGGGTTTTGCACATTGATCTGTACTTATTCTGAATCATCTTATGATTTGGAACTGTTTTATTTTGTTCTGTCGATTTAAAAATAATAATCTGCATCTGTTAAAAAAAAAGTAATTTACTGAGCTGGCCAGATCCACCTCTATTCCACATTATCACAGCTCTTACTGTGAAGAAACCTTTCTGTATTTGGAGATTAAATCTCTTTTCCACCAGACATAAAGAGTCCCCCTTCTACTGTGTGATGACCTTCAAGTGAATAACTCAACACCAAGTTCACTATATGGACCCCTTATATATTCATACATGGAGATCATATCCCCCTTATGTATTTATACATGGTGATCATATCCCCCCTTATGTATTTATACATGGAGATCATATCCCCCTTATGTATTTATACATGGAGATCATACCCCCCCTTATGTATTTATACATTGAGATCATACCCCCCCTTATGTATTTATACATGATGATCAGATCCCCCCTTATGTATTTATACATGATGATCATATCCCCCCTTATGTATTTATACATGATGATCATATCCCCCCTTATGTATTTATACATGTTGATCATATCCCCCTTTATGTATTTATACATGGAGATCATATCCCCCCTTATGTATTCATACATGATGATCATATCCCCCCTTATGTATTTATACATGGTGATCATATCCCCCTTATGTATTTATACATGATGATCATATCCCCCCTTATGTATTTATACATGGAGATCATATCCCCCTTATGTATTTATACATGGAGATCATATCCCCCCTTATGTATTTATACATGGAGATCATATCCCCCCTTATGTATTTATACATGGAGATCATATCCCCCTTATGTATTTATACATGGAGATCATATCCCCCTTATGTATTTATACATGGAGATCATATCCCCCTTATGTATTTATACATGGAGATCATATCCCTCTTATGTATTTATACATGATGATCATATCCCCCCTTATGTATTTATACATGGTGATCATATCCCCCTTTATGTATTTATACATGGAGATCATATCCCCCCTTATGTATTCATACATGATGATCATATCCCCCCTTATGTATTTATACATGATGATCATATCCCCCTTATGTATTTATACATGATGATCATATCCCCCCTTATGTATTTATACATGGAGATCATATCCCCCTTATGTATTTATACATGGAGATCATATCCCCCCTTATGTATTTATACATGGAGATCATATCCCCCTTATGTATTTATACATGGAGATCATATCCCCCCTTATGTATTTATACATGGAGATCATATCCCCCCTTATGTATTTATACATGGAGATCATATCCCCCCTTATGTATTTATACATGGTGATCATATCCTCCCTTATGTATTTATACATGGAGATCATATCCCCCCCTTATGTATTTATACATGGAGATCATATCCCCCCTTATGTATTTATACATGGAAATCATATCCCCATTATGTATTTATACATGGAGATCATATCCCCCTTATGTATTTATACATGGAGATCATATCCCCCTTATGTATTTATACATGGAGATCATATCCCCCTTATGTATTTATACATGGAGATCATATCCCCCCTTATGTATTTATACATGGAGATCATATCCCCCTTATGTATTTATACATGGAGATCATATCCCCCTTATGTATTTATACATGGAGATCATATCCCCCTTATGTATTTATACATGGAGATCATATCCCCCTTATGTATTTATACATGATGATCATATCCCCCCTTATGATTTTATAAATGGTGATCATATCCCCCTTTATGTATTTATACATGGAGATCATATCCCCCCTTATGTATTCATACACGATGATCATATCCCCCCTTATGTATTTATACATGATGATCATATCCCCCTTATGTATTTATACATGATGATCATATCCCCCTTATGTATTTATACATGGAGATCCTATCCCCCCTTATGTATTTATACATGGAGATCATATCCCCTTTATGTATTTATACATGGAGATCATATCCCCCCTTATGTATTCATACATGATGATCATATCCCCCCTTATGTATTTATACATGATGATCATATCCCCCTTATGTATTTATACATGATGATCATATCCCCCTTATGTATTTATACATGGAGATCCTATCCCCCCTTATGTATTTATACATGGAGATCATATCCCCCCTTATGTATTTATACATGGAGATCATATCCCCCCTTATGTATTTATACATGGAGATCATATCCCCCTTATGTATTTATACATGGAGATCATATCCCCCTTATGTATTTATACATGGAGATCATATCCCCCTTATGTATTTATACATGGAGATCATATCCCCCCTTATGTATTTATACATGGAGATCATATCCCCCTTATGTATTTATACATGGAGATCATATCCCCCCTTATGTATTTATACATGAAGATCATATCCCCCCTTATGTATTTATACATGGAGATCATATCCCCCCTTATGTATTTATACATGGAGATCATATCCCCCTTATGTATTTATACATGGAGATCATATCCCCCTTATGTATTTATACATGGAGATCATATCCCCCCCTTATGTATTTATACATGGAGATCATATCCCCCTTATGTATTTACATATGGTGATCATATCCCCTTATGTATTTATACATGGAGATCATATCCCCCCTTATGTATTTATACATGGAGATCATATCCCCCCTTATGTATTTATACATGGAGATCATATCCCCCTTATGTATTTATACATGGTGAACATATCCCCCCTCATGTATTTATACATGGAGATCATATCCCACTTTATGTATTTATACATGGTGATCATATCCCCCTTATGTATTTATACATGGAGATCATATCCCCCTTTATGTATTTGTACATGGAGATCATATCCCCCTTATGTATTTATACATGGAGATCATATCCCCCCTTATGTATTTATACATGGTGATCATATCCCCCTTATGTATTTATACATGGGGATCATATCCCCCCCTTATGTATTTATACATGGAGATCATATCCCCCGTATGTATTTATACATGGAGATCATATCCCACCCTTATGTATTTATACATGGTGATCATATCCCCCCTTATGTATTTATAAATGGAGATCATATCCCCCCCCTCATGTGTTTATACATGGAGATCATATCCCCTTTATGTATTTATACATGGAGATCAAATCGCCCCTTATGTATTTATACATGGAGATTATATCCCCCTTATGTATTTATACATGGAGATCATATCCCCCTTATGTATTTATACATGGAGATCATATCCCCCCTTATGTATTTATACATGGAGATCATATCCCCCCTTATGTATTTATACATGGAGATCATATCCCCCTTATGTATTTATACATGGAGATCATATCCCCCTTATGTATTTTTACATGGAGATCATATCCCCCTTATGTATTTATACATGGAGATCATATCCCCCCTTATGTATTTATACATGGGGATCATATCCCCCTTATGTATTCATACATGGAAATTATATCCCCCCTTATGTATTTATACATGGAGATCATATCCCCCTTATGTATTTATACATGGAGATCATATCCCCCCTTATGTATTTATACATGGAGATCATATCCCCCCTTATGTATTTATACATGGAGATCATATCCCCCCTTATGTATTTATACATAGTGATCATATCCCCCTTATGTATTTATACATGGAGATCATATCCCCCCTTATGTATTTATACATGGAGATCATATCCCCCTTATGTATTTATACATGGAGATCATATCCCCCCTTATATATATTATACATGGAGATCATATCCCCCTTATGTATTTATACATCGAGATCATATCCCCCCTTATGTATTTATACATCGAGATCATATCCCCCCTTATATATAATACATGGAGATCATATCCCGCTTATGTATTTATACATGGAGATCATATCCCCCCCTTATGTATTTATACATGGAGATCATATCCCCCCTTATGTATTTATACATGGTGATCATATCCCCCCTTATATATTTATACATGGAGATCATATCCCCCTTATGTATTTATACATGGAGATCATATCCCCCCTTATATATTTATACATGGAGATCATATCCCCCCTTATGTATTTATACATGAAGATCATATCCCGCTTATGTATTTGTACATGGAGATCATATTCCCCCTTATATATTTATACATGGAGATCATATCCCCCCTTATGTATTTTTACATGGAGATCATATCCCCCTTATATATTTATACATGGTGATCATATTCCCCTTATGTATTTATACATGGAGATCCTATCCCCCCTTATGTATTTATACATGGAGATCATATCCCCCCTTATGTATTTATACATGGAGATCATATCCCCCCCTTATGTATTTATACATGGAGATCATATCCCCCCTTATGTTTTTCTACATGGAGATCATACCCCCCTTATATATTTATACATGGAGATCATATCCCCCTTATGTATTTATACATGGAGATCATATCCCCCCTTATGTATTTGTACATGGAGATCATATCCCCCTTATATATTTATACATGGAGATCATATCCCCCCTTATATATTTATACATGGAGATCATATCCCCCTTATGTATTTATACATGGAGATCCTATCCCCCCTTATGTATTTATACATGGAGATCATATCCCCCTTATGTATTTATACATGGAGATCATATCCCCCCTTATGTATTTATACATGGAGATCATATCCCCCCCTTATGTATTTCTACATGGAGATCATATCCCCCCTTATATATTTATACATGGAGATCATATCCCCCTTATGTATTTATACATGGAGATCATATCCCCACTTATATATTTATACATGGAGATCATACCCCCCCTTATGTATTTATACATGGAGATCATATCCCCCCTTATGTATTTGTACATGGAGATCATATCCCCCCTTATGTATTTGTACATGGAGATCATATTCCCCCTTACATATTTATACATGGAGATCATATCCCCCCTTATGTGTTTTTACATGGAGATCATACCCCCCTTATGTATTTGTACATGGAGATCATATTCCCCCTTATATATTTATACATGGAGATCATATCCCCCCTTATGTATTTTTACATGGAGATCATATCCCCCCTTATATATTTATACATGGAGATCATATCCCGCTTATGTATTTATACATGGAGATCATATCCCCCCTTATGTATTTGTACATGGAGATCATATTCCCCCTTATATATTTATACATGGAGATCATATCCCCCCTTATGTATTTTTACATGGAGATCATATCCCCCCTTATATATTTATACATGGAGATCATATCCCGCTTATGTATTTATACATGGAGATCATATCCCCCTTATGTATTTGTACATGGAGATCATATTCCTCCTTATATATTTATACATGGAGATCATATCTCCCCTTATGTATTTTTACATGGAGATCATATCCCCCCTTATATATTTATACATGGTGATCATATCCCCCCTTATGTATTTATACATGGAGATCATATCCCCCCTTATATATTTATACATGGAGATCCTATCCCCCCTTATGTATTTATACATGGAGATCATATCCCCCCTTATATATTTATACATGGAGATCATATCCCCCCTTATGTATTTATACATGGTGATCATATCCCCCTTATGTATTTGTACATGGAGATCATATTCCCCCTTATATATTTATACATGGAGATCATATCTCCCCTTATGTATTTTTACATGGAGATCATATCCCCCCTTATATATTTATACATGGTGATCATATCCCCCTCATGTATTTATACATGGAGATCCTATCCCCCCTTATGTATTTATACATGGAGATCATATCCCCCCTTATATATTTATACATGGAGATCATATCCCCCTTATGTATTTATAAATAGAGATCATATCCCCCCTTATATATTTATTCATGGAGATCATATCCCCCTATGTATTTATACATGGAGATCATATCCCCCCTTATATATTTATACATGGAGATCATATCCCCCCTCATAAATTTATTCATGGAGATCATATCCCCCTATGTATTTATACATGGAGATCATATCCCCCTTATGTATTTATACATGAAGATCATATCCCCCCTTATGTATTTATACATGGAGATCATACCCCCCTTATGTATTTATACATGGAGATCATATCCCCCCCTTATGTATTTATACATGGAGATCATACCCCCCCTTATGTATTTATACATGGAGATCATATCCCCCCTTATGTATTTATACATGGAGATCATACCCCCCTTATGTATTTATACATGGAGATCATATCCCCCCTTATGTATTTATACATGGAGATCATATCCCCCCTTATGTATTTATACATGGTGATCATATCCCCCCTTATATATTTATACATGGAGATCATATACCCCCCTTATATATTTATACATGGTGATCATATCCCCTCTTATGTATTTATACATGGTGATCATATCCCCCCTTATGTATTTATACATGGTGATCATATCCCCCCTTTATGTATTATACATGGTGATCATATCCCCCCTATATATTTATACATGGAGATCATATCCCCCTTATGTATTTATACATGGAGATCATACCCCCCTTATATATTTATACATGGTGACCATACCCCCTTATGTATTTATACATGGAGATCATATCCCCCTTATATATCTATACATGGAGATCATATCCCCCCTTATGTATTTATACATGGAGATCATATCCCCCTTATGTATTTATACATGGAGATCATATCCCCCCTTATGTATTTATACATGGAGATCATATCCCCCTTATGTATTTATACATGGAGATCCTATCCCCCCTTATGTATTTATATATGGAGATCATATCCCGCCCTTATGTATTTATACATGGAGGTCATATCCCCCTTATGTATTTATACATGGAGATCATATCCCCCTTATGTATTTATACATGGAGATCATATCCCTCCTTATGTATTTATACATGGAGATCATATCCACCCTTATGTATTTATACATGGAGAGCCTATCCCCCTTATGTATTTATACATGGAGAGCCTATCCCCCCTTATGTATTTATACATGGTGATCATATCCCCCCCCTTATGTATTATACATGGTGATCATATCCCCCCCCTTATATATTTATACATGGAGATCATATCCCCCCTTATGTATTTATACATGGAGATCATATCCCCCTTAAATATTTATACATGGTGATCATACCCCCCTTATGTATTTATACATGGAGATCATATCCCCCTTATATATTTATACATGGAGATCATATCCCCCCCTTATGTATTTATACATGGAGATCATATCCCCCTTATGCATTTATACATGGAGATCATATCCCCCCTTATGTATTTATACATGGAGATCCTATCCCACCTTATGTATTTATACATGGAGATCATATCCCCCCTTATGTATTTATACATGGAGATCATATCCCCCTTATACATTTATACATGGTGATCATACCCCCCTTATGTATTTATACATGGAGGTCATATCCCCTCGTATGTATTTATACATGGAGATCATATCCCCCTTATGTATTTATATATGGAGATCATATCCCTCCTTATGTATTTATACATGGAGATCATATCCCCCCTTATGTATTTATACATGGAGATCCTATCCCCCCTTATGTATTTATACATGGAGATCATATCCCCCCTTATGTATTTATACATGGAGATCATATCCCCCTTATACATTTATACATGGTGATCATACCCCCCTTATGTATTTATACATGGAGGTCATATCCCCTCTTATGTATTTATACATGGAGATCATATCCCCCTTATGTATTTATACATGGAGATCCTTATCCACCTTATGTATTTATAAATGGAGATCATATCCCCCCTTATGTATTTATACATGGAGATCATATCCCCCTTATACATTTATACATGGTGATCATACCCCCCTTATGTATTTATACATGGAGGTCATATCCCCTCTTATGTATTTATACATGGAGATCATATCCCCCTTATGTATTTATACATGGAGATCCTATCCCACCTTATGTATTTATACATGGAGATCATATCCCCCCTTATGTATTTATACATGGAGATCATATCCCCCTTATACATTTATACATGGTGATCATACCCCCCTTATGTATTTATACATGGAGGTCATATCCCCTCTTATGTATTTATACATGGAGATCATATCCCCCCTTATGTATTTATACATGGAGCTCATATCCCCCTTATGTATTTATACATGGAGATCATATCCCCCTTATGTATTTATACATGGAGATCCTATCCCCCCTTATGTATTTATACATGGAGATCATATCCCCCTTATGTATTTATACATGGAGATCATATCCCCCCTTATGTATTTATACATGGAGATCATATCCCCCCTTATGTATTTATACATGGAGATCATATCCCCACTTATATATTTATACATGGAGATCATATCCCCCTTATGTATTTATACATGGAGATCATATCCCCCCTTATGTATTTCTACTTGGAGATCATATCCCCCCTTATATATTTATACATGGAGATCATATCCCCCTTATGTATTTATACATGGAGATCATATCCCCCTTATATATTTATACATGGAGATCATATCCCCCCTTATGTATTTATACATGGAGATCATATCCCCCCCTTATGTATTTGTACAAGGAGATCATATCCCCCTTATATATTTATGCATGGAGATCATATCCCCCTTATATATTTATTCATGGAGATCATATCCCCCTTATGTATTTATACATGGAGATCATATCCCCTCTTATGTATTTATACATGGAGATCATATCCCCCCTTATGTATTTATACATGGAGATCATATCCTCCTTATGTATTTATACATGGAGATCATATCCTCCCCTTATGTATTTATACATGGAGATCATATCCCCCTTATGTATTTATACATGAAGATCATATCCCGCTTATATATTTATACATGGAGATCCTATCCCCCCTTATGTATTTGTACATGGAGATCAGATCCCCCCTTATATATTTATACATGGAGATCATATCCCCCCTTATGTATTTTTACATGGAGATCATATCCCCCCTTATATATTTATACATGGTGATCATATCCCCCTTATGTATTTATACATGGAGATCATATCCCCCCTTATGTATTTATACATGGAGATCATATCCCTCCTTATGTATTAATACATGGAGATCATATCCCCCTTATGTATTTATACATGGAGATCATATCCCCCCTTATATATTTATACATGGTGATCATATCCCCCTTATATATTTATACATGGAGATCATATCCCCCCTTATGTATTTTTACATGGAGATCATATCCCCCCTCATGTATTTATACATGGAGATCATATCCCCCCTTATGTATTTATACATGGAGATCATATCCCCCCTTATGTATTTATACATGGAGATCATATCCCTCCTTATGTATTAATACATGGAGATCATATCCCCCTTATGTATTTATACATGGAGATCATATCCCCCCTTATGTATTTATACATGGATATCATATCCCCCCTTATGTATTTATACATGGAGATCATATCCCCCCTTATATATTTATACATGGTGATCATATCCCCCCTTATATATTTATACATGGAGATCATATACCCCCCTTATATATTTATACATGGAGATCATATACCCCCCTTATATATTTATACATGGTGATCATATCCCCCCTTATGTATTTATACATGGTGATCATATCCCCCCTTATGTAGTTATACATGGTGATCATATCCCCCCTTATATATTTATACATGGAGATCATATCCCCCATTATGTATTTATACATGAAGATCATATCCCCCTTATATATGTATACATGGTGATCATACCCCCCTTATGTATTTATACATGGAGATCATATCCCCCTTATATATTTATACATGGAGATCATATCCCCCCTTATGTATTTCTACATGGAGATCATATCCCCCCTTATGTATTTCTACATGGAGATCATATCCCCCCTTATGTATTTCTACATGGAGATCATATCCCCCTTATATATTTATACATGGAGATCATATCCCCCCTTATATATTTATACATGGAGATCATATCCCCCCTTATATATTTATACATGGAGATCATATCCCCCTTATGTATTTATACATGGAGATCATATCCCCCTTATGTATTTATACATGGAGATCCTATCCCCCCTTATGTATTTATACATGGAGATCATATCCCCCCTTATGTATTTATACATGGAGATCATATCCCCCCTTATGTATTTATACATGGAGATCATATCCCCCCTTATGTATTTCTACATGGAGATCATATCCCCCCTTATATATTTATACATGGAGATCATATCCCCCCTTATATATTTATACATGGAGATCATATCCCCCTTATGTATTTATACATGGAGATCATATCCCCCCTTATGTATTTGTACATGGAGATCATATCCCCCCTTATATATTTATACATGGAGATCATATCCCCCCTTATATATTTATACATGGAGATCATATCCCCCTTATGTATTTCTACATGGAGATCATATCCCCCCTTATATATTTATACATGGAGATCATATCCCCCTTATGTATTTATACATGGAGATCATATCCCCCCTTATATATTTATACATGGAGATCATATCCCCCCTTATGTATTTATACATGAAGATCATATCCCGCTTATGTATTTGTACATGGAGATCATATTCCCCCTTATATATTTATACATGGAGATCATATCCCCCCTTATGTATTTTTACATGGAGATCATATCCCCCCTTATATATTTATACATGGTGATCATATTCCCCTTATGTATTTATACATGGAGATCCTATCCCCCCTTATGTATTTATACATGGAGATCATATCCCCCCTTATGTATTTATACATGGAGATCATATCCCCCCTTATGTTTTTCTACATGGAGATCATACCCCCCTTATATATTTATACATGGAGATCATATCCCCCTTATGTATTTATACATGGAGATCATATCCCCCCTTATATATTTATACATGGAGATCATATCCCCCTTATGTATTTCTACATGGAGATCATATCCCCCCTTATATATTTCTACATGGAGATCATATCCCCCCTTATATATTTATACATGGAGATCATATCCCCCTTATATATTTATACATGGAGATCATATCCCCCCTTATGTATTTATACATGGAGATCATATCCCCCCTTATGTATTTATACATGGAGATCATATCCCCCCTTATATATTTATACATGGAGATCATATCCCCCTTATGTATTTTTACATGGATATCATATCCCCCCTTATATATTTATACATGGTGATCATATCCCCCTTATGTTTTTATACATGGAGATCATATCCCCCTTATATATTCATACATGGAGATCATATCCCCTTATGTATTTCTACATGGAGATCATATCCCCCCTTATATATTTATACATGGAGATCATATCCCCCCTTATATATTTATACATGGAGATCATATCCCCCCTTATGTATTTATACATGGAGATCCTATCCCCCCTTATGTATTTATACATGGAGATCATATCCCCCCTTATATATTTATACATGGAGATCATATCCCCCTTATGTATTTATACATGGAGATCATATCCCCCTTATGTATTTATACATGGAGATCCTATCCCCCCTTATGTATTTATACATGGAGATCATATCCCCCCTTATGTATTTATACATGGAGATCATATCCCCCCTTATGTATTTCTACATGGAGATCATATCCCCCCTTATGTATTTCTACATGGAGATCATATCCCCTCTTATATATTTATACATGGAGATCATATCCCCCCTTATATATTTATACATGGAGATCATATCCCCCCTTATGTATTTATACATGGAGATCATATCCCCCCTTATGTATTTCTACATGGAGATCATAGCCCCTCTTATATATTTATACATGGAGATCATATCCCCCCTTATGTATTTATACATGGAGATCATATCCCCCCTTATATATTTATACATGGAGATCATATCCCCCTTATGTATTTATACATGGAGATCATATCCCCCCTTATATATTTATACATGGAGATCATATCCCCCCTTATGTATTTATACATGAAGATCATATCCCGCTTATGTATTTGTACATGGAGATCATATTCCCCCTTATATATTTATACATGGAGATCATATCCCCCCTTATGTATTTATACATGGTGATCATATCCCCCTTATGTATTTGTACATGGAGATCATATTCCCCCTTATATATTTATACATGGAGATCATATCTCCCCTTATGTATTTTTACATGGAGATCATATCCCCCCTTATATATTTATACATGGTGATCATATCCCCCTCATGTATTTATACATGGAGATCCTATCCCCCCTTATGTATTTATACATGGAGATCATATCCCCCCTTATATATTTATACATGGAGATCATATCCCCCTTATGTATTTATAAATAGAGATCATATCCCCCCTTATATATTTATTCATGGAGATCATATCCCCCTATGTATTTATACATGGAGATCATATCCCCCCTTATATATTTATACATGGAGATCATATCCCCCCTCATAAATTTATTCATGGAGATCATATCCCCCTATGTATTTATACATGGAGATCATATCCCCCTTATGTATTTATACATGAAGATCATATCCCCCCTTATGTATTTATACATGGAGATCATACCCCCCTTATGTATTTATACATGGAGATCATATCCCCCCCTTATGTATTTATACATGGAGATCATACCCCCCCTTATGTATTTATACATGGAGATCATATCCCCCCTTATGTATTTATACATGGAGATCATACCCCCCTTATGTATTTATACATGGAGATCATATCCCCCCTTATGTATTTATACATGGAGATCATATCCCCCCTTATGTATTTATACATGGTGATCATATCCCCCCTTATATATTTATACATGGAGATCATATACCCCCCTTATATATTTATACATGGTGATCATATCCCCTCTTATGTATTTATACATGGTGATCATATCCCCCCTTATGTATTTATACATGGTGATCATATCCCCCCTTTATGTATTATACATGGTGATCATATCCCCCCTATATATTTATACATGGAGATCATATCCCCCTTATGTATTTATACATGGAGATCATACCCCCCTTATATATTTATACATGGTGACCATACCCCCTTATGTATTTATACATGGAGATCATATCCCCCTTATATATCTATACATGGAGATCATATCCCCCCTTATGTATTTATACATGGAGATCATATCCCCCTTATGTATTTATACATGGAGATCATATCCCCCCTTATGTATTTATACATGGAGATCATATCCCCCTTATGTATTTATACATGGAGATCCTATCCCCCCTTATGTATTTATATATGGAGATCATATCCCGCCCTTATGTATTTATACATGGAGGTCATATCCCCCTTATGTATTTATACATGGAGATCATATCCCCCTTATGTATTTATACATGGAGATCATATCCCTCCTTATGTATTTATACATGGAGATCATATCCACCCTTATGTATTTATACATGGAGAGCCTATCCCCCTTATGTATTTATACATGGAGAGCCTATCCCCCCTTATGTATTTATACATGGAGATCATATCCCCCTTATGCATTTATACATGGAGATCATATCCCCCCTTATGTATTTATACATGGAGATCCTATCCCACCTTATGTATTTATACATGGAGATCATATCCCCCCTTATGTATTTATACATGGAGATCATATCCCCCTTATACATTTATACATGGTGATCATACCCCCCTTATGTATTTATACATGGAGGTCATATCCCCTCGTATGTATTTATACATGGAGATCATATCCCCCTTATGTATTTATATATGGAGATCATATCCCTCCTTATGTATTTATACATGGAGATCATATCCCCCCTTATGTATTTATACATGGAGATCCTATCCCCCCTTATGTATTTATACATGGAGATCATATCCCCCCTTATGTATTTATACATGGAGATCATATCCCCCTTATACATTTATACATGGTGATCATACCCCCCTTATGTATTTATACATGGAGGTCATATCCCCTCTTATGTATTTATACATGGAGATCATATCCCCCTTATGTATTTATACATGGAGATCCTTATCCACCTTATGTATTTATAAATGGAGATCATATCCCCCCTTATGTATTTATACATGGAGATCATATCCCCCTTATACATTTATACATGGTGATCATACCCCCCTTATGTATTTATACATGGAGGTCATATCCCCTCTTATGTATTTATACATGGAGATCATATCCCCCTTATGTATTTATACATGGAGATCCTATCCCACCTTATGTATTTATACATGGAGATCATATCCCCCCTTATGTATTTATACATGGAGATCATATCCCCCTTATACATTTATACATGGTGATCATACCCCCCTTATGTATTTATACATGGAGGTCATATCCCCTCTTATGTATTTATACATGGAGATCATATCCCCCCTTATGTATTTATACATGGAGCTCATATCCCCCTTATGTATTTATACATGGAGATCATATCCCCCTTATGTATTTATACATGGAGATCCTATCCCCCCTTATGTATTTATACATGGAGATTATATCCCCCTTATGTATTTATACATGGAGATCATATCCCCCCTTATGTATTTATACATGGAGATCATATCCCCCCTTATGTATTTATACATGGAGATCATATCCCCACTTATATATTTATACATGGAGATCATATCCCCCTTATGTATTTATACATGGAGATCATATCCCCCCTTATGTATTTCTACTTGGAGATCATATCCCCCCTTATATATTTATACATGGAGATCATATCCCCCTTATGTATTTATACATGGAGATCATATCCCCCTTATATATTTATACATGGAGATCATATCCCCCCTTATGTATTTATACATGGAGATCATATCCCCCCCTTATGTATTTGTACAAGGAGATCATATCCCCCTTATATATTTATGCATGGAGATCATATCCCCCTTATATATTTATTCATGGAGATCATATCCCCCTTATGTATTTATACATGGAGATCATATCCCCTCTTATGTATTTATACATGGAGATCATATCCCCCCTTATGTATTTATACATGGAGATCATATCCTCCTTATGTATTTATACATGGAGATCATATCCTCCCCTTATGTATTTATACATGGAGATCATATCCCCCTTATGTATTTATACATGAAGATCATATCCCGCTTATATATTTATACATGGAGATCCTATCCCCCCTTATGTATTTGTACATGGAGATCAGATCCCCCCTTATATATTTATACATGGAGATCATATCCCCCCTTATGTATTTTTACATGGAGATCATATCCCCCCTTATATATTTATACATGGTGATCATATCCCCCTTATGTATTTATACATGGAGATCATATCCCCCCTTATGTATTTATACATGGAGATCATATCCCTCCTTATGTATTAATACATGGAGATCATATCCCCCTTATGTATTTATACATGGAGATCATATCCCCCCTTATATATTTATACATGGTGATCATATCCCCCTTATATATTTATACATGGAGATCATATCCCCCCTTATGTATTTTTACATGGAGATCATATCCCCCCTCATGTATTTATACATGGAGATCATATCCCCCCTTATGTATTTATACATGGAGATCATATCCCCCCTTATGTATTTATACATGGAGATCATATCCCTCCTTATGTATTAATACATGGAGATCATATCCCCCTTATGTATTTATACATGGAGATCATATCCCCCCTTATGTATTTATACATGGATATCATATCCCCCCTTATGTATTTATACATGGAGATCATATCCCCCCTTATATATTTATACATGGTGATCATATCCCCCCTTATATATTTATACATGGAGATCATATACCCCCCTTATATATTTATACATGGAGATCATATACCCCCCTTATATATTTATACATGGTGATCATATCCCCCCTTATGTATTTATACATGGTGATCATATCCCCCCTTATGTAGTTATACATGGTGATCATATCCCCCCTTATATATTTATACATGGAGATCATATCCCCCATTATGTATTTATACATGAAGATCATATCCCCCTTATATATGTATACATGGTGATCATACCCCCCTTATATATTTATACATGGAGATCATATCCCCCCTTATGTATTTCTACATGGAGATCATATCCCCCCTTATGTATTTCTACATGGAGATCATATCCCCCCTTATGTATTTCTACATGGAGATCATATCCCCCTTATATATTTATACATGGAGATCATATCCCCCCTTATATATTTATACATGGAGATCATATCCCCCCTTATATATTTATACATGGAGATCATATCCCCCTTATGTATTTATACATGGAGATCATATCCCCCTTATGTATTTATACATGGAGATCCTATCCCCCCTTATGTATTTATACATGGAGATCATATCCCCCCTTATGTATTTATACATGGAGATCATATCCCCCCTTATGTATTTATACATGGAGATCATATCCCCCCTTATGTATTTCTACATGGAGATCATATCCCCCCTTATATATTTATACATGGAGATCATATCCCCCCTTATATATTTATACATGGAGATCATATCCCCCTTATGTATTTATACATGGAGATCATATCCCCCCTTATGTATTTGTACATGGAGATCATATCCCCCCTTATATATTTATACATGGAGATCATATCCCCCCTTATGTATTTCTACATGGAGATCATATCCCCCCTTATATATTTATACATGGAGATCATATCCCCCTTATGTATTTATACATGGAGATCATATCCCCCCTTATATATTTATACATGGAGATCATATCCCCCCTTATGTATTTATACATGAAGATCATATCCCGCTTATGTATTTGTACATGGAGATCATATTCCCCCTTATATATTTATACATGGAGATCATATCCCCCCTTATGTATTTTTACATGGAGATCATATCCCCCCTTATATATTTATACATGGTGATCATATTCCCCTTATGTATTTATACATGGAGATCCTATCCCCCCTTATGTATTTATACATGGAGATCATATCCCCCCTTATGTATTTATACATGGAGATCATATCCCCCCTTATGTTTTTCTACATGGAGATCATACCCCCCTTATATATTTATACATGGAGATCATATCCCCCTTATGTATTTATACATGGAGATCATATCCCCCCTTATATATTTATACATGGAGATCATATCCCCCTTATGTATTTCTACATGGAGATCATATCCCCCCTTATATATTTCTACATGGAGATCATATCCCCCCTTATATATTTATACATGGAGATCATATCCCCCCTTATATATTTATACATGGAGATCATATCCCCCCTTATGTATTTATACATGGAGATCATATCCCCCCTTATGTATTTATACATGGAGATCATATCCCCCCTTATATATTTATACATGGAGATCATATCCCCCTTATGTATTTTTACATGGATATCATATCCCCCCTTATATATTTATACATGGTGATCATATCCCCCTTATGTTTTTATACATGGAGATCATATCCCCCTTATATATTCATACATGGAGATCATATCCCCCTTATGTATTTCTACATGGAGATCATATCCCCCCTTATATATTTATACATGGAGATCATATCCCCCCTTATATATTTATACATGGAGATCATATCCCCCCTTATGTATTTATACATGGAGATCCTATCCCCCCTTATGTATTTATACATGGAGATCATATCCCCCCTTATATATTTATACATGGAGATCATATCCCCCTTATGTATTTATACATGGAGATCATATCCCCCTTATGTATTTATACATGGAGATCCTATCCCCCCTTATGTATTTATACATGGAGATCATATCCCCCCTTATGTATTTATACATGGAGATCATATCCCCCCTTATGTATTTCTACATGGAGATCATATCCCCCCTTATGTATTTCTACATGGAGATCATATCCCCTCTTATATATTTATACATGGAGATCATATCCCCCCTTATATATTTATACATGGAGATCATATCCCCCCTTATGTATTTATACATGGAGATCATATCCCCCCTTATGTATTTCTACATGGAGATCATAGCCCCTCTTATATATTTATACATGGAGATCATATCCCCCCTTATGTATTTATACATGGAGATCATATCCCCCCTTATATATTTATACATGGAGATCATATCCCCCTTATGTATTTATACATGGAGATCATATCCCCCCTTATATATTTATACATGGAGATCATATCCCCCCTTATGTATTTATACATGAAGATCATATCCCGCTTATGTATTTGTACATGGAGATCATATTCCCCCTTATATATTTATACATGGAGATCATATCCCCCCTTATGTATTTTTACATGGAGATCATATCCCCCTTATATATTTATACATGGTGATCATATTCCCCTTATGTATTTATACATGGAGATCCTATCCCCCCTTATGTATTTATACATGGAGATCATATCCCCCCTTATGTATTTATACATGGAGATCATATCCCCCCCTTATGTATTTATACATGGAGATCATATCCCCCCTTATGTTTTTCTACATGGAGATCATACCCCCCTTATATATTTATACATGGAGATCATATCCCCCTTATGTATTTATACATGGAGATCATATCCCCCCTTATGTATTTGTACATGGAGATCATATCCCCCTTATATATTTATACATGGAGATCATATCCCCCCTTATATATTTATACATGGAGATCATATCCCCCTTATGTATTTATACATGGAGATCCTATCCCCCCTTATGTATTTATACATGGAGATCATATCCCCCCTTATGTATTTATACATGGAGATCATATCCCCCCTTATGTATTTATACATGGAGATCATATCCCCCCCTTATGTATTTCTACATGGAGATCATATCCCCCCTTATATATTTATACATGGAGATCATATCCCCCTTATGTATTTATACATGGAGATCATATCCCCACTTATATATTTATACATGGAGATCATACCCCCCCTTATGTATTTATACATGGAGATCATATCCCCCCTTATGTATTTGTACATGGAGATCATATCCCCCCTTATGTATTTGTACATGGAGATCATATTCCCCCTTACATATTTATACATGGAGATCATATCCCCCCTTATGTGTTTTTACATGGAGATCATACCCCCCTTATGTATTTGTACATGGAGATCATATTCCCCCTCATATATTTATACATGGAGATCATATCCCCCCTTATGTATTTTTACATGGAGATCATATCCCCCCTTATATATTTATACATGGAGATCATATCCCGCTTATGTATTTATACATGGAGATCATATCCCCCCTTATGTATTTGTACATGGAGATCATATTCCCCCTTATATATTTATACATGGAGATCATATCCCCCCTTATGTATTTATACATGGAGATCATATCCCCCCTTATATATTTATACATGGAGATCATATCCCCCTTATGTATTTTTACATGGATATCATATCCCCCCTTATATATTTATACATGGTGATCATATCCCCCTTATGTTTTTATACATGGAGATCATATCCCCCTTATATATTCATACATGGAGATCATATCCCCCTTATGTATTTCTACATGGAGATCATATCCCCCCTTATATATTTATACATGGAGATCATATCCCCCCTTATATATTTATACATGGAGATCATATCCCCCCTTATGTATTTATACATGGAGATCCTATCCCCCCTTATGTATTTATACATGGAGATCATATCCCCCCTTATATATTTATACATGGAGATCATATCCCCCTTATGTATTTATACATGGAGATCATATCCCCCTTATGTATTTATACATGGAGATCCTATCCCCCCTTATGTATTTATACATGGAGATCATATCCCCCCTTATGTATTTATACATGGAGATCATATCCCCCCTTATGTATTTCTACATGGAGATCATATCCCCCCTTATGTATTTCTACATGGAGATCATATCCCCTCTTATATATTTATACATGGAGATCATATCCCCCCTTATATATTTATACATGGAGATCATATCCCCCCTTATGTATTTATACATGGAGATCATATCCCCCCTTATGTATTTCTACATGGAGATCATAGCCCCTCTTATATATTTATACATGGAGATCATATCCCCCCTTATGTATTTATACATGGAGATCATATCCCCCCTTATATATTTATACATGGAGATCATATCCCCCTTATGTATTTATACATGGAGATCATATCCCCCCTTATATATTTATACATGGAGATCATATCCCCCCTTATGTATTTATACATGAAGATCATATCCCGCTTATGTATTTGTACATGGAGATCATATTCCCCCTTATATATTTATACATGGAGATCATATCCCCCCTTATGTATTTTTACATGGAGATCATATCCCCCTTATATATTTATACATGGTGATCATATTCCCCTTATGTATTTATACATGGAGATCCTATCCCCCCTTATGTATTTATACATGGAGATCATATCCCCCCTTATGTATTTATACATGGAGATCATATCCCCCCCTTATGTATTTATACATGGAGATCATATCCCCCCTTATGTTTTTCTACATGGAGATCATACCCCCCTTATATATTTATACATGGAGATCATATCCCCCTTATGTATTTATACATGGAGATCATATCCCCCCTTATGTATTTGTACATGGAGATCATATCCCCCTTATATATTTATACATGGAGATCATATCCCCCCTTATATATTTATACATGGAGATCATATCCCCCTTATGTATTTATACATGGAGATCCTATCCCCCCTTATGTATTTATACATGGAGATCATATCCCCCCTTATGTATTTATACATGGAGATCATATCCCCCCTTATGTATTTATACATGGAGATCATATCCCCCCCTTATGTATTTCTACATGGAGATCATATCCCCCCTTATATATTTATACATGGAGATCATATCCCCCTTATGTATTTATACATGGAGATCATATCCCCACTTATATATTTATACATGGAGATCATACCCCCCCTTATGTATTTATACATGGAGATCATATCCCCCCTTATGTATTTGTACATGGAGATCATATCCCCCCTTATGTATTTGTACATGGAGATCATATTCCCCCTTACATATTTATACATGGAGATCATATCCCCCCTTATGTGTTTTTACATGGAGATCATACCCCCCTTATGTATTTGTACATGGAGATCATATTCCCCCTCATATATTTATACATGGAGATCATATCCCCCCTTATGTATTTTTACATGGAGATCATATCCCCCCTTATATATTTATACATGGAGATCATATCCCGCTTATGTATTTATACATGGAGATCATATCCCCCCTTATGTATTTGTACATGGAGATCATATTCCCCCTTATATATTTATACATGGAGATCATATCCCCCCTTATGTATTTTTACATGGAGATCATATCCCCCCTTATATATTTATACATGGAGATCATATCCCGCTGATGTATTTATACATGGAGATCATATCCCCCTTATGTATTTGTACATGGAGATCATATTCCTCCTTATATATTTATACATGGAGATCATATCTCCCCTTATGTATTTATACATGGAGATCATATCCCCCCTTATATATTTATACATGGTGATCATATCCCCCTGATGTATTTATACATGGAGATCATAGCCCCCTTATGTATTTATACATGGAGATCATATCCCCCCTTATATATTTATACATGGAGATCATATCCCCCCTTATGTATTTATACATGGTGATCATACCCCCCTTATGTATTTGTACATGGAGATCATATCCCGCTGATGTATTTATACATGGAGATCATATCCCCCCTTATGTATTTATACGTGGTGATCATATCCCCCCTTATATATTTATTCATGGAGATCATATCCCCCTATGTATTTATACATGGAGATCATATCCCCCCCTTATATATTTATACATGGAGATCATATCCCCCCTTATATATTTATTCATGGAGATCATATCCCCCTATGTATTTATACATGGAGATCATATCCCCCCCTTATATATTTATACATGGAGATCATATCCCCCTTATGTATTTATACATGGAGATCATATCCCCCTTATGTATTTATACATGGAGATCCTATCCCCCCTTATGTATTTATACATGGAGATCATATCCCCCTATGTATTTATACATGGAGATCATATCCCCCTATGTATTTATACATGGAGATCATATCCCCCTTATGTATTTATACATGGAGATCATACCCCCCCTTATGTATTTATACATGGAGATCATATCCCCCCCTTATGTATTTATACATGGAGATCATACCCCCCCTTATGTATTTATACATGGAGATCATATCCCCCCTTATATATTTATACATGGAGATCATATCCCCCCTTATGTATTTATACATGGAGATCATATCCCCCCTTATGTATTTATACATGTAGATCATATCCCCCCTTATATATTTATACATGGAGATCATATCCCCCTTATGTATTTATACATGGAGATCATATCCCCCCTTATATATTTATACATGGAGATCATATCCCCCCTTATGTATTTATACATGGAGATCATATCCCCCCTTATGTATTTATACATGTAGATCATATCCCCCCTTATATATTTATACATGGAGATCATATCCCCCTTAGGGGTACTGGAAGTGACACTTTGCCCTGGATGGAACGAGGCCCATTTGTTTTGATTTGCTAAAACATCTTTCTGAGATCACGTCGGTGGTTCGCTTTACGAGTTATGAGGCTTATTTTCCTGTTTCCAGGAGGATTTCTCTGGGGATGTTATTAGAACATGTTTTGGTAGAACGGGGGAGGGTTTACCTTTTCCTGCATCAATCAAAGATGGACCAGTTAGGTCTCGGGGAATGGATTACTTTATCTGCATGCGGGGATGTCTCTGTTTGCCCGGTGGATGTGGTTTGCCGTTTCTTGGCGGTTTGTTGGGGGGGGGGGTTGTCCATTTGTTAGTCCATGTAGATTTGTCCCCCTCACTAAGTATCAGTTTACCTTTGTGTTGAAACGCTGTATGGAGAAATTGGGTTTGCACAGTTTGAAGTTCTCCTCTCATTCTTTTAGGATAGGGGCGGAGTCTCCCGGCCTTGGCCTTAAAGGGTAGATGGAAATCCAATTGTTTAAAAATGTATATCAGACCTAACCTTTTCATTTCCATAGGTTTTCATCATTATGTATGGATTCTGGGCCTCTCCTATATATATTGGGCACGGAAACGTTCGGCTCAACGCAGGTACTCTGACAATCGGTCATTCCAGGCGGAATCCTTCACTCTGTACTGGAAGGGGGAAGGGGTATGAAGTGGTACCAGCACTATTCTAATTTGTCCCAGTTGGGTCAGGTTTGGCCGCCTCCCTCTATACTGATAGTTCATCTGGGTGGTAATGATTTGGGTCACACTCGCACGCTGGATCTTTTGTTTTATGATGAGGAGGGATCTTTATCGTTTTCATCTAACGTCCCCTGGTACAAGCATTGTATTTCTGGAGATAGTTCCCCGACTGATTTGGCTGTCTTCCCCATTGCATAGAGTAATGGAGAAAATGAGGAAGAGAGTCAATGGTGGACCTGGAGGGCGGGATCCCGGGGCTGTATAGGGAAGACGGTGTCCACCTTTCTGATGTAGGTGCCAATATTTTACATTTAGGGGTACAATACAGCATTGAGATGGCCGTGTATGTGGGGTAGGCCGGGCTTGTTGCACAAGTCCGGCTGGTGGGGACGTATTCATTGTTAATAAAGTTTAAGCTGCCGAGTTCTGAAAACTGGGAAAGACTATCTGATGATGTGATGTTTATGTTATGTGAGTTGGATTATTTATAATGTTTTTTTTTAGGGCTAAAATGATTAATCAATATTATCAATAATAATCGATAATGAAAATCGTTGTCAATGATTTTCATTATCGATTAGTTGGTCCGCACCTTTCTCCCTGTCCGTCTGTTAAAATCCTCCACTTGTGTACAAGGCATTGCTGTATGTGACCAGGCACGTCTGCGCCGCACGTCTGCGCCTCTCCTCCTCGCTGACGTCAGCTCCCCACTGATCTTCTCAGCTCCGCCCCCTGCTGCCTTGAGGGAACAGAGAGAGCCGAGCTGCACACAGTGAAAGGTAGCGGCTAATGTATACACTACAGTAACAACTCAGTAGTACAATAATAATTAATTTCTATGTCAAGTGCCCCATGAATGATCCTAAGTAGTTATGGGGGGGAGTGCCCCATCCAGGGGGGAGGTGGAAAATTGCCCCATTATTGGTTTTCCTGGGGGGGGATAGTGCCCCATTGGTGTTCTGGGGAGGGGAGGGAATAGTGCCCCATTGGTGTTTGGGGGGGAATAGTGCCCCATTATTGGTGTTCCCAGGAGAAATAGTGCCCCATTATTGGTGTTCCCAGGAGAAATAGTGCCCCATTATTGGTGTTCCCAGGAGGGGGGGGATAGTGCCCCATTATTGGTGTTCCCGGGAGGGGGGGAATAGTGCCCCATCATTGGTGTTCCCGGGAGGAATAGAGCCCCATCATCAGTGTTCCCAGGAGAAATAGTACCCCATCATTGGTGTTCCCAGGAGGAATAGTGCCCCATCATTGGTGTTCCCAGGAAGAATAGTGCCCCATCATTGGTGTTCCCAGGAAGAATAGTGCCCCATCATTGGTGTTCCCAGGAGGAATAGTGCCCCATCATTGGTGTTCCCAGGAGGAATAGTGCCCCATCATTGGTGTTCCCAGGAGGAATAGTGCCCCATCATTGGTGTTCCCAGGAGGAATAGTACCCCATCATTGGTGTTCCCGGGAGGAATAGTGCCCCATCATTGGTGTTTTATTCTGCAGTTTGAGTGTAACACTCAGTTTTTTCACTATAACTTTTAAATAAATGGAAAAATGGCATATAATGTTTTTTTTAATGATTTTATCCGATTAATCGAAAAATAATCGGCTGATTAATCGATTATGAAAATAATCGTTAGTTGCAGCCCTAGATGTTTATAGTAATTGTAAACCAATAAAGTGCCGCGCCCATTTTTGCTGAAACATGGTGTGGTGTTGGTATTGTGGTTGTATCTGGGGAATAGGTGGGGGTTTAAAAAGGGGGCACACCTATTTGGGCCGCTTTCTTGGGACTGGGGCCACCCGGCCCTGTTAGTATATTTTATTAGGTTACTGTTAGGTGGGGTGTTAGGGGGAAGTGGGGCACTGTCCCTTTAAATATTTCTGAAGAGGAATCTGGGTTATCCAATGGTAAATCTTGGAAGTTTCTGTTTTTCCCTGGGAAGGTTATATAAGGGTGGCAGAGGGGTTAGGGCTTCCTCTACATCAGCCAGGAGGAAGAAAAGAAGAGCTCCCTCCCTTCCCGTCACAGCATGTTGTGTGGTTGGGTCACCCCAGAATATGGGGGGGACGTATTCATTATTAATAAAGTTTAAGCTGCCCGAGTTCTGGAAACTGGGAAAAGACTATCTGATGATGTGATGTTTGTTATGTGAGTTGGATTATTTATAATGGTTGTTTATAAGAATTGTAAACCAATAAAGTGCCGCGCCCATTTTTGCTGAAACATGGTGTGGTGTTGGCATTGTGGTTGAATCTGGGGAATAGGTGGGGGAGGGGGAGGCCTTCAGTCCCATTCTTAGTATCTGGCGGCTTCCTCAGGCAGACCCTCTACAGAAACAGAAATATGGACTTTAATGCCCCCAAACCATAAATATTATTGATAAAACACAATTTTATTTGATATTAAAAGCCATTGAAATCATTCTATAATGATCAGGTATAAAACATATGTTTGACTCATTAGATATTAGTTGTTTTTATAACCCAGAGCTTTATAATTGTTTAGATATCTTTACATCTTTATAGAGGAATTCTATTCAGTGTGGAGAGTGAATTGTAATAAAACTTTGTATTGGATACAGATGATAAGATGGAGTATCAGTGTGAGCACTCTGATGGAAGTGCCGTCCTCTTATACCTGTACAGGAGGTCCTTCTACATGGAGGTTATCTGCATGTAGGCCGGGGGAGGGGGAAAATACTGAAACTACCTCCCGCCTGCCGTATAGTACAATGACAGCGGGGGGATCCCCTCTCCTTCTGGGGCAACGTCATATAACATCGTCCAGTGTCACCGCTCTTGTGTGCCTGATGAGGCGGCTCTTTTCCCATGTGATTGGCTGTGTCCAATCACCACCAATCACTTGTAAATATAGAAGTGCCGTTCCTCATCTCTCCTCATCAGTGCCGCCTTACAGTGCCATCTATCAGTGCAGCATATTAGTGCCACCTAATCAGTGCCCACCAGTGCCACATATCGGTGCCCATCAATGCAGCATATTAACCACTTGCCGACCGCCTAACGCAGATATACTGCGGCAGAATGGCACGGGCAGGCAGAATCACGTACCCATACGTGATCTGCCTCCCGCAGGCGGGGGGTCCAATCGGACCCCCCCCCGGTGCCAGCGGCGGTTGGCATTTGACTGGGAGCATTGAGAGGCGAGGGGGAGACCATCCGATCGTGCCCCCCCCCTCGCGATCGCTCCCAGCCAATGAGGAACATCCCCTGCCTGTGTATAGTGTGTATAGTACACACAGGCAGGGGATGTGATGTCATCTCTCCTCGGCTCGGTAGTTTCCGTTCCAGCGCCGAGGAGAGAAGACATGTAAGGGCACAACACACACACACACAGTAGAACATGCCAGGCACATAAAACACCCCGATCGCCCCCCTATCCCCCCCCAATCACCCCCCCCGTCACAAACTGACACAAAGCAGTATTTTTTTTTTCTGATTACTGCATGGTGTCAGTTTGTGACAGTTAGTGTGGTAGGGCAGTTAGTATTAGCCCCCTGTAGGTCTAGGGTACCCCCCTAACCCCCCCTAATAAAGTTTTAACCCCTTGATCACCCCCCGTCACCAGTGTCACTAAGCGATCATTTTTCTGATCGCTGTATTAGTGTCGCTGGTGACGCTAGTTAGGGAAGTAAATATTTAGGTTCGCCGTCAGCATTTTATAGCGACAGGGACCCCCATATACTACCTAATAAATGTTTTAACCCCTTGATTGCCCCCTAGTTAACCCTTTCACCACTGATCACCGTATAACCGTTATGGGTGACGCTGGTTAGTTCGCTTATCTTTTATAGTGTCAGGGCACCCGCCGTTTATTACCGAATAAAGGTTTAGCCCCCTGATCGCCCGGCGGTGATATACGTCGCCCGAGGCAGTGTCAGATTAGCGCTGTAGGTTTAGGTATCATCTTGGTATCATTCTCTTCAGCCAGCGGTCGGCTTTCATGTAAAAGCAATCCTAGCGGCTAATTAGCCTCTAGACTGCTTTTACAAGCAGTGGGAGGGAATGCCCCCCCCCCCACCGTCTTCCGTGTTTTTCTCTGGCTCTCCTGTCTCAACAGGGAACCTGAAAATGCAGCCGGTGATTCAGCCAGCTGACCATAGAGCTGATCAGAGACCAGAGTGGCTCCAAACATCTCTATGGCCTAAGAAACCGGAAGCTACGAGCATTTTATGACTTAGATTTCGCCGGATGTAAACAGCGCCATTGGGAAATTGGGAAAGCATTTTATCACACCGATCTTGGTGTGGTCAGATGCTTTGAGGGCAGAGCAGAGATCTAGGGTCTAATAGACCCCAATTTTTTCAAAAAAGAGTACCTGTCACTACCTATTGCTATGATAGGGGATATTTACATTACCTGAGATAACAATAAAAATGATTTAAAAAAAAAAATGAAAGGAACAGTTTAAAAATAAGATTAAAAAAAAAATAATAAAGAAAAAAAAAAAAAAAAAAAAGCACCCCTGTCCCCCCTGCTCTCGCGCTAAGGCGAACGCAAGCGTCGGTCTGGCGTCAAATGTAAACAGCAATTGCACCATGCATGTGAGGTATCACTGCGAAGGTCAGATCGAGGGCAGTAATTTTAGCAGTAGACCTCCTCTGTAAATCTAAAGTGGTAACCTGTAAAGGCTTTTAAAGGCTTTTAAAAATGTATTTAGTTTGTCGCAACTGCACGTTTGTGCGCAATTTTAAAGCATGTCATGTTTGGTATCCATGTACTCGGCCTAAGATCATCTTTTTTATTTCATCAAACATTTGGGCAATATAGTGTGTTTTAGTGCATTAAAATTTAAAAAAGTGTGTTTTTTCCCCAAAAAATGCGTTTGAAAAATCGCTGCGCAAATACTGTGTGAAAAAAAAAATGAAACACCCACCATTTTAATCTGTAGGGCATTTGCTTTAAAAAAAATATATAATGTTTGGGGGTTCAAAGTAATTTTCTTGCAAAAAAAAATATTTTTTTTATGTAATCAAAAAGTGTCAGAAAGGGCTTTGTCTTCAAGTGGTTAGAAGGTTAGAAGAGTGGGTGATGTGTGACATAAGCTTCTAAATGTTGTGCATAAAATGCCAGGAGAGTTCAAACCCCCCCAAATGACCCCATTTTGGAAAGTAGACACCCCAAGCTATTTGCTGAGAGGCATGTCGAGTCCATGGAATAGTTTATATTGTGACACAAGTTGCAAGAAAGATACAATTTTTTATTTTTTGCAAAAAGTTGTCACTAAATGATATATTGCTCACACAGGCCATGGGCATATGTGGAATTACACCCCAAAATACATTTAGCTACTTCTCCTGAGTACGGAGATACCACATGTGTGGGACTTTTTGGGAGCCTAGCCGCGCACGGGACCCCAAAAACCAAGCACCACCTTCAGGCTTTCTAAGGCCGTAAATTTTTGATTTCACTCTTCACTGCCTATCACAGTTTCGGAGGCCATGGAATGCCCAGGTGGCAAAAAAACCCCCAAATGACCCCATTTTGGAAAGTAGACACCCCAAGCTATTTGCTGAGAGGTATAGTGAGTATTTTGCAGACCTCACTTTTTGTCACAAAGTTTTGAAAATTGAAAAAAGAAAAAAAAATGTTTTTTCTCGTCTTTCTTTATTTTCAAAAACAAATGAGAGCTGCAAAATACTCACCATGCCTCTCAGCAAATAGCTTGGGGTGTCTACTTTCCAAAATGGGGTCATTTGGGGGGGGTTTGTGCCACCTGGGCATTCCATGGCCTCTGAAACTGTGATAGGCAGTGAAGAGTGAAATCAAAAATTTACACCCTTAGAAAGCCTGAAGGCAGTGATTGGTTTTCGGGGCCCCGTACGCGGCTAGGCTCCTAAAAAGTCCCACACATGTGGTATCCCCGTACTCAGGAGAAGCAGCTAAATGTATTTTGGGGTGCAATTCCACATATGCCCATGGCCTGTGTGAGCAATATATCATTTAGTGACAACTTTTTGTAATTTTTTTTTTTTTGTCATTTTTCAATCACTTGGGACAAAAAAAATGAATATTCAAAGGGCTCAACATGCCTCTCAGCAATTTTCTTGGGGTGTCTACTTTCCAAAATGGGGTCATTTGTGGGGGTTTTGTACTGCCCTGCCATTTTAGCACCTCAAGAAACGACATAGGCAGTCATAAATTAAAGGCTGTGTAAATTCCAGAAAATGTACCCTAGTTTGTAGACGCTATAACTTTTGCGCAAACCAATAAATATACGCTTATTGACATTTTTTTTTACCAAAGATATGTGGCCGAATACATTTTGGCCTAAATGTATGACTAAAATTGAGTTTATTAGATTTTTTTTAGAACAAAAAGTAGAAAATATCATTTTTTTTCAAAATTTTCGGTCTTTTTCCGTGTATAGCGCAAAAAATAAAAACGGCAGAGGTGATCAAATACCATCAAAAGAAAGCTCTATTTGTGGGAAGAAAAGGACGCAAATTTCGTTTGGGTACAGCATTGCATGACTGCGCAATTAGCAGTTAAAGCGACGCAGTGCCGAATTGTAAAAAGTGCTCTGGTCAGGAAGGGGGTAAATCCTTCCGGGGCTGAAGTGGTTAATGCCTCATCAGTGAAGGAGAAAAATTACTTATTTACAAAATTTACTGACAATAACTAAGAAAAACGTTATATATTTTTTCACATTTAACAAAAAATACAAAAACCCCAGAGGTGATTAAATATCACCAAAAGAAAGCTCTATTTGTGTGAAAAAACTATAAAATTGTCATACGTGTACAGTGTTACATGACCGAGTAATTGTCATTCAAATTGTGACAGTTCTTAAAGGTAAAAATTGGTCTGGGCAGGAAGGGGGAGGGGAGTGCCCGGTATTGAAGGGGTTAAATGATTTTATTATGTGTTTGCATTATATATATATTTTTTATATCCATCCTCTTTTTGGTTGATACTATGGGGTTGATTTACTAAAGGAAAATAGACTCACTTTACAAGTACAGTTGCTCCACAGCTTAGTAAATGAGGGGAAGCTCTGCTGACTTCCATCATCCAATCACATGCAAGCAGAATTCTCTGGAGCAATTTCACTTTGTAAAGTGCCCAGTCTCTTTGCCTTCAGTAAATCCACCCCTCTATGTCAGATATCAAAGTATCTTTTCTCTTAGTTCAGTGGGTTGACTCTTTATGTATATTTGCTGTTCTAGAAGAGATGAGTCTGATCTCCGGATAATACAAATATATTATATAGTAAATGTAATAATTTATACAATGATTTCCTCTTGCAGATCCTCCCATTCTCTCTGAGATTACCGGGAACGATCAGCTGACTGACATGAACAGGACGACTCTGACTTGTCAGATTATGGACTTCAGACCCAACGACATAGAAATCTCAGTGTGTATGAGAAGATCCGGGGAGGAGGAGATGAGGACCATCTATACCTGGAGGTCTGAAGGTCACCTCACTCCGGTCAGGATAAATAGAGATGATGGAGGAGGAGATGAAGATGTTGTAGATATGGAGCCGGGGATACAACTGATGAATAGATCTGCAGGACCCGAGGACATCCCTCTACAGCTGGAGGTGACTCCTGTTATCAGTAGGAAGAATCTTGGTGCATTCATCTGTCAGTGTTCTCTCCAGATAACTCCCAGCTATGACCTGGATAATGGAGCGCAATTATCTGTCCGTGTAAATCACCCGGCACTGACCTCTCCGACCTCAGTACACAGGACACTCAACGTCATTGGAGGTGAGACTTTTATTTCCTTTTTTTTTACTATAAGCCTGCAAAGGACTCCTGTAGACTGCAGTGGTGGCTGGTGAAGTTTTAGGATGGGGGGGGGGGGGGCGCCAGACACCGCCCTTCCTTTTTGATCCCTCACACTTGGCAAAAATGGGCATGGCTTCAGCAAAATAGTGTGTGTAACTTAAATGGGTGTGGCTCTAGGGGGGGTGTGGTTAGCATCTGGGATGAACGAGGGAGAGATGGAGGGACAGCAGCCCCAAATCCTACACAACAATAGAAATGTGTATTCCAGAAAGTTTAACAATCAGCAGATAAAAAAATCAGCAGATAAAGATACTCCAAACACCTGGTGTTGGCGCTTCAATCATCCCGGCACCATGGTTGTTATGGTGTCAGAATGATTGAAGCGCATTTTTTCTATTATTACATTGTAATATAAAATGAAATCATTCAACTCACCATAATGCATAATCAGTGGGAGCCCTGAGTGTTTCACCTGCCACGTTGCCTGCCACCAGATGCCATCAGGTGCCCCCCAGCAGAGTCCGTCCTTACATCAGGTGCCCCCAGCAGAGTCCGCCCTGACATCAGGTGCCCCCAGCAGAGTCTGTCCTGACATCAGGTGCCCCCAGCAGAGTCCGTCCTAACATCAGGTGCCCCCAGCAGAGTCTGTCCTGACATCAGGTGCCCCCAGCAGAGTCCGTCCTGACATCAGGTGCCCTCAGCAGAGTCCGTCCTGACATCAGGTGCCCCCAGCAGAGTCCGTCCTTACATCAGGTGCCCCCAGCAGAGTCCGTCCTTACATCAGGTGCCCCCAGCAGAGTCCGTCCTTACATCAGGTGCCCCCAGCAGAGTCCGTCATTACATCAGGTGCCCTGAGCAGAGTCTGTCCTTACATCAGGTGCCTGGCAGCACAGCCCTCCTTAATGCCGCATCTGTCTCTGTCCCCTTCAGCGGCAGCTAGTTCCTGACTTTCTCCGTGTGAAGAGGGGAGAGGCCTCCCCTCTCCACTGAACACAAGGGGTATTAGTCTTCACGGCAGCGGCCATATTTTTGTAGCCCACCGGAAGTGACGTTGGTCTCACACTGAGAACAAAGCACCCGGCCGTAGTGATACACTACGGGCGCTGGGTGGAAGCTGTTTGGCGCGATGGACTTCGCCACAAAGCAGCTCTAAACCCTGCAAATGAAGCGCCTCATCTGTAATCTCGTGATTGCATAGACATGGCACTTCCCATAGTGCACTGTATCCGGTGCCCAAACACAGTGCACTTAAGGACTTTTTGATTTTTTAATTTTTTTTTAAAGGGCCCTGTTTAAAATGTTTTTTTTTTTTATGACTGTCTGGGGGGGGCTTGGGCCTATGGACGGGCCACCACTGGTGGACTGTCAGTGTAAGTTGTCTGCTCAAACTTCATGCAGGAAGACGGTTACACACTAACAGGAAGAAACAAGGAACTACCTAGAGAGCTCAACCATGCCCTGATAATTCATTGAGAACTACAAGCTGACAGCTGCAAAGGCTCTGGGTAGCTCTAGTTCTCTGTAAATGAACGGCACACCCAGGAGGAGCCCCACATGGCCAAAATATTTTTTTTTAATCTCCTTACTGTGATCCCCGCAGGGGGCACACAGGCAGCTCATGTACGGGAGGATGTAAATGGACGCTTTCCTGGCAATTTAGGCTCACGCAGTAGCTGTCTTTTGGATATAGCGCGGTGGGAAGGGGTTAAGTTTATTATCAGACCTTTTTAGATTTAATTTTCATAGAAAAAATTCTTATGCAGCTCATCCATCTTGGCTTTGTTAAATATTATGGCAGCTTTATTCCAATTAACAACCTCATCCTAATCTAAACTAAAAGCAGGAACAGAGGGGCGCCACACTAAGTGCAGCATTAAAATTGGTGGTTTACTAAAAGTAAAAAAACCAAATGGCAACTCACATGTAGAGGAGTAATATAGACACAAAGTGTATAATCATCGGCCCCGGAGTCTCTCCAAGCTGTCCTGATGCCGTGGCAGCCTTGAGCACAGGCCGTGTTGCTGGATAGAAGCAGGAAGCCGTAACCAGCGTGGAACACAAGATGGCGCCGAGCCGGACGTGATGTCACATGGAGGGCGCGCTTGGCGTAGTGACGTGGAGTGGTGGTTACATGATTTGAAGCAATGGCTTCTTCTTCAGACCTGATTGGCCGACGAACTTGTCAGTATTATGTAGGGAAGAGACACTAAAGGAGCCGACATGATTGGCTGACGGGCCAATAAGATATGAAGGGACAAGTGAACAGATACCGGGAGATGCTTTGGAAGAAAATAATTAGATTAAATCATCTGGTCCAACAATAAAAATGTTATATAAATAATTAATAAACTTGCATTAAAGTGGAGTTCCACATAAAAATGAAACTTCAGCTTATCTTGTTCCTCCCCCCTCTGGTGTCACATTTGGCACCTTTCAGGGGGGAGGGGAGAGCAGATATCTGTATAATCCAGGGATTTGCTCCCACTTCTGGCGATAGATCATCACAGAATCCGCGGATATCTACGCCATGTCCGGCCCCCCCCCCCCCCCGCTGTCTTCTGGGAAACACACAGATTCCAGAAGACAGCAGGGACCAGTGGGATCGCACAGCGCCACTCGCGCATGCACAGTAGGGAACCAGGCTGTCAAGCTGCAAGGCTTCACTTCCTGATTCCCTTACTGAAGATGGCAGCGCATCCACCCGAGAGCCGAGGGGACGGGTCGGCTTAGGGTGCCGACATCGCAGGCGCCCTGGACAGGTGTCCATATTTTAAAAGTCTGCAGCTGCTGTAGTTGTACTGTGACAGGTTGGCTCCCCTGGGAGAACCAACGTAACTGTACTTCCCTTCTCCTTTTGACAACTAGGGGGTGTGTGCGCGACGCCAGAGCCGATGTGATGACCGCCGGGCACCCGCGATCGCTAATGACAGAGCGAGAACCAGGATCTGTGTGTGTAAACTCTTCTCTCAGAGGAAAGGAGACAGATCGTGTGTTCATACTAAGTATGATTGTCTCCTAGTAATCCCTTTCCTGCCAGTGACATTTATACAGTAATCAGTGCATTTTATAGCACTGATCGCTCTATAATTATCACTGGTCCCAAAAATATGTCAAAAATGTCCGATCTGTCCGCCACAATGTCGCAGTCCCGATTAAAAATTGCTGATCACCACCATTACTAGTAAAACAAAAATAATAATAAAAATGCCATAAATCTATCCCCTATTTTGTAGACACTATAGACACAAACTAATCAATATACGCTTATTGCGATATTTTTGGAAAGACTATAGAAAAAAATGAAGACTACATATAGAAAGACAGAAAACAGAACATTCCATATCACAACTCACCAACCAGTCTACCAACTGACCAAATGAACCCGTCCAACAGTCCGCGTTAAAAACAGGGATTTAGTTATCACGTATTTGCAAACGCTTGCATTTGGACAGTTGGCAGACTGGTTGGTGAGTTGAGCTATGGAATGTTCTGTTTTGAGAAAAGGTAACTCCCAAATAAAGATGCAAAAAGATTGCCAACATCCCTAAATATGTAGAAAAAGGCTGAACCTCAGTGATGGGATTTTAAAGGCAATTCAAAATAAATTTGAAGAAATTTCCTATTAGAAAAGTACATTAAAAGTAGAATTTATTTAAAGTACAAAATTTTTTTTAAAAGATTGATCACAACAAAAACACATATATCATACAAAAAATTACAAAATCATAAATGGTAGTTAACAGTTATGGCAATGACAGTCCGACACGTTTCGAGAATATAAAAATTATAGTCTTCATCAGGGACAATTTGCCATTTCTACAATTACAAAAACATAATATCAGTACAAAATTTTATTTATAAACAACAATTCAAATGCTTTACAGGACTGACAGGTTTGTATGGCCCTCCAAGACATATGTCAAAACTTACGTGCCAAACAATGTTAACGTGCAAAATCCGACATCCATATATTCTGTATTGGCCTTTAAACATGCAAAGGAGCCCCCAGATATTATAATCCAATTAAGGCGGCAAAGTAGATGTATAGCTGCAGTTTGGAGGAACCCAAGATAACAACAGGGAGCATCTAAAAGGAGAAATATGAACCAATGATGAGACTACCTTTTAAAAAATGATATGATAGAAGTTATAGTTGGATCCATAATCAAAAATAGGACAAAAGGTTGTACAATGAAGACAAACCCCCTATACACCCCTACAGATAAGAGGTAAGGAGGTAGGTCAGGGGGACTAAAAAGCCCATAATAAAAGAAAAAATATAAAAAATAAAATATAAATAAAAAATAAAGAAGCAGAACAAAAAGAAAAAATTCCCTCCACTTACGATAGAAAAATACTCCAATGGGGATTCTATGAGCCACCCTGAGGGACAGATTGAAGAGTCAATTGGAGGAAACATTCTAAAAGACCCATATCTGAAAAAATTACTTAAACAGAGGAGATAATGTCAGTATCGCAGTGGGGCATCCAACAAATGTTGATGCGTAAATATTAATTCAATATCGATAATTCAAAAAGCTTCAGTTTCTATTATCTATATTGAATTAATATTTACTCATCTACATTTGTTGGATGCCCCACTGCGATACTGACATTATCTCCTCTGTCCAAGTAATTTTTCAGATATGGGTCTTTTAGAATGTTTCCTCCAATTGGCTCTTCAATCTGTCCCTCAGGGTGGCTCATAGTATCCCCATTGGAGTATTTTTCTATCGTAAGTGGAGGGAATTTTTCTCTTTTTGTTCTGCTTCTTTATTTTCTTTTTTTAATTTTTTCTTTTTTTTTATTATGGGCTCTTTAGTCCATGGAAAATGGGAGTAAATGTGGCAAAGAGGGAAAAGGAAAAAGAAGGTGGAGAATGGGGAAGAGGTGTAAGGATTGGAGGAGGAGAAAAGGGGGGAAAATAGAAGAGGGAGGGGGATGAGAAGGGGTAGAGGATGATGGGGAAGTAAAATAGGTGGAGTAGAAGCAGGGGAAAGGTAGTAGGTGGTGGGGTGAAGGATTAGGGGGATGACATAGAATGGGATGAGGGAGCAGAAAAGGAAAGAGGTAAATGTTGGTGAAGAAGAGGTAAGAAGAGATGGAGAAGGAAAGGGGGATAAGGTGGAAGAGGATGGAGGAGAAGAAGGAAAAAGGTAGAAGGTGATGGAAAAAGAAATGGGTGAAGACGTAGAAGGGGGAGTAGGTAAAGGGGGATGGAGGAGGAAAAGGAGGAAGAGGTAAAAGGATGGTGGAGGAGGGAGGAGAAGGTGGAAGAGGGTGGAGAAGGAGGGTGAGGAGATAGAAGAGTGTAGCACTACCCCTGTAGGAGTTGCAAATGTCAGGGTTCCATGGTTCCAGGGTCATATAGCATGTTCAACTTGCATCCAGACTCAGAAAACAGTACTTGAGTTTTGTTTTGTTGTTTTATTGAGGGAATAATAACTTGGATGGGGTTAGGGATTATGGGATACCCAACTTGACAGAAACAAAATGAACCAGGGACAACTTCCTCCCTAATTGCAGCTCCACTTGATCCTCCTGCACAGCTTGAGAATTACTCTGCAGAACTGCAATGGATTTATTCTTTGGGACCTAACAGTCTCTTGTTGGCTCAGAAAAAGCCCCTTACAAGCCAGGAACTCTCAGTCCCTTAGATAAGTAGCACATGTGGAGGGAACTCCATCCTGAAACCCCTTCAGCTCCTCTGTAGACACTGATCCCAGCTCTACTGCTTGCAGGAAATGTTAGCCCACCTGGCTGCCTCTTCACCAACCCACCTGGGTGCTTCTTCTTCCCAGTCCACCTGACTGACACGCTGGAGATTTCCCAGGGCAAGGTTTGATGAAGACTTAAGCACACTGCGGTCTTCAAGAGAGACCTTCTGCATGTGGAAGTCTCTCCCCTTGTCTGTCCCTGCACCATGCTGATCTACTCACTCTGTCCTTCCTTCTCCCGCTGCCTCTCAGGAAAGCCTCCTCCAATTTCTTCTGTGATAGGATCCTCCCAGGCCAGCCACCTGTGCCCCGGCCTGAGGTAGAGCCCTTCTCTGGCAGGGGTCCCTCAAGGGCCACCGACAGACTCCCTCAGCACTGCATCTCCATCTTCCACCCAACTGCCCTGCCAGCATGACTCATCCAATATTTAAAGGCTCACTTAGTTCCCTGCCAGGCCCACTCCTGGGGATTGGCTAAGGGCCTCCAAATATGCAGAGCAGCTCCTTCTAGATTCTATCTACACAACATTCTAGAACCAGGGGGAGGCACCAGAGAGCTGCTTGGATGAGTCACCCAGCCCTGAACTCTAATGAACCCTGACCCAGATTCCATGGCTCAGGTTTAGCTCTAAGCCAAACTATGTTTTACCTGAACTACCGCTAGTAGTACACTAGAGGGTGCTACAAGAGGATAAAAGAGGAGACAGAAAAAGAGGTATAGAGTAGAAAGGGGGGAGATAGGGTCAAGGAGCAGATGGGGGAAGAAGTAAAATGTAGACGTGCAATTTGTTTAGTTCCGAATTAGAGGAGACCACCTGGTGACCCCGCCCTCCTCTGACGCACAGGGACTTTACTCGGAATTCCCTGTGGCTTTCCCAGTGCATCAGAGGAGGGCGGGGTATAAGAAATGTCAGAAGAAGCGAAGAGTCACACGGCAGAAGACTCCCACTGAGGCGGATCATGCGGACGGAGCGGAGAAGAAGCAGGAGCAGGATGTGGGACGAGAAGAGCAGAGGAAGAAGAAGAAGATGGGGGAGAAGAAGAACACCGAAGGAAGATCAATAGAAAGAAGAAGAAATTAATAAAGGACTTGTCAAAAAACGTCTCTTGTGTTTTTTAACAGTTTTTTTGTGAATTGGTAGGGGTACATTTTTACCCCATTACCAATTCACACGGGGGGGGGGCAGAATCTGGAGGTCCCCTTGTTAAAGGGGGCTTCCAGATTCCGATAAGCCCCCCGCCCGCAGACCCCCCACAACCCTCCTCTTCTGTCTGCAGAGAGATCACTGCTTCCACTTCTTCTCCTTTGTCTGCAGAGAGATCACTGCTTCCACTTCTTCCTCCTCTGTCTGCAGAGAGATCACTGCTTCCACTTCTTCCTCCTCTGTCTGCAGAGAGATCACTGCTTCCACTTCTTCCTCCTCTGTCTGCAGAGAGATCACTGCTTCCACTTCTTCCTCTTCTGTCTGCAGAGAGATCACTGCTTCCACTTCTTCTCCTCTGTCTGCAGAGAGATCACTGCTTCCACTTCTTCCTCTTCTGTCTGCAGAGAGATCACTGCTTCCACTTCTTCCTCCTCTGTCTGCAGAGAGATCACTGCTTCCACTTCTTCCTCCTCTGTCTGCAGAGAGATCACTGCTTCCACTTCTTCCTCTTCTGTCTGAGAGAGATCACTGCTTCCACTTCTTCTTCTCTGTCTGAGAGAGATCACTGCTTCCACTTCTTCCCCCTCTGTCTGCAAAGAGATCACTGCTTCCACTTCTTCCTCCTCTGTCTGCAGAGAGATCACTGCTTCCACTTCTTCCTCTTCTGTCTGCAGAGAGATCACTGCTTCCACTTCTTCCTCCTCTGTCTGCAGAGAGATCACTGCTTCCACTTCTTCTTCTCTGTCTGAGAGAGATCACTGCTTCCACTTCTTCCCCCTCTGCCTGCAGAGAGATCACTGCTTCCACTTCTTCCTCCTCTGTCTGCAGAGAGATCACTGCTTCCACTTCTTCCTCCTCTGTCTGCAGAGAGATCACTGCTTCCACTTCTTCCTCCTCTGTCTGCAGAGAGATCACTGCTTCCACTTCTTCCTCCTCTGTCTGCAGATAGATCACTGCTTCCACTTCTTCCTCCTCTGTCTGCAGAGAGATCACTGCTTCCTCTTCTTCCTCCTCTATCTGCAGAGAGATCACTGCTTCCACTTCTTCCTCCTCTGTCTGCAGAGAGATCACTGCTTCCACTTCTTCCTCCTCTGTCTGCAGAGAGATCACTGCTTCCACTTCTTCCTCCTCTGTCTGCAGAGAGATCACTGCTTCCTCTTCTTCCTCCTCTATCTGCAGAGAGATCACTGCTTCCACTTCTTCGTTCTCTGTCTGCAGAGAGATCACTGCTTCCACTTCTTCCTCCTCTGTCTGCAGAGAGATCACTGCTTCCACTTCTTCATTCTCTGTCTGCAGAGAGATCACTGCTTCCACTTCTTCCTCCTCTGTCTGCAGAGAGATCACTGCTTCCACTTCTTCCTCCTCTGTCTGCAGAGAGATCACTGCTTCCACTTCTTCCTCCTCTGTCTGCAGAGAGATTACTGCTTCCACTTCTTCCTCCTCTGTCTGCAGAGAGATCACTGCTTCCACTTCTTCCTCCTCTGTCTGCAGAGAGATCACTGCTTCCACTTCTTCCTCCTCTGTCTGCAGAGAGATCACTGCTTCCACTTCTTCCTCCTCTGTCTGCAGAGAGATCACTGCTTCCTCTTCTTCCTCCTCTATCTGCAGAGAGATCACTGCTTCCACTTCTTCGTTCTCTGTCTGCAGAGAGATCACTGCTTCCACTTCTTCCTCCTCTGCAGAGAGATCACTGCTTCTTCTCCAATTCAGAAATAATAGTAATGATGAGAACACCGGCAGACAGTGTTGGGAAATATACACAATTCATACAAACTTCTCCCTGAGTGTAAGCCAATGACGGAGACCCCATTCCTCCAGAGGTCAGAGGTCAATCCTGCAGACATTTCATATACACACCAAGTATGATCCAAGTCATGTATTGTAGATGGGACCTCATATACAGTATATGAGGCATCACACTGATGTAGACCCTTCAACTAAAGTGTATGGATTCCCCACAGGAGATGGTAGATGTACCTGAGAGGTTATTATTATTATTATACAGGATTTATATGGCGCCAACACTTTACAATATAAATGGGAGACAATACAGTTACAATGAATAATAAAATACAAGAGGATTAGGAGGGCCCTGCTCAGAAGAGCTTACAATCTAATAGGGTGGGGCAGGTGGTACAAAAGGTTGTAACTGTGGGGAATGAGCTGGTGGAAGTGGTAAGAGATTAGTTGGAGACGTGATCGACTTCCCTGAAGAGATGAGTTTTCAGAGATCACCTGAAGGTAGAAGAGTAGGGGACCATGGCTGACAACCATCTCCGGTCTGTGGAACGCACTTTAGATTATTTTTCTGGGAGGTGCGGTCTTGTGGCCGAGAGATCAATACTTCCGCCCTGTGGAACGCACACAACTTCCGGGTAGAGCGGTTCATTGGTCGGGAGATGACTTCCACCCCGTAGAATGCACACAACTTCTGGGTAGAGCGGTTCATTGGTCGGGAGATGACTTCCACCCCGTAGAATGCACACAACTTCTGGGTAGAGCAGTTCATTGGTCGGGAGATGACTTCCGCCCTTTGGATCGCACTCAGTATGTGATTGCGCGGTTCATTGGCCGGGAGGAGATGACTTCTGCCTGGTGAATCGCACCCAATATCCGGCCTCACATCCGAGTCCGTCCCCTACAAATAGCAGCGTCACACATCATGACCACACCCCTGAAGATGCATGTTTGTGAGGAAACGTTGGGTTGAGCCTGGGACGAGTGACGTAGAGGTGTGGACAGAGTGGCCACCATCTTGTTGGTAGGAAGCTCTGGACACTTTCCCTATGCCTGTTTTGCACACATCACATGTGAGTTGTATATTCAATTTTTTATGGAATAAATTTACCCTTTTTTGGATGTCTGCGCAATGAGAGTATTTCTTTCATTTCCCATATATGTGACCACCGTGCTGTACCTATGGAACATATTTCTTAGCCAAGGTGTTGAAAAGATTAAGCTATTTGCTTCTGGTGTGTCTGTGGAAGAAGGATCTATTGCTTGATTAGTGGACTGTTCGATGAAGAAGAGCTATGGATCTGATTTTTCAGAGATTTGCTTATTGTGTATATCCCATACACTGGCGGTAAGAGTCAGTTATAATGGGTGTTGGTGACGGTTCTCTCTTTCTTCATTGGAGTTTTCTAGATGGACTGTATTCATTTTTTATGCCATTGAATTTATTACATATGAACTTTTTGCTCATTTACCACCACTTTTTAGCGCTACACCTTTATCCTCTATTCTTGTTATTGTGCCCAACAATATTGTGTTAGCAGCTTTTATTTTTTGTTCCTAGTTTAGCGCAACAAATCTTCTTTTTCTGTAAGAGTAGGGGATAGCCGGACAGGTGGAGGTAGGGAGTTCCAGAGGATGGGAGAGGCTCTGGAGAAATCCTGAAGACGAGCATGAGAGGAGGAGACAAGAGAGCTTGAGAGTAGGAGGTCTTGAGAAGAGTGGAGAGGACAATTTGGGTGATATTTGGAGACAAGATTAGTGATGGAGCTCGGGGCAGAGTTGTGAATGGCTTTGTATGTTGTGGTTAGTATTTTGAATTTAATTCGCTGGGCAATTGGAAGCCAGTGTAGGGATTGGAGGAGAGGGTTGGCAGACACTGAATGGAAGTCAGTGTAGGGATTGGAGGAGAGGGTTGGTAGACACTGAATGGAGGTCAGTGTAGGGATTGGAGGAGAGGGTTGGTAGACACTAAATGGAAGCCAATGTAGGGATTGGAGGATAGGGTTGTCAGACACTGAATGGAAGTCAGTGTAGGGATTGGAGGAGAGGGTTGTCAGACACTGAATGGAAGTCAGTGTAGGGATTGGAGGAGAGGGTTGTCAGACACTGAATGGAGACCAGTGTAGGGATTGGAGGAGAGGGTTGGTAGACACTAAATGGAAGCCAATGTAGGGATTGGAGGATAGGGTTGTCAGACACTGAATGGAAGTCAGTGTAGGGATTGGAAGAGAGGGTTGGTAGACACTAAATGGAAGCCAATGTAGGGATTGGAGGAGAGGGTTGTCAGACACTGAATGGAAGTCAGTGTAGGGATTGGAGGAGAGGGTTGGTAGACACTAAATGGAAGCCAATGTAGGGATTGGAGGAGAGGGTTGTCAGACACTGAATGGAGAGCAGTGTAGGGATTGGAGGAGAGGGTTGGCAGACACTGAATGGAGACCAGTGTAGGGATTGGAGGAGAGGGTTGGTAGACACTAAATGGAGACCAGTGTAGGGATTGGAGGAGAGGGTTGTCAGACACTGAATGGAAGTCAGTGTAGGGATTGGAGGAGAGGGTTTGCAGACACTGAATGGAGACCAGTGTAGGGATTGGAGGAGAGGGTTGGTAGACACTGAATGGAGACCAGTGGAGGGATTGGAGGAGAGGGTTGGCAGACACTGAATGGAGACCAGTGGAGGGATTGGAGGAGAGGATTGGCAGACACTGAATGGAGACCAGTGTAGGGATTGGAGGAGAGGGTTGGCAGACACTGAATGGAGACCAGTGTAGGGATTGGAGTAGAGGGTTGGCAGACACTGAATGGAGACCAGTGTAGGGATTAGAGGAGAGGGTTGGCAGACACTGAATGGAGACCAGTGTAGGGATTAGAGGAGAGGGTTGGCAGACACTGAATGGAGACCAGTGTAGGGATTGGAGGAGAGGGTTGGCAGACACTGAATGGAGACCAGTGTAGGGATTAGAGGAGAGGGTTGGCAGACAGTGAGCGGTTGGTAAGGTTGATAAGTCTGGCAGCAGCATTTATGATAGACTGAAGAGGGGAGGAGCCTATGGAGAGGCAGGCCAATGAGAAGGGAGTTGCAATAGTCAAGGCACGAGATAACAAGGGAGGGAATGAGGAGTTCGGTGGTTTCATCTGTTAAAAAGGGGTGAATTTTAGAGATATTATGGAGGTGAATTCTACAAACTTTTGACAGCGATTGGATTTGAGGCTAAAATGACAAGTCAGAGTCTAGGTTTACACCGAGTTTGCCTTCATAATAGGGGTGAGCAGCAATTTCTTTTCCCCTCCCCCAACTGTGTCTCCTTCTTGCCAGGTTTACACCGAGTACCCTGACGGGAGTCGAGGGACTGATAGTTGCATTGTTGTTTTTGATGGAAAAGTCATGGAGGGGGGCACGGGCGGGGGCGGGGAGAATATTAATAGCTCCGTTTTAGAGAGATTTCGTTTAAGAAAGTGGTGCAGGTGAAGGCCAACAGTAGGTTCTCGGAGGAACAGAACAGTGTAGAGGAGTAGCTGGATCTACAGTATGTCATGTCAAGGTGCTAGTCGATTGTCCAGCATGAGAAAAGGTGTACATTAATGAGGAAAAAACTGAACTTAAATGATTTAAGCAAATGGCTGCAATATAACAAAGAGTGAAAAATTTAAGGGGGTCTGAATACTTTCCCTCCCCACTGTACATCCCATCACCCTCAGTCCAGAGGGGGGCGCTCCATGTACATCCCATCACCCTCAGACAAGAGGGGGCGCTCCATGTACATCCCATCACCCTCAGTCCAGAGGGGGCGCTCCATGTACATCCCATCACCCTCAGTCCAGAGGGGGCGCTCCATGTACATCCCATCACCCTCAGTCCAGAGGGGGCGCTCCATGTACATCCCATCACCCTCAGTGCAGAGGGGGCGCTCCATGTACATCCCATCACCCTCAGTCCAGAGGGGGGCGCTCCATGTACATCCCATCACCCTCAGACCAGAGGGGGCGCTCCATGTACATCCCATCACCCTCAGTCCAGAGGGGGCGCTCCATGTACATCCCATCACCCTCAGCCCAGAGGGGGCGCTCCATGTACATCCCATCACCCTCAGACCAGAGGGGGACGCTCCATGTACATCCCATCACCCTCAGTCCAGAGGGGGCACTCCATGTACATCCCATCACCCTCAGACCAGAGGGGGGCGCTCCATGTACATCCCATCACCCTCAATCCAGAAGGGGCGCTCCATGTACATCCCATCACCCTCAGACCAGAGGGGGGCGCTCCATGTACATGCCATCACCCTCAGACCAGAGGGGGGCGCTCCATGTACATCCATCACCCTCAGCCAAGAGGGGGGCGCTCCATGTACATCCCATCACCCTCAGTGCAGAGGGGGTGCTCCATGTACATCCCATCACCCTCAGACCAGAGGGGGCGCTCTATGTACATCCCATCACCCTCAGACTAGAGGGGGCGCTCCATGTACATCCCATCACCCTCAATCCAGAGGGGGGCGCTCCATGTACATCCCATCACCCTCAGACCAGAGGGGGGCGCTCCATGTACATCCCATCACCCTCAGACCAGAGGGGGGCGCTCCATGTACATCCCATCACCCTCAATCCAGAAGGGGCGCTCCATGTACATCCCATCACCCTCAGACCAGAGGGGGGCGCTCCATGTACATCCCATCACCCTCAGTGCAGAGGGGGTGCTCCATGTACATCCCATCACCCTCAGTTCAGAGGGGGTGCTCCATGTACATCCCATCACCCTCAGACCAGAGGGGGCGCTCTATGTACATCCCATCACCCTCAGACTAGAGGGGGCGCTCCATGTACATCCCATCACCCTCAGACCAGAGGGGGTGCTCCATGTACATCCCATCACCCTCAGCCCAGAGGGGGCGCTCCATGTACATCCCATCATCCTCAGACCAGAGGGGGCGCTCCATGTACATCCCATCACCCTCAGCCAATAGGATTAGGTGGAGGATTCATAAACACAAATGTCTGGCTGAACGGAATGTTCCTGTTGAAGTGACTGCAGACAGGAGGAGGAGGGGCCGTGCTGGCCGTGACGCTTATCACAGGAGGGAATAATAGTAATTGGGAAAGGTGTTATTAAATCATCAGTTTCCTCTGTGATTTCCCGGCAAATGAGTCTCTGAGTGGAAGCAGCAATCGGGCAGAGGAGCAGGGTATCACCTACCTAGTAGCAGAGCCTGATATGATGAGGAAGGCCTCTCTTACACCTCTGACTTGGGGCCCCTAATAGTGTAGACAGGAGGTGCAGGGGTACAGAGTGGCACAAGTGCCTGTAAGTTTTGCCAGCAGCAGAATAGGTGTCCATGCTGGGCAGGAGAAGTCACCAGATGGCTTCAGTGAGCAGGCAGGCAACTGGTGCTGGTGACAGCAGACAGAGTCAGGCAGGCCAGGTCATACACCAATGGGATGGATCGGGTACAGGGCACAGACAAGAAGATGGTCAGGAAGCAAGTTGGGTCTGGAACCGATCAGTAAAGCAGGAGCCAAAGGAGAAGACAGAAGTGGAGGTCAGGGGACAAGCCGAGGACGATGCAGGAGGAGTTAAGAGATTGGTCAAGACAAGCCGGATCAGCAACTGGAAGCAGGATACAGATTCACAGGATCACAGATAGACTGGCGGCTGAAGACAAGGCAGCACTGATCCTGAGCATTGGCTGTTTAATAATAAACATTTGGCGCCAACATCTGACACAGGTGCACGCAAGTACTGGTGCACACGAGAATGCGCGGCGGCTCCTGTGCACACGAGTTCATGCATATATATTGGCCATCACCCAATTCTTGCAAGCAAGAAAGAGAACATGTTTTAGCCTGTGCACAGAAGTCCTTCCAGAGGAGTTATCTTGTCTCCTGGCATGCACATCTTGACGCAGGGCTTTCCTTCCTCATGTTAGAACTGCCCCCCTCCCCCCCCCATGACTGGTGATCTGATGACTGGAGGGGTAATGACAGAGGTGGAGGAAGATCTATGGATTGGATGAAGAAGCAGGAGATCCGTGCACTGCCAGTCCTCAGGTACGGCTTCCCCTCCAACAAAGAGAACAGTGAGCAGCACAGTAATGACATCACCAAACCTCACTCTATAGATAGTGCGACTATCAGATATACAGCTATGAGGATACAGAACAGGGAATGAGCTAGATTTCTCACGGTACTGCTTGGGCAAATTACCATTTCTAGACATTCCCTATGAAACAGCAAATTTTCACTCATTGAGTTCAGGACCTCATTGTGATGTCATTGTGCCCCCAGACTGTGGCCGGCCTGCAGCTCCCCCATACATGATGCAGCACTGTGTACACTGAGAACAGTGCGGGGGATGGGATTTATATCGGGCTGATTTGAGTTCTGTGCCGTTGGGGTCTCTGATGTTTATGGATCCAATTATCAATATTAATATTCAAGACATCACCATGTAATAATTTGACGTATTTTTATTGGTAAATATTTCTTTTGCTTTATAGGAGATTCTAACAAGGCGGAAAAATCTCCAAAAACCGGTAAGAATGGTTTATAAAATCATCCTAACAATAAATGAATATCATTTATCTTTCTTGCTCATTGAAGGACACGAGATTCAGAGACATTTGGGTTATACAGCCACCTACCTTCCTTATCTCTGTCAGTTGTCCCCCCTCAGCCTTATTCCAGGTAGATTCCTCCGCCCTTATACAGGATTTCATAGTCTAAATAAAAACATGAATTGCTGACTCTAACCATAGAGACTGTACACATTCCTCCATGTACTCCACTCTAGAATCATTAGTAGATCTGGTTTTAGCAGCCTCTGAGCAGTGTTGCCAACTGTCAGTAAAAAAATTGGGCACTTTTCTCCTGCTAGTAAAAAGAAAAGGTTGTCGGTTAAAAATATGGCTGTGACGCTCGGCTCTACGTATGCGCAGTTCTGGAGTCAGCCAAGTGCCTGCTGCAGTGTGTTCGCGTGGCATCGGTAGGGGGGCGGGTCTGACAGAGGCGGTGCCTGAGTGTGTTGTGTGATGTCATAGTGCAAAGCAGTGGAGCCTCATGTGCGGGTCTTCAGGATGGAAACAAGGCAAGCCAGGAGCTGTCAGTGCTGTTTGGACTGAAGTGACCACCTGGGGTGGAGAGAGACTGTCGTGACTCAGGAGGGGGCGTGTCATGGCGGGGATAAGAGCTGCTGTCACTGGCACAGTGATAGTTTCATGTGTGTGCGCCCATTCTAATTTCTTGCCCTCCTGAGTCCTGTCCCTGAGCCACTTACTATATGGAAAATAAAATAAGAAATATGTTTTTTGCCTTGATGTCTACCTTAAATCACATTGCTAATCGCATATTGTACTTGCTTGTAGCCTAAATACTGAAGAACGGGAGAAATGTGGGGAAAGCTCGCTTGGCTGTACTTCTGTGGATCACAGAAGTGCAGTTCGTTCTGTACCCCTGTGACACGTTTTCAGCAGACAACAGGCTGAATCCCGATGACGTCACAGAGCCATTCCATGCTTGGGAAAGATTGTGATCTGCCCACATGCCTGGATCGGCACTTGGCTAAGCCTCTCAGCGAGCTACTAAGAGCCTGAGCCGGCCTCTCCCGCCCCTCCAGAGCAGAGAACCATGGACTGACAGTCATCAGCTCTCTGCTCAGGGAGCTCTGAGAAGTGAGCGATCAGTGGTGTTTGAACAATTGGTTCTCAGTCTTAGAACCAGCAGGTGAATGATGTTGCATCCACCTAGGTAAGTATGATCCCCCCCCAGAAAATAATCCCATACTTCTCTTTAAAACTGTAATGTTGTAACTCTTGAAAATGTCAGTCAAAACGTTACTGTGCCAGTCAATTTTGGGTGTTGTGTCAGTAAATTTCAATCTGGTAGGTTGGAAACATGGCCTCTGAGTCGTCTACTGTGGAATTGATGAGATTGTCCCTGAGAAGTTGTAGGCATCTACCATACCTTCCAGGCTTAGAGACTTTACAGATTTTGGCTTATTAATGCTGAAAGTGCTAACTCAAAGCCCAACTGGGGGCACCAGAAAAATAAACCCTTGTAGTGGGGCTTCCCTGCACAGCAGGTGTTAAATGCTTGTCTGGGGTCTTGGGATGAAGGAATAATATGTAATATTTCTGTACCTTATTCCTTCCTCCAAAACCTTCCTCTATACTGTGCAATGGGTCCCCCACAGCTCCAGTGGTTGCATCAAGTACAATTCAGGACCAATATTTCTGCATTGTATGTGAGGACACCGAGGGTCCACCTACACCCCGAAGCTCTGGAGAGAAGAGAAGATCATCAGTGGCATTTAACCCTTGCAGTGCAAGGGTTTTTTTTTATTTGTAATTCCTGAAGTTCAGTCTTAGGGCAATTTCACACTAGGGCGTTGGGGGTGTCAGCGGTAAACTTTTACTTTTTTACTTATACTTTTAGCAGCGATTTAACGTAATTTTAGCAGCACTTTTCGGCCGCTAGCGGGGGTCAAAAAAGGGTTAAAACCACCCGCAAAGCGCCGCTGCCCATTGATTTCAGTGGGTAGGGGCGTTTTAGGAGAGGTGTATACACTGCTCCTAAAGTGCCTCAAAGAAGCTGCTTGCAGGACTTTTTTTTCCGCCAGCGCACCGCTCCAGTATGAAAATACTCGGGCTTTCACACTGGGGTGGCATTGGAGGCGGTTTTCAGGCGCTTTACAGGTGCTATTTTTAGCGCTATAGTGCCTGTAAAGCGCCTCAGTGTGAAATTGGTCTTAAAGATGAAAGAACATCCTGTTGCTTCTACTAGCGATAATTTTATTCTAGAATCCCTTAGAGGCCCTGAGACTTCAAAAACTTTTGTGCTCAGTGCTGTGACAAGCTGCAGTTTTGAGTCGGCCGTCTCCTTTTCAGCTGTTGTCAGTTAAGCTGCAGTGGGGGGAGGGGTGGGGGGAACAGGTAGGTACTCATAAGGGGTAGCGAGCACCTAGAAATATGGGACAAATACTACATGTATTTAAAAGAGCGAATAAACATCCTGGATGGCTTAACTCCAATGTAAAAATGCATATAAAAGCAAAGGAGAAGGCCTTCAAAAAATACAAGGTTGAGGGATCATCCTCAGCATTCAGAATTTATAAAGAATGCAATAAGAAATGTAAGGGTGCAATTAGGACGGCTAAGATAGAACATGAAAGACACATAGCGGAGGAGAGCAAAAAAAATCCCAAGAAATTCTTTAAGTATGTAAACAGTAAAAAAGGGAGGACAGACCATATTGGCCCCATAAAGAATGAGGAAGGACATCTGGTTACAAAGGATGGGGAGATGGCGAAGGTATTGAATTTATTCTTCTCCTCAGTCTTCACAAGTGAATCGGGGGGCTTCAGTAACCAAAACTGCAGTGTTTATCCTCATGACACAACACAGGAAGCACCTACATGGTTAAGAGGACGGAATTAAAATTAGACTTGAGAAACTTAACATTAATAAATCACCGGGACCAGATGGCTTGCATCCGAGGGTACTTAGGGAACTCAGTCAGGTGATTGCCAGACCGTTGTTCCTAATTTTTACAGACAGTCTATTGACTGGAATGGTACCAGCTGATTGGGGAAAAGCCAATGTAGCACCAATATTTAAAAAGGGCCCAAAAAACATCCCTGGGAATTACAGACCAGTTAGCCTAACATCAATAGTATGTAAACTCTTGGAGGGGATGATAAGGGACTATATACAAGATTTTAGTAATAAGAATGATATCATTAGCAGTAATCAGCATGGATTCATGAAGAATCGTTCTTGCCAAACCAATCTATTAACCTTCTATGAGGAGGTGAGTTGCCATCTAGATAAAGGAAGGCCCGTAGACGTGGTGTATCTGGATTTTGCAAAAGCATTTGACACAGTTCCCTATAAACGTTTACTGTACAAAATAAGGTGCGTTGGCATGGACCATAGGGTGAGTACATGGATTGAAAACTGGCTACAAGGGCGTGTTCAGAGGATGGTGATAAATGGGGAGTAATCAGAATGGTCAGGGGTGGGTAGTGGGGTCCCCCAGGGTTCTGTGCTGGGTCCAATCCTATTTAATTTGTTCATAAATGACCTGGAGGATGGGATAAACAGTTCAATCTCTGTATTTGCAGACGATACTAAGCTAAGCAGGGCAATAACTTCTCCGCAGGATGTGGAAATCTTGCAAAAAGACCTGAACAAATTAATGGGGTGGGCGACTACATGGCAAATGAGGTTCAATGTAGAAAAATGTAAAATAATGCATTTGGGTGTCAAAAATATGAATGCAATCTATACACTGGGGGGAGAACCTCTGGGGGAATCTAGGATGGAAAAGGACTTGGGGGTCCTAGTGGATGATAGGCTCAGCAACGGCATGCAATGCCAAGCTGCTGCTAATAAAGCAAACAGAATATTGGCATTAAAAGGGATCAACTGCAGAGATAAAACGATAATTCTCCCGCTCTACAAGACTCTGGTCCGCCCGCACCTGGAGTATGCTGTCCAGTTCTGGGCACCAGTCCTCAGGAGGGACGTACTGGAAATGGAGCGAGTACAAAGAAGGGCAACAAAGCTAATAAAGGGTCTGGAGGATCTTAGTTATGAGGAAAGGTTGCGAGCACTGAACTTATTCTCTCTGGAGAAGAGACGCTTGAGAGGGGATATGATTTCAATTTACAAATACTGTACTGGTGACCCCACAATAGGGATAAAACTTTTTCGCAGAAGAGAGTTTAATAAGACTCGTGGCCACTCATTACAATTAGAAGAAAAGAGGTTTAACCTTAAACTACGTAGAGGGTTCTTTACTGTAAGAGCGGCAAGGATGTGGAATTCCCTTCCACAGGCGGTGGTCTCAGTGGGGAGCATTGATAGCTTCAAGAAACTATTAGATAATCACCTGAATGACCGCAATATACAGGGATATACAATGTAATACTGACATATAATCACACACATAGGTTGGACTTGATGGACTTGTGTCTTTTTTCAACCTCACCTACTATGTAACTATGTAACTATGTACCTTGTCCCATAGGGGGCAGAACTGTGAAAAAAATGATGATAGATCTTTAGGGTTATATTTCCAAACCAGATTTAATATTTATAATGCAGAATCTTTCTTTCAAGATCTGAAACAAAGTGGGTAATAACTATTCACAAAGCTGACAATTCCACCGTCCTGCTTCCCAAAATATCTGTGCCTTAAAGTGAGCCCATTCTTACTTGTGCAGTGCAAACCAACAAGCTCCCTTAATTTCCCCAACCCACATCTTCCTCAGCAGCACATACTCACCTTTCCTCCCTTCCCCCACTACTCCACTCACCTGTCAGCAGCAGGAGAATCCATATAAGCTCAAAGTCCTTCAAGTCTCAGTATACACTCTCCCCATGTGACAGCTCTGGTACATGCTGATTGGCCCAGCACTGTCACATGGGGTGAGTGACATGTTCCTCCATACCTCGAAGTACAGGTTGTCTTCAGCCCCTGGTGGGGAGTGAAGTAAAGGTGAGTATGTGTGGTGGGGGAGGAGGGGATTGAAGAGAAGATGAGTATGGTATCTGACATCAGACAGGTCATGACTGGCTCGCCAATAATGACAATGTTCTTCCCTCCACAGGACCAGAGAAGAAGTTATAAATATGGGAGATTAAATGTGTGCCGGAGCGCCCCCGGGTGGGTGAGGAGGTGACTCTTGTAGCGTACATTGAAGAATGTCAGGAAGAAATGCGGAGTTCACCTGGTCTACAGGAATGTATCCTATTGATGTAGAAATAGAGAACAGACAGAACGGCACCGACTGTACATCCACCATCACCTTCATACCGGAGGACTCAGACTGTCCAATCAAATTGGAGGTGTTTTATAATTATCAGACTGTAAAGGAATTCTTCACACTGCCACTGAGGAGGAGATCTGAGGAGGGACTCATATCTTCTCATTAATGGCGGTCATCTGACCATATGAGGAGGAGATCCGAGGAGGGACTCTGATCTTCTCATTAATGGTGGTCATCTGACCATATGAGGAGGAGATCCGAGGAGGGACTCTGATCTTCTCATTAATGGTGGTCATCTGACCATATGAGGAGGAGATCCGAGGAGGGACTCTGATCTTCTCATTAATGGTGGTCATCTGACCATATGAGGAGGAGATCCGAGAAGGGACTCTGATCTTCTCATTAATGGTGGTCATCTGACCATATGAGGAGGAGATCCGAGGAGGGACTCTCATTAACCGTACATTTACGTCGGCAGAATGGCACGGCTGCCCAAATGGACGTACCTGTACGTCCCTTTGAATTTGCCGCCATGCCATCGCGTGCATGCCGCCGCTGGCGCAGAGCATGCCCGCCGCGAGCTCCGTGAGTAGGGTCGCGGGTGCCGCTGACTCGATGTCCGCGGGGATACCCGCGATCGTCTCACAGAGAGAAAGAGTGGGGAGATGCTAATGTAAACAAGCATCTCCCCATTCTGCCTGTGACACTGTCACTGATCACCGCTCCCTGTGATCGGGAGCGGTGATCAGTGATGTGTCACTCGTAGCCACACCCCCTAACAGTTAGAATCCCTCCCTAGGACACACTCAATCCCTTCCTAGCCAGCTAGTGGTTAACCCCTTCACTGCCAGTGTCACTTTTACAGTAATCAGTGCAATTTTATAGCACTGATCGCTGTAAAAATGACAATGGTCCCAAACATGTGTCAAAATTGTCCGATGTGTCCACCATAATGTCGCAGTCACGATAAAAATCGCAAATCGCTGCCATTGCTAGTAATAAAAAAATTATTAATAAAAATGCCATAAAACTATCCCCTATATTGTAGACGCTTTAACTTTTACGCAAACCAATCAATAAACACTTATTGCGATTTTTTTTACCAAAATATGTAGAAGAATACGTATCGGCCTAAACTGAGGAAAAAAAATGTTCTTTTTTATATTTTTTGGAGATATTTATTATAGCAAAAAGTAAAAAATAATGCGTTTTTTTCCAAAATTGTCGCTCTATTTTTGTTTATAGCGCAAAAAATAAAAACCGCAGAGGTGATCAAATACCACCAAAAGAAAGCTCTATTTGTGGGAAAAAAAGGACGTCAATTTTGTTTGGGAGCCACGTCGCACGGCCGCGCAACTGTCAGTTAAAGCGACGCAGCGCCGAATCGGAAAAAAGTGCTCTGGTCTTTGGCCAGCCAAATGGTCCGGGGCTGAAGGGGTTAATGGTGGTCATCTGACCATATGAGGAGGAGATCAGAGGAGGGACTCATATCTTCTCATTAATGGCGGTCATCTGACCATATCAGTGACAGTATTGAAGCCAGAGGATCAGTATGACAGAATGAGGAGTCATTGGATCTCTCCGGGGATCTGATGGATATTCAGTGAGGACATCTTCTGTATCGTTATTGTGACACCTCAGTGTAATGACCGGATTACATTTTATATCACTTCTATACATATGAAAACTTTCTCTGCTGGTTATCTGAGTGTCAGAGAATGTGGCTGAATGGTGAAATCAGGCTGTAAGAGTTTCCTCCCCCAGGAGCCCCACAGTCAGGACACCCCATAATGTATATAGAGCTCAGCTCCTCCCACACATTATATAATGTATATAGAGCTCAGCTCCTCCCACACATTATATAATGTATATAGAGCTCAGCCCCTCCCACACATTATATAATGTATATAGAGCTCAGCTCCTCCCACACATTATATAATGTATATAGAGCTCAGCTCCTCCCACACATTATATAATGTATATGAAACTTGGCCCCTCCCACACATTATATAATGTATATAGAGCTCATCCCCTCCCACACATTATATAATGTATATAGAGCTCATCCCCTCCCACACATTATATAATGTATATAGAGCTCATCCCCTCCCACACATTATATAATGTATATAGAGCTCAGCTCCTCCCACACATTATATAATGTATATAGAGCTCAGCCCCTCCTACGCATTATATAATGTATATAGAGCTCAGCTCCTCCCACACATTATATAATGTATATAAAGCTCAGCTCCTAACACACATTATATAATGTATATAGAGCTCAGCTCCTCCCACACATTATATAATGTATATAGAGCTCAGCTCCTCCCACACATTATATAATGTATATAAAGCTCAGCTCCTCCCACACATTATATAATGTATATAAAGCTCACCTACATAGTTACAGGTTGAAAAAAGACACAAGTCCATCAAGTCCAACCTATGTGTGTGATTATATGTCAGTATTACATTACATATCCCTGTATGTTGCGTTCATTTAGGTGATTATCTAATAGTTTCTTGAAACGATCGATGCTCCCCGCTGAGACCACCGCCTGTGGAAGGGAATTCCACAACCTTGCCGCTCTTATGCCCCGTACACACGATCGGACATTCCGACAACAAAATCCATCCGATTTTTTAGGACGGATGTTGGCTCAAACTTGTCTTGCATACACACGGTCACACAAAGTTGGTCGGAAATTCCGAACGTCAAGAATGCGGTGACGTACAAGACGTACAACGAGCCGAAAAAAAAAGTTCAATAGCCAGGGAAGCTCTTCTGCTTGATTCTGAGCATGCGTGGCACTTTGTGCGTCGGAATTGTCTACACACAATCGGAATTTACGCAAACGGATTTTGTTGTCGGAAAATTTTAGAGCCTGCTCTCAAACTTTGTGTGTCAGAAATTCCGATGGAAAAAGTCTGATGGAGCCTACACACAGTCGGAATTTCCGACAACAAGATCTGATCGCACATTTTCCGTCGGAAAGTCCAACCATGTGTACAGGGCATTACAGTAAAGAACCCTCTATGTAGTTTAAGGTTAAATCTCTTTTCTTCTAATTTTAATGAGTGGCCACGAGTCTTATTAAACTCTCTTCTGCAAAAAAGTTTTATCCCTATTGTGGGGTCACCAGTCCGGTATTCATATATTGTGGGGTCACCAGTCCGGTATTTCTCTATTGTGGGGTCACCAGTCCGGTATTTATATATTGTGGGGTCACCAGTCCGGTATTTCTCTATTGTGGGGTCACCAGTCCGGTATTTGTATATTGTGGGGTCACCAGTCCGGTATTTGTATATTGTGGGGTCACCAGTCCGGTATTTATATATTGTGGGGTCACCAGTCCGGTATTTGTATATTGTGGGGTCACCAGTCCGGTATTTGTATATTGTGGGGTCACCAGTCCGGTATTTATATATTGTGGGGTCACCAGTCCGGTATTTGTATATTGTGGGGTCACCAGTCCGGTATTTGTATATTGTGGGGTCACCAGTCCGGTATTTCTCTATTGTGGGGTCACCAGTCCGGTATTTGTATATTGTGGGGTCACCAGTCCGGTATTTGTATATTGTGGGGTCACCAGTCCGGTATTTATATATTGTGGGGTCACCAGTCCGGTATTTGTATATTGTGGGGTCACCAGTCCGGTATTTGTATATTGTGGGGTCACCAGTCCGGTATTTATATATTGTGGGGTCACCAGTCCGGTATTTATACAATGAAATCATATCCCCTCTCAAGCGTCTCTTCTCCAGAGAGAATAAGTTCAGAGCTCACAACCTTTCCTCATAACTAAGATCCTCCAGACCCTTTATTAGCTTTGTTGCCCTTCTTTGTAGTCGCTCCATTTCCAGCACATCCTTCCTGAGGACTGGTGCCCAGAACTGGACAGCATACTCCAGGTGCGGCCGGACCAGAGTCTTGTAGAGCGGGAGAATTATCGTTTTATCTCTGGAGTTGATCCCCTTTTTAATGCCAATATTCTGTTTGCTTTATTAGCAGCAGCTTGGCATTGCATGTCATTGCTGAGCCTATCATCTACTAGGACCCCCAGGTCCTTTTCCATCCTAGATCCCCCCAGAGGTTCTCCCCCCAGTCTATAGATTGCATTCAGATTTTTTCCACCCAAATACATTATTTTTCATTTTTCTACATTGAACCTCATTTGCCATGTAGTTGCCCCTCCCCCATTCATTTGTTCAGATCTTTTTGCAAGGTTTCCACATCCTGCGGAGAAGTTATTGCCCTGCTTAGCTTAGTATCGTCTACAAATACAGAGATTGAACTGTTTATCCCATCCTCCAAATCGTTTATAAACAAATTAAACAGGACCTCACAGATCAAATAAACTCTTTTATACCTCTATTAGTGCCTGTGCGTTGGTGGTATGTTTAATATCTATATCATTGCTCTACACCAATCCTCCCGTTAACCCCCAGTTCTCTATACCCATGCCCATGCCCAGAATGTTTAGTAAGTACGAGTGAGAGATTCATTCCTCTATATTAACTATTTCTCTCTAGATCTGCCTAATTTAATATTTTCTTTAACATTTCATAGATATCTCTTCTGCACCTGCTTCTGAAGAGTGGCATTGTAGCCACGAAACGCGTCGAGCTATTAGATGCTCCCGCTTGCTATATTACTTATGACTGTTACCAGTAATATGTCCACATTGGGATCATACCAATTTATAGTATGTTTTATTATGGATATACACAGCAATCAGTCGGATGTGTTTTTACTATGTTACCATTGTGTTACTATGCGATTATGTTATTATGTCAGTATGTACTATGTTGAGGAATAAAGTTTTTCCATTTTACAATGATTGGTTATTACGTTATTATATTTAGAAATATGGTCACTATTGGTTTATTTACCAAACACTACCGCAGTAATATGCTGAGATGTCTCCTGGCTGCATGTTTCATGTAAAGTCCCAAACCCGGTTCTCTCAGATTTTTCATTATTGGGGATGGAGGCACATTTATTTGGCCTCATACAAAGTCCCAAACATTTTTCTTTCTTTTTTTTCTAATTGCTCTACACCGTTTTACTACAATGACAGTGCGGGCAAAGCTTACACCCCAAACGATTTAAGGAGAATAATGTGTGTTCTGTCTGGCTCCTCCCACACATCATAGAAATGTATATAAGGCTCAAATCTGTCTGGCTCCTCCCACACATCATACAATGTGTATAAAGCTCAGATCTGTCTGGCTCCTCCCACACATCATAGAATGTATATAAAGTTCAGATCTGTCTGGCTCCTCCCACATATCATATAATGTATATAAAGCTCAGATCTGTCTGGCTCCTCCCACACATCATAGAATGTATATAAAGTTCAGATCTGTCTGGCTCCTCCCACATATCATATAATGTATATAAGGCTCAAATCTGTCTGGCTCCTCCCACACATTTTAGAATGTATACAAGGTTCAGCTCCGTCTGGCTACACCCACACTTCATATAATGTATATAAGGCTCAGATCTGTCTGGCTCCTCCCACACATTATATAATGTATATGAAGCTCAGATCTGTCTGGCTCCTCCCACACATAGAATGTATATAAGGCTCAAATCTGTCTGGCTCCTCCCACACATCATATAATGTATATAAATCTCAGATCTGTCTGGCTCCTCCCACACATCATATAATGTATATAAAGTTCAGCTCCGTCTAGCTCCTCCCACACTTCATAGAATGTATATAAAGCTCAGCTCTGTCTGGCTCCTCCCACACATCATAGAATGTATATAAAGCTCAGATCTGTCTGGCTCCTCCCACACTTCATAGAATATATACAAGGCTCAGATCTGTCTGGCTCCTCCCACACATGACTATAAGATCTGAGAGGTGATGGCGGTTGTAGGAATTGGGGGGTTCAGGAGGGGTCAGAACTTTCTATGCTGAACCCAGATTTGTATTATAGAACTTCCCGGCTTTGATTGGCCCAGCAGACATGTAAAGACACGTGGAGGGATCTGCAGACTATCGCATACAACTCCCAGAACATTACTGACATGACAGGTTCTCTTTACAAGACCTGACTGTAGCGGTGCCCCCGTGGGGTCTCTGAGTGTAATAACAGTCCATCAGCTTGTTTTTGTTGTTTTTATTGAGATGATTTAAATTGGATGGGGAAAGGGACATAGGATGCCCAGATAATTGATCTTGTTGGTTTGAACAAAGGATTATTGGATCTATATTGGCAGACGTCTCTAAAGCTCCACACTCCTCCAGCACATCACTTGAGATCACTTCATTTTCTCTAATGTACAATCCTAGATTCCTGTCAGTCAGCACATGGTTAGGCCTCACTCTGAATAAATCCCAACTCTCCAAAATCAGCCATTTGCTCGCAGAGGTCTGCAGTCCCCTCTGGTGTAGCAACCAATAGCGATGAAAGAAGTACTTTTGTGCTAACTGAATCTTGGTGGACTACTGATCCCAGAAAGTCCTGTGCAAGTCCTGCCAACCCTCCTGGCTGCAGCAACTTGATTCAAACACCGGTGACATCACAGTCTCTCCTTCTGGCTTCACATCCAATCCTGGCATGTCTCTCCCAGATCTTCTCACTGTGCCTGTCACTCACCAACCCCGAATGGATCCCTCCTAGTGACTTGCCTGGCAATGCTCCCGGTTGTCCTCTTCCTGCTCTTGTTCAGGACACCCCGAGATAGGGTTTGTATGAAGGGGTTCCCTCCCAGCTTCCGAGCTCCAAACCCAGAGTCACTCCCCCAGAAATGGGGCTCCCCACAGGGCCATGACAGCCTAACACTCAGTTCTTGCACCCGAACAACAACTCCCCCAGTGGGCTGACCATGAGTATATATAGGAGGCCTGTCCCATGCCAACCCTAGTTGGGGATTGGTCAGGGCTCCCAGATACACTCCATGCCACTCCAATCCTCTGCCCTGCCCCTTTTCCAGAACCTTCCAGAAACAGAGGAGGCGCCAGAGAGATGAAGAGCATGTCAGTCACTCACTGCTATACTCAAAACCTCTCCCAGATCGTTTTAAATACTCTAATCATCTTATATCTCCACATCTTCCCTTATCTGGGATTCTTAACAACCCTATGTTCCCCCAGCCATGCAGGCTTCCGAAAATTTTATATGGTGGCATGTTAAAAATGTTAAATTTATACATGACCTTTCATCGTTAGAAGGGATCAAAACACAATGTTATCTTTCGAAAAATTGGCATCTTCCTCTATCAGAACCTTCACACTTAATTCTAATTATGGATTTTATAAATACCCTTCTCTCTCCTTCTTCCATAACATGTCCGACCCTCTTAACACCTTTTAAAAAAATATGCAAATTAAATCCACATTCCCCTGGAATTATTTCTCTTATTTATGCGTCACAACTGTCTTCCCAATCCGTTAGTAAACCTGCCGATGCTCTTGCTTGGGAAATTGATCGAGGAGATTCTTTAGATATCACTGAATGGAGTAAAATCTGACTAATGTAGCTAAATGTTCAATCAATGCTCTAGCCCAGGAGAATGCATATAGAATACTTCTTCACTGGTATATGACTCCAACAAAACGATCACATATTTCTCCTTCAATCCCCCCTTTTTTGCATTAGAGGGTGTAATTCTAGGGGAAATGTATTCCACATCTGGTGGGAATGTCCTATTGTCCAGAAACTATGGACACAGATTTATGATATGATTAACATTTTAAACAAACCCATAAATCTAGAACCCATGGGAAGCCTTACTAAATAAACCACATTCGTGTTTTAGAAAACCCAAGAGAAAATTGATCTCTTTTATCTTTTTGGCCACAAGACAAACTATTGCTAAAGCTTGGAGAACTCCATCTCTGAATGTTAGAGAAGTGAAGCAAAGAATTACGGCCCCATGGATCATGAGAAATTAACATCTATCCTACTTGATAACCAATCTAACTTTTTACTGATCTGGTCTCCATGGCTGGACTTTACCAACACACTTAATATTGATAATTCTTTGCTTTCTCACTAAAATTATAAAGTTACATCCACCATTCATACAACACCCAGCATATCTCATCCCACCTTTTCTTCTACTCTTCTTTATTTCTTCTCTTTTTTCATCACTTTCTCCTTTTAATTGTGTTTTTTTTTTATTATTGTTAACTATTCTCAATATTTTTAAAATGTATATTCATTGGTGTTATTCTATATAACATATTTATATAACCTTGCTTATGTATTCTATTATATTTTTCTTAATAAATAAAAACATTGTAACACTAAACCATTGTTTCTAATTAGACTAAAAATCCATGCCCAGTATGCAGCATTATTTAGCCACACCCACTCCATGCCACAGCGCACCGTAGGTCGCCATCTCCCTGGTAGGGGCCCTAGTGCATTACTTTGACCAGGGGCCCATGATGATATTAAGATGGCCCTGCTGGGGACCGAATGGCTTTCTGCAGACCTCCCCACATTGCAAATGAGCACTCAATCCTTGTAGATGGTCCTACCAAGCCAGCATTCCTCCTTAATCTCCAGGAACCGGGCCCAGGCCGCACCACCTGGCACCTGCGATGGCTTGGGGACACGTAGATACTCCCAGACCAGGAAATATCCAAACTACTGCCCTCCAGCTGTTACTGAACTACACGTCCCATGAGGCATTATAAAGCTCTGACATTCAAAGACATGACTAGGCATGATGGTGTAACGTCACTCCGAGTATGAAAGGGGTTAAAGCCGTTTAGAACATTCCATTTCCGAACACAAAGTCAGCTACCAAACACTTCAATCAGCCGAACAAGGAACCCATATAAATAATTCTCCCCCCAAATATCAGACAAGGCTCTTTCTTAAAGTTCAAGCAGGAATGACTCTTTATTCAAAAACATTATACAGGTCCTACTTCAAAACACTTCGCCCCCACCCTTGGAAAACAGGACGGGTTAAACTGTCCAATGACAATGGACACACAGGTCAAGTGTGTTTAATGTCTCATCAGTACGCAGTCTTATCAACAGGGAGAGCTGTTGCAGGAATCCTCCCTCCCTCCATAGAGATACACATCCTGTGATCCAAGGCAGACAGACACAATAGAACATTGGAATACAGCCCCACCCCAAACTAGCACAGCAAATAGTACACAACAGCATGAGACAACACACAATATATACACACAACATTGTTAAGCAGTCACTATTTATAATATGGCACATACGGGGTTCCCAGAGTTTTGTGTTTTGGGGGGACATGGACTTGAATCCCAAGTAACATTACTTCCAGGGTCCCCAGGCATACAGCTCACAACGAGCACTGTTCCCCCAAATGCCAGGGCCCATAATCGGTAGGCAAGAGGCTGGCATTCAGTCCCCTCCAAAAGCCTCTGTCCTGGCTAGGTCTGTCACATTTCTCCCCTTTCAGCAGGAGACTAACACAGGAGGAGACCCCAGATGGGTTGACTCCGAAGTTAGTCAGTAGTTCCAGTCCTCTAATGCTGGTATCCACACCGTACCCCAAACAAATTGTTCCAAACAGAGTATTACTCACCCAGCCAACCTCTGCCGCTCTCAGAGAACATGCCTGCTGCTGGGGAGAGACCTGGACTGGCCCTTCTCCCTGGAGTCTTTTCAGCCGCTGGAGAGAAGACAGGGTGATTGGGCTCACGCCATCATGCTGTTGGGGATCTGGGCTGACTGCCCAGCATCCCTGGGGTATACAGATGGGGACTGAAGCCCCATCCACCCTTACAGGAAATTCATCCTCTGTTAGTTGAGGGCAGAGGCCAGCATCACTCTGCCCTGTTGCCAGCCCTTCTGCTGGAAACCCCACACCATCTGCTCCGGCTAACTGTTGGGGAGGAAGGCCGACTGCCCCGGCTCCCTGGAACTCTGTAGTTAATACTGGTGCTGGGCAGAGGTTGGTAGAACTCTGCCCGGTTGCTAACGCTTCAGCTGGGTTGGTGTCATCATTCTGGGGCGCCGTCTGCTGTTGGAACTCCCTTTCACTGGTATTGTCTCCCAGTTGCATGAACCCTTGTTGGGGAGGGAAAATGGCTGCTTCTCCTCCCTGCATCTCTGAAATCCACTGGGAAGTGATTGCCACCTTCTCACCATGAGCCTCCGGAACTGCCACAGGTGTGGGGCAGAGGTCTTGGACCCTCTGTCTGGTGACCAGCGCCTCAGCTGGAGAAGTTCCTTGCAACTCCACAGTTACTGCTGTTGCTGCTGGGCCGAGCACACTGAAGTTTGGCCCTGATACCAGCTCTTCTGCTGGAGGCTTATCAGGTTGTTCTTCCTCAGCAGAAAAGTCGATCAAATCCCCTGTCTCTGCAACTGGTGTCTGGGGATAGAAGTTCACAATCTCATGTCCATGGAACCCAGAAGATGCTATCAGTGCTGGGCAGAGGTTAGCAGAACTCTGCCCTGTTGTCAGCACTTTAGCTTTGGGGATGGCAATCTCCAGATTTTCCACTGCCGATTCTTCAGCCAGGATTTCAGAGTTGTCAACTGGTATTTCCTGATAGTCCCAGGCAAAGGGAGCCCCACCCTGCTGCTGAGCAGAGTCTAGCAGCTGTCTGTAGGCGATCTCCAGCTCCCATTCCTGAATGGCCAGAAACACCAAATCTTCCTGTGCCCAGTGCCCTTCTGAGACATTCAGTCTTCGCTCTCTGTGCTCCATTATTTCTTCCAAACGCCACTCCCGATCACTCCCAAAGTCAGGGTCCCTGGACAACCTCCCATACAACAATCCCAGGCCATCCTAGTCAAAGCCTTCCATGGGGCTGTCATCTGCTGACCATGGGCACTCTTGGGCTACATACCACCGGAGGGCTCTGTAGCTCTCGTCCAACCACATCTCTGCCCGGATCAGCCTGCTTAACTCAGCTGTCCACTCCTGCTTTAGTTGTTCCCCCAATAACAGCATTCTTACTTCGTACTGCGACCAGTACCTTACATGGATGGAGGAGAGAACTTTTCCCTGGTGTCGCTGCGCGAGAGCTAGCGCTTTCTTCCAGAGTTTGCAGTGGATAGAATCAGACAATCCCAGCAGGACCTGCTCTGATACTGGTCCTCTATGCTGTATCTGCATCTCTCGCAACCTCCTTCTGAATTCCTCTTCCATGGTGGCTGGTATCTGTACCTCTCCTCTCCTTTCAGTTGGTGTTGCTGTGACTTCTGCTGCTGTCGTCACCCCAAGTATGAAAGGGGTTAAAGCCGTTTATGACATTCCATTCTTGAACACAAAGTCAGCTACCGAACACTTCCATCAGCCGAACAAGGAACCCATACAAATAATTCTCCCCCCCAAATACGAGACGAGGCTCTGTCTTGAGGTTCAAGCAGGAATGACTCTTTATTCAAAAACATGTTATACAGATCCCACTTCAAAATGCTTCCCCCCCACCCTTGGAAAACAGGGCAGGTTAAACTGTCCAATGACAATGGACACACAGGTCAGGTGTGTTTAATGTCTTATCAGTTGTTAGAGAAATTATACTTTAAATGTCAGTTATGAAAGACGCCATTTTGTTTATCATGGCCTAGAAATTAGCTATGAATCTATGATTAAGCTAAAGACTAGTAATAAAATGGAGTCAGCACTATTTTAGCTTAGATGTGCAGTTTTTTGAATATATCCTGTATTTTTGTGTTGGCTTGGGGAGTTTTCAAGTCAGTATCCTGTAACCATTGTTAGATGAAGATAAAGTCTGTAACAGACACTTCCACATTTCCTGTTGTGTCCAGAATAAAGTTGAAAATACATGAGACTGGGCATTTTAAGACAGGAAAGAGGGGTGTCCAGGGCTTATAAAAAAGACATGTACCACAGTATTCTCTTCAGAAATGACGATGACAGCATGAACATGTAATGCAATTCATTTCTCTTGCATATGCAATAAATATTACCTTGATGCCCGAGGACGGTCTGAGACGGTGAATTATTTCCCTAACAATTTGGTCCTTCGAAGAGCCGGGAGTCCAATTTCCCCGAGACGCACTGGCCAACTCAGTGACCGATGACCGTACGGAAGAAACTGTAAGTCCTCCGTCTTAAATTAAACGTTAAAAAGAGGCCGGTCCTCTGAACTAGTGCCTCCCGGGCAGCGACTTACCGGATCAGCACAAGAGACCGCTCTCGGGACAAGGTAAGATTTTTATTTTTATTTTATTATTAACCTTTTGTGTTAGACTTGATTAGGAATTTGATGAATAAGGAATTTGAATACATACATACAATATAGAGATTGATCGAATGTTTATCTGTTTCTGTCCTATCTGCTTTACTCTTGTTGAGGGGAAATAAGTGGTCATGTATTCCCCATATAGATCCGTCTGTGGCCATCCTGGATGGGCAGACCTAGTGACTAGTCCGCGTTTTGGGAAGACGCGCTCAGGGCGACCTGGCGGCAGTCGAGCACTGCGGGTGTTCTCTCTTGTGTGTTCTTGTTTGTTTCTTCTGGTTAATTGTCATTTGATATAGGGGTATGGTCCCATACTAATATCCGGGTGCAGATAAAGGAAATTTTTCGGTTTGACAGCCTTGTAAACTGCAGAAAATCCCTTGGGGACACATAAATACTCCTAGATCAAAACCTAAAGAACCCCCTGTTGATACAAGGGTGTGGCCTGATAGATTTCTAGGCATATAAATACCCTTGGATCAAAAATACTTCCAGATAAAGAACCCCCCCCCTCCGTTGATACAAGGGTGTGGCCTGATAGATTTCCAGGTAACAAACAGAGGACATTTGGGGGACCGCAGTGTTCATGCCAGCCTCATATGTTGTATTAATCCTGAGCAGGCACATAAATACCCTTGGATCAAGGACTGAAATATTAAATGTTTTGATAGGATGAAAGAACAGTCGGGAGAATTCAGTCTCCTTGTAATTCTGTAAATGTTCTCTACAAGTTAGTGAAGTAACGATGAAAGAACAGTCGGGAGAACTCAGTCTCCTTGTAATTCTGTAATTCTCTAAGACACCAGTGTTTTAGCAATACACAAGATCAGTAATCTAGAAGTGATATATCATGACTAGAAAGTCTGTGAGTGATTGCAAGTGATAAGATACTGTGTGTGTGTGTTGTGTCATTGTGAGAAGACATTAACAAAAAAAGAGCTCCGTGTGCACGATAAACAAAGTAGGTATGATCCATGGAAAATCTGTTAGTATGAATGAAGATGTTAAGTATATGTGTAGTCTAGACAAAGAGAATGTGACACTTCCTAAAATGTGGAAAACAAAGTATGATTTTGATGCGTTTTTAAATAAGGATTGTTGTGTAACACTGTGTAGAAAGCTTAAAAATGATGCCGGCACGAAAATAAGAGAACAGAAGAAATTAGGCCTTCCCCAGGCAAAGAAATGGCTTGAGGAGGCTAACCATAGGTTAAATTCAGAAAACCATAAAAAGACTATGTTTTTGAACAAAGAGGAGGACAATAATATGACCGTCCTCTGACGTTTAGTTCAGCAAGTATTGACTGAACAAAACATAACAAACCAAATGCAACCTGACTCTCCACTGTTTGTTGTTCCCCCGTGGTAACCTGGGTCTCCCACAGATGCAACCGATTCTCCTATTGCAGCAGCAAAACCCCCTCTCAAGATGACTCTTGCTGTCCAGAGGAGTCCACAAGGGACCCCTTTTACAGCAACTGTTACAAAATTTTTTGGGGACCTGGTGAACCAATTGATATCCCCCTCAGTTGGGGAACAAACAGAATGTGGAGAGGAAGAATTTCCACTAATTGAAGTTCCCAACCCTAGGGTACGACAAAATGTAGGAAGTATAGTAGTCCCCAACACTATGATGGTATATCGCCCCTGGACCCCTGAGGATGTTAAAAAAACTACTGAAGGGGTACCACATCCCAAGGTCAACATAGCTCAAATCAGGGATGGTATCATGGGAATGATTGCTAACTATCATCTTAATGGGAGGGAAATAGAGCAGGTCATCAGACAGATCCTGGGTCCCGACTGGCATCATGTAGTGGGAGATTGCAGTGGATTAAACAATCAGGGAGTTGTGTTGCCTCATGATGATGCAGCACTAGAAAACAGGAGAAATGCTCTTATAACAAGGATAGAGAATAGATGGATATGTTGAGCCGACTGGTCCATTATAAATCAGTGTGTGCAGGGAGATGAGGAAACAGTGGACAATTTCATTGTTAGGATGAGGGAGATTTTCAATAATCACTCAGGAATAGAAGTCCCAGTAAATCAAGTAAACGATAGCCCATATGAGCAACAGCTAAAGGATGCAATCTTGAAGGGGCTGCTTGCCCCTATATCAAGTTTGTTACCAAACACATGACCAACCATAGGATCTGCAGACTTCAGGAGCTGATTGAGTATGCAAGGCATGCTGAGCGGCACTTCCAATCAAAAAAGAGAGTAAAGAAAGGGAAAGTGCTTATGTAGGTGAAGGTAATGATGTGTATGTTATTGAGAAGGAGAACAGAAGGATGGGAAACACCTGAACAAGGCCCCGCATTCAAGATTATGAGGGGAAAAAAAAGAGAAGGGAGTATTTCCTGTGAGGTAAAAGAGGTCACTTGGCAAAAGAAGTAGGTCAAACAGAGAGGAAGAAGCATGACTAGAAGATGCTGGTATGTCTGCAGAGAGAGAGATACAGAAGAAAATGATGAGAAAGAATCTGAAATTTTGGATGTGTGCGCTGTTGAAACTTGTTTGCATGCTAAAGTCAAGTCAGAAATAACCTTGGTTGTGAAGGGTAGATGGCTAACATTTCTCTGTGATACTGGGGCTTGTAGGACCCTAATACACGCGCTGGATATGAAAAAGGTAAAGAAAAAGGTGTAGTATATGTAAAATCTGCAAAATGGGTTGATGCACCAGGAGGTCATGTCTGAAGGCCTACTGTGGAAGATCCACAAACAGGTAAAAAGGATCAGTGTAAAATTGTCATTTTGACTAAATGTCCTGTTAATTTGTTGGGTAGAGACATGTTGCACGCTCTTGATATTTCTGTCGTACCAGTGGAGGGAGGTCTCATAGTCCATCGGCTGTGTGAAAAACAAATCACAGCCGTGGATAATGAGCCCTGATACTGGTACAGCCTGGAATTTGCAAACTGAGGGATTAAATATACCCAAAACCCTGGCAGAAATAATTGACAAGGAGTCTGTGAGGAAAAGGTATAAGGTCCAGACAAACCTCTATTGAACCATGTACTACAGAAAGACCTCTGGGCCTGATAAGTCCTATGAGAAACAGTTATTGAGTCTCACTAACACTGAAGTTCTCTTAAAATGCCTGGACTGTGATAAGGAAGGAAATAGCGTGGCTACTTGTCTCCTACCACAGCCTATTCTGCAAATATACAGGCAGGATACTGTCCTTGTGTTTCGGTCACCCAGAATCCCAAGGTATCATGGCGAATAGGAGAATTTATCATAGGAGAATTTATCACAAACTGGGTCCAACTAACAGATGAGAAACTAAAATCCAGAGGGATTCAGAGGTATAGGAGGCATAAGGGAGAGAAAGATGGGTGGAGACTCGTGCAGGATTTACAGGCAGTCAATAGGGCCGTATTACCGAGGGCCCCGGTGGTCCCAGACATGCATGTTCTCCTGAACGAGCTCTACCCAGAGAACAAGGTATTTTCTGTTATCGATAACAATAATCCTTCTTTTCCATTCCCTTACACAAAGACAGTCAGTTCTGGGTTGCAGTTATGTACACGGAAAAAAAAAAAAAAAGAGGTACACATACACTAGGTTATCCCAGGGATATTGTGAAAGTCCAAATACCTTCTCACAAAGAATGTCCAATAATTTGTCTCGGTTTGTACCTCCCAGTGTGAGTTAAATTCTCTTGTATTTGGATGACATTCTGGTAGTAATGTATGTAAAATTACCATGGTTCTGATGCATTTCCTCGCAGACCAAGGTCAAAAGATCAGCAAAGACAAATTACAACTGTGGAAAGAAAAGGTGAAATGCCTGGGTTACATTTTATCTCAAGAAGGTAGACTTTTACATGAGATCCGAAAAGAGGCCATCCTTCAAGTCCCCAAATCACATACCAAAAAAGAAATGATGTCATTTCTTGGGAAGGCAAATGTCTGTAGAGCATGGATAGCAAATTATGCTATGGAGGTGGCGCCTCTTTCTGATCTCATCTATGGTTCACTAATGGCTGCAAAAGATTCCATTCAGTGGAATGTGCAAGCAGAGGATGAATTTATGAAGGTAAAGCACCTCATTGTGGGTTATGTTTAGCCTTCCCAATTACAGTAAAACCTTTTATCAGACTGTAGATTGTAAGGAAGGATTTCACTGATGTTCCCTTTCTAGATGCTGACATTACCTTTTGTGTTGATGGGTCTTGTAAAAAGGACGATAAAGGGGTACATCAAACGGCATACGCTATAGTAACACATGACCAGGTCATTGAAGCCAGACCCCTTCCCAGTTCCTACTCTACACAACAAGCTGAAATGATTGCCCTATCCAGGGCCTGTAGTCGAGGGGAAGGGAAGAAAATAAATATTTATACAGACAGCCAATACGCTTTTTCTACTATACACATATTTGCCCAGCAATGGAAAAATAGGGGTATGATTACGTCCACAGGTAAACCAATCTCACATAGAGATCTTATCCTGGCCCTTCTAGAAAATGTACAGAAACCAACACAAGTGGCTATTTGTAAATGTACAGCACACAGAAAGGGAACAGATCCAATTACTCTAGGGAATGCACTAACAGACAAGACCGCAAGGGAAGCTACTACAGGACCGCAAAAAAACACACATATACTATACAGGTCCCCAAGAAAATGGTGAGGTACGGAAAGCTATTGCTAAAACATGGTTATCAGAAATGCAGAAAACATCACCGGCAGGTGAAAAACAAAAGTGGTTATCTAAAGGGGCAATGCTGGTCAATGGTATATACACAAGTACAGAAGGTAAACCCATCTTACCTACATCACTATTTAGATATGCTGCGTTATTGAGCCATGGGCAAGCCCATATCTCAAAAGGAGGGATGGTGCAGGTGATCAATAAGGTGTTCACAACATATGGGTTTACGAATGACTCTAGAGATTTTTGCCTCACATGTCCGCTTTGTACCAGATACCATGCTCAAGGTGCCCTAAGACCCTTAAGAGGTCATTTCCCACAACCCTCTTATCCCTTTCACACGATATGCATGGATTTTATGATTATTGTTGTTTATAAAGTGGGCGGAAGCTTTTCCTATGGCACACCTAAAAGGACAGTCAGTAGCCAATGTACTAATCAAAGAGGTGATTCCATTTCATGGGATTCCCTCTGTGATTTACAGTGACAATAGCTCCCATTTTGTAAACCGAACAATACAGCAAATTGGTAAATGGTACAATATTGACCTAAAAAACCACTGTGTCTACCACCCACAATCTGTGGGCACAGTGGAGAGACACAATGGTACCTTAAAGTGGTATTCCGGCCGAAATTATACTTTTTAACCACTTGCCGACCGCCTCACGCCTATATACGTGAGCAGAGCGGCACGGGCAGGCAAAATCACGTACCTGAAACGTGATTGCCTTCCCGCGGGTGGGGGGTCCGATCGGACCCCCCCCGGTGCCAGCTGCGGTCGGCATTTGGTTGGAAGCGATGAGAGACGAGGGGGAGGCCATCCGATCGTGGCCCCCCCTCGCGATTGCTCCCAGCCAATGAGAAACATCCCCTGCCTCTGTATAGTACACAGAGGCAGAGGATGTGATGTCATCTCTCCTCGGCTCGGGAGTTTCCGTTCCAGCGCCGAGGAGAGATGACATGTAAGTGCACCAAAACACACACACACACAGTAGAACATGCCAGGCATACATTACACCCCCGATCCCCCCCCGATCGCCCCCCGATCCCCCCCCAATCACCTCCCCCCCTGTCACAAACTGACACCAAGCAGGTTTTTTTTTTTTTTTTTTCCTGATTACTGCATAGTGTCAGTTTGTGACAGTTAGCAGTGTTAGGGTAGTGACTGTTACCCCCCTGTAGGTCTAGGGTACCCCCCTTACCCCCCCTAATAAAGTTTTAACCCCTTGATCACCCCCCCTCACCAGTGTCACTAAGCGATCATTTTTCTGATCGCTGTATTAGTGTCGCTGGTGACGCTAGTTAGGGACGTAAATATTTAGGTTCGCCGTCAGTGTTTTATAGCGACAGGGACCCCCATATACTACCGAATAAATGTTTTAACCCCTTGATTGCCCCCTAGTTAACCCTTTCACCACTGATCACCGTATAACCGTTACGGGTGACGCTGGTTAGTTCGTTTATTTTTTATAGTGTCAGGGCACCCGCCGTTTATTACCAAATAAAGGTTTAGCCCCCTGTAGGTCTAGGGTACCCCCCTTACCCCCCCTAATAAAGTTTTAACCCCTTGATCACCCCCTGTCACCAGTGTCGCTAAGCGATCATTTTTCTGATCGCTGTATTAGTGTCGCTGGTGACGCTAGTTAAGGACGTAAATATTTAGGTTCGCCGTCAGTGTTTTATAGCGACAGGGACCCCCATATACTATCTAATAAATGTTTTAACCCCTTGATGGCCCCCTAGTTAACCCTTTTACCACTGATCACCGTATAACCGTTACGGGTGACGCTGGTTAGTTCGTTTATTTTTTATAGTGTCAGGGCACCCGCCGTTTATTACCGAAAAAAGGTTTAGCCCCCTGATCGCCCGGCGGTGATATGCGTCGCCCTAGGCAGCGTCAGATTAGCGCCAGTACCGCGAACACCCACGCACGCACCGTACACGCACCGTACACCTCCCTTAGTGGTATAGTATCTGAACGCATCAATATCTGATCCGATCAGATCTATACTAGCGTCCCCAGCAGTTTAGGGTTCCCAAAAACGCAGTGTTAGCGGGATCAGCCCAGATACCTGCTAGCACCTGCGTTTTGCCCCTCCGCCCGGCCCAGCCCAGTCCAGCCCACCCAAGTGCAGTATCGATCGATCACTGTCACTTTTTTTGTAGCGTTTTGGTGAACTGGCAAGCACCAGCGGCCTAGTACACCCCGGTCGTAGTCAAACCAGCACTGCAGTAACACTTGGTGACGTGGCGAGTCCCATAAGTGCAGTTCAAGCTGGTGAGGTGGCAAGCACAAGTAGTGTCCCGCTGCCACCAAGAAGACAAACACAGGCCCGTCGTGCCCATAGTGCCCTTCCTGCTGCATTCGCCAATCCTAATTGGGAACCCACCGCTTCTGCAGCGCCCGTACTTCCCCCATTCACATCCCCAACCAAATGCAGTCGGCTGCATGAGAGGCATTTATATATCCTCCCGAGTACCCCTACCCAACGAACCCCCCCAAAAAAAATGTTGTGTCTGCAGCAAGCGCGGATATAGGCGTGACACCCGCTATTATTGTCCCTCCTGTCCTGACAATCCTGGTCTTTGCATTGGTGAATGTTTTGAACGCTACCATACACTAGTTGAGTATTAGCGTAGGGTACAGCCTTGCACAGACTAGGCACACTTTCACAGGGTCTCCCAAGATGCCATCGCATTCTGAGAGACCCGAACCTGGAACCGGTTACAGTTATAAAAGTTACAGTTACAAAAAAAAAGTGTAAAAAAAAAAAAAACACAAACAAAAATAAAAAAAAATAGTTGTCGTTTTATTGTTCTCTCTCTCTATTCTCTCTCTCTATTGTTCTGCTCTTTTTACTGTATTCTATTCTGCAATGTTTTATTGTTATTATGTTTTATCATGTTTGCTTTTCAGGTATGCAATTTTTTATACTTTACCGTTTACTGTGCTTTATTGTTAACCATTTTTTTGTCTTCAGGTACGCCATTCACGACTTTGAGTGGTTATACCAGAATGATGCCTGCAGGTTTAGGTATCATCTTGGTATCATTCTTTTCAGCCAGCGGTCGGCTTTCATGTAAAAGCAATCCTAGCAGCTAATTAACCTCTAGACTGCTTTTACAAGCAGTGGGAGGGAATGCCCCCCCCCCCACCGTCTTCCGTGTTTTTCTCTGGCTCTCCTGTCTCAACAGGGAACCTGAGAATGCAGCCGGTGATTCAGCCAGCTGACCATAGAGCTGATCAGAGACCAGAGTGGCTCCAAACATCTCTATGGCCTAAGAAACCGGAAGCTACGAGCATTTTATGACTTAGATTTCGCCGGATGTAAATAGCGCCATTGGGAAATTGGGGAAGCATTTTATCACACCGATCTTGGTGTGGTCAGATGCTTTGAGGGCAGAGGAGAGATCTAGGGTCTAATAGACCCCAATTTTTTCAAAAAAGAGTACCTGTCACTACCTATTGCTATCATAGGGGATATTTACATTCCCTGAGATAACAATAAAAATGATTTAAAAAAAAAAAATGAAAGGAACAGTTTAAAAATAAGATAAAAAAGCAAAAAAATAATAAAGAAAAAAAAATAAATAAATAAAAAGCACCCCTGTCCCCCCTGCTCTCGTGCTAAGGCGAACGCAAGCGGCGGTCTGGCGTCAAATGTAAACAGCAATTGCACCATGCATGTGAGGTATCACCGCGAAGGTCAGATCGAGGGCAGTAATTTTAGCAGTAGACCTCCTCTGTAAATCTAAAGTGGTAACCTGTAAAGGCTTTTAAAGGCTTTTAAAAATGTATTAATTTTGTTGCCACTGCACGTTTGTGCGCAATTTTAAAGCATGTCATGTTTGGTATCCATGTACTCGGCCTAAGATCATCTTTTTTATTTCATCAAACATTTGGGCAATATAGTGTGTTTTAGTGCATTAAAATTTAAAAAAGTGTGTTTTTTCCCCAAAAAATGCGTTTGAAAATCGCTGCGCAAATACTGTGTGAAAAAGAAAAAATGAAACACCCACCATTTTAATCTGTAGGGCATTTGCTTTAAAATAATATATAATGTTTGGGGGTTCAAAGTAATTTTCTTGCAAAAAAAAAAAATTTTTTCATGTAATCAAAAAGTGTCAGAAAGGGCTTTGTCTTCAAGTGGTTAGAAGAGTGGGTGATGTGTGACATAAGCTTCTAAATGTTGTGCATAAAATGCCAGGACAGTTCAAAACCCCCCCAAATGACCCCATTTTGGAAAGTAGACACCCCAAGCTATTTGCTGAGAGTCATGTCGAGTCCATGGAATATTTTATATTATGACACAAGTTGCGGGAAAGAGACAAATTTTTTTTTTTTTTTTTTGCACAAAGTTGTCACTAAATGTTATATTGCTCAAACATGCCATGGGAATATGTGAAATTACACCCCAAAATAAATTCTGTTGCCTCTCCTGAGTACGGGGATACCACATGTGTGAGACTTTTTGGGAGCCTAGCCGCGTACGGGACCCCGAAAACCAAGCACCGCCTTCAGGCTTTCTAAGGCCGTAAATTTTTGATTTCACTCTTCACTGCCTATCACAGTTTCGGAGGCCATGGAATGCCCAGGTGGCACAAACCCCCCCCCCCCAAATTACCCCATTTTGGAAAGTAGACACCCCAAGCTATTTGCTGAGAGGTATAGTGAGTATTTTGCAGACCTCACTTTTTGTCACAAAGTTTTGAAAATTGAAAAAAGAAAAAAAAAAAAATTTTTTCTGGTCTTTCTTCATTTTCAAAAACAAATGAGAGCTGCAAAATACTCACCATGCCTCTCAGCAAATAGCTTGGGGTGTCTACTTTCCAAAATGGGGTCATTGGGGGGGGGTTTGTGCCATCTTGGCATTTTATGGCCTTCAAAACTGTGATAGGCAGTGAGGAGTAAAATCAAAAATGTATGCCCTTAGAAATCCTGAAGGTGGTGCTGGGTTTTCGGGGCCCCGTACGCGGCTAGGCTCCCAAAAATGGCCACACATGTGGTATCCCCGTACTCAGGAGAAGCAGCTGAATGTATTTTGGGGTGCAATTCCACATATGCCCATGGCCTGTGTGAGCAATATATCATTTAGTGACAACTTTTTGTAAATTTTTTTTTTTTTTTTTGTCATTATTCAATCACTTGGGACAAAAAAAAATAATATTCAATGGGTTCAACATGCCTCTCAGCAATTTCCTTGGGGTGTCTACTTTCCAAAATGGGGTCATTTGGGGGGGTTTTGTACTGCCCTGCCATTTTAGCACCTCAAGAAATGACATAGGCAGTCATAAACTAAAAGCTGTGTAAATTCCAGAAAATGTACCCTAGTTTGTAGACGCTATAACTTTTGCGCAAACCAATAAATATACGCTTATTGACATTTTTTTTACCAAAGACATGTGGCCGAATACATTTTGGCCTAAATGTATGACTAAAATTTAGTTTATTGGATTTTTTTTATAACAAAAAGTAGAAAATATCATTTTTTTTCAAAATTTTCAGTCTTTTTCCGTTTATAGCGCAAAAAATAAAAACGGCAGAGGTGATCAAATACCATCAAAAGAAAGCTCTATTTGTGGGAAGAAAAGGACGCAAATTTCGTTTGGGTAGAGCATTGCATGACCGCGCAATTAGCAGTTAAAGCGATGCAGTGCCGAATTGTAAAAAGTGCTCTGGTCAGGAAGGGGGTAAATCCTTCCGGGGCTGAAGTGGTTAAATAAAAATACCCCTATAATACACAAGCTTAATGTATTCTAGTAAAGTTAGTCTGTAAACTAAGGTTTGACTTGTATAATAAGAATGTTTTCATAAAATATTACTGGGTCAGAATGTGTAAATGAGAAAAGAGCTACTCTAATGCCGCGTACACACGGTCCTACTTTTCGTCTACAAAAGTCGGACAGCCTGTCGGACAGACTTCCGGCAGACTTTCGGTGGACTTGCCGCGGACTTGCGGCCTACTTTCTAACGACCGGACTTGCCTACACACGACCACACAAAAGTCGGTCGGATTCGTACGTGATGACGTACACCGGACTAAAATAAGGAAGTTCATAGCCAGTAGCCAATAGGTGCCCTAGCGTGGCTTTTTGTCCGTCGGACTAGCACACAGACGAGCGGATTTCGGGGTCCGTCGTAGGTACGAAGTAAAAGTTTTGAAGCATGTTTCAAATCTAAAGTACGTCGTATTTGAGGCTAAAAAAGTCGGTTGAAAGTCCGGAGAAGCCCACACACGATCGGATTACCAGCCAGCTTTAGTCCATCAGCGTCTGTTGGACTTTTGTAGACGAAAAGTAGGACCGTGTGTACGCGGCATAAGACTAAAATGCAAAGTATTCCCCCATCAGTACAAGCATTACCAGGAAATTTTACTTGTTTCTCTAACAATGACAGTAATGGTACAAATGTTGGCACCCTATCCCCTGAATACTGTGCAACTACAACCCTTACTACAGACATTAAGAATGAACTAAAATGGTTTCAGGAACAAAAACAGCAATTGGCTGATGTTTGGTGTTTGTGTGGAGATAAGAGACTAAGGCCCAGACTGCCACCTAGATGGGAGGGTAGTTGTGCCCTTACCCGATTGCTGCTTCCCTTTTATATAGTTCCTATGAGTGATGAATCAATGAAACTACCAGGTAAATACTTTTTTTTAAAGGAATTAAGCGAGAAACACCACAAGGATCATTTGACAACCGAGTGTATATAGACGAAATAGGTGTTCCACGAGGAGTTCCAGATGAAATTAAAGCGCAGAATCAAATAACAGCAGGACTCACCTCACTCTTCATATGGGTCCAGCCCAAAAAGAACGTCGACTGGATAAACTACATCTACTACAACCAGCAGAGGTTTGTGAATTACACCAGAGATGCTATCGAAGGCATAGCAGCACAATTGGACGCCACCTCTTTGACAGCGTGGCAGAACCGCATAGCGTTGGATATGTTGCTGGCAGAAAGGGGCGGGGTATGCAAAATGTTCGGCACCTTCTGCTGCACTTTTATTCCAAACAATACGGCACCTGATGGAAGTATCACCAAAGCCTTACAAGGCCTACAAATGCTATCCGAAGAATTAGCTGAGAACTCTGGTGTAGAGAACTCTGGGGTGATCTTGCAAAAAGTTTGCTTATCTCTATTGTCATGGCAGCCGCAGTTCTTACATTGTGTGGATGTTGCTGCATTCCCTGTATTAGGGGAATTCTTCAAAGACTGATTGACACATCTTTAACAAAAACTATGCTCCTCCAGAGCGACACGGAACTATACTCGGAACCTGATGATGAATTTACAACTCTCGCTAAGGACTCATCTGTCTAAATGATAATACCTGGTAAAATGAAAAACCTGGATATTTGAAGTATTGACATTATTAGTATAAAAGGGGGGAGATGTTAGAGAAATTATACTTTAAATGTCAGTTATGAAAGACACCATTTTGTTTATCATGGCCTAGAAATAAACTATAGATAATATGGAGTCAGCAATATGTAGACTCAGTAATATAAAATGCTTAGATATGCAGTTTTGAATATATCCTGTATTTTTGTGTTGGCTTGGGGAGTTTTCAAGTCAGTATCCTGTAACCATTGTTAGATGAAGATAAAGTCTGTAACAGACACTTCCACCTTTCCTGTTGTGTCCAGAATAAAGTTGAAAATACATGAGACTGGGTATGTTTTAAGACAGGAAAGGGGGGTGTCCAGGGCTTATAAAAAAGACATGTACCACAGTATTTTCCTTAGAAATGACAATGACAGCATGAAGATGTAATGCTATTCATTTCTCTTGCATATGCAATAAATATTACCTTGATGCCCGAGGACGGTCTGAGATGGTGAATTATTTCCCTAACAGTTGCATGGCAGTGGTTTTAGTTTGTTATGTCCTCTGTATACTGATAACCACTGGCCCTGCATATTGGTGGTCAGTGTGCTCCTTGTATGCTGGTGGTACGTGCTGGATGCAGGAGGATGCTACATGCAGGGGGCAGGGCTCAGGAGGATGCTACATGCAGGGTGCAGGGCTCAGGAGGATGCTACATGCAGGGTGCAGGGCTCAGCAGGATGCTATATGCAGGGTGAAGGAGGATGCTATATGCAGGGTGCAGGGCTCAGGAGGATGCTACCTGCAGGAGGATGCTATGTGCAGGGCTCAGGAGGATTCTACGTGCAGGGCTCAGGAGGATTCTACGTGCAGGGCTCAGGAGGATTCTACGTGCAGGGTGCAGGGCTCAGGAGGATTCTACGTGCAGGGTGCAGGACTCAGGAGGATGCTACGTGCAGGGTGCAAGGCCCAGGGGGATGCTACGTGCAGGGTGCAGGGCTCAGGAGGATGCTACGTGCAGGGTGCTGGGCTCAGGGGGATGCTACGTGCAGAGTGCAGGGCTCAGGGGGATGCTACGTGCAGGGTGCAGGGCTCAGGAGGATGCTACGTGCAGGGTGCAGGGCTCAGAGGGATGCTACGTGCAGGGTGCAGGGCTCAGGGGAATGCTACGTGCAGGGTGCAAGGCTCAGGGGGATGCTACGTGCAGGGCTCAGGAGGATGCTACGTGCAGGGTGCAGGGCTCAGGGGGATGCTACATGCAGGGTGCAGGGCTCAGGGGGATGCTATGTGCAGGGTGCAGGGCTCAGGAGGATGCTACATACAGAGTGCAAGGTTCAGGCATGCATTACATACAGAGTGCACGGTTCAGGAGTGCGTTGTACAGAGTGCAAGGTTCAGGAGTGCGTTGTACAGAGTGCACGGTTCAGGAACTAGTTACACTGCAAAGACACCAATTACCGTATTTATCGGCGTATAACACGCACTTTTTGGGTGGGTGCGTGTTATACGCCGATCCCCGCTGATCTCCGCTCTGCTGAGGGGAGAGGAACGAGCGCCGCCGATATACACATAGCCGAGTGTACTCGGCTCGGCTCCACTCACAGTCACGCCCAGTTCCGCCATTGGACCTGTGTTATGTCCATCATAGGGGCGGGACTGGGCGGGACTGCGAGAGGAGCACTCGCTCCTCTCCTCTCGCAATCAGCGGAGATCGGCGCCAATTTTAAATAATCAGCCTGCCTGGGTAAGGCTGCAATGACACAAGACGAGAGGTGAGTGGTGCCATAAGTGCAGCCATGATTTTGTGTAAAGACTTTTCTGGTACATCATTAGTTAGCAGAAAGAAGTTGTAGGTAGCTGAGTAGTCTTACCTAGTGTCTGAGGGGGAGGGGATGCCAAGGTATACAGCATACAATCTGTGTGTGCTCCGGAGATTGTGAGGACTTTGCAGGGGGGAGAAAAGGCCGGTGCAGCAGCAGATAGTTGAGCTGGAGTTTTGATAGAAGAGCAAACCTGCAATCTTCAGAGGTTGTGTCTCTGCTTGGTGACGGCACCCTTCCTCCTTCTCTCTTCAGGATTTGTTATGCCCGGGTGCAGTGATTGGTGGGTAGAGCTGGTCTCTATATGTGCTGCTCTGTAGGGGCAGGTCAGTAGATCCCCAGGGAAAGATGCTGGACAGAGATGTTGATCATAGACATCCAAGACACACCCCAAGGGGTTTCCGCCCCAAGACTGCCTGAGTAGTGAGAATGAGAAGAGGAAACTCCAATTTCTACTGGGAGAAGAGGAGCCAACGGTAAAAATTGCTGCCCAATATGTGACAGCGTGTCACAGACTGAGAGGGACATGAAAGACTGAGGACTTAAAAATCCTTTACACAGACTTATGCCCATCCCCCTCTATATTACCCCCCTACCCTTCTTTTTTCTTATACAAACTCAACTGCTTTGGCAATGTTAACATGTATTTTCGCACCTATGGACTTTGCTATCTACATTTTTTATACTATTTTTTTATACTAATGATCTGATGTCATTGGATGCATATGTGTGCACTTACTACATATATTGATTTTTTGCATTCTCAACTTATAGCACAGTTTTTTCTTTTGTTTTCCTGTATGTTGTGATTTTTTTTCACAGTTGAACTGCTGCTTCCTTTGGGGGGGTTCTTTTTATGATAGCGCGATTTTTCTGTTTTCTGTTTGCCTGTTGATTGTTATCACCGCAGCTTTCTTCTCTACATAGTATTGTAGTCACTTAGGTTGCTGACTGTTAGATGCAACTGTTAAATAAGTTGCTTATAGTTTATATTGCTTTGCCAAATTATTGCTTCATATAGGAATTAAGACACAGAGTCAGAAATCCGTGTATCAGTTCTTGAGCATAATGGACTGCTGCTCTTTACTTCTTTCAAAGGCCTTTTTTATAGGCAATTATACAAACAATAGCATCAGCACAACCCCTCACAAAGGGCAATGGTAAACAACAACAGGAGTCACCTGGGCTACGAACACAAGCTTCAACACCATGGCAATATAGTTACAAGAAAACAAAAGCAGCTTCAATCGAGTTCAACAGCCAAAAAGTTACATTCAAAACAGATTTACATGTAGGCATCATATTAAGTGAGAAAATTAAATCCCTGACCTTATCACTGACTATCCATCACTTTTGAGTGTTCACTTCACAAGTTTATTCACAATTTATATTTTATACTTTTTATTATATTTACTATGGACGTATAAAGGTGACGAGGGAGATCTAAACGGCCTCTTTTTGCGGTTTAGAAATTTGACCACCTCGGAACTCCACACCCAGTGGGACATTGCCTATCTGGAGACTTATATTAAGACTAAGATGGTCCCATGGAGTCTTAGATGGGAGGTCAGCCCCCAAAAGGGGGACGTTCTCCTTGAGGACTGGTTTGCCTATTTTAACACCGCAGGGATTGACTTCCTCAAGTTCCTTGTAGGGAGGAAAAATATGAAACTTGCCCGTTTAGATGAGGAAATTAAACTCATTAAAGAGAAATTGAACCCGTTTAAAGAGGGGGCTGAATATCAAGATAAATCATCCTCATTTCTGAAGATTTTAGAAAAAGAGGACAGGGAGCAAAAAATCAAAAAGAAAAAAAAGTATAACAGGGACTTGGCAGATTACAATGGTGGGGTGGTCTTTGAGTGGCAGACAAAGTTGCTGGCTGAGCAAGCCAACACCTCAAATGATATGGAGGTGGGTTCCTCTGCGACTGAAAGTTTAGCGCCCCCTGTGCCACCTGGTTCCAAAGTTATAACTAACCCTATGCGACCTCCTGGGGGCTACCCTGAACCCCCCCCCGTAGGGGGAGACAAGGCTCCTATCAATCTCCCTTCAGACAGGGGGCTGGGAGTAGGGGTGGGATGTCTTCCCACCATGCGCCCTCACAGCGGCCCAGGGGTGCTAGGGGCCCCCCTGGTCGTGGCAGGGGCTATGGAAATTCGGGTCATAATCAGAACTATCCCCCCCTTACACGGTCCAAGAACGCCAAGGTTACCATTATAATAATGGTGGCGCTTTTCCATATTCCCGTGATATTGAGTATGGAGTTAATTCTCATTATGCATATGACATGCAATATGAATCTAGACCTGATCATCAAAACGGATATGGAACTCAATTTCGGCATTTCGATCCTAATGAGCTCCAGGAAAGGCGGGATGAAGTTGACTTTAATATAAGTACATCTAATAGTTTCTATCCATTACGGGACTTAGAAGGTCCCTACGAAAATCCCATCAGCAAAGTAGGCCCGATTAACTCATCCCAGTATTTCAAATCTGCTACTAATGATAATGTTGCCAGCCCGGGTCCCTCTGGTCTAACCCAGCATTGGGGTTTTCAGAGGCCTACTCAGGGCACAAAAAGGCCAATAGACCCAAAAGAGGGTGCCGGGGAGGGAGAAAATTACGAGCAAAAAAGGAAAAAAACGTAACGGATGGTGGAATATTTAATTTGAGCACTGTTGTCCTAACTGATACTGAGAAACTCGTGTTGAATAAAGGTTTAAAATTTGCCCCTCCACGTAGGCTGAATAAATTTCAGGCCTACATTGATATACATAGGTTTATTAGAAAGCTTAGTATTAAACTCTATTTGATCTCCAATCCCATTTCAGGTTGTCAGACCTCATCCAATAGTTTTAGACATTCAGGGCTCGCTAATGCTTCCCTTTTCAACCCCCCACGGCTTTGGCTCCTTCCCTGAGGGTTTTCAGGGATGTGGTTCTCAGGGACTTGGACCAAGTGCCGATTAATAGGGTGAGGACTGATAGGGAGTTTGTTGCCGGCCTTGATTCCTTGTGTGAAAAGAAGGATTTGGTGATCAGACCGGCTGACAAGGGGGGAGGGATCATTATTCTCGATGAAAAGGATTACCTTACGGAAATGCACAGAATTTTGGCAGATAGGGACACCTATAACCCCCTCGGTTTTGACCCAAAAATTAGATATAAGAAGGAATTAGAAGTCCTCATCCAAAAAGGTTTTGAACTGGGTATTCTGAATAAAAAGGAAAGGTCACATTTGATACCAAGGGCACCGCGGACACCGGTGATATATTATCTGCCCAAAGTCCTTAAACATCCTACTTGCCCCCCGGGTCGTCCCATTGTCAGTGGCGTCGACTCTGTTACGTCCCGGGTGGGCAAGTATATTGATTTTTTTCTACAGCCAATAGTCAACAGGATACCCTCCTATCTAAAAGACACACGCCATGTGATCAACTTATTGGCGGCTCAGACTCCGAGACCAGGTTTGTGGATGGTGACAGCTGATGTTACATCCCTCTACACTATAATTCCACACAGCCTGGGTTTCTTTGCGGTCGAAAATTTCCTTAGGCGTGACTCCGGCCTATTTGATGAGCAAATATCATACATAATGGAATTGCTTCAATTTGTTGCATCTCAAAACTATTTCTGGTTCGGGGGCCAGTTCTATAAACAAGACAGAGGAGTTGCCATGGGGGCCAAATATGCCCCCAGCTTGGCGAACCTCTTTATAGCCTTGTGGGAGGAGGACGTCGTCTATGCCCAACAGAAACTCCAGGTGGTTCTGTGGGCTAGGTATATAGACGACATCCTCCTCCTATGGGATGGAGATAAGTCTGACCTCGATTCCTTTCTTGGAGGACTTAATATCAACGATAGGGGCATCCTTTTGAATTATGAAGCCAGCCAACACGAGATTCATTTTCTAGACCTCATTATTCGGATCAAGGAGGGTCAATTTTCCACTGCTACCTACTTTAAAAGACACCGACCGTAACTCATATATCCCCACTAATAGCTGCCACCACAAGGCTTGGATTAGGTCGGTGCCAAAAAGTCCATCCGCTTGAAACGTAACTGTTCGGATGGAGGTGAGTTCCTTCTGCAGGCAGATGTCCTAACAAAACGTTTTCTCGAGAAGGGTTACCCTGATACCCTCTTAAGAAATACTCTTGAAGAAGTGTCACGCATTGATAGGAGTGAACTGCTTAAAGAGAGAACACCCAATACCAACAGGGCGCCTTCCACTCCTTTTGTTACCACATATTCCATTCAGCATAGGACGGTGAGCCAATTGATTAAAAAACATTGGCACATTCTTACAAGTGATCCTACTCTTAACACTATTCTCCCGGTTAAACCTCAGGTGGTTTATAGGGGGTACCTTCCCTTAGAAACACTATTGCCAATAATATCATCGATCCCCCCCTCCTTTTAAGAAGGGTTTTTTCGATAGTCTTACGGGATTTTACCAGTGTAGAAGATGCAGAATTTGCTTGCTGAATGGCTGCCCCCCCAGGAGAACTCACTCCTTTAGATCCAATAGTACTCAGGTCGAGTTCGAGATCAAGCCCTTTATCACATGCTCTACCAAGGGGGTCGTGTACCTGCTCCAGTGCCCATGTGGGCTACAATATGTGGGCAGGACTAAACGACCCCTGATGGTTAGGCTTAATGAGCACGTGACAAACATCATTAACGGCTTCCCGAAGCATCCTGTGTCCAGACATTACCCGGAAGTTCATAATAAAAATTCAGACAAAACTATATTTTTGGGGATAGACAAATTCACCTGTCCCTGGAGGGGTGGTTCTCTAGTTCGAGGTATCTTGCGCCTCGAAATGACCTGGATATATCGAATTAAGAGTTACACACCATTTGGGTTGAATGTGGAAGTAGACCTAAATGCGTTTATTGATAATTCTTAGGAATGTTGATTTCCATATTATACGCATTTTTCTGACTTTTCTGTCTATGTTACTTGGTATGTCTTATTGTATTAGGTTGATTATTTTATGATTTATGTTTGTTTATGTTGCTGTTTTCACATTATGGACACTCTTTGAATGTATATGTCAAGCTTACCCCGTATACCTTTGTGAACTCTTTGTGACATCTCGGAGACATAACTGGCTTAGATGTATGCATTTATTTATACATAAAGTTTTCCTATAACTGCATCCTTCCCAAATTTGCATATTCTTCTTCAAAAATTTTTTGGGGTTTTTGACATAATAATTATCTATATATCATTTGCAAATCCTACGGGTAGTACAATATGCCAACCCTTAATGTAAGGTACATATTGTAGATCTATTTATCCAACTAATGTTACTACATTATTGTGATTGGGTGTGAGCCCCTTATGTACTGAGTTAGAATTATGGGGATGTCTTCCAAGAGCTTTGCATTTGAAAGTATGCCATTATGAGCTTAGGTCCATTTAATGATTGATTAAATTCTGGTTAGTCTTAAGCTTTTTTGTTTGGATACTACACAATTTTTGATAGCTCGTTTTTTGGGGGTAAAAAAATATATTTCCCTATCATCACTAAATGGCATCACACTGTAATATAATATATATATAGGTACTTTTTTTATTTATTTTTTACTGATACTCTCTTTTTTGGGTGAAATTCTCTTTTTCTTCCACAAGATGGCGTCATGCCATAATTCAGTATAATTTATAGTTGTTTTTCTTATCATACTAATCTAGCAGTCTTGATTGTAACCAAGGGGCAGAGGCGGCTCTAGGCTTTGTGAGGCCTTAGGCAAAAACTTACACATGAGGCCCCATGGACTGGGACTCTCCATGATGAGGCTGCTATTCCTCAGGCTGCGGGCAGTATCTGATTTGTCCGTCAGCTCCTAAGCCACAGAGTCCCAGTGGGGGTAGGCGGAGCCGCCGGCGTCAACTTCAGTGATTGAGAACAGGCAAAGTAGGCGGCCGCGAGACCCCTGTGAGTGCGAGGCCTTAGGCGACTGCCTAATTTGCCTAATTAGAGAGCCGCCTCTGCCAAGGGAGTATGACCTTATACCACTGCGATTTTTCATTCATACAGGTGACATCTGTGTGTTTTCCCTTGTATTTTCTGTTCGATATTTAGGTGTAAATCACTTAGTTTTCATTGTTTCAGTTGTCTTGCCTGTGGTTGCTTTCAACCTGGGTACCGATTAACTGGTTTGGTTGCTTAAGGGTTTTATCCCAGCAGCTGATTGGCTGGGTATCGAATAACTGGTCTGGTTGCTTCCGGGTCTCATCCTGGCAGCTGATTGGCTGTCTATGGTTGACGCCTCCGAGATGTCATAACGGGGCGTGGCTTCCTTTGTTTTATATTGCAATGTGTCAGAGCGTCGCCCGTTCCCCAGACGACGTCAGTGACAGACAAAACGGGAGGTTGACGCTCTGACGTCATCGCACTCAATTACGAACGGGCGCTCGCTTGCTGGCTGGCGAATGCTCCTTTTAACTTCTATTTTGTAAGTGTTTTACCTTATTTTAAATAAAAATTCCTATCGGATTCACGCTATGGCTGCCTTTCTTCTACCCCTATGTGATTTATTGCGGGTTGGTGTTTGGTTGGATCTACGCTGTACGGAGGGCTATCGCAGATAGGATACCGGGAACCAGTCTACACGCTTATCATCCATAGCGGTATCTGGAGTAGTGGGTTACGGCTCAAACTACCTGATCGGGATACAGTCTTGAGATGTGCCTTATTGTGCTTCCCATCTGGTAAGCGCATATGTTTGGTGGTGAAGGATCACTGTGCAGGGTGTGCTTGATTTCCACTTTCTCACTTGATATTCACGGAGAACTATCAGGGGATTTTTCTTGACCTTTTCACACCTATGGACTTTGCTACCTACATTTTTTATACTATTTTTTATACTAATGATCTGATGTCATTGGATGCATATGTGTGCACTTACTACATATATTGATTTTATTGCATTATTGATTTTTTACATTCTCACTTTATAGCGCAGTTTATTCTTTTGTTTTCCTAACATGTATTGTGGTCCTGCCAATAAAGCTTATTTGAATTTGAATTTGAATGGAGCTGTCAAGTCCAACCTCTGATGTCGGGATGGGCGGGGCCAATATGCAGAGCTACGCCCCCTTTGTCAGACAGCCCGTGCATAGACAAATAGCTGGTGTTTATGCATTGGTGGGCGGGGAGGAAGGTGGCAGGTGGTGGGACCAATTGTAACTATTGTATGTGTACCCACAGCGGTGTATAATAAACCTGAATTATACACCGCTGTGGGTACATATACAATGGTTACAATTGGTCCTGCCACCTTCCTCCCCGCCCACCAATAAAACCATAAACCGCCGGCTATTTGTTTATTCACGGGCTGTCTGACAGAGGGGGTGGAGCTCTGCATATCGGCCCCTCCCATCCCCAACATCAGAGCTTGGGTTTGACAGCTCCACTCACTCTGTGTCACTGCGGCCCTACGCTCCCGGCTTGCCCACCAATCCAAACCACACTGGATGGATATTGACATTGCTGCATGTCCTGCTAGGGCTAGGCTGTCAGCAATAAGTATAGGCACCCCCCCTGAATCTGGGGACAGACGTAGTCCGGGGACAGTGTCCACAATCCGGGGACTGTCCCCGGAAACCGTTAGGTCACCCTAGCACCTACCTATCTACCTAAGCTAAAGGGTGCTACACGCACCCCCCACCAGAATACAGCTGGTCCCCAGCTGAGGAAAAAATAGAAAAATGGCTCCTGGGCCCAGGAGCAAGAGCATCCCATGCATAGTTGCCAACAGTCCCGATTTTCCCGGGACAATCCCGATTTTGGGACCCTTGTTCCGATCGGAGGCCGTCCCGAATCGGGATTTTGCTTTTTGTCCATGGAAAAACAGGAATGTTTGGCTCTGCAGCAGTTTTCTGGCTCCTGGCTCCAACAAAATGGCCGCGGGTGCCCCTGTGAGAGCTTTTCTCTTGTGTTTCACCTACATCACCTCTTGTTCCTCTATTGGTGGGGAGGGGAGTGGCCGACCCGTGCAGCCAATAATTCGGCTTCTCTCTTCACAATTCTCCAGCCGGGGTTAGCTGCACTGATTGGCCCCTCCCCTCTGCATTGAACACGAGGAACGAAATATTTCCCTGGATGGATTTGACTTCATCTCCTTATAGGAAAGTAATGGTGAAGAAGCTTAGTGACCTGAGCCGGATTATAGATACAAGAAGGAGGATTCATGATACTAAAATGATGTGAAATGACCGACATTCCTATATTCAGCTCAGTAAAATGTCTAAACATAATAATATACTGTATAATGTCCATGCTGTGCACATGGGGATAGGAAGATATCGTCTAAGCCTTGCATTGCGGCTCCTCTGATTTCTGTCACATGTGGAGATGTTGGATAAGGAGGTTCTTGCAGAGCTTGAATTTTCCCTTCTGTGTGCAGAACTGCAGAGCTTTCCCTTCCATAGTTGCCAACATTGTAAAAAAAATTTCGGGACACTTTTTTGGCTGTAGGCGGAGTCAGACTATAATTAGTGGGTGGGGCATGCGTTAGTAGGTGTGGCTTTGGAAAGGAAAAATGTGGCGCACGCTGCGCAAAAAATGGGCGTGGTTTACGCGAAATAGTGGGCGTGGCTTACATGGGCATGGCTAAAGTCTGAGATGAATGAGGGATGCAGAGGGAGAGGGGGAAAGGGGGGAGAGGGAGAGAGGGATGGAGGGACAGCAGGCCCAGATCCTACCCCACAATAGCAATGTGTATTCCAGAGTTTAACCATCAGCAGATAAAGATACTCCAAACACCTGGTGTTGGCGCTTCAATCATCCTGTCACCATGGTTGTTATGGTGTCAGGATGATTGAAGCGCATTATTTCCATTATTACATTGTAATATAAAATGAAATCAATCATTCAACTCACCATAATGCAGAATCAGTGGGACCACTGAGCGTGTCACCTGCTACGTCACCTGCCACCAGATGCCATCAGGTTCCCCTAGCAGAGTCCGTCCTTACATCAGGTGCCCCCAGCAGAGTCCATCCTTACATCAGGTGCCCCCAGCAGAGTCCATCCTTACATCAGGTGCCCCCAGCAGAGTCCATCCTTACATCAGGTGCCCCCAGCAGAGTCCATCCTTACATCAGGTGCCCCCAGCAGAGTCCATCCTTACATCAGGTGCCCCCAGCAGAGTCCATCCTTACATCAGGTGCCCCCAGCAGAGTCCATCCTTACATCAGGTGCCCCCAGCAGAGTCCATCCTTACATCAGGTGCCCCCAGCGGAGTCCATCCTTACATCAGTTGTCCCCAGCGGAGTGCCTCTTACATCAGGTGTCCCCAGCGGAGTGCCTCAAATCAGTGGCCCCAGCGGAGTGTTGGCTGCCGATGGAGTGTTGGCTACAGTCTAGCTACATCTCCTCAAGAGTAGTGACAAGGGGAGAGAGGTGTGTGGGTGGAGGCATGGTGACTTGGGGTGTTACAGACTGACTTGGGGAAGGGTGGAGACAGGGTGGTGATTTGGGGGTGCAGGCATGATGGTGACCTGGGGTGTGCAGGCATGGTGGTGATTAGGCCGGAGGGGGTGCAGGCATGGTGGTGATTAGGCCGGAGGGGGTGCAGGTATGGTGGTGACTTGGGGGAGGGGGTGCAGGCATGGTGATGACTTGGGGAAGGGGGTGCAGGCATGGGGGGAGGGGGATGCAGGCATGCTGTTGTCATTGGGAGGAGGCGGGTGCAGGCATGGTGTTGGCATGGGGGAGAGGGTGCAGGTATGGTGGTGACATGGGGGAGGGAGGTAGGTATAGTGGTGACATGGGGGGAGGGGGCTGCAGGTATGGTGGTGATATGGGGGGAGGGGTGCAGGTATAGTGGCAACATGGGGGGAACAGGTATGGTGATGACATATAGGAGGGGGGGCAGGTATGGTGGTGATATGGGGGGATGGGGTTGCAGGTTATGGTGGTGACACGGGGGGAGGGGGGAAACAGGTATGGTGGTGACACGGGGGAGAGGGGGGAGCAGGTATGGTGGTGACATGGGGGGAGGGGGGTGCAGGTATGGTGGTGACATGGGGGGAGGGGGGTGCAGGTATGGTGGTGACGCGGGGGGAGGGGGGAAACAGGTATGGTGGTGACACAGGGGGAGGGGGGTGCAGGTATGGTGGTGACATGGGGGGGTGCAGGTATGGTGGTGACATGGGGGGAGGGGGGTGCAGGTATGGTGGTGACATGGGGGGGTGCAGGTATGGTGGTGACATGGGGGGAGGGGGGTGCAGGTATGGTGGTGACACGGGGGGAGGGGGTGCAGGTATGGTGGTGACATGGGGGGGGTGCAGGTATGGTGGTGACATGGGGGGTGCAGGTATGGTGCTGACACGGGGGGTGCAGGTATGGTGGTGACACGGGGGGAGGGGGAAGCGGGTATGGTGGTGACACGGGGGGAGGGTGCAGGTATGGTGATGACATGGGGGAGGGGGGTGCAGGTATGGTGGTGACACGGGGGAGGGGGTTGCAGGTATGGTGGTGACACAGGGAGAGGGGGAATCAGGTATGGTGGTGACACGGGGGTGGGGGATGCAGGTATGGTGGTGACACGGGAGGAGGGGGGTGCAGGTTTGGTGGTGACACGGGGGTGGGGGATGCAGGTATGGTTGTGACACGGGGGGAGGGGGGTGCAGGTATGGTGGTGACATGGGGGGAGGGGGAAGCAGGCATGGTGGTGACATGGGGGAGGGGGTTGCAGGTATGGTGGTGACACGGGGGAGGGGGTTGCAGGTATGGTGGTGACACGGGGGAGGGGGGTGCAGGTATGGTGGTGACACTGGGGAGGGGGTTGCAGGTATGGTGATGACACGGGGGAGGGGGTTGCAGGTATGGTGGTGACACGGGGGAGGGGGGTTGCAGGTATGGTGGTGACACAGGGGAGGGGTTGCAGGTATGGTGGTGACACGGGGGAGGGGGTTGCAGGTATGGTGGTGACACGGGGGAGGGGGGTTGCAGGTATGGTGGTGACACAGGGGAGGGGTTGCAGGTATGGTGGTGACACGGGGGAGGGGGTTGCAGGTTTGGTGGTGACACGGGGGAGGGGGATGCAGGTATGGTGGTGACACGGGGGGAGGGGGGTGCAGGTATGGTGGTGACACGGGGGAGAGGGGGGAGCAGGTATGGTGGTGACATGGGGGGAGGGGGGTGCAGGTATGGTGGTGACATGGGGGGAGGGGGGTGCAGGTATGGTGGTGACGCGGGGGGAGGGGGGAAACAGGTATGGTGGTGACACAGGGGGAGGGGGGTGCAGGTATGGTGGTGACATGGGGGGTGCAGGTATGGTGGTGACATGGGGGGAGGGGGGTGCAGGTATGGTGGTGACATGGGGGGGTGCAGGTATGGTGGTGACATGGGGGGAGGGGGGTGCAGGTATGGTGGTGACACGGGGGGAGGGGGGTGCAGGTATGGTGGTGACATGGGGGGGGTGCAGGTATGGTGGTGACATGGGGGGAGGGGGGTGCAGGTATGGTGCTGACACGGGGGGTGCAGGTATGGTGGTGACACGGGGGGAGGGGGAAGCGGGTATGGTGGTGACACGGGGGGAGGGTGCAGGTATGGTGATGACATGGGGGAGGGGGGTGCAGGTATGGTGGTGACACGGAGGAGGGGGTTGCAGGTATGGTGGTGACACAGGGAGAGGGGGAATCAGGTATGGTGGTGACATGGGGGGAGGGGGTTGCAGGTATGGTGGTGACACGGGGGAGGGGGTTGCAGGTATGGTGGTGACACGGGGGAGGGGGTTGCAGGTATGGTGGTGACACGGGAGGAGGGGGGTGCAGGTTTGGTGGTGACACGGGGGTGGGGGATGCAGGTATGGTTGTGACACGGGGGGAGGGGGGTGCAGGTATGGTGGTGACACGGGGGGAGGGGGAAGCAGGCATGGTGGTGACATGGGGGAGGGGGTTGCAGGTATGGTGGTGACACGGGGGAGGGGGTTGCAGGTATGGTGGTGACACGGGGGAGGGGGGTGCAGGTATGGTGGTGACACTGGGGAGGGGGTTGCAGGTATGGTGATGACACGGGGGGGGGGTTGCAGGTATGGTGGTGACACGGGGGAGGGGGGTTGCAGGTATGGTGGTGACACAGGGGAGGGGTTGCAGGTATGGTGGTGACACGGGGGAGGGGGTTGCAGGTATGGTGGTGACACGGGGGAGGGGGGTTGCAGGTATGGTGGTGACACAGGGGAGGGGTTGCAGGTATGGTGGTGACACGGGGGAGGGGGTTGCAGGTTTGGTGGTGACACGGGGGAGGGGGATGCAGGTATGGTGGTGACACGGGGGGAGGGGGGTGCAGGTATGGTGGTGACACGGGGGGAGGGGGTTGCAGGTATGGTGGTGACACGGGGGGAGGGGTTGCAGGTATGGTGGTGACACGGGGGGAGGGGGTTGCAGGTATGGTGGTGACACGGGGGGAGGGGGTTGCAGGTATGGTGGTGACACGGGGGAGGGGGTTGCAGGTATGGTGGTGACATGGGGGGAGGGGGGTGCAGGTATGGTGGTGACACGGGGGGAGGGGAAATCAGGTATGGTGGTGACATGGGGGGAGGGGGGTGCAGGTATGGTGGTGACACGGGGGAGGGGGTTGCAGGTATGGTGGTGACACGGGGGGAGGGGGTTGCAGTTATGGTGGTAAAATGGGGGAGGGGGTTGCAGGTATGGTGGTGACACAGGGGGAGGGGGTTGCAGGTATGGTGGTGACACGGGGGAGGGGGTTGCAGGTATGGTGGTAAAATGGGGGAGGGGGTTGCAGGTATGGTGGTGACACGGGGGAGGGGGTTGCAGGTATGGTGGTGACACGGGGGAGGGGTTGCAGGTATGGTGGTGACACGGGGGAGGGGGGTTGCAGGTATGGTGGTGACACGGGGGGAGGGGGAAGCGGGTATGGTGGTGATAAGGTCAGGGATTTAATTTAGAGTTCTCACTTAATATGATGCCTACATGTAAATCTGTTTTGAATGTAACTTTTTGGCTGTTGAACTCAATTGAAGCTGCTTTTGTTTTCTTGTAACTATATTGCCATGGTGTTGAAGCTTGTGTTCGTAGCCTAGGTGACTCCTGTTGTTGTTTACCCTTGCCCTGTGTGGGGGGGCTGTGCTGATGCTATTGTTTGTATAATTGCCTATAAAAGGCCTTTGAAAGAAGTAAAGAGCAGCAGTCCATTATGCTGAGAACTTTGATACAGACATACCTGACTCTGTGTCTTAATTCCTATAAGAAGCAATAATTTGGCAAAGCAATATAAACTATAAGCAACTTATTTAAAAGTTGAATCTAACATTTGGCGCCCGAACAACAGGGACCCACCAAGTTGCTACAAGAGGTGGTTGAGCTACGCTGACGGAACCAAAGGACAGGCATTCCGGGAACCACAGATCAAAAAACCTGGCCAGGTAAGAAAAAGCTTTATTTTTCTTATATTCTGTGCTCCCCTGATTTGTGCCTATCCGTTCTGTCAGTTACGGTTCTCCTGGTTTTAAAACACCAGCCTCTGTAGTGGTGAGTCTAGAATTACTGCATATTTTAGTTTATATTGCTGGAATTATTTGTGTGTTTTGTTATCTGTGTTTGTCTTGTCTGTCTTGTTGAGAAAGTGAATGAGCCTTGTCAAGGATGGTATGAGTTAGAAGGGGATTGCCGAACTAAGCAACGGAATGCGCCTTACCTCACACGATTGGGAACCTGAGGGCTTGTGAGCTTGGGGGTCTGACGCTTATGCTTAACCTCACATCTAACTCATAAACCATAGACGGGTTGAGAGTATAAGCCCTGTCTGCTCCATAAAGCAGGGATAAGAGTGTATGAGAGGGATTCCCATATACGAGGGGGGGAATAAGGTCTCAACAAAGTCCCGAGATCTAGTCGGATACCTGGCCACTTAAAGGAATGCTTGTATATGTTGTAGCCGCATTTTTGTATATGTTGTAGCCGCATTCTGGTTTGTTATTGGGCTAGCATATAAAGTAATTATTTGTTATTGGGCTAGCATATAAAGTAATTATTTGTTATTGGGCTAGCATATAAAGTAATTCGGTTTCAGAAATCTCATTCCGGAAGAGGTTTCTAGTATTCTAGCACCCTAGGAGGAAGGCAACGAGGAACTAGTGTAACTTAGCTGGTTTGTTATTGGGCTAGCATATAAAGTAATTATTCATTCTTGTATATGTTGTAGCCGCATTATATTGTACACTAAGTGTCCCACACGCTACCTAGGCAGGACTGTTAGAATGGGCCAGAGGAACACAAAACCCCGTCAGGGAATTGTGGCACACTATACGGTGCCACAGATAATTAAGAACATTTATGGGAAAACCGAAGCACAGGACTTAAAGGATGTCCTTCGTAAATTTAAGGTGAAAGGAGCAGCGGGCTTAGACCCGGATGTATGGAGTGAAATAAAAAGGGACAGACAAGGAGAGGTGTTAGAGAAGCAATGGATGCGTCAGGTTCAGTGCTTAATTAAGGTCTCAAAAAGAGCGAAAGAAGAGGGGTGGAAATATAATCCAGATTGTGATGGTTGGGATATGAAAGACAGAAGAACAAAAAATGTTGAAATTTTAAATAATCTTAGTTCAACCATCCCACCCCCATATACTGACATAGAACGCAAACCACACAAGATATATCCTGTACTTGAGGGGAGAGGATGGGTTTGTCAGGATTGTGGAGCACAAAACCCAGAATGGGCAGTAGAATGTGTGCATTGTGGGGCACAAAAACCTCATCCAGAAACTGTAGCTCCCGTACGCACTGATACACGCATTGTTCAGGTAAACAATCCAGAATTTGGACAAGCAGCCCATCCAAATGCCCCACCTACTGTCACTCGTAGAATGCAAATAAGGACTTGGGCACCATGGTCGGCAGACACCCTTATGGCATTAATACAGAGCGCCCCAGACCCCGTAGCAAAGCCAGCTGCTTTTTGTAGATTTGTGACACAGTTAATGAATACACATGAAGCAACCTGGCAGGATGAGGAGGATTTATGCAGACATAAAATGACTCTGACCCTGTTTAACCAGTTTGTGACCGACCTGCAGACTGAGCTGAGGGGGATGGCAATACTGGAGACAGGATATGTCAGACACATAGACTCAAGGGCCCCTTTTATTGCTAGATTAGAAGCTTTCTGTCAGGCAAAACAACAAGAGGGGGGGTCAATATCACCCATGAAACAAATGCCAGGACAGACTGTATCAGACTTTTACTTATCTATAGAAAGTATGATGGCAGATGAGGGAATGGATTTAGAGCTGCCAGTCACGATCTGAGCCTTCAATAGACAGTTTATGGAGGGATTAATTCCACAGATAAGTGAGAGACTGAAAGCTTGCACACCACCCTTAATTTGTTGCGATTTTTGGCAGAAAAAGGTTGCAAGGTTAATAAGAAAAAGTTACAAGTGTGTCAGGAAAAAGTTATCTTTTTGGGACATTGTATATCACAGGGTACGAGACATCTCACTGAGGAGAGGGTTCAAGTGATAAAGGGAATGTTACCCCCACGGAATTTTAAACAATTGCGTATGTTTTTAGGTATCGTGTCATATTGTAGACAGTGGATACCACATGCTAGCGCTTTGATGCAGCCATTATACGATTGTTTGAAAATTGTACCGTATATGCTTACAGAAGTAGCTTATGAATCGTTTATCACTTTGAAAAAGCTATTAATTTCTGCCCCGGCTATTGGTATACCAGATTACACCAAGATATTTAACCTGTACATTGCTGAGATCACTGGACATGCCACAGGTGTTCTGACACAGGCACATGTAAAACAAAGACCAGTCGCTTACTTTTCAGCAGCATTAGATCCAGTATCTAGAGGTTCACCGTCTTGTGTACGGGCGGTAGCTGCAGTGTCAATTATCATAGATAAGTCATCAGAGATTGTTCTAGACAATCCAGTTGTAGTGCATACCATACATGACATACATGCAATCTTGTCTCAGGTACAGCCCAAACACATTTCAATGGCTAGGCAATTAAGGTTACAGTGTACTTTACTCTTACCTCCAAATGTTACTTTTCAGCGCTGTACAACCTTAAATTTGGCTACCTTTTTGCCTCTTCAGTCACCAGATTTGGCAAGGGGGAATGATAGTGCTAATAGTACTAGTGAGAAAGGAAATGAGGAAACTGACACTCTTTTGTTTAAACAAGTAGATGAACACGATTGTTTTCAGCTCATGGAACAGGAGACAATGGGATTTCCACATGTTACAGATACACCAATTTTAAATGCTGAGCACACTTTGTACATAGATGGCAGTAGGTTTGCTGATGACAAGGGTAAATATCACACAGGGTATGCTTTAGTGACTGATACGCAGGTGATTGACGCACAGCCCTTACCAGCCCACATGTCAGCACAGGAAGCAGAATTAAAAGCTTTAGAACAAGCCCTAGAATACTTAAAAGAACGAGAAGGGAATATTTACACTGACTCCGCTTACGCTTATGGCGTAGCGCACGATTATGGCCATATATGGAAGGCTAGAGGTTATCTGACAGCAGCAGGTACACCTGTAAAACATGGAGAAGGGATTAAGAGAGTCCTGAACAATCTTCAAAAGGTTAAACGAGTGGCCATCATGAAGATAGCGGCACACACGAGCGCAAAAACAATTGAGGCAAAAGGAAATGCATTTGCAGATTTGACTGCAAAACAGGCAGCTCTAGGGGAAGGAAGCCCTGAGACCTTAGCAGCAGTAGAGGAGAGTATCCCAGAACCAACATGGCAGCAGCTGAGTAAATTACAGGAGCAAGCAGGGGAGAGCGAGAAAGATAAGTGGGTCAGAATGGGAGCAGCACCAGACCTTGACAATGTATGGAGGGAAGGGGGCAAAATATGCCTACCTGCCTCTCTGTACCCAGCAATGGCAGCGGCAGTTCACCTACCCACACACGTCAGTTCCAATTCCATGTATAGGATTGTGAACCAAGGATGGCTCGCCCCTGGATTCAGTAGCACTGCAAGAAACTACTGTGCAGCCTGCCAAATCTGTCTCCTGAATAACCCAGGACAGAGAGTAAAAACCCCACGAAAACACCAGGTCCGGGCCCAATACCCCTTCCAGAGACTGCAAATTGACTACATACAAATGCCTAAGAGCGGCCCCTTTGAATTTGTCCTCGTGTGTATCGATTTATTCTCAGGTTGGCCCGAAAGTTATCCAGTAAAATCGGCTACAGCTAAAGCCACAGCTAAGAAACTGATCACTGAGTTAATACCTAGGTTTGGTCTTCCTGAAACCATAGAATCAGATAGGGGACACACTTTACAGGAGAAATCATGCAGAATGTGATGATCATGTTAGGGGTTCAACAAAGTTTTCACACCCCTTACCACCCACAGAGTTCAGGATCAGTGGAGAGAGTAAATGGGACAATAAAGTTAAAAATACAAAAAGCCATGCAAGAGTTAAACAAGCCTTGGCCAGAATGCCTGCCTTTGGCTTTGTTCTCTATAAGGTACACTCCAACAGGAAAGACAGGATTATCCCCATATGAGATACTTTTTGGGAATGCACCTAGATTGGGTTTATACTTTCCACAGAGTATGCAATTGCAATGTGATAGTTTGACTGCATATGTGATACAATTACAACAACGTCTAACTAAGATCCACAAAAGTGTGTATTCTTCTCTTCCAGACCCTAATTCAATAACAGGTACACATACTCTGCTACCAGGGGATTATGTATATGTAAAGAAACACACCAGAAAGACATTGGAACCCAGGTTTGAAGGTCCTTACCAAGTACTCTTGACCACAGCCACCTCAGTAAAGCTGGAAGGAAAACCTACCTGGATACACGCATCACATTGCAAGAAACAACCCGAGAAAACAACATGATGAAATATCTACTTACATATTTTTTGTTGAAGATTGTTGTTTTACAAATATATGCATGGACTCCTAGTATTAATGTAATTGAGGTAGAAGAAACAATGACTTTTGAATGGAGTATAGATGATCCTAAAGTAGCAAATGTATCAGGATATGAGATAAATAAGGATTACACTGTGGGTAATTATACTGTTGAAGGACATAGGCGACCGTTTCATGTAGATGTAGGTATAGCATGAATACAGGCAGACCCCCTCTCAGAAGTAACTGTAATGCCGCGTACACACGGTCGTACTTTTCGTCTACAAAAGTCCAACGGACGCTGACGGACTAAAGCTGGCTGGTAATCCGATCGTGTGTGGGCTTCTCCGGACTTTCAACGTACTTTTTTAGCCTCAAATCCGACGTACTTTAGATTTGAAACATGCTTTAAAACTTTACTTCGTAACTACGACGGACCCCGAAATCCGCTCGTCTGTGTGCTAGTCCGACGGACAAAAAGCCACGCTAGGGCACCTATTGGCTACTGGCTATGAACTTCCTTATTTTAGTCCGGTGTACGTCATCACGTACGAATCCGTCAGACTTTTGTGTGGTCGTGTGTAGGCAAGTCCGTTCGTTAGAAAGTCTGCCGCAAGTCTGTCGAAAGTCTGCCGGATGTCTGCCGGAAGTCTGTCGGACAGGCTGTCTGACTTTTGTAGACGAAAAGTCCGACCGTGTGTACGCGGCATTACTTTCCAGTGGAACGATAATATGGGTTTCCCTTTTAACAATAGTAAGAACCATAGGTGTCATAAAATATCCCTTTCACAGACATGGAAACAAGCCCGGGAACGGGTAGTGGGACAAATGTACCAAATATTAACAGTCATGGCAGAAGGAGGGAATATAACCGAAGGGATGTTTAATCTGACAGATATTACCGTTAATCAATCCAGTACTTTCCTCTGTGCCTCTTGGTGGAGGGAAGAGAGAGTTGATGGGTGGTACTGGAGGGCACAGACCTATGGGTTTCACATACAAATGGAGGAAGAAGTAACGCCAACAATTGAATCTTCCATATTAACACCCGTACCAAACACTTGCATAAATGTATCAACATCACAACAGAAAACAAAAATAAAATTCAATATCACCTTTCCCCCGATACCGGAGTGTAGGTATAAACGAGAATGGTACGACACACTATTGGGACTGACAGGTACAGGGATGGGAATTTTAAACTCGGTGGAGATAGAAGAAATGAACAACAGATGGAAGCATGCAGGGGGACACATAGCTGACAGCTTGACTATCACAAGCAAATGGTTACCCACCACTTTTGAAACCCAACTGCAAGAAATATCCCTATTACAATTTTTGGGAGGGTTAATAAATCACACGATAGGAGCAGAGCTCCAGCTGTGGAATCAAAATCAACAGTTTGTAAATTTCACACAGTGCTCTTTTAACCTCTTATCCTATCATATACAAATAAATAGGGCCAGGACTGAACTACAGTTGGGAAATTATCATACCTGGATGAAATATTTTAAGGGTTTAACTGACGATGGTGTATGGTTCCAAGTAAAAGGGGATAAGATAGAATGTGAGGAGAAATGGTGTGTAGGAAGGTTCGAAGCATACCGGGTAGCAGATGTAATGGAAATGTGTAAAATAGTGGTCATGCCACTAGTAATTAAAGACGAGTTTTGGTATCCAGAAATATATGGGAAATATGTAGATAAAGGAAACAGAACCCATGATTTAACTCTATGTGAAGGAATTAATAAGGGAATGGTATGTGGCAGAAGTTCCCCAGTATATGAACCTTGCTTGTTAAAATACCAAACTAGCATATGCAAAATGCAAAGAACACCGATAAATGTGAACAATAGATTCATAGAAATAGGACCCCAGCATATTTGTATCATTACTAATGATAACCGCACCATGTCAGCATTAAATAAATCGGCGCCGTTTGCGGGATGTATAAAAAAGATTAAAGTATTACAATGGGGTAACGACACATATCTTTTTGAACCAGACGCCGATAAGATATTCTCTCAGTCTATGAGGTACATAATCTCACTGACACTACACCCTTTATAATTTCTTTAGACCCACTAAAACAGGTTTTGGAACAATCAGAGTTGTTAAGACAACACATAGAAACACTAGAACATACCCTACAGAATAACCTCGTATCCGCAATTATTGACAAAGGTAGACTAGTGCATCTTTCCTCACAGATACAACAGGATATTGCACCACATTGGTGGGATATATTTAGTGGAATGTCTTCTACAGCAACCAATACCTTTCACTGGTTGTTAAGTCCAATGGTAATTATTATTCTAATATTAATATCACTTACAATCACGAATATATGTGTATACAGGAAAATAAATAGGAAAATTAGGAGAATAGACAGGGCATACCGATAAATGTGTATTGACATCACCCTACTCCTATAAAACTCCTCTTCTTGAATTTAAGATGTTGGTAATACCTAGGGGGATGGGTTCTACCCCTCTGACAACTCGCGGTCAGGGAAAGGACTCTGGGGAAAAACTGACTAGAACTTATTCATGAGGACCCAGGGGGAAGGAGAGGATGATGTCAAAGGGGGAAATTGATAAGATCAGGGATTTAATTTAGAGTTCTCACTTAATATGATGCCTACATGTAAATCTGTTTTGAATGTAACTTTTTGGCTGTTGAACTCAATTGAAGCTGCTTTTGTTTTCTTGTAACTATATTGCCATGGTGTTGAAGCTTGTGTTCGTAGCCCAGGTGACTCCTGTTGTTGTTTACCCTTGCCCTGTGTGGGGGGGGGGGGGGCTGTGCTGATGCTATTGTTTGTATAATTGCCTATAAAAGGCCTTTGAAAGAAGTAAAGAGCAGCAGTCCATTATGCTGAGAACTTTGATACAGACATACCTGACTCTGTGTCTTAATTCCTATAAGAAGCAATAATTTGGCAAAGCAATATAAACTATAAGCAACTTATTTAAAAGTTGAATCTAACAGTGGTGACACGGGGGAGGGGGAAGCAGGTATGGTGGTGACACGGGGGAGGGGGGATGCAGGTATGGTGGTGACACGGGGGGAGGGGGGTGCAGGTATGGTGGTGACACGGGGGGAGGGGGTTGCAGGTATGGTGGTGACACGGGGGGAGGGGGTTGCAGGTATGGTGGTGACACGGGGGGAGGGGGGTGCAGGTATGGTGGTGACACGGGGGAGGGGGGTGCAGGTATGGTGGTGACACGGGGGGAGGGGGGGTGCAGGTATGGTGGTGACACGGGGGGAGGGGGTTGCAGGTATGGTGGTGACACGGGGGGAGGGGGGTGCAGGTATGGTGGTGACACGGGGGAGGGGGGTGCAGGTATGGTGGTGACACGGGGGAGGGGGGGTGCAGGTATGGTGGTGACACGGGGGGAGGGGGTTGCAGGTATGGTGGTGACACGGGGGGAGGGGGTTGCAGTTATGGTGGTAACATGGGGGGAGGGGGGTGCAGGTATGGTGGTGACACAGGGGGAGGGGAAATCAGGTATGGTGGTGACACGGGGGGAGGGGGTTGCAGTTATGGTGGTAACATGGGGGGAGGGGGGGTGCAGGTATGGTGGTGACACAGGGGGAGGGGAAACTGGTATGTTGGTGACATGGGGAGCCAGGACCATGATTGCACTTTCCCCAGCCAGCGGAGCCCCAGTTTTTCCATCAGTGTGACTCAGACTGTATACCTGCTCATTGTGGGAGCCAGGATTATTAGAGCACTGTCCCCAGCCAGTGAGCCCCGCTCCTTCCATCAGTGGTGCTCTGGGACACTCTCACACACGGGGCAGAGCGGAGGGTTGGCGGTGGCGAATGAACATTTCCTTGTGTTCAGTGGAGAGGGGGGAGGGGTCGCCAATCCTTGTAGCCAATAGGCTTCAGTGTACAATAGAATTTTCTATTTTTATACTGAAGAGAGAAGCCGATTGGCTGCCCCTCTCCCCTGCACTGAACACAAGGGGAAACCATACTGACTTGTGGAGGTGACGGCGGCCATTTTTGTGGAGCCGTTGCCGTTTTTTGACAAAAACATTCACGATTTTCTTGGGACAAACCCAAAAAAATCGGGAGAACACTCGGGATAAGATTAAATCGGGACTGTTGGCAACTATGCCCTTCACAGACCCCAGGATTCTGCAGAGCTTTCCCTTCACAGACCCCAGGATTCTGCAGAGCTTTCCCTTCACAGACCCCAGGATTCTGCAGAGCTTTCCCTTCACAGACCCCAGGATTCTGCAGAGCTTTCCCTTCACAGACCCCAGGATTCTGCAGAGCTTTCCCTTCACAGACCCCAGGATTCTGCAGAGCTTTCCCTTCACAGACCCCAGGATTCTGCAGAGCTTTCCCTTCACAGACCCCAGGATTCTGCAGAGCTTTCCCTTCACAGACCCCAGGATTCTGCAGAGCTTTCCCTTCACAGACCCCAGGATTGTGCAGAGCTTTCCCTTCACAGACCCCAGGATTGTGCAGAGCTCGGCATTCAGTGAACCTTCAGATAACATGCCGGTGTCCATAATGGGAATTCAGAACCAACAACAAGTGTTCTATGTGCTGAGATATCTCTGGGGACAGAACAACAAATCATAACCTTCCAACATGTCATGTGTGACAGGCATGAGAAACAACTTCACCCGCATATCTGGAAATACTGCTAGCGCTATGATAGTGCTACGAGCAATACCGGTTATTCTTCCTTCTCCCTCTCTGATTGGTTGTTCTAGTAGTGAGTGGGCAGTAGTGACCACATCTATTCCTGAGAGGCCCTAAATTCCAGCAATACTATGAAAAGTGATTTATTGTCAGCTCTTCTCCCCACCCCCCTCCACAAACTTCTATTCACAATGGTGTTTTCTGAGGCCGGGGAGGATTGTAATGTCAGCAAATAACTGCAAAAATGTAGAGACTCCTCGTGGCTTCATTCTGATTGGTTGTTTATGGACGAGCAGTAGAGGCCACATCTATTCCTGAGAAGTTTTATAGAGACCACATCTATTCCTGAGAGGCTTTATAGAGACCACATCTATTCCTGAGAGGTTTTATAGAGACCACATCTATTCCTGAGAGGTTTTTTTTAGAGGCCACATCTATTCCTGAGAGTCTTTATAGAGGACACATCTATTCCTGAGAGGTTTTTTTTAGAGGCCACATCTATTCCTGAGAGGTTTTTTTTAGAGGCCACATCTATTCCTGAGAGGCTTTATAGAGACCACATCTATTCCTGAGAGGTTTTATAGAGGACACATCTATTCCTGAGAGGTTTTATAGAGGACACATCTATTCCTGAGAGGTTTTTTTTAGAGGACACATCTACTCCTGAGAGGCTTTATAGAGGCCACATCTATTCCTGAGAGGCTTTATAGAGACCACATCTATTCCTGAGAGGCTTTATAGAGGCCACATCTATTCCTGAGAGGTTTTATAGAGGCCACATCTATTCCTGAGAGGTTTTTTTTAGAGGCCACATCTACTCCTGAGAGGCTTTATAGAGGCCACATCTATTCCTGAGAGGCTTTATAGAGACCACATCTATTCCTGAGAGGCTTTATAGAGGCCACATCTATTCCTGAGAGGTTTTATAGAGGACACATCTATTCCTGAGAGGTTTTTTTTAGAGGCCACATCTATTCCTGAGAGGTTTTATAGAGGCCACATCTATTCCTGAGAGGTTTTATAGAGGCCACATCTATTCCTGAGAGGTTTTTTTTAGAGGCCACATCTACTCCTGAGAGGCTTTATAGAGGCCACATCTATTCCTGAGAGGCTTTATAGAGACCACATCTATTCCTGAGAGGCTTTATAGAGACCACATCTATTCCTGAGAGGTTTTTTTTAGAGGCCACATCTACTCCTGAGAGGCTTTATAGAGGCCACATCTATTCCTGAGAGGTTTTATAGAGGCCACATCTATTCCTGAGAGGTTTTATAGAGGACACATCTATTCCTGAGAGGCTTTATAGAGGCCACATCTATTCCTGAGAGGTTTTATAGAGGCCACATCTATTCCTGAGAGGTTTTATAGAGGCCACATCTATTCCTGAGAGGCTTTATAGAGGCCACATCTATTCCTGAGAGGCTTTATAGAGGCCACATCTATTCCTGAGAGGCTTTATAGAGACCACATCTATTCCTGAGAGGTTTTATAGAGGCCACATCTATTCCTGAGAGGTTTTATAGAGGCCACATCTATTCCTGAGAGGTTTTTTTTAGAGGCCACATCTACTCCTGAGAGGCTTTATAGAGGCCACATCTATTCCTGAGAGGTTTTATAGAGGCCACATCTATTCCTGAGAGGTTTTTTTTAGAGGCCACATCTATTCCTGAGAGGCTTTATAGAGGCCACATCTATTCCTGAGAGGCTTTATAGAGGCCACATCTATTCCTGAGAGGCTTTATAGAGACCACATCTATTCCTGAGAGGCTTTATAGAGACCACATCTATTCCTGAGAGGTTTTTTTTAGAGGCCACATCTATTCCTGAGAGGCTTTATAGAGGCCACATCTATTCCTGAGAGGCTTTATAGAGGCCACATCTATTCCTGAGAGGCTTTATAGAGACCACATCTATTCCTGAGAGGTTTTATAGAGGCCACATCTATTCCTGAGAGGTTTTATAGAGGCCACATCTATTCCTGAGAGGTTTTTTTTAGAGGCCACATCTACTCCTGAGAGGCTTTATAGAGGCCACATCTATTCCTGAGAGGTTTTATAGAGGCCACATCTATTCCTGAGAGGTTTTTTTTAGAGGCCACATCTACTCCTGAGAGGCTTTATAGAGACCACATCTATTCCTGAGAGGTTTTTTTTAGAGGCCACATCTATTCCTGAGAGGTTTTATAGAGACCACATCTATTCCTGAGAGGTTTTATAGAGGCCACATCTATTCCTGAGAGGTTTTATAGAGGCCACATCTATTCCTGAGAGGTTTTATAGAGGACACATCTATTCCTGAGAGGTTTTATAGAGGACACATCTATTCCTGAGAGGTTTTATAGAGGCCACATCTATTCCTGAGAGGTTTTATAGAGGCCACATCTATTCCTGAGAGGTTTTATAGAGGACACATCTATTCCTGAGAGGCTTTATAGAGGTCACATCTATTCCTGAGAGGTTTTATAGAGGCCACATCTATTCCTGAGAGGTTTTATAGAGGTCACATCTATTCCTGAGAGGTTTTATAGAGGCCACATCTATTCCTGAGAGGCTTTATAGAGGTCACATCTATTCCTGAGAGGTTTTATAGAGACCACATCTATTCCTGAGAGGCTTTATAGAGACCACATCTATTCCTGAGAGGTTTTATAGAGACCACATCTATTCCTGAGAGGCTTTATAGAGGCCACATCTATTCCTGAGAGGTTTTATAGAGACCACATCTATTCCTGAGAGGTTTTTTTTAGAGGCCACATCTATTCCTGAGAGGTTTTATAGAGACCACATCTATTCCTGAGAGGTTTTATAGAGACCACATCTATTCCTGAGAGGTTTTATAGAGACCACATCTATTCCTGAGAGGTTTTTTTTAGAGGCCACATCTATTCCTGAGAGGTTTTATAGAGACCACATCTATTCCTGAGAGGTTTTATCGGGGGGTTCCAGCGAGACAATGCACAATGATTTGAAGCCGGCCCCTCCTCCCTCTCTCCACAAACTCCTACTCAAAATGGTGTTATCTGAAGCCAAGAAGGACTGCAATGTAAGTAGGGAACGGCTGTAATTTGGGGTCTCTGGGTTGTTTTAGTAGTGAGATAACATTAGTGGCCATACAAAATAATGTAATGCCAGCCCCTTTTTGTCTCTCTCCACAGCTCCACTGCCAGGGACACCAGATGTAAAGAAGGGCTCCGCTGCTGGGGGACACCAGATGTAAAGAAGGGCTCCGCTGCTGGGGGACACCAGATGTAAAGGAGGGCTCCGCTGCTGGGGGACACCAGATGTAAAGGAGGGCTCCGCTGCTGGGGGACACCAGATGTAAAGGAGGGCTCCGCTGCTGGGGGACACCAGATGTAAAGGAGGGCTCCACTGCCGGGGACACCAGATGTAAAGGAGGGCTCCGCTGCTGGGGGACACCAGATGTAAAGAAGGGCTCCGCTGCCGGGGGACACCAGATGTAAAGGAGGGCTCCGCTGCCGGGGACACCAGATGTAAAGGAGGGCTCCGCTGCCGGGGGACACCAGATGTAAAGGAGGGCTCCGCTGCCGGGGGACACCAGATGTAAAGGAGGGCTCCGCTGCCGGGGACACCAGATGTAAAGGAGGGCTCCGCTGCCGGGGGACACCAGATGTAAAGGAGGGCTCCGCTGCTGGGGGACACCAGATGTAAAGAAGGGCTCCGCTGCCGGGGGACACCAGATGTAAAGAAGGGCTCCGCTGCTGGGGGACACCTGATGTAAAGAAGGGCTCCGCTGCCGGGGGACACCTGATGTAAAGAAGGGCTCCGCTGCCGGGGGACACCAGATGTAAAGAAGGGCTCCGCTGCCGGGGGACACCAGATGTAAAGGAGGGCTCCGCTGCCGGGGGACACCAGATGTAAAGGAGGGCTCCGCTGCCGGGGGACACCAGATGTAAAGAAGGGCTCCACTGCTGGGGGACACCTGGTGTAAAGGAGGGCTCCGCTGCCGGGGGACACCAGATGTAAAGGAGGGCTCCGCTGCTGGGGGACACCAGATGTAAAGAAGGGCTCCGCTGCCGGGGGACACCAGATGTAAAGAAGGGCTCCGCTGCTGGGGGACACCTGATGTAAAGAAGGGCTCCGCTGCCGGGGGACACCTGATGTAAAGAAGGGCTCCGCTGCCGGGGGACACCAGATGTAAAGAAGGGCTCCGCTGCCGGGGGACACCAGATGTAAAGGAGGGCTCCGCTGCCGGGGGACACCAGATGTAAAGGAGGGCTCCGCTGCCGGGGGACACCAGATGTAAAGAAGGGCTCCGCTGCCGGGGGACACCTGATGTAAAGAAGGGCTCCGCTGCCGGGGGACACCAGATGTAAAGAAGGGCTCCGCTGCCGGGGGACACCAGATGTAAAGAAGGGCTCCACTGCTGGAGGACACCAGATGTAAAGAAGGGCTCCGCTGCTGGAGGACACCAGATGTAAAGAAGGGCTCCGCTGCCGGGGGACACCAGATGTAAAGAAGGGCTCCGCTGCTGGGGGACACCAGATGTAAAGGAGGGCTCCGCTGCTGGGGGACACCAGATGTAAAGGAGGGCTCCGCTGCTGGGGGACACCAGATGTAAAGGAGGGCTCCGCTGCTGGGGGACACCAGATGTAAAGGAGGGCTCCACTGCCGGGGACACCAGATGTAAAGGAGGGCTCCGCTGCTGGGGGACACCAGATGTAAAGGAGGGCTCCGCTGCCGGGGGACACCAGATGTAAAGGAGGGCTCCGCTGCCGGGGACACCAGATGTAAAGGAGGGCTCCGCTGCCGGGGGACACCAGATGTAAAGGAGGGCTCCGCTGCCGGGGGACACCAGATGTAAAGGAGGGCTCCGCTGCCGGGGACACCAGATGTAAAGGAGGGCTCCGCTGCCGGGGGACACCAGATGTAAAGGAGGGCTCCGCTGCTGGGGGACACCAGATGTAAAGAAGGGCTCCGCTGCTGGGGGACACCTGATGTAAAGAAGGGCTCCGCTGCCGGGGGACACCTGATGTAAAGAAGGGCTCCGCTGCCGGGGGACACCAGATGTAAAGAAGGGCTCCGCTGCCGGGGGACACCAGATGTAAAGGAGGGCTCCGCTGCCGGGGGACACCAGATGTAAAGGAGGGCTCCGCTGCCGGGGGACACCAGATGTAAAGAAGGGCTCCACTGCTGGGGGACACCTGGTGTAAAGGAGGGCTCCGCTGCCGGGGGACACCAGATGTAAAGGAGGGCTCCGCTGCTGGGGGACACCAGATGTAAAGAAGGGCTCCGCTGCCGGGGGACACCAGATGTAAAGAAGGGCTCCGCTGCTGGGGGACACCTGATGTAAAGAAGGGCTCCGCTGCCGGGGGACACCTGATGTAAAGAAGGGCTCCGCTGCCGGGGGACACCAGATGTAAAGAAGGGCTCCGCTGCCGGGGGACACCAGATGTAAAGGAGGGCTCCGCTGCCGGGGGACACCAGATGTAAAGGAGGGCTCCGCTGCCGGGGGACACCAGATGTAAAGAAGGGCTCCGCTGCCGGGGGACACCTGATGTAAAGAAGGGCTCCGCTGCCGGGGGACACCAGATGTAAAGAAGGGCTCCGCTGCCGGGGGACACCAGATGTAAAGAAGGGCTCCACTGCTGGAGGACACCAGATGTAAAGAAGGGCTCCGCTGCCGGGGGACACCAGATGTAAAGAAGGGCTCCGCTGCTGGAGGACACCAGATGTAAAGAAGGGCTCCGCTGCTGGGGGACACCTGATGTAAAGAAGGGCTCCGCTGCCGGGGGACACCAGATGTAAAGAAGGGCTCCGCTGCTGGAGGACACCAGATGTAAAGAAGGGCTCCGCTGCTGGAGGACACCAGATGTAAAGAAGGGCTCCGCTGCTGGAGGACACCAGATGTAAAGAAGGGCTCCGCTGCTGGGGGACACCTGATGTAAAGAAGGGCTCCGCTGCCGGGGGACACCAGATGTAAAGAAGGGCTCCGCTGCTGGAGGACACCAGATGTAAAGAAGGGCTCCACTGCTGGGGGACACCTGATGTAAAGAAGGGCTCCACTGCTGGAGGACACCAGATGTAAAGAAGGGCTCCGCTGCTGGAGGACACCAGATATAAAGAAGGGCTCCACTGCTGGGGGACACCAGATGTAAAGAAGGGCTCCGCTGCTGGGGGACACCAGATGTAAAGCAGGGCTCCGCTGCTGGAGGACACCAGATGTAAAGAAGGGCTCCACTGCTGGGGGACACCTGATGTAAAGGAGGGCTCCGCTGGCAGGAACACCAGATGTAAAGGAGGGCTCCGCTGCTGGAGGACACCAGATGTAAAGGAGGGCTCCGCTGCTGGAGGACACCAGATGTAAAGAAGGGCTCCGCTGCCGGGGGACACCTGATGTAAAGAAGGGCTCCGCTGCCGGGGGACACCAGATGTAAAGAAGGGCTCCGCTGCCGGGGGACACCAGATGTAAAGAAGGGCTCCACTGCTGGGGGACACCTGGTGTAAAGGAGGGCTCCGCTGGCAGGAACACCAGATGTAAAGGAGGGCTCCGCTGCTGGAGGACACCAGATGTAAAGGAGGGCTCCGCTGCTGGAGGACACCAGATGTAAAGAAGGGCTCCGCTGCCGGGGGACACCTGATGTAAAGAAGGGCTCCGCTGCCGGGGGACACCAGATGTAAAGAAGGGCTCCGCTGCCGGGGGACACCTGATGTAAAGAAGGGCTCCACTGCTGGGGGACACCTGGTGTAAAGGAGGGCTCCGCTGGCAGGAACACCAGATGTAAAGGAGGGCTCCGCTGCTGGAGGACACCAGATGTAAAGGAGGGCTCCGCTGCTGGAGGACACCAGATGTAAAGAAGGGCTCCACTGCTGGAGGACACCAGATGTAAAGAAGGGCTCCGCTGCCGGGGGACACCAGATGTAAAGAAGGGCTCCGCTGCCGGGGGACACCAGATGTAAAGAAGGGCTCCACTGCTGGGGGACACCTGGTGTAAAGAAGGGCTCCACTGCTGGGGGACACCAGATGTAAAGAAGGGCTCCACTGCCGGGGGACACCAGATGTAAAGAAGGGCTCCGCTGCCGGGGGACACCAGATGTAAAGAAGGGCTCCACTGCTGGGGGACACCTGGTGTAAAGAAGGGCTCCACTGCTGGGGGACACCAGATGTAAAGAAGGGCTCCACTGCTGGGGGACACCAGATGTAAAGCAGGGCTCCGCTGCTGGAGGACACCAGATGTAAAGAAGGGCTCCGCTGCTGGAGGACACCAGATATAAAGAAGGGCTCCACTGCTGGGGGACACCAGATGTAAAGGATGGCTCCGCTGCTGGGGGACACCAGATGTAAAGCAGGGCTCCGCTGCTGGAGGACACCAGATGTAAAGAAGGGCTCCACTGCTGGGGGACACCTGATGTAAAGGAGGGCTCCGCTGGCAGGAACACCAGATGTAAAGGAGGGCTCCGCTGCTGGAGGACACCAGATGTAAAGGAGGGCTCCGCTGCTGGAGGACACCAGATGTAAAGGATGGCTCCGCTGCTGGGGGACACCAGATGTAAAGAAGGGCTCCACTGCTGGGGGACACCTGATGTAAAGGAGGGCTCCGCTGGCAGGAACACCAGATGTAAAGGAGGGCTCCACTGTTGGGGACACCAGATGTAAAGGAGGGCTCCACTGTTGGGGACACCAGATGTAAAGGATGGCTCTTCTGCCGGGGACACCAGATGTAAAGGAGGGCTCCGCTTTTGGGGACACCAGATGTAAAGGAGGGCTCCGCTTTTGGGGACACCAGATGTAAAGGAGGGCTCTTCTGCCGGGGACACCAGATGTAAAGGAGGGCTCCGCTGTTGGGGACACCAGATGTAAAGGATGGCTCTTCTGCCGGGGACACCAGATGTAAAGGAGGGCTCCGCTTTTGGGGACACCAGATGTAAAGGAGGGCTCCGCTTTTGGGGACACCAGATATAAAGGAGGGCTCCACTGTTGGGGACACCAGATGTAAAGGAGGGCTCTTCTGCCGGAGACACCAGATGTAAAGGAGGGCTCCACTGCCAGGGACACCAGATGTAAAGGAGGGCTCTTCTGCCGGGGACACCAGATGTAAAGGAGGGCTCCGCTGCTGGGGACACCAGATGTAAGGAGGGGCTCTGTTGGGGGCTTCTGATGTAAGGACAGACACTGCTGGAGGCTCCTGATGGCATCTGGTGGCAGGCGACGTGGAAGGTGACACGCTCAGGGCTCCCACTGATTCTGGATTATGGTGAGTTGAATGATTTCATTCTTTATTACAATGTAATAATAGCAATATTGTGCTTCAATCATCCTGACACCATAACAACCATGGTGCTGGGATGATTGAAGCGCTAACACCAGGTGTTTGGCGTATCTTTATCTGCTGATTTGTTAAACTCTGGAATACACATTTCTTTTGTGGTGCAGGATCTGGGCCTGCTGTCCCTCCATCCCTCTTTTCTTCCCTCGTTCTTTCCTTCTTTCTCTTTTCCCTCCCTCCCTCCCTCTTTTCCCCTTTCTTTCTCCATCTCTCATTCATCTCAGACTCTAACCACCCATTTGAACCATGCCCATATAAGCCACGCCCACTAATTAACGTAAACCATGCCCAGTTTTTGGCATGTTTTCTTTTTTGCTACGTAACGCCTACAAATGCATGCCACGCCCCCTAATTATAATAAGACTCCGCCTACAGCCAAAAAAGTGTCCCTAAAACTTTTTTACAATGTTCGCAACTATGCCCATGTAATAGGTTGGATGGGGGAAGGGAAACAACTTGGACCGGGCTATATTACAAAAAAATTACGTACAAAAAATAAATATGTACATTTTTGTCATATTAAGAAGAAAGCTCTGCTCACATAATTCTTGTCCTCCGGAACGATGGAGATGGACAGCCGCCCCATCCCTCAAGATCCTAAAAGAAAACACAAACCATCACATCCTACACTTCCATCTTACCTGTACATTGTACATCACCACTGAGTTATGATCCTTCCAGCAGTTCTGTCTGAAGGGAACTACTTAACCCTAAAAACAGAACAACAACAAAACACATATGTACAATTTGTGAACTGTCCTTCTTTGGCTCCTGATAGGAGGGGCAGGAACAGAATGCCCAAAGTGCCCGTGATTAGACAGTCCCTCCATCAGGCACACTGGCTGGCAGGCATAGGCTGTTCCTGCAAAAGTCAGAAAGGAAAACCACACACAACTCTACCACTTCCCTGCAGTCCTTGTGGCTACTTCTATGGTGGCTGCACGGCACAGGAGTCCTCCTCACACAGAGAAGCGGGGATCAGGCAATCTCCTCCTGCTATCCCCTTCCTCTCTGACAGAGACTGAAAGGCTCCTAGTAGGCCGACCCACTTTTACAACCAGGACTTGATCCCTGTAAATGGCACATCCCAGCTTCCATTCCTCCTGAATGTCCACAAACTGGGCCCAGGCATCACTTTCGGGCACCCGCAAAAGCTTTTGGGACATGCAGAAAATCCCAGACAAGGTCATCCTCCCACTCTCCCTGGAAGTTCTCCACGATGTCCATTATCTGGGAGAGGACATATGGGTAGTCCAGACCCCACTCCAAAGAAACCCTTCTTTGTATCTCCCTCTGGAAGCGAGAAAACCTGGGCAATTCTTTAGGCTTCCCCTTCCCTGGCAAGACACACCAATCCCGGGATCTCACCACCCACTGCCTGTAGGTGGGTGCTCTGGTCTGGGTAGTGGTGTGGGTAGTGGCGTATACTGTAGGCTGAGCATCTTCTGACTGGGCCTCTGTGGGATGGGAACCTCCTGTCTCCCACTCCTCCTCTTCAGAACTCTCCCCAGGAGATGACCAAACAGTCCATCCAGAGACCCAAACTTTTCCAGTATTCTGGGGGAACCCCAATCCATGACCCCGCCCTCGCTTACTTCATCCAGCTCACCTGGAGGCACACCTCCCTCTAGCATGGGCTCCTTCCAGAGAGGCACAGCTGGCCGGCTCTTCAGGGATGTCATCCGGCTTCTGCACACTGGCACATGCAGTCACCAGGCCCCTGGCCAGGCCACAGGTCGCGGCAGCCTCCTCTTCGACACATATGTCCTTTATCTTCACGGAGGGGACGCTAGGCCACAACACCTCTCCGCCTCTGGTTGGTGATCTTTGGCCCTCTCCAGCTTTCCAAATCTCCCACGGCTGCGGTGTACAAAGTCCTGAAAGCAGATTAACATTATAGTACCGCGGCTCTTGCTGGACAGGTCCCAGCCTGGTAAGTGGCTCCCCACAATGGCCACACCGGGCCCAAGCAGTCACTCCCGCTGTCGGGATCCGGCGTTCAGGGCAGAGCAAACACAGCCGCTCTGCTCCATCAATCACCCCCAAGGCGAGCCCTCCACGTAACTCCAGCCAAACGCCAGTATCCACCAGCGCCCGCTCCTGCACATCAGGTAACCACTGAAACCTGTTAGTTTCCTCCAGGGCGTGGCTCCACCCTCCAACTTCCTGTCTGCTCGGCGCCTGAGGAACCGATAAGCAGGCTCCATTCTGCATGCTCTGCCTTAACCCCTTGTGGAGCAAGCTGAAGTTAGCAGGCATGCTGATGCTAGCAGGTTTTGCCCAGACATGTTGCTCAGCATGGACTGCGCCACAGTAACTAGAGACTGATAGCAGGTATATTGTCCAGTGGTTGCCTATGGCAACAATAAAGTCAACAACCAATGCCTGCCTGTAAAAGACTGACTTAAAATAGTCCCGCCCGCAGGCACCCCCAGAATGCTTGCTATCACCCGGGGTAACAGTAGATATTCTCACACACACTTTACTGTTTGCAAGCAGGAGTTTGGAGTAAAGTTCAAGTTTCTTGTAATCCAATGGGAAATGTCCACGCCGAACAGACCTTCTTTGGCTCCTGATAGGAGGGGCAGGAACAGTGTGCCTGATAGAGGAACAGGATGGGGAAAAGGGACATGGGATGCCCAAATGATGAAAACTTCTAGTTGAAATGAAGATAATTGAATCCAAACTGACAATCTCTTCTACTGCACATCTCCTCCAGAACATTACTTCAGATCACTTGCTTTCCTTCACTGTCCAATTCTAGATTCACTGCCTCCATTAGCACATGGCTAGGCCTCACTCTGAATAAGTCCTAACATTTTCCTAGTAGCCTTTTGCAGGCGGGGATCTGCAGTCCCCTCTGTGGTAGCAACCATTTTAGATGAAAAAGATACTTGTGCTGATACTTGGTGGACTACTGATCCCAGCAAGTCCGATGCAAATCCTGCCAACCCTCCTGGCTGCAGCAACTGGACTTCAACAACACCACAGTCTTTCCCTCTGGCTCCACATCCAATCCTGGCATGTCTCTTCCAGAGCTTCTCACTGTGCTTCACACTCACCGACCCCGGCATGGATCCCTCCTGAATGACCTGCCCAGCAGTGCTCCCGACTGTCCCCTTTCCTGCTCTGTTCCAGGACACATCTCAATGACAGTGTAAAGAAAGGGCTCCCTCCCAGCTCCCGAGCTCCAGGCCTGAGTTCAACCCTCCCCGGAAAGGGGATTTCCTCAGACCCCAACAGTCTAACACTCCATCATTCAGTTTATCTACCCGACAACTTCTCCCCCAGCAGGCTGACCATGGGTATATATAGGAGCCCTGCCTAGGGTTGCCACCTCATCCCTTTTAACCCAAACACACATAATTTACACAGGTTCTGTGGCTGATTAAGGTGATAATTAAACTCACTTGGTGCCTTATCTGCATAAAATTAGCCTCAGAACAAGAGTAATTCATATATGTTCGGGTTTAAAAGGATGAGGTGGCAACCCTAGGCCTGCCCCCTGCCAATCCTAGTTGGGGATTGGTCAGGGCTCCCAAATACACCCCATGTCACTCTGCCCTAACTCTTTTACAGAACCTTCTGAAAGCCAGAGGAGGCGCCAGAGAGATGAAGTGCACATCAGTCACCTGCTGCTACTCTAAACCACTCCCAGCCCCCAGATCAAAACAAACAGGCCTAGATCACAGCATAAGCCTGCCTAAATTTACCTGCACTGGCCGTACTCACAAAAAATGCTACTCTAGCACCTACCTAAAAGTAGAGGGTGATATACATATACACACACACATAGTATGTATGTATTAGTGTCAGTTTATGTATATATGATTAGTGTCAGTATGTATATATAGAATATTATTCCAAATTCATAATTCGGCACTTATAGGTGTTATATTATATTCATGGCAAGCTTGCAAAACATATTTGGTTTTATGATTAATCATAATAAATAGTATGTGTAAATGAACTTGATCAATTGAGTTGACATGATTCTTCATCTAAAGCTGAGCATTGCTGGATTTTTCTGGTGTAGCCAATTTGAAGATGACATATCAGGTATGTTGGTGTAAAATGTCATGAGAAGACAAAAATAGACACGTGTCCACATAGCTAAAGGAATAATACATTGTGGATTATATCCTGTTAAGTTTAGTTTGTAATCTCAGTCATATTAATAAGTATTAGTATATAGTTACTTAATGTAAAGTGTATAATATGTGTTCATATTATGTAGATGTTGGGTTATATGACATTACATGATCAGCACATTACTTCATGTATGGAGTGTTACATGTGGGCTTGTCAATCGAATGCCATATATGACTCGGACTTAAAACCCCTTTTTTATAGCATATTGCTGAAGTTAGCAGAAATGAATGTGTGCCATACAAGGTTCTAAGTTGGTGTGAGGATATGACGTTCACATGTTACATATAAAGCCTATGCTTCCATATTGAAGGTCAGACACCCTCTAGGATAGATGACACCCTACACCCCCTCTAGGATAGATGACACCCTACACCCCCTCTAGGATAGATGACACCCTACACCCCCTCTAGGATAGATGACACCCTACACCCCCTCTAGGATAGATGACACCCTACACCCCCTCTAGGATAGATGACACCGTACACCCCCTCTAGGATAGATGACACCCTACACACCCTCTAGGATAGATGACACCCTACACCCCCTCTAGGATAGATGACACCCTACACCCCCTCTAGGATAGATGACACCCTACACACCCTCTAGGATAGATGACACCCTACACCCCCTCTTGAATAGATGAACCCTACACACCCTCTTGGATAGATGACACCCTACACACCCTCTAGGATAGATGACACCCTACACCCCCTCTAGGATAGATGACACCCTACACCCCCTCTAGGATAGATGACACCCTACACCCCCTCTAGGATAGATGACACCCTACACACCCTCTAGGATAGATGACACCCTACACACCCTCTTGAATAGATGAACCCTACACACCCTCTTGGATAGATGACACCCTACACACCCTCTAGGATAGATGACACCCTACACCCCCTCTAGGATAGATGACACCCTACACCCCCTCTAGGATAGATGACACCCTACACCCCCTCTAGGATAGATGACACCCTACACCCCCTCTAGGATATATGACACCCTACACCCCCTCTAGGATAGATGACACCCTACACCCCCTCTAGGATAGATGACACCCTACACACCCTCTAGGATAGATGACACCCTACACCCCCTCTAGGATAGATGACACCCTACACCCCCTCTAGGATAGATGACACCCTACACCCCCTCTAGGATAGATGACACCCTACACCCCCTCTAGGATAGATGACACCCTACACCCCCTCTAGGATAGATGACACCCTACACCCCCTCTAGGATAGATGACACCCTACACCCCCTCTAGGATAGATGACACCCTACACCCCCTCTAGGATAGATGACACCCTACACACCCTCTAGGATAGATGACACCCTATACACCCTCTAGGATAGATGACACCCTACACCCCCTCTAGGATAGATGACACCCTACACCCCCTCTAGGATAGATGACACCCTACACCCCCTCTAGGATAGATGACACCCTACACCCCCTCTAGGATAGATGACACCCTACACACCCTCTAGGATAGATGACACCCTACACACCCTCTAGGATAGATGGCACCCTACACCCCCTCTAGGATAGATGACACCCTACACACCCTCTAGGATAGATGACACACACACACCCTCTAGGATAGATGACACACACACACCCTCTTGGATAGACGACACCCTACACACCCTCTAGGATAGATGACACCCTACACACCCTCTAGGATAGATGACACCCTACACCCCCTCTAGGATAGATGACACCCTACACCCCCTCTAGGATAGATGACACCCTACACCCCCTCTAGGATAGATGACACCGTACACCCCCTCTTGAATAGATGAACCCTACACACCCTCTTGAATAGATGAACCCTACACACCCTCTTGGATAGATGACACCCTACACACCCTCTAGGATAGATGACACCCCCCTACACCCCCTCTAGGATAGATGACACCCTACACCCCCTCTAGGATAGATGACACCCTACACCCCCTCTAGGATAGATGACACCCTACACACCCTCTAGGATAGATGACACCCTACACCCCCTCTAGGATAGATGACACCCTACACCCCCTCTAGGATAGATGACACCCTACACCCCCTCTAGGATAGATGACACCCTACACCCCCTCTAGGATAGATGACACCCTACACCCCCTCTAGGATAGATGACACCCTACACCCCCTCTAGGATAGATGACACCCTACACACCCTCTAGGATAGATGACACCCTACACACCCTCTAGGATAGATGGCACCCTACACCCCCTCTAGGATAGATGACACCCTACACACCCTCTAGGATAGATGACACCCTACACACCCTCTAGGATAGATGACACCCTACACCCCCTCTAGGATAGATGACACCCTACACCCCCTCTAGGATAGATGACACCCTACACACCCTCTAGGATAGATGACACCCTACACACCCTCTAGGATAGATGACACCCTACACACCCTCTAGGATAGATGACACCCTACACCCCCTCTAGGATAGATGACACCCTACACCCCCTCTAGGATAGATGACACCCTACACCCCCTCTAGGATAGATGACACCCTACACCCCCTCTAGGATAGATGACACCCTACACCCCCTCTAGGATAGATGACACCCTACACACCCTCTAGGATAGATGACACCCTACACACCCTCTAGGATAGATGGCACCCTACACCCCCTCTAGGATAGATGACACCCTACACACCCTCTAGGATAGATGGCACCCTACACCCCCTCTAGGATAGATGACACCCTACACACCCTCTAGGATAGATGACACCCTACACACCCTCTAGGATAGATGACACCCTACACCTCCTCTAGGATAGATGACACCCTACACCCCCTCTAGGATAGATGACACCCTACACCCCCTCTAGGATAGATGACACCCTACACCCCCTCTAGGATAGATGACACCCTACACCCCCTCTAGGATAGATGACACCCTACACCCCCTCTAGGATAGATGACACCCTACACCCCCTCTAGGATAGATGACACCCTACACCCCCTCTAGGATAGATGACACCCTACACCCCCTCTAGGATAGATGACACCCTACACACCCTCTAGGATAGATGACACCCTACACACCCTCTAGGATAGATGACACCCTACACACCCTCTAGGATAGATGGCACCCTACACCCCCTCTAGGATAGATGACACCCTACACACCCTCTAGGATAGATGACACCCTACACACCCTCTAGGATAGATGGCACCCTACACCCCCTCTAGGATAGATGACACCCTACACACCCTCTAGGATAGATGACACCCTACACCCCCTCTAGGATAGATGACACCCTACACACCCTCTTGGATAGATGACACCCTACACACCCTCTAGGATAGATGACACCCCCCTACACCCCCTCTAGGATAGATGACACCCTACACCCCCTCTAGGATAGATGACACCCTACACCCCCTCTAGGATAGATGACACCCTACACACCCTCTAGGATAGATGACACCCTATACACCCTCTAGGATAGATGACACCCTACACCCCCTCTAGGATAGATGACACCCTACACCCCCTCTAGGATAGATGACACCCTACACCCCCTCTAGGATAGATGACACCCTACACCCCCTCTAGGATAGATGACACCCTACACCCCCTCTAGGATAGATGACACCCTACACCCCCTCTAGGATAGATGACACCCTACACACCCTCTAGGATAGATGACACCCTACACACCCTCTAGGATAGATGGCACCCTACACCCCCTCTAGGATAGATGACACCCTACACACCCTCTAGGATAGATGACACCCTACACACCCTCTAGGATAGATGACACCCTACACCCCCTCTAGGATAGATGACACCCTACACACCCTCTAGGATAGATGACACCCTACACACCCTCTAGGATAGATGACACCCTACACACCCTCTAGGATAGATGACACCCTACACCCCCTCTAGGATAGATGACACCCTACACCCCCTCTAGGATAGATGACACCCTACACCCCCTCTAGGATAGATGACACCCTACACCCCCTCTAGGATAGATGACACCCTACACCCCCTCTAGGATAGATGACACCCTACACACCCTCTAGGATAGATGACACCCTACACACCCTCTAGGATAGATGGCACCCTACACCCCCTCTAGGATAGATGACACCCTACACACCCTCTAGGATAGATGGCACCCTACACCCCCTCTAGGATAGATGACACCCTACACACCCTCTAGGATAGATGACACCCTACACACCCTCTAGGATAGATGACACCCTACACCTCCTCTAGGATAGATGACACCCTACACCCCCTCTAGGATAGATGACACCCTACACCCCCTCTAGGATAGATGACACCCTACACCCCCTCTAGGATAGATGACACCCTACACCCCCTCTAGGATAGATGACACCCTACACCCCCTCTAGGATAGATGACACCCTACACCCCCTCTAGGATAGATGACACCCTACACCCCCTCTAGGATAGATGACACCCTACACACCCTCTAGGATAGATGACACCCTACACACCCTCTAGGATAGATGGCACCCTACACCCCCTCTAGGATAGATGACACCCTACACACCCTCTAGGATAGATGGCACCCTACACCCCCTCTAGGATAGATGACACCCTACACACCCTCTAGGATAGATGACACCCTATACACCCTCTAGGATAGATGACACCCTACACCTCCTCTAGGATAGATGACACCCTACACCCCCTCTAGGATAGATGACACCCTACACCCCCTCTAGGATAGATGACACCCTACACCCCCTCTAGGATAGATGACACCCTACACCCCCTCTAGGATAGATGACACCCTACACCCCCTCTAGGATAGATGACACCCTACACCCCCTCTAGGATAGATGACACCCTACACCCCCTCTAGGATAGATGACACCCTACACCCCCTCTAGGATAGATGACACCCTACACCCCCTCTAGGATAGATGACACCCTACACCCCCTCTAGGATAGATGACACCCTACACCCCCTCTAGGATAGATGACACCCTACACACCCTCTAGGATAGATGACACCCTACACACCCTCTAGGATAGATGGCACCCTACACCCCCTCTAGGATAGATGACACCCTACACACCCTCTAGGATAGATGACACCCTACACACCCTCTAGGATAGATGACACCCTACACCCCCTCTAGGATAGATGACACCCTACACCCCCTCTAGGATAGATGACACCCTACACCCCCTCTAGGATAGATGACACCCTACACCCCCTCTAGGATAGATGACACCCTACACCCCCTCTAGGATAGATGACACCCTACACACCCTCTAGGATAGATGACACCCTACACACCCTCTAGGATAGATGGCACCCTACACCCCCTCTAGGATAGATGACACCCTACACACCCTCTAGGATAGATGGCACCCTACACCCCCTCTAGGATAGATGACACCCTACACACCCTCTAGGATAGATGACACCCTACACACCCTCTAGGATAGATGACACCCTACACCTCCTCTAGGATAGATGACACCCTACACCCCCTCTAGGATAGATGACACCCTACACCCCCTCTAGGATAGATGACACCCTACACCCCCTCTAGGATAGATGACACCCTACACCCCCTCTAGGATAGATGACACCCTACACCCCCTCTAGGATAGATGACACCCTACACCCCCTCTAGGATAGATGACACCCTACACCCCCTCTAGGATAGATGACACCCTACACACCCTCTAGGATAGATGACACCCTACACACCCTCTAGGATAGATGGCACCCTACACCCCCTCTAGGATAGATGACACCCTACACACCCTCTAGGATAGATGGCACCCTACACCCCCTCTAGGATAGATGACACCCTACACACCCTCTAGGATAGATGACACCCTATACACCCTCTAGGATAGATGACACCCTACACCTCCTCTAGGATAGATGACACCCTACACCCCCTCTAGGATAGATGACACCCTACACCCCCTCTAGGATAGATGACACCCTACACCCCCTCTAGGATAGATGACACCCTACACCCCCTCTAGGATAGATGACACCCTACACCCCCTCTAGGATAGATGACACCCTACACCCCCTCTAGGATAGATGACACCCTACACCCCCTCTAGGATAGATGACACCCTACACCCCCTCTAGGATAGATGACACCCTACACCCCCTCTAGGATAGATGACACCCTACACCCCCTCTAGGATAGATGACACCCTACACCCCCTCTAGGATAGATGACACCCTACACACCCTCTAGGATAGATGACACCCTACACACCCTCTAGGATAGATGGCACCCTACACCCCCTCTAGGATAGATGACACCCTACACACCCTCTAGGATAGATGACACCCTACACACCCTCTAGGATAGATGACACCCTACACCCCCTCTAGGATAGATGACACCCTACACCCCCTCTAGGATAGATGACACCCTACACCCCCTCTAGGATAGATGACACCCTACACACCCTCTAGGATAGATGACACCCTACACCCCCTCTAGGATAGATGACACTGACATATTCACATGACAAGTTGGGACGGCTGAATTCTGCCAGAAGTCTGAGAATGTCATTTCCTGCATCTTCTTGAAGGACAAGACAGCATGGAGACAGGAGGCCAACATCCATGGAGCACATGTAGCAATAACTCTCGGTGGAGCTGCTGGTTTAAGCGGGTCTGTTACCTTCACTTTGCTTCCCTCTGTTTCACCGGCACCGGGTCTAGGGGTTCCGTTGAGTTTACTGCTGGAGACACACGCACCAACACTGGAGTGCGTTTTCAATGCTTTATTAAACAGTCAAACTTTAGGAAGTAGCAGGAAAGAGACGGAAAAGGAAACTTTCAGGAGAAACTCAAATATCTTCTTACAAGATCTTATCGACAAATGTCCCGGTAGAATTCAGATAATTATGTGGAATGCGTTCCCCTCATGGGCCACACTCTTCGCTCGTCTGGATAGGCCTCTCTCACCGGTCTAGCAGCCAGTACGCAGCACAAATCTAAAGTATCTGCCACAGACTTACTTGGGGGGTAAATCTGCATGATCCTCTGCCACAGGATGTATCAGATCTTCTGAAGTGAACAGTCAGTCACAGTGCCTGAACCTTTAAGCCAAACCGGCGACACTATGCTGTATAATTACTTCTTTTGGATACGTCCTCCAACCGAGTCACCAGGCCCCTCTATAGAGCAGCACGCTGCGTGATCTCTCCAAGACGGCTCCTCCCCTGGGATCTCCTCAGTTGTCCAACTTCGTCACACAGGACCAACAGCTCAGGACCATTCCTCGGCCGCGGTGATAGGCCCCAGACAAGCCTCTGGACCCACCCCTGCGCTGCAGCATCGTGGGCCTCCCGATCAGAGGACCACAAGGTAGCTCCTTAACGCATACCTGTCGGCCAGGAGGGCCAGCAGGTGGCTGAAAAATGACCCTAAAACATGGCGTCTATCCCATAAATACCCCCGCCCAGAATGTAACTCGGAGGACCACCTCCACCGAGCTTGTCTCCGAGACAGAGGAGCACCCATACACTTCGACACGTTGCCTTTCCAACACTGACTAATGGTAACAGCGACACCCACCGGTCAGAAAGGAAACATGCACAACATCAGCCAAGCTGGAGCAGAGGAAAAAACTTTTAACCTTCCTAATACACAATTTTACTAAATGTACCTAATCTGTGGTAGAATGTAAATCAACCAGCGCTACACACACAGGCTTTCATAAGCTTTTTACAGCTTTATAACTTTTTATTCTATTTCATATATTTTTACCCACACTGAACTATTATACTTTTTACATTGTATTTATGATCCCAACTGTGACAATAAACTCACAATTTGTTTAAGTCAGTTTGACTATCAATGCTATTCATCTGGAAGCGCCTCTGAGGTACAAAAATATTATTCATCTAAGTACTCCCTGGCTGTCCGATGCTTCATTTAAAGTCCCACCTGCCTTGCCAACATATCCTCCTGTATAAAAATATTAGATATTAATAATATTCTTCATATACAGTTGTGCTCATAAGTTTACATACCCTGGCAGAATTTATGATTTCTTGGCCGTTTTTCAGAGAATATAAATAACACAAAGACTTTTCTCTCACTCATGATTAGTGTTTGGCTGAAGCCATTTATTATCAATCACCTGTGTTTACTCTTTTTATATCATAATCACAACAGAAACTACCCAAATGATCCTGATCAAAAGTTTACATACCCCGGTGATTTTGGCCTGATAACATGCACACAAGTTGACACAAAGTGGTTTGAATGTCTATTAAAAGGTAACCCTCCTCACCTGTGATCTGTTTGTAATTAGTGTGTGTGTATAAAAGGTCAATGAGTTTCTGGACTCCTGACAGACCCTTGCACCTTTCATCCAGTGCCGCACTGAGGTTTCTGGATTCTGAGTCATGGGGAAAGCAAAAGAATTGTCAAAGGATCTGCTGGGAAAAGGTAGTTGAACTGTATAAAACAGGAAGGGATATAAAAAGATATCCAAGGAATTGAGAATGCCGATCAGCAGTGTTCAAACCCTAATCAAGAAGTGGAAAATGAGAGGTTCTGGTGAAACCAAACCACGGTCAGGTAGACCAACTAAAATTTCAGCCACAACTGCCAGGAAAAATGTTGAGGATGCAAAGAAAAACCCTACAAATAACTTCAGGTGAAATACAGGACTCTCTGAAAACATGTGGTGTGGATGTTCCAAGATGCACAATAAGGAGGCACTTGAAGAAAGATGGGCTGTATGTTCGAGTCTCCAGAAGAAACAGAAGAAAGATGGGCTGCATGTTCGAGTCTCCAGAAGAAAGCCATTACTACGCAAATGTCACAAAGTATCCCGCTTACAAAACGCCCAACAGCACAGAGACAAGCTTCCAACCTTCTGCCACAAAGTCATTTGGATTGATGAGACCAAAACTGAGCTTTTTGGCCACAACCATAAACAGTACATTTGGAGAGGAGACAAGGCCTATGATGAAAGGTCCACCATCCCTACTGTGAAACACGGCGGTGGATCGCTGATGTTTTGGGGATGTGTGAGCTACAAAAGGCACAGTAAATTTGATCACAATTGATGGCGAGATGAATGCAGAATGTTATCAAATAATACTGGAGGAACATTTGTATTCATCAGCCAGGAAGCTGCGCATGGGACGTACTTGGACATTCCAACATGACAATGATCCAAAACACAAGGCCAAGTCCACCTGTCATTGGCTACAGCAGAATAAAGTGAAGGTTCTGGAGTGGCCATCTCAGTCTCCTGACCTCAATATCATTGAGCCACTCTGGGGAGATCTCAAACGTGCCGTTCATGGAAGACAGCCCAAGAATGTACAGGAACTGGAGGCTTTTTACCAAGAGGAACCATCTGAGAAGATAAAGAGCCTCATCCACAAATACCACAAAAGACTTCAAGCTGTCATTGATGTTAAAGGGGGCAATACACGGTATTAAGAACTGGGGTATGTAGACTTTTGATCAGGGAATTTGGGTAGTTTCTGTTGTGATTATGATATAAAAAGAGTAAACACAGATGATTGATAATAAATGGCTTCAGCCAAACACTGACCATGAGTGAGAGAAAAGTTTTTGTGTTATCATTTCATATTCTCTGAAAAATGGCCAAGAAATCATAAATTCTGCCAGGGTATGTAAACTTATGAGCACAACTGTATATGATCAGTGTCAGTATGTACAGTATCTGACAAAAGTAAGTACACCCCTCAGTGACATTTGTGTAAATCTTTTCTTCTATTTTAGACAGTGGTTTAGACATTAATGGCTGTATGTTGAGTTATTTTGAGGGGACAGTAAATTTACACTGTTATACATGCTGTACACTCACTACTTTACATTGTAGACAAGTGTCATTTCTTCAGTGTTGTCACATGAAAAGATAGAAGAAAAGATTTACACACATGTCACTGAGGGGTGTACTTACTTTCGTGACATACTGTATATATATGATCAGTGTCAGTATATATATATATATGATCAGTGTCAGTATGTATATATATATATATGATCAGTGTCAGTATGTATATATATATGATCAGTGTCAGTATGTATATATATGATCAGTGTCAGTATATATATATATATATATATATATGATCAGTGTCAGTATGTATATATATATATATATGATCAGTGTCAGTATGTATATATATGATCAGTGTCAGTATATATATGATCAGTGTCAGTATGTATATATATGATCAGTGTCAGTATATATATATGATCAGTGTCAGTATATATATGATCAGTGTCAGTATGTATATATATGATCAGTGTCAGTATTTATATATATGATCAGTGTCAGTATGTATATATATATGATCAGTGTCAGTATGTATATATATATGATCAGTGTCAGTATGTATATATATATGATCAGTGTCAGTATATATATATTTATGATCAGTGTCAGTATGTATATATATATATATATATGATCAGTGTCAGTATGTATATATATATATATATGATCAGTGTCAGTATGTATATATATATGATCAGTGTCAGTATGTGTATATATATGATCAGTGTCAGTATATATATATATGATCAGTGTCAGTATATATATATATGATCAGTGTCAGTATGTATATATATGATCAGTGTCAGTATATATATATATGATCAGTGTCAGTATATATATATATGATCAGTGTCAGTATGTATATATATATGATCAGTGTCAGTATATATATATGATCAGTGTCAGTATATATATATGATCAGTGTCAGTATATATATATATGATCAGTGTCAGTATGTATATATATGATCAGTGTCAGTATGTATATATATATGATCAGTGTCAGTATATATATATGATCAGTGTCAGTATGTATATATATATGATCAGTGTCAGTATATATATATGATCAGTGTCAGTATATATATATGATCAGTGTCAGTATATATATATATGATCAGTGTCAGTATATATATATATGATCAGTGTCAGTATGTATATATATGATCAGTGTCAGTATGTATATATATGATCAGTGTCAGTATGTATATATATGATCAGTGTCAGTATATATATATGATCAGTGTCAGTATGTATATATATGATCAGTGTCAGTATATATATATATGATCAGTGTCAGTATATATATATATGATCAGTGTCAGTATGTATATATATATGATCAGTGTCAGTATATATATATGATCAGTGTCAGTATGTATATATATATATGATCAGTGTCAGTATGTATATATATGATCAGTGTCAGTATATATATATGATCAGTGTCAGTATGTATATATATGATCAGTGTCAGTATATATATATGATCAGTGTCAGTATGTACAGTGCCTTGCGAAAGTATTCGGCCCCCTTGAACTTTTCAACCTTTTGCCACATTTCAGGCTTCAAACATAAAGATATAAAATTTTTATTTTTTGTGAAGAATCAGCAACAAGTGGGACACAATTGTGAAGTGGAACGAAATCTTTTGGGTTTTTGAAACTTTTTTAACTAATAAAAAAATGAAAAGTGGGGCGTGCAAAATGATTCGGCCCCCTTGCGTTAATACTTTGTAGAGCCACCTTTTGCTGCGATTACAGCTGCAAGTCGCTTGGGGGATGTCTCTATCAGTTTTGCACATCGAGAGACTGAAATTCTTGCCCATTCTTCCTTGCAAAACAGCTCGAGCTCAGTGAGGTTGGATGGAGAGCGTTTGTGAACAGCAGTTTTCAGCTCTTTCCACAGATTCTCGATTGGATTCAGGTCTGGACTTTGACTTGGCCATTCTAACACCTGGATACGTTTATTTGTGAACCATTCCTTTGTAGATTTTGCTGTATGTTTGGGATCATTGTCTTGTTGGAAGATAAATCTCCGTCCCAGTTTCAGGTCTTTTGCAGACTCCAACAGGTTTTCATCCAGAATGGTCCTGTATTTGGCTGCATCCATCTTCCCCTCAATTTTAACCATCTTCCCTGTCCCTGCTGAAGAAAAGCAGGCCCAAACCATGATGCTGCCACCACCATGTTTCACAGTGGGGATGGTGTGTTGAGTGTGATGAGCTGTGTTGCTTTTACGCCAAACATATCGTTTTGCATTGTGGCCAAAAAGTTGGATTTTGGTTTCATCGGACCAGAGCTCCTTCTTCCACATGTTTGGTGTGTCTCCCAGGTGGCTTGTGGCAAACTTTAGACGAGACTTTTTATGGATATCTTTGAGAAATGGCTTTCTTCTTGCCACTCTTCCATAAAGGGCAGATTTGTGCCGTGTACGACTGATTGTTGTCCTATGGACAGACTCTCCCACCTCAGCTGTAGTTCTCTGCAGTTCATCCAGAGTGATCATGGGCCTCTTGGCTGCATCTCTGATCAGTCTTCTCCTTGTCTGAGCTGAAAGTTTAGAGGGACAGCCAGGTCTTGGTAGATTTGCAGTGGTCTGATACTCCTTCCATTTCAAAATGATCGCTTGCACAGTGTTCCTTGGGATGTTTAAAGCTTGGGAAATCTTTTTGTATCCAAATCCGGCTTTAAACTTCTCCACAACAGTATTATGGACCCGCCTGGTGTGTTCCTTGGTCTTCATGATGCTCTCTGCGCTTTCAACAGAACCCTGAGACTATCACAGAGCAGGTGCATTTATACAGAGACTTGATTACACACAGGTGGATTCTATTTATCACCATCAGTCATTTAGGACAACATTGGATCATTCAGAGATCCTCGCTGAACTTCTGGAGTCAGTTTTCTGCACTGAAAGTAAAGGGGCCGAATAATTTTGCACGCACCACTTTTCAGTTTTTTATTTGCTAAAAAAGTTTAAAATATCCAATAGATTTCGTTCCACTTCACAATTGTGTCCCACTTGTTGGTGATTCTTCACAAAAAATTAAAATTTTATATCTTTATGTTTGAAGCCTGAAATGTGGCAAAAGTTCAAGGGGGCCGAATACTTTTGCAAGCCACTGTATATATATGATCAGTGTCAGTATATATATATATATGATCAGTGTCAGTATGTATATAATCAGTGTCAGTATATATATATATATAATCAGTGTCAGTATGTATATATATATATATGATCAGTGTCAGTATGTATATATATATATATGATCAGTGTCAGTATGTATATATATATATGATCAGTGTCAGTATATATATATATATGATCAGTGTCAGTATGTATATATATATGATCAGTGTCAGTATATATATATATATATATGATCAGTGTCAGTATATATATATATATATATGATCAGTGTCAGTATATATATATATATGATCAGTGTCAGTATATATATATATATGATCAGTGTCAGTATGTATATATAGATGTAGTGCCCTGGGGTTTAGTCAGGGAGCTCCTCACCAAATTCCTTGTCAGGAGTAGCTACTGTAGTTCATTACTAGGGATCCATTGTCTTCTCCCTAAGTTTGGCCCGGTTGTACTTTCCTCTTCTACCACCAGGCGGCCGGGCACTTGGAGGTATTAGATTGAGAAGGACAACTCAGGGTCAGGTTATGGGTATATGGGGTATCTAAGCCAACGGGCAGGGAGTTAAATCCCTTGGCCTGCTGGGAGAGTCTATATATTCGGATGAGGTCAGGTGATCCAGGTTCTTGTGTGCCACCCAGTCTAGGTGGACTTGTGTCGTACTGCCCCGGGCTGCTAGGCCAGAGATTGGGCCTATCCTGGGGACATCTGGCTGCCAGGCTGTCTGAGGGCCTATCCAGAAGTAAGAGGGCAGCACAGGGTTGGGATTGCGGTTGCAGTCCAACCAGAAGTGACGGTTCTGCCGGCCGGAGAACCTGTTATGGTCGGAGGTAGAGGGGAAGCTGTCCCCACTAAGGGACCAACCACCTTATTACCAGGGACCATAGTGAGTAACTGAAGAAAGTACTGGAGCAGTATTCTCCCCGAACGGGCACGGCGGAGAATCGGGAAACTTCAGGCAGAGATCAAGTCAGGGACCCAACCAGCGGAGGTGACGCTTGCAGAGCAGCCTTGTGTGCCAAGCTAGGGACCCAGCAGGGAAGCGGGGGTGAAGCTTGAAGGTATTCGAAATACCAAGCCAGGGACCCAGCAGGGAAGCGGGGTGAAGCTTGAGGGAGATACCACCGCAAAGGCCTTGAGGCGCTCACAGGATTCAGAATCAGTGAATCAGAGGGTCCAATGAGAGACCAGGAGCTCAAGGGGCTGAAGAACTACAAGGAGAAGTTGTAGTACAGCTGAGAGAACTGTTACTTTGAGTTAGGAACTGTGTAAGTACTGTTGCCATAGGAGACAGCAATCCGGCACGTGCAGAAGTGGCACCTTGTTGGTGCCTTTTTCCCGTACGGCTGTCCTCCTATTGAAGTCTCGGAGTCTGCCATTTGAAATTGCAACTGTACAAGGGTGTCCTGGCCCTAACCCTCTTTCCCTTGCAAAATATAAAAAGGACTGTCAAAGAAATAAATCCTCTTTTACATCCAAGAAGTGTCTGGCCCCCAATGACTTTTATCACCTTTGCACCCACTATGCCCCACAATCCACCACATATTAACCACTTGCCGCACGCCGCACGCTGATGTACTTTCAAACTTTGAAGGGGGATACCCTTGTTATGGCAGCAGCTAGCTGCCATAACCCCGGTATCCCCGTTTTCGTGCGGCGGCCGGCTTTCAGATAAAAGTGGTCCCTGCGGCGGATTCGCCACAAGATCACTTTTATCAGTGGCGGGAGAGGGCCCCCCCCTCCCGCCGCGATACGGTGCCCTCCGCCGCTTACCGGAGCCGTCGGTAGCGGCGGAGGTGATCGCATCCTCCTCTGTGGTGTGCCTGGAGATGAGTGAGGCTAAGATGGCGCCCACTCGTCTCCATGACACTGCTGGGCGGAAGTGACGTCAAAACTGAGAGGCTGAGAGTAGCTGAGATCTTGTGATTGTCGGAGGTTTGTGATGTGGGTGTCGGGTACAGATTGTGCTTCACGTCTCTGATATGAATAGCGATTCTTTTTCTATAGAGGTTTGTTCTTAGTCTCACTAGGGTTGTGGAATTGACATCATTGCGGATTGCTGCATGTATGATGAATACGATCGGACACTACACATTAGGAGAATTGCGGTATTTTTAGACACCCACAATCATATATATATGTGTATATGGAGGTTGTTCATTACAGTAGAATTTTGATCATGTGGTTTACGATGTCAACTCCTCTTTGTACTTCTCTTTGGATTCTATTTCTTTGCCTTATTGGGGTTCTTTGGGGTTTTTTAGCTTTTTTAACTCATTGATTTTTTGTGGTTTGGTGACCTTCATGTTTTCGATTATTTGACCAGCTACCATTTTTCTTCTTTATTATTACCGATTTTTTTCTACTTTTTTGTTAGAGGCAATTCCCGGATCTCCCAAATCATCATCATATCTAAAACGAGGGATCTCACTATACTTCCTCCACATCACCATTTCTTCTGTTGTCTCCATTATACATAATGAAAGAACATTCACAACATTTCACATTTCAGTCAATGGAGTGATTTATAGATTTATAGACTGGATTTTATCAACAGTTCTTTTGGACATCACTAGAAACATCACAGATGCGCATATATATATATTTTCCTCTGGAGAATATACTATGATACAGTTCTTTTATACATACATGAAATATTTTTACATTTTGTGATAACAACAACATGTACAGAATCTTTCAATCATGATAAGTATTTAATTGGATAGGAAATACATTTATTTTGTATATGATGATAAATATTTAATTGTTTACTTATACAGTTAGTTGTGCAAACAAGGATTATGTTTATATGTGTATATATATGTATATAGGCTCATGTATACATACTTTGGAACATATGTGACTTCATGATATACCTATTGCATATACAACAACAGAGAGCTGGTGGATCCCATATAAAAGTATACACAGGGGAAATATATATATATGTGTATACGTTCCTTACACACAGTTGGTGTTAGACAGCACTTATTCATTTATTTACATATACCTCTGTGATTAAGTGTGTTTTGGCACAATATATATATATATATACACACACATATATATGTTTCACTATTATCATTAACACAGATTTATTATTATCATATAGTCACTCATTTTATTTTATTTTATTTTAATGTTTAATTCTTATCACATTTTATTTTCATTTCATTCCATTTTTCCGGTGTTCTCATATTTATTGGACATATTTACAGTTCATTGGAACAATTTATTAAAACAAAATAAGTTATTTAGACGCTTTATTTTAGTTGGTTTAAATGTAATTCATTATAAAAGCATTTGCTTCATCTTGGCACTGATCTCACATATTCCTGTGTATTCCCCCAACTCACACACATTCAACACGTTTGGTAATCGAGGGTTTCTTCCAATCGAAGATCTAATTCTGTGGTTTGTATCTGTTGGACTTTTTTTAAATAAAGGCTCTATTCCAGAGTGCAGCTGTCCAGAACTTCCCTTTTTTTTGCCTGAAATCGCACACTGACACCGACAAAGAGCAGGGGGGTGTGGTCAACTTAAATACCCTCCAGGCTCCTCCCATAAATTCAGGCCACCCTACACACTATATATATATATAATCAGTGTCAGTATATATGATCAGTGTCAGTATATATATATATGATCAGTGTCAGTATATATATATGATCAGTGTCAGTATATATATATATATGATCAGTGTCAGTATATATATATGATCAGTGTCAGTATATATATATGATCAGTGTCAGTATATATATATATATGATCAGTGTCAGTATATATATGATCAGTGTCAGTATATATATATGATCAGTGTCAGTATATATATATATATGATCAGTGTCAGTATATATATATATATGATCAGTGTCAGTATGTATATATGATCAGTGTCAGTATATATATGATCAGTGTCAGTATATATATATGATCAGTGTCAGTATATATATATATATGATCAGTGTCAGTATATATATGATCAGTGTCAGTATATATATGATCAGTGTCAGTATATATATATATGATCAGTGTCAGTATATATATATATATATATGATCAGTGTCAGTATATATATATATGATCAGTGTCAGTATGTATATATATGATCAGTGTCAGTATATATATATATATGATCAGTGTCAGTATATATATGATCAGTGTCAGTATATATATATGATCAGTGTCAGTATATATATATGATCAGTGTCAGTATGTATATATGATCAGTGTCAGTATATATATATATATGATCAGTGTCAGTATGTATATATATGATCAGTGTCAGTATGTATATATATGATCAGTGTCAGTATATATATATGATCAGTGTCAGTATATATATATGATCAGTGTCAGTATGTATATATATATGATCAGTGTCAGTATATATATATGATCAGTGTCAGTATATATATATGATCAGTGTCAGTATATATATATGATCAGTGTCAGTATGTATATATATGATCAGTGTCAGTATATATATATGATCAGTGTCAGTATATATATATGATCAGTGTCAGTATGTATATATATATGATCAGTGTCAGTATATATATATGATCAGTGTCAGTATATATATATGATCAGTGTCAGTATATATATATATATATGATCAGTGTCAGTATGTATATATATATGATCAGTGTCAGTATATATATGATCAGTGTCAGTATATATATATGATCAGTGTCAGTATATATATATATATGATCAGTGTCAGTATGTATATATATGATCAGTGTCAGTATATATATATGATCAGTGTCAGTATATATATATGATCAGTGTCAGTATATATATATATATATATGATCAGTGTCAGTATGTATATATATATGATCAGTGTCAGTATATATATATATATATATGATCAGTGTCAGTATGTATATATATATGATCAGTGTCAGTATATATATGATCAGTGTCAGTATATATATATGATCAGTGTCAGTATATATATATATATGATCAGTGTCAGTATGTATATATATGATCAGTGTCAGTATGTATATATATGATCAGTGTCAGTATATATATATGATCAGTGTCAGTATATATATATATGATCAGTGTCAGTATATATATATGATCAGTGTCAGTATATATATATGATCAGTGTCAGTATGTATATATATATGATCAGTGTCAGTATATATATGATCAGTGTCAGTATATATATATGATCAGTGTCAGTATATATATATATATATGATCAGTGTCAGTATATATATATGATCAGTGTCAGTATATATATATGATCAGTGTCAGTATGTATATATATGATCAGTGTCAGTATGTATATATGATCAGTGTCAGTATATATATATGATCAGTGTCAGTATGTATATATATGATCAGTGTCAGTATGTATATATGATCAGTGTCAGTATACACTACCGTTCAAAAGTTTGGGGTCACATTGAAATGTCCTTATTTTTGAAGGAAAAGCACTGTACTTTTAAATGAAGCTAACTTTAAACTAGTCCTAACTTTAAACAAATATACTCTATACATTGCTAATGTGGTAAATGACTATTCTAACTGCAAATGTCTAGTTTTTGGTGCAATATCTAGATAGGTGTATAGAGGCCCATTTCCAGCAACTATCACTCCAGTGTTCTAATGGTACAATGTGTTTGCTCATTGGCTCAGAAGGCTAATTGATGATTAGCAAACCCTTGTGCAATCATGTTCACACATCTAAAAACAGTCTAGCTCCTTCCAGAAGCTACAAAACTGACCTTCCTGTGAGCAGATTGAGTTTCTGGAGCATCACATTTGTGGGGTCAATTAAACGCTCAAAATGGCCAGAAAAAGAGAACTTTCATCTGAAACTCGACAGTCTATTCTTGTTCTTAGAAATGAAGGCTATTCCATGCGAGAAATTGCAAAGAAATTGAAGATTTCCTACAACGGTGTGTACTACTCCCTTCAGAGGACAGCACAAACAGGCTCTAACCAGAGTAGAAAAAGAAGTGGGAGGCCGCGTTGCACAACTAAGCAAGAAGATAAGCACATTAGAGTCTCTAGTTTGAGAAACAGACGCCTCACAGGTCCCCAACTGGCATCTTCATTAAATAGTACCCACAAAACACCAGTGTCAACATCTACAGTGAAGAGGCGGCTGCGGGATTTTGGGCTTCAGGGCAGAGTGGCAAAGAAAAAGCCATATCTGAGACTGGCCAATAAAAGAAAAAGATTAAGATGGGCAAAAGAACACAGACATTGGACAGAGGAAGACTGGAAAAAAGTGTTGTGGACGGATGAATCCAAGTTTGAGGTGTTTGGATCACAAAGAAGAACGTTTGTGAGACGCAGAACAAATGAAAAGATGCTGGAAGAATGCCTGACGCCATCTGTTAAGCATGGTGGAGGTAATGTGATGGTCTGGGGTTGCTTTGGTGCTGGTAAGGTGGGAGCTTTGTACAGGGTAAAAGGGATTCTGAATAAGGAAGGCTATCACTCCATTTTGCAACGCCATGCCATACCCAGTGGACAGCGCTTGATTGGAGCCAATTTCATCCTACAACAGGACAATGACCCTAAACACACCTCCAAATTGTGCAAGAACTATTTACAGCAGAAGCAGGCAGCTGGTATTCTATCGGTAATGGAGTGGCCAGCACAGTCACCAGATCTGAACCCCATTGAGCTGTTGTGGGAGCAGCTTGACCGTATGGTACGCCAGAAGTGCCCACCCAACCAATCCAACTTGTGGGAGCTGCTTCTAGAAGCGTGGGGTGCAATTTCTCCAGCTTACCTCAATAAATTAACAGCTAGAATGCCAAAGGTGTGCAATGCTGTAATTGCTGCAAAAGGAGGATTCTTTGATGAAAGCAAAGTTTGATGTAAAAACAATGTTATTTCAAATACAAATCATTATTTCTAACCTTGTCAATGTCTTGACTCTATTTTCTATTCATTTCACAACGTATGGTGGTGAATAAGTGTGACTTTTCATGGAAAACACAAAATTGTTTGGGTGACCCCAAACTTTTGAACGGTAGTGTATATATATGATCAGTGTCAGTATATATATATGATCAGTGTCAGTATATGTATATATGATCAGTGTCAGTATATATATATATATGATCAGTGTCAGTATGTATATATATGATCAGTGTCAGTATGTATATATATGATCAGTGTCAGTATATATATATATGATCAGTGTCAGTATGTATATATGATCAGTGTCAGTATATATATATGATCAGTGTCAGTATATATATATGATCAGTGTCAGTATATGTATATATGATCAGTGTCAGTATATATATATGATCAGTGTCAGTATGTGTATGTGTGTGTGTATATATATATATATATATATAAAGGCCAGTATGGTGGCCTGAAATTATGGGAGGAGCCGGGGGGGGGGTATTTAACCAGACCACCCACAGTGGTTCGTGTCGGTTCCAGTGCGCAGTACTACATGACACTAGGCTGACTCTTCCAGCTCACCTCATGGTCGTCAATCTGTGCATTCAATTACAAGTACATCGCGGCTTTTCCATTCGTTGTCTTCGGCGGTTCCGCTGAGTGTTGCAGGTGGGATTCAAACCTTTTGGAACATGTGTAATCTTGTGATTCGTTATGCTTCCTATCCGGCATCCATTTTGTTGAAAAACCTACCGCCAAGTTGTCGCTTGTGTCCCGACATCATTTGGCACAGGCGTAGTACATTTGTAGGTTCTTCTGCCTCGTTTGGAATCCCATCTACAAACATACAATTCATTTGTAGGTCCAAGCCTCCGAGCCGCTGTCGGTCGTTCTCCGATATCACTCGCCATAGGATTCACTGCTTATTAAATTCATTGTCCATGGGGTTGCCATCTCATCCATTAGGAGATGAGGATGTATTGTTTGGATGGGTTTCTGTGGCTGATTGAGGTGTAATTAAACCCACCTGGTGCCTTGCCTGCACTTGATTAGCCTGGGGGGATGGGTGGTTGGCAGGTGTTCGGGTTCACACTAGTGTGACAAACGCTCCGACATCGGGAGCTCATGACGTGTGAAAATCAATGTTTCTCTATGGGAGCCGTTCTAACTGGTCCGACTTTGAAAATTCTCCCTGTACTACTTTGGTCCGACTTTGGTCCTACTTCAGCCCATTGACTATCATTGAAGTCGGATCAAGTCGGATCCCCGTCTCACATGATCCAACTTTGGCATGCAACTTGTGATCAGATGATCTTGAGGGGGAACTCCGCGCCAAATTTTAAATAAAAAAAACGGCATGGGTTCCCCCTCCAAGAGCATACCAGGCCCTTGGGTCTGGTATGGATTTTAAGGGGAAACCCCTACGCCAAAAAAAAGGCGTGGGGGTCTGCCCAAATTCATACCAGACCCTTATTCGAGCACGCAGCCCGGCCGGTCAGGAATGGGGGTGGGGATGAGCGAGCACCCCCACCCTTCTGAACCGTACCAGGCCGCATGCCCTCAACATGGGGGGGTGGGTGCTTTGGGGCAGGGGGGCGCCCTGCAGCGCCCCCACCCCAAAGCACCTTGTCCCCATGTTGATGACGACAAGGGCTTCTTCCCGACAACCCTGGCCGTTGGTTGTCGGGGTCTGTGGGCGGGGGGCTTATCGGAATCCGGGAGCCCCCTTTAATAAGGGGGCCCCCAAATCCCGGCCCCCCACCCTATGTGAATGAGTAGGGGTAAATCGTACCCCTACTCATTCACCTGGGAAAAAGTGTCAATAAAAAAAACACACTAGACAGGTTTTTAAAATAATTTATTAGGCAGCTCCGGGGGTCTCTTCCTTCTCCACGCTCTCCAGTTCTTCTCCCGATCTCTGGTATCTTCTGCCGGGCTCCTCCGCTATCTTCTGCTCTTTTGCTAGCAGTGGCCCAGTCTTCTCCATCGTCTTCTTCCCTCTTCTCTTCTTCCGATGTTGACACGATGCTCTCTCCCACTGTAATGCCGTGTGCGCGGTCCATAATGACTTATATAGGGATAGGGCATGGTCACTGGGTGATATGACCCCGCCCCTTATAACGCCACAGTCCCGGGGCATGATGGGACTGTGACATAATAAGGGGCGGGGTCACCGGGTGACCTCACCCAGTGACCACGCCCCATCTCTATATAAGTCGTTGCGGACCGCACACACGGCATTACAGTGGGAGAGAGCATCGTGTCAACATCGGACGAAGAGAAGAGGGAAGAAAACGGCGGAGAAGACCTGGCCACCGCTAGCAAAAGAGCGGACAAAAGAGCAGAAGATACTGGAGAGCGGGAAAAGAACCGGAGAGCGCGGAGAAGAGGCCGGAGACCGTGGAGAAGGAAGACCCCATGGAGAAGAAGGAAGAGACCCCCGAAGTCGGAAGAAGACCCGCGGAGCTGCCTAATAAAATTATTTTAAAAACCTGTCTAGTGTGTTTTTTATTGACACTTTTTTTCCCCCCAGGTGAATGGGTAGGGGTAGGATGTACCCCATACTCGTTCACATAGGGTGGGGGGCTGAGATCTGGGGGCCCCCTTATTAAAGGGGGCTCCGGGATTCCGATAAGCCCCCCTGCCCGCAGACGCCAACAACCAACGGCCAGGGTTGTCGGGAAGAGGCCCTTGTCCTCATCAACATGGTGACAAGGTGCTTTGGGGTGGGGGGGCTGTAGGGGGCCCACCTGCCCCAAAGCACCCACCCCCCCATGTTGAGGGCATGCGGCCTGGTACGGTTCAGGAGGGGGGGGCGTTCGCTCGTCCCCACCCCCATTCCTGACCGGCCGGGCTGCGTGCTCGGATAAGGGTCTGGTATGGATCTGGGGGGACCCCCACGCTGTTTTTTCGGCGTAGGGGTGCCCCTTAAAATCCGTACCAGACCCAAGAGCCTGCTATGCTCTTGGAGGGAACCAATGCTGGTTTTTTATTTAAAATTTGGCGTGGAGTTCCCCCCTCAAAATTCATACCAAACACAGTGCCTGGTATTGGAGGGGATCCAAGTAGGATCCCCATCCATTGAAAGTCGGACGTATGTCGGCTTCAAGTCGCAGGGCAAAGACAGATCCAAAGTAGGACGGCTGTCGTGTCACACCAGTGTGAACCCGGCCTAAGGGATGGCATACACTCTACAACCAATTTGTATCAGATACTCCCTTACTACCGATTCATATCGGATTCATTTCATAGGTTTTACAAACTGATTCGTATCATATGCATTTCAGAGGCCGACTCTGCCAACTCACTGCGTGTCCGTATAGTTGTGCTTTCGAGATCGGTCGTAGATATCGATTGTCCCACGCTCGCTGATGCAGGTAGGACTTGCTACCTTCTACCAAACCATTGCTTTATGTTCCCCTTCGTACACCGCCTACGGCTTCGTAGGTCTTACTCGGTTATTCGCACACATTCGTACTTACTGCCTATCTCCGTTCCTCATTCGAGCCGAGTCTCATCCGCGACATTACGACTCATGGCAGCCTTCACTCGGCACCATTTGTATCTTACCGACTAGGCGGTACGAACCGCACGAATAGCGCAAGCCACCTTTCGGGACAAGTCGCTTATGGCTCAGGGTCTCGAACCCACGTCCCACACACCACACCCCCTACTAAACCCCCACTTCACCTACTGACCTCCTACGGAAAACCCCCACTTCACCTACTGACCCCCTACACCTCCTACTAAACCCCCACTTCACCTACTGACCCCCTACACCCCCTACGGAAAACACACACTTCACCTACTGACCCCCTACACCCCCTACGGAAAACATACACTTCACCTACTGACCCCCCTACACCTCTTACTGGATACCAAGCACACACCAACAGCCGATCCGAATCTAGTTGCAACAGCGGCCCTAGGATTCGGAACCTCTGCATTTACAAGCCCCTTCAACCACTAACACCGTCAGTCGATCTGAGTCCAGTCATATCACCGGCGCAACGATTCGGATCCAGAATACAAGCCCCCTCGTCGCCTTATATCCACAAGCGATCCGAGTCCAGTCGCAGCACCGACTCAACGATTCAGATCCTTGGCAATACAAACTTCATCGACCGATCCCTCACAAACAAACCCCACCGGTGCTCACACCCCAGCCCGGTTCGGACTAGTTACGTCGGCGTTTACAAATACAGTGGAACTTGCGATTCAGATCCCCAGCCTCATGTTTATCAAAGCATTAACATTCACATCTCACTCATCTATCTGTACAATGCTGCGCACGGTCATTTCTACATACTTATAATTCCACTAACTTTGTTTTCACCTTACAAATAAGTCTCCTTCCTTGCAATCGCTGCAAGCATTTCAACGAGTGGCTCAAACCGCAACTCATCATCTCCAGTAGCAACACGGCTGCTCATCATTTTCTTTATCCCTTTTCCCTTTAGGTCAGTTAGGCCCCTTTTACACTGGGGCGGTTTGCAGGCTTTATTGCGCTAAAAATAGCGCCTGCAAACCGACCTAAAACTGCCGCTGCTATTTGTTCAGTGTGACTCCCGAGGGCCCCGAGGGCTTTCACACTGAAGTGGTGCGCTGGCAGGAGAAGAAAAAAACTCCTGCAAGCCGCATCTTTGGAGCGGTGAAGGAGCGGTGTATTCATTGCTCCTAAACCGCTCCTGTCCATTGAAATCAATGGGACAGTGCGGCTATACCGCGGCTATAGCCGCGCTATGCGAGCGGTTTTAACCCTTTTTCGGCCGCCAGCGGGGGGTTAAAACCACAGCTAGCGGCGGAATACCGCCGCAAAAACGACGGTAAAGCAGCGCTAAAAATAGCGCTGTTTTACCGCCGACGCCTCCACCGCCCCAGTGTGAAAGGGGCCTTAGACTACCAGTTGGTCCACCCTGCACCAGGTTTGGACAGTATCTCCCCCCAAAAAAAACCCCATTGTTGAGGGCCTGCATCTTCACCAGGGGGCCAGCCTTGCCCCGAACAGCTCTTTGCAATCCCCTTTGTCAAAACAAATTCCCGTGTCACCTTACTACAGATTCCCGGTCTACCCAGACCTCAACCTCAACCAAGACTTTACTACTAGTGAAGTAGGAATGGGGATCAGATTATATGGCCATGGTTAGGTGTGTAGTAGGGCTGATTTAGAATTCCAGCTAAGAAGCCATTCCTTCCTATTAACTATGTTAAGAACGTTTTGTCTGTAGAATGTGACAGGCTGTGGATTGGCAAATGAACACTTCCCCCCTTAGCAAAGCCATCTGTGCCTAGCTTAGCACACTTTTCCTGTCCAGGATGTGTCAAAGGCCAGTCAGCTGATTAAGGAGGTAACCGCAGAGCAAGGCTTGTGCAATACTTGTGAAAGAATATTCTTTGGTAAACTGCTTGCATTAGTAGAAGTAGGTGAAGGGTTAGAATGTTTTTGTAAAGGAAATGTATCATCTGTGTGCTTGTGACGTAATGTGATAGAGTTATATGTACAATGAATTGTCTGTAGAAAACACTCTTTGGCGTGTAGACACGAGTCGGGCCAGGAGTGTTCATTCTTGCTAGCTAGAAGAATGAAATAAAAAACTTGCATACCAGAAGTTCATTGTCCAGCAGTCATATACTGTTATTCTCCTACCTCATTTGGTGCATTGGCCGGGAAGGGGGGAATATCGGTGTGACCTGTTGAGGCAGGTGGCACTGTTTTCCACCAGACCTACAAGGAATGGTCTGAGAGGCCAGCCCTGTGGGCTATATCGTAGTCTCAAAAGGCGCCTTCTAGAACTGTTATCTAGGAGACTGCGCTGTGTCCCATTTGGTGGCCTGCTGTGGACGACCTTCGTAGCGTCAAAAGGACCTGGGAATCTGAGAAGTAGATAGCTGGAGCTCCAACGGGAACAGGTGAGAGCCTTTTTACTTTTGTTTTTGGATAACAGTTAAGACAGCCAGCCAGCCTCTCGACGGATCGAGAGAAGGGAAGCCTGATCACCTTCCGAGAGAGACGTCCGTTCAGATGATTGTGCATCTTTCGGACGAATCCTCAGTCAGTCAGTAATTTTTGGGTGGGAATGTCTGGTATGATTGATGTGTGTATGAGACATCACTTTGTGGTGAAGTGACCGTGTCCTCTTTTAAGTGCGTTTTCTGGCTGGGAGACCACGTCCAGGCCACTGACCGAGGGAAGCGTTGTCTATTGTCCCTACCTGTGTCGAGGATTCAGACCCCTTACTGAATTCTCATCATTTACCCTACCCTCTGTGTCCGTCTTGGTGTCTGTTAAGTTATAAGAATGGGTGGGAAACATAGTGTTGAATTTCCTCTACAAACCATGATCTCCAACTTTAAGAAGGGATTTTCTAAAGAACTGTAATTTAAAAACTTAGCCCTGAGAAATTGATAACATTGTGTGAGAAAGATTGGCCCTGCTATGGAGCGCGGTGGCCCCCACAGGGAACCCTTGACTTAGAGACCATTGACTGATTATTTGAGAATATTATGTCAGACTTACAGAAACATGACCAAGACGCACCTTCCAGGAGGACTGTTCGTTCGGGTGATTGTGCATCCCTCGAATAAATCCTCAGCCAGCCAGTCAGGAGGAATATCCGTCCAGATGATTGTGCATCTCTCGGATAAATCCTCAGCCAGCCAGTCAGGAGGAATATCCGTCCAGATGAATGTGCATCTCTCGGATAAATCCTCAGCCAGCCAGTCAGGAGGAATATCCGTCCAGATGATTGTGCGTCTCTCGGATAAATCCTCAGTCAGTCAGTCAGTCAGTCAGCCAGTCAGTCAGTCAGTCAGTCAGTCATCTAGGAGAAAACGTCCGTCTGGATGATTGTGCATCCTTTGGACAAATGGGAGATAAAGACCTGCAGTGGATAGAAGCCACAAAAAGAGGAACAGTATAGAATTATAGTTATGACAAGAGTAGTACCACTGACAAAACAAACAAAACATATATTCTCAACCCGAAGAGACAGATCAGCCTCCCCCGTATGTAGATGAAAGGACCTCAGATAGAGACAGGTTAGAGCCATGTCCAAATGCCCCGTCCAGTAAACAAGGGGACTCAAGTAGTTGTTCACCTACATCAGATTCAGCAAGTTTGTCAATGCCAAATCTCAGTAAATATACTCCTGACCGTAGCACTCTGGGTATAGGCAGGACAGAAATAGGGAACTCAGTAGTAGTCCATGGGCTCCCTAATCAAGTGTCCACTTCCACTCCGAGAGATCCTGATGCAAATAGCCGGACCCTTGCCCCGCATCCCTTTGAAGCCCGCATACTGCAAGACATCCCGGGACTGTGGGCAGAAGACAACCTACCAGGATTAACCACACACGTTCCCCCAATCCTTATTGAATTAAAATCAGGAGCCACTCCAGTCAGCCTGAAACAGTACCCAGTCCCTCTAAAAGCCCTAGTAGGAAAACAAAAGTACTTAAACAAATTCCTACACTATGGAATTCTAAAACCCTGTCAGTCTCCCTGGAATACACCTCTACTCCCAGTGCAGAAACCTGAAACAGCTCACTGTCATCCTGTTCAAGACCTCCGAGCGGTCAATCAGGCTGTAATGACCATGCACCCAGCGGTCACTAATGAACTGTTACAATTACTGTGGGAGGCAGGTTATAAGGTGTCCCGGAGAAAGGTGTAATTTTGACAAGAGACTGTAAAGTACCTGGGATTCAGAGTATCACAAGGACAGAGACAATTGGGAGAAGGCAGGAAAAAAGTTGTTTGTCAGATTCCCACCCTGACTACCAGACGGCAAGTACGTGAATTCCTGGGGGTGGCAGGATTCTGCTGAATCTGGATACCGGACTTTGCCATAAAAGCCAGACCCCTCTATGAATCCACAAAGGGGGGAGAAAAGGAACCCTTCCAATGGGGAGAACAGCAAAACAGAGCATTAAGACATTAAGGTCTCCCTAATGCAGACTCTTGCGCTAGGCTTGCCAGATAGCCAAAAAGTCTTCTATTTGTATGTCAGTGAAAAACAAGGAATAGTAGTAGGAGTCCTGGCACAATACTCTGGGTCTTGGCAGCGCCCTGTAGCATACCTTTCAAAACAACTGGACACTGTAGCTCAGGGATGGCCATCCTGCAGAGGGCCATCGCAGCAACAGCCCTCCTTGTGGTCGAAGCTGACAAGTTGTCATTGGGTCAGGAGACTTATGTCCGAGTCCCTCACCAGGTACAGGCATTAATGGATTACAAGGGAAATCACTGGTTCACGACCAGTCGAATGGTTAAATATCAAGCTATGCTGTGTGAAAATCCTCGTATCCACTTAGAGACTGTAAACCCTTTGAACCCAGCCACTCTGCTCCCCACCTCACAAGAACCCCTAACTCATGACAGCCTCCGGGTATTGGATATGTAAGCCGACCAGACTTGAAAGACAGCCCCTTGGAAAATCCAAACGTTTAGTACTTTACTGACGGAAGCAGTTTTGTGAAAGATGTTTATCCCCAGATATAGGCCCAGACAATGGCCCTGACTTTGTCCACAAGTGTCTCCAGGAATTAGCAACGGCACCTAAGATTACTTGGAAACTACATACCGCATATAGGCCCCAAAGCTCTGGAAAAGTTGAACGGATGAACCGCACACTCAAGTCACAACTGGCTAAGCTCTGTCAGGAAACCCAAATGGAGTGGACCTTGATGTTGCCCATTGCCTTACTGAGAATTCGGAGTGCCCCAACAAAGAGGACAAATCTGTCCCCTTTTGAGGTACTGTATGGTAGGCCCCCACCCATCATTAGAGGGATAAGAGGAGACCTGCATCAGATAGGAGGGGTAGTTAACCGTGAACTGATACAGAAACTTGGGGAAAGTATACAGGACATAGGGAAATGGGTTCAAGAGAAACTTCCCATAAGCTTGTCGAACCCAGTACACCCCTTTAAACCAGGAGATACAGTGTGGGTAAAGGAGTGGAACATAACCCCACTAGGGCCAAAATGGAGAGGTCCTTACATTGTTCTGCTATCTACCCCAACAGCCATTAAGGTAGCCGAGGTGACACCCTGGATACACCACTCCAGGGTAAAGCGAGCTGCTGACCTCACAGACTCCTGGCACAGTACAGTAGACCCCCAAGATCCTTTGGGACTGAGATTGACCAGAGAAATCAGAAGGAAGCACACCCCTGGAAGCTGCTGAATTTACGCACGGCAGAAGATAGACAGACTGCAGCCCTGCGGCCAGCACACCCCTGGAAGCTGCTGGCTCAACGCACGGCGGAAGATAAAGGATATCTACTAAGCTCTGCTCCAACCACAGCCCGGACGCTGGTTGGTCTACGCACAAGCTGAAGCTTGAGGATATACATCGGTGTAATGTTTACTAAGATCGTTATAATGAGACTGTTGATAGTCATAATAGTGATACTGACCAGGTTAACAGGGGGGGAGAGTATCTCATGTGACCCTTGTATAAAGACTACCAGAGTAGGATCCGTAACTACCAAGATGTTATTGTGGCACTCCCATTATCAATGCAAGGGCACAGAGACTGGTACCTGCATACATAATGGGACTACCTATTCAATGTGCTCCTTTGAAAATCAGATAACCTGTTATGACCCCACTTATGCACCCTATAAAACCTGGCTAACCGTTCGGAGCTTTAGTTCCACCGGTAGGCTGATAAACCGTACACTGATCACTGACCCCAGCACTGCAGCAAGCCTAATCTTTGATGTGTGTGCTGCCATCAACCTCAACCACTTCCCAAGGGGAGGGTGTGGGGGATTGGAATGGGAGAGAGAGTATTTAAGAAATGATAGGTACATCTGTTCAGGGAAACTGGGACCTAGCTGTGCAGGAGAGGAATGGAATTACTGCCCCAACTGGAGGTGTGCTGCCTGGGGAACATGGGGAATGAAAAATCAGGATGCCATTCTAAAATCTTTAGCTGGTTCATCCAGCTGCACAGTGGGAAGTTGCACCCCTGTGAATTTCACCATACATAACCCTGTCCAGTTTTTAGCACAATGGGGAAATAAGTTTGGAGTTCATATTTATGGTAAAGGATCAGACCCCGGTACAATTGTGTATGTCTCACTAGAAACTGAACTAACAAAGAGTGTTAATCATCAGCTATTTCATTCCTTATATGAAGAGCTAGCCACTGGTATGGAAGTGCCCCCTAGCACAAAGAACCTGTTCATTGAACTGGCAGAAAGTGTGGCTGACAATTTACAAGTAACAGATTGCTATGTGTGTGGAGGAACCAACATGGGAGACCAATGGCCTTGGGAAGCCAGGGAAAAAGATTATGATGTGCCATTCAGTGCCACCTCTGAGCAGCCCCATGAACGAATAAGGTCAGAATGGTACCTGAAAACGTCAATAATTGGGAAATATTGTATAGCCAGGTTGGGTCCCCAGTATAGAACACATGTAGGAGAAATGGCCTGTTTAGGACAACAGTTTTATAATAACACTTCAAAAAGTACATCCTGGTGGAGTGATACAAACGTACCCGTGCCTGACCCACACCCCTTTACCAATTTCACTCATCTAAAAGGGCTATGGGAAAATCTCACCAAAGAGTCTAACTGGAAGGCCCCAGAAAACTTGTACTGGATTTGTGGGAATAAAGCCTATTCAGAGCTCCCCCAAGACTGGTCAGGAGCCTGTGTCTTAGGTACATTAAAACCCTCATTTTTCCTTCTTCCACTGGGAAATAGGGCAGAACTGGGAGTCCCTGTGTACATAGGTTCAAAGAGGAAGCGGAGGTCATCTAGTCTGAAGATAGGAAACTGGAAAGATAATGAATGGCCCCCAGAACGTATTGTCCAGTATTATGGTCCAGCCACATGGGCCGAAGATGGCAGTTACGGTTATAGAACACCAATTTATATGCTTAATCGAATTATAAGGTTACAGGCTGTATTAGAAATAATTACTAACGAAACTGCTGCTGCCTTAAATTTGCTTGCTAAACAAGGAACTAATTTACGTGCTCATGTGTATCAGAATAGACTTGCCTTAGACTATCTGTTAGCTACTGAGGGTGGTGTCTGTGGAAAATTTAATCTGAGTAATTGTTGCTTAGAATTGGACAACACAGGAAAAGTAGTTGAGGAAATCACTGGTAGAATGAAAAAATTAGCTCATGTGCCAGTCCAAACATGGGATGGTTTCAATGCTGGTAGCTGGTTCGGAGATTGGGGTTTTCCCAGTGTATATGGGGTAAAGGCTATATTGGGGATCGTTGTAATAATACTCGTAGCATGTCTGCTGCTGCCCTGTCTGATTCCCCTTGGGACTAGAATGATCCAGAGTTTCATTGAGGCCACCGTAGAAAGAAAGGCTGCGACCCATATTATGGCTATGTGGAAATACCAGCCATTAACCCCCCAAGACTAAAAAAAAAAAAAATCTCAGTCACATTGGGCTCTGATCCATTAGAAAGCAGACCTGTATGCTATTTAGTGATGCTTAATCTCGCTCATATTAATCGCTATGATTATGATCAAAGGGGGGAATGAAGTAGGAATGGGGATCAGATTATATGGCCATGGTTAGGTGTGTAGTAGGGCTGATTTAAAATTCCAGCTAAGAAGCCATTCCTTCCTATTAACTATGTTAAGAACGTTTTGTCTGTAGAATGTGACAGGCTGTGGATTGGCAAATGAACACTTCCCCCCTTAGCACAGCCATCTGTGCTTAGCTTAGCACACTTTTCCTGTCCAGGATGTGTCAAAGGCCAGTCAGCTGATTAAGGAGGTAACCGCAGAGCAAGGCTTGTGCAATACTTGTGAAAGAATATTCTTTGGTAAACTGCTTGCATTAGTAGAAGTAGGTGAAGGGTTAGAATGTTTTTGTAAAGGAAATGTATCATCTGTGTGCTTGTGACGTAATGTGATAGAGTTATATGTACAATGAATTGTCTGTAGAAAACACTCTTTGGCGTGTAGACACGAGTCGGGCCAGGAGTGTTCATTCTTGCTAGCTAGAAGAATGAAATAAAAAACTTGCATACCAGAAGTTCATTGTCCAGCAGTCATTACTGTTATTCTGCTACCTCACTAGGGCATCAAGTCAGGTGCGTAGTTCAAAGGGATCCCCCTTTGCTTTTCTCCTAAACACTCTTTCACAACATATTTACTCCACATACACCATTTGACTTGCTCCTGAGGAGTTAGTAACTGTCACATACTTCTGTGCACTTCACTCTGTTTTCGAAGAGCGATCCGAGATCCTTCACCACTCAGACAAGGTCACCTAACGTCCAGCTTGCTGGCAGTGCAAGCATTAGCAGACCGAACGTACGTCAATTAACTACAGATCGCAACATTCCTACTTAGAATACCAGACTTCAGCTACCCGCCCCAGTCCACCCTGGGGGGCTCTGGTTCATTAGTCTGTGCCGAGCCCAGATGGACCCCCGAGCTATCGGTTACATAGCCAGTCACCTCCTGGCTCACCTCGGTTGTCACACATTCTTTTGAGTTTTCTAAAGTCGCACTCAACAGCGCTGCCACGCAAACTATCTGTCACTACGGCTGTCATTCCTGTTCTTCTTGTTTTCTTTCTGCCTTTCCATCTTATCTACCCAAACGCATCGATCCCCTCCTACCTTTGCAACTTACCTTAAACATATGCATTTCCCCTCCTTGCTTTCTTGCTTTTAGCTGACGCCGTGTCGCAGGCCAACAGCGATGACTTCACCTCTGCCCTGCTGTCACCCTTTGCGGGCGCAGCAAACAGTGGCTCACAGTCTCACAGAGCTCGGACCATTTAAAATAAATAATATATATATATATATATATATATATATATATATATATATATATATATATATAATAAAATAAAGAGGAAAAAAATAATAATAAAATAAAGAAAAAAAATAGATAAATAAAAAAAAAAAAACGCACAGCAGAACTGCGTCGCAGGAGTATTTCCTACCCTGCCACAGCTAGGAAAGCCAAGCTTTTAGGCTGCGGTTTCCACCACCAGTGGAAGCCCTACCAGGCACCCAGGCATCACTGCAGTCTATTTTCTTAGTGACTACTCAGCCGCACTCCTTGGTCACCAACGTCCAAGCCAGAGTTAGAGCCCTGGAGGTAAGCCCAGCCGCGCCCCAACCAGCTCCAGTTACCACCGTCATTCCCGTGCCTTCACTTACAGGTACGCCCGACATCGGCACCACTGTCTTCTCTGCGCACCTTGTCCCAGCAGGGCACCAGGAAGGACATCTTGGACAGCAATAACGTTAACCTAGCATCCCTCCTCATAGCACTACACGACTTGGCCGAAAACAAGTCATATTCATGGGGAGACGTCTCCAACGTCCTGAAGGCCAAAGACCCTAGACTTAATCGCAAGCTCACTGTCACAGAGTTTGTGTTGGCCTTAGGGACGCTCCGACACGTACTATGCAGTGCAACCCCAACAGGAGGGATAACCGGACCCGTATCTGCATGCAGTAGTGGATCTAGGTCACAAGTACGCAGGGTGCTCATTCTATAACTGTCACCGCTTATTTCAACTAAGGCAGCAGCCAGACTCGGAGTGATCCTTGATCTCCCAGGTACAAGACCCTGACTAAATCCTTAAATTAGACATGCCAGCAATAGCGGATCTGCCCATGTGGAACGAATTTCTCACGAACTGGAATGGCATGTCAATGTTCATTCCATCAGCATCTCCCTCTTCATCTCAGGTAGTCACGGACGCCGCAGCCTCCACAGGTCCTCACGGCAATTTTTGGCCATCTTTGGTTTGCAGGGCCATGGCTGTCAGAAATCCTCGATTCCCGGGTTCAGTTAGTCCTCCTCATTGTTCGAACTCTACCCCATTGTTGCAGCAGCTCAAGTCTGGCGCAGTAACTGGGCAGGACAAACAGTGACGTTTGCCACAGATAACCAAGCCACAGCTAGTATTATAAATAAAAGCAGGTCCAAGTTGCTGGCCATCATGGCCTTCCTGCGCAGGCTGGTGCAACTATCCCCACAGCACCAATTGAATGTCCTCTGCGTCTACATCCCAGGCAAATGCAATACTCTGGCCAACGCACTACCCGATTGAACTTTGCGTCATTTTTTTCACAGGAACCTGGAACCGACCCGACCATGTTTCTTATCCCACGTTGGTCGTAGCTAACCTCGGATTGAAACAACACCTTCACAATGCTACCTGCCTTATTAATCTATCATTATCTCACAACACCCTGAAGGCCTACCGTACTGCCTGACAGGTTCCTAGCCTCAAACCCTGGGGCAGTATCAGGAGATCTCCATCACATCCTGGCCTTCATATCATGCTGCCACACATAGTTGGCATTGTCACACAATACCATTAGACTCTACTTAGCTGGCATCCAGCATTTCATCTCCTTACAAGATCCTACCAAACCATCTTTGTTCGCTGCCCATGCGGTCAAGGCCATCCTGCGCAGTATTCACAAGAAACAGCCACAAATCAGCGGTAAACGCTTACCTATCACCAGTGCCATATTCCGAGACATGTCCACTATCCTCTCACGTTCCCCCTTCGGCTTATTACCCAGCTTGGTCATCCAAGCAGCCATCTACCTGGCATTCTACGGCTATCTACGCCCCAGCGAATTCAGTCACCAGCCCCAGTTGTAAGATGTTACGTAGACGCCACCTCACACGCCACCACAATCATTTCATCTTGCACCTCGCGGTGTCTAAAATGCAACGGTCCGGTCCTGGGGTTGACATCAAGCTTTTCAAAACTCACAACGCCTGGTGTCCCGTGGCCATTCCAGATCAATTATTGACTCATCTGTCCGACACCTCGGAGGACAGCCCATTACTACCATTCCCGATTAGCCCCCTAAGTAATAACCAGTTCACCAGACATGTCAGGATCCTTTTGTGCAACTTAAACCCGGCCGTCTATTCTGGACATTCTTTTCGCATAGGAGCAGCTTCAGCAGCCTCACGAAACGGAGTCCCAGACCACGTCATCAAAAAAGATGAGCAGGTGGAAACCCACCTGCTTTGCTCGATACATTCCCAATCCACAAACAGAAATGTCACGAGCCTTCAGCAACCTTGCCCTGTAGTATGTTATTAAGCCAAATAAATAATTATCTCCCTAACCGAGTCTTTTTGTGCTCTTCTCTTGGCATACTGCCCAGCAGACCAGGGCTTACCCTACAGCAGACCAGAGCTTACCCTACAGCAGACCAGGGCTTACCCTACAGCAGACCAGAGCTTACCCTACAGCAGACCAGGGCTTGCCCTACAGCAGACCAGGGCTTACCCTACAGCAGACCAGGGCTTACCCTACAGCAGACCAGGGCTTACCCTACAGCAGACCAGGGCTTACCCTACAGCAGACCAGGGCTTACCCTACAGCAGACCAGGGCTTACCCTACAGCAGACCAGAGCTTACCCTACAGCAGACCAGGGCTTGCCCTACAGCAGACCAGAGCTTACCCTACAGCAGACCAGGGCTTACCCTACAGCAGACCAGGGCTTACCCTACAGCAGACCAGGGCTTACCCTACAGCAGACCAGGGCTTACCCTACAGCAGACCAGGGCTTACCCTACAGCAGACCAGGGCTTACCCTACAGCAGATCAGAGCTTACCCTACAGCAGACCAGGGCTTACCCTAAAGCATACCAGGGCTTACCCTACAGCAGACCAGGGCTTACCCTACAGCAGACCAGGGCTTACCCTACAGCCGACCAGAGCTTACCCTACAGCAGACCAGGGCTTACCCTACAGCCGACCAGAGCACACTTCAGGTCTATTTTATGTTAGCCTTGTGACGTGTTTATGTGGTTCATATCTCTGAGGATTAGAGGGCTACAAACATAAATATAATTTATATGATCAGTGCTGATAGATAGAGAGATAGATAGATAGATAGATATATAAATATAGATCAGTGTCAGTATATGTACAGTGGGGACGGAAAGTATTCAGACCCCCTTAAATTTGTCACTCTTTGTTATATTGCAGCCATTTGCTAAAATCATTTAAGTTCATTTTTTTCCTCATTAATGTACACACAGCACCCCATATTGTACACACAGCACCCCATATTGCACACACAGCACCCCATATTGTACACACAGCTCCCCATATTGTACACACAGCACCCCATATTGTACACACAGCCCCCCGTATTGTACACACAGCACCCCATATTGTACACACAGCCCCCCATATTGACAGAAAAACACAGAATTGTTGACATTTTTTGCAGATTTATTAAAAAAGAATACATGAGACAGAATTGTGGCAAGGCACAGAGCTCAGAGACAGAATTGTGGCAATGCACAGAGCTCAGAGACAGAATTGTGGCAAGGCACAGATCTGGCCAAGGTTACGAAAACATTTCTGCTGCACTTAAGGTTCCTAAGAGCACAGTGGCCTCCATAATCCTTAAAAGGAAGACGTTTGGGACGACCAGAACCCTTCCTAGAGCTGGCCGTCCGGCCAAATTGAGCTATCGGGGGAGAAGAGCCTTGGTGAGAGAGGTAAAGAAGAACCCAAAGATCACTGTGGCTGAGCTCCAGAGATGCAGTCGGGAGATGGGAGAAAGTTGTAGAAAGTCAACCATCACTGCAGTCCTCCACCAGTCAGGGCTTTATGGCAGAGTGGCCCAACGGAAGCCTCTCCTCAGTGCAAGACACATGAAAGCCGCATGGAGTTTGCTAAAAAAAAAACACCTGAAGGTCTCCAAGATGGTGAGAAATAAGATTCTCTGGTCTGATGAGACCAAGATAGAACTTTTTGGCCTTAATTCTAAGCGGTATGTGTGGAGAAAACCAGGCACTGCTCATCACCTGTCCAATACAATCCCAACAGTGAAGCATGGTGGTGGCAGCATCATGCTGTGGGGGTGTTTTTCAGCTGCAGGGACAGGACGACTGGTTGCAATCGAGGGAAAGATGAATGCGGCCAAGTACAGGGATATCCTGGATGAAAACCTTCTCCAGAGTGCTCAGCACCTCAGACTGGGCCGAAGGTTTACCTTCCAACAAGACAATGACCCTAAGCACACAGCTAAAATAACGAAGGAGTGGCTTCACAACAACTCCGTGACTGTTCTTGAATGGCCCAGCCAGAGCCCTGACTTAAACCCAATTGAGCATCTCTGGAGAGACCTAAAAATTGCCGTCTGCCAACGTTTACCATCCCCCCTGACAGAACTGGAGAGGATCTGCAAGGAGGAATGGCAGAGGATCCCCAAATCCAGGTGTGAAAAACTTGTTACATCTTTCCCAAAAAGACTCATCAAAAGGGGCTTCTACTAAATACCGAGCAAAGGGTCTGAATACTTAGGAGCATGTGATATTTCAGATTTTCTTATTTAATAAATCTGCAAAAATGTCAACAATTCTGTGTTTTTCTGTCAATATGGGGTGCTGTGTGTACAATATGGGGGGCCCGTGTGTGTACAATATGGGGTGCTGTGTGTACAATATGGGGGGCTGTGTGTACAATATGAGGTGCTGTGTGTACAATATGGGGGGCTGTGTGTACAATATGGGGTGCTGTGTGTACAATATGGGGTGCTGTGTGTACAATATGGGGTGCTGTGTGTACAATATGGGGGCTGTGTGTACAATATGGGGGCTGTGTGTACAATATGGGGTGCTGTGTGTACAATATGGGGGGCTGTGTGTACAATATGGGGTGCTGTGTGTACAATATGGGGTGCTGTGTGTACAATATGGGGGCTGTGTGTACAATATGGGGTGCTGTGTGTACAATATGGGGGGCTGTGTGTACAATATGAGGTGCTGTGTGTACAATATGGGGGGCTGTGTGTACAATATGGGGTGCTGTGTGTACAATATGGGGTGCTGTGTGTACAATATGGGGGCTGTGTGTACAATATGGGGTGCTGTGTGTACAATATGGGGGGCTGTGTGTACAATATGGGGTGCTGTGTGTACAATATGGGGGCTGTGTGTACAATATGGGGTGCTGTGTGTACAATATGGGGGGCTGTGTGTACAATATGAGGTGCTGTGTGTACAATATGGGGGGCTGTGTGTACAATATGGGGTGCTGTGTGTACAATATGGGGTGCTGTGTGTACAATATGGGGGCTGTGTGTACAATATGGGGTGCTGTGTGTACAATATGAGGTGCTGTGTGTACAATATGAGGTGCTGTGTGTACAATATGGGGGGCTGTGTGTACAATATGGGGTGCTGTGTGTACAATATGGGGGGCTGTGTGTACAATATGGGGTGCTGTGTGTACAATATGGGGGGCTGTGTGTACAATATGGGGGCTGTGTGTACAATATGGGGGGCTGTGTGTACAATATGAGGTGCTGTGTGTACAATATGGGGGGCTGTGTGTACAATATGGGGTGCTGGGTGTACAATATGGGGTGCTGTGTGTACAATATGGGGTGCTGTGTGTACAATATGAGGTGCTGTGTGTACAATATGGGGGGCTGTGTGTACAATATGGGGGGCTGTGTGTACAATATGGGGTGCTGTGTGTACAATATGGGGGGCTGTGTGTACAATATGGGGTGCTGTGTGTACAATATGGGGTGCTGTGTGTACAATATGGGGTGCTGTGTGTACATTAATGAGGAAAAAATGAACTTAAATGATTTTAGCAAATGGCTGCAATATAACAAAGAGTGAAAAATGTAAGGGGGTCTGAATACTTTCCGTCCCCACTGTATGTGTATATATATATATATATATGATCAGTGTCAGTATGCAGTACCTCTCTCTGTCCTCCAGGTGGAGTGCTTGGTCTCCTCTCTCCGGATGGTGGGGGTTATTCTCCAGGAAGTGAGACGTTGCTTTGAAACAGAAAGTAACTTTTCACTCCCGATAAGGAAACCTTAGTCATGTTATTATAGGGTGGAACCCGAATTCTGGAGACGATGAGACCCCCAAATATCCTCTACATACTGCTCCCCCTCTTCACTGTCACAGGTAAGTCCCCTTGTACTGCACTACACTGTGTGTGGGCGATATCAGTGTAGACGGTGACAGGACGGTGGGTGATTATTGTAGAATAGGACAGGTGGGGGGGTTGTAGTTCCATGTCTGTAGTAATTGGTGACAGTTGTGTATGGTGGGGGTAGTAGTTGTAGATTCAGGTTACTACAATGAAAGTAAATGGGAAGGTGTGAAGGTCACTATCTGGCTGCTTTGCAGGGGGGATCATTCACCAAAACAGAAACTGCAAACAACCCGAGACCCCGAGAACCAGAGACCCCGAGACTCCGAGACCCCGAGAACCTGAGACCGCGAGAACCGAGACCCCGAGACCCCGAGAACCTGAGACCGCGAGAACCGAGACCCCGAGACCCCGAGAACCGAGGCACCACAGGAGGTCCAGGGAGGAGGAATACAAAATTGATACTTTATAGAAACAATTAGAAACATTCATATAAATAGTGATTGCAGAGAACTGAATGCTGATTTTGCAGGAATTTCCTGGAGTCTCCGGCATTTGCCACTTTGCATTTACTATTTATTTGTATATTTTCATTGCATATTGTTTCAATAAAGTTTTGATTTTGTAGTTCTACTCCCTGGACCCCCTGTGGAGCCTCTGTTCTCGGGTTCTTTCCCCGGTGTGTTTGCAGTGTGTAGATTTCACTCTTTGCTACCCAAACCCAGAACCACCAATCTTCAGTTCTGTCCGCTATCGGGTTCTCACACATCTGAGGGTCATGAAGAACTTATATATGACAAATCCAACCTTCACCATCCCACACCCCAGGGGGGCATTTCCACCCGGGACTCCATCCCGAGGACAACCGCCTTCCCACACCCCAGGAGGGCATTTCCACCCAGGACTCCATCCCGAGGACAGCCGCCTTCCCACACCCCAGGGGGGCATTTCCACCCGGTACTCCATCCCGAGGACAGCCGCCTTCCCACATCCCAGGGGGGACATTTCCACCCAGGACTCCATCCCGAGGACAGCCGCCTTCCCACATCCCAGGAGGGGCATTTCCACCCGGGACTCCGAGGTCAGCCGCCATCCTACACCCCAGCAGGGCATTTCCACCCGGGACACCATCCCGAGGACAGCCGCCTTCCCACATCCCAGGAGGGGCATTTCCACCCAGGACTCCATCCCCAGGACAGCCGCCTTCCCACACCCCGGGGGGGCATTTCCACCCGGGACTCCATCCCGAGGACAGCTGCCTTCCCACACCCCAGGGGGGCATTTCCACCCGGGGCTCCATCCCGAGGACAGCCCCCTTCCCACACCCCAGGGGGGCATTTCCACCCGGGACTCCATCCCGAGGACAACCGCCTTCCCACACCCCAGGGGGCATTTCTACCCGGGACTCCATCCCGAGGACAGCCGCCTTCCCACATCCCTGGAGGGGCATTTGCACCCAGGACTCCATCCCGAGGACAGCCGCCTTGCCACATCCCAGGGGGGCATTTCCACCCGGGACTCCATCCCGAGGACAGCCGCCATCCCACATCCCAGGAGGGGCATTTCCACCCAGGACTCCATTCCGAGGACAGCCGCCTTCCCACATCCCAGGAGGGGCATTTCCACCCGGGACTCCAAGGACAGCTGCCACCCCACACCCCAGGGGGGCATTTCCACCCAGGACTCCATCCCAAGAAAAGCCACCTTCCCACATCCCAGGGGGGCATTTCCACCCAGGACTCCATCCCGAGGACAGCCGCCTTCCTACATCCCAGGAGGGCATTTCCGCCCGGGACTCCATCCCGAGGACAGCCACCTTCCCACATCCCAGGAGGGGCATTTCCACCCGGGGCTCCATCCCGAGGACAGCCGCCTTCCCACACCCCAGGGGGGCATTTCCACCCGGGGCTCCATCCCGAGGACAGCCGCCTTCCCACATCCCAGGAGGGGCATTTCCACCCGGGACTCCATCCCGAGGACAGCCGCCTTCCCACATCCCAGGGGGGCATTTCCACCCGGGACTCCATCCCGAGGACAGCCACCTTCCCACATCCCAGGAGGGGCATTTTCACCCAGGACTCCATCCCGAGGACAGCCACCTTCTCACATCCCAGGGGGGCATTTCCACCCGGGACTCCATGCCGAGGACAGCCGCCTTCCCACACCCCAGGAGGGGCATTTTCACCCAGGACTCCATCCCGAGGACAGCCACCTTCCCACACCCCGGGGGGGCATTTCCACCCGGGACTCCATCCCGAGGACAGCCACCTTCCCACATCCCAGGAGGGGCATTTCCACCCGGGGCTCCATCCCGAGGACAGCCGCCTTCCCACACCCCAGGGGGGCATTTCCACCCGGGGCTCCATCCCGAGGACAGCCGCCTTCCCACATCCCAGGAGGTGCATTTCCACCCAGGACTCCATCCCGAGGACAGCCGCCTTCCCACATCCCAGGGGGGCATTTCCACCCGGGACTCCATCCCGAGGACAGCCACCTTCCCACATCCCAGGAGGTGCATTTCCACCCAGGACTCCATCCCGAGGACAGCCGCCTTCCTACATCCCAGGAGGGCATTTCCGCCCGGGACTCCATCCCGAGGACAGCCACCTTCCCACATCCCAGGAGGGGCATTTCCACCCGGGGCTCCATCCCGAGGACAGCCGCCTTCCCACACCCCAGGGGGGCATTTCCACCCGGGGCTCCATCCCGAGGACAGCCGCCTTCCCACATCCCAGGAGGGGCATTTCCACCCGGGACTCCATCCCGAGGACAGCCGCCTTCCCACATCCCAGGGGGGCATTTCCACCCGGGACTCCATCCCGAGGACAGCCACCTTCCCACATCCCAGGAGGGGCATTTTCACCCAGGACTCCATCCCGAGGACAGCCACCTTCTCACATCCCAGGGGGGCATTTCCACCCGGGACTCCATGCCGAGGACAGCCGCCTTCCCACACCCCAGGAGGGGCATTTTCACCCAGGACTCCATCCCGAGGACAGCCACCTTCCCACACCCCGGGGGGGCATTTCCACCCGGGACTCCATCCCGAGGACAGGCACCTTCCCACATCCCAGGAGGGGCATTTCCACCCGGGGCTCCATCCCGAGGACAGCCGCCTTCCCACACCCCAGGGGGGCATTTCCACCCGGGGCTCCATCCCGAGGACAGCCGCCTTCCCACATCCCAGGAGGTGCATTTCCACCCAGGACTCCATCCCGAGGACAGCCGCCTTCCCACATCCCAGGGGGGCATTTCCACCCGGGACTCCATCCCGAGGACAGCCACCTTCCCACATCCCAGGAGGGGCATTTTCACCCAGGACTCCATCCCGAGGACAGCCACCTTCTCACATCCCAGGGGGGCATTTCCACCCGGGACTCCATGCCGAGGACAGCCGCCTTCCCACACCCCAGGAGGGGCATTTTCACCCAGGACTCCATCCCGAGGACAGCCACCTTCCCACACCCCGGGGGGGCATTTCCACCCGGGACTCCATCCCGAGGACAGCCACCTTCCCACATCCCAGGAGGGGCATTTCCACCCGGGGCTCCATCCCGAGGACAGCCGCCTTCCCACACCCCAGGGGGGCATTTCCACCCGGGGCTCCATCCCGAGGACAGCCGCCTTCCCACATCCCAGGAGGTGCATTTCCACCCAGGACTCCATCCCGAGGACAGCCGCCTTCCCACATCCCAGGAGAGGCATTTCCACCGGGGACTCCATCCTGAGGACAGCCACCTTCCCACATCCCAGGAGGGTCATTTCCACCCAGGACTCCATCCCGAGGACAGCCGCCTTCCCACACCCCAGGAGGGGCATTTTCACCCAGGACTCCATCCCGAGGACAGCCACCTTCTCACATCCCACGGGGGCATTTCCACCCGGGACTCCATGCCGAGGACAGCCGCCTTCCCACACCCCAGGAGGGGCATTTTCACCTAGGACTCCATCCCGAGGGCAGCCGCCTTCCCACATCCCAGGGGGGCATTTCCACCCGGGACTCCATGCCGAGGACAGCCGCCTTCCCACACCCCAGGAGGGGCATTTTCACCCAGGACTCCATCCCGAGGGCAGCCGCCTTCCCACATCCCAGGGGGGCATTTCCACCCGGGACTCCATGCCGAGGACAGCCGCCTTCCCACATCCCAGGAGGGGCATTTCCACCCGGGACTCCATCCCGAGGACAGCCGCCTTCCCAGATCCCAGGGGGGCATTTCCACCCAGGACTCCATCCCGCGGACAGCCGCCTTCCCACATCCCAGGAGAGGCATTTCCACCCGGGACTCCATCCCGAGGACAGCCGCCTTCCCACATCCCAGGAGAGGCATTTCCACCCGGGACTCCATCCCGAGGACAGCTGCCTTCCCACATCCCAGGAGAGGCATTTCCACCCGGGACTCCATCCCGAGGACAGCCGCCTTCCCACATCCCAGGAGAGGCATTTCCACCCGGGACTCCATCCCGAGGACAGCTGCCTTCCCACATCCCAGGGGGGCATTTCCACCCGGGACTCCATCCCGAGGACAGCCGCCTTCCCACACCCCAGGAGGGGCATTTCCACCCGGGACTCCATCCCAAGGACAGCCGCCTTCCCACATCCCAGGAGGGGCATTTCCACCCGGGACTCCATCCCAAGGACAGCCGCCTTCCCACATCCCAGGGGGGCATTTCCACCCGGGACTCCATCCCGAGGACAGCCGCCTTCCCACATCCCAGGGGGGCATTTCCACCCGGGACTCCATCCTGAGGACAGCCGCCTTCCCACATCCCAGGAGGGGCATTTCAACCCGGGACTCCATCCTGAGGACAGCCGCCTTCCCACATCCCAGGAGGGGCATTTCCACCCAGGACTCCATCCCGAGGACAGCCGCCTTCCCACATCCCAGGAGGGGTATTTATATTCAGGACATACACAAATTCTGACCCGGAGATCCAGCCAGTAGCAGCACTTCCTGTGTCCGGCTGACATTGCTAAGCCTCGGCCTCACAAATATTTGCAGAATTTTATCCTGAAGAGCTCAGTCAGCCTGTCTGTCATCTCTGTAAGAAGCACACAGAGAGCTGATAGGCTGCCAGCTGAAGGACGTCACACAGCAGGCTGACAGCACTGCTCAGGCCTCATTCACATGGATGTACAGCGCATGCCATGCAGCACCGTGTCTACCCACACAGGTATTCCATGCATCTCCTTAGACACCGTCCCATTCATGTCAATGGACAGACACAGCCACGGTTACCCCATTAGAAATCAATGTGGCTGCATGTCCCTGAACACAGACAGTTCACACTGCACCCACATTGAGGCCTGAGCAGTGTTGTCAGCCTGTGACGTCCTTCAGCTGGTGGTCTATCAGGTCTATGTATGGCTCCTGCAGACTCTACAGGGAGGTCTATTGAAGGACTGAGCTCCTCAGGCTGAAATTCTGCAGATATTTGTGAGGACGAGGTTTATCAATGTCAGCCGGACACAGGAAGTGCCGGTCCTGGCAGGATCTCCGGGGGAGAAACTTACTAACACATTCACAAAAATTGTATACAATGTAGAATAATGCCTGATGTAGATTATAATGGGGACCCCACAGAATAAAAATGGTTTGGGGTTCTCCCTAAAAATACATACCCGCCCCTTACCCTTTATAAGAGTTTAACATGAATATCAGAGGGAACTCCATGCAAATGGGATGGGGATCCCCTAAATTCTATACCACCCCTTTTCCATCTAGTATAAATCTTAGGGGGAAGTCCATGAAAAAAACAAGAGAAAGTGATGTCCCCCCCCCCCCCCAAATCTATGCCAGACCCTTATCTGAGGAGGCAGCCCCCTTCTGAACCATAAAAGAACACATGCCCACAGCATGGTAAGGGGGTACCTTGGTTCCTGGCAAAGCACCTTGGCCACATCTTAATGGGAACAAAGGCCTCTTCCCCCACAATCCTTGGAGGTGGTTTTGGGGGTCTCCAGGTGGGGGACTTTATTGGAACACCTCTTTAAAAATAAGGGGGCCCCTAGATACCGGTCCCCCCTTACATGGATAAGTAAGGAGTACAAAGTATCTCTACTCATTCTAGAGCTGCAGATAATTCGCTAAGAATCGTTATCGCAATTTATTTCCCTCTTGCGATCTTGACAAAGTATTTCCCGATTCAGAGAATTCTCCGCTCTGCTGAAGCCGACAGCCAGAAAAAGAAAAACAGGCAGTCTGCCAAGTATCACAACATTCTTCATGAACTAAGTATAAACATTGTAACCATTTGTCCTTTAGATCAAAGGACAATCACTTAAACACTAAACCTTTTTCTGACATTTGTTGGCTTCAGTTAAAATCATAATTTTTTGCTAAAAAATTATTTAGAACTCCCAAACATTATATATATTTTTTTCAGCAGAGACCCTAGAGAATAAAATGGTGGTTGTTGCAATATTTTATATCGCTCTGTATTTGCACAGCAGTCTTGCAAATGCAATTTTTTGGGAAAAAATACACTAAAACCAGTGAAGTTAGCCCAATTTTTTTGTATAATATGAAAGATGATGTTACACCACGAGAATCGTGATCTTTATTCTAAGCAAAAAACTTGTGATTCTCATTTTGGCCAGAATCGTGCAGTTTTAACTCATTCACAACAAAATATGAATATAAAATAAAGATACAGGCAGTTTTTAACCACCTCAAAACCGAATTCTTCACACTTTGAATGACAATGGTCATGCAGCACTGTACCCATATGGAAAATATATATGAAGTGATCTCGTGCGATTACTAAAAAAATCACTAAAAAACTAAAACAAAAAATGCACTATAAAATGATTATAATATAATATTATGGGTACAGTGTTTATGTGAAGGTGTCCCTCACGCTACTAGGAGTGACCAATGTAATGTGCCTAACTACAGAGATGGTGACAAAAATGGATAAATGAAACCGCAGCAAAACCTATTAGTGTTCACAATACACAAATATAACAAATGAAAATATATATAAAAATATATAAAGTGATCTTGCACGGTTACTAAAAAATCACAACAAAAAATGCACTATAAAATGATTACCAGTGACAAAATATAAAAGTACAAAGTGATATGGTCACCACAAAGAGATGTAAATGATAAACAAGAGCATAACCTGTGAAAGTAGCAAAAACTGTGCCAAAAAATATTAAAAAGTACTGTGCCAAGGAGAACTTATCAAATGAAGATCCACTGTAAACTGATGAAAGTGCAACAATATTAAAGTGCATAAATAAGGTGTCTCCACAGTATGTACATATGTAAGAAAAATGTCCAAAATATGTACAAAATCCTTAAAGGAAGAATGGGGAAATCTGTGGATAAAAACCAAGACCACTGTATAGTGTCCTGTTATACTGGGCAAATGTGTGGTATAATAATGTCCATAAATAGTCCACTAGTCTCACAGAACTCTCACCTTATGATATTGGAGTAATCCGCATCAATAGATAAGTGAAGCTCTTCCAGGCATCCTATTGGGGACTCATTTTATAAACATAGACTGTTAATGAAACCACAGGCACTTCTCCAACTGTATGGATCCTCCAAAGAGCCGTCCTAATATGCTCCAATATGGCACCACAGCAACAGAGGGGGGGGGGGGGGGGGAGTAAAAATTGCCTCCAATAGTGTAGTGGGTTTAAAAAACTGGGGTAATATTTATTAAGTACCAAAAGTTGGACTCTTACACAAGGGATATAAATAAATTCGACTGCACATCCTTCCGGTGTGCAGTTGGTTCCGGCCAATCCCTGGGAATTGGCCGGAAGTGACGTGAGAAGGCGCTGAGAACGCCGATGTTGTTTACTATTTTCCTGTTTGTTTTATCCCTTGTGTAAGAGTCCAACCTTTGGTACTTAATAAATATTACCCCAGTTTTTTAAACCCACTACACTATTGGAGGCACCCCCCCCCCCCTGTTGATTTGGTGCCATATTGGCAGGGCAGCCATCAGAAATTTTGGGGCCCCTTACACAGCTTTAGGTCTGGGCCCCCTCGGGCCTGAACACAAACATTCCTTAAGGCCTACCCATGTCTGTCCCACTAAATCCACCCACTGGCCATCCCACCAACTCCTTCAGTGCACCCACTTTTATTTTAATACTCTTACAACCCAATATATCCTCCATCTCATGTCCTCTTCCTCCTCCACTCCCATATCCTTCATCCCATGTTCTTCTCCATCCCATGTGCTCCTCTTCCTCTTTCAGTCCCTTCTCCCCCATCCCATGTCCTCCTCCTCCTCTATCCCATGTCCTCTTCCTCCTCCACTCCCAAATCTTCCATCCCATGTCAACCTTTTCCATCCCATGTCCTCCTCTTCCGGTCCCTTGTCCCCCATCCCATGTCCTCTTCCTCCTCCACTCCCAAATCTTCCATCCCATGTCCACCTTTTCCATCCCATGTCCTCCTCTTCCGGTCCCTTGTCCCCCATCCCATGTCCTCCTCTTCCGGTCCCTTGTCCCCCATCCCATGTCCTCCTCTTCCGGTCCCTCGTCCCCCATCCCATGTCCTTCTTTTCCATCCCATGTCCTCCTCTTCCGGTCCCTTGTCCCCCATCCCATGTCCTCCTCTTCCGGTCCCGCGTCCCCCATCCCATGTCCTTCTTTTCCATCCCATGTCCTCCTCTTCCGGTCCCTTGTCCCCCATCCCATGTCCTCTTCCTCCTCCACTCCCAAATCTTCCATCTCATGTCCACCTTTTCCATCCCATGTCCTCCTCTTCCAGTCCCTTGTCCCTCATCCCATGTCCTTTTCCTCCTCCAGTTCCATCTCCTCCATCCCACATCATCCTCCTTTTGCAGTCCCATCTTCGCCATCCCATGTCCTCCTCTTCCTTCATTCTAGGTCCTCCTACCCCGTCCCATGTCATCCTTCTCCAGTCTCATCTCCCCTCTATGTCGGTCCTCTCTCGCAGTGTCCTCCCTCCGTAGTCTCTCTATCCCTTCTGTGCCATCAGTACAGCCCAGATCCAGTTGGTGTAATCCCTCCAGTATGTAGAGGAGAGGAGTGTGGAGGGTATGACAGTGGCAGAATGGGGAAGGATTTATTTGAATGGCAGTCTGTGGGGTGACCAGGGAGTGATGTTGGGTAGAGAAGGGTCTGAGTGATGTTCATCAGCTGGATGTATGAAGTGGTCTGGGAGGTGATGCAAGCTGGGGGGAGTAGGGGGCTGAGATGTGGTCAGATCATGTCATGTTTATAATAAAAATAACTATTGTGCTCATCTATCTACTAATATATAAAAGTTACATAATACAAAATTGGTACTCAAAGAAAACATCTTCCTGTTATAAGATGTACATGTATATTTATATAATCCAACCCCTAGTACTCTGTGTATGTCCAGATAATGTGAAACTAATTTATGACAATTCATATGTTATCCAAGCTCTGAGTTTGCAACATCAGAAGTGTAAACTCACGACAAACACAGGGGTGCATTAATGGTTATAATTATAAATGACATTCACATTATCTGGACAGATTGATGGGAGGATGTTTGTGTGATAGCTGGGGAGATATCTCTCTACATTCTCAGTGTCTCCTTATCACTGCAATACATACAAGACCTACAGAAACTTTTCTTCCAAGGAGACTTTGCTAAAGAGAAAACGAATCTCACCTCCTCCCAGTGTGAGCTCTGCCCCCCTCTCAGTACACAGCGCTGGTGATCGGAGGGTGGGGGGTTGGGTCACAGTGGGGGGGGGGGGGGGGCAGAAAGGAGCTGTGGAGATTCTAATACATACACATCACAGCAGTGCATGAAGGGCTTTTTTTCTCAAACAATAGGTGCTGGAACCTAACCACGGCCCCACAAAACCCCTCCCCCAACACACACCCTCCAAATCACATCTAATAGTGGGTGTGGTCAGTCAAATTTCACAAAAACATTAGGAGGGTCTTAAAGGGGCATTAAATACCAGGATTACATTACATACAGAGTTCAGATCTGTCACTTGTAAACACAGAAACCAGACTTTAGTGTTTACAAGTGATTGTGGTGAGCAGCACCAAAGGGTCTGAGCCAGAGGTGGTGGAACTGAGTTCCCCCTGAAAAAAAGTCCTGAGTGTATGTATTTAGAAGCAATGACACTGCTGCTGTCCCCACAGTGGCAAGTATCCCCCCCAATACTTACCCTGGGTCCCCAGTCCACTCCTGGTCAGATTGGAGGAGCCTACACTCCATCGGATAGGTGTGCTGTTATGATAAGCAGCCGACACCTGTCAGAGTGCTTCATTGCAGCGCCGCCACCGGTGTTCTGCCGAGAAAGTTCCCCTCGGCGGATAATGACCCCCCTGTAGTGCGCAGGCGCAGCGCTTGCCCAGTAGGAACAACAAGGGAGCTGCCGAAAAGAGCCGAAGCTGAACACCGGAGTCAGCTGTACACGGCGCCTGCGTGCCAAGAGTATAGTAAAAAAAAAAAACACTTTGTAAGAGGCCCCTCGCTACGCTCGCCACGATTCGGGCACGGCCTTGCTGCGCTCGGCATTTTAATATTCTAACTTTATGTCCACTTGGATGGTGGGGCTTTAACGTGGACATAGGGTAGAATGTAGTGCGCAGGCGCCGTATAGAGCTGACGATCAGCCGTTCTTCTTCAACAATTTTCGGTGGCTCCGTAGTTGTTCGTACTGTACAAGCGCAGTGCATGCGCAGTACAGGGGGGTCCCTATCCGCCGGGGGAACTTTCTCGGCAAGACACCGGTCCTCAGAGAATATGAAAGTGGCCAAAGAAGCGGACCCCTGCTTGGGCCCCTAGGGACGCCGGGGCCCCTTACAGGTGTATTGGCTGTACCCCCCTGATGGCGGCCCTGCATATTGGAGCATATTAGGACGGCTCTTTGGAGGATCCATACAGTTGGAGAAGTGCCTGTGGTTTCATTAACAGTCTATGTTTATAAAATGAGTCCCCAATAGGATGCCTGGAAGAGCTTCACTTATCTATTGATGCGGATTACTCCAATATCATAAGGTGAGAGTTCTGTGAGACTAGTGGACTATTTATGGACATTATTATACCACACATTTGCCCAGTATAACAGGACACTATACAGTGGTCTTGGTTTTTATCCACAGATTTCCCCATTCTTCCTTTAAGGATTTTGTACATATTTTGGACATTTTTCTTACATATGTACATACTGTGGAGACACCTTATTTATGCACTTTAATATTGTTGCACTTTCATCAGTTTACAGTGGATCTTCATTTGATAAGTTCTCCTTGGCACAGTACTTTTTAATATTTTTTGGCACAGTTTTTGCTATTTTCACAGGTTATGCTCTTGTTTATCATTTACATCTCTTTGTGGTGACCATATCACTTTGTACTTTTATATTTTGTCACTGGTAATCATTTTATAGTGCATTTTTTGTTTTAGTTTTTTAGTGATTTTTTAGTAATTGCACGAGATCACTTCATATATTTTTATATATATTTTTTATTTGTTATATTTGTGTATTGTGAACACTAATGCCCCGTACACACGGTCGGATTTTCCGATGGAAAATGTCCGATCGGAGCGTGTTGTCAGAAATTCCGACCGTGTGTAGGCTCCATCGGACATTTTCCATCGGATTTTCCGACACACAAAGTTGGAGAGCAGGAGATAAAATTTTCTGACAACCAAATCCGTTGTCGGAAATTCCGATCGTGTGTACACAAATCCGACGGACAAAGTGCCACGCATGCTCAGAATAAATGAAGAGATGAAAGCTATTGGCCACTGCCCCGTTTATAGTCCCGACGTACGTGTTTTACATCACCGCGTTCAGAACGATCGGATTTTCCGACAACTTTGTGTGACCGTGTGTATGCAAGACAAGTTTGAGCCAACATCCATCGGAAAAAATCCTAGGATTTTGTTGTCGGAATGTCCGATCAATGTCCGACCGTGTGTACGCCCTATAAGGCTCGGTTCACACAGGGACGACTTGTCAGGCGACCTAGTCGCCTGACAAGTCGCCTCCCTTTCTGTGCTATGGAACCGTTCTAAGGGGAGCGACGCAAGTCTCTCTGACTTAGAAAAAGGTTCCTGTACGACTTTGGGGAGACTTGGGGCGACTTTCATAGACTTCTATACAGAAGTCGTTTTGCAAGTCGCCCAGGCAGTCGTGTGCAGGTCGCCTCGGTGAGGCGACCTGCAAGTCGTGCCGCCTCTGGTGTGAACCGAGGCTAATAGGTTTTGCTGCAGTTTCATTTGTCCATTTTTATCACCATCTCTGTAGTTAGGCACATTACATTGGTCACTCCTAGTAGCGTGAGGGACACCTTCACATAAACACTGTACACATATTATTATATATTATACAGGATTTATATATTATTATTATTATACAGGATTTATATATTATTATTCTACAGGATTTATATATTATTATTATTATTATTATTATTATTATTCTACAGGATTTATATATTATTATTCTATGGGATTTCTATTATTATTATTATTATTAATATTATTATAATACAGGATTTATATATTTTTATTATTATACAGGATTAATATATTATTATTATACAGGATTCATATATTATTATTATACAGGATTTATATATTATTATTATTATATGGGATTTATATATTATTATTATTATTATACAGGATTTATATAGGGCCAACAATTTGCACAGCGCTTTACAACATGAGGGCAGACAGTACAGTACAATACAGGAGGAATCAGAGGGCCCTGATCCTGAGAGCTTACAATCTAAGAGGGAGGGGCATATGACATTTTTATCATTTTCTTCACACAAATAGGGCTTTTGTTTGGTGATATTTAATCACTACTGGGGGGGGGGGGGGGGGGGGGGGTATTTTTTGCTAAATGAAAAAAAGACCAAAAATTTGGAAGAAAAAAAATGTGTTCTTCATTTCTGTTATAAAATTTTGCAAATAAACAATCTTTCTTCATAAATTTATCTTAAAATATATTCTGCTCCATTTCTTTGGTGAAAATCCTTAAAATCAGTGAATATTATTTAGTCTGTAGGAAAGTTATAGAGACCACACACTATGGGATATATATCTGATCAATCCTGATGTACTGACGGCCCATCTCATTTCTTGAGGCCCGAAAAAGCCAGGACAGTACAAATACCCCCCAAATCACCCCCATACAAATACCCCCCAAATCACCCCCCCCGTACAAATACCCCCCAAATCACCCCCCCATACAAATACCCCCCAAATCATCCCCCAGTACAAATACCCCCCAAATCACCCCCCAGTACAAATACCCCCCCAAATCACCCCCCCCCGTACAAATGCCCCCCAAATCACCCCCCCATACAAATACCCCCCAAATCATCCCCCAGTACAAATGCCCCCCAAATCACCCCCCAAATCACCCCCCCGTACAAATACCCCCCAAATCACCCCCCCATACAAATACCCCCCAAATCATCCCCCAGTACAAATACCCCCCAAATCACCCCCCCAGTACAAATACTCCCCAAATCACCCTCCAGTACAAATACCCCCCAAATCACCCCCCAGTACAAATACCCCCCAAATCACCCTCCAGTACAAATACCCCCCATATCATCCCCAGTACAAATACCCCACAAATCCACCCCAGTACAAATTAGGGGTGCAACGGATCATCACCGATCCATGATCCGAATGGGTCAACCTGTTCGGATCGGCACATCCGCGATCCGCGGCTTCGGGTCTTAGGAAAGGCCGCCGCTTCGGCCTAGCTCTGGAGCCGCGGCCATCTTGGTACACCCGGCGGTGCTGAGCTGCGTGCTGACATCATCACTACGCCCTCAACTCGTGGGTCCGGTTGCTGGCTTGGCGGCTTCTATTCTTAACTGTAAGGTAAGACTAACAGCACTAGTCTTACTAATACTCATCTCATAATGTATACAGTGGGGAGTCTGTGGATATTACAGCACTGCAGTGGGGGAGATTTTGGATATAACAGTGGGGATATGTGGATATATTACAGTGGGGGAGATTTTTTTTGTTGATCCGAAAATTATCCGAACCGTGACTCCTGATCCGAGGAACGATCCGTATCGTGAGTTTTTTGATCCGTTGCACCACAGTACAAATACCCCCCAAATCACCCCTTTTTAGAAGCAGACAGTCCAAAGTATTTAGTAAGAGGCATGGTGGGGTTCCCTCCCCCTTCTCTCTTTTCCCAGAGCAATATGATGTTTCCATAGTAACACTGTACTAATCTGGGGAAGTGATCAGGATTTTTTATTTTTTTTACATATTATATTTGCTTATAGCAATTATTTACAATGCTATAAACAAACATGTTACTGAATAAAACTGAATCATTGTTTGTGATTAGCTGTGATTGGTCAAAGCTAATCACATGGTACAGATGGGCTGTGATTGGCCCTCTCTGTACCATGTGATCACTGTGACCAATCACAGCTAGCAACACAATTGTGCACAATGAATGGCATGAAAGGAAGTCATCTATTGTTTATAATTGTCATGTGACCTGCTTGGTCACGTCAGTCACATGCCACTGGCAGCGGGCCGGTACACTGACCAGTCATTGGCTGTGTATGGTGGACACAGCCGGTGACATATTGAGCCACTACGCGATCAGCACTTCCTGACAGGCAGTGGTGTCTCTAGGGGGTGGCTATTGGGGCTATAGCTCCGAATCTGGGGCCCATACCCCTGAGTCTCTTCCTGCAGGGGTCCTTGCCTAACCAGCGGGCCGTGGCCTCTCTGCAGCCTGGCCGGGAGTGTGGTGGGTGGGCTGCATGAGAGAGCCAGGCAGGCAGATGAGAGAAGCGAGCTTCAGAGATTACATCACCGCTCTCCTGCCCTTACTCGATCCCGTCTTGTCGATCCATCAGCTGAGCTTTCCTCACATAAACGATCTCCCGGCAGCCCCTGTGTCGTGTGATGACCTCTTGTGATCCTCCCCTGATGGTCTCTTCGCTCCGTTCTTCAGTGGAGCTCTTCGTGGATCGGTGGGATCTGGTGGCTCCTGACGGGTATCTCACACACACTCAGGTTCTCCTGGCATCCCCGGTGTGTAGTGCGGCTCTCTGTCTGCCAGGAGACCTGCCGAGCCACCCATCTGGGGACCCTAAGTTCTGTCCACATAAGAGCAACCTGAAGATGATGGTGGACCATCTATCATTGTTTTTATTAAACTGAATTCTCTTATTACTATTTTTTTTTTTTTTATGTATTTGAACTTTGGCCACCTTGCTCTTTCTCCTTGCAGTTCCTATAAAAGCTCCGTATAATCTGTGGGGAATTGCTCGGACTCTCTGGGACACAGTACTGGGTTGGCTGCTTGCAGAGACAAATGTCTTTTATACACATGAATTTGTGAATTGTAACATTTCACTGGAGTTATTTATCGACTTTCAATCTGATTTAATTGTATTTATTTATCTAATTCATTTTCATCAATTCAATTTAATTGATTTATTGTATGTATTTATGTTTTTTTTTTTTTAAACACTTCAATACCGAGCATTTTCACCCCCTTCCTGCCCAGGCCAATTTTCCGTTTTCAGCGTTGTCGCACTTTGAATGACAATTGCGCGGTCATGCTGCGCTGTAACCAAATTAAATTTTAATCATTGACAAATAGAGCTTTCTTTTGGTATTTGATCACCTCTGCGGTTTCTATTTTTTGCACTATAAACAAAAAAAGAGCGTCAATTTTGAAAAAAACGCAATATTTTTTAATTTTTGCTATAATAAATATCCCCAAAAAAATATATAAAGCATTTTTTTCCTCAGTTTAGGCCACGTATTCTTCTACATATTTTTGGTAAAAAAAATCGCAATAAGCGTTTATTTATTGGTTTGCGCAAAAGTTATAGCGTCTACAAAATGGGGGATAATTTTATGGCATTTTTATTTTTTATTTTTTTACTAGTAATGGCGGCGATCAGCGATTATTATTGTGACTGTGATATTGCGGCGGACACATCGGACACTTTTGACACCATTTTGGGATCATTGTCATTTATACAGCGATCTGTGCTATAAAAATTAACTGATTACTGTATAAATGTCACTGGCAGGGAAGGGGTTAACAGTAGGGGGTGATCAAAGGGTTAAGTGTGTCCTAGGGAGTGTTTCTAACTGTAGGGGGAGGGGGACACACAAGGGGAGGAGACCAATCGGTGTTCCTCTGTACTGGGATCACATGATCCGTCTCCTCTCCTCTGAAAGGACGTGGATCTGTGTGTTTACACATCAGGTCTCGAGTGACGCAGCGCGCGCCCCCCAGATGGCCGGGAAGCCCAGGACATCATATGACGCTCACCCAGGATGGGAGATCCCATCTGTGGACGTCATATGACAATGGGCGGGTACTGAAGTGGTTAAATAATAATTTTTTTTATCTAAAATGTTTTCTCCTTTTTCGTTTGTGAAAGTTTTTTGCTGGCTGAGAAGTGACTTTTAGGCTCCATGTACACGGGACGCTGAGGCAAAGTCCTCTAAATGATTTTTTTTTTTGACACTTTGAAACCGGCGTTTAAAACGCCCATTTAGCAGCGTTTGCGTTTAGAAGCATTTAGTTAAGATAACATCATAAGACCCTCCCCAAGCTCAAAAAACAGTATTATTTAACTATTTCAGCCATTTTGTGAGACCAGAGTGAGTAGCAACAGCTGAAAGAGCAGCAGTGTACTTGTATACAGTGTGTCACCTGCCATCAGTTGCTTGTTCAAATCTAACAACATATGGGTCCAATTAGACTTCGGATAACAGCAATTCTCGTGGTGTATTGGATTGGATCATGGAGCTCATTAGGTATATAATGGTCTATGATTCATTGCAAGCAATTACAAGTTTTTAAAATATTTTTTTAATGTTTTTTCATCATTTGCCATCATTTTTTTTTTAATGTAAAAAAAATAGGGCACCTTTTAAAAACGCTTATAAATGAAAACGCAGCTAAACGCCGATACCATGTTTATCGTCTGAAATGTGGAAATCTTTGGCGTCTGAACTCATTTTTTTTGCCTTCAAGGAAAGTCTGTTAAATGCAACTGCCTAAAAATGACTGTAAATGAAACTGTGTACCATGGGCACATAAGATACCATTGGATGAGTTCAGGGGCAGTTGAAAAAAGCGTCCAACTGCCTCTGAATGTCCGTTTACCAGCCTCTGTGTACATGAGGCCTGCAGTTTTGTTAGCAGAGGGCACCAGTATTTGCTGCCTGCCATGATCTCCAAATGAGACTCGTGGGCAACTACATGTCAAATGAGGTTCAATGTAGAAAAATGTAAAATAATGCATTTGGGTGGTAAAAATGTGAATGCAATCTATAGCCTGGGGGGAGAACCTCTGGGGGAATCTAGGATGGAAAAGGACTTGGGGGTCCTAGTAGATGATAGGCTCAGCAATGACATGCAATGCCAAGCTGCTGCTAACAAAGCAAACAGAATATTGGCATTAAAAAGGGATCAACTCCAGAGATAAAAGGATAATTCTCCCGCTCTACAAGACTCTGGTCCGGCCGCACCTGGAGTATGCTGTCCAGTTCTGGGCACCAGTCCTCAGGAAGGATGTACTGGAAATGGAGCGAGTACAAAGAAGGGCAACAAAGCTAATAAAGGGTCTGGAGGATCTTAGTTATGAGGAAAGGTTGTGAGCTCTGAACTTATTCTCTCTGGAGAAGAGACGCTTGAGAGGGGATATGATTTCATTGTATAAATACCGGACTGGTGACCCCACAATATATAAATACCGGACTGGTGACCCCACAATATACAAATACCGGACTGGTGACCCCACAATATACAAATACCAGACTGGTGACCCCACAATATACAAATACCAGACTGGTGACCCCACAATATACAAATACCGGACTGGTGACCCCACAATATACAAATACCGGACTGGTGACCCCACAATATACAAATACCAGACTGGTGACCCCACAATATACAAATACCGGACTGGTGACCCCACAATATACAAATACCGGACTGGTGACCCCACAACATATAAATACCGGACTGGTGACCCCACAATATAGAAATACCAGACTGGTGACCCCACAATATACAAATACCGGACTGGTGACCCCACAATATACAAATACCGGACTGGTGACCCCACAATATACAAATATCGGACTGGTGACCCCACAATATATAAATACCGGACTGGTGACCCCACAACATATAAATACTGGACTGGTGACCCCACAATATATAAATACTGGACTGGTGACCCCACAACATATAAATACCGGACTGGTGACCCCACAATATATAAATACCGGACTGGTGACCCCACAATATATAAATACCGGACTGGTGACCCCACAATATAGAAATACCAGACTGGTGACCCCACAATATACAAATACCGGACTGGTGACCCCACAATATATAAATACCGGACTGGTGACCCCACAATATATAAATACCGGACTGGTGACCCCACAATATACAAATACCAGACTGGTGACCCCACAATATATAAATACCGGACTGGTGACCCCACAATATACAAATACCGGACTGGTGACCCCACAATATACAAATACCGGACTGGTGACCCCACAATATACAAATACTGGACTGGTGACCCCACAATATACAAATATCGGACTGGTGACCCCACAATATACAAATACCGGACTGGTGACCCCACAATATATAAATACCGGACTGGTGACCCCACAATATACAAATACCGGACTGGTGACCCCACAATAGGGATAAAACTTTTTCGCAGAAGAGAGTTTAATAAGACTTGTGGCCACTCATTACAATGAGAAGAAAAGAGGTTTAACCTTAAACTACGTAGAGGGTTCTTTACTGTAAGAGCGGCAAAGATGTGGAATTCCCTTCCACAGGCGGTGGTCTCAGCGGGGAGCATTGATAGCTTCAAGAAACTATTAGATAATCACCTGAATGACCACAACATACAGGGATATACAATGTAATACTGACACATAATCACACACATAGGTTGGAATTGATGGACTTGTGTCTTTTTTCAACCTCACCTACTATGTAACTATGTAACTAATCATTGCCGGTGTTGGAAGCGGCTGCCATGGTTCTGCCTCTACCCACCGCCCAGCTGTGAGTCTGTGGATGGAAGTTGGGCACACATTGCACTTTCACTGTTCCGATCCTGTTGCTGCGAGTGAGATATGGAGAGAAAAGATTCAGAGTCAGCAGATTAATATTCTTGAGGTCGATGACTTTGCTCTGACACCTCGGGATCGATCCAATCCTTGCTTTGGTTGCCTCAACAGCCGCACAGCAGGGATTGGACAGATCACATGAATCTCTTCTCAGAGATATTTGACAGATGGGGAGGAGGTAATATATCACCTCTTCACCACCTGTTTTAACCCCCTAAATGATTTATTAACCCCCCACATCCACGTACATTCCACTCGGTCGTGGGGAAGTTGCAACACGAACCCTTTTATTTGAATTTGGTTGCATTTGGTAATACCCACCACATGTAACTGGATGTATAATTTGCCACTGTGAGGTACGAGGTGGTAGATTGTCTCACACGGTGCTGTGCAGGTAAAGGTACAGCATGTAGTACTGCGACACATCGTGTGAACTGGACATACCAGAGACATGTGATGGGACTGTGCTGGAAGAGCCACTCACCACAGTCCCACCGCATCTGCTGTAAGTATACCTTAAAGGGGAGCAGTAAAACTACGGCTCAACTGCATGGCCTTACTCCCCCAAACCACACATGTGAAAGACTCCTGAAAAAAAAAAGGTCAAAGGAAGGATAAGAAACTCTGCTCTATACATGTGCTCTATGATGTATGGAATGTTTTCTTATTGTTTTAAAAACATTTTTATTGAAAGTACTTAGATTTGAACATACTGTATATATATCAATTATTTAAACTTTGATTCTTCAAAATAGGTGCGTACATTTGGGCAGGCTTTTAGGGGCCCCAGTGCATTACTCTGCCAACAACTGCACCCGCCTCTGTGCTAAATGGACCAGTGCTGCCAAGCTGCCACCAATGCAGCGACAATACACATTTGGTGGCACTAGCTGGCATGGCTAAGGGACAATCCGCAAATAGTGGCAAGCGATCATCCACATCTGGTGACAATCCACATCTGGATGCAGGCGATGGTGGCAGGTGACACGCTCAGGGCTCCCACTGATTCTGCATTATGGTGTGTTGAACCACTTATTTATATATTAGAATGTAACAATAGAAACAATGCACTTCAGTCACCCTGACACCATATCAACCATGGTGCCGTGATGATTAAAGCGCATCCATCCCCGCTGGATACCACTGTTATGGGCTCTAGCCCCAGATATTTTGCAGACCTAGCAGCGCCCCTGCTGACAGGACATCCAGTCAGGATGGGAAAGCCACCACCCGGCCGCCGTCAATTGACTATAGGCTGGGCCGGAAGTGGTTACATAGTTACATAGTAGGTGAGGTAGAAAAAAGATACAAGTCCGTTAAAGGATAAAAAGAAAACTCACGTCCTGTAAATCCATCATCAGCCGTGACATCCAGGGAGGCAGATCCACCGCAGTCATGAACACCGCTGCCGACCCAACCATAGAGAAATCCCACCGACCACCGACACCATCTGCTTCCAATGACTACTCACCGCGAATGACTTCCCTCGATTCCCGCCGTGAAATGTCAATAGAGGGGCGGAGTCTCAGGTGACATTGTCAGGCGTGCTTTATCCTGATTGATCTGCATCACCGGATGATGTGATTATCGATGGATTTAGACTGAGGGACGTTGTTTGGGGTATTTAAATGTGGTGTGTTTACTTTCTTACATTTTTTTGTGGGGGTGCTCAGTCATATGGTGGAGCAATATCTGGGGCCCCATTTTATTTAAAGGGGGCTTTAAATAGTCTCCCCCCGCTCAACCACAGTGCCAGGGTTATGGGGAAGAGGCCCTTGTCCACAAAGGAAAGGGGTTCCCAATGGCAAGGAATCCTCTACATGTTGAGGACATGGTATGGTTTGAGAGGGGTTTGAGGGGGGAGAAATGTGCACCGTTATCCTTATCCCATCCTTTCCTGACCTGCCAGTGGACTGGATGAGGCCCCACGCTGTTTTTTTTCTTGGTTTTGGTATGAGGTTCGCTCTTAAAATCCCGTATCAGACCCTTATCTGAGCATGCAACCTAGGGAGATAAGTATGCCCCCCCTTCAAACCATACCAGGACACATGCCCTCAGTTGGGGGGCTGCAAGACATATATAATATATATATGTAGCGCTGGTAGATTTTTTTTGATCTACCGCTGATAGGTAAATTTCGTGGGTCGCTTATTGGAGGAAGTTAGATTTGCCTCTGTTCCAGCTTGGCTGACGTTGCATGTAGTTCCACACTGTACCTGTGGGTGTCGTTGTCGCCATGGGCTGGTGTTGGAAAAGCAACGTGTTGAAGCAGATGAGTGCTCCTCTGTCCCGGAGATAACTCGGTGGAGGTGGTCCTCCGAGTTGCATTCTGGGAGAGGATATTTATGGGCCAGATGCCATATTTAGGGGTTCATTTTCAGCCACCTGCTGGCCCTCCTGGCCGTCAGGTATGTGTTAAGAGTACCACCTCATGGTCCTCTGTTCCGGAGGCCCACGTCGCTGCGACGTGTGGGTGGGCTAAGAAGCTTGTCTGGGGCCTACCACAGCAGCAGAGGAATGGTCCTGAGCTGTCTATCCTGAGTGAAGAAGCTGGACAACCGAGGAGATCCCAGGGGAGGAGCCGTCATGGAAGGACCTAGAAGAGTGCTGGTCTGGAGAGGGGCCTGGTGACTCATTTGGAGGACGTATCCTGAAGTAATCTTACTGCATAGTACTGCCGGGTTGGCTTAAAGGTTCAAGTACTGTGTCTGACATTCACCACAAACCAATACATCCTGTGGCAGAGGATCGTACCGGTTCTGTTCCAAACAAGTCTGTGGCAGAGACTTTTGTTCGTGCTACGTGCTGGCTGCTAGGCAAGTGAGAGAGGCCTATCCAGGCGGGGCAAAAGATTGAGTCCCACAAGGGGAGCGTATTCAGCTACAAGTGTTTAATTCCAAAGAATGTTCTAAAGAATACTAAGCAAAGGTATTTGAGCTTCCCTGCAGCTTTCCTTCTACCTCTTTCCTGCTACTTCCTTTTATTGGTTCATTAAAGCATTGGAAAACCTACTCAAGTGTTTGGTGCTTATATCGTCCGGAGGTAAACTCAACGAAACCCTAGACCCGGTGCCGGTGAAACAGAGGTATCGAGAGTGAAGGTAACAGTCCGCTTTAAACCAGCAGCTCCACCGAGAGTTAGTGCTAAATATATATATAATTTTTGTGTGGGGTTCCCCTTCAAATCCATTCCAGACCTGAATGGCCTGCTATGAATTTTGGGGGGAAAGCATTTATTTAAACAATCCTTTCATTACATTCGTCTGTCAGCCACCAATCCCCGACTGACATCAGTAAAGAGCAGGCAGGGTTGTATCTTGGTTGTTACAGAGCTGGCAGCCATCGGAGTCCTAACAACGAAACATTCCCAATCATCAGAGGTAATAAGAGGATCCTAAATGTATGACTTCTCCTTCAGCTGGAGAATCAACCCTTCCCATCACCGATATCATCCCTTCCCATCACTGATATCAACCCTTCCCATCACCAATATCAACCCTTCCCATCACCGATATCAACCCGTCCCATCACCAATACCAACCCGTCCCATCACTGATATCAACCCTTCCCATCACCAATACCAACCCTTCCCATCACCGATACCAACCCTTCCCATCACCGATACCAACCCTTCCCATCACCGATACCAACCCTTCCCATCACCGATACCAACCCTTCCCATCACCGAAATAAACCCTTCCCATCACCAATATCAACCCTTTCCATTACCAATATCAACCCTTCCCATCACCTATACCAACCCTTCCCATCACCGATACTAGCCCTTCCCATCACCGATACTAGCCCTTCCCATCACCGATACCAACCCTTCCCATCACCGATACCAACCCTTCCCATCACCGATACCAACCCTTCCCATCACCGATACCAACCCTTACCCATCACCGATACCAACCCTTCCCATCACCGATACCAACCCTTCCCATCACCGATACCAACCCTTCCCATCACCGATACCAACCCTTCCCATCACCAATATCAACCCTTTCCATTACCAATATCAACCCTTCCCATCACCTATACCAACCCTTCCCATCACCGATATCAACCCTTCCCATCACCGATACCAACCCTTCCCATCACCGATACCAACCCTTCCCATCACCGATATCAACCCTTCCCATCACCAATATCAACCCTTTCCATTACCAATATCAACCCTTCCCATCACCTATACCAACCCTTCCCATCACCGATACTAGCCCTTCCCATCACCGATACTAGCCCTTCCCATCACCGATACCAACCCTTCCCATCACCGATATTAACCCTTCCCATCACCAATACCAACCCTTCCAATCACCAATATCAACCCTTCCCATCACCAATACCAACCCTTCCCATCACCAATATCAACCCTTCCCATTACCAATATCAACCCTTCCCATCGCCTATACCAACCCTTCCCATCACCGATACTAGGCCTTCCCATCACCGATACCAACCCTTCCCATCACCGATACCAACCCTTCCAATCACCAATATCAACCCTTCCCATCACCAATACAAACCCTTCCCATCGCCTATACCAACCCTTCCCATCACCGATACTAGCCCTTCCCATCACCGATACCAACCCTTCCCATCACCTATACCAACCCTTCCCATCACCGATACTAGCCCATCCCATCACCGACATCAACCCTTCCCATCACCGATATCAACCCTTCCCATCACCGATATCAACCCTTCCCATCACCGATACTAGCCCATCCCATCACCGACATCAACCCTTCCCATCACCGATATCAACCCTTCCCATCACCGATATCAACCCTTCCCATCATCAACCCTTCCCATCACCGATACCAACCCTTCCCATTACCGATATCATCCCTTCCCATCACCGATATCATCCCTTCCGATCACCGATATCAACTCTTCCCATCACCAATTATTCGGCCCAAACACGAGATCAGCCTGAACCGGCAACTCATCCCTTGAGAGGAGTGTGGAGGATATGACAGTGGGCGGTATGTACAGGAGAGGAATGTGGAGGGTATGACAGTGAGCGATATGTACAGGAGAGGAGTGTGGAGGATATGACAGTGGGCAGTATGTACAGGAGAGGAGTGTGGAGGATATGACAGTGGGCGGTATGTACAGGAGAGGAGTGTGGAGGATATGACAGTGGGTGGTATGTACAGGAGAAGAGTGTGGAGGGTATGACAGTGAGCGGTATGTACAGGAGAGGAGTGTGGAGGATATGACAGTGGGTGGTATGTACAGGAGAGGAGTGTGGAGGATATGACAGTGGGTGGTATGTACAGGAGAGGATTGTAGAGGGTATGACAGTGAGCGCTATGTACAGGAGAGGAGTGTGGAGGATATGATAGTAGGCGATATGTACAGGAGAGGAGTGTGGAGGGTATGACAGTGAGCGGTATGTACAGGAGAGGAGTGTGGAGGGTATGACAGTGGGCGGTATGTACAGGAGAGGAGTGTGGAGGATATGACAGTGGGTGGTATGTACAGGAGAGGAGTGTGGAGGGTATGACAGTGGGCGGTATGTACAGGAGAGGAGTGTGGAGGATATGACAGTGTGCGGTATGTACAGGAGAGGAGTGTGGAGGATATGACAGTGGGCAGTATGTACAGGAGAGGAGTGTGGAGGGTGTGACAGTGGGCGGTATGTACAGGAGAGGAGTGTGGAGGATATGACAGTGAGCGGTATGTACAGGAGAGGAGTGTGGAGGGTATGACAGTGAGCGGTATGTACAGGAGAGGAGTGTGGAGGGTATGACAGTGGGTGGTATGTACAGGAGAGGAGTGTGGAGGATATGACAGTGGGCGGTATGTACAGGAGAGGAGTGTGGAGGGTATGACAGTGAGCGGTATGTACAGGAGAGGAGTGTGGAGGATATGACAGTGGGCGATATGTACAGGAGAGGAGTGTGGAGGGTATGACAGTGAGCGGTATGTACAGAAGAGGAGTGTGGAGGATATGACAGTGGGCGATATGTACAGGAGAGGAGTGTGGAGGGTATGACAGTGAGCGGTATGTACAGGAGAGGAGTGTGGAGGATATGACAGTGGGCGGTATGTACAGGAGAGGAGTGTGGAGGATATGACAGTGAGCGGTATGTACAGGAGAGGAGTGTGGCGGGTATGACAGTGAGCGGTATGTACAGGAGAGGAGTGTGGAGGATATAGCAGTGAGCGGTATGTACAGGAGAGGAGTGTGGAGGATATGACAGTGGGCACTATGTACAGGATAAGAATGTGGAGAATATGACAGTGAGAGGTATGTACAGGAGAGGAGTGTGGAGGGTATGATGGTGGGCGGTATGTACAGGAGAGGAGTGTGCAGGATATGACAGTGGGCGGTATGTATAGGAGAGGAGTATGGAGGGTATGACAGTGGGCAGTATGTTATGTACAGGAGAGGAGTGTGGAGGGTATGACAGTGGGTGGTATGTACAGGAGAGGAGTGTGAAGGGTATGACAGTGGGCAGTATGTATAGGAGAAGAGTGTGGAGGATATGACAGTGATTGGTATGTACAGGAGAGGAGTGTGGAGGATATGACAGTGAGCGGTATGTACAGGAGAGGAGTGTGGAGGGTATGACAGTGGGCGGTATGTACAGGAGAGGAGTGTGGAGGGTATGACAGTGGGCGGTATGTACAGGAGAGGAGTGTGGAGGATATAACAGTGGGCGGTATGTACAGGAGAGGAGTGTTGAGGATATGACAGTGGGCGGTATGTACAGGAGAGTGTTGAGGATATGACAGTGGGCGGTATGTACAGGAGAGTAGAGTGGAGGATATGACAGTGAGCGATATGTACAGGAGAGGAGTGTGGAGGATATGACAGTGGGCGGTATGTACAGGAGAGGAGTGTGGAGGATATGACAGTGAGCGGTATGTACAGGAGAGTAGAGTGGAGGATATGATAGTGAGTGGTATGTACAGGAGAGGAGTGTGGAGGGTATGACAGTGAGCGGTATGTACAGGAGGGGAGTGTGGAGGGTATGACAGTGGGCGGTATGTACAGGAGAGGAGTGTGGAGGATATGACAGTGGGCACTATGTATAGGAGAGGAGTGTGGAGGATATGACAGTGGGCACTATGTATAGGAGAGGAGTGTGGAGGATATGACAGTGAGCGGTATGTACAGGAGAGGAGTGTGGAGGGTATGACAGTGGGTGGTATGTACAGGAGAGGAGTGTGGAGGGTATGACAGTGGGCGGTATGTACAGGAGAGTGTTGAGGATATGACAGTGGGCGGTATGTACAGGAGAATAGAGTGGAGGATATGACAGTGAGCGATATGTACAGGAGAGGAGTATGGAGGATATGACAGTGAGCGGTATGTACAGGAGAGGAGTGTGGAGGATATGACAGTGAGCGGTATGTATAGAAGAGGAGTGTGGAGGATATGACAGTGAGTGGTATGTACAGGAGAGGAGTGTGGAGGGTATGACAGTGAGCGGTATGTACAGGAGAGGAGATTGGAGGGTATGACAGTGAGCGGTATGTACAGGAGAGGAGTGTGGAGGGTATGACAGTGGGCGGTATGTACAGGAGAGGAGTGTGGAGGGTATGACAGTGAGCGGTATGTACAGGAGAGGAGTGTGGAGGATATGACAGTGAGAAGTATGTACAGGAGAGTAGTGTGGAGGATATGACAGTGGGCGGTATGTACAGGAGAGGAGTGTGGAGTGTATGACAGTGAGCGGTATGTACAGGAGAGGAGTGTGGAAGATATGACAGTGGGTGGTATGTAAAGGAGAGGAGTGTGGAGGATATGACAGTGGGCGGTATGTACAGGAGAGGAGTGTGGAGGATATGACAGTGGGCGGTATGTACAGGAGAGGAGTGTGGAGGGTATGACAGTGGGCGGTATGTACAGGAGAGGAGTGTGGAGGATATGACAGTGGGTGGTATGTACAGGAGAGGAGTGTGGAGGGTATGACAGTGAGCGGTATGTACAGGAGAGGAGTGTGGAGGGTATGACAGTGGGCGGTATGTACAGGAGAGGAGTGTGGAGGATATGACAGTGAGCGGTATGTACAGGAGAGGAGTGTGGAGGGTATGACAGTGGGCGGTATGTACAGGAGAGGAGTGTGGAGGATATGACAGTGGGCACTATGTATAGGAGAGGAGTGTGGAGGATATGACAGTGAGCGGTATGTACAGGAGAGGAGTGTGGAGGGTATGACAGTGGGCGGTATGTACAGGAGAGGAGTGTGGAGGATATGACAGTGGGCACTATGTATAGGAGAGGAGTGTGGAGGATATGACAGTGAGCGGTATGTACAGGAGAGGAGTGTGGAGGGTATGACAGTGGGTGGTATGTACAGGAGAGGAGTGTGGAGGGTATGACAGTGGGCGGTATGTACAGGAGAGGAGTGTGGAGGATATGACAGTGGGCGGTATGTACAGGAGAGGAGTGTGGAGGATATGACAGTGAGCGGTATGTACAGGAGAGGAGTGTGGAGGATATGACAGTGGGTGGTATGTACAGGAGAGGAGTGTGGAGGATATGACAGTGGGCGGTATGTACAGGAGAGGAGTGTGGAGGGTATGACAGTAAGCAGTATGTACAGGAGAGGAGTGTGGAGGATATGACAGTGGGCGGTATGTACAGGAGAGGAGTGTGGAGGGTATGACAGTGAGCGGTATGTACAGGAGAGGAGTGTGGAGGATATGACAGTGAGCGGTATGTATAGAAGAGGAGTGTGGAGGATATGACAGTGAGTGGTATGTACAGGAGAGGAGTGTGGAGGGTATGACAGTGGGTGGTATGTACAGGAGAGGAGTGTGGAGGATATGACAGTGGGCGGTATGTACAGGAGAGGAGTGTGGAGGGTATGACAGTAAGCAGTATGTACAGGAGAGGAGTGTGGAGGATATGACAGTGGGCGGTATGTACAGGAGAGGAGTGTGGAGGATATGACAGTGAGCGGTATGTACAGGAGAGGAGTGTGGAGGATATGACAGTGAGCGGTATGTATAGAAGAGGAGTGTGGAGGATATGACAGTGAGTGGTATGTACAGGAGAGGAGTGTGGAGGGTATGACAGTGAGCGGTATGTACAGGAGAGGAGATTGGAGGGTATGACAGTGAGCGGTATGTACAGGAGAGGAGTGTGGAGGGTATGACAGTGGGCGGTATGTACAGGAGAGGAGTGTGGAGGGTATGACAGTGAGCGGTATGTACAGGAGAGGAGTGTGGAGGATATGACAGTGAGAAGTATGTACAGGAGAGTAGTGTGGAGGATATGACAGTGGGCGGTATGTACAGGAGAGGAGTGTGGAGTGTATGACAGTGAGCGGTATGTACAGGAGAGGAGTGTGGAAGATATGACAGTGGGTGGTATGTAAAGGAGAGGAGTGTGGAGGATATGACAGTGGGCGGTATGTACAGGAGAGGAGTGTGGAGGATATGACAGTGGGCGGTATGTACAGGAGAGGAGTGTGGAGGGTATGACAGTGGGCGGTATGTACAGGAGAGGAGTGTGGAGGATATGACAGTGGGTGGTATGTACAGGAGAGGAGTGTGGAGGGTATGACAGTGAGCGGTATGTACAGGAGAGGAGTGTGGAGGGTATGACAGTGGGCGGTATGTACAGGAGAGGAGTGTGGAGGATATGACAGTGAGCGGTATGTACAGGAGAGGAGTGTGGAGGGTATGACAGTGGGCGGTATGTACAGGAGAGGAGTGTGGAGGATATGACAGTGGGCACTATGTATAGGAGAGGAGTGTGGAGGATATGACAGTGAGCGGTATGTACAGGAGAGGAGTGTGGAGGGTATGACAGTGGGCGGTATGTACAGGAGAGGAGTGTGGAGGATATGACAGTGGGCACTATGTATAGGAGAGGAGTGTGGAGGATATGACAGTGAGCGGTATGTACAGGAGAGGAGTGTGGAGGGTATGACAGTGGGTGGTATGTACAGGAGAGGAGTGTGGAGGGTATGACAGTGGGCGGTATGTACAGGAGAGGAGTGTGGAGGATATGACAGTGGGCGGTATGTACAGGAGAGGAGTGTGGAGGGTATGACAGTGAGCGGTATGTACAGGAGAGGAGTGTGGAGGATATGACAGTGGGTGGTATGTACAGGAGAGGAGTGTGGAGGATATGACAGTGAGCGGTATGTACAGGAGAGGAGTGTGGAGGATATGACAGTGGGTGGTAAGTACAGGAGAGGAGTGTGGAGGATATGACAGTGAGCAGTATGTACAGGAGAGGAGTATGGAGGATATGACAGTAGGTAGTATGTACAGAAGAGGAGTGTGGGCGGTATGTACAGGAGAGGAGTGTATGACAGTGAGCGGTATGTACAGGAGAGGAGTGTGGAGGATATGACAGTGAGCGGTATGTATAGGAGAGGAGTGTGAAGGGTATGACAGTAGGTAGTATGTACAGAAGAGGAGTGTGGGCGGTATGTACAGGAGAGGAGTGTATGACAGTGAGCGGTATGTACAGGAGAGGAGTGTGGAGGATATGACAGTGAGCGGTATATACAGGAGAGGAGTGTCACGGAACGCCCCACACTCCGCTTGAGTGCTTCCGTCATATACCGCTTCCTAAGTTCTGGAACACGAGTCCAATGGATCTGGCTATAGGAACCCCAAGAACTAGACAACACCAGTCTTGGAGTACATCAGAACTACCTTTATTTTGAGATCTCACAGACCTTTATACAGCAGGGATGACTCAAAGCTAACCTAATTAACATGACCTTATTTACTACAAAATGTACCCAGACCAGATGACAGTCTTGTGGGCACCGAGCTTCACACATTAATACAATTAACAATACAAACAACAATCTCCCCCCTCCTCAGCCTAGACCATTCGTCTATTAGCCAGGGCTGGTGGCTAATGTGATCAGCTCTCTCAATTAACATAAACACATGTTGATAACACCAGCATCTCCTCACAGGATGTGTCCCAGCAGAATGAATCAGTCTTATCAGCAGGGGGCTGCTGGAGGAATCCCCCCTCCCTCTTCAGGGACACAAATCTACAGCAAGGAGTCCCCATACAATATATACATGACTGAGTCCGATTAATACAGTTCAGACTGGATTTCTCATTCACCTCAAATGCTAGGGCCCATAATCGGTGGGCAGCAGGCTTGCACACAGTCCTCTCCAACAGCCTCCTCTCTGGCCATGCCCGTGACAAGGAGTGTGAAGGGTATGACAGGGGGCGGTATGTACAGCAGAGGAGTGTGGAGGATATGACAGTGGGCACTATGTATAGGAGAGGAGTGTGGAGGGTATGACAGTAGGAAGTTAAAGCTGTCATTGTGGACTCCAGTTTACAATACAGATTGTTCTTATTTGATCGGTTTGGTGAATGAGGGTCAGTGATATTGGAATTGGGTCAGACACCGGTGTTGCCCCCTACAGGGAATCTGACACATTACATGGATGGTGAGAAGAGCTGTAGGTGTACAGAATGTCTCTGATCTGATATAGATGGCACACTGATATTTATTTCTTCAGTTTTGGGGTACAAATAACTTTATTTCTATTTTATAGGGGCTCTGAAGATCACAACGAGGACATCACTCCTGTCAGTACTGAGGGATGAGGATGTCGCCATTCCCTGTGATATATCTGATCTAAATACTGGGAAACCCATTTCAATAATATGGAAAATGACATCAGAGAACGGCACTGAGTACAATGTGTATGAAAATATTGATGGAAAAGAGAAGTCATACAGACCGGGATCCTCTATGAAGCCGATGGGGATCCGGAATGGAAATGCAGAGCTCCATCTCTCTCGGGTCCAGTTGTCGGATGAGGGGGAATACACTTGTAGAGTGTTTAACACTCCGGATTTAGCAGAAGGTAGAGTTACTCTTCAGGTGTCAGGTAAGTGATGGTAACTTTTCCTTTCTCTTATGTTGGTTTTGGAATCTGTTTTGCTTCGGGTTCTCCCACTGCCAGAACTCATCTCCACCTACCCCACTGGAAATTGGAGGGCGGAATGATTTGAGTTTTATAAAGGGGAGTGATTTGGAGATTGGGGAGATGTTTTGCAGCATGCAGACCCTCTATGTATGGTAATTCTGAAGCTTGCTAACTCCTCACACACCCCAGTTGGTGCCTTTGATGCTGGAATCTGCCACGTTTCTTTTGGAGTCTGATTTTCTACCTTTAAGCTGACCTCACACACATTATGCCGCGTACACATGGTCAGACTTTCTGGGAAACTAGGTCCGACGTACTTGCCGCCAGACTTCCGGCGGACTACCGCCGGACTTTCTGAACGGACGAACTTGCCTACATATGACCGGACTTTCCGGAATCCGGTCTTCCCGATGATCATTTGGAACGTGACTTGGGTACGACGGGACTAGAAAAGGAAGTCAATCTCGCCGCTTTTATCGGCGAGATTGAAACCTTGCGAGCCCGTCGCGGGCATCCCAGGCCCTTAGGTCTGGTATGGAACTGTAAGGGGACCCCCCTACACCGAAAAACCAGCGTGGGGTCCCCCCCAAAATCCATACCAGACCCCGATCCGAGCACGCAGCCCGGCCGGTCAGGAAAGGGGATGGGGATGAGCGAGCGCCCCCCCCCTCCTGAACCGTACCAGGCTGCATGCCCTCAACATGGCGGGTGCTTTGGGGGAGGGGGCACCCTGCGGGGCCCCCCACCACAAAGCACCTTGTCCCCATGTTGATGAGGACAAGGGCCTCTTCCCGACAACCCTGGCCGTTGGTTGTCGGGGTCTGTGGGCGGGGGGCTTATCGGAATCCGGGAGCCCCCTTTAATAAGAGGGCCTCCAGATCTCGGCCCCCCACCCTATGTGAATGAGTATAGGGTACATGGTACCCCTACCCACTCACCTAGGGAAAAAGTGTCAATAATAAACACACTACACAGGTTTTTAAAGTAATTTATTAGACAGCTCCGGGGGTCTTCTTCCGGCTTCGGGGGTCTTCCTCTGGCTTCGGGGGTCCCTCCGGTTCCTCTTCTCCCGGCGTCCGGTTGGTTCTTCTCCGCTCTCTCTGGCCTCTGTTCCCGGTGTTCCAGTGCTTCTGCCGGCTCCTCCGCTATCTTCATGCCGCTCTTTTGGAGGCCCGGACTTCTGGCTTCTGGATTCTCCTCTTCCGATGTTGACACGACGGTCTCTCCGGCTGGAATGCTCTCTGAACGCTCCGCTCTGACTTATATAGGCGGAGACCCTGCCCCCTTATGCCATCACAGTCTCTGGGCATGCTGGGACTGTGACGTTTTAGGGGGTGTGGTCAACATCACCCGGTGACCACGCCCCCTAAAACGTCAGTCCCAGCATGCCCAGAGACTTTGACGGCATAAGGGGGGGTCTCCCCCTATATAAGTCAGAGCGGAGCGTCCAGAGAGCAGTCCAGCCGGAGAGAGCGTCGTGTCAACATCGGAAGAAGAGGAGAAGCCAGCAGTCCGGGCCTCCACTGGCAAAAAGAGCGGCATAAGGATAGCGGAGGAGCCGGCCGCAGAACTCGAACACCGGGAACAGAGGCCAGAGAGAGCGGAGAAGAACCAACCCGGACGCCGGGAGAAGAGGAACTGGAGGGACCCCCGAAGCCGGAAGAAGACCCACCGGAGCTGTCTAATTACTTTAAAAACCTGTGTAGTGTGTTTTTATTATTGACACTTTTTCCCTAGGTGAATGGGTAGGGGTACCATGTACCCCATACTCATTCACATAGGGTGGGGGGCCGGGATCTGGGGGTCCTCTTATTAAAGGATTCCGATAAGCCCCCCGCCCGCAGACCCCAACAACCAACGGCCAGGGTTGTCGGGAAGAGGCCCTTGTCCTCATCAACATGGGAACAAGGTGCTTTGTGGTGGGGGGGCCCCGCAGGGTGCCCCCTCCCCCAAAGCACCCCCCATGTTGAGGGCATGTTGAGGGGGGGGAGCTCGCTCGTTCCCATCCCCTTTCCTGACCGGCCGGGCTGCGTGCTCAGATCGGGGTCTGGTATGGATTTTGGGGGGGACCCCACGCCGGTTTTTCGGCGTAGGGGTGTCCCCTTACAGTTCCATACCAGACCTAAGGGCCTGGGATGCCCCCCCCCTGTGCTCGCCGCAATAGGAAAATGTGTTTTTCCTATTGCAGCGAGCGCGACATGCAGTACCCTGCTCCTCCGTCGTATCTGGTCCGTCGGACCAGCATACAGACGAATGGGCTTTCCGTTAGGAACTGAGTCCAGCGGAGTTACGACGTAAAGATTTGAAGCAAGTTTCAAATCTAAAGTACGTCGGATTTCCGACCGAAACGGTCCGTCGGGAGTCTGATGGAGACCACACACGGTCGGATTGTCCGCCGGATTTGGTCTGGCGGTGTCCGTCGGACTTTTGTAGCCGAAAAGTCCGACCGTGTGTACGCAGCATTACACTCTGATTGTACAGTGTGTGTAGGCAGGCCAAAACTGCAACTGAATTGCCACATAAATCACTAGGGGTCCTACTATAACACAGGGCTGATTGGGGCCTCACTGCTCTGCCCATATACAGTCCACAGACCACACTGAACTCCGTTTTCTGCAACATATGCACGAATGGAGGTCTATGAAGCCTTCACTTGCCATTCCCCTGGTTGCTATAGCATCTTCTGCATGGTTACAGGATAGAACTTAGGTAGTCCTCCAAACACTTTAGGCCCACATGATATAGGGGCCCTGGTCCCTTACTGCATGCTACATGGAGGGGTTCAGCTCCTCACAAGATGGCGACCACCAGCCCCAATCTGACCAGGTCCACACTATTGTGAAATCTCCTCAGGATCCTGTTTCGCCCGGTGTGTCTCCTACATGAGGCGCCATTGTCCAGCACTGTGGCCTCCTTTTGTGCTGTCCCAGCTCACACTTCACTGATAACAGCCTCCACTTCAATCACCAGACTTCAGCCAGAGGCTCGGTACAACTCCATCTTATGAAGTTACTCATTAGGAGGAGAACCCCGAGGGGATTCCAGGATGGAGAAAGACCTGGGGGTCCTAGTAGAAGACAGACTCTGCAATAGCATGCAATGTCAAGCTGCAGCTACCAAGGCCAACAGAATGTTAGCATGCATTAAAAAGCGAATTTACTCCAGAGACAAAACCGTAATCCTGTCACTTTATAAACCTCTGGTCTGACCACATCTGAAGTATTCTGTCCAGTTCTGGCAGGGCCGTCTTTCAGGCAGGGCAAAAGGGACAGCTGCCCTGGACCCCATCATTGTGGGATCCAAAGCAGCTGCCTCATACCTGCCAACTATCCCAGTTTAAATTCCCTTGTCCCTTAAAGTTTTAGTTCCCTGCTGTGTCCCGATGTCTCAGTGTGAAGTGTTAATGCTTCCCAGATCTGTCCTATTGACTCGCCTGCAGGCACTGTGTTTACATGTAAATAACCTGCATTGATATGTAAATAGCGGCGCCAATAATATGTAACTAAAGGCAGCATTCATATCTAGCCACCCCCCCCCCCCCCCCCGAGGTCATACCCACCATCACTTCTGCTGAATGCTGCCCACTGGGGAGATAACGGTGCATGCTTAAAAGTCCTGCCTACAACTGTGGTCATTAGGTCTAACATCAGCCTGTTCTGCAAAGGTAAGCAAATTGGAGGTGGAACCCTTTTTGCAAAATAACATGGTGCCACAGCTCTGTGAAGTTTGGTGGATGTGAATGCGCACATCTCAGCAGATGTGTGAGGGTGTCATTAACAAATAATGGCACTGCTGTGTATCTGCTAAAGGTCAGCACATTTCTGTGGTGTCAGGAAAGCGAATTTGCATGTATTCCCGACACACTCAAATGTAAACGCAGCCTAAATGTCTGTTACATTGGTGGTCAGTGTAAATCTTCTCATTACATTGGTGGTCAGTGTAAATCTTCTCATTACATTGGTGGTCAGTGTAAATCTTCTCATTACATTGGTGATCAGTGTAAATCTTCTCATTACATTGGTGATCAGTGTAAATCTTCTCATTACATTGGTGGTCAGTGTAAATCTTCTCCTTACATTGGTGGTCAGTGTAAATCTTCTCCTTACATTGGTGGTCAGTGTAAATCTTCTCATTACATTGGGGCTTGGTGTAGAATCCTTTCATTCACACTGGTGCACAGTTAAAAGCCGGCTGTGAAGCTTAGTCAATATGCCAGTGTCTGGACCTGAAGCTGATTGAAGAATCGGCTCGGGTGAGGACAATGCTTGATTTAGGGGCAGGTAGGTGTCCTTATAATAAAAGTCAGAAGCAACAGTATTAGTAGCTGCTGACTTCATTTTTTGTGGGGAGACTGGAGCTCCTCTTTAAATGGTTACAGAAGGAAGTAGATGATAAAGCTGAACTCTATGCCTCCTCACATACCCCTGAGAATTTTGAAAGCTTGATGTCCACGTAGAGAGAATAACATCTTCATATGGCATCTACAGTTGTGCTCAAAGGTTTACATACCCTGGCAGAATTTATGATTTTTTGGCCATTTTTCAGAGAATATGAATAACACCAAAACTTTTCTCTCTCTCATGGTTAGTGTTTGGCTGAAGCCATTTATTATCAATCATCTGTGTTTACTCTTTTTATATCATAATCACAACAGAAACTACCCAAATGACCCTGATCAAAAGTTTACATACCCCAGTTCTTAATACCGTGTATTGCCCCCCTCCTTTAACGTCAATGACAGCTTGAAGTCTTTTGTGGTATTTGTGGATGAGGCTCTTTATCTTCTCAGATGGTAAAGCTGCCCATTTCTTTTGGTAAAAAGCCTCCAGTTCCTGTAAATTCTTGGGCTGTCTTCCATGAACGGCACATTTGAGATCTCCCCAGAGGGGCTCAATGATATTGAGGTCAGGAGACTTAGATGGCCACTCCAGAACCTTCACTTTATTCTGCTGTAGCTAATGACAGGTGGACTTGGCCTTGTGTTTTGGATCATTGTCCTGTTGGAATGTCCAAGTACGTCCCATGCGCAGCTTCCTGGCTGATGAATGCAAATGTTCCTCCAGTATTATTTGATAACATACTGCATTCATCTTGCCATCAATTCTGACCAAATTTCCTGTGCCTATGGTTGTGGCCAAAAAGCTCAATTTTGGTCTCATAACTCCAAATGACTTTGTGGCAGAAGGTTTGAGGCTTGTCTCTGTGGTGTTTGGCGTATTGTAAGCGGATACTTTGTGACATTTGCGTAGTAATAACTTTCTTCTGGCGACTCGACCATGCAGCCCATCTTTCTTCAAGTGCCTCCTTATTGTGCATCTTGAAACAACCACACCACATGTTTTCAGAGAGTCCTGTATTTCACCTGAAGTTATTTGTGGGATTTTCTTTGCATCCCGAACAATTTTCCTGGCAGTTGTGGCTGAAATTTTAGTTGGTCTACCTGACCGTGGTTTGGTTTCAACAGGGCCCTCATTTTCCACTTCTTGATTAGTTTGAACACTGCTGATTGACATTCTTAATTCCTTGGATATCTTTTTATATCTCTTTCCTGTTGTATACAGTTCAACTGCCTTTTGTCGCAGATCCTTTGACAATTCTGTTGCTTTCCCCATGACTCAGAATCCAGAAATGTCAGTGCAGCACTGGATGAGGGATGTAAGGGTCTGTCAGGAGTCCAGAAACTTGACCTTTTATACACACACACTAATTACAAGCAAACAGATCACAGGTGAGGATGGTGTGACAGACCTAGCCGGGACAGAGGCTTTTGGAGAGAACTGAATGCTAGCCTCTTGCCTTTCGACTATGGGCCTTGGATTTTAAGGGAACAATACTCTTTGTGAGCTGTATGCCTGGGGACCCTGAACTAATGTTACTTTGGATTCAAGTCTATGTCCCCCCAAAACACAAAACTCTGGGAACCCCGTATGTGCCATATTATAAATAGTGACTGCTTCACAATGTTGTGTATATATATTGTGTGTTGTCTCATGCTGTTGTGTACTATTTGATGTGCTAGTTTTGGGTGGGGCTGTATTCCAATGTTACATAGTTACATAGTAGGTGAGGTTGAAAAAAGACACAAGTCCATCAAGTCCAACCTATGTGTGTGATTATGTGTCAGTATTACATTACATATCCCTGTATATTGCGGTCATTCAGGTGCTTATCTAATAGTTTCTTGAAGCTATCAATGCTCCCCGCTGAGACCACCGCCTGTGGAAGGGAATTCCACATCCTTGCCGCTCTTACAGTAAAGAACCCTCTACGTAGTTTAAGGTTAAACCTCTTTTCTTCTAATTGTAATGAGTAGCCACGAGTCTTATTAAACTCTCTTCTGCGAAAAAGTTTTATCCCTATTGTGGGGTCACCAGTACAGTATTTGTAAATTGAAATCATATCCCCTCTCAAGCGTCTCTTCTCCAGAGAGAATAAGTTCAGAGCTCGCAACCTTTCCTCATAACTAAGATCCTCCAGACCCTTTATTAGCTTTGTTGCCCTTCTTTGTAGTCGCTCCATTTCCAGTACATCCTTCCTGAGGACTGGTGCCCAGAACTGGACAGCATACTCCAGGTGCGGCCGGACCAGAGTCTTGTAGAGCGGGAGAATTATCGTTTTATCTCTGGAGTTGATCCCCTTTTTAATGCCAATATTCTGTTTGCTTTATTAGCAGCAGCTTGGCATTGCATGTCATTGCTGAGCCTATCATCTACTAGGACCCCCAGGTCCTTTTCCATCCTAGATCCCCCCAGAGGTTCTCCCCCCAGTCTATAGATTGCATTCAGATTTTTGCCACCCAAATGCATTATTTTACATTTTTCTACATTGAACCTCATTTGCCATGTAGTCGCCCCTCCCCCATTAATTTGTTCAGATCTTTTTGCAAGATTTCCACATCCTGCGGAGAAGTTATTGCCCTGCTTAGCTTAGTATCGTCTGCAAATACAGAGATTGAACTGTTTATCCCATCCTCCAGGTCGTTTATGAACAAATTAAATAGGATTGGTCCCAGCACAGAACCCTGGGGGACCCCACTACCCACCCCTGACCATTCTGAGTACTCCCCATTTATCACCACCCTCTGAACTTGCCCTTGTAGCCAGTTTTCAATCCATGTACTCACCTTATGGTCAATGCCAATGGACCTTATTTTGTACAGTAAACGTTTATGGGGAACTGTGTCAAATGCTTTTGCAAAATCCAGATACACCACGTCTACGGGCCTTCCTTTATCTAGATGGCAACTCACCTCCTCATAGAAGGTTAATAGATTGGTTTGGCAAGAACGATTCTTCATGAATCCATGCTGATTACTGCTAATGATATCATTCTTATTACTAAAATCTTGTATATAGTCCCTTATCATCCCCTCCAAGAGTTTACATACTATTGATGTTAGGCTAACTGGTCTGTAATTCCCAGGGATGTTTTTTGGGCCCTTTTTAAATATTGGTGCTACATTGGCTTTTCTCCAATCAGCTGGTACCATTCCAGTCAATAGACTGTCTGTAAAAATTAGGAACAACGGTCTGGCAATCACCTGACTGAGTTCCCTAAGTACCCTCGGATGCAAGCCATCTGGTCCCGGTGATTTATTAATGTTAAGTTTCTCAAGTCTAATTTTAATTCCGTCCTCTGTTAACCATGTAGGTGCTTCCTGTGTTGTGTCATGAGGATAAACACTGCAGTTTTGGTTACTGAAGCCCCCCGATTCACTCGTGAAGACTGAGGAGAGGAATAAATTCAATACCTTTGCCATCTCCCCATCCTTTGTAACCAGATGTCCTTCCTCATTCTTTATGGGGCCAATATGGTCTGTCCTCCCTTTTTTACTGTTTACATACTTAAAGAATTTCTTGGGATTTTTTTTGCTCTTCTCCGCTATGTGTCTTTCATGTTCTATCTTAGCCATCCTAATTGCACCCTTACATTTCTTATTGCATTCTTTATAAATTCTGAATGCTGATGATGATCCCTCAACCTTGTATTTTTTGAAGGCCTTCTCCTTTGCTTTTATATGCATTTTTACATTGGAGTTAAGCCATCCAGGACTTTTGTTCGCTCTTTTAAATTTATTACCCAATGGGATACATTGGCTAATGCCCTTATTTAATATGCTCTTAAAGCAAACCCATCTCTCCTCCGTATTCTTTGTTCCTAATATTTTATCCCAATTTATGCCTTTTAGCAAGGTTTGTAGTTTAGGGAAGTTGGCTCTTTTGAAATTCAGTGTCTTTGTGTTCCCTTCATGTTTCCTATTTGTGTGATTTATACTGAAACTAATTGACCTGTGATCGCTGTTACCTAAATTGCCCCGTATTTCCACATCTGTTATCAGGTCTGTATTGTTGGTAATCAGTAGATCTAGTAATGTTTTATTTCTAGTTGGTGCGTCTACCATCTGACCCATAAAATTGTCCTGCAAGACATTAAGGAACTGGCGAGCCTTAAATGAATGCGCGGTTCCCTCCGCCCAGTCTATGTCTGGATAATTAAAATCCCCCATTATGATAACACTTCCCATCCTTGCTGCTAATCCAAATTGTGATAGGAGATCTGTCTCCCCTTCCTCCCTCAGGTTAGGGGGCCTATAGCATACTCCCAGTATTATTTTCCCCTTAGCTTCATCCCTTTGGAGCTCTACCCATAAGGATTCCACCTCCTCCCTAGCTCCCTTAGTGATGTCATCTCTCACATTCACTTGTACATTATTCTTGATATATAGGCATACCCCTCCCCCTTTTTTACCCTCTCTATCCTTGCGGTATAGGGTATACCCTTGAATGTTTGCCAGCCAATCATGAGAGCTGTTGAACCAGGTCTCTGAAATTCCCACAAAATCCAAATCCTCCTTGTACAACAGTATCTCTAGTTCACCCATCTTGTCCGCCAGGCTCCTGGCATTGGTGAACATGCCACATAGTTTAGACCGGTCGCATATTGTCCTCGTATTGGCTGTTTCAAGATTGCAACTTGGACTTGCTACTATACTCACCTTGTGTTTTTGTGCTTTGGTTAACCTACCACTAATGCCCCCAATACTACCCTCTGGAATATCTTCCGCGCTGGCTATCACTGTCTCTGGACCCTCCCCCCCATCGCCTAGTTTAAAAACCCCTCTAACTTTTTGGCCATCTTCCTTCCCAGCAGATCTGCACCCTCCTCATTTAGGTGCAGTCCGTCCCTTCTATAGTACCGGTTACCGACTGAGAAGTCGGCCCAGTCCTCCAGGAACCCAAACCCCTCCTTACTACACCAGCTCTTCAGCCACTTGTTTACTTCCCTAATCTCCCTCTGCCTCTCTGGTGTGGCTCGATGTACCGGTAGTATTCCTGAGAATACTACCTTGGAGGTCCTTTTCCTCAATTTAGCACCTAAGTCCCTAAAATCGTTCTTTAGGACACTCCATCTGCCTCTGACTTTGTCATTGGTGCCAACGTGCACCATGACAGCCGGGTCTTCCCCAGCCCCTCCCAGTAATCTGTCCACAAGATCCGTGATGTGCCGAACCCGAGCGCCCGGTAGACAACATACTGTTCGGCGCTTCAGGTCTTGGTTACAGATTGCCCTCTCTGTCCTTTTAAGAATTGAGTCCTGTCACGGAACGTCCCACACTCCGCTTGAGTGCTTCCGTCAGTATACAGCTTCCTAAGTTCTGGAACACGAGCCCAATGGATCTGGCTATAGGAACCCCAAGAACTAGACAACACCAGTCTTGGAGTACATCAGAACTACTCTTTATTTGAGATCTCCCACACATTTATACACCAGGATGACTCAAAGCTAACCTAATTAACATGAGCTCCAATAGGAGTCGTCCCGTCTCCTACATTGTATGGAGGACAATGTCATTAGCTCATTCAATTAACATAAGCACAAGTTGACACCAGCATCTCCTCACATGATGTGTCCCAACAGAATGAATCAGTCTTATCAGCAGGGGGCTGCTGGAGGAACCCCCCCCTCCCTCTTCAGGGACACAGATCCACAGCAAGGAGTCCCCAACAGAATCACACAACCAACAAAATATACATATATACACGACTGAGTCCGATTTAAACAGTTCAAACCGGACCTCCAATTCACCCCACAAAGAGCACCATTCCATTGAAAATCCAGGGCCCATAATCAAAAGGCAACAGGCTAGCGTTCAGTCCCCTCCAATAGCCTCTGTCTCGGGTGAGTCTGTCACATTTCTCCCCCATCAAAGGTTGACTAACAAGGTCCCAGACCTCCACCTGGTCTGGACATACGTTAGTCAGGCAGAGTGAACTCACATAGTCTTCCCGCATGATCTCCATTCTTGGCTGCAAGGAATAGTTGACCTCAGTAGGCGTGGGGCAGAGGTCATTTACTCTCTGTCTGGCTGCCAGGGCTTCAGCTGGATTGTTTTTAACATTCCTGGACTCGGTCTGCTGCTGGGCAGAGGGGCCAATCACCCCTGCTTCTTGAAGCTGTAGAGGGACACTAGATGCTAGGCAGAGGCCAGCGGTGCTCTGTCCTGTTGCCAGCGATTCAGCTGGGAGTAGCAGCTCCACTACATCAGCTTGTCGTCGGAGAGAGGGGCCAACTGCCCCGGCTCCCTGGAACTCCACAGTTGTTGCCGGTGCTGGGAAGAGGTTGGTAGCACTCTGCTCTGTTGCCAGCACTTCTGCTGGGGACTCTGCATCCTCCGCTCCAGCTAACCGTTGGGGCAGGAGGCTGGCTTCCTCCACTCCCAAACTGTGTAGTTGCCATTGGAAAAGGGAGCCGGCTGCTTCCATTTCCATTCCCTCATCTGGCTGCTGGGACGACATGTCGATGGTACTGTCTCCCAGGTACACGGATCTTTGCTGGGGAGGAAAGCCTGCTTCCTCCACCCTGGCCAACTGTTGGGGAGGGACAACACACACCTCCTCTCCCTTCTCCCCCTGTATCTGCTGCTGGGAAGTGATTGCCACCTTCTCACCCTGAGCCTCCGAAACTGCCACAGGTGTGGGGCAGAGGTCTTGGACCCTCTGTCCGGTTGCCAGCACTTCTGCTGGGGGTTTGCTAGGTGGTTCCTCTACAGAAACGTCTATTAAATCCCCAGTCTTTGGAAGTGGTAAAAGTGTGGGACAGAGGTCTTGGACCCTCTGTTCAGTTACCAGATCTTCAGCTGGAGAAGTTTGTTTTAACTCCATAGATGCTGCTGGCAGAAAATCACATGTCCCTGTCAGTGTTGTGGGAGAAAGGCCGACTACCTCTTCTCTCAAGAAGGCCGAAGCCACTGTTGGTGCTGGGCAGAACACAGTGAACTTTGGCCCTGATAGCAGCTCTTCTGCTGGAGGCTCATCAGGTTGTTCTTCCTCAGCAGAAAAGTCTATCAAATCCCATGTCTCTGCAACTGATGTCTGGGGATAGAGGTTCACCATCTCCTGTCCATGGAACCCAGAAGATGCTATCATTTCTGGACAGAGGTTAGCAGAGCTCTGCCCTGTTGTCAGCACTTCAGGTTTGGGGACGGCAATCTCCGGATTTTCCACTGCCGATTCTCTGGCATGCTGCTGAACGTGTTCTAGCAGTTTCCTGTATGCCCTTTCCAGATGCTGTTCCTTCCTTAGCAAATGGTCCAGATCAGGTTTGAGCTCTGAGACCCCTGCAAGACCGAGCATAGACTCTCTATAATCTCGCAGGTCCTCAAGGTCAGGTTCCCCTTCATCGCCAAACATAAAAAGATCTGTAAGGTTCTCCCACAGCAATCCAGGGCCGCCAAAGTCATATCCCTCCGGAAAGCATTCTGTCGTCTCCCCTAAATATCCCTCCTCTGCGTGCCATTGCAGAGCCCGATAACGATTGTCCAGCTCTATCTCCTGCTGGACCAACCTGTCCAACTCAGTCACCCATTGCTCCTGGGGCTGCTCTCCCAGGAATGCCATCCGCAATGCCCGTTGGTCACTGGCCCGTTGCTCTTGGGTTGGAAAGCACTTGCCCTGTTTTATACCAGCGAGACGGAGGGCTGCAATCCAGAGCTCCACCCGAATCAGCTGCCTGAGCTCCAGGTATTCATCCTCAGACACAGTCCTGGTGTACGTTGAAAGGATGATCCGCAGCAGCCCCGGGAATTCTGATGCCAGGTCCATATCTCCGCTGGGGTGACTGAAGTCTGCTATGCTGATCTTGGATCCAGTTGGAGGTTTGGATGTCCCAGACTTCAGGAAGCTTTCCCGCTGCTTGCCACCAATGTCACGGAACGTCCCACACTCCGCTTGAGTGCTTCCGTCAGTATACAGCTTCCTAAGTTCTGGAACACGAGCCCAATGGATCTGGCTATAGGAACCCCAAGAACTAGACAACACCAGTCTTGGAGTACATCAGAACTACTCTTTATTTGAGATCTCCCACACATTTATACACCAGGATGACTCAAAGCTAACCTAATTAACATGAGCTCCAATAGGAGTCGTCCCGTCTCCTACATTGTATGGAGGACAATGTCATTAGCTCATTCAATTAACATAAGCACAAGTTGACACCAGCATCTCCTCACATGATGTGTCCCAACAGAATGAATCAGTCTTATCAGCAGGGGGCTGCTGGAGGAACCCCCCCCTCCCTCTTCAGGGACACAGATCCACAGCAAGGAGTCCCCAACAGAATCACACAACCAACAAAATATACATATATACACGACTGAGTCCGATTTAAACAGTTCAAACCGGACCTCCAATTCACCCCACAAAGAGCACCATTCCATTGAAAATCCAGGGCCCATAATCAAAAGGCAACAGGCTAGCGTTCAGTCCCCTCCAATAGCCTCTGTCTCGGGTGAGTCTGTCACAAGTCCCCTACCACCAGAATCTGTCTTTCCTTTCCCTTTGCTGCCCCCCCACTCTCACTGGAGGAGTTCTTCCCCTGGCAGCTAGGAGAGTCCCTCATCTCCAGCAGTGCTGGTCCCTGACTGGTTACACCAATGTCACTCAATGGAGCGTACTTATTGGGATGCTCCAGTCCTGGATCGGCCTCTCTGGCACTTCCCCCTCTACCCCTCCTGACTGTCACCCATCTACTCTTTGCTAGTGCCTGCACCTCTTTGTCTCCACCCCCTCTGTGCTGGCCCCTGCCGGCACCTGCCATGTACGTTCCTGGCTCACCTTTAGTATGGAGGGACTTCTCAGTGCTGACAGGTGCTTCCCCAGATTCAGAACCTGTGCTTCCAGGGAAACAATGTGCTTACATTTTGCACAGCAGTATTCGCCCTCGATCGGATGATCAAGGAACGCATACATGCGGCAAGATGTACAAAGAGTCGCCTCTCCACACCCGCCGGGCATCGTACCTATTGAATTTAGTGAGGATTTGGGGATTTTACCCTGTCCAAATTACCTAACAGCTAGCTTCCTGGCACTAATACTCAAGACAATACACAGGTACACGACAAGACAATACACAGGTACACGACAAGACAATACACAGGTACACAATACACAAGTACTAACGATCCACACACACTACTCAGACAACACTCAGATACTCACACTACACAGGTACTATGACCCCTGTTATAACCTCCTGTTTTAAACTCTTGTTTTTAACTCCCACTTAATCCAGCTCCACTTACACCAAGCTCCACAGCTTCAAACTGAGCACGCTCAGACTGAGTCCTACAACAAGTTAAATAGGCTAACTTTTGTGTCTATTGTGTCTGTCTGCCTTGTGGATCACAGGATGTGTATCTCTATGGAGGGAGGGGGGATTCCTCCAGCAGCCCCCTACTGACAAGACTGTGTGCTGATGAGACCTTGGACACATCTGACCTGTGTATCCATTGTCATTGAACAGTTTGGCCTGCCCGGTTTTCCAAGGGTGGGGAGAAAGAGTCTCTGAGTTATTTTATCTGTTGTGTCCATGTGTGATAATAAATGAGTTGATTCCTGCTTGACCCTCAAGACAGAGCATCTTGTTTCATATTTGGGGGGAAGAATTATTTATATGGGTTCCTTGTTCGGCTGATTGAAGTGTTCGGTAGCTGAATTTGTGTTTGGGTATGAAATGTCCTAAACGACTTTAACCCCTTTCATACTCGGGGTGTCGTTACACTATTGATGTTAGGCTAACTGGTCTGTAATTCCCAGGGATATGTTTTGGCCCTTTTTTAAATATTGGTGCTACATTGGCTTTTCTTCAATCAGCTGGTACCATTCCAGTCATTAGACTGTCAGTAAAAATTAGGAACAATGGTCTGGCAATTACTTGACTGAGTTCTTTAACATAGATAAAGAAAAGGCACTCGACACAGTTGAATTGCCCTACCCATGGGAGGTACTGTGCAGAATGGGGCTTCCACTCTGCTTTATCTAATGGTTACATGATCTATATACTCAACCCACTGTATCCATCAGGCTTGGGGACTGTCTGCTCCGTTTCCTTATCTAGAGGCAGGGCTGCCCCCTCTCTCCAACCGTTTATGCTCTGACAATGAAACCTTTTGCTGAGGCCCTTCATATCCCTTTTGGATGGATAAAGTATTCTGTATCCCCCCTGATGTATGGACTGGGTGGAAAACGGGGTCACCCTGTATGCCGACGATCTTTTGTTATTCTTGCATGATGCTGGCCCCTCCCCACAGGGAGCACTCTGTGTCCTCAATACCTTTTTGGTGGTACCAGGCCTCCGTGTCAACTGGCATAAGTCCACCCTGTTTATGATTGACTTTGGAGCCTTGGAGCATGCCCCCCATGGACCTTCCGCTGCAGTTGATTGACAGTTTTAGATAATTAGGAGCCATTATTTCAAGCAAAGCTTCTCATTACGACTCTCTTAATCTACTGCCTATAACACAAGATGTTAGAAGAACTATAGGCAAAACTTTGTTTTCCCATTTTTGGATGAGTAAGGGAGGGTTATAACTCCTGTCAGATTTTTTTCCCATTTGTGTCTCTTTGTGGAGATTTCCCTTTCACCTTCTGTCTCATAGCCAAACAGGAAGTGAAAGGAAATCCCTGAAAATTTGGGAAATTCTTTGGGGACCCAGAGGTCACCAGAATCAACGCTTTTCACACATATATCTGATGCCTAATCATAGCTTGAGACCCATATGACTTTTTTTAAATCCCCCTGTCACGGGCATGGCCAGAGCGGAGGCTGTTGGAGAGGACTGTGTGCAAGCCTGTTGCCCACCGATTATGGGCCCTAGCATTTGAGGTGAATGAGAAATCCAGTCTGAACTGTATTAATCGGACTCAGTCATGTATATATTGCATGGGGACTCCTTACTGTATATTTGTGTCCCTGAAGAGGGAGGGGGGATTCCTCCAGCAGCCCCCTGCTGATAAGACTGATTCACATTCTGCTGGGACACATCCTGTGAGGAGATGCTGGTGTTATCAACATGTGTTTATGTTAATTGAGAGAGCTGATCACATTAGCCACCAGCCCTGGCTAATAGACGAATGGTCTAGGCTGAGGAGGGGGGAGATTGTTGTTTATATTGTTAATTGTATTAATGTGTGAAGCTCGGTGCCCACAAGACTGTCATCTGGTCTGGGTACATTTTGTAGTAAATAAGGTCATGTTAATTAGGTTAGCTTTGAGTCATCCCTGCTGTATAAAGGTCTGTGAGATCTCAAAATAAAGTTAGTTCTGATGTACTCCAAGACTGGTGTTGTCTAGTTCTTGGGGTTCCTATAGCCAGATCCATTGGACTCGTGTTCCAGAACTTAGGAAGCGGTATATGACGGAAGCACTCAAGCGGAGTGTGGGGCGTTCCGTGACATTGGTGGCAAGCAGCGGGAAAGCTTCCTGAAGTCTGAAGTCTGGGACATCCAAACCTCCAACTGGATCCAAGATCAGCATAGCAGACTTCAGTCACCCCAGCGGAGATATGGACCTGGCATCAGAATTCCCGGGGCTGCTGCGGATCATCCTTTCAACGTACACCAGGACTGTGTCTGAGGATGAATACCTGGAGCTCAGGCAGCTGATTCGGGTGGAGCTCTGGATTGCAGCCCTCCGTCTCGCTGGTATAAAACAGGGCAAGTGCTTTCCAACCCAAGAGCAACGGGCCAGTGACCAACGGGCATTGCGGATGGCATTCCTGGGAGAGCAGCCCCAGGAGCAATGGGTGACTGAGTTGGACAGGTTGGTCCAGCAGGAGATGGAGCTGGACAATCGATATCGGGCTCTGCAATGGCACGCAGAGGAGGGATATTTAGGGGAGACAACAGAATGCTCTCCGGAGGGATATGACTTTGGCGGCCCTGGATTGCTGTGGGAGAACCTTACAGATCTTTTTATGTTTGGCGATGAAGGGGAACCTGACCTTGAGGACATGAGAGACTATAGAGAGTCTATGCTCGGTCTTGCAGGGGTCTCAGAGCTCAAACCTGATCTGGACCATTTGCTAAGGAAGGAACAGCATCTGGAAAGGGCATACAGGAAACTGCTAGAACAAGTTCAGCAGCATGCCAGAGAATCGGCAGTGGAAAATCCGGAGATTGCCGTCCCCAAACCTGAAGTGCTGACAACAGGGCAGAGCTCTGCTAACCTCTGCCCAGCACTGATAACATCTTCTGGGTTCCATGGACAGGAGATGATGAACCCCTATTCCCCGACATCAGTTGCAGAGACATGGGATTTGATAGACTTTTCTGCTGAGGAAGAACAACCTGATGAGCCTCCAGCAGAAGAGCTGCTATCAGGGCCAAAGTTCACTGTGTTCTGCCCAGCACCAACAGTGGCTTCGGCCTTCCTGAGAGAAGAGGTAGTCGGCCTTTCTCCCACAACACTGACAGGGACATGTGATTTTCTGCCAGCAGCATCTATGGAGTTAAAACAAACTTCTCCAGCTGAAGATCTGGTAACTGAACAGAGTGTCCAAGACCTCTGTCCCACACTTTTACCACTTCCAGAGACTGGGGATTTAATAGACATTTCTGTAGAGGAGGAACCACCTAGCAAACCCCCAGCAGAAGTGCTGACAACCGGACAGAGGGTCCAAGACCTCTGCCCCACACCTGCAGCAATTGTGGAGGCTCAGGGTGAGAAGATGGCAATCACTTCCCAGCAGCAGATACAGGGGGAGAAGGGAGAGGAGGTGTGTGTTGTCCCTCCCCAACAGTTGGCCAGGGTGGAGGAAGTGGGCTTTCCTCCCCAGCAAAGATCCGTGTACCTGGGAGACAGTACCATCGACATGTCATCCCAGCAGCCAGATGAGGGAATGGAAAAGGAAGCAGCCGGCTCACCTCCCCAATGGCAGCTACACAGTTTGGGAGTGGAGGAAGCCAGCTGCCTGCCCCAACAGTTAGCCGGAGCAGAGGATGCGGAGTCCCCAGCAGAAGTGCTGGCAACAGGGCAGAGTGCTACCAACCTCTGCCCAGCACCGGCAACAACTACAGAGTTCCAGGGAGGCGGGGCAGTCGGCCTCCCTCTCCAACAGTTAGCCGGAACAGATGGTGTGGGGTTTCCAGCAGAAGGGCTGGCAACAGGGCCGAGGATTGCTGGACTCTGCCCTCAACTAACAGAGGATGGATTTCCTGTGAAGGTGGATGGGACTTCAGTCTCCACCTGTATACCCCAGGGATGCTGGGCAATGGGCCCAGATCCCCAACAGCATGACAGAGTGAGCCCAGTCACCCTGTCTTCTCTCCAGCGGCAGAAAGGATTCCAGGGAGAAGGGCCAGTCCAGGCCTCTCCCCAGCGGCAGATATGTTCTCTGAGAGAGGCAGAGGATGGCTGGGTGAGTAATGCACTGTTTGGGATAATTTGTTTGGGGTACTGTGTGGGTACAGGCAGTAGAGGACTGGAGCTGTTTACTAACTTCGGAGTCAACCCGTCTGGGGTCTCCTCCTGTGTTAGTCTCCTGCCGAAAGGGGAGAAATGTCACGGGCATGGCCAGAGCGGAGGCTGTTGGAGAGGACTGTGTGCGGGCCTGTTGCCCACCGATTATGGGCCCTAGCATTTGAGGTGAATGAGAAATCCAGTCTGAACTGTATTAATCGGACTCAGTCATGTATATATTGCATGGGGACTCCTTACTGTATATTTGTGTCCCTGAAGAGGGAGGGGGGATTCCTCCAGCAGCCCCCTGCTGATAAGACTGGTTCATTCTGCTGGGACACATCCTGTGAGGAGATGCTGGTGTTATCAACATGTGTTTATGTTAATTGAGAGAGCTGATCACATTAGCCACCAGCCCTGGCTAATAGACGAATGGTCTAGGCTGAGGAGGGGGGAGATTGTTGTTTATATTGTTAATTGTATTAATGTGTGAAGCTCGGTGCCCACAAGACTGTCATCTGGTCTGGGTACATTTTGTAGTAAATAAGGTCATGTTAATTAGGTTAGCTTTGAGTCATCCCTGCTGTATAAAGGTCTGTGAGATCTCAAAATAAAGTTAGTTCTGATGTACTCCAAGACTGGTGTTGTCTAGTTCTTGGGGTTCCTATAGCCAGATCCATTGGACTCGTGTTCCAGAACTTAGGAAGCGGTATATGACGGAAGCACTCAAGCGGAGTGTGGGGCGTTCCGTGACACCCCCCTCACACACATAGAGTTTTCTTTTGGTGGTATTTAATCACCACTGGGGGAGGGGGTTGGGCTATTTTTTGCTAAATAAACAAAAATAGACTGAAAATGATGAAAAAAAATAAATCTTTTTCAGCAAAAGGTAGGTGATAGGTGACACTTATAAGGAGGCACTGGTGGGAACTGCTGGGACTGCACTGATTATCAGTGCCGATGTCCCTTTAACACAAGCTGGTTATCGGCTCTCCTCTCCTCCTGCTGTCAGTGTGAGGAAAGAAAAGCCTAAAACCAGCTTGTGTTTCCTTCCTGTGATCAGCTGTCATTGGACTCAGTGTTCAAAGAGTGTGCTGCCCGTGTGCGAGTAGCAAGTTCACGGGAGGATTTCCATGGATACCTTCCCAGCAAACTAAGCCCGCGCTGTAGCCATCGTTCGGCTATAGTGCGGGCAGTAAGTAGTTATTCAAAATGAAAATACTTTCCAAATTCACCACAAGGGGTTCCCAATTCCTTTCACCCAACTGAAGAAAATATTCACCTCTTATGGGGCCCTCAGACCTCAAGATACAAATTCACCACACATATGAGACTACCCCTACATGGGGGACTGGTTCTCCTGGACTGCCGAAAATACTTTCTTGCAACTCCAGTACTAGTAACAGCCTCCTGGTGGCTACCTTTTGTAAAAGTTTCTAACCCCTCTACAATGCTTCAAGTGGCAGTCCTAGGCTCCTTTGAAGCACTTCAAATACTAATTTTTCATGGCCCCAAGGCTCCATATCCCCTCACCCCATCTATGATGACCACAATCAAAGCTTGGAAAGCGGAACCTTGTCTTGAGTCCTTGGCTCAGACCGTCCTTTCCCCTAACTCACCACTTTGGAAAAAGCCATCTCTGTCCCACTTTTATGGCCTACCAGACCCACATGACTGGGCCAAATATAAAATAAAGAACATCTTTTACATTGTAGAAAATGGTGTCTTAATGCCCTTTACTCGCTTCTGCTCTATGTACAACATACCCACTTCTTACCAGTTCAGACATATGCAGATTTCTATTGCCCTCAGTAGTCTATTTCCCCCAACATCTTTTACATCTTATTTGTTCACACCATGAATTATTGATTCTCTCTCAAAGCATCAACTCTCTACAATCCTCTCCTTATTTCCTGATCTGACTCCTCTCCGAGAGAAATGGCTCCCTGATGTACCGGATGTGGATGACAAGGACAGGACAAACCAGTGGGACATTCCCTGCAAACAATTAACTTCTATCAGAGACAGACTCCAATTCAAAATAATACGCAGAGCATTTTCTACTCCTCACAGACTAAACCCTACTATATCCCCTGGTTGCTGGAGATGTGACCTTACCAGGGGTAATTTTTTTCACATCTTTTGGACTTGCCCTATCAATGGTATCTTCTGGATGGATGTTGAAGTATGGGGCTCAGACCCCCTTTGCTCCTTCCCCTAAAATTTGTCTTCTGGTCCTAGTTGAAAACCTCTCACCCACAATGGCTGGAAGGAAATTAATGGGGTTGCTTTTGTTCCACGCCAGAAAGGCGCTTTATGCTTTGTTAGAAGAAACCTTCTACTCCATCTATCCGCCACTGGAAACATCTTGTCAATTCCAATCTACGGTTATACAAGGACACCTATGCAAACAGGGCTGCATGAACAAATGTGAGAAAGTCTGAGCAAGGTGGATGGAAGATGTTTCAACATCCTAGCTCTTGATATGTCCTCAGACCCAGGGCTGAGGAATGGATAAGATTAATATGCTCTCTTTCTATACATCTCCTGACTCTGGGTCAAGGCCTAAGTAGACTAATGCCGCGTATAAACAATTGGACATTCTGACAACAAAATGCTGGATTTATTTCCGACGGTCGTAATTTCCGACAACGAGCTCCCATCGAACATTTGTTGTCGGAAATTCCGATCGTGTGTATGGGGAATAACACACGCACACCCTTTGTTTTTGGGGAGTTTACTTTTCAATTTTTAATTTGTTGTTTCTCATTTGTAGGTACTGAAATTTTTGATACTGTGTACCTCCCTCTTCAGGATGGTTTGCCCCTACTTGAGCTTGGTTATCTGGCACTTGTTGTTTTCATTTGTTTTGGAAATTCAATAAAAAAGGCTTAAAAATAGGAACAATGACTTGAGATCTGATTACTAGTGGCGCTAGAGAAGTCCAGAATTTGTCCAATGTGTCCTCTGCCAAGGACTTCAGGCGCCATCTTGGGAGAGCCTGTATGCCATTGGGTACAGAATTCTCTTGAGATTCGGGTGGCCATGTTTTATGCAGGGGGGCTATTTATAGACCTTAAGCACCACTATCCTGGACCAGTGACAGTATATCACATAGCAGCTATTCTAAGGAAGTGTTTTCTATGAAAAAGTCTTACTTAAGGGAATTTAGCCTGTGCAGACTGTTAAGAAAAGCACACTTCACACAACCTATTTATGTAAGGCCTACATTCTTGTTCTTCACTCATGACTGGTAATAAACCTGCCTTACTGATAAGAAGTGAACTCTGTTGCCTTTTTTTTAATCTACAGACATACAGTGAGCACCTACTACATCTACCCCATAGAGGATCAGAGTACAATGTGTGTAGTAGAGGGGGCCGTACACCACAGAGGGTGGGAGTACAATATGTGTAATAGAGGGGGCAGTACACCATGGAGGGTGGGATTACAATGTGTGTAGTAAAAGGGGCTGTACACCATGGAGGGTGGGAGTACAATGTGTGTAGTAGAGGGGGCTGTACACCATGGAGGGTGGGAGTACAATGTGTGTAGTAAAAGGGGCTGTACACCATGGAGGGTGGGAGTACAATGTGTGTAGTAGAGGGGGCTGTACACCATGGAGGGTGGGAGTACAATGTGTGTAGTAGAGGGGGCTGTACACCATGGAGGGTGGGAGTACAATGTGTGTAGTAGAGGGGGCCGTACACCACAGAGGGTGGGAGTACAATATGTGTAATAGAGGGGGCAGTACACCATGGAGGGTGGGAGTACAATGTGTGTAGTAAAAGGGGCTGTACACCATGGAGGGTGGGAGTACAATGTGTGTAGTAGAGGGGGCTGTACACCATGGAGGGTGGGAGTACAATGTGTGTAGTAGAGGGGGCCATACACCATGGAGGGTGGGAGTACAATGTGTGTAGTAGAGGGGGCCGTACACCATGGAGGGTGGGAGTACAATGTGTGTAGTAGAGGGGGCTGTACACCATGGAGGGTGGGAGTACAATGTGTGTAGTAGAGGGGGCCGTACACCATGGAGGGTGGGAGTACAATTTGTGTAATAGAGGGGGCTGTACACCATGGAGGATGGGAGTACAATGTGTGTAATAGAGGGGGCTGTACACCACGGAGGGTGGGAGTACAATGTGTGTAGTAGAGGGGGCCGTACACCATGGAGGGTGGGAGTACAATGTGTGTAATAGAGGGGGCTGTACACCATGGAGGGTGGGAGTACAATGTGTGTAGTAGGGGGGCTGTACACCATGGAGGGTGGGAGTACAATGTGTGTAGTAGAGGGGGCAGTACACCATGGAGGGTGGGAGTACAATGTGTGTAGTAGAGGGGGCCGTACACCATGGAGGGTGGGAGTACAATGTGTGTAGTACAGGGGGCCGTACACCATGGAGGGTGGGAGTACAATGTGTGTAGTAGAGGGGGCTGTACACCACGGACGGTGGGAGTACAATGTGTGTAGTAGAGGGGGATGTACACCACGGAGGGTGGGAGTACAATGTGTGTAGTAGGGGGGCTGTACACCATGGAGAGTTGGAGTACAATGTGTGTAGTAGAGGGGGCCGTACACCATGGAGGGTGGGAGTACAATATGTGTAGTAGAGGGGGCCGTACACCATGGAGGGTGGGAGTACAATTTGTGTAGTAGAGGGGGCCGTACATCATGGAGGGTGGGAGTACAATGTGTGTAGTAGAGGGGGCCGTACACCATGGAGGGTGGGAGTACAATGTGTGTAGTGAGGGCTGTACACCATGGAGGGTGGGAGTACAATGTGTGTAGTAGAGGGGGCTGTACACCATGGAGGGTGGGAGTACAATGTGTGAAGAAAAAGGGGCTGTACACCATGGATGGTGGGAGTACAATGTGTGTAGTAGAGGGGGCTGTACACCATGGAGGGTGGGAGTACAATGTGTGTAGTAAAAGGGGCTGTACACCATGGATGGTGGGAGTACAATGTGTGTAGTAGAGGGGACTGTACACCATGGAGGGTGGGAGTACAATATGTGTAGTAGAGGGGGCTGTACACCATGGAGAGTGGGAGTACAATATGTGTAGTAGAGGGGGCTGTACACCATGGAGGGTGGGAGTACAATGTGTGTAGTAAAAGGGGCTGTACACCATGGAGGGTGGGAGTACAATGTGTGTAGCAGAGGGGGCTGTACACCATAGAGGATCAGAGTACAATGTGTGTAGTAGGGGGGGCCATACACCATGGAGGGTGGCAGTACAATGTGTGTAGTAGAGGGGGCCGTACACCATGGAGGGTGGGAGTACAATGTGTGTAGTAGAGGGGGCTGTACACCACAGAGGGTGGGAGTACAATGTGTGTAGTAGAGAGGGCTGTACACCATGGAGGGTGGGAGTACAATGTGTGTAGTAGAGGGGGCCGTACAACATGGAGGGTGGGAGTACAATGTGTGTAGTAGAGAGGGCTGTATACCATGGAGGGTGGGAGTACAATGTGTGTAAAAGAGGGGGCTGTACACCATGGAGGGTGGGAGTACAATGTGTGTAGTAGAGGGGGCTGTACACCATGGAGGGTGGGAGTACAATGTGTGTAGTAGAGGGGGCTGTACACCATGGAGGGTGGGAGTACAATGTGTGTAGTAGAGGGGGCTGTACACCACAGAGGGTGGGAGTACAATGTGTGTAGTAGGGGGGCTGTACACCACGGAGGGTGGGAGTACAATGTGTGTAGTAGAGGGGGCTGTACACCACGGAGGGTGGGAGTACAATGTGTGTAGTAGGGGGGCTGTGCACCATGGAGGGTGGGAGTACAATGTGTGTAGTAGAGGGGGCTGTACACCATGGAGGGTGGGAGTACAATGTGTGTAGTAGAGGGGGCTGTACACCATGGATGGTGGAAGTACAATGTGTGTAGTAGAGGGGGCTGTACACCATGGAGGGTGGGAGTACAATGTGTGTAGTAGAGGGGGCTGTACACCATGGAGGGTGGGAGTACAATGTGTGTAGTAGAGGGGGCTGTACACTATGGAGGGTGGGAGTACAATGTGTGTAGTAGAGGGGGCTGTACACCATGGAGGGTGGGAGTACAATGTGTGTAGTAGAGGGGGCTGTACACCATGGAGGGTGGGAGTACAATGTGTGTAATAGAGGGGGCTGTACACCATGGAGGGTGGGAGTACAATGTGTGTAGTAGAGGGGGCTGTACACCACGGAGGGTGGGAGTACAATGTGTGTAGTAGAGGGGGCTGTACACCATGGAGGGTGGGAGTACAATGTGTCTAATAGAGGGGGCTGTACACCATGGAGGGTGGGAGTACAATGTGTGTAGTAGAGGGGGCTGTACACCATGGATGGTGGGAGTACAATGTGTGTAGTAGAGGGGGCTGTACACCACGGAGGGTGGGAGTACAATGTGTGTAGTAGAGGGGGCTGTACACCATGGAGGGTGGGAGTACAATGTGTGTAGTAGAGGGGGCTGTACACCATGGATGGTGGGAGTACAATGTGTGTAGTGAGGGCTGTACACCATGGAGGGTGGGAGTACAATGTGTGTAGTAGAGGGGGCTGTACACCATGGAGGGTGGGAGTACAATGTGTGTAGTAGAGGGGGCTGTACACCATGGAGGGTGGGAGTACAATGTGTGTAGTAGAGGGGGCTGTACACCATGGAGGGTGGGAGTACAATGTGTGTAGTAGAGGGGGCCATACACCACAGAGGGTGGGAGTACAATATGTGTAATAGAGGGGGCAGTACACCATGGAGGGTGGGAGTACAATGTGTGTAGTAAAAGGGGCTGTACACCATGGAGGGTGGGAGTACAATGTGTGTAGTAGAGGGGGCTGTACACCATGGAGGGTGGGAGTACAATGTGTGTAGTAGAGGGGGCCATACACCATGGAGGGTGGGAGTACAATGTGTGTAGTAGAGGGGGCTGTACACCATGGAGGGTGGGAGTACAATGTGTGTAGTAGAGGGGGCTGTACACCATGGAGGGTGGGACTACAATGTGTGTAGTAGAGGGGGCCGTACACCACGGAGGGTGGGAGTACAATGTGTGTAGTAGAGGGGGCCGTACACCACGGAGGGTGGGAGTACAATGTGTGTAGTAGGGGGGCTGTACACCATGGAGGGTGGGAGTACAATGTGTGTAGTAGAGGGGGCTGTACACCATGGAGGGTGGGAGTACAATGTGTGTAGTAGAGGGGGCTGTACACCATGGAGGGTGGGAGTACAATGTGTGTAGTAGAGGGGGCCGTACACCATGGAGGGTGGGAGTACAATGTGTGTAATAGAGAGGGCCGTACACCACGGAGGGTGGGAGTACAATGTGTGTAGTAGGGGGGCTGTACACCATGGAGGGTGGGAGTACAATGTGTGTAGTAGAGGGGGCCGTACACCACAGAGGGTGGGAGTACAATATGTGTAATAGAGGGGGCAGTACACCATGGAGGGTGGGAGTACAATGTGTGTAGTAAAAGGGGCTGTACACCATGGAGGGTGGGAGTACAATGTGTGTAGTAGAGGGGGCTGTACACCATGGAGGGTGGGAGTACAATGTGTGTAGTAGAGGGGGCCATACACCATGGAGGGTGGGAGTACAATGTGTGTAGTAGAGGGGGCTGTACACCATGGAGGGTGGGAGTACAATGTGTGTAGTAGAGGGGGCTGTACACCATGGAGGGTGGGAGTACAATGTGTGTAGTAGAGGGGGCCGTACACCATGGAGGGTGGGAGTACAATTTGTGTAATAGAGGGGGCTGTACACCATGGAGGATGGGAGTAAAATGTGTGTAATAGAGGGGGCTGTACACCACGGAGGGTGGGAGTACAATGTGTGTAGTAGAGGGGGCAGTACACCATGGAGGGTGGGAGTACAATGTGTGTAATAGAGGGGGCTGTACACCACAGAGGGTGGGAGTACAATGTGTGTAGTGAGGGCTGTACACCATGGAGGGTGGGAGTACAATGTGTGTAGTAGAGGGGGCTGTACACCATGGAGGGTGGGAGTACAATGTGTGTAGTAGAGGGGGCCGTACACCATGGAGGGTGGGAGTACAATGTGTGTAGTAGAGGGGGCCGTACACCATGGAGGGTGGGAGTACAATATGTGTAGTAGAGGGGGCTGTACACCATGGAGGGTGGGAGTACAATTTGTGTAGTAGAGGGGGCCGTACACCATGGAGGGTGGGAGTACAATGTGTGTAATAGAGGGGGCCGTAAACCACGGAGGGTGGGAGTACAATGTGTGTAGTAGGGGGGCTGTACACCATGGAGGGTGGGAGTACAATGTGTGTAGTAGAGGAGGCAGTACACCATGGAGGGTGGGAGTACAATGTGTGTAGTAGAGAGGGCCGTACACCATGGAGGGTGGGAGTACAATGTGTGTAGTGAGGGCTGTACACCATGGAGGGTGGGAGTACAATGTGTGTAGTAGAGGGGGCCGTACACCATGGAGGGTGGGAATACAATATGTGTAGTATAGGGGGCCGTACACCATGGAGGGTGGGAGTACAATGTGTGTAGTAGAGGGGGCTGTACACCGTGGAGGGTGGGAGTACAATGTGTGTAATAGAGGGGGCTGTACACCATGGAGGGTGGGAGTACAATGTGTGTAGTAGAGGGGGCTGTACACCATGGAGGGTGGGAGTACAATGTGTGTAGTAGAGGGGGCTGTACACCACGGAGGGTGGGAGTACAATGTGTGTAGTAGAGGGGGCTGTACACCATGGAGGGTGGGAGTACAATGTGTGTAGTGAGGGCTGTACACCATGGAGGGTGGGAGTACAATGTGTGTAGTAGAGGGGGCTGTACACCATGGAGGGTGGGAGTACAATGTGTGTAATAGAGGGGGCTGTACACCACGGAGGGTGGGAGTACAATGTGTGTAGTAGGGGGGCTGTACACCATGGAGGGTGGGAGTACAATGTGTGTAGTAGAGGGGGCAGTACACCATGGAGGGTGGGAGTACAATGTGTGTAGTAGAGAGGGCCGTACACCATGGAGGGTGGGAGTACAATGTGTGTAGTGAGGGCTGTACACCATGGAGGGTGGGAGTACAATGTGTGTAGTAGAGGGGGCCGTACACCATGGAGGGTGGGAGTACAATATGTGTAGTATAGGGGGCCGTACACCATGGAGGGTGGGAGTACAATGTGTGTAGTAGAGGGGGCTGTACACCATGGAGGGTGGGAGTACAATGTGTGTAATAGAGGGGGCTGTACACCATGGAGGGTGGGAGTACAATGTGTGTAGTAGAGGGGGCTGTACACCATGGAGGGTGGGAGTACAATGTGTGTAGTAGAGGGGGCTGTACACCACAGAGGGTGGGAGTACAATGTGTGTAGTAGAGGGGGCTGTACACCATGGAGGGTGGGAGTACAATGTGTGTAGTAGAGGGGGCCATACACCATGGAGGGTGGGAGTACAATGTGTGTAGTAGAGGGGGCTGTACACCATGGAGGGTGGGAGTACAATGTGTGTGGTAGAGGGGGCTGTACACCATGGAGGGTAGGAGTACAATATGTGTAGTAGAGGGGGCTGTACACCATGGAGGGTGGGAGTACAATGTGTGTAGTAAAAGGAGCTGTACACCATGGTGGGTGGGAGTGCAAAGTGTGTAGTAGAGGGGCCTGTACACCATAGAGGATCAGAGTACAATGTGTGTAGTAGAGGGGGCTGTACACCATGGAGGGTGGGAGTACAATGTGTGTGGTAGAGGGGGCCGTACACCATGGAGGGTGAGAGTACAATGTGTGTAGTAGAGAGGGCTGTACACCATGGAGGGTGGGAGTACAATGTGTGTAGTAGAGGGGGCCGTACAACATGGAGGGTGGGAGTATAATGTGTGTAGTAGAGAGGGCTGTATACCATGGAGGGTGGGAGTACAATGTGTGAAAGAGGGGGCTGTACACCACGGAGGGTGGGAGTACAATATGTGTGGTAGAGGGGGCTGTACAATGTGTGTAGTAGAGGGGGCTGTACACCATGGAGGGTGGGAGTACAATGTGTGTAGTAGAGGGGACTGTACACCATGGAGGGTGGGAGTACAATGTGTGTAGTAAAAGGGGCTGTACACCATGGATGGTGGGAGTACAATGTGTGTAGTAGAGGGGACTGTACACCATGTAGGGTGGGAGTACAATATGTGTAGTAGAGGGGGCTGTACACCATGGAGGGTGGGAGTACAATATGTGTAGTAGAGGGGGCTGTACACCATGGAGGGTGGGAGTACAATGTGTGTAGTAGAGGGGGCCATACACCATGGAGGGTGGGAGTACAATGTGTGTAATAGAGGGGGCCATACACCATGGAGGGTGGGAGTACAATGTGTGTGGTAGAGGGGGCCGTACACCATGGAGGGTGAGAGTACAATGTGTGTAGTAGAGAGGGCTGTACACCATGGAGGGTGGGAGTACAATGTGTGTAGTAGAGGGGGCCGTACAACATGGAGGGTGGGAGTATAATGTGTGTAGTAGAGAGGGCTGTATACCATGGAGGGTGGGAGTACAATGTGTGTAAAAGAGGGGGCTGTACACCACGGAGGGTGGGAGTACAATATGTGTGGTAGAGGGGGCTGTACAATGTGTGTAGTAGAGGGGGCTGTACACCATGGAGGGTGGGAGTACAATGTGTGTAGTAGAGGGGACTGTACACCATGGAGGGTGGGAGTACAATGTGTGTAGTAGAGGGGGCCGTACAACATGGAGGGTGGGAGTACAATGTGTGTAGTAGAGAGGGCTGTATACCCTGGAGGGTGGGAGTACAATGTGTGTAAAAGAGGGGGCTGTACACCATGGAGGGTGGGAGTACAATGTGTGTAGTAGAGGGGGCTGTACACCATGGAGGGTGGGAGTACAATGTGTGTAGTAGAGGGGGCTGTACACCATGGAGGGTGGGAGTACAATGTGTGTAGTAGAGGGGGCTGTACACCACAGAGGGTGGGAGTACAATGTGTGTAGTAGGGGGGCTGTACACCACGGAGGGTGGGAGTACAATGTGTGTAGTAGAGGGGGCTGTACACCACGGAGGGTGGGAGTACAATGTGTGTAGTAGGGGGGCTGTACATCATGGAGGGTGGGAGTACAATGTGTGTAGTAGAGGGGGCTGTACACCATGGAGGGTGGGAGTACAATGTGTGTAGTAGAGGGGGCTGTACACCATGGATGGTGGAAGTACAATGTGTGTAGTAGAGGGGGCTGTACACCATGGAGGGTGGGAGTACAATGTGTGTAGTAGAGGGGGCTGTACACCATGGAGGGTGGGAGTACAATGTGTGTAGTAGAGGGGGCTGTACACCATGGAGGGTGGGAGTACAATGTGTGTAGTAGAGGGGGCTGTACACCATGGAGGGTGGGAGTACAATGTGTGTAGTAGAGGGGGCTGTACACCATGGAGGGTGGGAGTACAATGTGTGTAGTAGAGGGGGCTGTACACCATGGAGGGTGGGAGTACAATGTGTGTAATAGAGGGGGCTGTACACCATGGAGGGTGGGAGTACAATGTGTGTAGTAGAGGGGGCTGTACACCACGGAGGGTGGGAGTACAATGTGTGTAGTAGAGGGGGCTGTACACCATGCAGGGTGGGAGTACAATGTGTCTAATAGAGGGGGCTGTACACCATGGAGGGTGGGAGTACAATGTGTGTAGTAGAGGGGGCTGTACACCATGGATGGTGGGAGTACAATGTGTGTAGTAGAGGGGGCTGTACACCACAGAGGGTGGGAGTACAATGTGTGTAGTAGAGGGGGCTTTACACTATGGAGGGTGGGAGTACAATGTGTGTAGTAGAGGGGGCCGTACACCATGGATGGTGGGAGTACAATGTGTGTAGTAGAGGGGGCTGTACACTATGGAGAGTGGGAGTACAATGTGTGTAGTAGAGGGGGCTGTACACCATGGATGGTGGGAGTACAATGTGTGTAGTAGAGGGGGCTGTACACCACGGAGGGTGGTAGTACAATGTGTGTAGTAGAGGGGGCTGTACACTATGGAGGGTGGGAGTACAATGTGTGTAGTAGAGGGGGCTGTACACCATGGAGGGTGGGAGTACAATGTGTGTAGTAGAGGGGGCTGTACACTATGGAGAGTGGGAGTACAATGTGTGTAGTAGAGGGGGCTGTACACCATGGAGGGTGGGAGTACAATGTGTGTAGTAGAGGGGGCCGTACAACATGGAGGGTGGGAGTATAATGTGTGTAGTAGAGAGGGCTGTATACCATGGAGGGTGGGAGTACAATGTGTGAAAGAGGGGGCTGTACACCACGGAGGGTGGGAGTACAATATGTGTGGTAGAGGGGGCTGTACAATGTGTGTAGTAGAGGGGGCTGTACACCATGGAGGGTGGGAGTACAATGTGTGTAGTAGAGGGGACTGTACACCATGGAGGGTGGGAGTACAATGTGTGTAGTAAAAGGGGCTGTACACCATGGATGGTGGGAGTACAATGTGTGTAGTAGAGGGGACTGTACACCATGTAGGGTGGGAGTACAATATGTGTAGTAGAGGGGGCTGTACACCATGGAGGGTGGGAGTACAATATGTGTAGTAGAGGGGGCTGTACACCATGGAGGGTGGGAGTACAATGTGTGTAGTAGAGGGGGCCATACACCATGGAGGGTGGGAGTACAATGTGTGTAATAGAGGGGGCCATACACCATGGAGGGTGGGAGTACAATGTGTGTGGTAGAGGGGGCCGTACACCATGGAGGGTGAGAGTACAATGTGTGTAGTAGAGAGGGCTGTACACCATGGAGGGTGGGAGTACAATGTGTGTAGTAGAGGGGGCCGTACAACATGGAGGGTGGGAGTATAATGTGTGTAGTAGAGAGGGCTGTATACCATGGAGGGTGGGAGTACAATGTGTGTAAAAGAGGGGGCTGTACACCACGGAGGGTGGGAGTACAATATGTGTGGTAGAGGGGGCTGTACAATGTGTGTAGTAGAGGGGGCTGTACACCATGGAGGGTGGGAGTACAATGTGTGTAGTAGAGGGGACTGTACACCATGGAGGGTGGGAGTACAATGTGTGTAGTAGAGGGGGCCGTACAACATGGAGGGTGGGAGTACAATGTGTGTAGTAGAGAGGGCTGTATACCCTGGAGGGTGGGAGTACAATGTGTGTAAAAGAGGGGGCTGTACACCATGGAGGGTGGGAGTACAATGTGTGTAGTAGAGGGGGCTGTACACCATGGAGGGTGGGAGTACAATGTGTGTAGTAGAGGGGGCTGTACACCATGGAGGGTGGGAGTACAATGTGTGTAGTAGAGGGGGCTGTACACCACAGAGGGTGGGAGTACAATGTGTGTAGTAGGGGGGCTGTACACCACGGAGGGTGGGAGTACAATGTGTGTAGTAGAGGGGGCTGTACACCACGGAGGGTGGGAGTACAATGTGTGTAGTAGGGGGGCTGTACATCATGGAGGGTGGGAGTACAATGTGTGTAGTAGAGGGGGCTGTACACCATGGAGGGTGGGAGTACAATGTGTGTAGTACAGGGGGCTGTACACCATGGATGGTGGAAGTACAATGTGTGTAGTAGAGGGGGCTGTACACCATGGAGGGTGGGAGTACAATGTGTGTAGTAGAGGGGGCTGTACACCATGGAGGGTGGGAGTACAATGTGTGTAGTAGAGGGGGCTGTACACCATGGAGGGTGGGAGTACAATGTGTGTAGTAGAGGGGGCTGTACACCATGGAGGGTGGGAGTACAATGTGTGTAGTAGAGGGGGCTGTACACCATGGAGGGTGGGAGTACAATGTGTGTAGTAGAGGGGGCTGTACACCATGGAGGGTGGGAGTACAATGTGTGTAATAGAGGGGGCTGTACACCATGGAGGGTGGGAGTACAATGTGTGTAGTAGAGGGGGCTGTACACCACGGAGGGTGGGAGTACAATGTGTGTAGTAGAGGGGGCTGTACACCATGCAGGGTGGGAGTACAATGTGTCTAATAGAGGGGGCTGTACACCATGGAGGGTGGGAGTACAATGTGTGTAGTAGAGGGGGCTGTACACCATGGATGGTGGGAGTACAATGTGTGTAGTAGAGGGGGCTGTACACCACAGAGGGTGGGAGTACAATGTGTGTAGTAGAGGGGGCTTTACACTATGGAGGGTGGGAGTACAATGTGTGTAGTAGAGGGGGCCGTACACCATGGATGGTGGGAGTACAATGTGTGTAGTAGAGGGGGCTGTACACCATGGATGGTGGGAGTACAATGTGTGTAGTAGAGGGGGCTGTACACCACGGAGGGTGGTAGTACAATGTGTGTAGTAGAGGGGGCTGTACACTATGGAGGGTGGGAGTACAATGTGTGTAGTAGAGGGGGCTGTACACCATGGAGGGTGGGAGTACAATGTGTGTAGTAGAGGGGGCTGTACACTATGGAGAGTGGGAGTACAATGTGTGTAGTAGAGGGGGCTGTACACCATGGAGGGTGGGAGTACAATATGTGTAGTAGAGGGGGCTGTACACTATGGAGGGTGGGAGTACAATGTGTGTAGTAGAGGGGGCTGTACACCATGGAGGGTGGGAGTACAATGTGTGTAGTAGAGGGGGCTGTACACCATGGACGGTGGGAGTACAATGTGTGTAGTGGGGGCTGTACACCATGGAGGGTGGGAGTACAATGTGTGTAGTAGAGGGGGCTGTACACCATGGAGGGTGGGAGTACAATGTGTGTAGTAGAGGGGGCTGTACACCATGGAGGGTGGGAGTACAATGTGTGTAGTAGAGGGGGCAGTACACCATGGAGGGTGGGAGTACAATGTGTGTAGTAGAGGGGGCCGTACACCATGGAGGGTGGGAGTACAATATGTGTAGTAGAGGGGGCTGTACACCATGCAGGGTGGGAGTACAATGTGTCTAATAGAGGGGGCTGTACACCATGGAGGGTGGGAGTACAATGTGTGTAGTAGAGGGGGCTGTACACCATGGATGGTGGGAGTACAATGTGTGTAGTAGAGGGGGCTGTACACCACAGAGGGTGGGAGTACAATGTGTGTAGTAGAGGGGGCTTTACACTATGGAGGGTGGGAGTACAATGTGTGTAGTAGAGGGGGCCGTACACCATGGATGGTGGGAGTACAATGTGTGTAGTAGAGGGGGCTGTACACTATGGAGAGTGGGAGTACAATGTGTGTAGTAGAGGGGGCTGTACACCATGGATGGTGGGAGTACAATGTGTGTAGTAGAGGGGGCTGTACACCACGGAGGGTGGTAGTACAATGTGTGTAGTAGAGGGGGCTGTACACTATGGAGGGTGGGAGTACAATGTGTGTAGTAGAGGGGGCTGTACACCATGGAGGGTGGGAGTACAATGTGTGTAGTAGAGGGGGCTGTACACTATGGAGAGTGGGAGTACAATGTGTGTAGTAGAGGGGGCTGTACACCATGGAGGGTGGGAGTACAATATGTGTAGTAGAGGGGGCTGTACACTATGAAGGGTGGGAGTACAATGTGTGTAGTAGAGGGGGCTGTACACCATGGAGGGTGGGAGTACAATGTGTGTAGTAGAGGGGGCTGTACACCATGGACGGTGGGAGTACAATGTGTGTAGTGAGGGCTGTACACCATGGAGGGTGGGAGTACAATGTGTGTAGTAGAGGGGGCTGTACACCATGGAGGGTGGGAGTACAATGTGTGTAGTAGAGGGGGCTGTACACCATGGAGGGTGGGAGTACAATGTGTGTAGTAGAGGGGGCAGTACACCATGGAGGGTGGGAGTACAATGTGTGTAGTAGAGGGGGCCGTACACCATGGAGGGTGGGAGTACAATATGTGTAGTAGAGGGGGCCGTACACCATGGAGGGTGGGAGTACAATGTGTGTAATAGAGAGGGCCGTACACCACGGAGGGTGGGAGTACAATGTGTGTAGTAGGGGGGCTGTACACCATGGAGGGTGGGAGTACAATGTGTGTAGTAGAGGGGGCCGTACACCACAGAGGGTGGGAGTACAATATGTGTAATAGAGGGGGCAGTACACCATGGAGGGTGGGAGTACAATGTGTGTAGTAAAAGGGGCTGTACACCATGGAGGGTGGGAGTACAATGTGTGTAGTAGAGGGGGCTGTACACCATGGAGGGTGGGAGTACAATGTGTGTAGTAGAGGGGGCCATACACCATGGAGGGTGGGAGTACAATGTGTGTAGTAGAGGGGGCCGTACACCATGGAGGGTGGGAGTACAATGTGTGTAGTAGAGGGGGCTGTACACCATGGAGGGTGGGAGTACAATGTGTGTAGTAGAGGGGGCCGTACACCATGGAGGGTGGGAGTACAATTTGTGTAATAGAGGGGGCTGTACACCATGGAGGATGGGAGTAAAATGTGTGTAATAGAGGGGGCTGTACACCACGGAGGGTGGGAGTACAATGTGTGTAGTAGAGGGGGCCGTACACCATGGAGGGTGGGAGTACAATGTGTGTAATAGAGGGGGCTGTACACCACAGAGGGTGGGAGTACAATGTGTGTAGTCAGGGCTGTACACCATGGAGGGTGGGAGTACAATGTGTGTAGTAGAGGGGGCTGTACACCATGGAGGGTGGGAGTACAATGTGTGTAGTAGAGGGGGCCGTATACCATGGAGGGTGGGAGTACAATGTGTGTAGTAGAGGGGGCCGTACACCATGGAGGGTGGGAGTACAATGTGTGTAATAGAGGGGGCCGTACACTATGGAGGGTGGGAGTACAATATGTGTAGTAGAGGGGGCCGTACACCATGGAGGGTGGGAGTATAATTTGTGTAGTAGAGGGGGCCGTACACCATGGAGGGTGGGAGTACAATGTGTGTAATAGAGGGGGCCGTACACCACGGAGGGTGGGAGTACAATGTGTGTAGTAGGGGGGCTGTACATCATGGAGGGTGGGAGTACAATGTGTGTAGTAGAGGGGGCAGTACACCATGGAGGGTGGGAGTACAATGTGTGTAGTAGAGAGGGCCGTACACCATGGAGGGTGGGAGTACAATGTGTGTAGTGAGGGCTGTACACCATGGAGGGTGGGAGTACAATGTGTGTAGTAGAGGGGGCCGTACACCATGGAGGGTGGGAGTACAATATGTGTAGTATAGGGGGCCGTACACCATGGAGGGTGGGAGTACAATGTGTGTAGTAGAGGGGGCTGTACACCATGCAGGGTGGGAGTACAATGTGTGTAATAGAGGGGGCTGTACACCATGGAGGGTGGGAGTACAATGTGTGTAGTAGAGGGGGCTGTACACCATGGAGGGTGGGAGTACAATGTGTGTAGTAGAGGGGGCTGTACACCACGGAGGGTGGGAGTACAATGTGTGTAGTAGAGGGGGCTGTACACCATGGAGGGTGGGAGTACAATGTGTGTAGTGAGGGCTGTACACCATGGAGGGTGGGAGTACAATGTGTGTAGTAGAGGGGGCTGTACACCATGGAGGGTGGGAGTACAATGTGTGTAGTAGAGGGGGCTGTACACCATGGAGGGTGGGAGTACAATGTGTGTAGTAGAGGGGGCAGTACACCATGGAGGGTGGGAGTACAATGTGTGTAGTAGAGGGGGCCGTACACCATGGAGGGTGGGAGTACAATGTGTGTAGTAGAGGGGGCCGTACACCATGGAGGGTGGGAGTACAATATGTGTAGTAGAGGGGGCCGTACACCATGGAGGGTGGGAGTACAATATGTGTAGTAGAGGGGGCCGTACACCATGGAGCGTGGGAGTACAATTTGTGTAGTAGAGGGGGCCGTACACCATGGAGGGTGGGAGTACAATGTGTGTAGTAGAGGGGGCCATACACCATGGAGGGTGGGAGTACAATGTGTGTAGTGAGGGCTGTACACCATGGAGGGTGGGAGTACAATGTGTTTAGTAGAGGGGGCTGTACACCATGGAGGGTGGGAGTACAATGTGTGTAGTAAAAGGGGCTGTACACCATGGATGGTGGGAGTACAATGTGTGTAGTAGAGGTGGCTGTACACCATGGAGGGTGGGAGTACAATGTGTGTAGTAAAAGGGGCTGTACACCATGGATGGTGGGAGTACAATGTGTGTAGTAGAGGGGACTGTACACCATGGAGGGTGGGAGTACAATATGTGTAGTAGAGGGGGCTGTACACCATGGAGGGTGGGAGTACAATATGTGTAGTAGAGGGGGCTGTACACCATGGAGGGTGGGAGTACAATGTGTGTAGTAAAAGGGGCTGTACACCACTGTGGGTGGGAGTACAAAGTGTGTAGTAGAGGGGCCTGTACACCATAGAGGATCAGAGTACAATGTGTGTAGTAGAGGGGGCTGTACACCATGGAGGGTGGGAGTACAATGTGTGTAGTAGAGGGGGCCGTACACCATGGAGGGTGGGAGTACAATGTGTGTAGTAGACGGGGCCGTACACCATGGAGGGTGAGAGTACAATGTGTGTAGTAGAGGGGGCCATACACCATGGAGGGTGGGAGTACAATGTGTGTGGTAGAGGGGGCCGTACACCATGGAGGGTGAGAGTACAATGTGTGTAGTAGAGAGGGCTGTACACCATGGAGGGTGGGAGTACAATGTGTGTAGTAGAGGGGGCCGTACAACATGGAGGGTGGGAGTATAATGTGTGTAGTAGAGAGGGCTGTATACCATGGAGGGTGGGAGTATAATGTGTGTAAAAGAGGGGGCTGTACACCACGGAGGGTGGGAGTACAATATGTGTGCTAGAGGGGGCTGTACAATGTGTGTAGTAGAGGGGGCTGTACACCATGGAGGGTGGGAGTACAATGTGTGTAGTAGAGGGGGCCATACACCATGGAGGGTGGGAGTACAATGTGTGTGGTAGAGGGGGCCGTACACCATGGAGGATGAGAGTACAATATGTGTAGTAGACGGGGCCGTACACCATGGAGGGTGGGAGTACAATGTGTGTAGTAGAGGGGGCCATACACCATGGAGGGTGGGAGTACAATGTGTGTGGTAGAGGGGGCCGTACACCATGGAGGGTGAGAGTACAATGTGTGTAGTAGAGAGGGCTGTACACCATGGAGGGTGGGAGTACAATGTGTGTAGTAGAGGGGGCCGTACAACATGGAGGGTGGGAGTATAATGTGTGTAGTAGAGAGGGCTGTATACCATGGAGGGTGGGAGTATAATGTGTGTAAAAGAGGGGGCTGTACACCACGGAGGGTGGGAGTACAATATGTGTGCTAGAGGGGGCTGTACAATGTGTGTAGTAGAGGGGGCTGTACACCATGGAGGGTGGGAGTACAATGTGTGTAGTAGAGGGGACTGTACACCATGGATGGTGGGAGTACAATGTGTGTAGTAGAGGGGGCCGTACACCATGGAGGGTGGGAGTACAATTTGTGTAGTAGAGGGGGCTGTACACCACGGAGGGTGGGAGTACAATGTGTGTAATAGAGGGGGCTGTACACCATGGAGGGTGGGAGTACAATGTGTGTAGTAGAGGGGGCTGTACACCATGGATGGTGGGAGTACAATGTGTGTAGTAGAGGGGCTGTACACCATGGAGGGTGGGAGTACAATGTGTGTAATAGAGGGGGCTGTACACCATGGAGGGTGGGAGTACAATGTGTGTAGTAGAGGGGGCTGTACACCATGGATGGTGGGAGTACAATGTGTGTAGTAGAGGGGGCCGTACACCATGGAGGGTGGGAGTATAATGTGTGTAGTAGGGGGAGCTGTACACCATGGAGGGTGGGAGTACAATGTGTGCAGTAGAGGGGGCTGTACACCATGGAGAGTGGGAGTACAATGTGTGTAGTAGAGGGGGCTGTACACCATGGAGGGTGGGAGTACAATGTGTGTAGTAGAGGGGGCTGTACACCACGGAGGGTGGGAGTACAATGTGTGTAATAGAGGGGGCTGTACACCACGGAGGGTGGGAGTACAATGTGTGTAGTAGAGGGGGCTGTACACCACGGAGGGTGGGAGTACAATGTGTGTAGTAGAGGGGGCTGTACACCATGGAGGGTGGGAGTACAATGTGTGTAATAGAGGGGGCTGTACACCATGGAGGGTGGGAGTACAATGTGTGTAGTAGAGGGGGCTGTACACCATGGATGGTGGGAGTACAATGTGTGTAGTAGAGGGGGCTGTACACCATGGAGGGTGGGAGTACAATGTGTGTAGTAGAGGGGGCTGTACACCACGGAGGGTGGGAGTACAATGTGTGTAGTCGAGGGGGCTGTACACCACGGAGGGTGGGAGTACAATGTGTGTAATAGAGGGGGCTGTACACCATGGAGGGTGGGAGTACAATGTGTGTAATAGAGGGGGCTGTACACCACGGAGGGTGGGAGTACAATGTGTGTAGTAGAGGGGGCTGTACACCACGGAGGGTGGGAGTACAATGTGTGTAATAGAGGGGGCTGTACACCATGGAGGGTGGGAGTACAATGTGTGTAGTAGAGGGGGCTGTACACCATGGATGGTGGGAGTACAATGTGTGTAGTAGAGGGGGCTGTACACCATGGAGGGTGGGAGTACAATGTGTGTAGTAGAGGGGGCTGTACACCACGGAGGGTGGGAGTACAATGTGTGTAGTCGAGGGGGCTGTACACCACGGAGGGTGGGAGTACAATGTGTGTAATAGAGGGGGCTGTACACCACGGAGGGTGGGAGTACAATGTCTGTAGTAGAGGGGGCTGTACACCACGGAGGGTGGGAGTACAATGTGTGTAGTAGAGGGGGCTGTACACCATGGAGGGTGGGAGTACAATGTGTGTAATAGAGGGGGCTGTACACCATGGAGGGTGGGAGTACAATGTGTGTAGTAGAGGGGGCTGTACACCATGGATGGTGGGAGTACAATGTGTGTAGTAGAGGGGGCTGTACACCATGGAGGGTGGGAGTACAGTGTGTGTAGTAGAGGGGGCTGTACACCACGGAGGGTGGGAGTACAATGTGTGTAGTCGAGGGGGCTGTACACCACGGAGGGTGGGAGTACAATGTGTGTAGTAGAGGGGGCTGTACACCACGGAGGGTGGGAGTACAATGTGTGTAATAGAGGGGGCTGTACACCATGGAGGGTGGGAGTACAATGTGTGTAGTAGAGGGGGCTGTACACCATGGATGGTGGGAGTACAATGTGTGTAGTAGAGGGGCTGTACACCATGGAGGGTGGGAGTACAATGTGTGTAATAGAGGGGGCTGTACACCATGGAGGGTGGGAGTACAAAGTGTGTAGTAGAGGGGGCTGTACACGATGGATGGTGGGAGTACAATGTGTGTAGTAGAGGGGGCCGTACACCATGGAGGGTGGGAGTACAATGTGTGTAGTAGAGGGGGCTGTACACCATGGAGGGTGGGAGTACAATGTGTGTAGCAGAGGGGGCTGTACACCATGGAGAGTGGGAGTACAATGTGTGTAGTAGAGGGGGATGTACACCATGGAGGGTGGGAGTACAATGTGTGTAGTAGAGGGGGCTATACACCATGGAGGGTGGGAGTACAATGTGTGTAATAGAGGGGGCTGTACACCATGGAGTGTGGGAGTACAATGTGTGTAGTAGAGGGGGCTGTACACCACGGAGGGTGGGAGTACAATGTGTGTAGTAGAGGGGGCTGTACACCACGGAGGGTGGGAGTACAATGTGTGTAGTAGAGGGGGCTGTACACCATGGAGGGTGGGAGTACAATGTGTGTAGTAGGGGGGGCTGTACACCACGGAGGGTGGGAGTACAATGTGTGTAGTAGAGGGGGCTGTACACCACAGAGGTTGGGAGTACAATGTGTGTAGCAGAGGGGGCTGTACACCATGGATGGTGGGAGTACAATTTGTGTAGTAGAGGGGGCTGTACACCATGGAGGGTGGGAGTACAATGTGTGTAGTATAGGGGGCTGTACACCATGGATGGTGGGAGTACAATGTGTGTAGTAGAGGGGGCTGTACACCATGGAGGGTGGAAGTACAATGTGTGTAGTAGAGGGGGCTGTACACCATGGAGGGTGGGAGTACAATGTGTGTAGTAGAGGGGGCCGTACACCATGGAGGGTGGGAGTACAATGTGTGTAGTAGACGGGGCCGTACACCATGGAGGGTGAGAGTACAATGTGTGTAGTAGAGGGGGCCATACACCATGGAGGGTGGGAGTACAATGTGTGTGGTAGAGGGGGCCGTACACCATGGAGGGTGAGAGTACAATGTGTGTAGTAGAGAGGGCTGTACACCATGGAGGGTGGGAGTACAATGTGTGTAGTAGAGGGGGCCGTACAACATGGAGGGTGGGAGTATAATGTGTGTAGTAGAGAGGGCTGTATACCATGGAGGGTGGGAGTATAATGTGTGTAAAAGAGGGGGCTGTACACCACGGAGGGTGGGAGTACAATATGTGTGCTAGAGGGGGCTGTACAATGTGTGTAGTAGAGGGGGCTGTACACCATGGAGGGTGGGAGTACAATGTGTGTAGTAGAGGGGGCCATACACCATGGAGGGTGGGAGTACAATGTGTGTGGTAGAGGGGGCCGTACACCATGGAGGATGAGAGTACAATATGTGTAGTAGACGGGGCCGTACACCATGGAGGGTGGGAGTACAATGTGTGTAGTAGAGGGGGCCATACACCATGGAGGGTGGGAGTACAATGTGTGTGGTAGAGGGGGCCGTACACCATGGAGGGTGAGAGTACAATGTGTGTAGTAGAGAGGGCTGTACACCATGGAGGGTGGGAGTACAATGTGTGTAGTAGAGGGGGCCGTACAACATGGAGGGTGGGAGTATAATGTGTGTAGTAGAGAGGGCTGTATACCATGGAGGGTGGGAGTATAATGTGTGTAAAAGAGGGGGCTGTACACCACGGAGGGTGGGAGTACAATATGTGTGCTAGAGGGGGCTGTACAATGTGTGTAGTAGAGGGGGCTGTACACCATGGAGGGTGGGAGTACAATGTGTGTAGTAGAGGGGACTGTACACCATGGATGGTGGGAGTACAATGTGTGTAGTAGAGGGGGCCGTACACCATGGAGGGTGGGAGTACAATTTGTGTAGTAGAGGGGGCTGTACACCACGGAGGGTGGGAGTACAATGTGTGTAATAGAGGGGGCTGTACACCATGGAGGGTGGGAGTACAATGTGTGTAGTAGAGGGGGCTGTACACCATGGATGGTGGGAGTACAATGTGTGTAGTAGAGGGGCTGTACACCATGGAGGGTGGGAGTACAATGTGTGTAATAGAGGGGGCTGTACACCATGGAGGGTGGGAGTACAATGTGTGTAGTAGAGGGGGCTGTACACCATGGATGGTGGGAGTACAATGTGTGTAGTAGAGGGGGCCGTACACCATGGAGGGTGGGAGTATAATGTGTGTAGTAGGGGGAGCTGTACACCATGGAGGGTGGGAGTACAATGTGTGCAGTAGAGGGGGCTGTACACCATGGAGAGTGGGAGTACAATGTGTGTAGTAGAGGGGGCTGTACACCATGGAGGGTGGGAGTACAATGTGTGTAGTAGAGGGGGCTGTACACCACGGAGGGTGGGAGTACAATGTGTGTAATAGAGGGGGCTGTACACCACGGAGGGTGGGAGTACAATGTGTGTAGTAGAGGGGGCTGTACACCACGGAGGGTGGGAGTACAATGTGTGTAGTAGAGGGGGCTGTACACCATGGAGGGTGGGAGTACAATGTGTGTAATAGAGGGGGCTGTACACCATGGAGGGTGGGAGTACAATGTGTGTAGTAGAGGGGGCTGTACACCATGGATGGTGGGAGTACAATGTGTGTAGTAGAGGGGGCTGTACACCATGGAGGGTGGGAGTACAATGTGTGTAGTAGAGGGGGCTGTACACCACGGAGGGTGGGAGTACAATGTGTGTAGTCGAGGGGGCTGTACACCACGGAGGGTGGGAGTACAATGTGTGTAATAGAGGGGGCTGTACACCATGGAGGGTGGGAGTACAATGTGTGTAATAGAGGGGGCTGTACACCACGGAGGGTGGGAGTACAATGTGTGTAGTAGAGGGGGCTGTACACCACGGAGGGTGGGAGTACAATGTGTGTAATAGAGGGGGCTGTACACCATGGAGGGTGGGAGTACAATGTGTGTAGTAGAGGGGGCTGTACACCATGGATGGTGGGAGTACAATGTGTGTAGTAGAGGGGGCTGTACACCATGGAGGGTGGGAGTACAATGTGTGTAGTAGAGGGGGCTGTACACCACGGAGGGTGGGAGTACAATGTGTGTAGTCGAGGGGGCTGTACACCACGGAGGGTGGGAGTACAATGTGTGTAATAGAGGGGGCTGTACACCACGGAGGGTGGGAGTACAATGTCTGTAGTAGAGGGGGCTGTACACCACGGAGGGTGGGAGTACAATGTGTGTAGTAGAGGGGGCTGTACACCATGGAGGGTGGGAGTACAATGTGTGTAATAGAGGGGGCTGTACACCATGGAGGGTGGGAGTACAATGTGTGTAGTAGAGGGGGCTGTACACCATGGATGGTGGGAGTACAATGTGTGTAGTAGAGGGGGCTGTACACCATGGAGGGTGGGAGTACAGTGTGTGTAGTAGAGGGGGCTGTACACCACGGAGGGTGGGAGTACAATGTGTGTAGTCGAGGGGGCTGTACACCACGGAGGGTGGGAGTACAATGTGTGTAGTAGAGGGGGCTGTACACCACGGAGGGTGGGAGTACAATGTGTGTAATAGAGGGGGCTGTACACCATGGAGGGTGGGAGTACAATGTGTGTAGTAGAGGGGGCTGTACACCATGGATGGTGGGAGTACAATGTGTGTAGTAGAGGGGCTGTACACCATGGAGGGTGGGAGTACAATGTGTGTAATAGAGGGGGCTGTACACCATGGAGGGTGGGAGTACAAAGTGTGTAGTAGAGGGGGCTGTACACGATGGATGGTGGGAGTACAATGTGTGTAGTAGAGGGGGCCGTACACCATGGAGGGTGGGAGTACAATGTGTGTAGTAGAGGGGGCTGTACACCATGGAGGGTGGGAGTACAATGTGTGTAGCAGAGGGGGCTGTACACCATGGAGAGTGGGAGTACAATGTGTGTAGTAGAGGGGGATGTACACCATGGAGGGTGGGAGTACAATGTGTGTAGTAGAGGGGGCTATACACCATGGAGGGTGGGAGTACAATGTGTGTAATAGAGGGGGCTGTACACCATGGAGTGTGGGAGTACAATGTGTGTAGTAGAGGGGGCTGTACACCACGGAGGGTGGGAGTACAATGTGTGTAGTAGAGGGGGCTGTACACCACGGAGGGTGGGAGTACAATGTGTGTAGTAGAGGGGGCTGTACACCATGGAGGGTGGGAGTACAATGTGTGTAGTAGGGGGGGCTGTACACCACGGAGGGTGGGAGTACAATGTGTGTAGTAGAGGGGGCTGTACACCACAGAGGTTGGGAGTACAATGTGTGTAGCAGAGGGGGCTGTACACCATGGATGGTGGGAGTACAATTTGTGTAGTAGAGGGGGCTGTACACCATGGAGGGTGGGAGTACAATGTGTGTAGTATAGGGGGCTGTACACCATGGATGGTGGGAGTACAATGTGTGTAGTAGAGGGGGCTGTACACCATGGAGGGTGGAAGTACAATGTGTGTAGTAGAGGGGGCTGTACACCACGGAGGGTGGGAGTACAATGTGTGTATGTAGAGGGGGCTGTACACCACAGAGGGTGGGAGTACAATGTGTGTAGAAGAGGGGGCTGTACACCACGGAGGGTGGGAGTACAATGTGTGTAGTAGAGGGGGCTGTACACCATGGAGGGTGGGAGTACAATGTGTGTAGTAGAGGGGGCTGTACACCATGGAGGGTGGGAGTACACTTTGTCTAGTAGAGGGGGCTGTACACCATGGAGGGTGGGAGAACAATGTGTGTAGTAGAGGGGGCTGTACACCACGGAGGGTGGGAGTACAATGTGTGTATGTAGAGGGGGCTGTACACCACAGAGGGTGGGAGTACAATGTGTGTAGAAGAGGGGGCTGTACACCACGGAGGGTGGGAGTACAATGTGTGTAGTAGAGGGGGCTGTACACCATGGAGCGTGGGAGTACAATGTGTGTAGTAGAGGGGGCTGTACACCATGGAGGGTGGGAGTACACTTTGTCTAGTAGAGGGGGCTGTACACCATGGAGGGTGGGAGAACAATGTGTGTAGTAGAGGGGGCTGTACACCATGGAGGGTGGGAGTACAATGTGTGTAGTAGAGGGGGCTGTACACCACGGAGGGTGGGAGTACAATGTGTGTAGTAGAGGGGGCTGTACACCACGGAGGGTGGGAGTACAATGTGTGTAGTAGAGGGGGCTGTACACCATGGAGGGTGGGAGTACAATGTGTGTAATAGAGGGGGCTTTACACCATGGAGGGTGGGAGTACAATGTGTGTAATAGAGGGGGCTGTACACCATGGAGGGTGGGAGTACAATGTTTGTAGTAGAGGGGGCTGTACACCATGGATGGTGGGAGTACAATGTGTGTAGTAGAGGGGGCTGTACACCATGGAGGGTGGGAGTACAATGTGTGTAGTAGAGGGGGCTGTACACCACGGAGGGTGGGAGTACAATGTGTGTAGTAGAGGGGGCTGTACACCATGGAGGGTGGGAGTACAATGTGTGTAGTAGAGGGGGCTGTACACCATGGATGGTGGGAGTACAATGTGTGTAGTAGAGGGGGCTGTACACCATGGAGGGTGGGAGTACAATGTGTGTAGTAGAGGGGGCTGTACACCACGGTGGGTGGGAGTACAATGTGTGTAGTAGAGGGGGCTGTACACCGTGGAGGGTGGGAGTACAATGTGTGTAGTAGAGGGGGTTGTACACCATGGAGGGTGGGAGTACAATGTGTGTGGTAGAGGGGGCCGTACACCATGGAGGGTGAGAGTACAATATGTGTAGTAGACGGGGCCGTACACCATGGAGGGTGGGAGTACAATGTGTGTAGTAGAGGGGGCCATACACCATGGAGGGTGGGAGTACAATGTGTGTGGTAGAGGGGGCCGTACACCATGGAGGGTGAGAGTACAATGTGTGTAGTAGAGGGGGCAGTACACCATGGAGGGTGGGAGTACAATGTGTGTAGTAGAGAGGGCCGTACACCATGGAGGGTGGGAGTACAATGTGTGTAGTGAGGGCTGTACACCATGGAGGGTGGGAGTACAATGTGTGTAGTAGAGGGGGCTGTACACCATGGAGGGTGGGAGTACAATGTGTGTAGTGAGGGCTGTACACCATGGAGGGTGGGAGTACAATGTGTGTAGTAGAGGGGGCTGTACACCACGGAGGGTGGGAGTACAATGTGTGTAGTAGAGGGGGCTGTACACCATGGAGGGTGGGAGTACAATGTGTGTAGTAGAGGGGGCTGTACAGCATGGAGGGTGGGAGTACAATGTGTGTAGTAGAGGGGGCTGTACACCATGGAGGGTGGGAGTACAATGTGTGTAGTAGAGGGGGCTGTACATCATGGAGGGTGGGAGTACAATGTGTGTAGTAGAGGGGGCTGTACACCATGGATGGTGGGAGTACAATGTGTGTAGTAGAGGGGGCTGTACACCACGGAGGGTGGGAGTACAATGTGTGTAGTAGAGGGGGCTGTACACCATGGAGGGTGGGAGTACAATGTGTGTAGTAGAGGGGGCTGTACACCATGGAGGGTGGGAGTACAATGTGTGTAGTAGAGGGGGCTGTACACCAGGGAGGGTGGGAGTACAATGTGTGTAGTAGAGGGGGCTGTACACCATGGAGGGTGGGAGTACAATGTGTGTAGTAGAGGGGGCTGTACACCACGGAGGGTGGGAGTACAATGTGTGTAGTAGAGGGGGCTGTACACCACGGAGGGTGGGAGTACAATGTGTGTAGTAGAGGGGGCTGTACACCACGGAGGGTGGGAGTACAATGTGTGTAGTAGAGGGGGCTGTACACCACGGAGGGTGGGAGTACAATGTGTGTAGTAGAGGGGGCTGTACACCATGGAGGGTGGGAGTACAATGTGTGTAGTAGAGGGGGCTGTACAGCATGGAGGGTGGGAGTACAATGTGTGTAGTAGAGGGGGCTGTACACCATGGAGGGTGGGAGTACAATGTGTGTAGTAGAGGGGGCTGTACATCATGGAGGGTGGGAGTACAATGTGTGTAGTAGAGGGGGCTGTACACCATGGATGGTGGGAGTACAATGTGTGTAGTAGAGGGGGCTGTACACCACGGAGGGTGGGAGTACAATGTGTGTAGTAGAGGGGGCTGTACACCATGGAGGGTGGGAGTACAATGTGTGTAGTAGAGGGGGCTGTACACCATGGAGGGTGGGAGTACAATGTGTGTAGTAGAGGGGGCTGTACACCAGGGAGGGTGGGAGTACAATGTGTGTAGTAGAGGGGGCTGTACACCATGGAGGGTGGGAGTACAATGTGTGTAGTAGAGGGGGCTGTACACCACGGAGGGTGGGAGTACAATGTGTGTAGTAGAGGGGGCTGTACACCACGGAGGGTGGGAGTACAATGTGTGTAGTAGAGGGGGCTGTACACCACGGAGGGTGGGAGTACAATGTGTGTAGTAGAGGGGGCTGTACACCATGGAGGGTGGGAGTACAATGTGTGTAGTAGAGGGGGCTGTACACCACGGAGGGTGGGAGTACAATGTGTGTAGTAGAGGGGGCTGTACACCACGGAGGGTGGGAGTACAATGTGTGTAGTAGAGGGGGCTGTACACCACGGAGGGTGGGAGTACAATGTGTGTAGTAGAGGGGGCTGTACACCACGGAGGGTGGGAGTACAATGTGTGTAGTAGAGGGGGCTGTACACCACGGAGGGTGGGAGTACAATGTGTGTAGTAGAGGGGGCTGTACACCACGGAGGGTGGGAGTACAATGTGTGTAGTAGAGGGGGCTGTACACCATGGAGGGTGGGAGTACAATGTGTGTAGTAGAGGGGGCTGTACACCACGGAGGGTGGGAGTATAATGTGTGTAGTAGAGGGGGCTGTACACCATGGATGGTGGGAGTACAATGTGTGTAGTAGAGGGGGCTGTACACCATGGAGGGTGGGAGTACAATGTGTGTAGTAGAGGGGGCTGTACACCATGGAGGGTGGGAGTACAATGTGTGTAGTAGAGGGGGCTGTACACCACGGAGGGTGGGAGTACAATGTGTGTAGTAGAGGGGGCTGTACACCACGGAGGGTGGGAGTACAATATGTGTAGTAGAGGGGGCTGTACACCACGGAGGGTGGGAGTACAATGTGTTTTGTAGAGGGGGCTGTACACCACGGAGGGTGGGAGTATAATGTATGTAGTAGAGGGGGCTGTACACCACGGAGGGTGGGAGTACAATGTGTGTAGTAGAGGGGGCTGTACACCACGGAGGGTGGGAGTACAATGTGTGTAGTAGAGGGGGCAGTACACCATGGAGGGTGGGAGTACAATGTGTGTAGTAGAGAGGGCCGTACACCATGGAGGGTGGGAGTACAATGTGTGTAGTGAGGGCTGTACACCATGGAGGGTGGGAGTACAATGTGTGTAGTAGAGGGGGCTGTACACCACGGAGGGTGGGAGTACAATGTGTGTAGTAGAGGGGGCTGTACACCATGGAGGGTGGGAGTACAATGTGTGTAGTGAGGGCTGTACACCATGGAGGGTGGGAGTACAATGTGTGTAGTAGAGGGGGCTGTACACCATGGAGGGTGGGAGTACAATGTGTGTAATAGAGGGGGCTGTACACCACGGAGGGTGGGAGTACAATGTGTGTAGTAGGGGGGCTGTACACCATGGAGGGTGGGAGCACAATGTGTGTAGTAGAGGGGGCAGTACACCATGGAGGGTGGGAGTACAATGTGTGTAGTAGAGAGGGCCGTACACCATGGAGGGTGGGAGTACAATGTGTGTAGTGAGGGCTTTACACCATGGAGGGTGGGAGTACAATGTGTGTAGTAGAGGGGGCCGTACACCATGGAGGGTGGGAGTACAATGTGTGTAGTGAGGGCTGTACACCATGGAGGGTGGGAGTACAATGTGTGTAGTAGAGGGGGCTGTACACCACGGAGGGTGGGAGTACAATGTGTGTAGTAGAGGGGGCTGTACACCATGGAGGGTGGGAGTACAATGTGTGTAGTGAGGGCTGTACACCATGGAGGGTGGGAGTACAATGTGTGTAGTAGAGGGGGCTGTACACCATGGAGGGTGGGAGTACAATGTGTGTAGTAGAGGGGGCTGTACACCATGGAGGGTGGGAGTACAATGTGTGTAGTAGAGGGGGCTATACACCATGGAGGGTGGGAGTACAATGTGTGTAGTAGAGGGGGCTGTACACCATGGAGGGTGGGAGTACAATATGTGTAGTAGAGGGGGCTGTACACCATGGAGGGTGGGAGTACAATGTGTGTAGTAGAGGGGGCTGTACACTATGGAGGGTGGGAGTACAATGTGTGTAGTAGAGGGGGCTGTACACCATGGAGGGTGGGAGTACAATGTGTGTAGTAGAGGGGGCTGTACACCATGGACGGTGGGAGTACAATGTGTGTAGTGAGGGCTGTACACCATGGAGGGTGGGAGTACAATGTGTGTAGTAGAGGGGGCTGTACACCATGGAGGGTGGGAGTACAATGTGTGTAGTATAGGGGGCTGTACACCATGGAGGGTGGGAGTACAATGTGTGTAGTAGAGGGGGCAGTACACCATGGAGGGTGGGAGTACAATGTGTGTAGTAGAGGGGGCCGTACACCATGGAGGGTGGGAGTACAATATGTGTAGTAGAGGGGGCCGTACACCATGGAGGGTGGGAGTACAATGTGTGTAATAGAGAGGGCCGTACACCACGGAGGGTGGGAGTACAATGTGTGTAGTAGGGGGGCTGTACACCATGGAGGGTGGGAGTACAATGTGTGTAGTAGAGGGGGCCGTACACCACAGAGGGTGGGAGTACAATATGTGTAATAGAGGGGGCAGTACACCATGGAGGGTGGGAGTACAATGTGTGTAGTAAAAGGGGCTGTACACCATGGAGGGTGGGAGTACAATGTGTGTAGTAGAGGGGGCTGTACACCATGGAGGGTGGGAGTACAATGTGTGTAGTAGAGGGGGCCATACACCATGGAGGGTGGGAGTACAATGTGTGTAGTAGAGGGGGCTGTACACCATGGAGGGTGGGAGTACTATGTGTGTAGTAGAGGGGGCTGTACACCATGGAGGGTGGGAGTACAATGTGTGTAGTAGAGGGGGCCGTACACCATGGAGGGTGGGAGTACAATTTGTGTAATAGAGGGGGCTGTACACCATGGAGGATGGGAGTAAAATGTGTGTAATAGAGGGGGCTGTACACCACGGAGGGTGGGAGTACAATGTGTGTAGTAGAGGGGGACGTACACCATGGAGGGTGGGAGTACAATGTGTGTAATAGAGGGGGCTGTACACCACAGAGGGTGGGAGTACAATGTGTGTAGTCAGGGCTGTACACCATGGAGGGTGGGAGTACAATGTGTGTAGTAGAGGGGGCTGTACACCATGGAGGGTGGGAGTACAATGTGTGTAGTAGAGGGGGCCGTACACCATGGAGGGTGGGAATACAATGTGTGTAGTAGAGGGGGCCGTACACCATGGAGGGTGGGAGTACAATATGTGTAGTAGAGGGGGCCGTACACCATGGAGGGTGGGAGTACAATTTGTGTAGTAGAGGGGGCCGTACACCATGGAGGGTGGGAGTACAATGTGTGTAATAGAGGGGGCCGTACACCACGGAGGGTGGGAGTACAATGTGTGTAGTAGGGGGGCTGTACATCATGGAGGGTGGGAGTACAATGTGTGTAGTAGAGGGGGCAGTACACCATGGAGGGTGGGAGTACAATGTGTGTAGTAGAGAGGGCCGTACACCATGGAGGGTGGGAGTACAATGTGTGTAGTGAGGGCTGTACACCATGGAGGGTGGGAGTACAATGTGTGTAGTAGAGGGGGCCGTACACCATGGAGGGTGGGAGTACAATATGTGTAGTATAGGGGGCCGTACACCATGGAGGGTGGGAGTACAATGTGTGTAGTAGAGGGGGCTGTACACCATGGAGGGTGGGAGTACAATGTGTGTAATAGAGGGGGCTGTACACCATGGAGGGTGGGAGTACAATGTGTGTAGTAGAGGGGGCTGTACACCATGGAGGGTGGGAGTACAATGTGTGTAGTAGAGGGGGCTGTACACCACGGAGGGTGGGAGTACAATGTGTGTAGTAGAGGGGGCTGTACACCATGGAGGGTGGGAGTACAATGTGTGTAGTGAGGGCTGTACACCATGGAGGGTGGGAGTACAATGTGTGTAGTAGAGGGGGCTGTACACCATGGAGGGTGGGAGTACAATGTGTGTAGTAGAGGGGGCTGTACACCATGGAGGGTGGGAGTACAATGTGTGTAGTAGAGGGGGCAGTACACCATGGAGGGTGGGAGTACAATGTGTGTAGTAGAGGGGGCTGTACACCACGGAGGGTGGGAGTACAATGTGTGTAGTAGAGGGGGCCGTACACCATGGAGGGTGGGAGTACAATGTGTGTAGTAGAGGGGGCCGTACACCATGGAGGGTGGGAGTACAATATGTGTAGTAGAGGGGGCCGTACACCATGGAGCGTGGGAGTACAATTTGTGTAGTAGAGGGGGCCGTACACCATGGAGGGTGGGAGTACAATGTGTGTAGTAGAGGGGGCCATACACCATGGAGGGTGGGAGTACAATGTGTGTAGTGAGGGCTGTACACCATGGAGGGTGGGAGTACAATGTGTTTAGTAGAGGGGGCTGTACACCATGGAGGGTGGGAGTACAATGTGTGTAGTAAAAGGGGCTGTACACCATGGATGGTGGGAGTACAATGTGTGTAGTAGAGGGGGCTGTACACCATGGAGGGTGGGAGTACAATGTGTGTAGTAAAAGGGGCTGTACACCATGGATGGTGGGAGTACAATGTGTGTAGTAGAGGGGACTGTACACCATGGAGGGTGGGAGTACAATATGTGTAGTAGAGGGGGCTGTACACCATGGAGGGTGGGAGTACAATATGTGTAGTAGAGGGGGCTGTACACCATGGAGGGTGGGAGTACAATGTGTGTAGTAAAAGGGGCTGTACACCACTGTGGGTGGGAGTACAAAGTGTGTAGTAGAGGGGCCTGTACACCATAGAGGATCAGAGTACAATGTGTGTAGTAGAGGGGGCCGTACACCATGGAGGGTGGGAGTACAATGTGTGTAGTAGAGAGGGCCGTACACCATGGAGGGTGGGAGTACAATGTGTGTAGTAGAGGGGGCTGTACACCATGGAGGGTGGGAGTACAATATGTGTAGTAGATGGGGCCGTACACCATGAAGGGTGGGAGTACAATGTGTGTAGTAGAGGGGGCCATACACCATGGAGGGTGGGAGTACAATGTGTGTGGTAGAGGGGGCCGTACACCATGGAGGGTGAGAGTACAATGTGTGTAGTAGAGAGGGCTGTACACCATGGAGGGTGGGAGTACAATGTGTGTAGTAGAGGGGGCCGTACAACATGGAGGGTGGGAGTATAATGTGTGTAGTAGAGAGGGCTGTATACCATGGAGGGTGGGAGTATAATGTGTGTAAAAGAGGGGGCTGTACACCACGGAGGGTGGGAGTACAATATGTGTGCTAGAGGGGGCTGTACAATGTGTGTAGTAGAGGGGGCTGTACACCATGGAGGGTGGGAGTACAATGTGTGTAGTAGAGGGGGCCATACACCATGGAGGGTGGGAGTACAATGTGTGTGGTAGAGGGGGCCGTACACCATGGAGGGTGAGAGTACAATATGTGTAGTAGACGGGGCCGTACACCATGGAGGGTGGGAGTACAATGTGTAGTAGAGGGGGCCATACACCATGGAGGGTGGGAGTACAATGTGTGTGGTAGAGGGGGCCGTACACCATGGAGGGTGAGAGTACAATGTGTGTAGTAGAGAGGGCTGTACACCATGGAGGGTGGGAGTACAATGTGTGTAGTAGAGGGGGCCGTACACCATGGAGGGTGGGAGTACAATGTGTGTAGTAGAGGGGGCTGTACACCACGGAGGGTGGGAGTACAATGTGTGTAATAGAGGGGGCTGTACACCATGGAGGGTGGGAGTACAATGTGTGTAGTAGAGGGGGCTGTACACCATGGATGGTGGGAGTACAATGTGTGTAGTAGAGGGGCTGTACACCATGGAGGGTGGGAGTACAATGTGTGTAATAGAGGGGGCTGTACACCATGGAGGGTGGGAGTACAATGTGTGTAGTAGAGGGGGCTGTACACCATGGATGGTGGGAGTACAATGTGTGTAGTAGAGGGGGCCGTACACCATGGAGGGTGGGAGTATAATGTGTGTAGTAGGGGGAGCTGTACACCATGGAGGGTGGGAGTACAATGTGTGTAATAGAGGGGGCTGTACACCATGGAGGGTGGGAGTACAATGTGTGTAGTAGAGGGGGCTGTACACCATGGATGGTGGGAGTACAATGTGTGTAGTAGAGGGGGCCGTACACCATGGAGGGTGGGAGTATAATGTGTGTAGTAGAGGGGGCTGTACACCACGGAGGGTGGGAGTACAATGTGTGTAGTAGAGGGGGCTGTACACCATGGAGGGTGGGAGTACAATGTGTGTAGTAGAGGGGGCTGTACACCACGGAGGGTGGGAGTACAATGTGTGTAGTCGAGGGGGCTGTACACCACGGAGGGTGGGAGTACAATGTGTGTAATAGAGGGGGCTGTACACCACGGAGGGTGGGAGTACAATGTGTGTGGTAGAGGGGGCTGTACACCACGGAGGGTGGGAGTACAATGTGTGTAGTAGAGGGGGCTGTACACCATGGAGGGTGGGAGTACAATGTGTGTAATAGAGGGGGCTGTACACCATGGAGGGTGGGAGTACAATGTGTGTAGTAGAGGGGGCTGTACACCATGGATGGTGGGAGTACAATGTGTGTAGTAGAGGGGGCTGTACACCATGGAGGGTGGGAGTACAATGTGTGTAGTAGAGGGGGCTGTACACCACGGAGGGTGGGAGTACAATGTGTGTAGTCGAGGGGGCTGTACACCACGGAGGGTGGGAGTACAATGTGTGTAGTAGAGGGGGCTGTACACCACGGAGGGTGGGAGTACAATGTGTGTAATAGAGGGGGCTGTACACCATGGAGGGTGGGAGTACAATGTGTGTAGTAGAGGGGGCTGTACACCATGGATGGTGGGAGTACAATGTGTGTAGTAGAGGGGCTGTACACCATGGAGGGTGGGAGTACAATGTGTGTAATAGAGGGGGCTGTACACCATGGAGGGTGGGAGTACAATGTGTGTAGTAGAGGGGGCTGTACACCATGGATGGTGGGAGTACAATGTGTGTAGTAGAGGGGGCCGTACACCATGGAGGGTGGGAGTACAATGTGTGTAGTAGAGGGGGCTGTACACCATGGAGGGTGGGAGTACAATGTGTGTAGTAGAGGGGGCTGTACACCATGGAGAGTGGGAGTACAATGTGTGTAGTAGAGGGGGATGTACACCATGGAGGGTGGGAGTACAATGTGTGTAGTAGAGGGGGCTATACACCATGGAGGGTGGGAGTACAATGTGTGTAATAGAGGGGGCTGTACACCATGGAGTGTGGGAGTACAATGTGTGTAGTAGAGGGGGCTGTACACCACGGAGGGTGGGAGTACAATGTGTGTAGTAGAGGGGGCTGTACACCACGGAGGGTGGGAGTACAATGTGTGTAGTAGAGGGGGCTGTACACCATGGAGGGTGGGAGTACAATGTGTGTAGTAGGGGGGGCTGTACACCACGGAGGGTGGGAGTACAATGTGTGTAGTAGAGGGGGCTGTACACCACAGAGGTTGGGAGTACAATGTGTGTAGCAGAGGGGGCTGTACACCATGGATGGTGGGAGTACAATTTGTGTAGTAGAGGGGGCTGTACACCATGGAGGGTGGGAGTACAATGTGTGTAGTATAGGGGGCTGTACACCATGGATGGTGGGAGTACAATGTGTGTAGTAGAGGGGGCTGTACACCATGGAGGGTGGAAGTACAATGTGTGTAGTAGAGGGGGCTGTACACCACGGAGGGTGGGAGTACAATGTGTGTATGTAGAGGGGGCTGTACACCACAGAGGGTGGGAGTACAATGTGTGTAGAAGAGGGGGCTGTACACCACGGAGGGTGGGAGTACAATGTGTGTAGTAGAGGGGGCTGTACACCATGGAGGGTGGGAGTACAATGTGTGTAGTAGAGGGGGCTGTACACCATGGAGGGCGGGAGTACACTTTGTCTAGTAGAGGGGGCTGTACACCATGGAGGGTGGGAGAACAATGTGTGTAGTAGAGGGGGCTGTACACCACGGAGGGTGGGAGTACAATGTGTGTATGTAGAGGGGGCTGTACACCACAGAGGGTGGGAGTACAATGTGTGTAGAAGAGGGGGCTGTACACCACGGAGGGTGGGAGTACAATGTGTGTAGTAGAGGGGGCTGTACACCATGGAGGGTGGGAGTACAATGTGTGTAGTAGAGGGGGCTGTACACCATGGAGGGTGGGAGTACACTTTGTCTAGTAGAGGGGGCTGTACACCATGGAGGGTGGGAGAACAATGTGTGTAGTAGAGGGGGCTGTACACCATGGAGGGTGGGAGTACAATGTGTGTAGTAGAGGGGGCTGTACACCACGGAGGGTGGGAGTACAATGTGTGTAGTAGAGGGGGCTGTACACCACGGAGGGTGGGAGTACAATGTGTGTAGTAGAGGGGGCTGTACACCATGGAGGGTGGGAGTACAATGTGTGTAATAGAGGGGGCTTTACACCATGGAGGGTGGGAGTACAATGTGTGTAATAGAGGGGGCTGTACACCATGGAGGGTGGGAGTACAATGTTTGTAGTAGAGGGGGCTGTACACCATGGATGGTGGGAGTACAATGTGTGTAGTAGAGGGGGCTGTACACCATGGAGGGTGGGAGTACAATGTGTGTAGTAGAGGGGGCTGTACACCACGGAGGGTGGGAGTACAATGTGTGTAGTAGAGGGGGCTGTACACCATGGAGGGTGGGAGTACAATGTGTGTAGTAGAGGGGGCTGTACACCATGGATGGTGGGAGTACAATGTGTGTAGTAGAGGGGGCTGTACACCATGGAGGGTGGGAGTACAATGTGTGTAGTAGAGGGGGCTGTACACCACGGTGGGTGGGAGTACAATGTGTGTAGTAGAGGGGGCTGTACACCGTGGAGGGTGGGAGTACAATGTGTGTAGTAGAGGGGGTTGTACACCATGGAGGGTGGGAGTACAATGTGTGTGGTAGAGGGGGCCGTACACCATGGAGGGTGAGAGTACAATATGTGTAGTAGACGGGGCCGTACACCATGGAGGGTGGGAGTACAATGTGTGTAGTAGAGGGGGCCATACACCATGGAGGGTGGGAGTACAATGTGTGTGGTAGAGGGGGCCGTACACCATGGAGGGTGAGAGTACAATGTGTGTAGTAGAGGGGGCAGTACACCATGGAGGGTGGGAGTACAATGTGTGTAGTAGAGAGGGCCGTACACCATGGAGGGTGGGAGTACAATGTGTGTAGTGAGGGCTGTACACCATGGAGGGTGGGAGTACAATGTGTGTAGTAGAGGGGGCTGTACACCACGGAGGGTGGGAGTACAATGTGTGTAGTAGAGGGGGCTGTACACCATGGAGGGTGGGAGTACAATGTGTGTAGTGAGGGCTGTACACCATGGAGGGTGGGAGTACAATGTGTGTAGTAGAGGGGGCTGTACACCACGGAGGGTGGGAGTACAATGTGTGTAGTAGAGGGGGCTGTACACCATGGAGGGTGGGAGTACAATGTGTGTAGTAGAGGGGGCTGTACAGCATGGAGGGTGGGAGTACAATGTGTGTAGTAGAGGGGGCTGTACACCATGGAGGGTGGGAGTACAATGTGTGTAGTAGAGGGGGCTGTACATCATGGAGGGTGGGAGTACAATGTGTGTAGTAGAGGGGGCTGTACACCATGGATGGTGGGAGTACAATGTGTGTAGTACAGGGGGCTGTACACCACGGAGGGTGGGAGTACAATGTGTGTAGTAGAGGGGGCTGTACACCATGGAGGGTGGGAGTACAATGTGTGTAGTAGAGGGGGCTGTACACCATGGAGGGTGGGAGTACAATGTGTGTAGTAGAGGGGGCTGTACACCAGGGAGGGTGGGAGTACAATGTGTGTAGTAGAGGGGGCTGTACACCATGGAGGGTGGGAGTACAATGTGTGTAGTAGAGGGGGCTGTACACCACGGAGGGTGGGAGTACAATGTGTGTAGTAGAGGGGGCTGTACACCATGGAGGGTGGGAGTACAATGTGTGTAGTAGAGGGGGCCATACACCATGGAGGGTGGGAGTACAATGTGTGTAGTGAGGGCTGTACACCATGGAGGGTGGGAGTACAATGTGTTTAGTAGAGGGGGCTGTACACCATGGAGGGTGGGAGTACAATGTGTGTAGTAAAAGGGGCTGTACACCATGGATGGTGGGAGTACAATGTGTGTAGTAGAGGGGGCTGTACACCATGGAGGGTGGGAGTACAATGTGTGTAGTAAAAGGGGCTGTACACCATGGATGGTGGGAGTACAATGTGTGTAGTAGAGGGGACTGTACACCATGGAGGGTGGGAGTACAATATGTGTAGTAGAGGGGGCTGTACACCATGGAGGGTGGGAGTACAATATGTGTAGTAGAGGGGGCTGTACACCATGGAGGGTGGGAGTACAATGTGTGTAGTAAAAGGGGCTGTACACCACTGTGGGTGGGAGTACAAAGTGTGTAGTAGAGGGGCCTGTACACCATAGAGGATCAGAGTACAATGTGTGTAGTAGAGGGGGCCGTACACCATGGAGGGTGGGAGTACAATGTGTGTAGTAGAGGGGGCCGTACACCATGGAGGGTGGGAGTACAATGTGTGTAGTAGAGGGGGCTGTACACCATGGAGGGTGGGAGTACAATATGTGTAGTAGATGGGGCCGTACACCATGGAGGGTGGGAGTACAATGTGTGTAATAGAGGGGGCCGTACACCATGGAGGGTGAGAGTACAATGTGTGTAGTAGAGAGGGCTGTACACCATGGAGGGTGGGAGTACAATGTGTGTAGTAGAGGGGGCCGTACAACATGGAGGGTGGGAGTATAATGTGTGTAGTAGAGAGGGCTGTATACCATGGAGGGTGGGAGTATAATGTGTGTAAAAGAGGGGGCTGTACACCACGGAGGGTGGGAGTACAATATGTGTGCTAGAGGGGGCTGTACAATGTGTGTAGTAGAGGGGGCTGTACACCATGGAGGGTGGGAGTACAATGTGTGTAGTAGAGGGGGCCATACACCATGGAGGGTGGGAGTACAATGTGTGTGGTAGAGGGGGCCGTACACCATGGAGGGTGAGAGTACAATATGTGTAGTAGACGGGGCCGTACACCATGGAGGGTGGGAGTACAATGTGTGTAGTAGAGGGGGCCATACACCATGGAGGGTGGGAGTACAATGTGTGTGGTAGAGGGGGCCGTACACCATGGAGGGTGAGAGTACAATGTGTGTAGTAGAGAGGGCTGTACACCATGGAGGGTGGGAGTACAATGTGTGTAGTAGAGGGGGCCGTACAACATGGAGGGTGGGAGTATAATGTGTGTAGTAGAGAGGGCTGTATACCATGGAGGGTGGGAGTATAATGTGTGTAAAAGAGGGGGCTGTACACCACGGAGGGTGGGAGTACAATATGTGTGCTAGAGGGGGCTGTACAATGTGTGTAGTAGAGGGGGCTGTACACCATGGAGGGTGGGAGTACAATGTGTGTAGTAGAGGGGACTGTACACCATGGAGGGTGGGAGTACAATGTGTGTAATAGAGGGGGCTGTACACCATGGAGGGTGGGAGTACAATGTGTGTAGTAGAGGGGGCTGTACACCATGGATGGTGGGAGTACAATGTGTGTAGTAGAGGGGGCCGTACACCATGGAGGGTGGGAGTACAATGTGTGTAGTAGAGGGAGCTGTACACCATGGAGGGTGGGAGTACAATGTGTGCAGTAGAGGGGGCTGTACACCATGGAGAGTGGGAGTACAATGTGTGTAGTAGAGGGGGCTGTACACCATGGAGGGTGGGAGTACAATGTGTGTAGTAGAGGGGACTGTACACCATGGAGGGTGGGAGTACAATGTGTGTAATAGAGGGGGCTGTACACCATGGAGGGTGGGAGTACAATGTGTGTAGTAGAGGGGGCTGTACACCATGGATGGTGGGAGTACAATGTGTGTAGTAGAGGGGGCCGTACACCATGGAGGGTGGGAGTACAATGTGTGTAGTAGGGGGAGCTGTACACCATGGAGGGTGGGAGTACAATGTGTGCAGTAGAGGGGGCTGTACACCATGGAGAGTGGGAGTACAATGTGTGTAGTAGAGGGGGCTGTACACCATGGAGGGTGGGAGTACAATGTGTGTAGTAGAGGGGGCTGTACACCACGGAGGGTGGGAGTACAATGTGTGTAGTAGAGGGGGCTGTACACCACGGAGGGTGGGAGTACAATGTGTGTAGTAGAGGGGGCTGTACACCATGAAGGGTGGGAGTACAATGTGTGTAATAGAGGGGGCTGTACACCATGGAGGGTGGGAGTACAATGTGTGTAGTAGAGGGGGCTGTACACCATGGATGGTGGGAGTACAATGTGTGTAGTAGAGGGGGCTGTACACCATGGAGGGTGGGAGTACAATGTGTGTAGTAGAGGGGGCTGTACACCACGGAGGGTGGGAGTACAATGTGTGTAGTCGAGGGGGCTGTACACCACGGAGGGTGGGAATACAATGTGTGTATTAGAGGGGGCTGTACACCATGGAGGGTGGAAGTACAATGTGTGTAGTAGAGGGGTCTGTACACTATGGAGGGTGGGAGTACAATGTGTGTATGTAGAGGGGGCTGTACACCACAGAGGGTGGGAGTACAATGTGTGTAGTAGAGGGGGCTGTACACCATGGAGGGTGGGAGTACAATGTGTGTATGTAGAGGGGGCTGTACACCACAGAGGGTGGGAGTACAATGTGTGTAGTAGAGGGGGCTGTACACCATGGAGGGTGGGAGTACAATGTGTGTAGTAGAGCGGGCTGTACACCATGGTGGGTGGGAGTACAATGTGTGTAGTAGAAGGGGCTGTACACCATGGAGGGTGGGAGTACAATGTGTGTAGTAGAGGGGGCTGTACACCACGGTGGGTGGGAGTACAATGTGTGTAGTAGAGGGGGCTGTACACCATGGAGGGTGGGAGTACAATGTGTGTAGTAGAGGGGGCTGTACACCATGGAGGGTGGGAGTACAATGTGTGTAGTAGAGGGGGCTGTACACCACGGAGGGTGGGAGTACAATGTGTGTAGTAGAGGGGGCTGTACACCATGGAGGGTGGGAGTACAATGTGTGTAGTAGAGGGGGCTGTACAGCATGGAGGGTGGGAGTACAATGTGTGTAGTAGAGGGGGCTGTACACCATGGAGGGTGGGAGTACAATGTGTGTAGTAGAGGGGGCCGTACACCACGGAGGGTGGGAGTACAATGTGTGTAGTAGAGGGGGCTGTACACCATGGATGGTGGGAGTACAATGTGTGTAGTAGAGGGGGCTGTACACCACGGAGGGTGGGAGTACAATGTGTGTAGTAGAGGGGGCTGTACACCATGGAGGGTGGGAGTACAATGTGTGTAGTAGAGGGGGCTGTACACCATGGAGGGTGGGAGTACAATGTGTGTAGTAGAGGGGGCAGTACACCATGGAGGGTGGGAGTACAATGTGTGTAGTAGAGGGGGCCGTACACCATGGAGGGTGGGAGTACAATATGTGTAGTAGAGGGGGCCGTACACCATGGAGGGTGGGAGTACAATGTGTGTAATAGAGAGGGCCGTACACCACGGAGGGTGGGAATACAATGTGTGTAGTAGAGGGGGCTGTACACCATGGAGGGTGGAAGTACAATGTGTGTAGTAGAGGGGGCTGTACACCATGGAGGGTGGGAGTACAATGTGTGTATGTAGAGGGGGCTGTACACCACAGAGGGTGGGAGTACAATGTGTGTAGTAGAGGGGGCTGTACACCATGGAGGGTGGGAGTACAATGTGTGTATGTAGAGTGGGCTGTACACCACAGAGGGTGGGAGTACAATGTGTGTAGTAGAGGGGGCTGTACACCATGGAGGGTGGGAGTACAATGTGTGTAGTAGAGCTGGCTGTACACCATGGTGGGTGGGAGTACAATGTGTGTAGTAGAGGGGGCTGTACACCATGGAGGGTGGGAGTACAATGTGTGTAGTAGAGGGGGCTGTACACCACGGTGGGTGGGAGTACAATGTGTGTAGTAGAGGGGGCTGTACACCATGGAGGGTGGGAGTACAATGTGTGTAGTAGAGGGGGCTGTACACCATGGAGGGTGGGAGTACAATGTGTGTAGTAGAGGGGGCTGTACACCACGGAGGGTGGGAGTACAATGTGTGTAGTAGAGGGGGCTGTACACCACGGAGGGTGGGAGTACAATGTGTGTAGTAGAGGGGGCTGTACAGCATGGAGGGTGGGAGTACAATGTGTGTAGTAGAGGGGGCTGTACACCATGGAGGGTGGGAGTACAATGTGTGTAGTAGAGGGGGCTGTACATCATGGAGGGTGGGAGTACAATGTGTGTAGTAGAGGGGGCTGTACACCATGGATGGTGGGAGTACAATGTGTGTAGTAGAGGGGGCTGTACACCACGGAGGGTGGGAGTACAATGTGTGTAGTAGAGGGGGCTGTACACCACGGAGGGTGGGAGTACAATGTGTGTAGTAGAGGGGGCTGTACACCACGGAGGGTGGGAGTACAATGTGTGTAGTAGAGGGGGCTGTACACCAGGGAGGGTGGGAGTACAATGTGTGTAGTAGAGGGGGCTGTACACCAGGGAGGGTGGGAGTACAATGTGTGTAGTAGAGGGGGCTGTACACCACGGAGGGTGGGAGTACAATGTGTGTAGTAGAGGGGGCTGTACACCACGGAGGGTGGGAGTACAATGTGTGTAGTAGAGGGGGCTGTACACCACGGAGGGTGGGAGTACAATGTGTGTAGTCGAGGGGGCTGTACACCACGGAGGGTGGGAATACAATGTGTGTAGTAGAGGGCGCTGTACACCATGGAGGGTGGAAGTACAATGTGTGTAGTAGAGGGGGCTGTACACCATGGAGGGTGGGAGTACAATGTGTGTATGTAGAGGGGGCTGTACACCACAGAGGGTGGGAGTACAATGTGTGTAGTAGAGGGGGCTGTACACCATGGAGGGTGGGAGTACAATGTGTGTAGTAGAGCGGGCTGTACACCATGGTGGGTGGGAGTACAATGTGTGTAGTAGAGGGGGCTGTACACCATGGAGGGTGGGAGTACAATGTGTGTAGTAGAGGGGGCTGTACACCACGGTGGGTGGGAGTACAATGTGTGTAGTAGAGGGGGCTGTACACCATGGAGGGTGGGAGTACAATGTGTGTAGTAGAGGGGGCTGTACACCATGGAGGGTGGGAGTACAATGTGTGTAGTAGAGGGGGCTGTACACCACGGAGGGTGGGAGTACAATGTGTGTAGTAGAGGGGGCTGTACACCATGGAGGGTGGGAGTACAATGTGTGTAGTAGAGGGGGCCGTACAACATGGAGGGTGGGAGTATAATGTGTGTAGTAGAGAGGGCTGTATACCATGGAGGGTGGGAGTATAATGTGTGTAAAAGAGGGGGCTGTACACCACGGAGGGTGGGAGTACAATATGTGTGCTAGAGGGGGCTGTACAATGTGTGTAGTAGAGGGGGCTGTACACCATGGAGGGTGGGAGTACAATGTGTGTAGTAGAGGGGACTGTACACCATGGAGGGTGGGAGTACAATGTGTGTAATAGAGGGGGCTGTACACCATGGAGGGTGGGAGTACAATGTGTGTAGTAGAGGGGGCTGTACACCATGGATGGTGGGAGTACAATGTGTGTAGTAGAGGGGGCCGTACACCATGGAGGGTGGGAGTACAATGTGTGTAGTAGAGGGAGCTGTACACCATGGAGGGTGGGAGTACAATGTGTGCAGTAGAGGGGGCTGTACACCATGGAGAGTGGGAGTACAATGTGTGTAGTAGAGGGGGCTGTACACCATGGAGGGTGGGAGTACAATGTGTGTAGTAGAGGGGACTGTACACCATGGAGGGTGGGAGTACAATGTGTGTAATAGAGGGGGCTGTACACCATGGAGGGTGGGAGTACAATGTGTGTAGTAGAGGGGGCTGTACACCATGGATGGTGGGAGTACAATGTGTGTAGTAGAGGGGGCCGTACACCATGGAGGGTGGGAGTACAATGTGTGTAGTAGGGGGAGCTGTACACCATGGAGGGTGGGAGTACAATGTGTGCAGTAGAGGGGGCTGTACACCATGGAGAGTGGGAGTACAATGTGTGTAGTAGAGGGGGCTGTACACCATGGAGGGTGGGAGTACAATGTGTGTAGTAGAGGGGGCTGTACACCACGGAGGGTGGGAGTACAATGTGTGTAGTAGAGGGGGCTGTACACCACGGAGGGTGGGAGTACAATGTGTGTAGTAGAGGGGGCTGTACACCACGGAGGGTGGGAGTACAATGTGTGTAGTAGAGGGGGCTGTACACCATGAAGGGTGGGAGTACAATGTGTGTAATAGAGGGGGCTGTACACCATGGAGGGTGGGAGTACAATGTGTGTAGTAGAGGGGGCTGTACACCATGGATGGTGGGAGTACAATGTGTGTAGTAGAGGGGGCTGTACACCATGGAGGGTGGGAGTACAATGTGTGTAGTAGAGGGGGCTGTACACCACGGAGGGTGGGAGTACAATGTGTGTAGTCGAGGGGGCTGTACACCACGGAGGGTGGGAATACAATGTGTGTAGTAGAGGGGGCTGTACACCATGGAGGGTGGAAGTACAATGTGTGTAGTAGAGGGGGCTGTACACCATGGAGGGTGGGAGTACAATGTGTGTATGTAGAGGGGGCTGTACACCACAGAGGGTGGGAGTACAATGTGTGTAGTAGAGGGGGCTGTACACCATGGAGGGTGGGAGTACAATGTGTGTAGTAGAGCGGGCTGTACACCATGGTGGGTGGGAGTACAATGTGTGTAGTAGAGGGGGCTGTACACCATGGAGGGTGGGAGTACAATGTGTGTAGTAGAGGGGGCTGTACACCACGGTGGGTGGGAGTACAATGTGTGTAGTAGAGGGGGCTGTACACCATGGAGGGTGGGAGTACAATGTGTGTAGTAGAGGGGGCTGTACACCATGGAGGGTGGGAGTACAATGTGTGTAGTAGAGGGGGCTGTACACCACGGAGGGTGGGAGTACAATGTGTGTAGTAGAGGGGGCTGTACACCATGGAGGGTGGGAGTACAATGTGTGTAGTAGAGGGGGCTGTACAGCATGGAGGGTGGGAGTACAATGTGTGTAGTAGAGGGGGCTGTACACCATGGAGGGTGGGAGTACAATGTGTGTAGTAGAGGGGGCTGTACATCATGGAGGGTGGGAGTACAATGTGTGTAGTAGAGGGGGCTGTACACCATGGATGGTGGGAATACAATGTGTGTAGTAGAGGGGGCTGTACACCACGGAGGGTGGGAGTACAATGTGTGTAGTAGAGGGGGCTGTACACCATGGAGGGTGGGAGTACAATGTGTGTAGTAGAGGGGGCTGTACACCATGGAGGGTGGGAGTACAATGTGTGTAGTAGAGGGGGCTGTACACCAGGGAGGGTGGGAGTACAATGTGTGTAGTAGAGGGGGCTGTACACCATGGAGGGTGGGAGTACAATGTGTGTAGTAGAGGGGGCTGTACACCATGGAGGGTGGAAGTACAATGTGTGTAGTAGAGGGGGCTGTACACCATGGAGGGTGGGAGTACAATGTGTGTATGTAGAGGAGGCTGTACACCACGGAGGGTGGGAGTACAATGTGTGTAGTAGAGGGGGCTGTACACCATGGAGGGTGGGAGTACAATGTGTGTAGTAGAGCGGGCTGTACACCATGGTGGGTGGGAGTACAATGTGTGTAGTAGAGGGGGCTGTACACCATGGAGGGTGGGAGTACAATGTGTGTAGTAGAGCGGGCTGTACACCATGGTGGGTGGGAGTACAATGTGTGTAGTAGAGGGGGCTGTACACCACGGTGGGTGGGAGTACAATGTGTGTAGTAGAGGGGGCTGTACACCATGGAGGGTGGGAGTACAATGTGTGTAGTAGAGGGGGCCATACACCATGGAGGGTGGGAGTACAATGTGTGTAGTAGAGGGGGCTGTACACCATGGAGGGTGGGAGTACAATGTGTGTAGTAGAGGGGGCTGTACACCACGGAGGGTGGGAGTACAATGTGTGTAGTAGAGGGGGCTGTACACCATGGAGGGTGGGAGTACAATGTGTGTAGTAGAGGGGGCTGTACATCATGGAGGGTGGGAGTACAATGTGTGTAGTAGAGGGGGCTGTACACCATGGATGGTGGGAGTACAATGTGTGTAGTAGAGGGGGCTGTACACCACGGAGGGTGGGAGTACAATGTGTGTAGTAGAGGGGGCTGTACACCACGGAGGGTGGGAGTACAATGTGTGTAGTAGAGGGGGCTGTACACCATGGAGGGTGGGAGTACAATGTGTGCAGTAGAGGGGGCTGTACACCAGGGAGGGTGGGAGTACAATGTGTGTAGTAGAGGGGGCTGTACACCATGGAGGGTGGGAGTACAATGTGTGTAGTAGAGGGGGCTGTACACCACGGAGGGTGGGAGTACAATGTGTGTAGTAGAGGGGGCTGTACACCACGGAGGGTGGGAGTACAATGTGTGTAGTAGAGGGGGCTGTACACCACGGAGGGTGGGAGTACAATGTGTGTACTAGCGGGGGCTGTACACCACGGAGGGTGGGAGTACAATGTGTGTAGTAGAGGGGGCTGTACACCATGGAGGGTGGGAGTACAATGTGTGTAGTAGAGGGGGCTGTACAGCATGGAGGGTGGGAGTACAATGTGTGTAGTAGAGGGGGCTGTACACCATGGAGGGTGGGAGTACAATGTGTGTAGTAGAGGGGGCTGTACACCATGGAGGGTGGGAGTACAATGTGTGTAGTAGAGGGGGCTGTACATCATGGAGGGTGGGAGTACAATGTGTGTAGTAGAGGGGGCTGTACACCATGGAGGGTGGGAGTACAATGTGTGTAGTAGAGGGGGCTGTACACCATGGAGGGTGGGAGTACAATGTGTGTAGTAGAGGGGGCTGTACACCACGGAGGGTGGGAGTACAATGTGTGTAGTAGAGGGGGCTGTACACCACGGAGGGTGGGAGTACAATGTGTGTAGTAGAGGGGGCTGTACACCATGGAGGGTGGGAGTACAATGTGTGTAGTAGAGGGGGCTGTACACCACGGAGGGTGGGAGTACAATGTGTGTAGAAGAGGGGGCTGTACACCATGGAGGGTGGGAGTACAATGTGTGTAGTAGAGGGGGCTGTACACCACGGAGGGTGGGAGTACAATGTGTGTAGTAGAGGGGGCTGTACACCACGGAGGGTGGGAGTACAATGTGTGTAGTAGAGGGGGCTGTACACCACGGAGGGTGGGAGTACAATGTGTGTAGTAGAGGGGGCTGTACACCACGGAGGGTGGGAGTACAATGTGTGTAGTAGAGGGGGCTGTACACCATGGAGGGTGGGAGTACAATGTGTGTAGTAGAGGGGGCTGTACAGCATGGAGGGTGGGAGTACAATGTGTGTAGTAGAGGGGGCTGTACACCATGGAGGGTGGGAGTACAATGTGTGTAGTAGAGGGGGCTGTACACCATGGAGGGTGGGAGTACAATGTGTGTAGTAGAGGGGGCTGTACATCATGGAGGGTGGGAGTACAATGTGTGTAGTAGAGGGGGCTGTACACCATGGAGGGTGGGAGTACAATGTGTGTAGTAGAGGGGGCTGTACACCATGGATGATATTGTATATTAATATATATTGGGTGTATAGATAAGGATGATGATGTAAGTACTCTTCCGCAGCAACCCAATTCTTCCAGAGAGATGCACTTTATTGACTTCCAACACAGAACAAAGTCCAAAGTCCACAGATGACAAAGAAATCCGACAGAGGAGATATAATTCAGAGACCCATATTCCTAGGCCTGTGTGTTCCCAGCCATACACAGACAAGCCTCTCCCATACAAAGACAAGCCTAACTCCCCAAACCTATAGACTGAATGCTGTGTTATATACACTAAATATTGAATGGCTGAGCAATTTGATTGGACTTTGATTACAGTCTTTCAAACAGACAACAACCCCCAGCCGTGAACAGCCGTGAACCACCCCAATTTGCACTCCCGCATATCAACATCAACAAGTCCCCTTTAGATATGTGTATACCACCTGAACACCCTTTTGAATACCTTTTGGAATACCTACATTCCTGCATATCAACAAGCCCTCCTGATAAATTAGCCCCACAGGAGGGAGCCTCCGCTAGGCCAACCCAAAACACTTCCTGATCCCATTGTTACCCCCTCAGGTCTAATTACCATCAATAAATACTTCTACTATGGTCCTTTAAACAATGTACCCTTTGAAATGTTCAATTAGGTTTCCAGACCATACCTCACCTCACACACCTAGGTAGACTTGCATGAGATTAGCACATCAAAGGATCTTCAACTGTTATATTAAAATTGAGCTGGCTTGGACAATTTCTGCTCAACCCATACTCCAATACAATATTATACATTGGCCAATATTATACATTATAAATTAGTGATCGAATATATGTATTAATATTGGGTGTATAGATAATTAATATTTAGGTATTATTATAATGATGATGATGTAAGTACTCTTCCGCAGCAACCCAATTCTTCCAGAGAGATGCACTTTATTGACTTCCAACACAGAACAAAGTCCAAAGTCCACAGATGACAAAGAAATCCGACAGAGGAGATATAATTCAAAGTCCCATGTTCTTAGGTCTGAGTGTGCATACACAGACAAGCCTCTCTCATACAAAGACAAGCCTAACTCCCCAAAACCTATAGACTGAATGCCGTGTTATATTCACCAGGCATTGAATGGCTGAGCAATTTGATTGGCCTTTCAATTCAGGACTTTAGTCTATCAAACAGACAACAACCCCCAGCCGTGAACAGCTGTAGTCATAAACCACCCCAATTTGCACTCCCGCATATCAACATCAACAAGTCCTCTTTAGATATATGTAATTAGATTAGATTAACATACCACCTGAATACCCTTTGAAATGTTCAAATAGACTTGCATATGATTAACACATCAAAGAGTCTTCAGCTTGTTCCCTTGCTATGTTAAAATTCAGTTGGACAATGCAACTGAATTTCTGGTCAGCACTCCAATACAATATTATACATAAATTGGCCAACATATTACAACATATACCCCCACTTGGGTCGGTTCTAACTACTAGAACTGACCCATAAATCAAACAACAAAAAATATCAATATGATTTAAGGTACTGGATGCTTTACAATGGCTCATATAAAATATGAAGTTGAAACTGGTTACATCTCTCTTCGCCAGTCTCTAAAATATCCCCATGAAACAGTTATTAGATAATATAACTTTTAGACCATGACTGGAAAAGAATTTGGTAAACATCAGTGGCCCATATAGCTGTTAGGCCTTATTATATCACATCAAGATCTTGAATATTGCGCAAAGACGAGCTGATGTCACAGTCCATCCTTCGGTCCGACTTCATCACATCTCTCACCATCTCACTGAAAGTAAACTTGGTATGCTCTGGGAACTCCAATCCACATACGTCCAGGATTTTTTTTCATCTCCAGGCTCAAGCTTTCCATTTTTAAAGATGCTTTTACGCAAACACTCTACTTTCATCTTTATAGCAAGAAGAACGATCAATGTACCAGCACTCACTTTCAAGGTCAAAAGGTTTGGATATGGCAGTAAAAACTGTGCTTCAAACTATTTTCTTGCGCTTGACATTCATGAGTCCATCTTGCAAGCATTTTACAATTCACATCTGCTTCTTTCCATTTCCTCAATTTGAACAAAGATGACCGGGTTGTGTACCTGTCAAGTATCAGAATTTGTTGATTGCCAGCCACAATTTGCTTTTGTAATTTGTTGTAGGCCGACCCCTCATTGTCTTCAATAAAGCAGTTACTTGGATCATTCAGTCCATAATTACACTTGAATGGTATACCAACATATACATATACCCCCACACGATGGTTCAGATAGAATCAGCTTGACATCAGTGTTTATCAGATCTTCTGTCCAGACAAAGCGGCAGTGGAAATTCTTGCCAGTATCTTCACCATGAAAGGTAGAAACTTCTTTTTCATCCATATATGTCATAGCCTTTAGCATATTATAAACAACTGAATCAACAAAGTTTCAAATCATGACTAGAGTGATGAATTTCACTCACCCCTCTTATAAATTTAGGAAAACCACCCAACATACTATAATTTAAGCTATGCCAAGCCATTGTGCAGCATCTCACCCTAGATGTCAAATATATTGATCAATATGCATTATGTAATATGTACAGATGTTACGAAAATTATTTTAGGTTAAAATGCTTCTCTTTGGTTTTAAGATAAAGTTCAAGAAATAAAACATAAATAAAAAAATAAAAAAATGAAAAGCAAAATATATCAGATAAAGGGAGAAAAATTAAAAATTAGGGCGTTGAAGAAAAAAGAAAAAAAAGGTCCATTGCTTGATGAATTTCGAGAGAGTCCATGAATGCTTTATAATTCCATGTATAGTGATATATTGTCTATTCAGCATTTCTCCCATAATTCTCCACCACTATTCAATTTCAGACTTCTGCTATTCACATGCAAGCCTCTTCAGACGTCCCTGAAAAACAAAACTCTCCAACAAAACTAATTAGCAAGGTCCTTAAACATTGTTTGAAGTTAAAACAAAACACTATTTACACGTTTACAGTTTGGAGCTAATTCACCCCCACTGCTAGAGAAGTGTCATTTGCATTCAAAAACAGATCTGGAGAATGTACATCTTCTGCATTTATGACACCCTGTACCCCCTTCAACTGCTCTAATAATGTATCACGTTCCCCTCTCATCTTGTCATACTCAATTTTCAGCTGGTCATATTTGTGTTTTAACTGAGAAAACGGTATCCAAGTCTTTGACCTTTTCTTATTATTATTTTGGTCAGCTCTGTTTTTCATATTAATATCACCAATGTTTGACCCGGAGTGTCCTCTCTGGGTGTCATCATAGGATATTATCTTCTGATCTTTATGCTCAGTATTTGTCCTAAACAATGTGGCTAAATCAATTTTGACAGCCTGCTCATTTGACTTTCTCCATAAATGGTCTGCTCTCAACAATATGTCTTTTAAATCATGAGGATTTGGGGTAACTAATAAAATATTTTGTTTGATATCTTCATGCAACGCATCTAGAAACATACTCATATGTATCAAGCCACCACGCTCAAATGCAAGATTATTACCGACCAATAATTCCATAATAGTTGCTATCCTGTGTGACAATTCATAGGGAGATTCATTTTGCATTTGTTGGATCTTCCCATGAATAGTAACATCAGAACGTACACCATACAAAATACATAATAATTCCAGTAATATGTCCCTTGTCCTCAGAGGCTGAATACAGATCTGTTTAATTCTCATCCAAAGACCACTTCCTATAGAATGTTGCAAAACTCTTTCTAAGTCAGATGGGTTGAGATTGTACATATCTCTGACTTGCTGCACGTCACAAAACCATTTTAAAAATCTGTTTAAATCATGGTATGGAACCATTCCTATTTCTTTAAGAATTGCGTCTAATAATTTTGGTTTCAATGGCTTCATTACAAGCTGAACTTCACCTGTATTATTATTATTGTTATAAACTGTGGTAGTCACAGTGGGAGCAGCTGGTAATGAATTATGAGATTTAATATGAGGTTCTGTTTGCTGCAGATTGCTGAATCCAAGATTTGATGCATATCTGCATTCCTGAGATCTCTTCTCTAATTCCATAATTCTTAATTTTAATCTCTCATTTTCCTCTGATAATTCATCACAACGTTTAGATTTCTCAAGTAAAGCTTCTCCAATGGTAACCGCATGCAATTTTAAATTTACTGTCTCGGTGTCTGATTGGTTTTGTAACCTCTCACAAACATTGTTGCTATTATCAACTGCCTTCTGTAACTGGCTAATTTCCTCAATCTTACCATTCAAAGAACTTTCCATTGTTAAACAGCAAGATAACAAGCCCTGTATAATACAACCTTTTCTTTTACTTTCTGAAATTTTGCTATCAAAAACATTTTTCTCTAAAAATTCCTTCATCATCGTCCATGTCTGCTTACATTTTTCTGGAATTTCATAAGGACCGCCATGGCGCTTAATACATTTTAATACCCATCTGTTAACTTTATCAGAACTGACACTGGCTTCACACTGAGTAAGCATTTTGACTATATTACTAATAATTTAAAAAAAAGGAAATATTTTACTCACCGCATTAGTTACTCCTTCAGCTTCCAGGTCTTCTGGTACACGACACAGTCCTTTTTTTTTTTGTTGTTGTTTCCAGTCTCCAGAGAATAATTCTGGGGTTCCCAACTTGTTTAATTTTGTAGATCAGACTCTCTTATGTCACAACCAGACAGAGTCACAGCACAGCTCTTGGTTCTTCATCAGACTTCTGTCCAACTCACAGGATTGTTGTCACCACCGACTTCTGTTACTAAGTCCGAAAATGCTCTTCTGGTCACTTGAACGGCACCAGTGTAGTGATCGAATATATGTATATATATTGGGTGTATAGATAATTAATATTTAGGTATTATTATAATGATGATGATGTAAGTACTCTTCCGCAGCAACCCAATTCTTCCAGAGAGATGCACTTTATTGACTTCCAACACAGAACAAAGTCCAAAGTCCACAGATGACAAAGAAATCCGACAGAGGAGATATAATTCAAAGTCCCATGTTCTTAGGTCTGAGTGTGCATACACAGACAAGCCTCTCTCATACAAAGACAAGCCTAACTCCCCAAAACCTATAGACTGAATGCCGTGTTATATTCACCAGGCATTGAATGGCTGAGCAATTTGATTGGCCTTTCAATTCAGGACTTTAGTCTATCAAACAGACAACAACCCCCAGCCGTGAACAGCTGTAGTCATAAACCACCCCAATTTGCACTCCCGCATATCAACATCAACAAGTCCTCTTTAGATATATGTAATTAGATTAGATTAACATACCACCTGAATACCCTTTGAAATGTTCAAATAGACTTGCATATGATTAACACATCAAAGAGTCTTCAGCTTGTTCCCTTGCTATGTTAAAATTCAGTTGGACAATGCAACTGAATTTCTGGTCAGCACTCCAATACAATATTATACATAAATTGGCCAACATATTACAACAGGTGGGAGTACAATGTGTGTAGTAGAGGGGGCTGTACACCACGGAGGGTGGGAGTACAATGTGTGTAGTAGAGGGGGCTGTACACCATGGAGGGTGGGAGTACAATGTGTGTATGTAGAGGGGGCTGTACACCACGGAGGGTGGGAGTACAATGTGTGTAGTAGAGGGGGCTGTACACCACGGAGGGTGGGAGTACAATGTGTGTAGTAGAGGGGGCTGTACACCATGGAGGGTGGGAGTACAATGTGTGTATGTAGAGGGGGCTGTACACCACGGAGGGTGGGAGTACAATGTGTGTAGTAGAGGGGGCTGTACACCACGGAGGGTGGGAGTACAATGTGTGTAGTAGAGGGGGCTGTACACCACGGAGGGTGGGAGTACAATGTGTGTAGTAGAGGGGACTGTACACCATGGAGGGTGGGAGTACAATGTGTGTAGTAGAGCGGGCTGTACACCATGGAGGGTGGGAGTACAATGTGTGTAGTAGAGGGGGCTGTACACCATGGAAGATCTAAAAGTTGAACTATCAAATGGCTACATGTGCAGCTGATTCTGAATTTCTTACATGCATGGTACTTTACCTTCCCTAAGATTTATATTCCAGTCTGATGATGAACACGCCTCTGCCTGGTAGCACTGCAGAAGTAGAACAATGAATGTGGATCATTATATCCCCAATACATTGAGAGTATTGACATCGGGAAGTTTCAATAGGAAATGCCGGTGTTCAGTGTTCATTTGTCGCCTTAAATTGACACTATTTTATTCGACTAAAACGAGAAGAAATATAACAATTCAGATGACTGAAATAGGACTAAAACTAAATGGAAATTAGACGTAATAATGAACACGGAACTACCACATAAGAATCAGTGGGGGGGCGTCTACTAAACTGCTGAAAGAAAAAGGCTTTTCTTATTTGTTCTTAATATTTTTAATGTTGATAATATATTCTGGTAATATGTACAATGGCATTACAGCCAATAGAGGTTACAGTGTTTTTTTTATTTTAAAGTTTCACTTCTGTGTGTCAAAAAGCAATATATTTGTTGTTTTTAAACCTTTATTTCTAAAGACTTTCTACATCACAAAGACATAATGTGCTAGTATGCATCGCATACTAGCACATTATGTGAAACTTACCTCAAAGTGATTCCTTCCAGTGCCGCAGAGTCATTGTTGGAGACAGCTTCCATCTTCACTTGTCTTGCTTCTGGGTTCGCAGACTCTGGCTCTGTGACTGGCCGGAGCCATGATGACGTCATTACCTCGCATGCGCCGCCAGTCACGGCACAGGGCTCTGAAGAAAATGGTACAGGTAGCCGTTCCTTCAGAGCGCATGCTCACGTTTAGGAGATATTTACACTACTTATAGGTAAGCCTTATTATAGACTTTCCTATAGGTACAATTTAAAGATTGAAAATTATTTCCTCTTTAATGTGTTTTTATTGTCAGTTTTAAAAATGTAACTGTTTGCACTGGACATTTGTGACATCGAACAATTTATCAATCAAAATTCGGGTATTACATGATGGCACTATTATTTGCTCTCACAGCCGAGTGTTTGTTATTTGAAAATGAGTTTGAACGATTTTTCGGCTAGTGTATGGCCAGCATAAATCTGTGTTCAACCCTTCATACCAGAAATAATAACATCTTATTAGATTGTTACACCTGGAGGATAGAATGAGATTGGAAATTCTAGAGAAATGCTTCAATAATGTGTTACAATGTAACTAAACCCAACTAAAATATGACTAAAACAATTCAGATGACCAAAATACGACTAATAATAAAATGGCATTTATATAAATTTTGTATAACAATAATGATATTATTATTATTATTATACAGGATTTATTTTATTATTATTAATAATACTAATAATATTCAGGATTTATATGGTGCCAACAGTTTGCACAGCACTTTACAACACAAGGACAGACAGTACAGTTACAATAAAATTCCATACAGAATGAATCAGAGGGTCCTGATCCTGAGAGATTACAATCTAAGGGGGAAAAAGACTAAAACTTAACTAAAATTTGAAAATAAAAGTGCTGGTGTCACCTTCCCAGCATTGTATTGAGGCAGTTTTGTCTTCCTGCCATGCTGGGTGGCAGTTCATCATGACCACCAATATCATTCCCATCTCTTTTGTACAGTTATTGTAGACCATTGGCTCTGTGACATTTTCTTCTGCTTATTAGCAACTAATAAGACCTTTCTAAGACAAAAGGCCAACAAAGAGATGGAGGATCTTTCACCCAACACATTGCATTTCTGTACTCCTGTGGTGCTTTCTGTCTGTCATTAGGAGTCTCTCCCATAGGAAGTGCTCCCTCTAGTGTTGGGGTGATAGGCTGGAGGGAGTGCAGTGATTGTAGAGTCTCCTCTGTGGATGTCTTCTCCACCTTTTAGCTGTTTTTATTATTTTTTTAATTATATCTTCTCCTGGATGGATTTATATACAGTAGTCTGATACTTCCTGATTGTTATATACTGCACAGTCTGTGTATGTGATCTCGTTATTTCTGCAGATTAGATTAATAATGATTATTTTCTGTACAGTTCCTCCATTGGCTGATGTGACACCGGCAAATCCAACCGTCGAGCTGGGGACGGAGAAGACGGTGATGTGTGAAGTTCACAGTTTTTATCCAAAAGATATTTCCATACGCTGGGGTCAATATGGTAAGGATTCTTCTGATTGTAAGACCCTAGACATCTGGACCTGTGTGAAGAATGTGCTTATGAATTCAGACGGGACGTACAATGTGACAAGTCTACTGACCCTGAACCCCAAGATGGAGGACAATGGGAACTCCTATTCCTGTATTATCAGCCACCGATCTCTGTGGACTGATTTATCCAGGAATCTCACCCTCACAGTGACAGGTCAGTAATATCTCTTATGTCATGATTAGTATTGTGAGCTGTATTGTGGTGGAAGCAGACACACACACACACACAAGAGGTTGAAGGCCAACAATGGAATAACTGGTTAAGCTTTAGATGGAGTTGGGAGAGGATAGAGCCCCTTATATTACTGTCAGTATAACTTCTTCAATTGTATGTCAGCACAAATCAAAAAGTAAAAACATTTACAGTAAATATCTTACATTTCTGCAATCCATGCACATTTTACACATTTTTTTTTATACCATTAAAGTCTCTGCAAGTATGGAAAGTGACTGTTGATCTGCCAGAAAGAAACTCCGTCCCTAAAGCCGGCTATAGACACTATAAATCTTGATGGTTCAGCAGGGACCAGATGAGATTTAAACCATGAGAATCACTGTGTTCTCCCAGCCGGGACGAGATGGTTGGAGGAAAGAAAATTGCACCATCTATGGCCGGCTTTAGTTCTGTTGTGGGCGGACAGCACACAGGATTTTTGTGGACTGGGTGGTGTCAGCCCTGCACAGTTTTCTCTTACCAAACTACGCAGACCCGTCTACTCTCCCATCTCCACAACACAAAGACTTTTCATTCTGTAGATTCAGCATAAGGACTGGGAGGGATAATCACTCTCCTTCACATATCACAGGAAGTGAGCACCGGGCACAGGACAGCTCTGAATTTTTGGCAGAATCAACGGGTATTTTTTGCACTTTCCAAACAGATATAACAAGACACTTTCAATGGAAGATTAAACAGACTGAAAGGAAGCAAATAAAAGAGGTTCATTGTCAGGGTGTACATACACTTTAAGAGAATTCCTTATGCTGTCTATTTGATTGGCACAAGACACAACAGGAAGTGAGGGAAAGTCCCACCCCCCATCCCTTTGGGACATAAATAATATACAAATACATTTAGTTTAATATATCTGTCAAAATTTTAATTCTAAGAAACTAATAGAAGAAATGCACACTAAACAGGCAGGTGAAAAGTGGAGGAGGACTGAAGATATGGTGCTTTCAGTGACCTGAGTAGGTAGGTGAAGACCCATCAACCTCCATCATCAAAGGGTCTGAGAAGGTACTGTGAGTCAGCAGCTGTAATATTTGTAGCTGCTGACTTTAAAAAAAATTTTGGCAGAACTCCGTTTTAAGGTAAAAAACGTTTAGGCATCAGAATCCCCTCCCCCTTATACTTGCCTGAGCCCTCATTGGATCCGGTTCTGTGCATGTCTTCAGCTCTTCTCTCCCCCCACTTCAGGGTCTCTCTGGCTTTGCTGGGGCACCGGGAGCCATTGGCTATCACTGCTGTCAATCAAAGCCAGTCACAAGGGGGCAGGGCCGAGTCCCGCTGTCTGTGTCAATGGAGGTGGCTTCCCATAGGGGCACTGGACAGAGAGGAGGAGCCAGGAGGACCAGCAGGGGACCTGAGAAGAGGAGATTTAGGGCCGCTCTGTGCAATTCTATTGCACATAGAAGGTGAGTATAGAGATGTTTGTTATTTAAAAAAAATATTATTTTACAACCCCTTATAACTGATACTGGGATGTAGATCCCTACACTCCGCTCTGTAGGAGGATGTCAGTCTCTGAAGATTCATGACAAATATCATCCATGGATGGTGACTATTCCAGGGAGAAAAAGAAGTGGAGTAAATACAGACTTTGTATTACACCAACTTCAACATCTGTTATTAGAGAATTTCCATTCCAACTCCTTTATACCGCACTGCTGACCATCTACAGAGATATCACATCCCATCCATCACAGCTCAGCAGGTGAGATCCTGGCAGTACGGCCTTCCATGGAGATCCACCGGAGGAGGACACGGCCATAGTACCGCACTCCTAATACTGGAGATAACCAACACCTCCCCCCCCCGGACATACTGTACAGGGTACTTATTATTCGGGGTCTCTTATCCTTTCACCATAAAACACAGAGCTCCTCCTCTATATGAGGCTCCAGGTTCTCCGCTGTGTAAAAGGAACTGTCTGTGTTGCTCTAAAAACAAACCAAAGTGCCTCATATGTATTCTACATCCAGATCATTATATGTCCTTTATCATTACAGAGAGAGAAGATAACACCGGAGCCGTTATCACCGCTGTGGTCGTGACAATCCTGATCGTGTTATTTCTGGGTTTATTGGGTTTCCTCTACGTCAGATTTATAAAGAAAGGTAAGGAATGGACAGTTATATTTCATGGAAACTTGTGACCTCACTAGGGGGGGCCATAGGGATCATATTGTCAGTGAAAAAGTAAGTACACCCCATAAAAATTGGGGACTTTCTAAAACATATTTGAAAAGATGAACATGAGATCTTAACAGGACAGGTTCCCCTCAGAACAGGCCTCACCATGGTCCACCAAAGAAGTTGAGGTCACGTGCTCAGCGTCATATCCAGAGGTTGTCTTTGGGAAATAAACGTATGAGTGCTGCCAGCATTGCTGCAGAGGTTGTAGGGGTGGAGGGTCAGCCTGTCAGTGCTCAGACCATACGCCGCACACTGCATCAAATTGGTCTGCATGGCTGTCATCCCAGAAGGAAGCCTCTTCTAAAGATGATACACAAGAAAGACCACAAACAGTTTGCTGAAGACAAGCAAACTAAGGACATGGATTACTGGAAACAGAAAGGCAGAGGGAGATTAGGGAAGTAAACAAGTGGCTGAAGAGCTGGTGTAGTAAGGAGGGGTTTGGGTTCCTGGAGGACTGGGCGACTTCTCAGTCGGTAACCGGTACTATAGAAGGGACGGACTTCACCTAAATGAGGAGGGTGCAGATCTGCTGGGAATGAAAATGGCCAAAAAATTAGAGGGGCTTTTAAACTAGGCGACGGGGGGGAGGGTCCAGAGGTAGAAATAGTCAGCACAGAACATATTCCAGAGGGTAGTATTTGGGAACATTAGTGGTAGGTCGACTAAGCACATAAACCCAAGGTAAGTCATGAGGAAGGAAAAACTGGACGGCCGCACTCCAATATAAACACCTTTTTTGTATAAAATAACAAAGGTTCAAAACAGCAGCAGGGTACAGGATAGATTAACTGACACGTTTCACTCTCTCAATAGTGCTTAGTCATAGCTGTAGTAGCAAGTCCTATTTGCAATCTCGGAACACCCAATACGAGGATAATACGCGACCGGTCTAAACTATGTGGCATGTTCACCAATGCCAGGAGCCTGGCGGACAAGATGGGTGAACTAGAGATACTGTTGTACGAGGAAGATTTGGATTTTGTGGGAATTTCAGAGACCTGGTTCAACAGCTCTCATGATTGGCTGGCAAACATTCAAGGGTATACCCTATACCGCAAGGATAGAGAGGGTAAAAAAGGGGGAGGGGTATGCCTATATATCAAGAATAATGTACAAGTGAATGTGAGAGATGACATCACTGAGGGGGCTAAGGAGGAGGTGGAATCCTTATGGGTAGAGCTCCAAAGGGATGAAGCTAAGGGGAAAATAATACTGGGAGTATGCTATAGGCCCCCTAACCTGAGGGAGGAAGTGGAGACGGATCTCCTATCACAAATTGGATTAGCAGCAAGGATGGGAAGTGTTATCATAATGGGGGTTTTTATTATCCAGACATAGACTGGGCGGAGGGAACCGCGCATTCATTTAAGGCTCGCCAGTTCCTTAATGTCTTGCAGGACAATTTTATGGGTCAGATGGTAGACGCACCAACTAGAAATAAAACATTACTAGATCTACTGATTCCCAACAATACAGACCTGATAACAGATGTGGAAATACGGGGCAATTTAGGTAACAGCGATCACAGGTCAATTAGTTTCAGTATAAATCACACAAATAGGAAACATGAAGGGAACACAAAGACACTGAATTTAAAAAGAGCCAACTTCCCTAAACTACAAACCTTGCTAAAAGGCATAAATTGGGATAAAATATTAGGAACAAAGAACACGGAGGAGAGATGGGTTTGCTTTAAGAGCATAATAAATAAGGGCATTAGCCAATGTATCCCATTGGGTAATAAATTTAAAAGAGCGAACAAAAGTCCTGGATGGTTTAACTCCAATGTAAAAACGCATGTAAAAGCAAAGGAGAAGGCCTTCAAAAAATACAAGGTTGAGGGATCATCATCAGCATTCAGACTTTATAAAGAATGCAATAAGAAATGTAAGGGTGCAATTAGGACGGCTAAGATAGAACATGAAAGACACATAGTGGAGGAGAGAAAAAAAATCCCCAGAAATTCTCTAAAGAGGAGGTCCGCTGAAAAAAAAAAATATTAAAAGCCAGCAGCTACAAATACTGCAGCTAGTGACTTTTAATATATGGACACTTACCTGTCCAGGGAGCCCGCCATGTCGGCAGCCGAAGCCGATCCGTCCTTTGGCTCTCGGCTGCTGCCGCCGCCATCCTCGGTAAGGGAATAAGGAAGTGAAGCCGTGCGGCTTCACTTCCTGGTTCCCTACTGCGCATGCGCGAGTCGCGCTGTACGTCCTGTCAGGTCCCTGCTGTGTTCTGGGACCTGTGTGTCTCCCAGAATACAGCGGGGGAGGACGGGGTAGGCACCGGAAGTGGCATAGATCACCGCAGAGCTTGCATTAGACAGGTATCTGCTCCCTCCTCCCCCCTGAAAGGTGCCAAATGTGACACCGGAGGGGGGGGGGATCCAAAAAGTGAAAGTTCCATTTTTGGGTGGAACTCCACTTTAAGTATGTAAACAGTAAAAAAGGGAGGACAGACCATATTGGTCCCATAAAGAATGAGGAAGGACATCTGGTTACAAAGGATGGGGAGATGGCGAAGGTATTGAATTTATTCTTCTCCTCAGTCTTCACAAGTGAATCGGGGGGCTTCAGTAACCAAAACTGCAGTGTTTATCCTCAGGACACATCACAGGAAGCACCTACATGGTTAACGGAGGACAGAATTAAAATTAGACTTGGGAAGCTTAACATTAATAAATCACCGGGACCAGATGACTTGCACCCGAGGGTACTGAGGGAACTCAGTCAAGTAATTGCCAGACCATTGTTCCTAATTTTTACTGACAGTCTACTGAGTGGAATGGTACCAGCTGATTGGAGAAAAGCCAATGTAGCACCAATATTTAAAAAGGGCCCAAAATACATCCCTGGGAATTACAGACCAGTTAGCCTAACATCAATAGTATGTAAACTCTTGGAGGGGATGATAAGGGACTATATACAAGATTTTAGTAATGAGAATGATATCATTAGCAGTAATCAGCGTGGATTCATGAAGAATCTCATCCTTACTCAAGAGACATTGTGGTGGTCTGCTGTGACTGAGACCCTGCTAATAATTTTCGTTTGGAATTAATAAAGTATTCTGAATCTAATCGGCTGGTGTCCTGGCTTTTGAACCCCAGAGGCAGGTGGGGATGTAACCCTGTTTGAGGGCAAAGTTTTACAGGCAGTGAGCCATCAGTTCTCGTACCTGCGTTTGAGCTGTTTTGTTTGCCTTGGAAACAATAAAGACTGTTTTACTTTTACAAATGGCTGTTGGGATCTTGTGTGTGCGTGTGTGTGTATATATATATATATATATATATATATATATATATATATATATATATATAATATATATATGAGGTGTGTCTATTAAATAATGAGACTGATTAAATAACTGACCTTTATTTATGTGTATTACAAATGTAATGCTGGTCCCCTTCAATATATTCCTCATTTGCACAAATACGTTGCTGCAGTCTTGTTTTCCATCGGCCGAAGACGTGGAGAAAATCTATTTCTGTCAGCTGTAAAAATATGTAAATATGGCGCTTGCAAAATATAATATAAATGTACAAACAAGTGTATGTATATAAAATACGGTGAATAAGACAAAGTCCAAATGAAGTGACCAAAAATGTTTCAATCCACGGTGAAGGAAAACAAAAAATGCTCCAAAGCTATACAGGTGTGCATCAACACCCCCTCATGTGTCCCCACTCACCAGATCACGATGACCCCCAACTTTGCAGTCTGGGGGTCGCTTCAGGCTTAGTAATAGTATCCAAAGATGTCCAGGAGGGGTGATTTGAATGTCAGATCAGCAAATGAGAGATTCTTTGTGAAGATTCTCAGCAGAATAAACAGGCACCGAAAAAGATATAAAGAATGGAACTAATAATGAAAGTACCATTAAAAAAGATTTATTGCACAAGGAAATGGGTACTTACAAAATTTCAGAAGAAAACAGGCATAAAAATTGGAGTTGTGGATGTATCAAACGTCGCTCCCGGCGTGCGTTCCACAGGACCGGAAGTGCTAAGAACGCACTTAAATGGTACTTTCACTATTCGTTCCATTCTTTATATCTTTTTCGGTGCCTGTTTATTCTGCTGAGAACCTTCACAAAGAATCTCTCATTTGATGATCTGACATTCAAATCACCCCTCCTGGACATCTTTACTATAACTAAGCCTGAAGCGACCCCCAGACTGCAAAGCTGGGGGTAATAATAATAATAATACATTTTATTTATAGTGCGCTTTTCATCTGATCTCAAAGTGCTACAAGTTCAAACAAAAAAGAAAATTAAACAATTTATACAATGAAACAAACATCTAAAAGAGACAAAAGGCTTTGCTAAAAAGAAATGCCTTAAGACCCTTTTTAAAACAATCAGTAGATTGAGGAGCCCTCAAGGTGTCAAGTAGTGCATTCCACAGGCACGGGGCAGCTGCACAGAAGGCCCTGTCTCCCATTGTCCTGAGTCTAGTTCTCGGTATAGGGAGAAGGTTTAAGTGAGTGGATCGGAGGGAACGTGTTGAGTTTAATGGTTTGAGAAGTTCTTTAAGATAGGGAAGGGCATATCCATGGATACTTTGGTGTGTGAGGAGAGAAACCTTATACTCAATCCTGGCGGAGACAGGAAGCCAATGGACTCAGTGGAGAATGGGGGTAATGTGCTCATGTTTCCGCACTCTCATCAGGATCCTTTCTGCAGAGTTTTGGATGTACTGGGGTCATCGTGATCTGGTGAGTGGGGACACATGAGGGGGTGTTGATGCACACCTGAATAGCTTTGGAGCATTTTTTGTTTTCCTTCACCGTGGATTGAAACATTTTTGGTCACTTCATTTGGATTTTGTTTTACATATATTTACATATTTTCACATTTTTTCAAGTAATTAGCACTTTGTGTGTGGCAGCTGCTCTTGTTTTCTGTTTCAGTATTCTTTCACCATTAGCGCAAACATATATTTTTATTTCTTTTTATATTTCTGTCAGCTGTTTCAACACATCTGCCGTTTTCTTCTTTACAGCATCAAATGACTCAAAATGTGTCCCTTTAAGCACTGATTAAAATTTTGGGAATTCATTCTCATGTCTCTCTTTGAATATTTTGTGCCACTCAAACACACTCGCACGAGACAGGCCGTCATTCCCATAAGCTGTAGTAAGCATTTCAAAACATTGTGTTGGTGTTTTGTGCAATTTTACTAAGAATTTCAAATTGACACGTTTTCCAATTTTTAAACTTAGCATTTTTTTAGGCACACTACAGAAAACACAACCAAACTAAATGGCGACTCACAATCAACAGAACGTCATAGAGTGTTGCTGCTTGTCATGCAGGTTTAAACATGTCCAAGGTCACCACCACGCATGCAGTTATAACCGGTTCTGACTGCTTTGTTTACTATGTGGCATCACAGTCTCATTATTTAATAGACATACCTTGTGTATGTATGTATGTGTGTGTGTGTGTGTATATATATATATATATATATATATATATATATATATATATATATATTGTGTGTGTGTGTTTGTATTTATATATATACACAGTATGTTGGCAGGTGCAGTCTACTTTCTCCACTGCAGGTGGCAGCCAACCGCAGCAGCTTTGCAGAGGAAGAGGAAGTCAAGAGAAACGTGGTTCCTCTATGGTTTCCTGGATCACTGGAAACTATTTGATTGGATGCTGCCGCCCCATGTGACTCTGGCAGCCATCTTGGGTCAGGCAGAGCCTATTTGGGGCCCTGGGTTCCATGCTTGGCATTCATTTTGCATGTGGGTAGTGTAGGGACATGTCATCCGTCTGACAGGGGTAGTTATTTGTGGCAGGGAGAGGTAACAGACGAATAGGGAAAAGAAAAGGTTCACACCATCCTACCTGGAGACCTCTGCATTTGGGCTCAACCAGCCAGGCTACATTCTGCTTCTCAAGACAGAAGACAGACACTGTCGTCACATATGAGACCTGCTCTTCTACACATTACTGATATTGCCGTGAGTGTTCCGGGCCGGTGCTTTCCTGCCGGATTTGTTGTGAATTGCTGGATTCTGCATTAATACAAGTTCTGTTCTCTATAACCAGTCTTTGCAATTACTGCTGGTGCGCCACGCTGCACCCCCCACCAAGTATATACAATGCCTACAAATGTAGGGTGATATGTATGTATGTATGATTGTGTATATTGTAAGGGGTTCATTCCAACTGTAGAGCTTTAAGGACACCTCCACTCACTTTTCCTTCATTTAAGGGCTGGTTTTGCCCATTTCTATTCAAAAGAAAGTTCAACAAATACAGTAGATTCCCTCACAGGGGTATTCAGCATTCTAGTTCTGCTACAGAAATAAACAACATTCAGTCCACTTGGCTAATAACCACAGCTCTCCTTCTCAGGCCTTGTGCTTCAGGCCTTGGTCTCCCACAGACCGGACACTCAGCCTTGTGCTGCCCGGGCTCCCAACTCTCGTCTAGGTGAAGCCACCCTGACTCCTATCTGGTGGAGCCCAGAACTTTGGTCTGGTCATTACTTAAAGCCCAGAACACAACTGACCAATTAGTGTACTGGCTGTGCGGCAGACCTGGAGCCTGGCAGGGTACCACCCTACTACAATATATATATACCGGTATATGTTTTTTTTTTTTTTCAATGTTTTACTATTCTTAGTAGCTGGTGATCCCATCTGAACAATAACAATAGAATCAAAAATATGGACTATAATTTCCCCACAACATAAAAACTATGTATAAAACACAATTTACATATTTTAATCAGGTAAAGTTCCATAAAGGTTGAAGCTTCCAGAGTAAGGTTACATCATTGGGTGATAAGAGAATCATACTAGTAAACAACGATTATATGAGATACGAAGTCATCTCCGGTTACAAGAAAATAACAAAAGAGAATAACAAAAAACAGTCCAATATGACCCATGTGCCTGAAAATAATAAACAGTAACTGCCAATGGCAGGTAACAGATAGTACTGAGCACATCACACAACATCTATATGTGACAGACCAGCCAACTCCCCCAATTTGTTTTACATTTATCGGGGTACCCTCTGTATTGGGAAATAACATGTTCAAAGCACAGAGTGCCCCCCCCCCCCATGTGATGGATCCATTCCTGATGGGTTGGTGGTTGCTCAGACTTCCAATATTGTAATGTCATTTTCCAAGCTTGGACCAGGGCTCTAGAAATAGCTACTTAAAGCGGAACTTCAGTCATTTTTTCATCTTTCCATCTAATAAATCTTCTGCCCTTGTTGTTGTTCTTTTAACTTTGGATAGTAAAACATTTTTTTTCTGTCTCTTGTCTGGTCATTAGTCTAGGATTATGACATCATGCACAGCTCTCTCTCTCTCACTCTCTTGAAAGGGGGGGGGGGGGGGGGGGGGGGAGTCATAAGAGGGCCAATGAGAGCTGCAGAGCTGGAGGTGTGCCTCTCTGTATGTCTGTGTAAATCCAGAAAGTGAACAGGCAGCAGCTTCAGCTGCCCACAGTAAAAATGGCTGCAGCCAGACTCAGTGGAGGGAGATTTCTGCAGCATATTTGGCAAGTACAGAATCTCAGTATATATAAAATAATATGCAAAGTGGTTGGATGGAAGCTTCAGAATGGCAAAGATGTTTTTATCACACAATATGTAAGCAGACTGCAGTTCCTCTTTTAACCGCTTACGGACCAGCCGCCGCAGTTTCACTGCGGCAGGTTGGCTCCGCTGCGCAAAATCACGTTATATTACGTGATTTTGAGGGGTTTGCATAGCAGACGTGCCCGATGCGAGCTCCATGAGTGTGATCGTGGGTCCTGTGGACTCGATGTCCGTGGGGATACCCGCGATCGTCTCACGGAGAGGAAGAATGGGGAAATGCTGATGTAAACAAGCATCTCCCCGTTCTGCCTAGTGACAGGACACTGATCACCGCTCTCCCTGTAATCGGGAGCGGTGATCAGTGTCGTGTCACACACAGCCCCTCCCCCCCACAGTTAGAATCACTCCCTAGGACACACTCAACCCCTGCAGCGCCCCCTCCTGGTTAATCCCTTCACTGCCAGTGTCATTTACACAGTAATCAATGCATTTTTAATCGCACTGATCGCTGTATAAATATGAATGGTCCCAAAATAGCGCCAAAAGTGTCTGATGTGTCCGACATAATGTCGCAGTCACGATAAAAATCGCTGTGTGCCACCACTACTAGTAAAAAAAAAAATTATTAATAAAAATGCCATAAAACTATCCCCTATTTTGTAAACGCTATAACTTTTGCGCAAACCAATCAATAAACGGTTATTGCGATTTTTTTTTTTACCAAAATTATGTAGAAGAATACGTATCGGCCTAAACTGAGGAAAAAAATGTTTCTTTATATATTTTTTGGGGATATTTATTATAGCAAAAAATAATGCGTTTTTTTCCGAAATTGTCGCTCTATTTTTGTTTATAGCGCAAAAAATAAAAACCGCAGAGGTGATCAAATACCATCAAAAGAAAGCAATTTTGTTTGGGAGCCACTTCGCACGACCGCGCAATTGTCAGTCAAAGCGACGCAGTGCCGAATCGCTAAAAGTGCTCTGGTCAGGAAGGGGATAAAATCTTCCTGGGCTGAAGCGGTTAAGTACTATGTTCCCCCAGGATACCTAATAGACAGTGTTTGGGATCCAACAATCCATTGGTTTGAATAACCACATTAATGATGTCCATGATCTTGGCCTGATATCTGTGGAGCTTAGAGCAGCACCATGTTATATGTATGAGATCGCCATGATCTCTACGGCATTTACTAAAGAGGGGAGTCTTCAAAAGCCCATTTTATTCAACTTAGGAGGGGTATGATGGACAGGCAGTATAATACATAACTGGGAAAATCCTTACGAGATGTTCTGCGAAATTGATTTCACTTTCCCATCGATCCTCTTCAAGAGTACCTTCATCACTCTCCCAATTTCCTATAGCTTTGTAAAGATAGTCCTCCAAATGAGAGCCGCATAACAGCGAGAGATAAAGCCTTTAGTTGTAGCCGCATTTGCATAAAATTAAATATGGGGATAAGGGAAGGAGCCGGTGTTCTGCCGAATAAGTTCCGCTCGGCGGATAAGTTCCTCACTGTACTGCGCATGCGCAGTACGATCCGGCGGAAATAGCCGAAGTGGAACAGCTGAAAATCAGCTGTACACGGCGCCTGTAAGAGGGCCCCTCGCGGGCTCGCTTTGCTCGCCACGCTTCGGGCACAGCCTCGCTGCGCTCGGCACTTTTAGATTCCCCCTCCAGGTCCACTTGGATGGTGGGGAAGGAATCTGGACCTAGAGCGCAGGCGCCGTGTACAGCCGATTGTGGATTTTGAGCTTCGGCTATCTCCGGCGGCTGACAGTAGTTGGTACTGCGCAGGCGCTGCGCCTGCGCAGTACAGGGGAGGAACTTATCCGCCGAGGGAATGTTCTCGGCAAGACACCGGTCCCATAAAGGTCTCTGTACATGTTTACGTTGGAAGTAATAAGAGTGCATGTAGGGAGGAAGATTGTATCTAGACTGTAGTTCCATAAAGGGTAACAAAAGCGCAGTCTCCAAAAATGTTTTGTGTTGGGTGACACCCCATATCCACCATTTAGTAGCTTCTGAAAGTCTGGCTAGTTCAGGATGTGTGTGCCTGTGGGGAGGTGCAGTGTGGTGCGGCGGTGGTAAACACTTGAATATCCAAAGGAGAAGTACTGGGAAAAGCTTGTTTGGCTGTACTTCTCCTGTGAATCACAGTTGTGCAGTTCATTGAAGCCCACTGATGTCACATCAGCCGGTCCAGGTTTGGGCAAGATGACAATGAGGTTAGGATCAGCCCACATGCCTGGACCGCCACCTGGCTCAGTCTGTCAGCGAGTCGCCCGCTCCACCCCCTCCATAGCCCAGCGCTCCAGCGAGAGGGGGCGGAGCAGACAGCTACTGACTGACAATCAGCCTTCTGCTCAGAGAGCTCTGAGTACCGAGTGATTGGCGGTGTTTGATCGCTCGGTTCTCAGTGTGGAGGCACAGAGGGACCGATGCATCATCCACCTAGGTAAGTATAAATTTGCAAAATCTAGCAAGTACAGCTAGCCCCGCAGGAACAACAGACTAGACATAAAAAAACACAAAGACTTCTACACACCCTAAAGAGTTAAACTACAAAAAGGATTTATTGCTTAAAAAAGCGATGTACAAAAGATACACAAAACTCCAAATCCCTCTATATACCAAATAGGAACTCCCTGTGTGATGAGGGGGTTCCTAAGTGGTCATACCCCCCCCAAACATGTTCCTCTAAAACCAGACACACTGTGTAGAGGAAAGATACCCCTCGTAGGACTGAGTGGTAAAAGGTGCAATCCCCACAGTCAGGGGACCCCCCCTCCCCAATACAAAGCACCCCCCTAAATACTAATCAGATTATACCGATCAGTATTGCATTTCAGTGTATTTGTCAAAGATAGTAATTCCCCTAAGTCCTTAGAGGTGGTTGGGTGGATTTCTCCGGTCAGATGGAATTCTCCAGCCAGTGCATCAGATACCCCGGTTCAATGTCCCTGAAAATAGGTGGCTGAGTCAAATAGGGAACGGGGGTGCATGTGCCAGCATTTAGATGTTTACATGTTTCGTTCCTATACACCTGGACCTTCATCAGAACACCAGGAGATCCTTGTGGGCATTATAGAGTGTGAGCCTACATTCAATGCATCTTTCCACTATGGGATAGCATAGCTCCCAACTGTCCCTGATTTCTAGGGACTGTCCCTGATTTGGAGCAATGTCCCTCTGTCCCCCTTTCCCCCTCATTTGTCCCTCATTTTGGTCTGATCTCTATTGTTGTATATAAAATGCACTTTTTATCTTTGAAAAAGTGTTTCCCAGTGATAAACCTTTCATCCAATTTCTAAATTGCTGCATTTGTACATTTTAAAAGCCAATATAAAGGAATAATAGTGGTAAAAAAAAGCCCTTCTGGATTTAATTAACCTTTTTTTGCTTATTTCTCCTTTAAGGGGGTGTGGCAGGGGGCGTGTCCTATGCCTACATACGTTTGTTAGTAGGTGTCCCTCATTCCCATCTCAAAATGTTGGGAGGTGTGTCACAGTGTGGTACATGTCTTTTGCCCCTTTCTAGGAATGAGCTGCAGGGGTCCCGTTACAGTTGGCTTAGAGCCATTATTTAGGTATTTAGGGGGGTGCTTTGTACTGGGGAGCGGGGTCTCCTGACTGTGGGGATTGCACCTTCTACCCCTCGGTCCTACGAGGGGTATCTTTCCCCTACATAGTGTGTCTGGTTTTAGAGGAACATGTTTGGGGAGGGTATGACCACTTAGGAACCCCCTTGTTACACAAGGAGTTCCTATTTGGTATATAGGGGGATTTGGAGTTTTGTGTATCTTTTGTACATCGCTTTTTTAAGCAATAAATCCTTTTTATAGTTTAACGCTTTAGGGTGTGTAGAAGTCTTTGTGTTTTTTTATTTTTAGTCTGTTGGTCCAGTATATTATTGATTACACCCCCCGATATATATTCGGTGAGTACTATATATTTATAATAGGTGGGATTCCCACTTCTTCTATATTTTTAGCCCAGTGGGAAGACAACCTGAGCGGGCACACTCATAGAATGTACAGTGATGAGTAGTAGCAGAAGGTCTCAGATGTCTGTCCCAAGGGATGGAATGTGGCCTGGCCGGTTTGCAGCCAAGTGGGGAGCTTCCAAGAAGGATGACGTGTCCCTGCTGTCAGGAAATGTCTGAACGATCGGTGAAGAAGAGGACGGTGGCTCAATGTCTGAATTAGACTGTTGTTTCTAATCAGACATTCAGCAATCCAAAAAGTGTTTAATATAGAAGCTTATGTTTTTGTTTTTTTCATAGGTATAAAGGGTAGATTTTGTGTTTTGACTGGAATTCCACTTTAATGAACCCTTTGAGAATCCTTTCCAATCTTATACTCAGTAATATCACAATTATGTTTCATACAATTTTTAAATTTAAATTGACTCCTACAGTATTTCTCCTTCTTTGGAATAAACTGTCCTGTAATCAGAATGTTTATTCTTTAAACTTCCTTCATGTGGTCTTCACAGCTTCAATGACTTGGTTGGGAGAGTAAATGAATGTTTATTGTTGGCAAACATAGAAGAGTTGCTTAATTGGAATCTGTTGTCCTTCATCCTAAAACCTGGTGAAGTTGTTGAGACTTTCCAATCATGAGACCATTCCATCTTGCCCAGATGTTCTATTCCCCTCAAAATCATCATCTTTACGTGTCCATACACTCATTGTTCTGAAGTTTAAACAACCTTAGCAATCCTTAGAGTCTTAGGCCAACCATACTTGGTGCAAATTTTTTGATGGGGGTATCAAGAAATTTGCTTGATACCCCCCATCAACAGACAGTGTTGATGCGGGAATCCCTCCTGCTGAGCCATTGTCTTCTCCTAGCTGGGGGGGGGGGGGGGGGTAGGCAATGACAGTGATTATTGGTTGCAGCTAAACCAGCCGCTATCAATAAAAAAAGTTAAGTCCGAACAACTTGGTACATTCAGCCTGTCCATAGATGGTTCAAATCTTACAAAAATAAAATTTAAAAAATGTAGCAGCTTTAAATGAGAACCAAAAAAACTGTACATTGATATACAATATAAACCAATATTAGTGACTATAATACCATCCAAGGAAAAATGTATGAGTGCATATAGGAGGTAAGAGTCCAAGATGTAGATCCAAAATGAAATTAATCAATTAAGGAATAATCCAAAATTAAATTAATCAAAATAAGGAATAAAAATAAAATGTCTATAATGTGAGGTAGAACTCTTCCACTGTAAATTCAGTTTAAATCCTTAAACGAGTGAACATACGAGATGAATAACTGTGACAATTCCACCACCACAGCCCGAGTGTGAACACCGCACATAAAATGCACGGTTACCATATGGCAAGCTAGGTAGGCTTGTGACCAATAATAATGTGAAAGATATGGTGCCCCAGACGACATCATTATTTGATGAAACGTACGTCGGGAGGAGATGACGTGCTGACGTCATCGCATACAGGTGTCTAAGCAGATGGGCGTTTCTGCACAGCCAGCCGGCTAATCTTGCTACATTTATCTTTCACATTGTAAGTGTAAACCTTTATTACTTAATAAATGATGTCTCTGGAATTATGCTATGGTGAGTTCCTCTCTTTTGGGTTATATCTGACCACTTTGCCGGAACCTTCCTGACCGGGGGATTCGTACTGTTTGGCTGGCTATATCCTTTGGATCATTTTGAGGTATCATCTTGCATCCTGGGATAAAGACCCCGACCGGAGGTACAGGTTTCCAATCTGGGACAAAGGCCCTGACTGGGTTATTGGTCACAAGCCTACCTAGCTTGCCATATGGTAACCGTGCATTTTATGTGTGGTGTTCACACTCGGGCTGTAGTGGTGGAATTGTCACAGTTATTCATCTTGTATGTTCACTCGTTTAAGGATTTAAACTTAATTCACAGTGGAAGTGTTCTACCTCAATTTATAGACATTTTATATTTATTCCTTAATTGATTAATTTAATTTTGGATCTAAATCTTGGACTCTTACATCCTAAATTCACTCATAATTTTTTTTGGATGGTATTATATTCACTGATATTGGTTGATATTGTATATCAATGTACAGTTTTTTTTGTTCTTATTTAGCGCTGCTACACTTTTTAAACTTTATCTTATGTGTGTATCTCACTTCTAGTGGCTGCTTTTTTCTTTAGCTTTATTTATGTGCCCACAGCGCGGTATTTTATGTTGATTTATGGTTCAAATCTTGGCTGGTTCCTGCTGAAGATTCAAACTGTCTATGGCTTGCATTAGAGTTTTCCTGGGCTAGAGGGAAAATTATCCAAGGGTTCAGACCACAGAATTTATTAACAAGGTCTATGTTGTAATTGTCATATCTATATATATTTATTTTCATACAAACCTCTGACACGGCACTTTCCCTGCCCATCTGGAATCTGTCCCTGACACACCTGTCCCCACTCTGCTCACACCCAAAATGTGCGCCAAATCCAGGAGCTGGGGCCTCACCCAAGATGGCCACCAAAGTCACATGGGACGCTGGCATCCAATCGAGGAGAGCAAAAAGATCATAGAGGAATGAGGATCCTCTCAACTTCCTCCTCCACCTGCATTGCCACTATGGATGAGTGCCACCTGCAGTGGAGAAAATAGACTGCACCTGCCTATATAACAAGTGACCCTTTAGTGAGGAAATCCTGTCGCTTGCTGTTGGAGTTTGGCTGTTAACCACATTTTATGTATGAAAATATAGGTGGTGTAGAGTTTGTTTGTTTAAAGTTACTAAATGAAAGGGGCTTCCTAACCCCCAGGACGATCATGGGACCTTGTCAAATGTAATATCACCGACAGTGTGGACTCCATGGGGGGCTCTACAAAAAAACTTTGATTACCACCAACAACCTGTTGCAGCTGAGTTGCCAGATCATATACAACCATGGGTTGGGTAAAGCATCCCCTTTTCTATCTTTTGGTTGCTGCAATTGTTTCAACTTGATCCTGGGTGACCCGTCTTCCCACAGCAGAGTATTCCAAATATAGAATTAACAATATGAAAAACCAGACCAGACAAACACCAAGTGGACCCTCCACCATTGGTGACTGGTGGGGGGTCCACTTGGTGTTTGTCACTCATTTGCCATTATTTACAGCTGGATACTCTGCGGATTGCACCTGTTTACAGAAGATTGCACTTTATGGACTTTTTTTGCTATATGTATGTAGGGCCCTGGGGTTTAGTCAGAGAGCTCCTCACCAAATTCCTTGTCAAGAGTAGCTACCATAGTTAATTTGTTAGAGATCCGTTGATTTCTCCCAAAGTATGGTCTTGTTGTACTTTTCTCTTCTACCACTAGGTGGCCGGGCACTTGGTGGTACTAGATATGAGAAGGATAACTCAAGGTCAGGTAATGGGTATGTGGGGTATCTCAGCCAATGGGCAGGGGTTTTCTTGGATCCCTTGGCCTGCTGGGAGAACCTATATATTTGGGTGGAGTCAGGTGATCAGTGTTCTCTGCCACCTGGACTGCTGTCTAGATGGATGTGTGTCATCTCCCCCGGGCTGCTAGGCCGGAGATTGGGCCTACCCTGGGGGCATCTGGCTGCCAGGCTGTCTGAGGGTCTATCTAGAAGTAAGAGAGCAGCGCAGGGTTGGGATTGCAGCTTGCAGTCCAACCAGAAATGACGGTTCTGCCAGCCAGAGAACCTGTCGTGGTCGGAGGTAGAAGGGAAGCTGTCGCCACTAAGGGTCCAACCACCTTTACCAGGGATCTCGGTGAGTAGCTGAAGCAAGTACCGGAGCAGTATTCTAACCGAATGAGCACAGCGGAGAATCAGGAAACTTCAGGTAGAGACCAAGTCAGGGACCCAACCAGCGGAGGTGACGCTTGCAGAGCAGCCTTGTGAGTCAAGCTAGGGATCAAGCTGGTCAGCGGGGGTGAAGATTGAGGGTATCCAAAGTGCCAAGCTAGGGACCCAGCAGGGAAACGTAGGTGACACTTGAGGGAGATACCACCAAAAAAGCCTTGAAGAGCTCCAGGGATTCAGAGTCAGTGAATCAGACAGTCCAGTGAGAGACCAGGAGCTCAAGAGGCTGAATAATGACAAGAAGAAGTTGTAGTAAAGTTGAGAGAACTGTTGAACTTTGTGTTAGGAACTGTTTAAGTACTGTTGCCAGAGGGAGCAGCAATCCTACATGTGCAGAAGTGACACCTTGCTGGGGCCTTTCCCTGGACGGCTGTCCTCCTATTGAAGTCTCAGAGTCTGCCTATTGAAATTGCAACTACTTAAGGGTGTCCTGGCCCTAACCCTCTTTCCCTTGCAAAATATAAAAGGACTGTTAAAAGAAATAAAACCTCTTTTGCATCAAAGAAGTGTCTGGGGCCCAATGACTTTTAACACCTTTGCACCCACTATGTCTCATACCACATATTGAAGGATGTCAGCGGTCTGTGGCCTCAAAGGTTCTCATTAGACTGGAAGAGGTCAGAGATTCTGCTACATGTATAAGTTTAAGGCCCCTTTCACACATGTGGACCTGAACAGACATGCAGGTCTATGGAGCGCCGGATGTCAGCAGTGACATGTCTGCTGACATCCGATCTGCTGAATCCAGACGGATGGAAACCCTATTTTCTATAAGTCTGGTGGATCGGATGAGAACGGACAGACGGATTTGTTTTCATCCGATTCCCCCATAAAGGAGAGCAGAGCTTTGACAGGTCCGTCCCTCCACTGTGAGCGGAGATGGACCTGTCATCTTCCGGCTCAGTGGGGATAAATGGAGCGATCCCTACTTAGCAAGCAGAGTCCCTCAAAACGGACGTGTGTGTGTGTGTGAAAGGAGCCTTAGTGTTATATATATTATTCCCTGTAGGGGTCACTGTTCTCACATATTGTCTATCATTTAGTGAAATTTAGTACTTGTGTGTTGAGGTTGTGCTTCACTTTTATTTTTCACTTTATTCTTCTAATAACAGTTGGTGTCTAGCTATAGGAAACCTCTATTATTTAATAAACAGTCATTTATTATTCACCTTAGTAATATTAGTAGCGCAGAAGTATTTTTTCTTTATATTTCCCCTTCTTTGACACTTTAGGGACACAGTAAAGCAACTTAAACCAGGAGATAAATGTTTCCCCAAAGCCAAACTTCAAGGTCAACTATATGTAATCTCTAATGAAAGTGCTCTAGGGCTCTAATGAATGGTAAAATGAATAGCAGCCAGCCTAATACCATGATACAAAGTATAACACATATCATAAAGCGCAAGTGCAGCACTAAAATAAAATGAAAACACAAAATGCACAGATCAGTGTGCATCACCGCACATTACATTCATACGTTTCCAACCACACATGGAAAGAAAAGAAGAGACTATCTCCATAGCGAGACCCTGATGTAAGGGGGGGGGCTCTCTGGGGATCCTTTAAGTGGGGGGCTTTCTGGGGACCCTGATGTAAGGAGGGGCTCTCTAAGGACTCTGATGTAAGGGGGGCTCTCTGGGGACTCTGATGTAAGAGGGGGCTCTCTGGGGACTCTGATGTAAGAGGGGGCTCTCTAGGGACTCTGATGTAAGGGGGCCTCTCTGATGTAAGGAGGGGCTCTCTGGGGACCCTGATGTAAGGGGGGGCCTCTCTAAAGACTCTGATGTAAGGGGGGCCTCTCTGGGGACTCTGATGTAAGGGGAGCTCTCTAAGGACTCTGATGTAAGTGGGCTCTCTAAGGACTCTGATGTAAGGGGGGGGCTCTCTGGGGACTCTGATGTAAGGGGGGGCCTCTCTGGGGACTCTGATGTAAGGGGGGGCCTCTCTGGGGACTCTGATGTAAGGGGGGGCCTCTCTGGGGGGGCTCTGTAAGGACTCTGATGTAAGGGGGGCTCTCTGGGGACTCTGATGTAAGGGGGGCTCTCTGGGGACTCTGATGTAAGGGGGGCTCCCTGGGGACCCTGATGTAAGGGGGGCTCTCTGGGGACTCTGATGTAAGGGGGGCTCTCTAGGGACTCTGATGTAAGGGGGAGATTTTTTTTGCACAATCACGTTTAGTTTATATACTGTTTTTGTGCGTTTGCAAAATTACAGTGGGCCGGTCTGGATGAAGTCCAGGGCCAAATTTTTGTCCCAGTCCAGCCCTGGTGACAGCCCTGATCCAAGTACACCTATCCCTGTATAGGAGGTCCTTCTACATGGAGGTTATTTGTGTGCAGGCCGGGGCAAAAAATACTTTTAATGGTTTCATTACATGTGAGTGGTGAGTGTACTGTAATATGTTTTGTTTTTTATATCTGGCCTTTTTTTGGGTGATACTTTTCATTAAGTAATATTGAAGTATCTTTTCTCTTAGTTCAGTGGGTTGACTCTTTATGTATATTTGCTGTTCTAGAAGAGATGAGTCTGATCTCCGGATAATACAAATACATTATATAGTAAATGTTATAATTCATACAATGATTTCCTCTTGCAGATCCCCCCATTCTCTCTGAGATTACCGGGAACGTTGAACTGATTGACATGAACAGGACGACTCTGACTTGTCAGATTATGGACTTCAAACCCAACAACATAGAAATCTCTGTGTGTATGAGAAGATCCGGGGAGGAGGAGATGAGGACCATCTATACCTGGAGGTCTGCAGGTCTCCTCGCTCCGGTCAGGATAAGTAGAGGTGATGGAGGAGGAGATGAAGAGGTTATAGATATGGAGGAGGGGAAACAACTGATGACGAATGGATCTGCAGGACACGAGGACAACCCTCTACAGATGGAGATGATTCCTGTTATCAGTAGGAAGAATCTTGGTAAATTCATCTGTCAGTGTTCTCTCCAGATAACTCCCAGCTATGACCTGGATAAAGAAGCGGAATTATCTGTCCATGTAAATCACCCGGCACTGACATCTCCGGTCTCAGTACACAGGACACTCAACGTCATTGGAGGTGAGAATCTTCTCTTCTACATGAAATGGTTCTGAGTGATTGGTCTTGTCTGACCCTCTAAGGGGCATTAGTTGGCATTACTTGGGTAGGAAAGTGCTTAAAGTGGGATTCCACGCAAAAAAACAAAAATACCTAAAAAATTTTAAAAAAAAAACAAAAAAAACATTTGGATATATATATATTTTTTACTTACCTCTAAATGCCTGTTGCTAGGGGGTCTCTCGTAGTCTGCCTCTTTCTTTGCCTGGGCTGGTGACATCACTTCCCCCTCGGCACAGGAAGGGCTCAGCTCTGCTCCCTCCCTCCTGTCAATCATCTGGGACCCATTACAGGTCCCAGGTGATTGAGCGGCCAATCACGGCGCGCGGTGCCGCTCGCGCATGCACAGTGGGTGCCAGGCTGTGAAGCCACAGCCAAGCGCCCACAGTTGAAATGCCGGCGCCGACGAGCAGAGGGGGGGATGAGCGGGGCTTCGATCCCCCGCATCGTGGACCCCGGGACAGGTAAGTGTCCAATTAAAAGTCAGCAGCTGCAGTATTTGTAGCTGCTGACTTTTAATTTTTTTTTTTTTTAATGGACCCCCTGGGTGGAACTCCTCTTTAATATCATAAGGACATTTCTAGTTTGTTGGGGACCTCCCAGTGATAAGGACCCCCTCCTTCCTAGTACTACATAGAAGAGGGAAGCATGGGAAGTGCCATGTGACCTGGAACATGTATATACTGTTTGAGGACCTTTGATTGGACTTCCCTATTCTGTATACATGTTCCAGGTCAGTGATGGCAGCTCCATCATAGCAGGTTCACCATAACACATTATACATTCACGTGTACAGATTAATGACAATTGGAGGATGAAGCTCCAGGTGGACTGTCTACATGTTCTCCAGTAATGCCTGCATGGCATCTCTCAGGGTTTCCTGGTGGTGACACCATGTATGTGTGATGTGTGTTGTAGTCTCTATCAGACACCCATGTGACGGGGTGACAACACAGGAGCACAATTGGTAGATAGGGACAGAGCGTTGTCACCCTATAACAGAAAGTACCTGAACAAGGACCTCCACCGGGGTTTCAAGCAGATTTACTAAGACTGAAAAATACTATTGAACTGACATGAACATGTTAAAGCTTCTATGAGATTTTAGTGATTGGGTTTCCAGATCCTGGAACCTGTATATGGCATAGTGTACACAGGAACTTGAAAGCAGCGGCACATGGCTGGGTACAGCTGGCTGCAACCAATCATGTCAGAAGAATCACCATTGACTTTGTGTGGAGTGTACAAACATGGAATCATTTGGGTGGAGAGAAATGTATAGGTTTCTGTTTCTCATAGCAACCACCCAGTGGCCACTTTACCAGTGCAGGTTTAATGTATAACTAAGGGCAAAACTTTCTGGCTTTTCTGGCTGGATGGAGTGGTGAGGGGTTAAATCCTCTGCTGGGTTTTTATTGCTGTCTGATAGTGATAGGAAATCCATAATTTTAGAGTTGCCACTTGAACAGGAATGAAGGGGAAATTCTCCAGTGGGGACACTAATTCCAGTAACAACTAAGTGAAGCTGGCCATACTTGCCATAATAGATTTTGGTTGGTCTGACCTCCGGGCCGAAATAAAACAATCTAACCGCTTCCTCCATCCATGCTGTGTGGCACAAATGGGTGAATCTCCTACTAAGGCTTTTGTATCCTAGCTGCCTGCCCTGATTGGCTACAGTCACTGTCTGTGCTGCAGACAGTGCCACCCATGCTTCCAATGGCATTATGCCATTAGCGGCATGGATGGCACTGTCTGCAGCACAATATGGCCTTGGCGACATGGGTGGCACTGTCTCTGCAGTACACTATGGCATTGGCATGTCCCACTGTCAAGTTGCTGATCACCACCATTACTAGTAAAAATAAATAAAAAAATACATTAATTCATCACATAGTTTGTAGAAGCTATAACTTTTGGGCAAACGAATCAATAAACGCTTTTTGGGATTTTTCTATTTACAAAATATATGTTGCAGAATACATATTGGCCTAACCAATTGAAGAAATTCAATTTGTTACATTTTTTATTGGATATGTGTTATTGCAGAAAGTAAAAAAAAAATATATATTTTTTTCAAAATAGTTTTTATTTTTTTGTTTAGAAACGCAAAAAGTAAAAACTGCAGAGGTGACCAAATACCACCAAAAGAAAATAAATTTTACTTGTAGACAAACCTGCACTTTGTTTCACGGCAGGGTCTAGGGAGGGGCTGAAGGAGGGACCAGGGGCAGGACCAGGGGTGGAGCTGAAGGGGGCCTTGTCAGGTAGGCTGTACGGGGCCCCATGATTTCTATCAGTGGCCCTGGGTGCATAGAAGCCGGTGGAGGGATTGGCGGAGAGGGGTGGAGGACATTGCATGGAGACCAGTGGAGGGATTGGTAGAGAGGAGTGGAGGACACTGAATGGAGGCCAGTGGAGGGATTGGTAGAGAGGGGTGGAGGACACTGAATGGAGACCAGTGGAGGGATTGGTAGAGAGGGGTGGAGGACACTGAATGGAGACCAGTGGAGGGATTGGCAGAGAGGGGTGGAGGACACTGAATGGAGGCCAGTGGAGGGATTGGTAGAGAGGGGTGGAGGACACTGAATGGAGACCAGTGGAGGGATTGGTAGAGAGGGGTGGAGGACACTGAATGGAGGCCAGTGGAGGGATTGGCAGAGAGGGGTGGAGGACACAGAGTGGTTGGTAAAGTGGATGATTCTTGCAGCAGCATTCATGTTGGACTGAAGGGGGGAGGAGTCTATGTAAAGGTAATAAAAAGAGGAGGGAGTTGCAGTAGTCAAGATGAGAGATAACCAGGGAGTGAATTAGCAGCTTGGTGGTGTCATTGGTTAAAAAGCGGCGTATTCTAGAGATGTTGCAGAGGTTGAGGCGGCATGATTTTCACAGGGATTGGATGTGGGCCTGAAAGGACAATTCAGAGTCTAAGGTTACCCCTAGCACCCTGACATGTGGGGACGGACTGATAGATGTACCATTGATCTTGACAGAGAAGTCAGGGGAAGGGGCACGTGGGGGAGGAAATATTAAGAGCTCAGTTTTAGATAGATTCAGTTTGAGGAAGTGATGTGAAATCCAGGCAGACATGTCTGTTAGTAAATCAGTCATGTGTGAGGAAACTGATGGGGTGAGCTGAGGGGTTGTTCTGTCTCAAGGAGCAGATAGCTAAACCTTCTTATCCCAATAACGGTAGATACCATATTTCTTTGATCTCAGTTTTATTAGAACAAGCCATGTGAAACTACAAAATAACAGAAATAGACTTCAATAAGTACAATACAGCATACATTGCAGAAACAACGATACACAATACAAGTTGGGATAGTAAAAACTTACTTTTTAAGTTCTCTAAGTGGTGATGGCGATAGATAGAGAAATACATGTGTTGTTTCCTGAATGTCTTCTCACAAAATTGTGGCTGTTTCACTTCCTGCTAAGATTCTACCCAGAATTCCCTGCTTGCTGACAACTTCCTTAGTTACACATACAAATAAACAAAGAAACAGAACTGCAGCAATACCAAAAAGGAATGCTAGATGGAGCCTGCACACCACATATGATTGTCTTAAAGTGGATGTAAACTCGAAAAAAATATTTTTTTTATATCATACTGTAGAGTATAAGATTTGCTATCATTTGAGCCCAGTCTTGCCACACAGAGTTAATCCATCTCTGAGCAATCCTCTTTTATTGTTCAGTGAGACAATTCTTGACAAACTGAGAAAAACTTTGTCAGATCCACCCCCTTGTTGTGAGTTACAGGCGATTTACCATTAGCCGAAGAGACATGCAGTATTTTTTAATTCCCTCCCCCACTCCTTTCTTCAGCAGCTCTGCAAGGATTGGCTGTTCCACACCTTACCATGATTTGGCATGCTGAAGTCATGCGGTTACTTTCCTGTCTTTTCACTGTATGTTAGAGATAATAGCAGAAGTTCAGTGTAAGAAATACACAGGAGAAAATGCATATTGACAAGGGGAGTGTAGAAGTGGGCGGGGAGTGTAGAGGTGGGCGGGGAGTCTACTGACATAACGACTCCACCCAGTGAGCTCCAGACAACAGACCCACCCACAGAATATGCAGTTTTTCGGCTCTCATAACAGACAGAGGGGAGACATTTGACAGGTAAAGATACATGCAGGAGGCGTGTCTATCCTTATAGATAAACCCTATGGCAGGAGTTTCGAAAGGATGACATTGGGTTTACATCCACTTTAAGTAAATTACACATTTTGCATGTAAATTTAACCAAACAGGTAGAAATAACCGATATAAAACATAAGCAAGGCATCTGGTGGACAGAACAGGGGTAGAGAGATAGATTTGCGTATCATAAGCATATAAATAGCAGACCCAGGGAGGACATGTAGATCAAGAATAGTAAAGGTCCGAGGACAGAACCTTGGGGGACCCCAACGGTAAGAGGAGTTGGAGAGGAGGAAGTAGAGTTGTAAGGGACACTGAAGGTGCAGTGAGAAAGGTAGGATACGAAAAAACAGCCATGGAGACCAAGCAAATTGAGTTTTTGTTGAGGAGGGGGTGGTCAACTGTATCCAAGGCAACGGCAAGGTCCAAGAGTAAGAGTATGGAATAAGGACAGCTGGTTTTAGCTGTTAGAAAGTCGTTTGTAAGTTTTAGGAGGGCAGTTTCTGTGGAGTGTTGAGGGCGAAATCCAGACTTAAGGGGATCAAGAAGGTTATTCTCAATGAGGTGGTCGCTCAGTCGGTTGTAGACTAAACGTTCAAGGAGTTTGGAGGCAAAAGGGAGTAAAGAGATGGGTCTTAGGTTGTTAAGATTGGTCAGGTCCAGTGAGGCCTTTTTTGGTATGGGAGTGACTAGCGCATGTTTTAGAGGGTTGGGGAAGATGCCAGTATAGAAGGAGAGGTTGAAGATATAAGAATAATGGGGAGTACAGAGGGATTATAGCGGTGCCAGAAAAAAATAAAGGGATATGTAACTTTAGAGCTTTGAAGATATGAGTAAGAAAGTGTAGGATAGAGCCAGAGGGTGACCGTAGTATTTGAGAAGGAACAGGGTCCAGGGGGCATGACTGCTGAGGCGCAGTGGGCCCAGGTCCAATTACTGTAACATAGATGTATAGACAAAACCTCCACTCCCCCCTTGCCCCCTCAATCCATTAAATAAACACACTTATAACCAATAGGTTGGAAAGGGCAAGGCCACAGCTTTATTAAATCCAAACATAACATGTGAACACTTATTCAACTAGTGCCAGTCACAGTTGTACTGTGAGCACATAATTCCGACAGTGAGGAAGGGGGGCCTGTCCTTACCATAAGTGCTGGACAGCCCGCCTAATTCCGATTTCCATCCAGGGCATAGCCCATTACAGCCATTTTATGCTGGCAAGGTCAAGAAACCGCAGCAAGCTGTGACATACCAACAAAAAACTTGGGGCGGGAGGGTGGGCAGCTCTTCCAAAACGTTCCTTGAAAGACCCAGAATTCTCTGGGGCAAAACTTTTCTTGAGCTCAGGCCCAGCCCCCGCCCCCCTAACAACCAATCCTTGGTGACCACTCAGCCACCTTGTCCCACCCCTGGCCATGCCCCCATCAGTCAAGGCTCTCTCTCCCTAAAGGGGCTCAAGAGGCCTTCATGACTGCTGAGGCGCAGTGGGCCCAGGTCCAATTACTATAACATAGATGTATAGACAAAACCTCCACTCCCCCCTTGCCCCCTCAATCCAATAAATAAACACACTTACAACCAATAGGTTGGAAAGGGCAAGGCCATAGCTTTATTAAATCCAAACATAACATGTGAACACCTATTCAACTAGTGCCAGTCACAGTTGTACTGTGAGCACATAATTCCGACAGTGAGGAAGGGGGGCCTGTCCTTACCATAAGTGCTGGACAGGCCGCCTAATATCCGATTTCCATCCAGGGCATAGCCCATTACAGCCATTTTATGCTGGCAAGGTCAAGAAACCGCCACCCGACAGTCAGTGGATAACTGACGGGCGCCCCACCGCAGCCAGCATCTGTTCCACGCCGTGCTGAAGGCCAAGATTAAAGATATCCAAACCGATGTTGTTAAGGTGAACGCCATCCGATCTCAGCAAATCACCATTAGCACCTTCCAAATCCTTATGCCAGACAACAAACCCCCCGATCTGCCGAACAAACTTGGAAACCTGGATGTTAACTTTGCGACGGAAGCGTTCCAGGCGTGGGCCAGGTATCTCCCGAGCCCAAAGCAAACGAGGCACTATTTGAGACCAAATGAGAATCAAGTTGATAAAAACAGCATAACACTGGGCGATGTCTCGCTTGATAGCAGAAATTAAATTCACGGAACGTGTATAACCAGCGTCATTCCCACCAGCATGGAGAACTAAAATGACAGGGCCAGAAACATGAGCACGAAGGTGCAAACATTCCGGTAGAACCTGGGGCCAGCGTAACCCACGGAACCCACGCCAGCGGATCCTGGCGAGATCATGGGCGAAACCCAAATTCTTGCCGTAGCTCTGAACATCCGACCGACGAGCGGCCCAGTAGATGAAAGAATCTCCAATTATCCATATTTGCGCCGGGTAACAACCTGAAATTAAAACAGCAGATGTGGGCGTACGTACAGCGAAAAACGAGAAGATTCCCACCTACCCAGACGCTGAAGTTCCGTATCAGAGAAACCCATGCCAGACGCAGCGGTGGCAGCGCCGATGCGAAACGAGTGGGTAGCGAAATCGCGCGAAGGGAGGCCCATGAGCTCAAGGCAACGACGGAAAACCCATAAAAATTGAAACCTGCTCAGGGAAGAGGAATCAGCGTGAACAAAAAAGACAGGGGACGGGGGGGCGCGCGGACAGGAAGGGGGAGGCTAGCGACACAGGGCAAAAGGGGCCACCACAAGAATACAGAACAACTCTTCTGCCCTTGCTAAAGCTGTCAGTCTTCGAGGTACGCAAAAACACCGTCACGCAGCGCTCAGAGAAGGAGACATCCTCCATCCGAATGCCGCCCAACGAGGTCGTGGATTTAGAAACCAGTTCGCCAATGCGAAAGGCACCGAAAAACGCCCAGGAGAAGGCAACTTGAAAAAGAAGGGTCTCAAACGGAGAAGAGCACACGGACAGCAACAGGGAAAGGATACCGGATAGAATATGAAGGGAAACCGGGCACTGAGAATCAGGAGAGTGAGTAGCATGTCTCCAGCCCCGTAACACCCGCCGGACAGGAAATGCTTTTGTGGTATCTTCCCACCCCAGGAGCTGGAACCAAAAGGACAATGCAAACATGGTAGACGAAACCGTGGAACCTGAAACCCCTTTCTGCAGCAAATAGCCTAGGTAGGTGAACAAAGCCATGTATCTGTCATATGGAGAAGAGGTTGAAAACTCACCGCCCGACACTTGAACACATTCATCCCACACACGACGATACGATAACCACGTTCGAGGGGACAGCGAAGCCTGGAGGAGGTCTAACAGGTGTCGGAAACGAGGTTCTACAAATGGGATGGGCAGGGGAGGCCCTCCCAGGAAGCCGACTGAGCCAGGGAGCGAAAGCGATCGATCTGTAGACGGGAGAGAGCATCAGCAATTTAGTTAGCAGTCCCGGGAACATGCCTGGCTCTAAAACAAATATTAAACTGCAAGCACTTTAAAACCAAAAAACGCAATAGCGATACGACCGGAGGGGAACTAGCTGACTGTTTGTTAACCACCTGCACCACACTCATGTTGTCGGACCAGAAAACTACTTGGTGGTCGCGCAACCGTTCACCCCACAGCTCAAGAGCGACGATGATCGGGAAAAGCTCCAGCAGGGTGAGATTGCGCAACAAATCCATGCGGGCCCATGAGGCCGGCCAACACTCAGCAGACCACTCCCCTTGGAAGAAGGCGCCGAAACCACAGGAGCCTGCCGCATCAGTATACAGCTCCAGCTGTGAGTTCGGTACCTCCTCCCGCAGCCAACAAGACTGGCCATTGTAGGACTGGAGAAAAGTCAACCATAGCCCCAAGTCATTCCACATGGGCTTGGTTATACGGACATAGTGGTGGGGGGCAGCCACCCCTTTCATGGCCCAAGCCAGGCGTCTACAGAAAGCTCTCCCCATGCGGATGACTCTGCAAGCAAAGACCAAGTGACCCAGCAACGACTGCAGTTGTTTTAATTGCAATTTCCTAGCTCCTCTCGCCAAGCGGACCAGGGAGAGGAGCCTGGCCAGCTTGTCGCTGGGCAGCCGAAAAAGCATCGCCACCGTGTCTATTTCTATGCCCAAAAAGGCCAAAACTGTCACTGGGCCCTCGGTCTTGTCCACGGACAGTGGGACGGCAAACCGTCCGCGGGTGTCCTGAAAAACAGTGAGGAGATGCTGACACCAATCACTCTCCACCAGGCCTACAAAGAGGAAATCATCTAAATAGTGTAGTATGGACTGAAAACCAGCCTCCTGGGCGACTACCCATTCCAGGAAGCTACTGAAAAGCTCAAAGAATATGATATGGCACAGCCCATGGGGAGGCACATGTCAAAAAAGTAGCTTTCCTGAAAAAAGCAGCCCAGGAGGTAGAAACACTCCGGGTGGACTGGGAGGAGGCGGAAGGCGGACTTAATGTCCGCCTTCGCCAACAAAGCCGACTGACCGGCAGCCCTAACCAAATGAAGCGCCTTGTCGAAAGAGGCATAGTGGACCCTGGACTCCTCCTTATCGATGCCGTCATTTACCGAGGAGCCAGAAGGGTAGGACAGGTGGTGAATCAGGTGAAATTTTCCCTCTGCCTTTTTGGAGACCACACCGAGGGGGGACAGCCTCAGGTTGTGGTAAGGGGGAAAATCAAATGGGCCTGTCATACGCCCCATCTCTAGTTCCTTCTGAAGCTTCTCGGCCACGACGGACTCGAATTCAACTGCAGATTTCAAATTAGGCGCCATGGTAGGCACATCTGAAGGAGTAAAGGGAATCCAAAAACCACCGTCCAGGCCGTCCCTTAAGATCAAGGCCTCCCTATAAAGGGGGTAATGGTCTAACTAGGGAAGCATCTCTAAGACGTTCACTGGCGTCCTCTGGTTTAGAAAGGTCGGGCTTGACACCCGGCCTGGCGAGTGGTTGTTTACCCCTCCTGAAGCACCGGCTGGCGGGGTGAGCACCCCCGCAACTGGTGCACTCATGCTTAAAACGGAACGCGGGGTACCATTTGCAGTGGCTCTCATTGAGCAGCCAGCAAATACCCTTTTTTGAGGCAACCGATGATCCGGAGGGAGCGCCGGCTGCGGACTGAAAGGACGAAGGCCTGTGGAGGCACATAAGCAACAACCAGTGGCTACCGTCTTGGCAATCTAAACGAAACTCCTTACGTGCCGCCATCTTTTGGCGAAACTGGGTGTCGTAATGAAGCCAACACTGGCCCCCGTACACCTTATAGGCACCCCAAATAAGGTCTAAGTAGCAAAAGAGCGATGCTGCCAACTCCGGGAACCGCTCACAAAGCACTCCCGCGTAAGCGCAGAACCCTTGAAGCCAGTTCTCGAACGTCCGAGGAAGCTGTTTTGATTTGTCGCCCTGCGCAGAGACGTCAACCCGACGAGATTTGTCGATCGTCTCCTGATCAGGAGGGACGAGCGAGAGAAAATCGATAAATTCGCGACGCCAGATTTTGCCCTTAACCTCCTCCGTCAGGTGCATGCCAGTAGGTGAAACCGCCCACAACGCGCCGCCAGAAGTGGAACCCGAACCCGCCACTGGACCCGATACCCCCATCCGAGTAAACCCGATTGGACAACCGACGCTATGCGTTCGTCTGGTGGGCCTGATACGGGAGCGTCATTGGACCTACCCCAAATTAAATCACAGTCATACTCACTGATGCACGGAGGAAGAGCTGATGAAGGGCGACCAGCAGCCGGTCCAGGCGGAACTTCCGGAGCAGGATCAACCATGGTAGCTGGCAGATGCCTGAGATGTCCATCCCCTGGAGGAACGGTGGCACCTGGCGAGGCAGGAGAGTGATGACTGAAGGAGAGGTCCAGGAGGAGGGGTCCGACCACCGACCCTGAGGATCCTAGGTGGCCAAGGACAGCAGCTGAGCGGCAACAGGAGCAAACGTGGACTCCAGGACCCGAAGCGGGAGCAGAAGACCTCCAGTCTACTCCGGGACTGGAGTAGTAGTCTCCCGCCCTGCCGGGCGCAGGGAGATGAGGCTGGGTTGTGGCGGCAGGCAGCCCGCGGGAACCTACCGCCCAGCCGGGCGCAGGGGGGTGCGGATACGCTGAAGGCCACGGACCGGGGAGGGCGGCTGGGGCAGATGAACCATCTCCCGCCCTGCTGGGCGCAGGGAGATGTGGATGTGCATGGGTTAGCTGGGCGGGGTGAGTGGCTGGTGCAGCGCGGCCATCTCCCGCCCATCCGAGGGCAGGGAGACCTGGGCAATCAGGAGACAGGAACGCTGGGGGAGCGACATGCGGAGCAGCGTGATCTCCCACCCGGCCGGGTGCAGGGAGATTAAGGGCAGACAGCCTAAGATGTGTAGAGTGCACTGGCACACTTAAATCTCAAGCTCTGCTGGGCGCAGGGAGAGAAATGGCCACTGGGGGCAGCAGTGCTGACACAGGGCGAGCCGGGAAGTCCACCGACAGACGGAGAGAGCCAGCAGCCGGAGGGGATGCACCGGAGGCTCCTGGAAGATGATCCCTGGGACGGTCAGACCTGGCAGCGGACCCCCGGGAAGAACGGCGCGGAAGTCCTCCAGCATCCCTTCCCCCACGGACCGGGCCCAGGTACAGAGGAAGCATCCGCCCGGCTGGGCGTATGGAGGCAGCCAGGGGAAGTGACAGCAGTGGGAGCCCGGGAGGAGCGGAGCGTGACTCTGGGGCTCCGTGAACGGGAGAGGCGAGGGGGGGCCCGAGCCGCAGAAGATACTGGCAGGGGGGACAGGATTCTTAGGCCTGCTAGGAGGGGGAGAGCTGCCACATGGGGCCGCAGTGTCGTCAGGAGAGGAGGGAGGACAGGCAGGCCTGTAAGAGGCCCTGGAAGGACTGGGGCTCAAACGGGATGGGGGGCGGGTCCTCCGCCGGGCCCTGGGAGCCGAGGATCCTGCTGCAGGTACCGCAGGTGGCAGATAGGGGGGAGAGTAGGCCACCTCGGGGGAGAGAAGGGAGAAGAGCCAGTCAGCCTGACCTTGCAGGGCCAGTTCATGGACCCTGGCCAGAAGGAGCTCGGTGTCCATGGCTGAGGGACAGGGTCAGTGGTCAGCTCACCAGCTCTTCCAAAACGTTCCTTGAAAGACCCAGAATTCTCTGGGGCAAAAATTTTCTTGAGCTCAGGCCCAGCCCCATCCCCCCTAACAACCAATCCTTGGTGACCACTCAGCCACCTTGTCCCACCCCTGGCCATGCCCCCATCAGTCAAGGCTCTCTCTCCCTAAAGGGGCTCAAGAGGCCTTCAGGAGGTTAGGTTGGCGTTGAAAAAAAGTTTAGTGACTTCTTCTATAGCAGCTGGGTTAAGCAAGGGAAGTATTGATTGTGCAGGAGGACAAAGAGTTTAAATTGAGAGAGATATCTGTAGAATGGAGCTCTCGATACGAATTGTATCAGTGTTATTTTTGAAGTGATTAGCAATCTCCTGAGCAGTGGGTAAATTAGTGGGTGGAGGTAATGGAGGATGAAGTAGAGTGGTAAAGGTAGAAAAGAGTTGATGGGGACTGCAGGAGAGGGTGTTAATGAGAGTGATAAAGTAGGCCTGTTTGACAGTGTGGTGGCAGGAATAGTATTTCTTTATCATACATCACGGGACACAGAGTTAGATCCCGGGACACAGAGTTAGGCTAATATTCATTACCTACTGGGTTATACTTCATCTCCAGGTGAATGGACACTGATAGACCAAAGGTCTTTAGACAGGAAGTGATCCCCTATGTAACCACTTCCATACAGGAAGTACTTCAGTTTTTTTTTACCAGTGTCTGCAAAGTGGATGGGCACATTTGTTTCAGCTCCCTCAAGCTCCAGGTCTTGAAGTCCCAGCACGGTTCCAAAATAAATCAAGGGATTGACCAATCGGATCCATTTGAAACAGGCTTATATGCTAAGATAAAGGGTACCCGAGCCTTGCAAAGAAGATGCAAGGATCCTGCGAGGTTTTGCCTGAAATGCGACCTCCGGATGCTGGACCCTGCGTAGTGGAATCCTGGACATCACAGAGCTAAGGCATTCCTGCAGGGTGCTGTACAGGTCCAAGGGAGTGGTCCCTAAGACATGAAAAGAGTACCCAGTAATTGAAGGTACTCAAGTGACAGGAACCCGCCGTGATGGGTGAAGTTTGGGCTCCAGTGGTGGCTGGTGCTCAAAATTTTTTGGGGGGTTCAAACTAACTGAAAAATGCTGAAACCCCTCCCCCACCAATTGCAGCAACTTGTGCCAATCATATGCAGACACTTGTGTCCAAACGCAGCCATTGTGCCCATCAAACGCATCCATTGTGCCCAAACGCAGCAACTTGTGCCCATCAATTGCAGCCACTTGTGCCCAAATGCAGCCACTTGTGCCCATCATATGCAGCCACCTGTGCCCATCAAATGCAGCCACTTGTGCCCATCATATGCAGCCACCTGTGCCCAAACGCATTCATTGTGCCCAAACGCAGCTGCTTGTGCCCATCAAACACGGCCACTTGTGCCCAAATGCAGCCACTTGTGCCCATCATATGCAGCCACCTGTGCCCATCAAATACAGAGACTTGTGCCCATCATATGCAGCCACCTGTGCCCATCAAATGCATCCATTGTGCCCAACGCAGCAGCTTGCCCATCAAATGCAGCCACCTGTGCCCATCATATGCAGCCACCTGTGCCCAAACGCAGCCATTGTGCCCAAACGCAGCTACTTGTGCCCATCAAACATGGCCACTTGTGCCCATCATATGCAGCCACCTGTGCCCATCAAATGCAGCCACTTGTGCCCATAAAATGCAGCCACCTGTGCCCATAAAATGCAGCCACCTGTGCCCATCAAAATCAGCCACCTGTGCCCATCAAATGCATCCATTGTGCCCATCAAAAGTAGCCACTGTGCCCATCAAACGCAGCCACTTGCCCATCAAACGCAGCCACTTGCCCATCAAATGCATCCACTTGCCCATCAAACGCAGCCACCTGTGCCCATCAAATGCAGCCACTTGCCCATCAAATGCAGCCACCTGTGCCCATCAAAATGCAGCCACATGTGCCCATCAAACGCGGCCACTTGTGCCCAAATGCAGCCACTTGTGTCCATCATATGCAGCCACCTGTGCCCATCAAATGCAGCCACTTGTGCCCATCAAATGCAGCCACTTGTGCCCATCGAACGCATCCATTGTGTCCATCAAACGCATCCATTGTGCCCATCAAACGCATCCATTGTGCCCATCAAATGCAGCCACCTGTGCCCATCAAACGCAGCCACCTGTGCCCATCAAATGCATCCATTGTGCTGAAACGTGGCCACTTGTGCCCAAATGCAGCCACCTGTGCCTATCAAACGCAGCAATTGTGCCCATCAAACACATCCATTGTGCCCATCAAACGCATCCATTGTGCCCATCAAACGCAGCCACTGTGCATATCAAATGCAGCCACCTGTGCTTATCAAATGCAGCCACCTGTGCCCATCAAATGCAGCCACTGTGCCCATCAAATGCAGCCACTGTGCCCATCAAATGCAGCCACCTGTGCCCATCATATGCTGCCACTTGTGACCCATCATATGCTGCCACTTGTGCCCAAACGCAGCCACTTGTGCCTATCAAATGCAGCCACTTGTGCCCATCAAATGCAGCCACTTGTGCCCATCAAATGCAGCCACTTGTGCCCATCAAACTCATCCATTGTGCCCATCAAACGCAGCCACTTACCCATCAAATGCAGAGCCACCTGTGCCCATCAAATGCGGCCACTTGTGCCCAAACACAGCCACTTGTGCCCATCAAACACAGTCATCTGTGTCCATTAAATGCAGCCACCTGTGCCCATCAAATGCAGCCACTTGTGCCCATACACAGCCATTGTGCCCATCAAACGCATCCATTGTGCCCATCAAACGCAGCCGCTTGTGCCCAAAACGCAGCCACTTGTGCCCAAAACGCAGCCACTTGTGCCCATCATATGCAGCCACTTGTGCCCATCAAATGCAGAGACATGTGCCCATCATATGCAGCCACCTGTGCCGATCAAACGCAGCCACTTGTGCCCATCAAACGCATCCATTGTGCCCATCAAATGCAGCCATTGTGCCCATAGAATGCAGCCACCTGTGCCCATCAAATGCAGCCACCTGTGCCCAAAAGCAGCCACTTGTGCCCATCAAACGCAACCTTTGTGCCCTTCAAATGCAGCCACTTGCCCATCAGATGCAGCCACCTGTGCTCATCAAACGCAGCCACTCTGCTCCAGCACGAGTCTCCTCGCTCCTCATCCTAAGCACCAGGCATCCAATAGTTTGACCTGGCGCTTTGGCCAATCAGGAAGCAGGTCTGACATAGTTACATAGTAGGTGAGGTTGAAAAAAGACATAAGTCCATCAAGTCCAACCTATGTGTGTGATTATATGTCAGTATTACATTGTATACAGTGGCGGCTGGTGCTCAAAATTTTTGGGGGGCGCAAACTGAAAAATTTTACTTTTAGTAATGCAGGGCTGTAAATAGCCATTTATCGGGTGATTATGTATCATTACTGCTAGGTAAAATTGTGGCCATCAATTGCAGCCTCACTGTGCCCATTATGAGGGGTTCCCACCATCCCTGTGCTGAGTTCCCGGGTCTGTACACCCGCTGTGCCCATTATGAGGGGTTCCCACCATCCCTGTGCTGAGTTCCCGGGTCTGTACACCCGCTGTGCCCAATATGATGGGGTTCCCACCATCCCTGTGCTGAGTTCCCGGGTCTGTACACCCGCTGTGCCCATTATGAGGGGTTCCCCCCATCCCTGTGCTGAGTTCCCGGGTCTGTACACCCGCTGTGCCCATTATGAGGGGTTCTCCCCATCCCTGTGCTGAGTTACCGGGTCTGTACACCCGCTGTGCACATTATGAGGGGTTCCCTCCATCCCTGTGCTGAGTTCCCGGGTCTGTACACCCGCTGTGCCCATTATGAGGGGTTCTCCCCATCCCTGTGCTGAGTTACCGGGTCTGTACACCCGCTGTGCCCATTATGAGGGGTTCTCCCCATCCCTGTGCTGAGTTACCGGGTCTGTACACCCGCTGTGCCCATTATGAGGGGTTCTCACCATCCCTGTGCTGAGTTCCCGGGTCTGTACACCCGCTGTGCCCATTATGAGGGGTTCCCACCATCCCTGTGCTGAGTTACCGGGTCTGTACACCCGCTGTGCCCATTATGAGGGGTTCTCACCATCCCTGTGCTGAGTTCCCGGGTCTGTACACCCGCTGTGCCCATTATGAGGGGTTCCCACCACCCATGTGCTGAGTCCCTGGGTCTGTACACCCGCTGTGCCCATTATGAGGGGTTCCTACCATCCCTGTGCTGAGTTCCCGGGTCTGTACACCCGCTGTGCCCATTATGAGGGGTTCGCACCATCCCTGTGCTGAGTTCCCGGGTCTGTACACCCGCTGTGCCCATTATGAGGGGTTAATTTTGTTTATTGAAAAATCTTACAAACAACAACTTATTTACAATAAAACCATAATAAATAAATAAAACATATTTACAAAATAATTGAATATGATAATACAAAACAAGAACATAATAAATGGTACAAACCAAATTGCGCACTACATAATCCCTATGGGAGAGCCAGACTAAGGAACATCACCGTCACCATGCATGGAGCCTTTTATCAAAAATATATTTCATCTTGAAAATCTAGGGGAGTGAATCAAGAATACAAAGAAAAGCCGCACACCCCGAGATCAACAGGCAGCAGCTACAGAGTCCTGATATTCCTCCACGCCCTTATCCAGGCCTCCTGCTGCCACCTGCCTTTCTCAAGACCCCGAATCTTCCCAACCTCACCCAGAATATCCTGCACCACCACTTCCACAGGGAGGATTTTACTCCGTAAGGATAACTGACACCGTGCACTCCACGTGAAATAACGGACTACTAGACTAACTAAAAAAAGTGTTTCCAAATCCTAATCCCAACGAGTCTGGAATGCCCCATACACCCACTCTGCATAACTCATATGGGGGAGGAAGGGTATACTCAGAGCCCTCCCAACCCTCTTGTACACCTCTATATTAAAAGGGCATTGAAGTAGAAAGTGATCCATGGACTCCACCACTCCTCCACACTCCACTCTAGGGCAGCCCCGATCACTGATGGAAAGAAACTTTAAGTTGCCCTTCACATATAGTTTTCCATGAAAGGCAAGCCAAGCCTGATCCCTAAACTTCATTGGGATTCTCTCCAAATTAATCAATCGCAAACCCACCCCCAAAACCAGGCTTGGGCAATCCCTCAAGGCCAGTGGCTCGCAAAAAGCAGAGCTCATGATCCGCTTCTCAAGAAGTTTCCTTGGAAGAGATTTGACTTCTCCTGCTGTTACTTGCCACTGCCGAAGCATTTTCAAACACGGGGCAACATAAGCCAGGAGCTGTTCATGCTTGACCCTCAGGCTTTTCACTGGCCCACCATTTTCCCAGTCTCGCAGAAAGGGCCTAAACCAGGACTGGAAAATACCAACCCACCCAGGCCGTCTCTCTGCCAACATGTTACCAAGATTATACTTCACAAACATCAGAGATAAAAAGACTACAGGGTTGACCATCCCTAGACCACTCTCCCGCCTAGGAAGGTAAGTCACATTCCTTTTGACAAGGTTTATTCTGTTCCCCCATAACAGCTGGAAGAAACAACTATAGACCCTGGTATAGAGAGAAACTGGCAAAATGCAAACGAAACTGACATACAGAAAAATCGGAATCAGGTAAGTCTTGATCAGATCAACCTTTTCCCTCAAGGAAAGCTGCCAACCTTTCCAGCTTGCCACCTTGGCATCGGCATTCTCCAGCCTGTTCACCCAATTTGATTGACCATAGTCACCTGGGCCCAATTCAATGCCTAGAACTCTAATTTTTTGTTGGGGCTCCGGGAAGTCATCTGGGAGAACAAAGCTCTCACCTTCCATGCCCATCCAGAAAGCTTCACACTTGTTCTGGTTGACCTTTGAACCCGATGCCTCTGCATACTGCCCTATCACTGAGACCACCTCCTGCGCCTCTGCAGTCCCAGAGATAAAAACAGAAACATCATCAGCATAGGCCACAACCTTCAAAGGAGGCTCACCAGCGATGCCCAAAGGTACCCCACACAATGGTCCACTCTCTAGCCTTCTAATGAAGGGGTCAATTACAAACACATATAGCAGAGGACTCAATGGACACCCCTGGTGCACACCCGAGCCGACCTCAAAGGGCTGCCCAACCCAACCATTAACCAGAGGAAAGCTTTCAGCCCCTTTGTACAAAATCTTGAGCCAATCAATGAAGCCCCCCTCCAGGCCATATTTGTCAAGAAGGAGCCACAAGTACTCATGATTAACCCAATCAAAGGCCTTAGCCTGATCCAATGTCAACAAAAATTTACCCCAACTAGCAGCCCTACAACACTCCAAGGCCTCCCGGACAGCTAACACCGCTGAGAAAGTGCTTCTACCTTGGACCGAACAGTGCTGGTGGCGGGATAACAAACTGCCTGCAACTGGTGATAATCGCCAGAAGAAAATCTTTGCCAGTATCTTTTTATCGACATTAAGAAGGCTAATGGGGCGCCAATTCCCAATCATCGAAGGATCTTTACCCTTTGACAGAAGGATCACTGCAGATTGCCTCATGGAGGGAGGGAGTCAACCCTCATTCAAACAGCCATTAAAAACCTCCGCAAGGTAGGGAGCCAGGATCGTCTTAAAACATTTATAGAACTTGGCTGTCAAACCATCTGGCCCTGGCGTTTTCTTGACGGCTAGTTTATCAATAGCCTGGATTACCTCATCTGCAGTGATTTCATCTGTCAAATTCATCAAAGGAACATTACTTTCCAGTCCTGGTGTAGAGTCCAAAAAACCCAACATCCTTGTCCGATCAACTTTCCTTCCTCCCAGATCGGCATATTATGACCTGACAACCTCCAGGATCCCTGACCTAGACTTCGTCAGAGAGCCGTACTGTCCCTCAGGCCATTGACTGTCTTAACTGCTACGCTCTGTTTACAGTTCTGGTAAGGGTCAGGCGAATGGTATTTCCCGTAATCCCTCTTCTGAACCAAAGAGGCGTGCCGGTCATATTGATGTCTCCTAAGGAGGAGCTTCACCTCAGAGATTGCCCCAGAATCTCCTCCATTCGAAACAAGGCGGTCAAGTTTCCTCTGCAAACGCTGGTAGGTGATATACTTATCTTGCTGCTTCTTTTTTTCTATGGCCTTGAAAAGCCCAACAGTCCGCTGTTTAACAAGCTCCCACCATTCTGACTTGCTGTTGCTGATCTTCCAGGAGGGCCAAATTCAATCTCCAGATACCCCTCCCCCTAGGTGGCATGTCTGGGGCATTCAGAGTCACAGATAGAATACAGTGATCAGAAAACTCCACTGCCCGACACACAGGTGCCGAAAAAGCAGAGTCTCCCTTTAAAAAAAAACTATCTATCCTACTCTGACTATTACATTGCTGAAAAGTGAACCCCGTGCTGTCTGGGCAGCGCTTAATGTGCGCATCTACCAGACCTGCTTCCCTAACTATCGCATTAAGAAAAAGGGTGTCATAGCCCAGCTTATCTCTGAAACCTCTCCTGTCTTTAGACCTAGTAATAGTGTTGAAATCACCTCCAAAGATAACCTGCTGGGCCATAAAAAGAAAAGGCTTATTCTTTGTAAAGAGGCATTTCCTGTCCCACTTCATCTGGGGACCATAGATGTTAATCAGGCGCAAGTCCTGCCCCTTCACAGAGACATCTAAGACCATGCATCTCCCTATCTCTACCTCAATTACCCGCCGGCACGTTACCATACCAGAAAAAAGGACTGCAACTCCGCTGTAAGGCTCGGCCACAAGAGACCAAAATGAGGGACCACGTCTCCACTCCTTCTTTGTCAGATGTACATCAGCCAGACTACTCAGATGGCTTTCTTGCAAAAACAAAATGTCAGCATCAAACTCGCTGAGCAAAAATAAGGCCATATGATGAGCACTTACTGATCTTAAGCTGGCAACATTAATGGTTGCCACTTTTAATGGAGTGGGAACTGCCATTAGGGTAGTTGAGGCAGCCGTTTCTTAGCCTGACTACTCCCTCTTCCTGGAGAACCAGCGCGCTTCGTTGCACCCTAGCACTCATCCTCCATAGAGGATGCAGAACTCAATGAGTCCCATTCATCCTCATCATCTGACAGGACCTTAAACTTATTTTCCAAAGGTAAAACTTTAGGATTTAAGGTAACTGAACCCCTTTTTTCCCTTCTTTTGCCCCTCCTCCTCCTATCCTCCAATCACTCCATATCATCCTTAGACAAACCAGACTCAACAGCCTCCCCACCCCTATCCTCCCCTTCACCCCCCCCACTCCCCCTTCCTTTATCTACCACCAGGCCAGCCAGCCTCTCCACCATCCTCCCCACTCCTCTGCATCCCACGATCCTCAATAGAAACCCTGCAGCGTCAGCGGAGGGGGATTGGCACCACACCTGACGCACCTGCCTCAGCACCTCTTGCTGCCTCTGCAATTTTAGAAGACACAGACACAGAAGGATTGGACACATTTTTGGCAACTGATACCTTACCTACCAAAGACACGGGCACACTAGGTAAACGCACAGACTGGGGAGACACAGACACATTAGGTATTTGCACAGACTGGGGCACCACAGACTGGGGAGACACATTAGGTATTGGCACAGACTCGGATGGACTCACAGGCACCCCAGCTGCTGAGCTCCGAGCATCCTCCATGTCCATGCGGAAGAACTATCTCATGAGCTCAGGATTGTTGTGCATTGCCTCAGGACACTGACTGTAAGGATGTCCCACCGCATTGCACAGATGGCACCTGATGATATTACAGTCCTTCACCAAATGTCCTATACCCTGACACAGAGAGCACTTCATCACTGGACAGGAGGATGCAAGATGCCCTTTATCTCCACACTTATTGCAGAGCTTTGGCTGGCCTGGGTAGAAGATGGTCAGCCTGTCCCTCCCCAGGAAAGCTGAGGATGGCAGATGCTGGACAACATTGTCAACAACCTTTAATTTTAGCTGCACAGACCATCCCCCCATCCATATTCCCCGATCATCCACAATCTTTTTTAGGGGGCTCAGGACGTCTCCATACCTCCTCAACCAAACAGTTAAATCCCCTTGCGGTATGGACTCATTGCGGACCAAAATTGTGACCATTTTTAAGAGGGGCTGGCGTGATACAAGCTTTGGGATCAGCCCTTTCCAGTCCGGCAGGCCCCTACAAACGTGTTCATACTTCTCCCAAAATATGTCCAAAGACTCCGGACGGATAAAGGACAAATCATACTCATAGGAACCTGCCGGACTGATCAGGGCGAAGATATCTGTGGGTGTAAACCCCATCTGTAGAATCTTATCCACCACTGTCCTCCTATGTGGGGGGATTCCACCGCCTTCCCATTTTAACTGCACAACATTCCTCCTTTTAAACAGGGAGGAAGATAAACCATTTTCATGCTCCTTCCCTGCTTGCTGCCCCCTCCCAGAACCTGTAGCAGCAACACCAGCATAAGTTTTTCTTACACCAGCAGCATTTGCAGTCTTGTCCTTAGATACATTCAAACCTGCTGGCAGAGAGTCTGAATCAGCTGGGATAGCAGTCTTCTGATTATCAGAGGCAGGACCCTCCCCCTGCTCTGAACACACAGTTTCTTTTCTGAGATCAATCACAGTCATGGCTGCTGCATCTCCTCCACCATTCACAGGAACAGCCGCTGTGCCTGGTCCAGGTAAAGTCTCTGTATTGTCCATGGACCTCTCTGCAGACTGAAGCTGACAGTTATTAGCAGATGTTATTGCATGCTGTGTATTGTCTATGGGTCTGGGCTGACTGCCTGCAGCACTACAACCCTCAGCAAGCACATTGTCATTAAAGTTCACACCATCCTGCACACACACTGTACCTGCACCTTGTCTCTCCACAGGTCTTTCTTCCACAGGGCTAGGAATGGCGTCCATCTTCTCCTCACCATCCTGGGAAGCCACATTCAGAGGTGATTCAAGTTTATTGATAAAATCCAGCATGCCAGAACCTTCAACCTCCTGCTCAGATGTTCCACATTGCTGGGGAGTAAAGGGGACAGAGGCCTCCACCATTGAGGGCTCAGCAGATGTCTGAGGTGTTGAAGAGCTGGGCTCATCCTCTGGGCCCACTTTCTCACTCTCTGCTGTCTGTACCTGCATCTCCTCACTGGTCTCCTCACCCTCCATGCAGGATGCGGCTCCTCATTTGGCTGAATCTTTCTTCATTCTTAGTTACATAGTTACATAGTTACATAGTAGGTGAGGTTGAAAAAAAGACACAAGTCCATCAAGTCCAACCTATGTGTGTGATTATGTGTCAGTATTGCATTGTATATCCCTGTATATTGTGGTCATTCACGTGCTTATCTAATAGTTTCTTGAAGCTATCAATGCTCCCCGCTGAGACCACCGCCTGTGGAAGGGAATTCCACATCCTTGCCGATCTTACAGTAAAGAACCCTCTACGTAGTTTAAGGTTAAACCGCTTTTCTTCTAATTTTAATGAGTGGCCACGAGTCTTGTTAAACTCTCTTCTGCGAAAAAGTTTTATCCCTATTGTGGGGTCACCAGTCCGGTATTTGTAAATTGAAATCATATCCCCTCTCAAGCGTCTCTTCTCCAGAGAGAATAAGTTCAGAGCTCGCAACCTTTCCTCATAACTAAGATCCTCCAGACCCTTTATTAGCTTTGTTGCCCTTCTTTGTACTCGCTCCATTTCCAGTACATCCTTCCTGAGGACTGGTGCCCAGAACTGGACAGCATACTCCAAGTGCGGCCGGACCAGAGTCTTGTAGAGTGGGAGAATTATCGTTTTATCTCTGGAGTTGATTCCCTTTTTAATGCCAATATTCTGTTTGCTTTGTTAGCAGCAGCTTGGCATTGCATGTCATTGCTGAGCCTATCATCGACTAGGACCCCCAGGTCCTTTTCCATCCTAGATCCCCCCAGAGGTTCTCCCCCCAGTCTGTAGATTGCATTCAGATTTTTGCCACCCAATGAATTATTTTACATTTTTCTACATTGAACCTCATTTGCCATGTAGTTGCCCCTCCCCCATTCATTTGTTCAGGTCTATTTGCAAGGTTTCCATATCCTGCGGAGAAGTTATTGCCCTGCTTAGCTTAGTATCGTCAGCAAATACAGAGATTGAACTGTTTATCCTATCGTTTATGAACAAATTAAATAGGATTGGTCCCAGCACCGAACCCTGGTGGACCCCACTACCCACCCCTGACCATTCCGAGTACTCCCCATTTATCACCACCCTCTGAACTCGCCCTTGTTGCCAGTTTTCAATCCATGTACTCACCCTATGGTCCATGCCAACGGACCTTATTTTGTACAGTAAACGTTTATGGGGAACTGTGTCAAATGCTTTTACAAAATACAGATACACCACGTCTACGGGCCTTCCTTTATCTAGATGGCAACTCACCTCCTCATAGAAGGTTAGTAGATTGGTTTGGCAAGAACGATTCTTCATGAATCCATGCTGATTAGTGCTAATGATACCGTTCTCATTACTATAATCTTGTATATAGTCCCGTATCATCCCCTCCAAGAGTTTACATACTATTGATGTTAGGCTAACTGGTCTGTAATTCCCAGGGATGTATTTTGGGCCCTTTTTAAATATTGGTGCTACCATGGCTTTTCTCCAATCAACTGGTACCATTCCAGTCAGTAGACTGTCAGTAAAAATTAGGAACAATGGTCTGGCAATTACTTGACTGAGTTCCCTAAGTACCCTCGGGTGCAAGCCATCTGGTCCCGGTGATTTATTAATGTTAATTTTCTCAAGTCTAATTTTAATTCTGTCCTCTGTTAACCATGGAGGTGCTTCCTGTGATGAGTTATGAGGACACATCCTGCCGTCCTGCCTCCTGATTGGCCGGGAGGAAGGTTAGTGTGAAAATAGAAACATTTTTTTTTGGTATTGTCACACAATTGGGTGGAATCAGGGAGCACTCTCTACGCCCCGAGCCCACCCTATTTTGAAGCCTATTAGAGCCTCTGGCTCTAATCAGGTGCTTCAAAATATACCACTCCCTCCCACTCCCGCCATAGGAATCCATGCGTCCGGCATCCTGAAAGGGGCCCGGCGCATGGATGGGGGGCTGCGCCCCTCTGCGCCCACAGTGCACGGGCCTCCACTGTTGGGCTCTTAGTTTCTAAGGTTGCCCTGCGCCTGGACGGGTAAGTGAAATCCCCCCTTATTTACTTATTGTGGGGTGCCCCATGTGTGTAACAATTTGTCATCTAGCTAAGGCTGGACACCTGTTTATCGGTGACTGCAGGGGGGAGTTTGAGCTAGCTTCTGGAATTTGAATTGGAGTACCTTTTTCCTGTTGTCTTTTACTGTTTTACCTTATGGAGAGTCCGTGCACAGAGGTGCGCCATTGCGCTGCTTGGTTCGCCATGGCACACATGCATTCGACATGCCATGCAGTATCTTGTGTGTGCACCAAGCCGTAGCTCTAAGATGGCGCACAAGGATTCGTTCATGTGCGTACACAGCCACAGGTGACCGCGCACCTGCATGCGCACGCATGTGCAGAGCGTCCCGGTGCACAGCCACCTTATTTAAACTGTAAATGGCTGACATGCAGCGCTTCCAGGGGACAGCTGTGGGACACAGAGTAGGCTCTGTATCATTCGCTTTATAGCAACTCATTCCTCCTTACCCAGGTCATGTAAGTCACCAGGTGTTGTTTGGCAGGCTAAGGTGCTTAGCAAGATTGTTGCATAGGGACTTGGTGAGCCCTATTAAAGGGTCTCCCTTCAGGGGTAAAATATTAAACCCAGGTACTCCCTTTTTGTGGTTCACCCTGTGGTTCTGCTTCACCCTTTATCACCAAGGATGAACTGACCTTGGCCCTAGCCGGGTTAGAGCCGGGTTAGAGCGGGTTAGAGCTGGCATGATTGCCTCCATCCCGCAGAGTGGCAAGAAGCATGACAGATCCCCCTCCCCTGAGCCTCCTAATTTGGAGCAGGAATGGTTTGAGGAAGGGGGAGAGCTAGATGCTAAGGACTTAGGAGATGACCCGGCAGATGAGTCTGCTTCTGAGCAATCGGGGCTAGAAGATGTCCAGTTGGTCTCAGCCTCTCAGTCACAGGGGCTTTTGATCCAGACTCTTACAGAGATGGTTTGTTCTGCCTTTAAGTTACCTCCTACAGAGGTTTCTGAGCCCCCCTGGTCATCTTTGGGGTCCCTGAAGCTTCCTCAGGCTGCACAGGCTTTCCCCTTGCCCCCGCTGTTGGAACAGGTGGTGTATGCTGATTGGGAACATCCTGACAGGATTTTTGTTCCTCCTAAGAGGTTTTCATTTTCAAATCCCATGGAGGAAAAGTTTGTTAAGAAGTGGAACATGCCAGCCATAAATGCAGCAGTCCCTTCCTTAAACAAGAACTTAACTTGTCCAGTGGATAACACACAGAGTTTGAAGGACCCTGTTGACAAGAAACGGGAGTCCTTATTAAAGGCTTCCTTTTCTTTGACCAGTTCAGCCTGCTGTCGCAGCAATTGAAGTCTGCCAGTCCTTAAAGAATCAAGTCAGATGGCCTGACAGGCCTAACCAGGAGAATGATCTTTCTGAAAACAGGGCAGATATTCCTCGAGCGCTGTGTTTTGCCGTTGAAGCCTTATAGGATTGTATGCAGCAGGTTTCTCGTTTGGCTCCCCTGTCTGTACACATGTGCAGGCTTGTGTGGCTTAAGAACTGGTCAGCTGAGCTTCCCTGTAAGAAGTTATTGGCAGAGTTCCCCTTCCATGGGGAACATTTGTTTGGTGATGATCTGGACAAATAGAATCCAAAAGATTTCCAGAGGAAAGGATTCTTTACTTCCTGTAAAGAGTAGGACCAGGCATCCCTCATTTAAAACCTTGGGGACTTCCTCAGGTATTTCAGCGCCATGGCAGTTCCACTGCCAACAGGGCGCTAGAGCCAGAACTCTTCTAAACCCGGCACCAAGCCCTCCTTTTGAGGGGACAAACCCCACTCTATTGGGTGGGGGGAAGGCTACTTCAATTTGCAGGCATTTGGAGAACAGTGGTGCAGGACAAGTGGGTCACCTCAACAGTGTCCCGCGGTTACAAGCTGGAATTACAGAGGTTTCCTCCTCAGAGGTTTCTAAGATCCAACGCTCCTGCGGATCCTCCAAAAAGAAACTTATTGTTTCAAGCACTAGAGCAGTTAGTGCATCACGGAGTGATCATACAGGTTCCGGTGTCCCAAAGAGGCACAGGGTTTTATTCATATCTGTTCACAGTTCTAAAACCAAACGGGGACATAAAGCCAATCTTGGACCTAAGATCCCTGAACCAGCATCTATTAATCCTGTAGTGAATTTTCAGTCAGAATAAGTTGTGCCTTTTTAAGCACAGGTTTCCCGCACAATAATTACCCTTGAGTAATTTTTAACAAAGATATTTTTAAGATACAAAATCAATCTATATGACACAGTCTATGCTTGTGAAACTTATTCACGGAGACGTGTGGTCATACGAAAAAGTTATTTATTGGTAAACAAACACAAATAATCACATGAAATTAAGATACAGATTGCGTTACATGAACGTCTTGAAAATCAATAAAAACACTTGCAAAAATGGGCGTACCGTCCCTTTGACCTAATACCACCATGATAACTTCTCGGTAGAATCAATAACCTTGTGAACTTGACACTTAAACAGAACATCTGTATTTCACACGTGCAACCGTTACTATACTGCAGGTAAGTAAGTGGTTAAAATTATGAAATAAATTAGACGTTTGTTTTGACAATAAATGTGGCAACTATGCAAAAAGAAAAGTATAATGAAAAATTTGAATCTTTAGAGAAAAATCTACAAGGCGGTTATTGATTCGGGAGAATGATTATCAACTGTATAATATTCAATACATCAATATCTGTGAGAACATATCAATATTTGAGAGAACATATAAGATAAAGTCAACATGACATAATTACCCATTCCAGGATGGCTGCAGTTCCTATGGGCTGGTTACCAGAGTTAAAATGGCTGCCGTAGTTTCAAAATGGATACTCCTAAAGAGGATTTACTTCTGGTGACCTCCGAGTTCTAAGTATTAGGTGTTGAGGAATCTTCATGAATGTAAAGAGATGTATTCATGCATGGTGCATGAGTGTCAGTCTGGGAGTCTGTGTGTCCCCCTTCAGGGTGGATCCCTGAGCTCTCCCCCTGAGCTCTCTCCTCCTTCCGTTTTCCTTTTCCTCCCCCTTCTTCCATCTTACTTGCCTCTAAATACCATTTCAGATAATAAGACCATAAAAATTATAATGGCTCTGCCCAAAAGGAGGTGGCTCACTTCCCATTGGGTTAGGAGACTTAATTATTAACTTCCTCTGGAAATTTAGTGAGTTCAAATAATACCACCTTCAACCACCAGGTGTCTCACACATGTTTTGAGTCCATCCTTTTAAATTAATACGTCCTATTTTCATAAGGTGTATAATGGTAAGGATAAGTATATATCTTTAAATATTCTGGTACTCGGTCTAATGTAAAATACACTCAGTATAAGTTTGATTAATCATCATTACATAACTTGGTTATATAACTGTATCTCTATAAATGTATATCTGTAAACTGGTCTATCTAGGAAACGCACACATTGTTATATATTTCATCAATACCACATAAAATGATTATTTATATGGATACCTGTATAACTTCTGGTATCTCCACTGAACATTTGTTTATCTTAAGTGTAGGCTACAATCTTATATGATTATAATCATGATTACATGTTTTTCCTAATACTAATTCGTTACTTAAAACACTTCTACTTATAAAATCACACTTTCATATACATTTTCTTCATAGCAAAGTTGTTGGGTCCGCAGACGCCAACATTATAATGTCTCTGTGACCTACAATGTCAGAGATAGTTTAAAATGACTTATAATAACCTTATTGATACCTTAAAATATTTTTGACTAGCACAATATTCAACTTTCTCTAATGTGTTGAGAGGGACCTTGAACATTCTCACTGGGTGTTTAGAAATGACTTGTTTGTCTAAACCATCCTAAAAGTTCATACAATGGGTTCGGTTAGCCAAGGTGTTAGCTTTTTAAACAGTTCTTCACTCGAACACAATAGGTTGGCCAAGTGAGGCTATCTCTAGGTGAGAACTATCTGCATAACCTTGTGTCCTGTGGCAGCTTTTGTTTATTCACAATACCATGTAATTATCTCCTTGTTTTGTGACGAAAGCAGTTTTGTTCCAACAGTTTTCCTTACAATACATGCTTGTAAAAGTCTTCAATATTTGAAGTAGTAGTAAAACTTGGAAAACATGAGAGCGTCTAATTTGTCCTTAAAGGTCGACGAAAGGGCGACAGTTCATCTGCTTTTTGAGGCCTAAGCATCTCTCATGTTTCTGCCAGGAAATATAAAATATATTTCTTCATGAATTCACAACAATCCAGTCCTTTCGGATGGAGTCTGTCTGCTCAGTAGTAGCCTCATTCCAGATAGAAGACTTTCTAGCCTCCATTGATTATCAAGGACGTGTATTTACATGTACCTATCTTTCAGCCTTATCAGAGGTTCCTGCGATTTGCAGTAAAGGAACGTAATTTCCAGTTTGTGGCACTGCGCTTCTGACTTGCCACAACACCCTGGGTGTTTACAAAGATTCTAGCACCTGTACTGGGTCTTTTAAGGGCCCAGGGGATCTTGGTGCTCGGACACTTGGATGACCTCCTGCTCAGAGATCACTCACTACAGGCCCTGGAACACAGTGTAGCCTACACAGTGCAGTATTTAGAAAACCTGGGCTGGGTCAAAAATACCGAAAAGTCAGCCTTGAGACCAGCTCAAGTATCTAGGTCTGATCCTGGATACGGTCCAGGCAAAGGTATTTCTGCCACCTTTAAATATCTGTGCCCTGAAGAATCAGGTGCATCAGGTAAGGGGCACCAGGCAACCCTCCATTCGGCTCTGTATGAGTCTTCTGTTAAGGATGTTGTCCTCCTTTGAAGCAGTTCTCTACGCTCAATTCCATTCCAGGCCTATACAACAAGACAGCTTGTCGGCTTGGAACAGGAAAGCACAAGCCCTGGTTTACCCCATGTCCTTATCTCCCCGGGCACACTTAAGCCTAAGCTGATGGTTGCAGGATCAGAACCTGCAAAAGGGAAGATACTTCCTCCCGGTGTCTTGGAGAGTACTGACCACAGACGCCGGTCTCTCGGGCTGGGCAGCGACCCTAGAGGATCTCACAGCTCAGATGGTAAAGGGCAGAGCAGAGCCTGCTCATCAACATTCTGGAGTTATGGGCTGTACGTCTGGCCCTACAGTCCTGTACGGTGGAGCTTCAGGACTGCCCCATCAGGGTTCAGTCTGACAATGCCACTGCAGTGGCCTATCCCAACCACCAGGGTGGTACCAGGAGCCGTTCAACTCAGGAGGAGGTGACCCATATATTAACCTGGGCAGTGCCAGTTATATCGGCAGTCCATATGCTGGGAGTAGAGAACTGGAAAGCAGATTATCTCAGCCGCCAGCAGATCTGAATGGTCCCTACACCCGAATGTATTTTGGGAAATCTGCCAGTGTTGGGGATGGCCAGAGGTCAATCCATTGGCATCCAGGTTCAACAACAAACTACAGCAGTTTGTGTCCCAAACAAGGGATCCCCTGGCAATCGGAGAAGATGCTCTAGTAGTTCCATGGAACCAGTCCTCCCTGGTTTATGCTTTCCCCCTGATCCCTCTCCTTCCACATTTGTTGCACAGGATTCGGAGAGAGGTGGTTCCAGTCATTTAGGTGGCACCAGCCTGGCCCAGAAGGCCCTGAGATCATGAGATTGGCAATAGACGGGCCATGGACGCTTCTGCACCGCCCTGATCTACTGTCTCAAGGTCCTATATTCCACCCCAATTTAGAGTCTCTAAATTTGACAGCATGGCTATTGAAGCCAGGGTGTTAAAGGATCGTGGCAACTCTGGACTAGTGCTGTCTACCCTAGTGAATGCCAGAAAGGCGGTCACTAGGAAGATCTACTATAGGATCTGGAAAGCCTATATTGCTTTGTGTGAAGCCAGAAAATGGCATCCTCGGAAATGCTTGATTGGGAGAATTCTCTCTTTTCTACAGTCGGCTGTGGAAACCAGATAGGCTTTTAGTACAATCAAAGGTCAGATTTCGGTCCTGTCAGTATTCTTCCAAAGGCCTTTAGCCTCCCATTTGCTGGTCTGAACATTTAAGCAGGGGGCAACTCGTTTGCTTCCCCCCATTAGGTCACCTATGTGCCCTTGGGACTTAAACCTGGTACTGTCTGTGTTACAGAAACAACCATTTGAGCCTGTCAATGAAATTCTTTTAGTCTTACTGTCACGCAAGCTAGTCTTCCTGATGGCCATCACCTCGGCTACAGGGGTGTCGGAATTGGTGGCTCTTTTATGTAGGGAACCATACCAAATTCTTCACCACGACAAGGTGGTGTTGCATCCTATTCCATCCTTCTTGCCAAAGGTGGTGTCGGCCTTTCATTTAAATCAGGACATTGTTTTGTTTTTTCTTTTTTCTCTCAGCCTCGTTCGGCGGAAGAGAGACGACTGTATTCCTTGGCGTTGTCTGGGCACGCAGAGTTTATTTGTCTAGATCTGCGGAGATCATAGGATCAGACTCCTTTTTTGTTTTACCAGAAAGACCCATGAAGGGGCAGGCAGCTTCCAAAGCTTTAATTGCCAATTGTGTCCGCCAGTTGGTCATTCAGGTCTATGGTCTGAAACGTAAGGCTCCCCCCTTCAGGGTGAGAGCTCCTTCTACCAGGGGTGTAGGAACCTTCTGGGCTTTTCACCATCAGGTATCTGTAGCTCAGATTTGTAAGGCTGCTACCTGATCTTCAGTGCATACATTCACAAAATGTTATCAGGTAGATGTTAGAGCAGCCAAAGATTCGGCTTTTGGCCGTAGTGTACTACAGGCTGCCGTTTAATCTGATGGCTATTTTTGTTTGGCAGGGTGTCTCCCTCTCCTCAAGGCTATTGCTCTGGGACATCCCAGTAGGTAATGAATATTATCCTAACTCTGCGTCCCGTGATGTATGATAAAGAAAATAGGATTTTTTCGTCATACTTACCTGTAAAATCCTTTTCTTTGAATAAATCACGGGACGCAGAGTTAGGCTAATATTCATTACCTACTGGGTTATCCTTCATCTCCAGGTGAATGGACACCGGTAGATCAAAAAGGTCTTTAGACAGGAAGTCAGCCTCTATACAACCCCTCCCATACAGTAAGTACCTCAGCTTTGTAGCAAGCACTGAATCCTCAAATAAGGAGAGGGTCCTCTGTGTCCTGTGATGTATTCAAAGAAAAGGATTTTACAGGTAAGTATGACAAGAAAATCCTATTTTTTGAAGGGCAGATTTATATTGGTTGAAGTATTGCTAGGACTTAGTCTTACGTCACAGATGCTTAAGACTGTGGCTCTGTTTTTTGAGGCTTTTGGTATTGTCTGTCTGCCAGGGTTGTAGCGGTCGGGGTCTGATTCAGTGTGTAGTGAGTTGGGCGAAGGTATCCAGGGTGAATGACAGTGAACTGTTGTAGACAGAAGTAGCCAAGTTGGGGCAGGACAAGGATGAGATTTTGTCGTAGAGACCACCTGTAGCAGAAAAAAATAAGAGAAGGCTTGAGATGGTGAAGGTTTCTACAGGTAATAGTTTGGTAATTGGAAGGCAAGGAGGAGGAAGACAATGAGAGAGTGAAACCAATAAGGTGCTGAACAGAGAGGAAAAGGAATGTCCATCCATGTCTTCATCCATCCATCTATCCATCCATCTATCCATTCTTAACTTTGCTGAGGAATCACTTTGAAACATACCCCTCTAACATTTCAGTATGTGGCCATCTTGAAATCCATCTGCCCTTAACTCAGGCATGCAGGCAGGAGGGTGTGCTCAGCTGAGAAAGCCCCTCCTCCCCTCCTGAAGACTCCTGGGATGTATGACATAATTGGCCTAAGCCAGAAACCAGGAAGTAACTGAAGAAATGTGAAAAAAAGGTATAAAACCATTAAATCTGATACACTTTCCTATCTATTTACTAATACTAGCAGCACAAGGATTATAATCTGAAGATCCGCTTTAAGAGGGGATTTCCCTCATATTGGAAACATATCCTCTGACTTCCTGCTGAGTCTACAGAACAGGAAGAAAAGGGCAATCTCCCTATATAGACAGCAAAAACACTGACAGCAGATTTAACCTCTCCATACTCTATACAAAATGAGAAAAATATTTTTGCTTTAGAGATACTTTAACCGGTTCCCGACCGGCTCCTATAGATTTACGTTGGCAGCAGAGGCGTCGCCAGGGGGTGGCTATTGGGGCTATAGCCCCGAATCTAGGTTCCATAGCCCCGAGTCTCTTGCTGCAGAGACTCAGGCCGCGGCTGCGGCGGGCGGACTACATGAGAGGCGGATGAGAGGAGAGAAGCGGAGGTGTGTCCTTGCCGCCGAGCAGTATGGCTGTGTGATCCGCTTCACAGGGTGAAAAACCCGGCTCTCTGCATCTCAGCCTGTCTGTCCCAGGGAGGAGGAGATCCCTGCACACCAGTAGATCATGGCCCAGCGGTGATTGCAGAGTGCAGACATCGGGTCCCGGCCGGCGTTGCTATGGGGGTACGGGGAGGGGCGGGCTGCACTGGGTGACACCCGCCAGAGGGGTGACACCGGGGCCACCGCCCACCGCTACACACTGTACTTCTGCTTGCAGAGCCGCAGCTGAGCGGTGTGAGCAGAGCACCAAGCCGCGCGGGGGAAGCTGCCTGTAGCACTCCCCCCATCTTAAGCTGTCCCTCGGCCTCGGGGATCTCCAATGTCTCCGGAGGCAGCCGGAGTTGGTGGGCGGAGCTGGGGGTGTGGCTGCCTCCTCCACTCCTCCCACAGACTCCTTCACTCACTGGCTGATCCCACAGCTGAAGGAGAAAGAGACAAGAACACAGCAGCCCAAAGCGTCTTCAGCTCCAGGCATGCTGTAAGTTACTGCACTGCTGCACATGTCACTACATAGAGTCCTAACCTGGCACCATACCACCCCAGCCTACCCTATGCCACCCCAGCCTGCCATATGTCACCGCAACCTGCCCTATGCCACCCCAGCCTGCCCTAAGCCACCGCAACCTGCCCTATGCCACCCCAGCCTTCCCTATGCCACCACAACTTGCCCTATGCCACTCCAGCCTACCCTATGCCACCGCAACCTGCCCTATGCCACTGCAACCTGCCCATGCCACCCCAGCCTGCCCTATGCCACTGCAGATTGCCCTATTCCACCGCAACCTGCCCTATTCCACTGCAACCTGCCCTATTCCACCGCAACCTGCCCTATTCCACCGCAACCTGCCCTATGCCACCGCAACTTGTCCTATGCCACCGCAACTTGCCCTATGCCACTCCAGCCTGCCCTACATCACCCTAACCTGCCCTATACCACCGCAACCTGCCCTATACCACCGCAAACTGCGCTATACCACCCCAGCTTGCCCTATACCACCCCAGCTTGCCCTATACCACCCCAGCCTGCCCTATACCAACCCAGGCTGTCCTATACCACTGCAAACTGCCCTATACCACCCCAGCCTGCCGTATACCACCCCAACCTGCCCTATACCAAACCAGCCTACCCTGTACCACCCCAACCTGCCCTATACCAGCCCAGCCTGCCCTATATCACCCCAACCTGCCCTATACCACTGCAAACTGCCCTATACCACCCCAGCCTGCCCTATACAAATCCAGCCTGCCCTATACAACCCCAGCCTGCCCTGTGCCACCCCAACCTGCCCTATATCAACCCAGCTGGCCCAATACCACCCTATACTTTAATTTACAGGGGCCATTTGGAGGTGCGCCTGCAGGGCGCTGGGCAGGATAGACAGCACCAGGTGACACCAACCCTAGTAATGCCACTGCCCGCCTCCTCACAGATTTATTTATGAAGCACACAGCAGTCCAAGATGGCTCTGCAGAGAACGGCCGCCCTGCCTCATCACAACCACTGCCCAGAGACTTTGTTACCCAGATTCTGACATGGACGAAGCCTCCCTCTCCTCCTCATCTGACAGAGGTAAGAGAGCTGCAGTCTCCCCAACCTCATCACCCACTAAGCTGCCCTCAGCCAAAAAGCAGCACTAGGCTTCACTGCCAGCACAGCCCGCTGATCATGAGAACACTGACTCCCTCTCTGCCTTCCCTACAGCGGATGTCCCACAAACAGAGGCTACTCTAAGGGCACTTTCACACTGTGGCGGGGGGATATCGACTGTAAAGCGCCGCTATTTTTAGCGGCGCTTTACTGTAGTTTAAGCAGTGCTTTTCGGCCACTAGCTGGGCGATTTTAACCCCCCACTAGCGGCCGATTAAGGGGTTAATAGCACCCGCAAAGCTCTGCTACCGAAGCGCTTTGCAGGTGCTTCCGTGGCGCTGCCCATTGATTTCAATGGCCGGAGCACTTTAGGAGCGGTGTATACTTTTTTTAACGTCCCGCAAGTGCACCGCCCCAGTGTGCAACCACCCGGGCTTTCACACTAGAGTGACAGGAGAGGTGCTTTACAGCCACTTTGCAGGCGCAATATTTAGCGTAAAGTGCCTCAGTGTGAAAGTAGCCTAAAAGAGAGGAAAGAATTGAGCGGGTGGACGAGCAGGGATGACATCATCTCTCACTGCCCACCCGCATCACCTCTCTCCTGCCCTCACTAAATGGACCAGTGCTGTCAGCCTGCCACCAATGCAGCGACAATGCACATTTTGTGGCACTGGCTGGCATGGCAAGTGACAATCCACATCATTTGGCAAGTGACAATCCACATCTGGTGCCAGGTGACATGGCAAGTGACAATCCGCATCAGGTGGCAAGTGACAATCTGAAAATGGTGGCAGGTGACGTGGCAAGTGACAATCTGAAAATGGTGGCAAGTGACAATCCACATCAGGTGGCAGGTGACAGTGGCAAGTAACAAGCTGCATCTGGTGGCATTATATATTAGAATGTAACAATAGAAACAATGCGCTTCAATCACCCTGACACCATATCAACCATGGTGCCGTGATGATTGTACCGCCAACACCAACCATTGCCCACGAAAAATTGCTTACCACCGGCGTGCCCCCCCACCTGCCGTGATCTCCGTGTGTCGGGTCACGGGTCCCGCGTGCTTGATCGCTGCGGGCATACCCGCGATTGCCTCACGGAGAGGACAAACGGGGAGATGCCATTGTAAACAGCATCTCCCCGTTCTGCCTAGTGACAGTGTCACTGATCTCTGCTCCCTGTTATCAGAGCAGAGATCAGTGACGTCACACACACAGCCCATCCCCCTACAGTTAGAAAACACTCCCGAGTACTGACTTAACCCCTCCCCGCCCCCTAGTGGTTAACACCTTCACTGCCAGTGTCATTTACACAGGAATCAATGCATTTTGATAGCACTGATTGCTGTATAAATGACAATGGTCCCAAAAATGTGTCAAAAATGGTCGACATGTCCGCCATAACGTCGCAGTCACAATAAAAATCGCTGATCGCCGCCATTACTAGTAAAAAAAAATTATTAATAAAAATGCCATAAATCTATCCCTTATTTTGTAAACGCTATAACTTTTGCGCAAACAAAACAATAAATGCTTATTGCGATTTTTTTTTTTTTTTTTTACCAAAAATATGTAGAAGAATACGTATCGGCCTAAACTGAGGAAAAAAAATGTTTTTTTTATATATTTTTGGGGGATATTTATTATAGCAAAATGTAAAAAATAATGCGTTTTTTTCAAAATTGTCGCTCTTATTTTGTTTATAGCGCAAAAAATAAGAATCGCAGAGATGATAAAATACCACCAGAAGAAAGTTCTATTTGTGGGGAAAAAAGGACGTCAATTTTGTTTCGGAGCCACGTCGTGCGACCGCGCAATTGTCAGTTAAAGCGACGCAGTGCCGAATTGCAAAAAGTGCACTGGTCAGGAAGGGGGTAAATCCTTCCAGGGCTGAAGTGGTTAAGGGTTATTTCCGGACAAAACTGTTTTCCTGATGCCAACATGGCAGCATACATATGATATAGCTCCGCCCCTATATCCACCCACAGGACCTATTTAGCTCTATAAAAGTCTGACTGAGAGCCACCTCCCCCATTCTCCTTTTTGTCCTCAAAGATCAATACCTACAGACCGTTACACTCAAGATAAGCTCTTTCCTGCCGACTATGTCAGAGTCCGTCTGGGTTCAGCCTCTCCCAGTATGCAGTCCCACATCTTAGGCTGCTAAACGCACCAACAAGGTGGGGAACCCCTTCTGGTGGTCTTTTGGAGTCGAGGTGTTCTCTAATCAGAGACGACAATCCTCTTGTGGCATGCCTGCTTTGGAGTCTGGATCCAGCAGCTGGGACTGCATGATGTCTTCTCTCCTATGGAACTCTTTCCAGGTCTGTCAATTTCTATAAAACTTTTTTCTTTTTCTTGCTCTCATGTCTGTAAAGATCCCAAACACACTGTGAAGCTTTTGTTGTCTGATTTCCTTTCAATTTGCTGGGACTATGTGGTGCAGGGGCCTGCCTGATTGCATACAAATTGAGGCTCTTAAGATTTGACCTCGTATTATGTGGTTTTGGTAAATCTGAGGGAAAAAGTCTGCAGAGGATTGTATGATGTGTAGCCAACCTAAAAGTGTCCTTTTGTGTGGATGGGTGTTGGCTTTCCTCCAATTGTACTAGCACTTTTTTAATTAGAACAGAGACTGGGGAGGGCTGAGAGTCTCTCTCTCTCTCTCTCTCTCCCCTTTATCCTTTCAGGGCACCCCAAATACCATGCGATTCTGCTGTGATTTTCACATGGGAGAACGTGCCTTTAAAAGCATTGTGCGAACCTTCTCACCCCTAAATAGGAGCAGGGGCTTCTTTTTGCACGCATAGGGCACCCAAGAGAATGGGCCACCCCCATGCAAGTTGCAACATTGCGTGCAAATCGTTCCTTGAAAATCGCATAGCGGCAACACTTGTCCCCTCTACGTGATAATATCAAATGCCTCTGAAATGTGACCTAAGCACAGATCACTTTTCAGTGCAATAGAAGAGCCTGCTACAAGTGTGAACAAGCCTTTGGGTTCCATAGGAGGAACCTAAAGAAACAGGTAGCTACCTTTCCTCCTATGACAGAAATAAGAGGCCTGTTACAGGTGGAATGGGAAAAGGGGGAGAGAAAATCCTCCTCAACCAATAGGTTGCAGACGTTGTATCCACTCATGGAGGAGGATGTGACTCCTTTATATAACCCACCAACGGTGGATGCAACAGTCACCAGACTGGCCAAGAATGTGACGCTTCCGATGGAAGACTCTTCCTCCTTTCGCAATATCATTGATAGATGCATTGACACAGACTTAAGAAAGTTTTACCTCGTGGTAGGTGGCACTTGTAAGCCCGCCATTGCTTTAACATCCGTAGCAAGCGATATGCGAGTGTGGGCGCAGATCTTGGAGTATGCGATCAAAAACCAGCTGCAAAAATTTTTAAAAAATCAAGGCTCTTGATGTGATAAAACTCTTGGCGGACTTCACAGGTGAGGCAGCTATAGACATCATTCAATGGTCCTCCAGAGCAATGCTCAGCTCAGTCACAGCCAAAAGAGCGTTGTGGCTAAACCCCTGGGCGGCTGACCCATCATCAAAGCGGAATTGCTGTAAAATGCCTTTTGATGGGAAGGCGCTGTTTGCCCAAAAAAACTGGAGACTGCCATCTCTAGGGTTACAGGAGGAAAATCGTGTCTTCCGCCCCAAGATCGAAGGTCCAGAGGGGGCAACCATCCAGAGGAGTGCCAAACAGGTACCAGGATTTCTGAGGCTTTTGCCCATCCATGGACTCCAGAAGGGGTTGGAGGGGTACACAGTCAACTTTTGTAAGATAGCAGAGAGCTAAGGCCCTCACGGCTCCCTCAGATACCCAGAAGCCCTTTTAACGCCAGGCCCGCCCAGGAGGCAGTTGGTGCCAGGCGGCTCAAAGTGATCCAGTTCTGGCAAGCCCACTGCCAAAAAACTGCGGATTCAGTCTTCAGTGGTGCAAGGCCATTATTGGCTGTTCAAACAGCAGCCTTCAGAATGACCTCAAGAGACTGAATCAATTTATCCGGATAGAGAGACTCAAGATTGAGTCTCTCCATACTATAATCCAGGTTATTCAACCAGGAGAGTGGAGGATTTCAGTGGACTTGCAGGATGCCTACCAGCATGTCCCCGATCCTTCAGTCATACCAGATTTGAGATGAGGGACATGCATTACCAGAACCAGCTGGAGCCTACACAGAATATGGTCTACCTATGGCCCCAATTCAACACTCAGGCGGCCACAGTTTCTTTGGCACTTCAGAAACGCCCCCAAAATAAGGAAGAAGTTCCAACAGGCATTGGCTGCACCAGTGATGCCAGCATCCTTGTGCATGCGTCTTCTCGGGACGATGGCTTCATGTATCCCGATGATCCCCTGGGCTCACCTGAAACTCATGAGTTTTCCAACAAAGCTTCCTGATGCAGTGGAAGAGAGTTTGTCTAGCCCAGCCAATCAGGATCACCAGCCGGATGCGCCAAAGTCTTTGGTGGTAGACGAAACTAGAAATGCTAAACAACATCGTCCATTAGGGCCGCAGCTATGGATCATTGTTAAAACAGATGCCAGAGCAGCAGGGTGGGGCACCACCTGCGAAAACTCAAGATCCTGGGAAGAGGGGAAATTCCCACTCTGGGCCTAGTTTCCAATATTCTGGAACTTCTAGTAGCATTCATGGCATTTGCCACCTTGCTGCCTTACATACAGGGTCGCCCAGCCCTGCTCTGGCTGGACAACACAGCAGCAGTGTCCTACATACAGTGACAAGACGGGACGCACAGCCAATCCCTCTTGAGAGAGGTGGAACCGATCATGACACTGGCACAACAATATCTCCCAGATTTGAGGGCAATATATTTTCCAGGCTGTCAGGACTTGGAAGCGGATTGCCTATCCAGACAATTCAAGGATCCCAACGAATGGTACCTTCTCCACAAAGTGTTCAAACAGATCATTCACGAGTGGGGGTGTCCGCAACTGGATCCTCATCAACCAACTGCAAGGTGAGCCGGTTCCTCTCACGATACACTCATCCATTAGCGGAGGGGAAGAGCGCCTTGACCAATCCCTGAATTGTGCAACTGGCCTATGCCTTCCATCCAATTTCTTTAATCCTGAAATTCCTGAGGAGATTGTTGACAGAGAATTTGACATTTATCGCAGTATTGCCTTACTGGCCTCACTGACCATGGTTATCTCTGGCAATAGATCTCAGTGTGTGCCCACCAATCACTTTGTCGGTGACTCCTCATCTCCTGTCGCAAGGAGATATCCTACATCCGCAATCATCACGACTGGCCTTAGCGGCCTGGAGATTGAAAGGCAGGGGTTACAAGATTCAGGATGTTCTCCAGAGGTTATTAGAACTTTACAGAGTTCCAGAAAGGGGTCAACCAATGCCATCTACTCCAGAATATGGAATAGGTTCACGAGCTTTGCAGCTGGACATCAGTTTGACCTTCTGTGACCCAAATGTATCTCAAATCCTGTCTTTCCTGCAATCCGGATTGGATTTGGGGCTCAGCCTAAGTTCGCTTAAGGTGAAAATTTAATCTCGGCTTTTACACAAAAGAAATGGGCAGCAAACCTGCTGGTGGAGCACTTCACGAGAGCGGTACTTAGACCTCCCAAGAGAAATAGGTTCCCTCAATGGGACCTGGCAGTAGTCCCCAATTTTCTAGCAAACCCTCCCTGTGCTCCGACAAAAGACTGTTCTTTATGGGATATCGCCTTTTAAAAAAAGCTTTCCTAATACCCATAACTTCAGGGGGAAGGGTGTTGAAATTCCAAGATTTGGGGGCAGCCGAACCTTATTCCATGTTAGTCCCAGACAGGGTTGTGCTGAGACCATAGAATCACTTTGTCCCATAAGTGGTATCGTTATTTCATCTCTCCAGTGAATGGGTGCTTCCAGCCTTCCCAGCAGAATCAGATGCTGATCTGCACGAGTTGTACATTCCAAAAGTCCTCACAGCCTATCTCCAGGCTACTTCTACATTCAGATTTTCTGACAGACTTTTCATCATACCTACTGGAAAATGTAAAGGGGAAGGAGGCCTCGGCCAGAACCATCTTGGCCTGGATAGTAAAAACTATTCTCTGGGGATATAGAGCAGCCGGGAAGAATCTAGAGGTGGTTAGAGCTCACTCAACCAGGGCGATGTTGTCTTCTTGGGCGGCACGGGCAGGATTGTCTCTGGAGACATTCTGCAGAGGCTAGCTGATCATCACATCATACGTTCTTAACACTACAGGGTGGAACCAGCAACTCTTACTACAGTAGAGTTTGAGAGGAAAACTATCCAAGCTTCTATGTCTATTGTCAAAGACTAAGTTTGCAGTATTAAACCCTCCCTCTCAAAAGCTCATTATGTATCATATGTACTGTATGCTGCCATATTGGCGTCAGGAAAATTTAAAGTAATTTTCCTTTCCTGACGCCAATACATGGCAGTATACGAACCCTCCCTCTGATCTTTGTGCTTTTATATGGAGAATTGGGGAGGTAGCTCTCAGTCAGACTTTTTTATAGAGCTAAACAGGTCCTGTGGGTGGATATAGGGGCGGAGCTAAATCATATGTATGCTGCCATGTATTGGCATCAGGAAAGGAAAATTACGGTAAGTATTTGATACAATTTTACATTTTCTTAGTTGTGGATGGAGAACCCCTGTAAGTTTTTACTGTTCTCCTCTCACTTCCTGTCCTGTGTTCAATATTTTACCAGACAGGAAATGATGGGAAGTCTCAGGCTTTCTTAAAGTAATGCTTGTTAATCTGCCACATAATGCACGTTGGCGCACCACCAAAATATAAATATGTCGTGGTCTTGGAGTGATACTAAAGTCTCATTTTATTGTTTAAAAATAACAAACATGTTATACTTAATTCCTCTGTAATGGTTTTGCATAGAGCAGCCCATATCCTCCTCTTCTCTGGTCCCTCTTCTGTGCTCCTGGCCCCTCCCTCCTGTTGAGTGCCTCCACAGCAAGCCGCTTGCTATGGGGCACCCGAGTGGAGCCACAGCTTCATGTGTCCATTCAGACAGGGAGCCGTGGCCCAGCCCTGTTCCCTCTCTCTCCTCATTGGCTCACAGACTTTGACAGCAGCGGGAGCCAGTGGCACTTCACTGCTGTCCCAGCCAATGAGGAGGAAGAGTCCCGGACAGCTGAGTCTCTTGTGCAACATTGCTGGATAGAGAGGGGGCTCAGGTAAGTATTAGGGGGTGAGGAGGGAGGGGCACAAAGAAGGCTTTTTATCCTAATGCATAGAATGCACCTTCTGACTCTAAAACCCCTTTAACATCCACTTTGGATGAAGCTTTGTGTGATTGGTGGGTGTGGGCGGTGGAGGTTGGTTTTCTTTGCTCCACATTGATGAAGACCCCTGTGTGTAAGTGTGATGGTGTTCAGAGGGATGTCAGAGGTGTAAATGTCAAATTTATATATATATATATATATATATATATATATATATATATATATATATATATATATATATATATCTCTCAGTATATGAACCTGACAGAGATGTCTGTACAATAGTAATGTACATCATCGCTTTATATTTATACTGAATCTATTTGTGTAGCGCCCTCCTAGGTAGGTGCTAGTGAGTGTATCATCGTTTTTGGTTTCTCTACTTAACAGAGGCTTTGATTGGTTGGTAGAGTCTGCTCGGTGTGTTCTGGTGCTGCTCATGCTGTCTTGAAAGTTTCACACTGATCCAATAGCTATGGAGTATACTGGATAGTGGGAGGAAACCTGGCAGATGAGCATGGATGTCTATACAGCCTTGGCCAATTAGAACGCAGAGTGCCCTAATGCATGCTGGGTAACTGTATTTATATCTGAAGAGCACATGGGCTCGGGGTCTTCCTCTAGAGTGAGAGGTCCAGGTGGGGAGGGGGCTGCTGCCCATCCTCAGTACAAGCTGCCATGCAGCCTCGGGTGGAGGACCTGAGGGCCTGAAACATTGAAGTTGGAATCCATGGTTCTTGTGAGAGCTGAATGAGGGAGGATGTCCGTTGATCCTGTCTGGTACCACTGAGGAAGGCTGCCATGTGTGCTTCAGGAGCCTTATGAGTACAAACTCCCCACAGGGGATCCCTGGGACTGGTGCTGTTAGATCCCCCTCTGAGTGCTAGAAGTCAGCTGCTGGGTGCAACTAAAGGGGATACTGGCTAGTGTCTTAGAGAGGTAAAGTTCTCTGAGTTCCTTCAGCTACTTGTTCATTCCATAAAGGTGCTGAATGGTCCTACAGATAATCTGCTACACAGTTCTATTGAGAGACTTGTCCTCACCTGTGAATAGTTGATTTGGAGTATCCTACTAATTCCCTTCTCCTATCCAAGTTCTCCAAATAAAATACAAAAACAAATCCCCTAGACTGGTCATTTATTGAAGATGAGCGGAAGAGTGTGTGTGCCTGGCTGTGTGAAAATACCCTGTAACTGGCTGTGGATTAATCAGTGGGATACCTGATCAAATCCATATCCAGGCAGCTCCTGTGGGGGGACTGGTATATATTCATACATAATAATTCTAAATTCTCTTATTTAGTTCCTCCGAAGTTATTGTCCATCATGAGCCCGGAACGTGTCATCCATGATGAGCAGCTGACTCTGACCTGTCCAATAAATGGGTTTAAACCGCGAGCTTTGTCCATCACCTGGCTGAGGAGGGACAAGAACCACCGAGAGACTGAACTGGTAATGTGGAATTCTGGGAGTAACACCATTCACAGGGAGAAATATTCCCATAGAGTACAAGAAAATGAGCATGAAGATAAATCCTACAGCTATATAAGTGCTCTGATCATGAAACCAACTATAAGAGAAGATGATGGAGTGACATATATCTGTAGAACCTTCCACCCCGCTACACATCACCAGGAGGACAAAGAGCAGATCCTGAATGTGACCGGTGAGTGATGGAAAATATAACATTAATTTAGTTCTAAGACAGCCATTTTGGCCAACCATACGGCTACTTTCACACGGGGGCGGTGAGGTTGTCGGCGGTAAAGCTTCGCTAGTTTTAGCGGTGCTTTTTGGCCACTAGCGGGGCGCTTTTAACCCCCACTAGCAGCCAAAGAAGGGGTGAATTGCACCCATGTAGCACTGCTGATGAAGTGTTTTGCAGGCGCTTCGGCAGCGCTGCCCATTCATTGCAATGGGCAGGGGTGGTGGGGGAGGGGTGTATACACCGTTCCTAAACCGCCCCAAAGATGCTGCTTGCAGGACTTTTTTAACGTCCCGCAAAGCGCACCGCCCCAGTGTGAGAGAACTTAGGCTTTCACACTGGAGTGACAGGAGAGGCGCTTTGTAGGCGCCATTTTTAAAGCGTCTCAGTGTAAAAGTGGCCTACATAAGAAGATGTTTCATCGAGAACCACAAGGCCTGACAGTTATGTCATTTCTTCTGTGTTGGATCCTTGGGACCCACCAATGCACTTCACATTAGACATATACCAATGAACCTTAAGAATAATAAGGGGGTAGAGGTGATTGTGGAGGAGAAGGGGGATCGGTAGAAGGGGTGACGGACTGGAAGAGGGATAGAGAAGGAAGAAAGGGGAGAGGATAATGAAGAAGAGAGAAGAGGTAGAGGAGAATGGAGAAGGAGAAGAGGGGGAGAAAGAAGAGGAGGATAGAGGGGGAGAAAGGGGAAGTGGTAGAAGTGGATGAGTGAGGACAAAAGGGAAGAGGATGAGAAGCACGGGGAGAGGTAGAAGGGACGTGAGAGAGGAGAATGTGGAAAGGGTGAAGGATGATGCAGAAGGGGAAAGTAGTAGAAGGGGTTGGAGTAGAAAAAGGTAGAGGATGATGGAGGAGAAAGGTGAAAAGGTAGACAGGATGAATAAGGAAAAAAAAATAGAGGATAATGGAGGAGAGGAAGGGGAAGAGGTAGAAGGGGATGAAGAAGGGGAATGGAGTAGAAGAGGGAAAAGGTAGAGGATAATGGAGGGGAAGGGGAAAGGGGTAAAAAGGGGTAGAATAGAAACAGAAGGAAGGAAGAGAAGAAGGTGATGGAGGAGGAGAATCGGTAAGAGGTAGAAGCAGGGTTAAGAGGTAGCTGGCAGGTGGAGAAGGTGGAAGAGGGTGAAGGAGTGGGGGGGGGGGGTAGGGGGTGGGTAGAAAGGAATAGAGGATGAGAAGGGGAAAAGGTAGAAGATAGATGCTGGGGGAAAAGGTTGAATTGGTAGATGAGAGGAGGAGAGGAGGGAAGAGATAGAAGGGGTTGGGGAAGGAAATAAGTTAAGAAGTAGGAGGGGGTGAAGAAGGGGAAATAAGTAGCAAAGGATGGAATATGAGACAAGGAAGAGGTAAAAGAGAATGGAGGAAAAGGGGGAGAAGGTAGAAGGAGAATGGAGGATTAGAAGTGAGAAAAGGTTGATGGTGGAGGAGAAGAGACAAGAGGTAGAAGGGGTTTAGGAGCAGGAGAAGAGAATGGAGTAGGAGAAGGTGGGAGTTAGAAGATGTTAATAGAGGAAATGAAGGAAGAGGGAGAAGGAAGTAGAAATGAAGGAAGGGGAAGAGACAGAAGATGAGTAGAGAAGGAGAAAAGGAAAGCGATACTATGGGGGGATGGGGTGATAGAAAGGATGGGAGATGGAAGGAAGTTAAGAGGACTAAGTTGAATAGGTAGAACGGGATGGAGGAAGTGACAAGGGGAAAAGTAGGAGGTAAAGGTGAAAAGGGGCAGAAGGGGGTGAAAAGGACAAGGGGGAGCAGGGACAAGGGGATGAAGGAGGACAAAGGTGAAAGGATTGATGGGGGGGTAAAGGGGAATAAAGGTGGAGATGGGGAAACATGTAGAAATGAAGTGAAGGAGGAGAAGGGCAAAAGGTAGAAGGTGATGGAGCAAAACGGGGGAAAGGAGGTGAAAATGGGTGAAGAATGAGAAGAGGAAAGTGATAGAAGGGGGAGCAGCAGAAGCAGCCAGAGGTAGAAGTGGAGAGGGGGGAAGAAATAGAAGGAACTGTAGATGGAGGAGGAAGAGGTAGAAGAGGGTGGAGAAGAATAAAGAAGTAGAATAGGGTGGAGGAGTGGAAAGGAGAAGTAGGAGGAGAAAGGGGAGGGAGGTGGTAGAGGGTAGAAGTAGTAGGGGGTGGAGAAGGTGGTAGAGTTAGTAGGTGGTGGAGGAGGTGGTAGAGGTAGTAGGGGGTGGAGAAGGTGGTAGAGGTAGTAGGGGGTGGAGGAGGTGGTAGAGGTAGTAGGGGGTGGAGGAGGTGGTAGAGGTAGTAGGGGGTGGAGGAGGTGGTAGAGGTAGTAGGGGGTGGAGGAGGTAGTAGAGGTAGTAGGAGGTGGAGGAGGTGGTAGAGGGTAGAGGTAGTAGGGGGTGGAGGAGGTGGTAGAGGTAGTAGGGGGTGGAGGAGGTGGTAGAGGTAGTAGGGGGTGGAGGAGGTGGTAGAGGTAGTAGGTGGTGGAGGAGGTGGTAGAGGTAGTAGGGGGTGGAGGAGGTGGTAGAGGTAGTAGGTGGTGGAGGAAGTAGTAGAGGTAGTAGGGGGTGGAGGAGGTGGTAGAGGTAGTAGGGGGTGGAGGAGGTGGTAGAGGTAGTAGGTGGTGGAGGAAGTAGTAGAGGTAGTAGGGGGTGGAGGAGATGGTAGAGGTAGTAGGGGGTGGAGGAGGTGGTAGAGGTAGTAGGTGGTGGAGGAAGTAGTAGAGGTAGTAGGTGGTGGAGGAGGTGGTAGAGGTAGTAGGTGGTGGAGGAGGTAGTAGAGGTAGTAGGGGGTGGAGGAGGTGGTAGAGGTAGTAGGGGGTGGAGGAGGTGGTAGAGGTAGTAGGTGGTGGAGGAAGTAGTAGAGGTAGTAGGTGGTGGAGGAGGTGGTAGAGGTAGTAGGTGGTGGAGGAGGTAGTAGAGGTAGTAGGGGGTGGAGGAGGTGGTAGAGGTAGTAGGTGGTGGAGGAAGTGGTAGAGGTAGTAGGTGGTGGAGGAGGTGGTAGAGGTAGTAGGTGGTGGAGGAAGTGGTAGAGGTAGTAGGGGGTGGAGGAGGTGGTAGAGGTAGTAGGTGGTGGAGGAAGTAGTAGAGGTAGTAGGGGGTGGAGGAGGTGGAGGAGGTGGTAGAGGTAGTAGGGGGTGGAGGAGGTGGTAGAGGTAGTAGGTGGTGGAGGAAGTAGTAGAGGTAGTAGGGGGTGGAGGAGATGGTAGAGGTATTAGGTGGTGGAGGAGGTGGTAGAGGTAGTAGGTGGTGGAGGAGGTAGTAGAGGTAGTAGGGGGTGGAGGAGGTGGTAGAGGTAGTAGGGGGTGGAGGAGGTAGTAGGGGGTGGAGGGGGTGGAGGAGGTGGTAGAGGTAGTAGAGGGTGGAGGAGGTGGTAGAGGTAGTAGGTGGTGGAGGAAGTAGTAGAGGTAGTAGGGGGTGGAGGAGGTGGTAGAGGTAGTACGTGGTGGAGGAAGTGGTAGAGGTAGTAGGGGGTGGAGGAGGTAGTAGAGGTAGTAGGGGGTGGAGGAGGTGGTAGAGGAGGTAGTAGGGGGTGGAGGAGGTGGTAGAGGTAGTAGAGGGTGGAGGAGGTGGTAGAGGTAGTAGAGGAGGTGGTACAGGTAGTAGGTGGTGGAGGAGGTAGTAGAGGTAGTAGGGGGTGGAGGAGGTGGTAGAGGTAGTAGGTGGTGGAGGAAGTAGTAGAGGTAGTAGGGGGTGGAGGAGGTGGTAGAGGTAGTACGTGGTGGAGGAAGTGGTAGAGGTAGTAGGGGGTGGAGGAGGTAGTAGAGGTAGTAGGGGGTGGAGGAGGTGGTAGAGGAGGTAGTAGGGGGTGGAGGAGGTGGTAGAGGTAGTAGAGGGTGGAGGAGGTGGTAGAGGTAGTAGAGGAGGTGGTACAGGTAGTAGGTGGTGGAGGAGGTAGTAGAGGTAGTAGGGGGTGGAGGAGGTGGTAGGGGGTGGAGAAGATGGGGTAAAATGGAGGATGCAGAAGGGGAAGCGGTAGATTTGGTTGGAAGAAAAGGGAAGAAGGGTGGTGGAGGGAGGAGAAGGCAAAAGAAGTAGATGGGGTGGAGGAGAAGGGTGAGGCGGTGAAACAGGAGTAGACCAGAGAAGAGATATAATGGGGTTGTAGGATTAAATGGGAGAAGGGGTAGGTTGTGAGAGGAGGAGTGGAGAGAGGTGGTAGGTGGTTGGAAAAGTGGGGGGTGGAGGGGGGGTGGATGAGGAGAAAGGGTAAAAGGTAGAATGTAATGGAGGAGGAACAGGGGGATGAGGTAAAAGGGGGAAGATATAGAAGGGAGTAGAAAAGAAGGAGGAGAGAGGTAGAAGGGGGATCAAGGAGGATGATATATATGAGGGAGATGGGAGAAGAGATAGAATGGGATGGGGAAGAGGCTTTCACAAGGTCTGTATACTTGATTTGATTGTAGCCGTATTAGTGCAATTGTGACAGAGAAAATTGAGTCCTGTCCGTGATACTTTTTTTATTTGCACTAACATACAATTTTTCAGGACAAGCTTTCGGGGTGTGTCCCCTTCTTCAAGGTCCAAGCAGTACTGATTCACACATTTTTAAGCAGAATGTTAAAGAAAAAAAAAAACACATCTCTAAGGGAAAGGAGAGAGAAGAAAAAAAAAGAGAGAACCAAACACATACAAATCAATGGTAATAAAGATAGCAGCAGAGTTAGTGAGATAAGACAGAGGGAGAGCTATAGACTGGAGGGGGGAATGATAGTCACAGAGGGGGTCGTAAAACCTAAGTCTGAATAGCAGCATTGTTTTAATACATATGACTGTCTTCTGTGTTATTTTAGCGGTTCCGGTATTGGACCCCATAATGAAGACTCAGGAAGTTGTTCGTGTCGGTAAGAAGTTGGATCTCTCCTGTAGGATTCATTCATTCTACCCGTCAGACATAGAAGTCACATGGTACACGGAAGATGACATCATAATATCACCACCAACCACTGCCCCCCTCCTGGATAATGAAGGACTCTATCATATGACCAGCACTTCCAGTTACACCCCAACAACGAAGGATCTGGGGAAGAAATTCCGATGTCAGGTTCAGCATGTCAGCCTATTGAATCCGAAACACACCATCTGGACACTGGAAGATTTATGTGAGTACTGGGAATTTCGATGGGTCCCAAATTAACCGGTTCAATACCGGGCATTTTCACCCCCTTCCTTCCCAGGTAAATTTTTAGTTTTCAGCGCTGTCGCACTTTAAACGACAATTGCGCGGTCGTGCGACGTTGTACCCAAAAAAAATTGACGTCCTTTTTTTTCCCACAAATAGAGCTTTCTTTTGGTGGTATTTGATCACCTCTGCGGGTTTTATTTTTTGCGCTATAAACAAAAGAAGAGTGACAATTTTGAAAAAAACACAATATTTTTTTACTTTTTGCTATAGTAAATATCCCAATTTTTTTTTTTTTTTTAATTTTTTCCTCAGTTTCGGCCGATACGTGTTCTTCTACATATTGTTGGTAAAAAAAATCGCAATAAGCGTATATTGATTGATTTGCGCAAAAGTTATAGCGTCTACAAAATACGGGATAGATTTATGGCATTTTTTTTTTTTAAATATTTTTTTTTTTAGCGGCGATTGCGATTTTTTTTTCGTGACTGCGACATTATGGCGGACACATCGGACACTTTTGACACATTTTTGGGACCATTCACATTTATACAGCGATCAATGCTATACAATTGCACTGATTACTGTGTAAATGTGACAGGCAGTGAAGGGGTTAACCACTAGGGGGAGACGAGGGGTTAATATGTTTCCCAGGGAATGATTCTAACTGTAGGGGGAGGGGACACACAAGGGGAGGAGACCGATCAGTGTTCCTCCGTTCTGGGAACACAGATCGGTCTCCTCTCACCTGACAGGCTGTGGATCTGTGTGTTTACACACACAGATCCACATGCCGGCCCGGTTAACGGGCAATCGCGGGTGCCCGGCGGACATCGCAGCCGCCGGGCACACGCACAGGGTCCTGAGCAACGCGGCGGGCACGCGCGCGCCCCCTAGGCGGCCGGGAATCCCAGGACTTCATATGACATCCACCCAGGATGGGAGATCCCATCTGTGGACGTCATATGACTATGGCCGGGTAATGAAGTGGTTAATAAGTAAAAAGTTAAAGCGTTTGTTACCCCAACATTTCATATTCCTGAGATGTGGCTGCTGTCCCATGTACTTGTATGAAGAGGTTTCCTGTTCTGCTTGTGAAATCTCTGGTGTTCCCGCCAGTCCCTCTGCTTTCCTATTAAAACCGCGGACCACACTAAACAGGAGAGCACAGCGCGGTCAGTTCTCTAGTTATGCTGGGAACTCTGTGTACTCTCTGCCAATAATCAAACTTGTCCTGACACGCCCCCTGCTGCACAGCCATTCACTGGGAAGCTCAGTGTACTGCTGTTTCTCCCCCCCCCCCCCTTCTCTTATGCAGTTGAGAACAGATTGAATGTGATCTCTTATAAAAAGGGGACAAAAGGTATTTATAATGTTTGTTTTATATCTATACACACATATTTTGCCTTTCATTTGTATTTTGAACGAAATGGGTTGTTTTACACGGTGACACTCATTGGAACCAATCAGATTTAGGCCAGGTACACATATGTACGGTCGCGGTTTCCAGTCTGGGGTCCGGTTTGTTTCTGTTCACTGGTTCAGGTGCAAGTCGGGTACAAATATTTGGCTGAAGTCACATCTGAACCGGACCTAAAAACGCACACCGGACCGTTTTGGAATTTGCAGCGCAGCCGCCCCAGATATAGAGAGCCAATCACAGTCACATGTTATGGGAATTGGATTCTTACAGCTTAGATAAAATAATGACAATAAAGTCTGATTGTATGATCCTCTATGTAGGATAAATCCCCTCCCCCCACACCATGAGAATATCGGACAAATGATCGTCCTCTTTGGGGGTTTTTCTGCTCGTCTCATAAGGAAAATAAAGAAGTTACTAAAGTTATGAAAATTCTTCTACGACAGAATACAACTTGGGATGTGATGTATTCCTTTATTTTCCACGCATGCGTAGTATTTTCTTCAGATTTCAATTTTTTTTTTCGGATGAATACTGTACTAAAATTCTTTCTCCCTTCCAATGTGCGAGAAAAAATTTTGTGCTTCTTCCTTTCGGATATTTTTAGATGAAGTGTGGTGATTGGCCCTTGAAAGCTGCGCACTAATCATTACATTATCGTACGATCGATGCAACATTTTTGTTGTTCGGTTTTCTGATCGTGTGTACGGGGCGGAAGTGTGTCATCTCTACATCTTACACCTTCATCCCTACAATGCTCCTCATTCATATCTCCAATGTGATGATCGATATTCCTGCTGATTTGCCAGCCAGGCCACTAATGCACCATGTCAGTTGGTGGAGCGGCTGTGCGGTTCAGGAGATCAGAGGAACGATTCGGTGTCTCCCAACCCAGAAAACATGACCAGGACCTCCATGAAGGAGAGAGAAGACACCGAGGGGCTGACAGCCGTGTGGGACAATCACCGATTTACAAATCACATTGTATAGAGAAGTTGCAGACAAATCTATAATACAGTATAACGGCAGTGGGGGCTGGTGTCAGTCAGTCCACCGCCACTTACCCCATCTAGGCATCGGCGGGCATCCAAGGAGCGAGGATCGGACATCAGAGGAGTGGCGGGGATCGGGCATCCAGCGGCTCTTCTCCTCCTCGCTTCTGCTGTGCGTCTCCTCCCCTCCTCCTAGGCATCTAATAGGATTGCCTGTGCTTTCAGCCAATCGGGTGATGGGTATCAGTGTTGCAATAGTGAATATTCATTTGCTGTTGCAACACACCTGGGTAGGCTTCAGACACATTCTCTGCGCTCCGAGTCCACTCTGTTTTGAAGCCTATTAGAGCCTCTGGCTCTAATCAGGTGCTTCAAGCATGTAGAAAAGGGGGCGGATCCCCTAATGGACGGCCCCCCCTGTATACAGGCATTGCATCTGTCTCATCTGTATAGACCTCTATGGGGCGCTATACATGACAGATCGATGGGCAGTCCATAGACACCCCCCTTCCTTCATATGTGGAGCGTTTCATCATCTGAAAGGGAATGGACCTGTATACCTGTGTGAGAACCATCTGATGTACACTGACATTCCCTGACCCCGGAGCTGGACACTGGCAGCTTCCATCTAAGGCTTCTCATACAGGTATATTGGTGACTGTTGGCAGGACTAGCGGTATAATTATTGTGATCAGAGCTGTCAGTGTGGAGGTTTGTGGTCTCTTTATAAGAATTATATTGTGGGAAGTAAATGTTTAAATCCTCCTCATCTCTTATGCCCTGTACACACCACCGGTTTTACCATCGGAATAAACTCTGAAGGTTTTTCTGACGGAGTTCTGACGGAATTCCGGTAAAGCTGTCTTGCATACACACAGTCACACCAAAGTCCGACCGTCCAGAACGCGGTGACGTACAACGCGTAGGACGGGACTAGAAAACAGAAGTTCAATAGCCAGTAGCCAATAGCTTCCGTCTCGTACTTGCTTCAGAGCATGCGCTGTTTTTGGTGCGTCAGAACAGCATACACACGATCGGTTTTCCCGATAGGAATTTGTTCCGTTGGAAATATTTAGAACATGATCTCTATCTAAGTCCGTTTGAATTTTCGACAGAAAAAGTCTGATGAAGCCCACACACGGTCAGAATATACGATGAAAAGCTCCCATTGGACTCTTTCTGTCGGAAATTCCGCTCGTGTGTACGCGGCATAAGGCTTTATTATAAGGATTCACATCGATGGCATTTTTAGTGCTTTTTGCATTCTGCAGATTTGCACTGCAGTCCATTTAACATGGTTTCCTATGGAAGACGTTCTGTAGAGCAAATCTGCAAAATGCAAAAAGCACTAAAAATGCCATAGATGTGAATCCAGCCTAATGCCCCGTACACACATATAAAGTGACGGGAAAACCGCCCCGATTTCACTTGTAGAGAGAGGAGTTTTCATGCGTGTCGGTTATGTTTTCTGTTCACACCGCAGTGCTGAGGTCACATCAGAAAATGTCAGACAATCCGCAGCTCATCCCCGTGGTGTGAACACGGCACATAGAGAACTATGGGAACTAGATTTTCCCTCTTGGACTTTTAGGCAGCAAGAATAAATGAAGACACGCAGAAGTGTAAAATATGTAATACATTTCTTTTTGTCTTTATTTGTACAAAGTTAAACCAAACATGCTAAAAATATGATCTCTGGTGTATCATGTCCGCACTTTCCATATACACAGATAACCCCATTAAAGTGATTGTAAAGGTTCACTGTTATTTTTAAATAACAAACATGTTATACTTACCTTCTCTGTGGAAGGGTTTTGCACAGAGCGGCCCGGATCCTCCTTTTCTGGGGTCCCCTGGTGGCTCTCCTGGCACCTCCTCCTCATCGAGTGCCCCCACGGAGATCTGCTTTCTATGGGGGCACCCGTGTGGGCGCGCTCCAAGGTCCTGCTGCTGCATCCATTGACACAGACAGCAGGTCTAGGCTCCGCCCCCTGACTCCCATGTCTCCCGTGGCTCCCGCTGCTATCCATCTATCCAATGAGGACCCGAGACAGCAGCTGGAAATCACAATCTGGGCCAGAGAGAACATATAATATTAAAGCATCACATATAATATTTGATAATAATTTTTCATATATTACATGAATATGTATAATTACCTTACAATTTGGAGAAGATGGCCAAAAACCAGAGCAGATTAAGAACAGATCTTTCCCTGGGCACCCCAGAGACGCGGGAGTTTCCCCTTGAGGCTTACAGAAGTCCAGGCAGAGGATCAGTACAAAAAATGCCCCAACCTATAACCGGCCTTTGCAGCATGGAGCACATGGAAGGGCACTGCATGGAAAACAAAACCAAAGGAAATTCCCGGCTTAAATTACCGACCAGCCTGAAACCAACCGAATTATCCTATCAGTAGGTGTTAAAAACAGGGGTTTAGTTAGGACATATTTGCAAATACATGCGTAAGCTACAGAGCCCCGGCAAGGCATCCCATTTTCTGCAGGCCTAACTCTAAATTATGAGAGCCTCCATAGTAGAAGCACATGAAATATAATGGATAGGCAGAGGGCAGGTGAGCCCAAAGGGAGTCCACCCCTCCTTAAAGGCACAGGGTTGCACTGGGCATAGGGGTGCCACCTTTTCTTCAAGTCAAACCCAAACACTTTAGCGGCACACAGCAATTATTTTTTTATAGTATAAACTATACATATATTTTGTTATTAAATAACATTTCTAACCATATGAAGTTAATAACAAGAGTCCCCCTTTACATCAGAGTCCACAGAGTTCCCCTTTTACATCTGAATCTGCATTGTTCCCTTTCACTGTAAGGGGGGACTCTGCAGACTCTGATGTAGGGGAAAACTCTGGGGACTCTAACATAAGGGATGATGTACAGAGAGGACTCTGATGTAAGGGGAGAACTCTGTGGCCTCTGGTGTAGAGGGGAACTCTGATGTAAGGGGTGCTCTGAGAACCCTGAATTACCTTAGTGTAGTCAGCACCTCTCATCCACATGTATATGGAAGCCATAGTCCGGTCTGAATAATGTGTCCAGGTTTCAGGCAGTCTGATGATTCCGAACCCAAACTGTCCAGATGAACCCCAGACAGGTGGCGACCCTAACTGGGCACGCGGCATATTACCTAATAGGTGCTATGTGACAGGTGTGTGGAGTCACCCGACCCCCACCGCAACCTGATGGCCAATGGCACAAAATGGCATCTCCCACATGGTCTTCCCAGCATTCCAGGAAGGACTGAGGTCCTCCAGCCATTGCTGCCATCTAAATTATTAGGTAATTTACTTATAAATAGCCATAACAAGGGGCTTTATTTGTACTCTGACTGGCCTGCAACACACACCATAGCAAGGTAATGGGATCATTTCTGTTGGACTGAGCAACACAAGGATTGCTCCTCTGTTTCCTGTTCTTGTGGTGTATGTGTGTGTGTGTGTATATATATATATAAAATTATTTTTTTTGGTTTTAAATGTTTGCCCCTCAAAGCCAGACAAATGCCAACTGAAAAAAAAAAAAATATATATATATATAGTGACAGACAGCCCCCTGTCAGCGATGGATGGTCTGCCACATACAATTTTAAGCTCCATGAGGTGAATGGGTGGCAGTGAGAGGTCCATAGCAGTTCTCTAGGGGTTAAGCACTGACCACACCTTGCTCCCCACCTGCCTTACCTGGGTGGGTAATCAGTGAGGTGCTGAGAGAGGAGAAGCCGGCTGGAAGTGAACACACAGGACTGGAGCCGACCCAGTGAGGTCTATTTAGGCTTAAATCAGGAAGTCTGGAAACTCGGATGCAGGACCCAACCTTCCTGATCTAAGTATCGTATCTGTGGGGCCTGAATGTCCTGGCTAGATCACCGGATCACACCTCATGGACTTTTATTGGCAGTGGAGCTGGGGTAACAATTTTTTTTCTCTATTTAGGCTACTGGACAACACTGGAGGCAGTTTTCAGTCGTTTTATTGCTAAAAATTACACCTGTAAAGCACCTAAAAACCGCCTCCTATGCCTCCCCAGTGTGAAAGTCTGAGGCTCTCACACTGGGGCGGTGTGCTTGTTGGACGGGAAAAAAGTCCTGGAAGCTGCATCTTTGGGGCGGTTTGGGAGCTGTGTATACAGCATTCCTAAACAGCCCCTGCCCATTGGAATGCATGGGCAGCGCTGCCGAAGCGCCTGAAAAGCGACTTGGAAGTGCCGCAACACTAATTTAACAATTTCTTCGGCCGATAGCAGGGGTAAAAAGCGCTGCTAAAATGAGCGACACTTTACCGCTAACGCGGCGCGGCCCCAGTGTGAAAGTAGCCTTATTAAGCCTGGCTGCTTACATTTGTGTTGATGGACTTTTGCTTTGGGATTATGTTTCCTATCCATGCACGGGAATCCTTTTCTGTTTGCTGTATTTGCTGACCAAATAAACATTGGCAGGAAGCCCTTAACCTTACACATGGCTGGATTACCTCTCTGAGAACTCTCCACTTAAAGCTGAACACCCACAATTGGTGGAGGATGCGGGCAATCGCTCTACTGATCCACGCTGAAAGGCAAGTATTCTGGTTATACTGTGTACCTGATTTTAAACTGTATTTAAGGAAACCTTGTGATGTATGACCTAATCAACCTGGTCACATGGTGGCTGCAGCCTGAGATACTCACAGGGCCCCAAATAGCGGAGAGAGTTGCAATGGACCGGTTCCTGACGGCTCTGCCTCCTAAGTTGTAGAGGTGGTGAGACAAGCTGATCCAAATTTGAAGGATGTTCTGATTGAGCTGGTGGAACGCTACTTTGTGGCAGAGGACCTGGTTGCTGGTCTGCATTTTTAAGACCCCCTTCTATTGCCACCAGGTCAACCTCAGTATCACAGCTTGTAAACCCGAAAAGGGGAAGTCCTGAGAGGCCGGCAAGAGTGGTCAGAGGGTCACCCACTGTTGAAAGACCCCTTCTGGGAAGCCCCAAAAGAACCCATGGGCATCCCCAGTGTTGGCGGTGCAGTGAGTGGGGGTCACATCGCTGCTAACTGTCCCTTGAACTCTGAGCCTATGGAGTGTGACATGGTCCGATGCATGCCCCTGTTTGCTCACCCGGGCCTTGTTGCAGATCTGGACATGCCGAGCTCTGTTGTAAAGATAAGGGGGAAAAGTGTGCGTGCCCTCCTGGACTCTAGAAACCTGGTCATCCTGGTCCTTACCCGGCTTGTGGACCCCGAACAGCTGACCCAGCATCGGGTAGGAGTGGTATATGTGCCTGGTGACTGTAAAAAGTACCCTACAGCACTGGTGACCTCTGAAACCAGCTCAGGATCTGTTTGCTATGAGGTGGATGTGTTCCCTATCCTGTTGCAGAGTTTAATACGGGAGTGGGAAGGATAAGAGTCCTGAGCCTGGAATTCCTGAGGGGACTGCAGGGGGGACCCCAACCCCTTTCAACCAAAGGTTGATAAAAATGCTGTAGGGGTGACCCCTGATGAAAAATTTATTTTTTCCCCTAGCAGTCTGTGCGGGTGACCCCTGAGACCCTAGAGTTGCCGGAGCTAGAGGTCACCGTGACAACTTCAGGACCTCCCAGCAGGATGGATTTGATTTATATTAAGTTGATTTAAATCACGATTTAAATTCATGATTTAAATCCCCAGTAAAAAGGCTTTATTTAAATCTTACTTTTTAAAGAGCAATTGTCATCTGTTCCGCAGTGGCCCCTCCTCTGACCCGCTGTTGGCTCCTCCTCTGACCCGCTGTTGGCTCCTCCTCTGACCCGCTGTTGGCTCCTCCTCTGACCCGCTGTTGGCTCCTCCTCTGACCTGCTGTTGGCTCCACCTCTGACCCGCTGTTGGCTCCACCTCTGACCCGCTGTTGGCTCCTCCTCTGACCCGCTGTTGGCTCCTCCTCTGACCCGCTGTTGGCTCCTCCTCTGACCCGCTGTTGGCTCCTCCTCTGACCCGCTGTCGACTCACCAACAGTCCCTTTAATGGGACGGCTGGTGATGCGGCAGTGACACAACAAGGTGAGGGACGTGGCGGCAGCAGGTGATTGAATGCCTGCTAACAGGCGCTGCCATGATGGATCTGAAATGACAGGTGCTCTTTAAATGTGAGGACTTATTCTTGCTGGCAGTTGGAATCTTTAATATTTCCAAACAAAATAAAGGTTTCCTATTTAGAATAATAAGCTGTCAGGTCAGTAAAACAGCAATATCAGAACCGATTCAATCATACAGTTTGCAGTGTACATAGATTTGTAAAACAATGGGATAAAGGAATATTCCTGAACTTTGGTTTATCTCGTTGTTACTGGGAAATTGTGTGAATGTTTCAATGCAGTGAATGTTATCTCAGCTTGCCAAGCTTGGATTCATTCAATGAGTTTACCAAAAATGTAAATATTTCAGAATATACAGCCTCATGCTACATAACTAAGCTCCATTTCATGCTAAATAAACGAAATTATTAATGTATCTTAAATATAAAACTATCTTTAGATAGATCAATAGATTTTTTTCTCCTAAAGCATTTTATTAAAATAAATTTGATAAAAATCAAAAAAACTATTTAAAATTAAAAAAATATGATTTTTTTTTTAATCATCGCTTTATATCCATACATGCCAATGTGAAAAACTACTGTGAGTCATGCCCTGAGTGTCAAAAGGCAGCCTCTATGCCCCATAACTGTAGCCCACTGGTGCCAATGCCTGAGATTGAGGTTCCTTTTGACCGAATTGCCATGGATCTGATAGGGCCAGTAGTTAAGTCTACCAGAGGCTATCAGTACATCCTAGTGGTCATGGACTATGCCAACGGGTGTCCCGAGGCTGTTCCCTTAAACACTTCCTCCAAGACGATCATCAAAGAGTTGTTCCACATGTTTACCTGTACTGGGACCCCAAAAGAGGTTCTAAACAACCAAGGGACTCCTTCCATATCTGTTGTTTGCAATTAGAGGTCCCACAGCCTTCCATTGGGTTCTCAGCCTTTGAACTTCTGAATGGGAGGCATCCCCGAGGGTTGCTGGATATTGCTAAAGAACCCTGGGAGACTGAAACTACTCCCGACCGGAGTGTCATAGAGCATATCTCAGCCATGCAGTATAGAATTGCTTCAGTGAGGCCCTTTGTTCGAGAACACATGCAGGATGCCTAGGAAGCACCGAGTCGAGTGTACAATAGGTTGGCGAAGGTTCGAACTCTCCATCTGGGAGATTGCGTACTTATTTTAGTCTCCACAGTGGAAAGTGAGTCCCTAGCTTAGTGGCAAGGACCCTATGAAATACTGGAAAAGTTTGGAGAGGTAAACTATAAGGTATACCAACCAGACAGGTGAAAAAAAGAGCAGATGTATCATGTAAATTTATTTAAAGCGTGGAAAGATAGGGAAGCTCTCTTAGACCTGGGTGATCAGCTACTAAAGGAGGAAGGCACAAGTGAGGTTCAGATACCTTGAGTCTATATTAGTGTCCCAACAGCAGGAGGTGAGAGCATTTCTACAGTGCAATAAAGACGACTTCTCAGAGTTGCCAGGCTGCACAAATGTAATTAAACATGACATTGTCACTAACGCCAAGGTTCGAGTGCGGCTTAAGCCTTCTCGTATTCCTGAGGCCCACAGAGAGGCAGTAGCCAAAGAAGTTCAGAGGATGCTCGACCTCAGGGTGATGGAGAAGTCCAAAAGTGAATAGTGTAGTCCTACAGTCTTGGTTCCCAAACCAGATGGGTCCTTAAGGTTTTGCAATGACTTCAGAAAACTGAACAAAGTGTCAAGGTTTGACACCTATCCCATGCCCCGGGTTGATGAATAGGAGAGGTTGGGCCCCGCCAGGTACATAACCACTCTTTATCTAACTAAAGTGTATTGGCAGGTTCCCCTGACAGAGGAAGCAAAAGGAAAAAATGCCTTTGCAACTCCAGGGGGCTTGTGGCAGTATGTGCGGATACCCTTTGGGTTATAATGAGCTTCTGCTACATTCCAGCGAATGATGGCTGAGATTCTTAGCCCACATCAATGCTATTCTGCAGCTTATCTAGATGATGTGGTTATTTGGAGCACAGATTGGAACTACTCAATATCCAGGCTGTCATAAATTCCATTAGAAAGGCTAACCATAGGGTTAGAAGAGGCCCGGTATCTGGGATATTCCATTGGGCGGGGCCTAATCAAACCCTAAGTCCATAGGGTAAAAGCCATTAAAGACTGACCTGCTCCTGCCACCAAGAAACAAGAACCTTCCTGGGCATGATTGGGTAATATCAAAGGTTCATCCCAAATTTTGCCACAATGGGAGCACCCTTAACTGACCTCACCAAGGGCAAAAGCTCCTCTGTAGTGATTAAGTGCAATTCCAAGGCTGAAGCAGCTTTCCAAAGTCTGAAGGAAGCCCTGTGTAAACAGCCTGTGTTGGTGGCCCCAGACTTTAGCAAACCGTTTGTGGTCCAGATCGATGCCTTAAATATAGGTCTGGGGGCTGTCTTGTCACAAGTGGTAGGCTGGGGAGAACACCCCATGGTCTAAATCTGAAGCAGTAGTGTACTAAGTAGGGGGCGGGCTACCCCGGGTGCCACACACTGGGGGGTCAGGCCGGCGCCCCCCTCCGCAACTGAAGCGGACTTAGCGGAGACAGTGGGCGGGTTTAAGCAGTGGCACAGAGCGGTGACAGGCAGCGGCAGGTAACACACACACACACACACAGAGCCTGGCTTTGCAAGGGAGGGGGTGCAAGCCGAACCCGAGTGACACCTGTCGGCACACCCAGGACCCGGCCGCAACGATCTCCTTCTCTCGTGGCCACGCCGTGGCTCTGATCAGTCTCAGCTGTCTCAGTCTCACACCCCTGAGCAGAGTGAAGCCGCCTCCCCCTCTTCCGTTATGTCTACACGTGCTGTGTGTGTATGTCCTGCAATGATCATCTGAGCTGAAGTACATTATGGGTCTGAAGGGGAGGTGTCTGCACTGTGGGGGGGGTCTGTATTGTGGGGGGGGTCTGTATTGTGGGGGGGGGTCTGTATTGTAGGGGGGTCTGTATTGTAGGGGGGTCTGCCATGTAGGGGGGTCTGTATTGTAGCAGGGTCTGCACTGTAGCGGGGTCTGTATTGTAGGGGGGTCTGCACTGTAGGGGGTCTGTACTGTAGGAGTGGGGGTCTGAACTGTAGGGGGGTCTGTATTTTAGGGGGGCCTGCACTGTAGGGGGGTCTGCACTGTAGGGGGGTCTGCACTGTAGGGGGGGTCTGCACTGAAGGGGGGTCTGCACTGTAGGGAGGGTCTGCACTGTAGGGGGGTCTGTACTGTAGGGGGCTCTGTACTTAATGGGGGGTCTGCACTGTAGGGGGGTCTGTGTAACATGCAGGGGGTCCAGAACTGTTAGAGGGAGCGTCTGTGTAACATACAGGCGTCTAGAGCTGTGGGGGGCTGTGTAATGTAAAGGGGTCCAGAGGTGCAGTGTGCTCTGTAATGTAAAGGGGTCCAGAGGTGCAGTGTGCTGTGTAATGTAAAGGGGTCCAGAGGTGCAGGGTGCTGCATAATGTAAAGGGGTCTAGAGGTGCAGGGTGCAGTGTAATGTAAAGGGGTCCAGAGGTGCAGTGTGCTCTGTAATGTAAAGGGGTCCAGAGGTGCAGGGTGCAGTGTAATGTAAAGGGGTCCAGAGGTGCAGGGTGCTGCATAATGTAAAGGGGTCCAGAGGTGCAGGGTGCTGCATAATGTAAAGGGGTCCAGAGGTGCAGGTTGCTGTGTAATATAAAGGGGTCCAGAGGTTGTAGGGTGCTGTGTAATGTAGGCCCCCTAACCTGAGGGAGAAAGTGGAGACAGATCTCCTATCACAAGTTGGATTAGCAGCAAGGATGGGAAGTGTTATCATAATGGGGGATTTTAATTATCCAGACATAGACTGGGCGGAGGGAACCGGGCATTCATTTAAGGCTCGCCAGTTCCTTAATGTCTTGCAGGACAATTTTATGGGTCAGATGGTAGACGCACCAACTAGAAATAAAACATTACTGGATCTACTGATTACCAACAATACAGACCTGATCACAGATGTGGAAATACGGGGCAATTTAGGTAACAGCGATCACAGGTCAATTGGCTTCAATATAAATCCCACAAATAGGAAACATAAGGGGAATACAAAGACACTGAATTTCAAAAGAGCCAACTTCCCTAAACTACAAACCTTGCTAAAAGGCATAAATTGGGATAAAATATTAGGAACAAAGAATACGGAGGAGAGATGGGTTTGCTTTAAGAGCTTATTAAATAAGGGCATTAGCCAATGTATCCCATTGGGTAATAAATTTAAAAGAGCGAACAAAAGTCCTGGATGGCTTAATTCCAATGTAAAAATGCATATAAAAGCAAAGGAGAAGGCCTTCAAAAAATACAAGGTTGAGAGATCATCCTCAGCATTCAGACTTTATAAAGAATGCAACAAGAAATGTAAGGGTGCAATTAGGACGGCTAAGATAGAACATGAAAGACACATAGTGGAGGAGAGCAAAAAAATCCCAAGAAATTCTTTAAGTATGTAAACAGTAAAAAAGGGAGGACAGACCATATTGGCCCCATAAAGAATGAGGAAGGACATCTGGTTACAAAGGATGGGGAGATGGCGAAGGTATTGAATTTACTCTTCTTCTCAGTCTTCACGAGGGAATCGGGGGGCTTCAGTAACCAAAACTGCAGTGTTTATCCTCATGACACAACACAGGAAGCACCTCCATGGTTAACAGAGGACGGAATTAAAATTAGACTTGGGAAACTTTACATTAAAAACTCACCGGGACCATATGGCTTGCATCCGAGGGTACTTAGGGAACTCAGTCAAGTGATTGCCAGACCATTGTTCCTAATTTTTACAGACAGTCTACTGACTGGAATGGTACCAGCTGATTGGAGAAAAGCCAATGTAGCACCAATATTTAAAAAGAGCCCAAAATACATCCCTGGAAATTACAGACCAGTTAGCCTAACATCAATAGTATGTAAACTCTTGGAGGGGATGATAAGGGACTATATACAAGATTTTAGTAATAAGAACGATATCATTAGCAGTAATCAGCATGGATTCATGAAGAATCGTTCTTGCCAAACCAATCTACTAACCTTCGATGAGGAGGTGAGTTGCCATCTAGATAAAGGAAGGCCCGTAGACGTGGTGTATCTGGATTTTGCAAAAGCATTTGACACAGTTCCCCATAAACGTTTACTGTACAAAATAAGGTGCGTTGGCATGGACCATAGGGTGAGTACATGGATTGAAAACTGGCTACAAGGGCGAGTTCAGAGGGTGGTGATAAATGGGGAGTACACGGAATGGTCAGGGGTGGGTAGTGGGGTCCCCCAGGGTTCTGTGCTGGGACCAATCCTATTTAATTTGTTCATAAACGACCTGGAGGATGGGATAAACAGTTCAAGCTCTGTATTTGCAGATGATACTAAGCTAAGCAGGGCAATAACTTCTCCGCAGGATGTGAAAACCTTGCAAAAAGACCTGAACAAATTAATGGGGTGGGCAACTACATGGCAAATGAGGTTCAATGTAGAAAAATGTAAAATAATGCATTTGGGTGGCAAAAATCTGAATGCAATCTATAGACTGGGGGGAGAACCTCTGGGGGGATCTAGGATGGAAAAGGACCTGGGAGTCCTAGTAGATGATAGGCTCAGCAATGGCATGCAATGCCAAGCTGCTGCTAACAAAGCAAACAGAATATTGGCATTGAAAAGGGGATCAACTCCAGAGATAAAACGATAATTCTCCCGCTCTACAAGACTCTGGTCCGGCCGCACCTGGAGTATGCTGTCCAGTTCTGGGCACCAGTCCTCAGGAGGGATGTACTGGAAATGGAGCGAGTACAAAGAAGGGCAACAAAGCTAATAAAGGGTCTGGAGGATCTTAGTTATGAGGAAAGGTTGTGAGCTCTGAACTTATTCTCTCTGGAGAAGAGACGCTTGAGAGGGGATATGATTTCAATGTATAAATACCGGACTGGTGACCCCACAATATATAAATACCGGACTGGTGACCCCACAATATACAAATACCGGACTGGTGACCCCACAATATATAAATACCGGACTGGTGACCCCACAATATACAAATACCGGACTGGTGACCCCACAATATACAAATACCGGACTGGTGACCCCACAATATACAAATACCAGACTGGTGACCCCACAATATATAAATACCGGACTGGTGACTCCACAATATATAAATACCGGACTGGTGACCCCACAATATATAAATACCGGTCTGGTGACCCCACAATATATAAATACCGGACTGGTGACCCCACAATATATAAATACCGGACTGGTGACCCCACAATAGGGATAAAACTTTTTTGCAGAAGAGAGTTTAAGAAGACTCGCGGCCACTCATTAAAATTAGAAGAAAAGAGGTTTAACCTTAAACTACGTAGAGGGTTCTTTACTGTAAGAGCGGCAAGGATGTGAAATTCCCTTCCACAGGCGGTGGTCTCAGCGGGGAGCATTGATAGCTTCAAGAAACTATTAGATAAGCACCTGAATGACCGCAATATACAGGGATATGTAATGTAATACTGACACATAATCACACACATAGGTTGGACTTGATGGACTTGTGTCTTTTTTCAACCTCACCTACTATGTAACTATGTAGCTGTTAGGGGGGTAGCTGTGTAACATACAGGCATCTAGAGCTGTGGGGGCTGTGTAATGTAAAGGGGTCCAGAGGTGCAGTGTAATGTAAAGGGGTGCAGGGTGCAGTGTAATGTAAAGGGGTCCAGAGGTACAAGGGCTGTGTAATGTAAAGGGATGCAGTGTAATGTAAAGGGGTCCAGAGGTGCAGGGTGCTGTGTAATGTAAAGGGGTCCAGAGGTGTGGTGCTGTGTAATTTAAAGGGGTCCAGAGGTGTGGTGCTGTGTAATGTACACAGTAGTGACAAAGAGATATTGAAGGATGCAGAGGTATTCAGGGGGCACAGTGGGGTGTTTTTACATTTTAAGGTGGGGGGGTGCCAGATATAGGATCCGCCCCGGGTGCCAAATGCACTAGGTATGCCCCTGGTCGGAAGTTGGCCCCCCTTGGAAACAAATTTATAGTATTGTGGAGCAAGAGCGTTTGGCCATTAAGTGAGCCTTAGTGGCTCTATGGTACTACTTATTGGGGCGCCACTTCTAACTCATAACAGACCATGCCCCCTTGAAATGGATGGCCCAGGCCAAGGACCATAATGCGAGGGTTACCCATTAGTTCCTGTTGCTCTGAGATTTTGCTTTTAAAGTGGAGCACAGGGCGGGTTGTAACCAGAAAAATGCGGATGCCCTTTCTAGAAACCACTGTTTGATAGCTGGTGTGTGAACCCACAGCTTCAAACAGAGGGGGGAGGCATGTGACCAACAGCCCCTGTCAGTGGTAGATGGTGTGTATCTAACACAGAATTCTGTACAGGCTCTTTTTTTTTTGGTTTCTGTCCTTTAATTCATAATTCTAATGCCGCGTACACATGATCTGACTTTCCAACAACAAAACTGTGGATTTTTGTTATTTTTGTTTCCAAAGATGTTGGCTCCAACTTGTCTTGCATACTATCAGGGACTATGAATCAGACCGAGACAGAAGTATAGTTAAATCACACTTGCTTAATAATAATAATAATGTAAACAGAGTAAACGTAGTCAAAACAAGCCAGAGTTCAGTAACCAGATCCGGTAGTCAGCCAAGCGCATGGCAGAGAGCCAGAGATAAACGTAGTAGTACAGCAAGCAGGATCAGGAGTCAGAAGGAACGTCAGCCTAGCAAGTCTTCAACAGGAACGCAGGAGAAAGTCTCTGTGATGTTGACAAAGGCGAAGGCAGAGATCAAGTGAGCTGGAGGACTTTAAGTAGGCAGGACTGACGAGCAGAATCAACAACAGCTGGGTAACTGTGGAGAGAGATGGGAGCTGGCAATTAGCCGACAGCTGAGCGGCGATCTCAGAGAAGGAAGGGCTGAGCCAGCCCTGACACATACACACGGTCACACAAATGTTGGCCAACAATTACAAACGTAGTGACATACAAGACGTACGCGATATCTCCATTATGAACGCTAGTTTTACAAGACCGAGCGCTTCCGGCTCGTACTTGATTCCGAGTATGCGTGGACTTTTGTGTGACAGACTTGTGTACACACGATCAGAAAGTCAGACAACAAAAATTTGTTGGCGGAAAATTTGAGTACTTCCAGCTAGCCGACATTTGTTGGCGGAAAGTCCGACAACAAATATTCGATGGAGCGTAAACACGGTCAGACTTTCCGCCAACAAACTCACATCCAACATTTGTTGTTGAAAATCTGATCGTGTGTACGGGGCATTAGAGTGCATGCCAACAAGAAACTCTTGATATAGTCACCTCATCTGACCCTTTTTCCCCAAATCGTTAGTGTTTTCATTTTATAAGACACCAGCTTAGTGCCCCAACATCATTTCTGTTTACATTCGCTCTTCTCTTTGGTGGGGTTGTGTGGTCTCTTCCACTCCCCGGTGTGATCCTCCACCTGGTCTTCTGTAAGCCTCAAGGGGAGACGCCCGCTTCTGTGGGGTGTGGTGGGGGTGCCCAGGGAAAGCTTTATTCTTAATCTGCTCTGGTTTTTTTCCATCTTCCCTGAATTATAAGGTAATTATACATATACATGTACTATATGAAAAATTTACATCAAAGTCAAAAAATGATGCAATCAATAACTATAATATGTGATGTTTATATATAATATGTTCTTCGAACCAGATATCCCAGAAGCCCTGATGAAGATTGTGATTGTTACATATTGAAATGCGTTGGAGCTTTGTTTCAAAACAGACGTATAATGTGGAAATTCTTTGTACAAGTGTTCTGTCATTAATGGGGTTATATGGAGTTCATATTTATAACATTTTTTGGTTCAATTAACTTTGTACAATTGTGAAGACAACTTTTTTTTTATTACATGCTTTACACTTTTGCATGTCTTGATTTAAGTCCAAGGGGGGAATATCATTGTGTCTGTGTGGTTTGCTGAGGACGAGCAGCACATTTGTCTCCATGTTACTTATGCAGAATTGTTTTTGTGTCCTTGCAAAATGCCCACAGAAATCTGATGTCTCTGCACTATGGTGAGAATAAGGCCTGAGAGTTATTTTCAGATGAGGAATTCCAGCAAACAAATCCTACAAGCTGTATTCCGGAACTCAGACCGTCATCTCTCCTTTATTGTAATGAGAATATATGAACCAAAGAGATCCGAGAGGGGTGGGGAGTCCACTTCTATATACTTACTCTGTATATATTATAACAATGTATATATTATATTATATCACCCACCAATGTATATATTATATTATATCACCCACCAATGTATATATTATATTATATCACCCACCAATGTATATATTGTATTATATCACCCACCAATGTATATATTGTATTATATCACCCACCAATGTAACTCTGTACTGCAGATGGTGATGAGGATGTCAGTGAAATGAATACTTTGTATAACATGGCTGTTCTCTATATTGCAGTATCTCCGCCCACTCTGGGGGAAATCCAGTGTGACCCCGAACAGCCCCAACCTGGACAGCCGGTGACATTTTCCTGTAAGATCGGTGACATGTGTCCTGGAGATCCCGGCATTCAGTGGGCATGGAGTGCAAAGGAATTGTCTGATAGAGACTGGAAAGTGAACATCCAGCAAGACTCGGAATCCAAGATTTTCTCTGGAACCACAGAGCTGACAATCACTCCCCACACTAAAGATCATTCCTCTGAAATCCTTCTGGAGGTCAATCATTGCGGGAAACGTCTTACAAAGAGGACACTCCTCAATTTTATAGGTACCTCCCCCCAGCCTCTATCATCCCCACCTCACCCTCCATCCAACCTCAGCCTATACCCCTCCACACACCTTGGCATCTATCACACCCACATCAGCCTTTACCCCTCCACCTAAACTTCTGTCACCCTCTGCAGAGAGACCACTGCTTCCACTTCTTCCACCTCTGCAGAGAGATCACTGCTTCTTCTTCTTCCTCCTCTGTCTGCAGAGAGATCACTGCTTCCACTTCTTCCTCCTCTGTCTGCAGAGAGATCACTGCTTCCACTTCTTCCTCCTCTGCAGAGAGATCACTGCTTCCACTTCTCCTTCCTCTGTCTGCAGAGAGATCACTGCCTCCACTTCTTCCTCCTCTGTCTGCAGAGAGATCACTGCTTCCACTTCTTCCTCCTCTGTCTGCAGAGAGATCACTGCTTCCACTTCTTCCTCCTCTGTCTGCAGAGAGATCACTGCTTCCACTTCTTCCTCCTCTGTCTGCAGAGAGATCACTGCTTCCACTTCTTCCTCCTCTGTCTGCAGAGAGATCACTATTGTTGGCTGTGATATATGGGAAGGTCGGTTAGTATTTATGTATTATATTTTCCTCCACAGGTCTCTATAAGGTCAATGAGATCTCCAGTGACCCCGATATACCGGGCTATGGAAGTCCTGTGACTCTGCGCTGTGATGTGATTGGCTGTGATCCTGGAGACACCCCTGAGATCACCTGGTCAGGGAATGGAAGAGATCTGGAGAAAGGAGAGCAGAGAGAGACCCGAGGCAGCGGAGACGTTCTGTCCTGTTATCTGACTATAACACCTACAGCTCGGGATTATGGGAAGATTTATACCTGCAGGGTGACACAAAGGGGCATGCAGCCAATCACAAAGGAGAGCTGCTTGCGGCTTCCAGGTACGTTTCCTTCTCCAATTCAGAAATAACAGTAATGATGAGAACACCGGCAGACATTGTTGGGAAATATACACAATTCATACAAACTTCTCCCTGAGTGTAACCCAATGACGGAGACCCCATTCCTCCAGAGGTCAGAGGTCAATCCTGCAGACATTTCATATACACACCAAGTATGATCCAAGTCATGTATTGTAGATGGGACCTCATATACAGTATATGAGACATCACACTGATGTAGAGCCTTCAACTAAAGGTACCCAACAGGGTATAGTAGGTGTAACTGAGAGGTGAAGACCAACAGCAGGTTCTCAGAGGAACAGAACACAGCGGAGAGGAGATAGTAGCTGGATCTATGTCACATCACTGTGCCAGCTGATGGTCATGCATGAGAGCAGGTGATGCAAGATCCCTCAAGGCTTGGAGATTAAGGATCAGCTGATGTTCACCAGAGATACCCTCAGCAATATGGTGACCCTGGATCTCAACCCTTTGGTTCACCATATTCTAGGCAGCATGGACTACAGAGCCCACAGATCAGGAACTTGCCAGGTAACAATGGACTGGAACAGATAGCAGGACTGCAGACCAGGACATTGGCCCAGAGGTCAGGATATACAGTATCTCACAAAAGTAAGTACACCCCTCAGTGACATTTGTGTAAGTATTTTCTTCTCTCTTTTCATGTGACAACACTGAAGAAATGACACTTGTCTACAATGTAAAGTAGTGAGTGTACAGCTTGTATAACAGTGTAAATTTGCTGTCCCCTCAAAATAACTCAACACACAGCCATTAATGTCTAAACCGCTGGCAACAAAAGTCAGTACACTCCTAAGTGAAAATGTCCAAATTGGGCCCAATTAGCCATTTTCCCTCCCCGGTGTCATGTGACTCGTTAGTGTTACAAGGTCTCAGGTGTGAATGGGGAGCAGGTGTGTTAAATTTGGTGTTATCGCTCTCACTCTCTCATACTGGTCACTGGAAGTACAACATGGCACCTCATGGCAAAGAACTCTCTGAGGATCTGAAAAAAAGAATTGTTGCTCTACATAAAGATGGCCTAGGCTATAAGAAGATTGCCAAGACCCTGAAACTGAGCTGCAGCACGGTGGCCAAGACCATACAGCGGTATAACAGGACAGGTTCCACTCAGAACAGGTGCAGCCTTTTCCTCAGCTCTGACATGACAAGTACACGGACCGGGAGGAAGAGCCGAGGAGGAGGACCAGCGCGCTACAGCATCTGTCCAGGGGCCAGTGTTTCATCAGATTTGGCGACCCGTCAGATTTTATAATGGTAGTTACGTTCCATTACCTCCATCTTGCTTCACCCCACAGTCCTTCATAGTAAGGATACACTGAGAAGTAGGCAAGCGGACATCTTGTTACACCCACCGGAGTTTTGCATTTCACACTTATTTTTACCAGTAAACTGAGTTTATATAGTGATATGGGGATTTAGAAATCCATCGGACCGTTTACATGTTCAATTATAAGAGCAGAGGTGTTCTGTCATATTAGCAAACCTGTCAGAGATCAGCGGGCTTGCTGCTGCTTTTAAAATTCAACATCTATACAGTCTGTTGCAGTTCTAAATCCTGTATTTCACTATATAAGCTCCGTTTACTGGTAAAAATAAGTGTGAAATGCAAAACTCCGGTGGGTGTAACAAGATGTCCGCTTGCCGCCTTCTCACTGTGTCCTTACTGTGGAGGAGTGCGGGGTGTAGCAGGATGGTGGTGACGGAACGTCACTACCATCACAAATTCTGACGGGTCGCCAAATCTGACGAAACACCGGGGCTGAGGTCTGTAATAACAGGAGTTTTGTGGGACGTTGTGATTGGGAAAGGGGGGGCTGGGTAGGTAACAATTATGCTTCCAAGAGTAAATTTTAGGGAGGGGGGTGGGGGTTGGATGATATATGGTAGAAGGGTGCTTTGTTTTGGGTTAGAGAGGACTTGTGCTAGAAGGAGGGAGCAGATTTGAAGTTTGACCCCCCAGCACAATTCCTCTACTCCCAAAGCACCCCCTAGCACATATCCTCTAACCCCCACCCCCCTTCAAATGAAAGATCCAATCCCGGCTCCATCCACCACCCCAATCCCATCCCGGCTCCATCCACCACCCCAATCCCATCCTGGCTCCATCCACCCCCCCACCCCCGATTCCATCCCGGCTCCATCCACCACCCCAATCCCATCCTGGCTCCATCCACCCCCCCCCCCAAATCCATCCCGGCTCCATCCACCACCTCGATCACATCCTGGCTCAATCCTTCCCCCCGATCCCATCCTGTCTCCATCCATTCCTCCTGATCCCATCCACCACCCTGATCCCATCCCGGCTCCATCCATCCCCCAATCCTATCCTGGCTCCATCCATCCCCCGATCCCATCCTGGCTCCATCCATCCCCCCCGATCCCATCCTGGCTCCATCCATTGTGGCAGGTTAAGGGGGATAGCCGTGGTGAAGCACTAGCCTGCTCAGTGCCGGGGGGGGGTTGGGGTGACACCATGTTTTATCGCGCCAGGTGACGCCAACCCTAGTGACGCCACTGGTTGAGTGCACATGCTCAGCGTCATATCCAGAGGTTGTCTTTGGGAAATAGTTGTATGAGTGTTGCCAGCATTGCTGCAGAGGTTGTAGGGGTGGGGGGTCAGCCTGTCAGTTCTCAGACCATACGCCGCACACTGCATCAAATTGGTCTGCATGGCTGTGATCCCAGAAGGAAGCCTCTTCTAAAGATGATGCACAAGAAAGTCCGCAAACAGTTTGCTGAAGACAAGCAGACTAAGGAGATGGATTACTGGATGAGACCAAGATAAACGTATTTGGTTCAGATGGTGACAAGCGTGTGTGGCGGCAACCAGGTGAGGAGGACAAAGACAAGTGTGTCTTGTCTACAGTCAAGCATGGTGGTGGAAGTGTCATGGTCTGGTGCTGCATGAGTGCTGCCGGCACTGGGGGGCTACAGATCATTGAGGGAACCATGAATGCCAACATGTACTGTGACATACTGAAGCAGAGCATGATCCCCTCCCTTCAGAGACTGGGCCGCAGGGCAGTATTCCAACATGATAACCACCCCAAACACACCTCCAAGACCACCACTGCCTTGCTAAAGAAGCTGAGGGTAAAGGTGATGGACTGGCCAAGCATGTCTCCAGACCTAAACCCTATTGATCATCTGTGGGACATCCTCAAACGGAAGGTGGAGGAGCGCAAGGTCTCTAACATCCACCAGCTCTGTGATGTCATCATGGGGGAGGGGAAGAGGACTCCAGTGACAACCTGTGAAGCTCTGGTGACCTCCATGTCCAAGAGGGTTAAGGCAGTGCTGGAAAATAATGGAGGCCACACAAAATATTGACACTTTGGGCCCAATTTGGAGATTTTCACTTAGGGGTGTACTGACTTTTGTTGCCAGCGGTTTAGACATTAATGGCTGTGTGTTGAGTTATTTTGAGGGGACAGCAAATTTACACTGTTATACAAGCTGTACACTCACTACTTTACATTGTAGACAAGTGTCATTTCTTCAGTGTTGTCACATGAAAAGATAGAAGAAAAGATTTACACAAATGTGACTGAGGGGTGCACTTACTTTTGTCAGATACTGTAAGTCGAAGGTCAGGGCAGGCAACAGACACGGATAACCAGGATAACTGCTGCTAACCAGCCATCATTGGGCAGAGTGAGATCCACTTTTTCCAGATCACAGAAATTCCGAACGTCAAGAACGCAGTGACGTACAACACGTACGACGAGCCGAGAAAAATTAAGTTCAATAGCCAGTGCTGCTCTTCTGCTTGATTCCGGGCATGCGTGGAATTTTGTGTGTCGGAATTGTGTACACACGCTCGGAATTACCGACAACGGATTTTGTTGTCGGAAAATTTGAGAACCAGCTCTCAAATTTTTGTTGTCGGAAATTCCGACAGCAAATGTCCAGTGGAGCCTACACACGGTCAGATTTTCTGACAACAAGCTCCCATCGAACATTTGTTGGAAATTATGATCGTATGTACGCGGCATAATGCCGCATACACACGATCGCACATTCCGACAACAAAATCCATGTTTTTTTTCCGACGGATGTTGGCTCAAACTTGTCTTCCATACACACGGTCACACAAATGTCGGAAATTCCGAACGTCAAGAACGTGGTGACGTACGACAAGTCGAGAAAAATGCATGCGTGGCACTTTGTGTGTCGGAATTGTGTACACACGATCGGAATTTACGACAACGGATTTTGTTGTCGGAAAATTTGAGATCCAGATCCCAAATTTGGTTTGTCGGAAATTCTGACGGAAAATGTCCGATGAAGCCCACACACGGTCGGAATTTCCGACAACGAGCTCCCATTGAACATTTCTCATCAGAAAATCCGACCGCGTGTACGGGGCATAAGACTGAATTTGATCTAATGCTCAACTTATCCCAAGCAGGGACAGCCACTCACTGACTGAAATATCGTCTGTGCCTGCTGGACCTGCCAAATTCCAATAATTCTATGGCCAGCTTATCTCCTCCAGCAACTCGTTACTTCAATTTCTTAATCAGGTGTACCATGTGCATCCAGCCATAAACCCCATGTCTACTGCACCACAGCCTAACTGCAGGGAGCCAACCCATCTACCTCAGGAAATGTAAGACTTTGGGGGCACACACTTCTTCTGAACCATGCCCTTGTCATACGCTCTATCCTGGACCATGCCCTTGGCATATGCCACATCCGGGACCATGCCCATAGCATACGCTTCATCCAGGACCATGCCCTTGTCATATATGCCCCATCCGAAGCCATGCTCTTGTCATATATGCCCCATCCGGAACCATACCCTTGTCATACGCCCCATCCGAACCATGCCCTTGTCATACATGCCCCATCCGAAACCATGCCCTTGTCATATATGCCCCATCCGGAACCATGCCCTTGTCATACGCCCCATCCGGAACCATGCCCTTGTCATACGCCCCATCTGGAACCATGCCCTTGTCATACGCCCCATCCGGGACCATACCCTTGTCATATACGCCCCATTCGGGACCATGACCTTGGCATACGCTTCATCCGGGACCATGCCCTTGGCATACGCTTCTTCCCAGACCATTCCCTTGGCATACGCTCCATCCTGGCCCATGCTCTTAAGTTTTGACATACATTGTTGACTAGGGATGAGCTTCGAGTTCGAGTCGAATGTAAGTTCGACTCAAACATCAGCCATTCAACCGTTCGTCCAGTTACAAACATTATGGGCCGTTTGCACCAAATTCGAGTGGCGCATCACGGCCCATAGTTCACTGCGGCATCTCAGTGCATTGCTGGCTGATGATTGGCCAAGCATGCACTATGAGCCGCATGCTTTGGCCAATCACAGCGCGGTAGGAACGGAGAGCCATAATTGGCCAAAGGCAGGGTGGCTTTGGCCAATTATGCCTCAGGGGATTTAGTACATGCCCCCTATATAAGGCCGCCTGGAAGTTGGCCTTGTGTAGTGTGTTCCGGCGTGCTGAGAGAGAGATAGAGAGAGAGAGAGACAGTGTGATTCCATTGGAGTTAGATAGCGCAGGCAGGCGAGTCAGTTAGCTGCAGTCAGTGTATTTAGTATATATGAATCCCAGGTGTTGTGTGTGTATGTATGTATGTGTATGTATATATATATATATATATATATATATATATATATATATATACACTGTATTCAGTTTAGCTAGATCCGTTCCTGTTATTCTCTTCCTAATATACTTACAGGCAGGCAGCTGCAGTATTTTCAGTCAGTGTACTGTATCTTGTGCACAGTGTGCAGCTAAAGCTCACTGCAGACAATTCCTGTTGTTTTCTTCCTAATAATACTACAGGCAGGCGATTCAGCTAGCTGCAGTATAATCAGTATATATATATACATCCCAGCTTTGTGCAGCTACATCTCACTGCAGGCCATTCCTTGTGTACCTATTCCAATACATCAAAGACAGTATGTCATGAAGGCCAACAAGGTGAGGCAGACAGTCACAAGCCAATAAAAGAGGGCAAGCAGGCTCTGTGTCTAGAGGCAACAGTGCTGGTCGTGGACACAGTGCATCCTCATCAGCACGTGGCCATGGGGCATGCATGTCCTTTTTCTCGGCAGCTGGCCGTGTTGAGCCACAACATGCCGAAGAGTTGGTAGAGTGGATGACCAAGCCGTCCTCATCCTCCTCATCCTCTCCGACCCTGGCTGGCAACCCTCCTTGATCCGCGTTACAAGGGTAAGGTTGCGGACCTTATCTTGCCATCGCAGAGGGAGCAGAGGATGAAACATCTTCGGGAGGCCTTGCAGAAAGGTTTGTGCATCGCGTTTCCAGAGACTGGGAGGTTACAATTTCCTGGTCCTCCTGGACAACGTGTTGCTGAGGCTTCGGTCAGTCAAAGAAGGAGCGGTGGAGAAGGTGGCCGTCTGACCGATGCGTTCAGACAATTTTTTAGTCCGCAGCCCCAAGGTATGATCGGTTCCAGCAACTATCACCAGCGTCTGATTCACATGGTGCAGGAATACCTAGGGGCAAGATCAGACTTGGACACCTTTCCCACCGAAAATCCTCTGGGTTACTGGGTCTTGATGATGGATCACTGGCCAGAGCTTGCACAGTATGCAATTGAGCTACTGGCCTGTCCTGCATCCAGCGTTCTTTCTGCTTCCGGAGACTTTGTAACCGATCACAGGGTGCGCCTGTCCACCGAATCGGTCAATCGGCTGACCATCATAAAAATGAATCCGTCTTGGATCACCACCAGCTACCAAGCACCTGATGCTGATTGATTTTTTTTAATGTGAGATCCCTTCAAGACTGCCTATGCTGATGCTGAGTGACTATCCTCTTCCTCCGCCATGTTCATGCTGATAGCTTGTAAGAACATTTTTGGTTCTGGGCACCGCCACCAGTGGCTAAGGCCCAATTTTTCCGCCCCTGTAATTACAATTTTTCATGCAATACTTTGCAGCAGGGCTCATTCCTGCACTCCAACTAGAGTATCTGTGAGGGGTTGGAGTTTTGTGGCAATTTTTCTGCCCCTGTTTAACAGGGGCATGTAATTACAATTCTTGATCTAATATTTCACAGCAGGGCCCTGTGAGGGCTTACAGTGTTGTGGCAACAACAACACCTAAGGCCCCAATTTCTGCTGAGTATATAGGGCAGGCCCCTATTTTCAAACATCTAACTTACAAACGACTCCTACTTGCAAACAGAAGGAGACAACAGGAAGTGAGATGAAATCTACCCCTAGGAAGGGAAATTCTCTCCTGTAAGAGTTAATATGGGAAAAACATTTCTCCTTTCCACTGACGCTTTCCAATCCTTGTTCCACAAAAAAACCCAAATTTTTAAAAAACATTTGTCATTGGGACAAAAAGTGAGGTGAAATCTTCTGAAGAGGAGCACAGACAGCAAAACAAATGTCACAGGGGTGATAACCCTTCCCTATGTTTTCCAAAAAGTTTAAAATAGATTTTTTGGCTGGAGCTAAACACGTTAAAAATGTAACAGTTCAAAATAACAAACAGATTCTACTTAACAACAAACCTACAGTCCCTGTCTTGTTTGCACCGCCTGTATACTGCTGTTCAGAGTATATAGGGCCTGGGGGCCCCACGGCTTTCCTTTTTTTTATTTGGGTGCGGGGTTCCCCTTAATATCCATACAAGACCCAAAGGGCCTGGTAATGGACTGGGGGGTACCCATGCCGTTTGTCTCACTGATTTTCATCCATATTGCCAGGACCCGACATGACATTAAACCCGCAAGCAGTTTTAAATGACATTTTTTCCTTTAGAGATGTCATTTTGTGCAGGGACTGTTCTAAACACGGGAAACACGCGCCACTTTACAGGCATACTATAGACACCCCCCAGGTACGATATTTAAAGGAATATTTCACTTTAATTTTTTCACTTTAAGCATCATTAAAATCACTGCTCCCGAAAAAACATCCATTTTTAAAACTTTTTTTTGTATTGATACCAGGGTTGCCAACCTCCCGCAGCATTTTTTACTGACAAAATGTGGCATATTTACTGGCAGAGCACATTTTTTACTGGCGACCTGAGAAATTACAGAACTCCTATTGAAAACTAACACAGTGAATATTTGAACGGTATAAACATGATGTGGAAACACTGACAATACCTATAACAAAGTAATTTGCTTGATTTACACTTAAAAAGTCAACACAGCATGAAATGAAAAGCCCCTGATATTTACTGGCAGCTGTAAGAAAATCACAGATTTTTACAAACGGTCAGTAAATTTACTGGCAGTTGGCAACCCTGATTGATACATGTCCCCTGGGGCAGGACCCGGGTCCCCAAACCCTATTAAGGACAATAACTTGCATATTAGCCTTTAAAATTTGCACTTTTGATTTCTCACGTACGAGTCCCATAGACTTTAACGGGGTTCAACTTTCGGTCTGTTCGAATGTTCTGATGGGAACCGAACCGGGGGGTGTTCGGCTCATCCCTATTGTGGACCATGCTGTAGACATACCCTCCATCTTAGACCATGCTCTTCACATACACACATGGATGTGAGTTTGAGATCTCTGTCTAATCTAAAAGGGCTGAAAACAATGTGCGGTAGCCAATCACTACTGATTTTTAGTCAATGTGACTCCGGTATTGATATGGTTACTTTGGGTATTGCCATGAAGACATTCCTCTAGGAGGTCCTCTCTACAGATCTGCGTCTGGTTTCTGAACTGTGAACTGTCTGAGTTGTCAGGGTGACGTATCCGGCATTCTGGGTACTCGGTTGGTGGAAGTCGGACCTCGGGGGGAGAAAAGAACAAAAATAAAACATCTAAGGTTGAATTTCTTGTATATTGTTTAGAGGTGGACCAGCTCCACTGCCATTATCTGACACTTCTCTGTTCTCCGATTCCCCGGAATCTGACCGTGTTTTACATTTATCATTACAGAGAGACCGCCCACATTATCCGACATTATTGTCCATCCAACGAGAGTGACAGCCAATCAGGAGGCCTCATTCCAAGTAACAATATCAGGATACTCCCCCCGAGACCTACAAATAAAATGGTATAAGGAGTTCAGCACGTTCCCCCAATCTGAGGTGACAATATCGGATCCAGAGATCGGATTGGACGGTCTGTATAAATCTTCCAGCACGCTGACCTTCACCCCGAAGATGAGCGATGATAATACGACCCTCCGGTGTGAGGTGACACACAGTCAGTCCAAGACCGTCCGAGAGAAGCGATATACTCTGCACCTGACAGGTGAGATCCCCGTGTATTCTTCATATGTATGATGTGTTCATATGTCATTCATTAGATGAGTCCAGAGGGAGCGCTCCTTGTACATCCCATCACCCTCAGCCCAGAGGGGGCGCTCCATGTACATCCCATCATCCTCAGCCCAGAGGGGGCTCTCCATGTACATCCCATCACCCTCAGTCCAGAGGGGGCGCTCCATGTACATCCCATCACCCTCAGCCCAGAGGGGGGCTCCATGTACATCCCATCACCCTCAGCCCAGAGGGGGAGCTCCATGTGCATCCCATCACCCTCAGCCCAGAGGGGGGCGCTCCATGTACATCCCATCACTCTCAGCCCAGAGGGGGGCGCTCCATGTACATCCCATCACCCTCAGTGCAGAGGGGACGCTCCATGTACATCCCATCACCCTCAGTGCAGAGGGGACGCTCCATGTACATCCCATCACCCTCAGTGCAGAGGGGGCGCTCCATGTACATCCCATCACCCTCAGCCCAGAGGGGGCGCTCCATGTACATCCCATCACCCTCAATCCAGAGGGGGCGCTCCATGTACATCCCATCACTCTCAGCCCAGAGGGGGCGCTCCATGTACATCCCATCACTCTCAGCCCAGAGGGGGCGCTCCATGTACATCCCATCACCCTCAATCCAGAGGGGGCACTCCATGTATATCCCATCACCCTCAGCCCAGAGGGGGCGCTCCATGTACATCCCATCACCCTCGGCCAATAGGATTAGGTGAAGGATTCATGAACACAAACGTGTAGCTGAATGGAATATTCCTGTAGAAGTGACTGCAGATGGGAGGAGGAGGAGGAGAACAGTGCTGGCCGTGACGCTTATCACAGGAGGGAATGATAGTAATTGGGAAAGGTGACCTGTACAGTGGAAGCAGAGGACACAGGACAGGTCATCAGTATTGTCTTTCATCTCCCCACAGATGATCTTTTCTAGAATAGAGACTTACAATGCCTTGATCTGCACTTTATCTCTATGTGGGGGGGGGGGGGGATAACTTGCTGTAGTCAGGGCTTTGCGTCTTCTCGTCCCCCTATGACTGGAGATCTGATGACTGGAGGAGTAATGATAGAGGTGGGGAAGCACAAAGCACAGAATGGATGGAGCAGAAGCCGGGAGATCCTTGCAGTGATGCTCCACAGTTACGACTTCCCCTCCAGCAAGGAGAACAGTGATCAGCATAGTAATGACATCACCAAATCTCACTCCAAATCTGCTGAGACCATCAGCCAAAGGCAGTAGATTAGTCGCCTTAGATCAGTGGCTCTCAACCTGGGGGTCGGGACCCCCTCGGGGGTCAAATGATGATTTGCCAGGGGTCACCGAATCCTGGGCTGTTGTTGAAGCCCGCACCACTCTTCCTGCCTTTTTGCGGCCGCCCAGCAGGGCTGCCCCTGGAGCCCGTGGCCGCCCACTCAGCCTCTTAGCAGCCGCCCATTCAGTTCACGGCATGACTGGGGGCAGAGACTAGAGGTCAGCTGACTAGTGAGGAATGTGTAGTGGGAGGGGCTGGAGGAGACCCTATCTCCTGATTTCGGCATAGGTGTCACTGCTGCGAGACACCACAAAGTCAGAGACACCGTGAAACCGGAGACATAGTAAGTAACAATACCTGTGATTATAGTTGCCATTACAGTCCCCACTACAGTTCTCAGATCAGCAGATGACCTTCATCAAGAGCCCCTAATCCACTCATCCCATCCCCCCCCCACCAAGGAGTAAGAGAAGGAATACAAATAGAGAATACATGAAAGGGAGAGGAAAAGAGGGGGGGGAACAAAGAAAAAGGGAGGGAAAGAACAAGAAAGATGGCTAGAGGGGGGGATGGGGAAAAAAACAAGAAATTAGGATAGAGAGAGATAACAGGGAAAGAAAGGAGAACAAAGAGAGAGATGCATCCTAAAATGTACCATAAGGGGTTTTAATACTGTATGAGCCGAAGGGACTCGGGGAGCGCTAAATGTCCATGGATTAGGGGCACAAATTACTTGTCTTCCCTTGGGTGCTGATAACCCACGCTACAAAAATAATTTTACTGTTCGGGGTCCCCACAACTTGGGAAATTTTATTAAGGGCACTAGTGAGGTTGAGAACCACTGCCTTAGATGATCTCACATTGCTGATATACAACTATGAAGCTTTGGAACTGAAGTGCCTGAGCACAGGAAGTGATTTGATATCAGGAGTGCCTGAGCACAGGAAGTGATTTAATATCAGGAGTGCCTGAGCACAGGAAGTGATTTAATATCAGGAGTGCCTGAGCACAGGAAGTGACCTGATATCAGGAGTGCATGAGCACAGGAAGTGACTTGATATCAGGAGTGCCTGGGCACAGGAAGTAACTTGATATCAGGAGTGCCTGAGCACAGGAAGTGATTTAATATCAGGAGTGCCTGAGCACAGGAAGTGACCTGATATCAGGAGTGCATGAGCACAGGAAGTGACTTGATATCAGGAGTGCATGAGCACAGGAAGTGACTTGATATCAGGAGTGCCTGAGCACAGGAAGTGACTTGATATCAGGAGTGCCTGAGCACAGGAAGTGACTTGATATCAGGGGTGCCTGAGCACAGGAAGTGATTTGATATCAGGGGTGCCTGAGCACAGGAAGTGACTTGATATCAGGAGTGCCTGAGCACAGGAAGTGACTTGATATCAGGAGTGCCTGAGCACAGGAAGTGACTTGATATCAGGAGTGCCTGAGCACAGGAAGTGATTTGATATCAGGGGTGCCTGAGCACAGGAAGTGATTTGATATCAGGAGTGCATGAGCACAGGAAGTGACTTGATATCAGGGGTGCCTGAGCACAGGAAGTGACTTGATATCAGGAGTGCCTGAGCACAGGAAGTGACTTGATATCAGGAGTGCCTGAGCACAGGAAGTGATTTGATATCAGGGGTGCCTGAGCACAGGAAGTGATTTGATATCAGGGGTGCCTGAGCACAGGAAGTGACTTGATATCAGGAGTGCCTGAGCACAGGAAGAGACTTGATATCAGGAGTGCCTGAGCACAGGAAGTGACTTGATATCAGGGGTGCCTGAGCACAGGAAGTGACTTGATATCAGGGGTGCCTGAGCACAGGAAGTGACTTGATATCAGGAGTGCCTGAGCACAGGAAGTGACTTGATATCAGGAGTGCCTGAGCACAGGAAGTGATTTGATATCAGGGGTGCCTGAGCACAGGAAGTGATTTGATATCAGGGGTGCCTGAGCACAGGAAGTGACTTGATATCAGGAGTGCCTGAGCACAGGAAGAGACTTGATATCAGGAGTGCCTGAGCACAGGAAGTGACTTGATATCAGGGGTGCCTGAGCACAGGAAGTGACTTGATATCAGGGGTGCCTGAGCACAGGAAGTGATTTGATATCAGGAGTGCCTGAGCACAGGAAGTGACTGGATATCAGGAGTGCCTGAGCACAGGAAGTGACTTGATATCAGGAGTGCCTGGGCACAGGAAGTGACTTGATATCAGGAGTGCCTGAGCACAGGAAGTGTACAGAAATTTTCAAGAGGAATTTAAGACAAAAGGTAGATTTCTCAAGGTATTGCTTAGAATTAACATATCTTGACATTCCCTATAAAACAGAAAATTTTCATCTTCAAGTTCAGGACCTCACTGTGATGTCATTGTGCCCCCAGACTGTGGCCGGCCTGCTCCTCCCCCATACATGATGCAGCACTGTGTACACTGAGAATAGTGCGGGGGATGGGATTTATTTGGGGCTGATTTGAGCTTTGTGCTGTTGGGGTCTCTGATGGTCATGGATCTAATTATCAATATATAGATATTTAATGATCGTTAGGACATCACTGTGTAATGATTTGTCTTCTCTTCATTATAAATATTTCTCTTCTTTTATAGGAGATTCTAAGAAGGTGGAAGCAACAAAAACCGGTAAGAATAGTTTGAACAAAAGTGAATGAATGGATTTATAATTTTTCTTCTTTATTGATTCAAGTCAGGACTAAGGTCCCCGTCATATGGGGTGGATTCCGTTGTGATCAGCACAGGATCTGTGAGCTGATTGGAGCAGAGCGGGGTGATGACAGGTCTGTGTGCCCTCTGAAGAGAGGACTCAGACCGCACTCTGCTCTATGGGCGGCTGCTGTCCGTTTACACCCGACTACCTCTGATCTGCTCCACCCAAATGGAAGAGGACAGAGTCCTTTCATGTTATTTAGGTGGTCCTCATCTAGGGTTGCCACCTGTCCAGGATTCACCCGGACAGTTTGGGTTTGGAATCATGTGTCCGGGTTTCAGACTGCCTGAAACCCGGACACATTATTCAGACCGGACTATGGCTTCCCAGCAGGGTTGCTGGCTGCAGGTGTCTAAGCTGAGATTGTCTGTTACACTCGCTTTCATGCTGCCCAAAGCCAACACTAACCTCTCCCCCAACACACAGACGGGAGAGGAGAGAGGGCTCGATCTGCACCTCTTCCTCCCGCCCCACCTCTCTATGTCTGCCCCTCTCCAACACTCCAATCCTCGGCGCTGAGCCTCAGAAAAGGAAAGTTGGGGCCTGAAATTTGAAGTCCAGCAGCCTCAGATACATCTGGATGAGAGGTGCCAAGGGGTGAGTGAGCTCACCATCCATCCCTGTCTATGACTGAAGTCTCCCCCCTTCTCTCTCCTGCCTCTGAGTGAGTACACTAAGGTAAATCAGGGTTCTCAGAGCACCCTTTACATCAGAGTTCCCCCTTACAGTGAAAGGGAACTCTGCGGATTCAGATGTAAAAGGGGAACTCTGGACTCTGATGTAAAGGGGGACTCTTGTTATTAACTTCATATGGTTAGAAATGTTGTTTATTAGCAAAATATATGTATAAAAGAAATAATTGCTGTGTGCGACTAAAGTGTTCGGGTCCGACTTGAAGAAAAGGTGGGAGCCCCATCCTCATCAGACCCGGAGGTAGGCGGGTGTAAAGGGATAAAGTGATGAATGAACCTTCCAATCAGATCTGCCTGGAAATCTGACAGGTGGACCTCATTGGAATGACTGTGTAAAAAGGGGCCTTGAAAACACTTTTTTAAATAAAAAAATGAAATCTTACAGATTACAAATGCAACCAGCCGGTGCAGCTTGTTTTTATTTTTACAGATTTTCCTTCACTTTTATTGTTGTAAAACCTGTATTGTTCACAGAGCTCAGTAGCTCCAGCTAAGGATTCGTTTCACACTATTGTGTTACAGTAATGCATTCCCCTTCAGAGCTGTGACTCCTCCCCCCAGAGCTGTGCCTCCTCCCCCCTTCCAGAGCTGTGCCTCCTCCCCCCTTCCAGAGCTGTGCCTCCTCCTCCCTCCTCCAGAGCTGTGCCTCCTCCCTCCTGTCCAGAGCTGTGCCTCCTCCCCCTTCAGAGCTGTGCCTCCTCCCCCCTTCCAGAGCTGTGACTCCTCCCCCCTTCCAGAGCTGTGCCTCCCCCCTCCAGAGCTGTGACCCCTCCTCCCTGCTCCAGAGCTGTGACTCATCCTCCCTCTTCCAGAGCTGTGACTCCTCCCCCATTCCAGAGCTGTGTCTCCCCCCTGTAGAGCTGTGACTCTTCCTCCCTCCTCCAGAGCTGTCATTCCTCCCCATTCCAGATCTGTACCTCCTCCCCCCTGTCCAGAGCTGTGCCTCCTCCCCCTCCAAAGCTGTGCCTCCTCCCCCCTGTCCAGAGCTGTGCCACCTCCTCCTCCAGAGCTGTGACTCCTTCCCCTTCCAGAGCTGTGCCTCCTCCCCCTATCCAGAGCTGTGACTCCTCCCCCTCCAGAGCTGTGACTCCTCCCCCTTCCAGAGCTGTGACTCCTCCTCCCCCCCTTGCAGAGCTGTGCCTCTTCCCCCCTTTCAAAGCTGTGCCTCCTCCTCCCTTCCAGAGCTGTGCCTCCTCCCCCTATCCAGAGCTGTGACTTCTCCCCCTTCCAGGGCTGTGCCTCCTCCTCCCTTCCAGAGCTGTGCCTCCTCCTCCCTTCCAGAGCTGTGCCTCTTCCCCCCTTTTAAAGCTGTGACTTCTCCCCCTTCCAGAGCTGTGCCTCCTCCTCCCCCCTTCCAGAGCTGTGCCTCCTCCCCCCTTTTAAAGCTGTGCCTCCTCCTCCCTTCCAGAGCTGTGCCTCCTCCTCCCTTCCAGAGCTGTGCCTCTTCCCCCCTTTTAAAGCTGTGACTTCTCCCCCTTCCAGAGCTGTGCCTCCTCCTCCCTTCCAGAGCTGTGCCTCCTCCTCCCTTCCAGAGCTGTGACTCCTCCCCCTTCCAGAGCTGTGACTCCTCCTCCCTTCCAGAGCTGTGCCTCCTCCTCCCTTCCAGAGCTGTGCCTCCTCCTCCCTTCCAGAGCTGTGACTCCTCCCCCTTCCAGAGCTGTGACTCCTCCTCCCTTCCAGAGCTGTGACTCCTCCTCCCTTCCAGAGCTGTGACTCCTCCTCCCTTCCAGAGCTGTGACTCCTCCTCCTCCCTTCAAGAGCTGTGCCTCCTCCCCCTTCCAAAGCTGTGACTCCTCCCCCTTCCAGAGCTGTTCCTCCTCCAGAGCTGTGCCACCTCCTCCTCCAGAGCTGTGAATCCTTCCCCTTCCAGAGCTGTGCCTCCTCCCCCTATCCAGAGCTGTGACTCCTCCCCCTCCAGAGCTGTGACTCCTCCCCCTTCCAGAGCTGTGACTCCTCCCCCTCCAGAGCTGTGACTCCTCCTCCCCCCTTCCAGAGCTGTGCCTCTTCCCCCCTTTCAAAGCTGTGACTTCTCCCCCTTCCAGAGCTGTGCCTCCTCCTCCCTTCCAGAGCTGTGCCTCTTCCCCTCTTTTAAAGCTGTGACTTCTCCCCCTTCCAGAGCTGTGCCTCCTCCTCCCCCTTCCAGAGCTGTGCCTCCTCCTCCCTTCCAGAGCTGTGACTCCTCCCCCTTCCAGAGCTGTGACTCCTCCTCCCTTCTAGAGCTGTGACTCCTCCTCCTCCCTTCAAGAGCTGTGCCTCCTCCCCCCTTCCAAAGCTGTGACTCCTCCCCCTTCCAGAGCTGTTCCTCCTCCCCCTCCTCCTCCAGAGCTGTGCCACCTCCTCCTCCAGAGCTGTGAATCCTTCCCCTTCCAGAGCTGTGCCTCCTCCTCCCTTGCAGAGCTGTGCCTCCTCCTCCCTTCCAGAGCTGTGACTCCTCCCCCTTCCAGAGCTGTGACTCCTCCTCCCTTCCAGAGCTGTGACTCCTCCTCCCTTCCAGAGCTGTGACTCCTCCTCCCTTCCAGAGCTGTGACTCCTCCTCCTCCCTTCAAGAGCTGTGCCTCCTCCCCCTTCCAAAGCTGTGACTCCTCCCCCTTCCAGAGCTGTTCCTCCTCCAGAGCTGTGCCACCTCCTCCTCCAGAGCTGTGAATCCTTCCCCTTCCAGAGCTGTGCCTCCTCCCCCTATCCAGAGCTGTGACTCCTCCCCCTCCAGAGCTGTGACTCCTCCCCCTCCAGAGCTGTGACTCCTCCCCCTTCCAGAGCTGTGACTCCTCCTCCCCCCTTCCAGAGCTGTGCCTCTTCCCCCCTTTCAAAGCTGTGACTTCTCCCCCTTCAAGAGCTGTGCCTCCTCCCCCTATCCAGAGCTGTGACTCCTCCCCCTCCAGAGCTGTGACTCCTCCCCCTTCCAGAGCTGTGACTCCTCCTCCCCCCTTCCAGAGCTGTGCAAAGCTGTGACTTCTCCCCCTTACAGAGCTGTGCCTCCTCCCTTCCAGAGCTGTGCCTCCTCCTCCCTTCCAGAGCTGTGCCTCCTCCTCCCTTCCAGAGCTGTGCCTCTTCCCCCCTTTTAAAGCTGTGACTTCTCCCCCTTCCAGAGCTGTGCCTCCTCCTCCCCCCTTCCAGAGCTGTGCCTCTTCCCCCCTTTCAAAGCTGTGACTTCTCCCCCTTCCAGAGCTGTGCCTCCTCCTCCCTTCCAGAGCTGTGCCTCTTCCCCCCTTTTAAAGCTGTGACTTCTCCCCCTTCCAGAGCTGTGCCTCCTCCTCCCCCCTTCCAGAGCTGTGCCTCCTCCTCCCCCATTCCAGAGCTGTGCCTCCTCCTCCCCCTTCCAGAGCTGTGCCTCCTCCTCCCCCCTTCCAGAGCTGTGCCTCCTCCCCCCTTCCAGAGCTGTGCCTCCTCCTCCCTTCCAGAGCTGTGCCTCCTCCTCCCCCCTTCCAGAGCTGTGCCTCCTCCTCCCTTCCAGAGCTGTGACTCCTCCCCCTTCCAGAGCTGTGACTCCTCCTCCCTTCTAGAGCTGTGACTCCTCCTCCTCCCTTCCAGAGCTGTGCCTCCTCCCCCTATCCAGAGCTGTGACTCCTCCCCCTCCAGAGCTGTGACTCCTCCCCCTTCCAGAGCTGTGACTCCTCCTCCCCCCTTCCAGAGCTGTGCCTCTTCCCCCCTTTCAAAGCTGTGACTTCTCCCCCTTACAGAGCTGTGCCTCCTCCTCCCTTCCAGAGCTGTGCCTCCTCCTCCCTTCCAGAGCTGTGCCTCCTCCTCCCTTCCAGAGCTGTGCCTCCTCCTCCCTTCCAGAGCTGTGCCTCCTCCCCCTTCCAGAGCTGTGACTCCTCCTCCCTTCCAGAGCTGTGACTCCTCCTCCCTTCCAGAGCTGTGACTCCTCCTCCCTTCCAGAGCTGTGACTCCTCCTCCCTTCAAGAGCTGTGCCTCCTCCCCCCTTCCAGAGCTGTTCCTCCTCCTCCTCCAGAGCTGTGCCACCTCCTCCTCCAGAGCTGTGAATCCTTCCCCTTCCAGAGCTGTGCCTCCTCCCCCTATCCAGAGCTGTGACTCCTCCCCCTCCAGAGCTGTGACTCCTCCCCCTTCCAGAGCTGTGCCTCTTCCCCCCTTCCAGAGCTGTGCCTCCTCCTCCCTTCCAGAGCTGTGCCTCTTCCCCCCTTTTAAAGCTGTGACTTCTCCCCCTTCCACAGCTGTGCCTCCTCCTCCCCCCTTCCAGAGCTGTGCCTCCTCCTCCCTTCCAGAGCTGTGCCTCCTCCCCCTTCCAGAGCTGTGCCTCCTCCCCCTTCCAGAGCTGTGCCTCCTCCTCTCTTCCAGAGCTGTGACTCCTCCCCCTTCCAGAGCTGTGACTCCTCCTCCCTTCTAGAGCTGTGACTCCTCCTCCTCCCTTCAAGAGCTGTGCCTCCTCCCTTCAAGAGCTGTGCCTCCTCCCCCCTTCCAAAGCTGTGACTCCTCCCCCTTCCAGAGCTGTGCCTCCTCCACCTCCCCCTTCCAGAGCTGTGCCTCCTCCACCTCCCCCTTCCAGAGCTGTGACTCCTCCTCCCCTCTTCCAGAGCTGTGACTCCCCCCCCTTCCAGAGCTGTGACTCCTCCCCCCTTCCTGAGCTGTGACTCCTCCTCCCCCATTCCAGAGCTGTCTCCCCCCTGTAGAGCTGTGTCTCTTCCTCCCTCCTCCAGAGCTGTCACTCCTCCCCATTCCAGATCTGTACCTCCTCCCCCCTGTCCAGAGCTGTGCCTCCTCCCCCCTGTCCAGAGCTGTGCCACCTCCTCCTCCAGAACTGACTCCTCCCCCTTCCAGAGCTGTGCCTCCTCCCCCTATCCAGAGCTGTGACTCCCCCCCCTGAGCTGTGACTCCTCCCCCTTCCAGAGCTGTGACTCCTCCTCCCCCCTTCCAGAGCTGTGCCTCTTCCCCCCTTTCAAAGCTGTGACTTCTCCCCCTTCCAGAGCTGTGCCTCCTCCTCCCTTCCAGAGCTGTGCCTCCTCCCCCTTCCAGAGCTGTGCCTCCTCCCCCTATCCAGAGCTGTGACTCCCCCCCCCTGAGCTGTGACTCCTCCCCCTTCCAGAGCTGTGACTCCTCCTCCTCCCTTCCAGAGCTGTGCCTCTTCCCCTCTTTTAAAGCTGTGACTTCTCCCCCTTCCAGAGCTGTGCCTCCTCCTCCCCCTTCCAGAGCTGTGACTCCTCCCCCTTCCAGAGCTGTGACTCCTCCCCCTTCCAGAGCTGTGACTCCTCCTCCCTTCTAGAGCTGTGACTCCTCCTCCTCCCTTCAAGAGCTGTGCCTCCTCCCCCCTTCCAAAGCTGTGACTCCTCCCCCTTCCAGAGCTGTTCCTCCTCCCCCTACTCCTCCAGAGCTGTGCCACCTCCTCCTCCAGAGCTGTGAATCCTTCCCCTTCCAGAGCTGTGCCTCCTCCCCCTATCCAGAGCTGTGACTCCTCCCCTTCCAGAGCTGTGACTCCTCCCCCTCCAGAGCTGTGACTCCTCCCCCTTCCAGAGCTGTGACTCCTCCTCCCCCCTTCCAGAGCTGTGCCTCCTCCTCCCCCCTTCCAGAGCTGTGCCTCCTCCTCCCTTCCAGAGCTGTGACTCCTCCCCCTTCCAGAGCTGTGACTCCTCGTCCTCCCTTCCAGAGCTGTGCCTCCTCCCCCTATCCAGAGCTGTGACTCCTCCCCCTCCAGAGCTGTGACTCCTCCCCCTTCCAGAGCTGTGACTCCTCCTCCCCCCTTCCAGAGCTGTGCCTCTTCCCCCCTTTCAAAGCTGTGACTTCTCCCCCTTCCAGAGCTGTGCCTCCTCCTCCCCCCTTCCAGAGCTGTGACTCCTCCTCCTCCCTTCCAAAGCTGTGACTCCTCCCCCTTCCAGAGCTGTTCCTCCTCCAGAGCTGTGCCACCTCCTCCTCCAGAGCTGTGCCACCTCCTCCTCCAGAGCTGTGAATCCTTCCCCTTCCAGAGCTGTGCCTCCTCCCCCTATCCAGAGCTGTGACTCCTCCCCCTCCAGAGCTGTGACTCCTCCCCCTCCAGAGCTGTGACTCCTCCCCCTTCCAGAGCTGTGACTCCTCCCCCTTCCAGAGCTGTGACTCCTCCCCCTTTCAGAGCTGTGACTCCTCCTCCTCCCTTCAAGAGCTGTGCCTCCTCCCCCTTCCAAAGCTATGACTCCTCCCCCTTCCAGAGCTGTGCCACCTCCTCCTCCAGAGCTGTGCCACCTCCTCCTCCAGAGCTGTGAATCCTTCCCCTTCCAGAGCTGTGCCTCCTCCCCCTATCCAGAGCTGTGACTCCTCCCCCTCCAGAGCTGTGACTCCTCCCCCTCCAGAGCTGTGACTCCTCCCCCTTCCAGAGCTGTGCCTCTTCCCCCCTTTCAAAGCTGTGACTTCTCCCCCTTCCAGAGCTGTGCCTCCTCCCCCTATCCAGAGCTGTGACTCCTCCCCCTCCAGAGCTGTGACTCCTCCCCCTTCCAGAGCTGTGACTCCTCCTCCCCCCTTCCAGAGCTGTGCCTCTTCCCCCCTTTCAAAGCTGTGACTTCTCCCCCTTCCAGAGCTGTGCCTCCTCCCCCTATCCAGAGCTGTGACTCCTCCCCCTCCAGAGCTGTGACTCCTCCCCCTTCCAGAGCTGTGACTCCTCCTCCTCCCTTCCAGAGCTGTGCCTCCTCCTCCCTTCCAGAGCTGTGCCTCCTCCTCCCTTCCAGAGCTGTGCCTCTTCCCCCCTTTTAAAGCTGTGACTTCTCCCCCTTCCAGAGCTGTGCCTCCTCCTCCCCCCTTCCAGAGCTGTGACTCCTCCTCCCCCTTCCAGAGCTGTGCCTCTTCCCCCCCTTTCAAAGCTGTGACTTCTCCCCCTTCCAGAGCTGTGCCTCCTCCTCCCTTCCAGAGCTGTGACTCCTCCTCCCTTCCAGAGCTGTGACTCCTCCCCCTTCCAGAGCTGTGCCACCTCCTCCTCCAGAGCTGTGAATCCTTCCCCTTCCAGAGCTGTGCCTCCTCCCCCTATCCAGAGCTGTGACTCCTCCCCCTCCAGAGCTGTGACTCCTCCCCCTCCAGAGCTGTGACTCCTCCCCCTCCAGAGCTGTGACTCCTCCCCCTTCCAGAGCTGTGACTCCTCCTCCCCCCTTCCAGAGCTGTGCCTCTTCCCCCTTTCAAAGCTGTGACTTCTCCCCCTTCCAGAGCTGTGCCTCCTCCTCCCTTCCAGAGCTGTGCCTCTTCCCCTCTTTTAAAGCTGTGACTTCTCCCCCTTCCAGAGCTGTGCCTCCTCCTCCCCCTTCCAGAGCTGTGCCTCCTCCTCCCCCTTCCAGAGCTGTGCCTCCTCCTCCCCCTTCCAGAGCTGTGCCTCCTCCTCCCTTCCAGAGCTGTGACTCCTCCTCCTCCCTTCAAGAGCTGTGCCTCCTCCCCCCTTCCAAAGCTGTGACTCCTCCCCCTTCCAGAGCTGTTCCTCTTCCCCCTCCTCCTCCAGAGCTGTGCCACCTCCTCCTCCAGAGCTGTGAATCCTTCCCCTTCCAGAGCTGTGCCTCCTCCTCCCTTCCAGAGCTGTGCCTCCTCCTCCCTTCCAGAGCTGTGCCTCCTCCTCCCTTCCAGAGCTGTGACTCCTCCCCCTTCCAGAGCTGTGACTCCTCCTCCCTTCCAGAGCTGTGACTCCTCCTCCCTTCCAGAGCTGTGACTCCTCCTCCTCCCTTCAAGAGCTGTGCCTCCTCCCCCTTCCAAAGCTGTGACTCCTCCCCCTTCCAGAGCTGTTCCTCCTCCAGAGCTGTGCCACCTCCTCCTCCAGAGCTGTGCCACCTCCTCCTCCAGAGCTGTGAATCCTTCCCCTTCCAGAGCTGTGCCTCCTCCCCCTATCCAGAGCTGTGACTCCTCCCCCTCCAGAGCTGTGACTCCTCCCCCTCCAGAGCTGTGACTCCTCCCCCTTCCAGAGCTGTGACTCCTCCTCCCCCCTTCCAGAGCTGTGCCTCTTCCCCCCTTTCAAAGCTGTGACTTCTCCCCCTTCCAGAGCTGTGACTCCTCCTCCCCCCTTCCAGAGCTGTGCCTCTTCCCCCCTTTCAAAGCTGTGACTTCTCCCCCTTACAGAGCTGTGCCTCCTCCTCCTCCCTTCCAGAGCTGTGCCTCCTCCCCCTCCAGAGCTGTGACTCCTCCCCCTTCCAGAGCTGTGACTCCTCCTCCCCCCTTCCAGAGCTGTGCCTCTTCCCCCCTTTCAAAGCTGTGACTTCTCCCCCTTACAGAGCTGTGCCTCCTCCTCCTCCCTTCCAGAGCTGTGCCTCCTCCTCCCTTCCAGAGCTGTGCCTCCTCCTCCCTTCCAGAGCTGTGCCTCTTCCCCCCTTTTAAAGCTGTGACTTCTCCCCCTTCCAGAGCTGTGCCTCCTCCTCCTCCCTTCCAGAGCTGTGCCTCCTCCCCCCTTCCAGAGCTGTGCCTCCTCCTCCCTTCCAGAGCTGTGACTCCTCCCCCTTCCAGAGCTGTGACTCCTCCCCCTTCCAGAGCTGTGACTCCTCCTCCCTTCTAGAGCTGTGACTCCTCCTCCTCCCTTCCAGAGCTGTGCCTCCTCCCCCTATCCAGAGCTGTGACTCCTCCCCCTCTAGAGCTGTGACTCCTCCCCCTTCCAGAGCTGTGACTCCTCCTCCCCCCTTCCTGAGCTGTGACTCCTCCCCCCTTTCAAAGCTGTGACTTCTCCCCCTTCCAGAGCTGTGCCTCCTCCCTTCCAGAGCTGTGCCTCTTCCCCCCTTTTAAATCTGTGACTTCTCCTCCCTTCCAGAGCTGTGCCTCCTCCTCCCTTCCAGAGCTGTGCCTCCTCCCCCCTTCCAGAGCTGTGCCTCCTCCCCCCTTTTAAAGCTGTGACTTCTCCTCCCTTCCAGAGCTGTGACTCCTCCTCCCTTCCAGAGCTGTGCCTCCTCCTCCCTTCCAGAGCTGTGCCTCCTCCTCCCTTCCAGAGCTGTGACTTCTCCTCCCTTCCAGAGCTGTACCTCCTCCTCCCTGTCCAGAGCTGTACCTCCTCCTCCCTGTCCAGAGCTGTACCTCCTCCTCCCTGTCCAGAGCTGTGCCTCCTCCCCCCTGTCCAGAGCTGTGCCACCTCCCCCTCCAGAGCTGTGACTCCTCCCCCTATCCAGAGCTGTGACTCCTCTCCCTATCCAGAGCTGTGACTCCTCTCCCTATCCAGAGCTGTGACTCCTCCCCCTATCCAGAGCTGTGACTCCTCCCCCTCCAGAGCGGTGACTCCTCCCCCTTCCAGAGCTGTGCCTCTTCCCCCTTTCAAAGCTGTGACTTCTCCCCCTTCCAGAGCTGTGCCTCCTCCCCCCCTTCCAGAGCTGTGCCTCCTCCCTTCCAGAGCTGTGCCTCCTCCTCCCTTCCAGAGCTGTGACTCCTCCCCCCTTCCAGAGCTGTGACTCCTCCTCCTTTCAAGAGCTGTGCCTCCTCCCACTTCCAGAGCTGTGACTCCTCCTCCTCCCTTCAAGAGCTGTGCCTCCTCCCCCCTTTCAAAGCTGTGACTCCTCCCCCTTCCAGAGCTGTTCCTCCTCCACCTCCCCCTTCCAGAGCTGTTCCTCCTCCACCTCCCCCTTCCAGAGCTGTTCCTCCTCCACCTCCCCCTTCCAGAGCTGTGACTCCTCCTCCCCTCTTCCAGAGCTGTGACTCCTCCCCCCTTCCAGAGCTGTGACTCCTCCTCCCCCCTTCCAAAGCTGTGACTCCTCCTTCCCTTCCAGAGCTATGCCTCCTCCCCCTTCCAGAGCTGTGACTCCTCCTCCCCTACAGAGCTGTGACTCCTCCCCTTCCAGAGCTGTGACTCCTCCCCTTCCAGAGCTGTGACTCCTCCCCTTCCAGAGCTGTGACTCCTTCCCTTCCAGAACTGTGACTCCTCCCTCCTTCCAAAGCTGTGACTCCTCCTCCCCCTTCCAAAGCTGTGACTCCTCCCCTTTCTAGAGCTGTGACTCCTCCTCCCCCTTCCAGAGCTGTGACTCCTCCTCCCCCTTTCAGAGCTGTGACTCCTCCCCCTTCCAGAGCTGTGACTCCTCCCCCTTCCAGAGCTGTGACTCCTCCCCCTTCCAGAGCTGTGACTCCTCCTCCCCCTTCCAGAGCTGTGACTCCTCCTCCCCCTTCCAGAGCTGTGACTCCTCCCTCCTTCCAGAGCTATGCCTCCTCCCCTACAGAGCTGTGACTCCTCCTCCCCTACAGAGCTGTGACTCCTCCTCCCCTTCCAGAGCTGTAACTCCTCCTCCCCTTCCAGAGCTGTGACTCCTCCCCTTCCAGAACTGTGACTCCTTCCTCCTTCCAAAGCTGTGACTCCTCCCCTTCCAGGGCTGTGACTCCTCCCCCTTCCAAAGCTGTTACTCCTCCCCTTCAGAGCTGTGACTCCTCCTCCCCTTCAGAGCTGTGACTCCTCCTCCCCTTCCAGAGCTGTGACTCCTCCTCCCCTTCCAGAGCTGTGACTCCTCCTCCCCTTCCAGAGCTGTGACTCCTCCCCTTCCAGAGCTGTGACTCCTTCCCTTCAGAGCTGTGACTCCTCCTCCCCTACAGAGCTGTGACTCCTCCTTCCCTTCCAGAGCTGTGACTCCTCCCCTTCCACCCTTCCAGAACTGTGACTCCTCCTTCCTTCCAAAGCTGTGACTCCTTCCCCCTCCAGGGCTGTGACTCCTCCCCCTTCCAAAGCTGTTACTCCTCCCCTTCAGAGCTGTGACTCCTCCTCCCCTACAGACCTGTGACTCCTCCTCCCCTTCCAGAGCTGTGACTCCTCCCCTTCCAGAGCTGTGACTCCTCCCCTTCCAGAGCTGTGACTCCTTCCCTTCAGAGCTGTGACTCCTCCTCCCCTACAGAGGTGTGACTCCTCCTCCCCTTCCAGAGCTGTGACTCCTCCCCTTCCACCCTTCCAGAACTGTGACTCCTCCCTCCTTCCAAAGCTGTGACTCCTCCCCCTTACAAAGCTGTGACTCCTCCCCCTTCCAGAGCTGTGACTCATCCCTCCTTCCAGAGCTGTGACTCCTCCCCCTTCCAAAGCTGTGACCCCCCTTCCAGAGCTGTGACTCCTCCCTCCTTCCAGAGCTTTGACTCCGTCCTCCTTCCAGGGCTGTGACACCTCCCCCCTTCCAAAGCTGTGACCCCCCCCCCCTTCCAGAGCTGTGACTCCTCGCCCCTTCCAGAGCTGTGACTCCTCCCTCTCCAGAGCCGTAGCCCCCTTTTTTTTTAACCCCCCATTGCTGTAACAAGTGGCGTCACTATGGGGGTGCTGGTGGTGTGGCCCACACCCGGGTGACACCAAGCACAGACTGGCACCAGCGCCACGGCTCCCTCCTATTCCTTCCCTTCCGAGATTTCTTTAGCTGCACGCGATGTGTGAGGAGTGACCGAGGCAGAGACACAGACAGGGTGCCCGAGTTCTGACCATCCCACATGCTGCAATCGCATTCCTCTCCCCGCCCGCTGCAAGGACTGCACACTGGACTATAGCTGCCTCCTCCTCGGCTCTGACATGACAAGTGCACGGACCGGGAGGAAGAGCCGAGGAGGAGGAGGGACAGCGTGCTACAGCATCTGTCCAGGGGCTGGTGTTTCATCAGATTTGGCGACCCGTCAGAATTTGTAACGGAAGTGACGTTCCGTCGCCGCCATCTTGCTACACCCCGCAGTCCTCCACAGTAAGGATACACCAAGAAGGGGGCAAGCGGACATCTTGTTACACCCACCGGAGTTTTGCATTACACACTTATTTTTAGCAGTAAACTGAGCTTATATGGTGATATACAGGATTTAGAAATCCGTCGGACTACTTACATGTTCAATTATAAGAGCAGAGGTGTTCTGTCAAATTTAGCAAACCTGTGAGATCAGCTGGCTTGCTGCTGCTTTTAAAATTCAACATCTAAACAGTCCGTTGGAGTTCTAAATCCTGATGATCACTATATAAGCTCCCAAAGATAAGTGTGAAATGCAAAACTCAGGTGGGTGTAACAAGATGTCCGCTTGCCGCCTTCCCACTGTATCCATACTGTGGAGGAGTGCGGGGTGTAGCAAGATTGCGGCAAGGGAACGTCACTTCCGTTACACATTCTGACGGGTCGTCTAATCTGACACCGGGGCTGAGGTCTGTAATAACAGGAATTTTGTGGAACATTGTGATTGGGAAGGGTGGCCTGGGACTGGATAGGTAACAATGATGCTGCCAGGAGTACATTTTAGGGAGGGGGGTTAGAGAATATGTGGTAGAAGGGTGCTTTGTTTTGGGTTAGAGAGGACTTGAGCTAGAAGGAGGGGGCAGATTTGAAGCTTGACCCCCTCAAATCAAAGATCCCATTCCATGCTCAATCCACCCCCCATCCCACCCTGGCTCCCTCCACCGCCCCGATCCCATCTCGGCTCCATCCACCACCCTGATCTCATCCTGGCTCCATCCACCACGCCGATCCCATCCTGGCTCCATCAACCGCCCCAATCCCATCTCGGCTCCATCCACCACCTCGATCCCATCCTGGCTCCATCCACCATGCCGATCCCATCCTGGCTCCATCAACCGCCCCAATCCCATCTCGGCTCCATCCACCACCCCAATCCCTTCCTCGCTCCATCCACCACCCCGATCACATCCTGGCTCCATCCACCGCCCCGATCACGATCCCATCTCAGGTCCATCCACCGCTCCGATCCCATCTCGGCTCCATCCACCACCCCGATCTCATCCTGGCTCCATCCACCACCCCGATCCCATCTCGGCTCCATCCACCGCCCCGATCACGATCCCATCTCGGCTCCATCCACCACCCCAATCCCATCCTGGCTCCATCCACCACCCTGATCCCATCCTGGCTCCATGCATCCCCCGATCCTATCCTGGCTCCATGCATCCCCCGATCCTATCCTGGCTCCATCCACCACCCTGATCCCATCCTGGCTCCATCCACCACCCCAATCCCATCTCGGCTCCATCCACCACCCTGATCCCATCCCGGCTCCATCCACCACCCCGATCCCATCCCAGCTCCATCCACCACCCCAATCCCATCCCGGCTCCATCCACTACCCTGATCCCATCCCGGCTCCATCCACCACCCCAATCCCATCTTGGCTCCATCCATCCCTGCTCCAACAATCCAGCAATCCCATCCCGGCTCCATCCACAACCCCGATCCCATTCCGGCTCCATCTACCACCCCAATCCCATTCCAGCTCCCTCCATTCCCCTCACTCCCATCCCAACTCCATCTACCACCCCAATCCCATTCCGGCTCCATCCATTCCCCTGATCCCATTCTGGCTCCATCCATTCCCCCGATCCCATTCCAGCTCCATCCATTCCCCTCAATCCCAACTCCATCTACCAGCCCAATCCCATTCCAGCTCCATCCATTCCCCTGATCTCATTCCGGATCCATCCATCCCCTGATCCTATCCTGGCTCCATCCATCCCCTGATCCCATCCTGGCTCCATCCATCCCCCCGATCCCATTCCGGCTCCATCCATTCCCCCAAACCAATTCTGGCTCCATCCACCACCCCAATCCCATTCCGGCTCCATCCAGCCCCCCAATCCCATCCCGGCTCCATCCATTGTGGCAGGTTAAGGGGGAGAGCCGTGCCGAAGCACTAGCCTGCTCAGTGCCCGGAGGGTTGAGGTGACACCATGTTTTACTGCACCAGGTGACACCAGCCCTAGTGACGCCACTGGCTGTGACTCCTCCCCCTCCAGAGCTGTGATTGTACGTCTTCCCTGCTTCCATAAGTCTTCACCTGAGGTTTAAACCGAAGAGAGCGTATCTGAGAGACATTAACAGCTGAGCTCTCATTAGATAACAAAGAGTGCTCTGGGAATACTTTTTGGGTTTACTTTTTGCTGTTTTACCAATAAACATTTTATCTGGCAAACGTTTTTACCCAACTTTATCCAAAAGATTATTATTGCAGTTTTCACATTCCAGGACTCGGGTCAGTAAGACCTTTCCTCCCATTGTCTGTCCCGGTAATGCTGGATTCTGCTCTGTCAGATATGAAATGCTGACCTTCTGAGGACCACATGGTGACTGTACACACAATGGAGGGATGTGTCCATGTAAAGGTTTAATATTCAATAATTTGCACATTTCTGGATTTGTGAAATGCAACGTGCGTCTCAGAGACCCATTAATCCCCCTGGCTCCTCCCACTCTCGTCACATGACACTTGTCCACAAAGGCAGGCAGTCATGTGATCAGACTTCAGTGATGTGTACATTATATTCTGTGGGACAGTTTGGCTTTTATAGGGTTATATTTCCAAACCAGAATTTTCCTTTAAAGATCCCGGACAAAGTGGTTAATAAACCTTCACAAAGTCGGCAATGTCTCCGTCCTGTGTCTCAAAATATGGAGATTGTTCCTTAAAGTGAGCCCTGTGACCCTCACCCGGGACAGGGGCTTGGAGGGGACTGAAGGGTGGCCTCTTGCCTACTATGGCCCCTGGTATTTAAGGGAACATTGCTCTTTGAGAGGTGTATGCTGGGGGACTCTTGGAGTGGTCTTGTTTCTGAAGTCAATGTCTCCCCAGAACACACAGACTTTGGGAATCTAGGCCCGGGTCCATGTTTAGGGCCTAAATGCCCCATTACCAACAATGACTGCTCCAAACTGTGAGACTCATAGCAGATGTTGATGTCATCAGCAAACCACCTGGTGCTGGGGGTCTCCTGCTATTGTCTGCTTATTAACCACTTCAGCCCCGGAAGAATTTACCCCTTTCCTGACCAGAGCACTTTTTGCGATTCGGCACTGCGTCAGTTTAACTGACAATTGCGCGGTCGTGCAACGTGGCTCCCAAAGAGAATTGACGTCCTTTTTTTCCCACAAATAGAGCTATCTTTTGGTGGTATTTGATCACCTCTGCGATTTTTATTTTTTGCGCTATAAACAAAATAAGCGACAATTTTGAAAAAAACGCATTATTTTTTACATTTTGCTATAATAAATATATTGTATATTATAGAATATATAAAAAAATATATTTTTTCCCTCAGTTTAGGCCGATATGTTTTCTTCTACATATTTTTGTTTAAAAAAAATTGTAATAAGCATTTATTGATTGGTTTGCGCAAAAGTTATAGCATTTACAAAATAGGGGATAGTTTTATGGCATTTTTATTGATAATTATTTTTTTTACTAGTAATGGCGGTGATCAGCGATGTTTATCTTGACTGCGACGTTATGGCGGACATGTCGGACATTTTTTACACATTTTTGGGACCATTGTCATTTATACAGCAATCAGTGCTATAAAAATGCATTGATTCCTGTATAAATGACACTGGCAGTGAAGGGGTTAACCACTAGGGGGCGGGGAGGGGTTAAATCCGTACTAGAGATGTGTTTCTAACTGTAGGGGGGATGGGCTAGCTGTGACACATCACTGATCTCTGTTCCCGATGACAGGGAGCAGAGATCAGTGACACTTGTCACTAGGCAGAACGGGGAGATGCTGTTTACCACAGCATCTCCCCGTTCGTCCTCTCCGCGAGGCGATCGCGGGTATCCCCGTGGCGATCGAGTCCGCGGGACCCGTGACCTGACTCACGGAGCTCCCGGCCGGCGGCGCGCACGCAATGGCACGGCGGGAAATTCAAATGGATGTACCTGTAAGCCAATTTGCCCAGCCGTGCCATTCTGCCGACGTACATCGGCGTGCGCCGGTCGGGAAGGGGTTAAGATGTTATTGTGATAAGTATGTCTCTCCCATTGTTAATTGGGACATCTATTGTTTCTGTCAGTCTGAACATCTCTTGGAGGTGAGATTAATTTTGTGAACACTTTAATTTTTGTGAGATGTGTTTTATACTAATAATGTGTATTGTGCAGTACTTTTTATTCGGGGTTGTAGGTCTCAAATGGTCTGGTCACCTAGGCTGGTTTAGGTGACTAGTTATTAGCTCATGTTAATGAAACAAATGTCAGCTATTAGTTGCTAGTGGGGAAGTAGTATACTGTTTGTGTTGGTTGTTCCCCAGTTATGTTAATTTTATTCCTGTATACGGTCCCTTTGTATATGATAATGTGATCAGCGTCACCTGATATGTTGCACTATACATTCTGTGTGAGTTTTCAATAAACCGTTCCAGTTCTCGTACAAGCTATTGCCGGCTAGTCTTGTATGCTCAGCTATAATATCTGGTTCCTATGTCCAGACTGGTGAAAGCGGTATAATTCCCGGAAGCACCAAAGCGGGGTGCTGGATGGTTCCGTCACAAGCTCCTTCTTGCCTTCCCTCCTCTCCCCTCCCTTGACACCTAACTCAACTGCCAGCAGCAGGAGAACCCACATAAGCTCCAAGTCCTTCACGTCGTAATGTACACTCTCCCTGTGTGACAGCTCTGGTACTTGGTGATTGGCCAGGCACTGCCACATGGCGTGAGTCACATGCTCCTCCATACCAGGAAGTACAGGTACATTCTGCAGACCCTGGTGGGGAGTGAAAGTGATTGCAAACAAATTTTTTTTTTATAAATAACATACATGTTATACTTACCGGCCCTGTAATGGTTTGCACAGAGAAGCCCAGATCCTCCTCTTTAGGGGTCCCCCCCGCTCCCTCCTCACTAGCTGTGATTGACAGCAGCAGGAGCTGAAGACCAATGAGGAGGGGGAGACCGGAGATAGCATTTGCTCTTGTGCACATCGCTGGATGGAGATGGAGCTTAGATAATTATAAAGGGGGGGCTGGAGGGGGCTCCACTGCAGAGAATATATTAAGGTGTAAAAAGAAAAACTTCTGCCTTTACAACCATTAGAAGTAAAGGTGAGTATGTGTGGTGGGGGAGGAGGGGATTGAAGAGAAGATGAGTATGGTATCTGACATCAGACAGGTCATGGCTGGCTTGCCAATAATAACAATGTTCTTCCCTCCACAGGACCGGAGAAGAAGTTCCAAATACGGGAGATTAAATGTGTGACGGAGTGCCCCCGGGTGGGTGAGGAGGTGACTCTTGTAGCGTACATTGAAGAATGTCAGGCAGACAGTGCGGAGTTCACCTGGTCTACAGGAATGTTTCCTATTGATGGAGAAATAGAGAACAGACAGGACGGCACCGACTGTACATCCACCGTCACCTTCACACCGGAGGACTCAGAATGTCCAATCAAATTGGAGGTGTTTTATAATTATCAGACTGCAGAGGAATCCTTCACAGTGCCACTGGTGTGAGGAGGAGATCCGAGGAGAGACTCATATCTTCTTTTAATGGTGGTCATCTGACCATATGAGGAGGAGAACGGAGGAGGGACTCATATCTTCCTATTATCTGATTGGGTAAGCATTGTCTGAGTGGGGACTGTCATCTCCCTCTGGACCCAACATTTGCCTTATTTTCACTCCAGCAGCAGAGCTATGTTGTGTTGTCCATACATTGGATATTTTCTATTCTTGTGTTCCCTGCTGGAATCTGGAATCTGATTGGTTGCTGTGGGGTAACACAGACATTTTCCTCCTCTGAGGTTTTCTCAGCCCTAAGTTCTGCATCCTGCTGTTGGAGGTCCCCAGGACAAGGTCTCCGATAGGTGGGTCAGAGGGGGATGTATTTTCGGAACCATAGAACCTTTACCAGGAACCCTCCATGGAGCTGTGGAGTTTAATACTCAGAGCTTCCAAGGTTCCCCCGCTGAGGTCAGCTGATGTTCTGGAAGGTGACCAAAGTGAAGAACCAACTTCATAGGTAAAAGAATGGAGGTCAGGCAGGCAGCATAATCTATAAGACAGGCTGACCTTATATCCCCAACCAGCTGTAATAAGAACCAGATTAAAATCAGGATTACAGAGAACACAGATTATACCTCCCTCTAAACCTGACACTGACCTCTAACACTGACCTCTATCACTAACCATGTATCCCTGACACTGACCTCTAACACTAACTATCCCTCCTGTGCTGAGATCCTCTGTTCTAAAAAATGTGTAAAACATATTCGGGTGGGAAAATGATTCCAGGAAGATTTAAAAGACACAAAATGAATCATCAATAAATGTATTTATTGAATCCAAGCAGTGTAAATAATTGAATGTGAACTGATATCAGCCTCTCATAGTCCCTGTACAGCAGAGCTTAGACTGGGGGGATATGAGACAGCACAAGGAGCCAAACACTGGCAACAATGAATAGAAAACTGATTTAATGAATTTTGAGATAATCTGGACCAGGGATGGAGGGCGAAGTAAAAATAGAGAAAAAGATATCACCGTTCCAGGTAGGTCAGACAGGACAGAACCTCTCCTCTAGATTTGAAGCCACAGGTGCTGGCAATGCATATAGCGATGAGAATATGAGCTATGATTAAGCACTGTTTGATAATGTGAAACGCGTCAGATCTTCTGTACGTTCTGCTGTGATATGGTTTTGTGATTACATCCTTCACAAATAAAGGCAAATTTTCTTATTCTCATGGAGTGCCAAGTACCGTGCCATGTCATCTGCCATGGTTCATGATCCCGGCGTGTCATGGGACACTAATCATCCGCAGACAGCCAATGTGTTCCATGTGCTTCTCTAATATATAAAGTATTTTCTGTAAATATGTATTCTGAGCTTTTATTATAATAAAGTGATTTGTATCTGACTCACATTTTATTCTCTTCCTCATTTTTGGTATTGTATGAAATATAGAGATCTGCAGATTAGCCACTAGGGGAGCTCTCAGCGGCTCAGTAATCTTACTCTGATCCCTGCTTAACAATGCTGTGATATCAGTCACATGTGGAGTGCATTGTTTTCAGTGGATCTGCCAATTCATAGACTTGTGTGGAGAAGACATAAATCAAAGCATTGTGTGATGGGAGGAGGGGCTCTCATTAAACAAATATAATCTGTACTCGGTGATCAATAACACACATTGATAAGATTATTTATATCAAAGTGATCTTTTAGTATATACACTGATCAGCCAAAACATTTTGACCTCCCATCTAATACTGAGTCAGTCTCCCTTTCCTGAACTGTTGAGGCATGGACCCCACTACACCTCTGAAGGTACACTGTGGTATCTGGCACCAAGCCATCACTAGCAGATCCTTTAAGTCCTGTAGTCGAGGGATGGGGCCTCCCTGGATCGAACTTGTTTTTCCAGCACATCCCACAGATGATCGATCAAATGGAGATCTGAAGACCTTGAAGGCCAAGTCAACACCTCCTACTTTTTTTTCCCCCTCAAACCACTCCTGAATTTATCAGACTAGGCCACCTTCCATTGCGCCGTGTTCCAGTTATGATGCTCACATGCTCATTGTAGGTACCCGATCTGTCTACCGTTACACAGCCCCATACACAACAACCTGCGATGCTCTGTGTGTTCTGACACCTTTCTATCCGAACCAGCATTTCCTTCACCAGCAATGCAAGCTCCGATAGCTCCTTTACTGAATCAGATTAAATGGGAAAGCTCCCCCCCTCCATCAACGAGCCTTCCCCCTCCCACCCCCATTAATGAGCCTCCCCTCCCCATCTCCATCAATGAGACGTCCATCCCCCACCTCCATTAATGAGACTTCCCTCCCCACGTCCATCAATGAGCCTTCCCTCCCCCACCTCCATCAATGAGCCTTCCCTCCCCACCTCCATCAATGAGCCTTTCCACCCCACCTCCATCAATGAGCCTTTCCACCCCCACCTCCATCAATGAGCCTTCCCTCCCCCACCACTATCAATGAGCCTCCCCTCCCTGCCATCAATGAGCCTTCAATCCCCACATCCATCAATGCGCCTTCCCTCCCCCACCTCCATCAATGCGCCTTATCTCCCCACCCCCATCAATGAGCCTTCCCTCCCCACTTCCATCAATGAGCCTTCCCTCCCCCACCTCCATCAATGAGCCTTCCCTCTGCACCTCCATCAATGAGCCTTCCCTCTGCACCTCCATCAATGAGCCTTCCCCCCACCTCCATCAATGAGCCTTCCCTCCCCACCCCCATCAATGAGCCTTCTCTCCCCACCTCCATCAATGAGCCTTCCCTCCCCACCCCCATCAATGAGCCTTCCCTCCCCACCCCCATCAATGAGCCTTCCCTCCCCCACCTCCATCAATGAGCCTTCCTTCCCCACCTCCATCAATGAGCCTTCCCTCCCCACCCCCATCAATGAGCCTTCCCTCCCCCACCTCCATCAATGAGCCTTCCTTCCCCACCTCCATCAATGAGCCTTCCCTCCCCACCCCCATCAATGAGCCTTCTCTCCCCACCTCCATCAATGAGCCTTCCCTCCCCCACCTCCATCAATGAGCCTTCCTTCCCCACCTCCATCAATGAGCCTTCCCTCCCCACCCCCATCAATGAGCCTTCCCTCCCCACTTCCATCAATGAGCCTTCCCTCCCCCACCTCCATCAATGAGCCTTCCCTCTGCACCTCCATCAATGAGCCTTCCCCCCACCTCCATCAATGAGCCTTCCCTCCCCACCCCCATCAATGAGCCTTCTCTCCCCACCTCCATCAATGAGCCTTCCCTCCCCACCCCCATCAATGAGCCTTCCCTCCCCACCCCCATCAATGAGCCTTCCCTCCCCCACCTCCATCAATGAGCCTTCCTTCCCCACCTCCATAAATGAGCCTTCCCTCCCCACCCCCATCAATGAGCCTTCCCTCCCCCACCTCCATCAATGAGCCTTCCTTCCCCACCTCCATCAATGAGCCTTCCCTCCCCACCCCCATCAATGAGCCTTCTCTCCCCACCTCCATCAATGAGCCTTCCCTCCCCCACCTCCATCAATGAGCCTTCCCTCCCCACCTCCATCAATGAGCCTTCCCTCCCCCACCTCCATCATTGAGCCTCCCCCCACCTCCATCAATGAGCCTTCCCTCCTCACCTCCATCAATGAGCCTTCCCTCTCCACCTCCATCAATGAGCCTCCCCCCACCTCCATCAATGAGCCTTGCCTCCCCACCCCCATCAATGAGCCTTCCCTCCCCACCTCCATCAATGAGCCTTCCCTCCCCCATCTTCATCACTGAGCCTCCCCCCACCTCCATCAATGAGTCTTCCCTCCCCACCACCGTCAATGAGCGTTCCCTCCCCACCCCCATGAATGAGCCTTCCCCCACCTCCATCAATGGGTCTTCCCTCCCCACCTCCATCAATGAGCATTCCCTCCCCACCACCGTCAATGAGCGTTCCTTCCCCACCCCCATGAACCTTCCCTCCCCCCACCTCCATCAATGAGCCTTCCCTCCCCACCTCCATCATTGAGCCTCCCCCACATCCATCATTGAGCCTCCCCCCACCTCCATCAATGAGCCTTCCCTCCCCCGCCACCATCAATGAGCCTTCCCTCTCCACCTCCATCAATGAGCCTCCCCCCCACCTCCATCAATGAGCCTTCCCTCCCCACCCCCATCAATGAGCCTTCCCTCCCCACCTCCATCAATGAGCCTTCCCTCCCCACCCCCATCGATGAGCCTTCCCTCCCCACCCCCATCGATGAGCCTTCCCTCCCCACCTCCATCAATGAGCCTTCCCTCCCCACCCCCATCGATGAGCCTTCCCTCCCCACCTCCATCAATGAGCCTTCCCTCCCCCACCTCCATCAATGAGCCTTCCCTCCCCTCCTCCATCAATGAGCCTTCCCTCCCCACCTCCATCAATGAGCCTTCCCTCCCCCCACCTCCATCAATAAGCCTTCCCTCCCCACCTTCATCAATGAGCCTTCCCTCTACATCTCCATCAATGAGCCTTCTCTCCCCACCTCCATCAATGCACCTTCCCTCCCCCACCTCCATCAATGAGCCTTTCCACCCCACCTCCATCAATGAGCCTTTCCACCCCACCTCCATCAATGAGCCTTTCCACCCCACCTCCATCAATGAGCCTTTCCACCCCACCTCCATCAATGCGCCTTCCCTCCCCCACCCCTATCAATGAGCCTTCCCTCCCCCACCACTATCAATGAGCCTCCCCTCCCTACCATCAATGAGCCTTCAATCCCCACATCCATCAATGCGCCTTCCCTCCCCCACCTCCATCAATGCGCCTTCCCTCCCCCACCTCTATTAATGAGCCTTCCCTCCCCACCCCCATCAATGAGCCTTCCCTCCCCACCTCCATCAATGAGCCTTCCCTCCCCCACCTCCATCATTGAGCCTCCCCCACCTCCATCATTGAGCCTCCCCCCACCTCCATCAATGAGCCTTCCCTCCCCACTTCCATCAATGAGCCTTCCCTCCCCACTTCCATCAATGAGCCTTCCCTCCCCCACCTCCATCAATGAGCCTTCCCTCTCCACCTCCATCAATGAGCCTCCCCCCCACCTCCATCAATGAGCCTTCCCTCCCCACCCCCATCAATGAGCCTTCTCTCCCCACCTCCATCAATGAGCCTTCCCTCCACCACCTCCATCAATGAGCCTTCCCTCCCCCACCTCCATCAATAAGCCTTCCCTCCCCACCTCCATCAATGAGCCTTCCCTCCCCCACCTCCATCAATGATCCTTCCCTCCCCCACCTCCATCAATGAGCCTTCCCTCTCCACCTCCATCAATGAGCCTCCCCCCACCCTTATCAATGAGCCTTCCCTCCCCACCCCCATCAATGAGCCTTCCCTCCCCCACCTCCATCACTGAGCCTCCCCCCACCTCCATCAATGAGCCTTCCCTCCCTACCTCCATCAATGAGCCTTCCCTCTCCACCTCCATCAATGATCCTCCCCCCCCACCTCCATCAATGAGCCTTCCCTCCCCACCTCCATCAATGAGCCTTCCCTCCCCCCCTCTATCAATGAGCCTTCCCTCCCCACCTCCATCAATGAGCCTTCCATCCCCCACCTCCATCATTGAGCCCCCCCCACCTCCATCAATGAGCCTTTCCTCCCCACCTCCATCATTGAGCCTTCCCTCACCCACCTCCATCATTAAACCTCCCCCCACCTCCATCAATGAGCCTTCCCTCCTCACCTCAATCAATGAGCCTTCCCTCCCCCACCTCCATCAATGAGCCTTCCCTCCCCACCTCCATCAATGAGCCTTCCCTCCCCCACCTCCATCAATGAGCCTTCCCTCTCCACCTCCATCAATGAGCCTCCCCCCACCTCCATCAATGAGCCTTCCCTCCCCACCTCCATCAATGAGCCTTCCCTCTCCACCTCCATCAATGAGCCTTCCCTCTCCATCTTCATCAATGATCCTTCCCTCTCCCACCTCAATCAATGAGCCTTCCCTCCCCCACCTCCATCAATGATCCTTCCCTCCCCACCCCATCAATAAGCCTTCCCTCCCCACCTCCATCAATGAGCCTTCCCTCCCCCCACCTCCATCAATGATCCTTCCCTCCCCCCACCTCCATCAATGAGCCTTCCCTCCCCACCTTCATCAATGAGCCTTCCCTCTCCATCTCCATCAATGAGCCTTCTTTCCCCACCTCCATCAATGCGCCTTCCCTCTCCCACCTCCATCAATGCGCCTTCCCTCCCCCACCTCAATCAATGCGCCTTCCCTCCCCCACCTCCATCAATGAGCCTCCCCTCCCTACCATCAATGAGCCTTCTCTCCCCACCTCCATCAATGAGCCTTCCCTCCCTACCTCCATCAATGGGCCTTCCCTCCCCCACCTCCATCAATGCGCCTTCCCTCCCCCACCTCCACCAATGAGCCTTCCCTCCCCCACCTCCATCATTGAGCCTTCCCTCCCCACCTCCATCAATGAGCCTTCCTTCCCCCACCTCCATCAATGAGCCTTCCCTCTCCACCTCCATCAATGAGTCTCCCCCACCTCCATCAATGAGCCTTCCCTCCCCACCCCCATCAATGAGCCTTCACTCCCCACCTCCATTAATGAGCCTTCCCTCCCCCACCTCCATCATTGAGCCTCCCCCACCTCCATCAATAAACCTTCCCTCCCCACCTCCATCAATGAGCCTTCCCTCCCCCACCTCTCCCTCAGGGCTCACCCCTGTCACCAGTGCTATTCAACATCTACATCCGCCCACTCCTCAATATCATCAGGAAAACTGACCTCTGCTTCCACTCATACGCTAATGACACCCAACTCTATCTTCGCATCACCGGACAAAAAAAACATCATCAGCAATTAGAGAAATGCCTCACTTTAATATATGACTGGATGACTATCAGCTCCCTCAAGCTCAATGGTTCAAAAACAGAACTTCTTCTCCTACACGCTAACAAAAATTCCAAAATCAAGACTCCGTTGACACCTCTGACCATCCTCGGACAGACCATCTCTCCAAGCACCAAAGCCAAGAGTCTCGGAGTTATCTTTGACTCAGGAATGACAATGGATGCACAAATAGGATCAGTAGTCAGCGGATCCCACCATCTCCTCCACCTGCTACGTAGACTCATCCCCTTCATCCCAGAAGAGGACAAAGCGGAAGTCGTGGGAACAATCATCAATTCCCGACTCGACTACGCAAATTCGCTCTACGTAGGACTACCCCAATATCAGCTTGCCCGCTTGCAACTCATCCAAAACACGGCGGCAAGACTGTTAACAGGAAAAAAACCCTGGGAATCCATCTCCCCATCCCTAAAGTGCCTACACTGGCTAAACGTGAAGAATCGGATCACATTCAAGACTCTCTGCCTCACCCACAAATGCATACAAGGAAATGCTCCGCTATATCTCCGGGAGAAAATAAAACACTACACACTTAATCGCAGTCTTCGATCAGCTAACCAAAACCTCCTCATCATTCCCAAATACCGCTACAAAGCAAAGGGAGAACGAAGATTCGCAGTCCAAGGACCTTGACTATGGAACGCTCTTCCGACCCACATCCGCATGGAAGAAAACCATCAGGCCTTCAGGAAAAAAAACTAAAGACCTTCCTTTTCTAAGAAGCTGACAACAGAGAACGCATCCAGCGCCTTGAGGCGATTCAGTTCGCATTTGCAGCACTCTACAAATCATTCATTCATTCATTCTATAATTGAGCCTCCCCCCACCTCCATCAATGAGCCTTCCCTCCCCACCCCCATCAATGAGCCTTCCCTCCCCACCTCCATTAATGAGCCTTCCCTCCCCCACCTCCATCATTGAGCCTCCCCCCACCTCCATTAATGAGCCTTCCCTCCCCCACCTCCATAATTGAGCCTCCCCCCACCTCCATCAATGAGCCTTCCCTCCCCACCTCCATCGATGAGCCTTCCCTCTCCCACCTCCATCAATGAGCCTTTCCTCTCCCACCTCCATCAATGAGCCTTCCCTCCCCCACCTCCATTAATGATCCTTCCCTCCCCCACCTCCATCAATGAGCCTCCCCCCACCTCCCTCAATGAGCCTTCCCTCCCCCACCTCCATCAATGAGCCTTCCCTCTCCCACCTCCATCAATGTGCCTTCCCTCCCCATCTCCATCAATGATCCTTCCCTCCCCCCACCTCCATCAATAAGCCTTCCCTCCCCATCTCCATCTCCATCAATGAGCCTTCCCTTCCCCCACCTCCATCAATGAGCCTTCCCTCCTCACCTCCATCAATGAGCCTCCCCCCACCTCATCCTCCTATCACAAATTGGAGTAGCAGCAAGGATGGGAAGTGTTATCATAATGGGGGATTTTAATTATCCAGACATAGACTGGGCGGAGGGAACCGCGCATTCATTTAAGGCTCGCCAGTCCCTTAATGTCTTGCAGGACAATTTTATGGGTCAGATGGTAGACGCACCAACTAGAAATAAAACATTACTGGATCTACTGATTACCAACAATACAGACCTGATCACGGATATGGAAATACGGGGCAATTTAGGTAACAGCGATCACAGGTCAATTAGTTTCAGTATAAATCACACAAATAGGAAACATAAAGGGAATACAAAGACACTGAATTTCAAAAGAGCCAACTTCCCTAAACTACGAACCTTGCTAAAAGGCATAAATTGGGATAAAATATTAGGAACAAAGAATACGGAGGAGAGATGGGTTTGCTTTAAGAGCATATTAAATAAGGGCATTAGCCAATGTATCCCATTGGGTAATAAATTTAAAAGAGCGAAGAAAAGTCCTGGATGGCTTAACTCCAATGTAAAAATGCATATAAAAGCAAAGGAGAAGGCCTTCAAAAAATACAAGGTTGAGGGATCATCCTCAGCATTCAGACTTTATAAAGAATGCAACAAAAAATGTAAGGGTGCAATTAGGACAGCTAAGATAGAACATGAAAGACACATAGCGGAGGAGAGCAAAAAAAATCCCAAGAAATTCTTTAAGTATGTAAACAGTAAAAAAAGGAGGACAGACCATATTGGCCCCATAAAGAATGAGGAAGGACATCTGGTTACAAAGGATGGGGAGATGGCGAAGGTATTGAATTTATTCTTCTCCTCAGTCTTCACGAGTGAATCGGGGGGCTTCAGTAACCAAAACTGCAGTGTTTATTCTCATGACACAACACAGGAAGCACCTACATGGTTAACAGAGGACGGAATTAAAATTAGACTTGAGAAACTTAACATTAATAAATCACCGGGACCAGATGGCTTGCATCCGAGGGTACTTAGGGAACTCAGTCAGGTGATTGCCAGACCGTTGTTCCTAATTTTTACAGACAGTCTATTGACTGGAATGGTACCAGCTGATTGGAGAAAAGCCAATGTAGCACCAATATTTAAAAAGGGCCCAAAATACATCCCTGGGAATTACAGACCAGTTAGCCTAACATCAATAGTATGTAAACTCTTGGAGGGGATGATAAGGGACTATATACAAGATTTTAGTAATAAGAATGATATCATTAGCAGTAATCAATATGGATTCATGAAGAATCGTTCTTGCCAAACCAATCTATTAACCTTCTATGAGGAGGTGAGTTGCCATCTAGATAAAGGAAGGCCCGTAGACGTGGTGTATCTGGATTTTGCAAAAGCATTTGACACAGTTCCTCATAAACGTTTACTGTACAAAATAAGGTGCGTTGGCATGGACCATAGGGTGAGTACATGGATTGAAAACTGGCTTCAAGGGCGAGTTCAGAGGGTGGTGATAAATGGGGAGTACTCAGAATGGTCAGGGGTGGGTAGTGGGGTTCCCCAGGGTTCTGTGCTGGGACCAATCCTATTTAATTTGTTTATAAACGATCTGGAGGATGGGATAAACAGTTCAATCTCTGTATTTGCAGACGATACTAAGCCAAGCAGGGCAATAACTTCTCCGCAGGATGTGGAAATCTTGCAAAAAGATCTGAACAAATTAATGGGGGAGGGGCGACTACATGGCAAATGAGGTTCAATGTAGAAAAATGTAAAATAATGCATTTGGGTGGCAAAAATATGAATGCAATCTATAGACTGGGGGGAGAACCTCTGGGGGGATCTAGGATGGAAAAGGACCTGGGGGTCCTAGTAGATGATAGGCTCAGCAATGGCATGCAATGCCAAGCTGCTGCTGACAAAGCAAAGAGAATATTGGCATTAAAAAGGGATCAACTCCAGAGATAAAACGATAATTCTCCCACTCTACAAGATTCTGGTCCGGCCGCACCTGGAGTATGCTGTCCAGTTCTGGGCACCAGTCCTCAGGAAGGATGTACTGGAAATGGAGCGACTACAAAGAAGGGCAACAAAGCTAATAAAGGGTCTGGAGGATCTTAGTTATGAGGAAAGGTTGTGAGCTCTGAACTTATTCTCTCTGGAGAAGAGACGCTTGAGAGGGGATATGATTTCATTATATAAATACCGGACTGGTGACCCCACAATATACAAATACCGGACTGGTGACCCCACAATATATAAATACCGGACTGGTGACCCCACAATAGGGATAAAACTTTTTCTCAGAAGAGAGTTTAATAAGACTCGTGGCCACTCATTACAATTAGAAGAAAAGAGGTTTAACCTTAAACTACGTAGAGGGTTCTTTACTGTAAGAGCGGCAAGGATGTGGAATTCCCTTCCACAGGCAGTGGTCTCAGCGGGGAGCATTGATAGCTTCAAGAAACTATTAGATAAGCACCTGAATGACCACAACATACAGGGATATGTAATGTAATACTGACACATAATCACACACATAGGTTGGACTTGATGGACTTGTGTCTTTTTTTCAACCTCACCTACTATGTAACTATGTCACATCCTCTTGAATTTATTTTTCTTTTCTCTTTTTTCCATTTTTCTTTTTTTCTCGTTTGCTTTCTCAGTATTTTTGGTTCGGTCACAGCTGCGCACACCACTTGTAGGGGATTGACCAGCCTTGACCTGATTATATATGTCAATCTCTGCAACCTTGAGATTCTGTTCTGGGTGCCTATACTTATCTTTTTGTTTTTCGTTGTTATGTCTTTGGATTCCCTTGGTTGTTATGGTGCTGTGTAATGCTCAGTTTGCCAGCTCACTTGGTGGCGGAGGACATATGGTGTTGGGCCGTCTTACCGGGCAGCGCCATGTCATGACATCACATCTGGTTCCACTGGTTGTTATGGAGCCATCTAAAACACAAACTACCAGTGTATTCCACAGCAAAGGACGTGTGACGTCACGCCATCGTACTGCACGGCGCCATGTGATCACGTCACGTTTCCTCCGGTTGCTATAGCGCCCCTTGTATACAAATTATAGTCCATTTCCTAGCCAAAGATTTAGCATGTGATCTGGCACTCGTTCTGGCGCCATTTGATGACGTCAGAGGGAGACGCCGTTCAGAGTGTGCTAATCTACATACAAGGAACACCCCATTTGATGATGTCAGAGGGAGACGCCGTTCAGAGTGTGCTAATCTACATACGAGGTGTACCTGGAGTGTCTGGTCTGGGTAGTGCAGACGTTATGGGGTCAGGTAATTATGACCCAGGTGTCAGCAATTATTCATTACCTTTCACCCCATATATACAGAGCTTAGTTCCTCCAGTTAGCCCCGTTCCCCCTGGCAGACACACGACTGCATCCCAGCCATAGGGGAAGCTCATTGGGAGGTTTAGGTGACTTGGCTCGCCATTTTCATTTATTCAACTTATAGGGCACAATATATCTCGCTAACAATCTTCCTCTGTGGCTACTTTGTAGATCAGTAAGGCCCGTCCAGCTATCAGGCTGACTTGTATGACCATTTCTAATCTATGATGCTCTGAATGGTTGGATTCAAGACTCAGACTCCACCCCCCACCTATCAATCGGATGCGTGTTAGGGGAAGAAGTATTATATTTCTCCTCTAAATTCACGATCAATATCGGTATGTGTTTGTGGTTGTTGGATTTCTAGTGTCTGTTTATTGTTTATGAATATTACTTTGTGTACAAATAGTTCTGGATACTCTGTCCGAACTGATTGGTTGATCGATTTATTTATAGATATACCATAAACTGTGTAGAGGGACTACTTGGTCCTATGTGGATCATTGGCTGTCCTCATCTTCCTGGTCTGATGGCTGTGTGGGGCTCTGAGGGACATAGCGCTCTCTTCATTTTTGAGTTATGATTTCTTCCTGTATGGGTGGAGCATTAACATTCGGGTCCGTACGCTCAGCTGTGTTTTTATTGCTATACAGTGCCTTGCGAAAGTATTCGGCCCCCTCGAACTCTTCAACCTTTTGCCACATTTCAGGCTTCAAACATAAAGATATAAAATTTTTATTTTTTGTGAAGAATCACCAACAAGTGGGACACAATTGTGAAGTGGAACGAAATCTTTTGGATTTTTGAAACTTTTTTAACTAATAAAAAAATGAAAAGTGGGGCGTGCAAAATGATTCGGCCCCCTTGCGTTAATACTTTGTAGAGCCACCTTTTGCTGCGATTACAGCTGCAAGTCGCTTGGGGTATGTCTCTATCAGTTTTGCACATCGAGAGACTGAAATTCTTGCCCATTCTTCCTTGCAAAACAGCTCGAGCTCAGTGAGGTTGGATGGAGAGCGTTTGTGAACAGCAGTTTTCAGCTCTTTCCACAGATTCTCGATTGGATTCAGGTCTGGACTTTGACTTGGCCATTCTAACACCTGGATACGTTTATTTGTGAACCATTCCTTTGTAGATTTTGCTGTATGTTTGGGATCATTGTCTTGTTGGAAGATAAATCTCCGTCCCAGTTTCAGGTCTTTTGCAGACTCCAACAGGTTTTCATCCAGAATGGTCCTGTATTTGGCTACATCCATCTTCCCCTCAATTTTAACCATCTTCCCTGTCCCTGCTGAAGAAATGCAGGCCCAAACCATAATGCTGCCACCACCATGTTTCACAGTGGGGATGGTGTGTTGAGTGTGATGAGCTGTGTTGCTTTTATGCCAAACATATCGTTTTGCATTGTGGCCAAAAAGTTTGATTTTGGTTTCATCGGACCAGAGCACCTTCTTCCACATGTTTGGTGTGTCTCCCAGGTGGCTTGTGGCAAACTTTAGACGAGACTTTTTATGGATATCTGAGAAATGGCTTTCTTCTTGCCACTCTTCCATAAAGGGCAGATTTGTGCAGTGTACGACTGATTGTTGTCCTATGGACAGACTCTCCCACCTCAGCTGTAGTTCTCTGCAGTTCATCCAGAGTGATCATGGGCCTCTTGGCTGCATCTCTGATCAGTCTTCTCCTTGTCTGAGCTGAAAGTTTAGAGGGACAGCCAGGTCTTGGTAGATTTGCAGTGGTCTGATACTCCTTCCATTTCAAAATGATCGCTTGCACAGTGCTCCTTGGGATGTTTAAAGCTTGGGAAATCTTTTTGTATCCAAATCCGGCTTTAAACTTCTCCACAACAGTATTACGGACCTGCCTGGTGTGTTCCTTGGTCTTCATGATGCTCTCTGCGCTTTCAACAGAACCCTGAGACTATCACAGAGCAGGTGCATTTATACAGAGACTTGATTACACACAGGTGGATTCTATTTATCACCATCAGTCATTTAGGACAACATTGGATCATTCAGAGATCCTCGCTGAACTTCTGGAGTGAGTTTTCTGCACTGAAAGTAAAGGGGCCGAATAATTTTAGACGCACCACTTTTCAGTTTTTTAATTGCTAAAAAAGTTTAAAATATCCAATAGATTTCGTTCCACTTCACAATTGTGTCCCACTTGTTGGTGATTCTTCACAAAAAATTAAAATTTTATATCTTTATGTTTGAAGCCTGAAATGTGGCAAAAGGTTGAAAAGTTCAAGGGGGCCGAATACTTTCGCAAGCCACTGTAGATTTAAAATGTCTGTATATATTTTTATGCATATTGTGCGTCCATATATACCTCTGATGATTTGTATTCTGCTATCATAGATATAAGCTACAGATTTGGAACCCGCAAGCCCTTTGTCCCTGAAGAAGATCTGCATTTTGTTTTTTCGAAACGCGTTGGATGTTCCGTCTGTCTGACAAGTTCTGGGCTTTCTCCGCAGCCGTTTCCATTTCTGTTCCCAATATATGTGTTTGTTGCTTTTATTCCCACTTCTACGTTGTGATTGGCATCAATGTGCAATAAATTTATATACTTTTTCTACAAATCTGTTTGTGGCCCGTTTCAAGTCCCAACCTGAGGAACCTCTTTTACTCTTTGTATCAGGGATGTGATCCACAATCAGTTCAGTCCAGTAGTTGCTGGAAAGGGCTTCTTATTATGTATATTATATTATTATGTCTTTTAACCACTTTAAGACCACGCCTATTTTTAAGACTCGGTGTTTACAAGTTAAAATATTTTTTTTTGCTAGAAAATTACTTAGAACCCCCAAACATTATATATATAATTTTTTTTTCTCACTCCCAAGAGCATAAAATGGCGTTGCAATAATTTATGTCACACCGTGTTTGTGCAGCGGTCTTACAAGCGCACTTTTTTTGGTAAAAAATAAGACAGTAAAGTTAGTCCAATTTTTTCTTAAATTGTGAAAGATGAGGTTACGTCGAGTAAATTGATACCCAACATGTCACGCTTCAAAATTGCGCCCACTCGTGGAATGGCGACAAACTTTTATCCTTAACCACTTCAGCCCTGGAAGAATTTACCCCCTTCTGACCAGGCCATTTTTGCGATACAGCACTGTGTCAATTTAACTGACAAATTCGCGGTCATGCGATGTTGTATCCAAACAAAATTGACGTCCTTTTTTTCCCCACAAATAGATCTTTCTTTTGGTGGTATTTGATCATCTCTGCGGTTATTATTTTTTGCGCTATAAACAAAAGTAGAGCGACAATTTTGAAAAAAATGCAATATCTGAGGGCGCATGCGTGACATGGGATGGAGCGGCCGCTTCTAACAAGAGCTCCAGTCTTCACAGAACTCTCAGGGAAGAAATAGGGGACATAAACTGCTGCCATTAGCCCAGGAAAGAAACACCCCTGCACATAAATAAGTACCTGTGCATGCCGAATTCAAGGAAGAGAAGATGTGGGGGCCGCCAGAAGTTTCTCACACTATCTTCCCAAATCACAGGAGCGTGGCAGCATGGATCACAGGAGCGTGGCAGCATGGATCACAGGAGCGTGGCAGCATGGATCACAGGAGCGTGGCAGCATGGATCACAGGAGCGTGGCAGCATGGATCACAGGAGCGTGGCAGCATGGATCACAGGAGCGTGGCAGCATAGATCACAGGAGCGTGGCAGCATGGATCACAGGAGCGTGGCAGCATGGATCACAGGAGCGTGGCAGCATGGATCACAGGAGCGTGGCAGCACGGATCACAGGAGCGTGGCAGCACGGATCACAGGAGCGTGGCAGCATGGATCACAGGAGCGTGGCAGCATGGATCACAGGAGCGTGGCAGCATAGATCACAGGAGCGTGGCAGCATAGATCACAGGAGCGTGGCAGCATAGATCACAGGAGCGTGGCAGCATGGATCACAGGAGCGTGGCAGCATGGATCACAGGAGCGTGGCAGCATGGATCACAGGAGCGTGGCAGCATGGATCACAGGAGCGTGGCAGCATAGATCACAGGAGCGTGGCAGCATGGATCACAGGAGCGTGGCAGCATGGATCACAGGAGCGTGGCAGCATGGATCACAGGAGCGTGGCAGCATGGATCACAGGAGCGTGGCAGCATGGATCACAGGAGCGTGGCAGCATGGATCACAGGAGCGTGGCAGCATGGCTAAAAATGGCGCCGGCTCCCTGCACACTTCTCCTGCAAGTGCCCAACAGCAGCTGGAAACAGACTCATCAAGAAGCAGAGATTATATTCCTCTTTCAAAAGCAGATCTGGACACCAGTTTAGAAACATTATATACTAAATATACTTTTGACCAAATTTCAAGCAGAAATCCAAGTACCCCATGTCAGGAGGCAGCAGCTATAGGCACACATATAGACTTGCTAGAAAACAAGTACGATGAATTATCGATCACTTTTAATGATCTCTCTAGAGAACATGAATCCCTTTCATCTGATTTTACACAGCTACAAGCACATGTAGAAGATTTAGACAACAGGAACAGAAGGAGCAGAATAAGAGGAGCCCCAGAATCGATCACAGATTCCTCAAAATGATTCCAGTCTCTGTTGCCAGAACAAGACCCTCGATCCTTCATTTGCGATCGTATTCATTGTGCACTAAGAGCCAAACCCCCTCCAGATAAACCTCCTGGAGACATTATATTATATGTATGAAAGAGTTTTTAGTCAAAGAAGAGATAATGGGAGCCGCACGAAGCATCAGAAACATCACTTGAGATGGAATATGGCTCCAGATCTATCCAGACATCTCCCAATAACACTGGACAGGCCAGACGCCGGACAATGGAAGAAATCATTTCTGTGCTCCACAGCAAGACCCCAATACAGAGGGGGGGAGGGGGGTCACAGGAATTATTCCTCATAATGGCACAACCAACAATCACCATCAATATCCCTGAAGATCAACATATCCTGACCAAATGAGGCCTTCTTCACCCCAACAACCTCCATCTACTCCTCGTCCACCTGGAACACCCCACTTCAAGAGGAGACAGACACAGAACTTAGACATGAAGCCGGTCAATGGAACTGAAAAAAATTAAACATTTGTTATGAAGGATAACCAGAAGACCATTCTTTTTCTATTTTTTTTACACCTTTTCTTTTTGATTATATAGGAGATCTATCTATCTATCTATCTATCTATCTATCTATCTATCTATCTATCTATCTATCTATCTATCTATCTATCTATCTATCTATCTATCTATCTATCTATCTATCTATCTATCTATCTATCTCTCTATCTCTCTATCTATCTATCTCTCTATCTCTCTATCTCTCTATCTATCTATCTATCTATCTATCTATCTATCTATCTATCTATCTATCTATCTATCTATCTATCTATCGTATTTTTTTTTGTCTTTATATTTTTGTATTATTTTTTTTCATTATTTTTCTACATGAATTTTCTTTAACAGATTTATGTTCACACACCCTGAATCAACTAAGTGACCTCAGTGTTATAACCAGGGCTTTTTTTCAGCCGGAACTCACTGGAACTGCGTTCCGGAACCTTTGTCAGAGTTCAACTTCTCATGAGTGCCCTGCGATCTCCCGGCAGGCCGATCCTCAGTGAGATTACAGGGTGGGGGCGGTGTCAGGCTGTCTGCTGTAGTATAATCTTCCGATCCTGGTTGGTTCCCCTGCCTTCAATCCACACCCCTCCTCTCTCATTGGCTCTGGAGAAGCTCTGAATTTTCGGCGCGGAGAGAGGAGAGGAGGATGTGAAATGTCACACAGCTGAGCGAGGGAGAGAGGAGGGGAGTGTTACACCACCAGCCTGGACATGCCACTGGTCAGATAACAAAACCCCACCCCCTCGGGTCCATGGATAAGGAGGAGCGGCTTGAGAGCATTGCAGAGTAATGTAAAAGAGTAACATTTGTAACATTTTCTCCCCTCCCCCCTCCTCCCCAGTGAGGACAGAGCAAACAGAAGAACACAGTCATGGGAGCTTTCCCCAAGGTAAGATAACAGATGACATTCTTCTCCTGTGAGTCCCTATTTTTGTGCCTTCCACACTGTATAAATCTGTGCTGAAAAATTGTCCTGTACCTCTGCAGGACATGTATGGTGGAAGTGAAGGTAAAATCCCTGAATGTGTTAGGAATATAATGGGGACTTTTCAGGTGGATGCATTTCACAAAATCATTCTGTTTAATATATGTGTATGTAGAATATCTCTGTAGCACCTGGAAAGTCCCCATTATATTCCTAACATATTCAGGAATTTGAGCAATAACAGCAAAGGACGTGGTTCCATAATACAGCCCAACTCCAGGATTAAATAAAATAAAAATCCAATCTTGGTGTGTGCGTTTTCAGGAACAGGTAAGACCCCTTTCACACTGGAACGGTGCACTGGCAGGACGTCAAAAAAAGTCCTGCTAGTAGCACCTTTGGAGCGGTGTATACACCGCTCCTGGCCATTGAAATCAATTGGGCAGCGCGGCTATACCGCCGGCATAGCGGCGCTTTTAACCCTTTTTCGGCCGCTAGCAGAGGATAAAACCGCCCCGCTAGCGGCCAAATAGCGCCGCTAAAACGACGGTAAAGTGCCACTAACAATAGCGGCGTTTTACCGCCGACGTACCCACCGCCCCAGTGTGAAACCGGCCTAAGTGAAAGACTCTATTCTTTCTGACTATGGGGTGTGACCATAATCAGTAAGACATACACAGGCACTGTGGGGAACCAGCAAGGAATTCGGTAAACTTGAGTACACACATCAAAATTCAGTTTAGTAGGGAACGGCCAAATATTGATCTCTGTATAGCCCTCCGTGTAGACAGAAGCCAATCATTAGACCACCTTAGTATATTCATGTCATCCCACATACTGACTCCTACCACCAAATCACTGAAGTGGTCATTGTGGTTACAGTGTTCCTTTAATATCTCTCAGAAGAAGTAAATCTGTGTATTCTGACTCCATTTCATTCAATTATCCTCTAGAAGTCGCGAAGCGTCGTGCCACCGCCCTGAAATGAGTTTTGTCAGGTTGGGATGTCTGCTTTGGCAGCACTCTCCTCTCCAGCCTCATGTAATACTGAAGTCAGTAGAGGAAGTTTTCTGCACAGCGCACTTCCTCTACTGTCTTCTCTGTGCTAGCGCTGCACAATCAGGACTGCTGCCCTCGATCACTGGTCGGGTCCCAACCTTCATCTCCTGCAGTGATTCAGGAGGAAGCTTCCATCCCTGCCTGCTGCCGCTACTCAGCCTTTGTAGTATGGAGCTGAGGAGCCCTAAAAACACCTCCTCAGCTCTGTGCTACAGTAGGGGAGCTCTCTGGTCCACTCACATACCATGGAGAGCGGTGATGGCAGAAGAAGTGAGGGGCCTGTCACAATGAGGGAAAGCTTTGCAGAGACTGAGTTCATTCAGAGAGGAGTGCACTGTGAAAGTGTGTGGGGGAGGGGGATTATGTGGAGAGAGGTAAAGTTTGTGTGTGTTTAGTAGAGGGGAGAGTATTGTACACAGAGGATGGCCTTGGGGGATTTGTGATGAGAGGGGAGCTAGGAGGGGATTTGTAATGAAGAGAGCTGGGGGGGATTTGTAATGAAGAGAGCTGGAGGGGATTTGTAATGAAGAGAGCTGGGGGGGGGATTTGTAATGAAGAGAGCTGGGGGGGATTTGTAATGAAGACAGCTGGGGGGGGATTTTTAATGAAGAGAGCTGGGGGGGGGATTTGTAATGAAGAGAGCTGGGGGGGATTTGTAATGAAGAGAGCTGGGGGGGATTTGTAATGAAGAGAGCTGGGGGGGGGGATTTGTAATGAAGAGAGCTGGGGGGGATTTGTAATGAAGACAGCTGGGGGGGGATTTGTAATGAAGAGAGCTGGGGGGGATTTGTAATGAAGAGAGCTGGGGGGGATTTGTAATGAAGAGAGCTGGGGGGGATTTGTGATGAGAGGGGAGCTAGGAGGGGATTTGTAATGAAGAGAGCTGGAGGGGATTTGTAATGAAGAGAGCTGGGGGGGATTTGTAATGAAGAGAGCTGGAGGGGATTTGTAATGAAGAGAGCTGGGGGGGATTTGTAATGAAGAGAGCTGGGGGGGATTTGTAATGAAGAGAGCTGGGGGGATTTTGGAGAATTTGCCTTATGTGATACACAGTTCTAAGCCTTAACTCATTACAATTTTTTGGCGCCGCTGTAATTCTCTCCTCTAAGGAAGGTGTGGCTGGGGGTGTGGTTGGGGCGGAGTTTGGGTGTGGTTGGGGCGGAGAATTGGACAGAGGGTGAGTTCCTGCACCTTTTCTCTGAGAAAAAAGCCCTGGTTATAACTCTGATCTCAAAGCACCAGAACATCTATCAAAGCGGTGTTCCAGCCTTGATTTTTTTTTAAAGTCAGCAGCTCCAAACACTGTAGCTGCTGACATTTAATAAGGACACTTACCTGTCCAGGGAGCCCCCCGATGTCGGCCCCCGAGGCCAATCCGTCCATCGGATCGGGTGCCGCCATCTTAACAAAGGGAAACAGGTAGTGGAGCCTTGCGACTTCACTGCCCGTGTCCTACTGCGCATGCGCGAGTCGCACGGTGATTTCTGAATGGGCCTGTTGCTTTCTGGGACACACACAGGTCCCAGAAGACAACGGGGCCATTCGCTGAAGAGGAGGAAGCGCTGCGGAATAGGAAGAGGCAGATTAGGAAGACTGCCTAGCAACAGGGGTTTCTGATAAGTAAAAACATTTTTTTTTCAAATGTTTTTTAATATATTTTTTTGAGAATGTTAATGTTTTTTTTATTTTAGGGTGGACCTCCACTTATATTAACTGGGATATTAGCCCCATGTACTAACTTTATGTAAAGTTGTTTTTCACAGCATGAATGCCTAATCCCAACCAAAAGATGAAGACGCGCTGACATCTACTGCCATAACGTGGTAATACAAGCCTTAACACTTATGCCCCGTACACACGGTCGGATTTTCCAAAGGAAAATGTGCGACCGGAGCGTGTTGTCGGAAATTACGACCGTGTGTGGGCTCCATCTGACTTTTTCCATCAGATTTTCTGACACACAAAGTTTGAGAGCAGGCTATAAAATTTTCCAACAACAAAATTTGATCGCGTCAATTCCGACCGTGTGTGGCCAATCCTCACGCACAAAGTGCCACACATGCTCAGAAGAAATTCCGACATGGAACAGCCTGGTCTGGTAAAATTAGCGTTTGGAATGGATACAGCACTTTCGTCATGTTGCAATGTTTTCAATAGTTTAATACAGCGCACTCTCTTCTTCTTTATAATGTGAGAAGAATGAAGTCGTTTTGCTGCTCATATTCACACAGACTTCTCACAAACTTCTTTCTTTATTTATATCGGGATTTCATCAATATATTTTCATTTGTCACATCCGACAAATACATTTTCCTTTTCTTTTTTTTTTTTGTTTGTATTTTTTTCAAGCCTGATCTTGTTTTTTTTTTTGTTTTGTTTTTTTACTCCAGAATATTTTTGTGTGTGTTTTGTGTGTCAAATTACCCCAACACCATTATTATCTTATATTATTTAATCTCAAGGAGATTGTTTGGTGTTGGTGTCCCTTGTTAATTTCACATTGTATATTTGAAATGTACCTGAATCCTCACAAACAAACTGTCCTTTTTGAAGGAAAACACACATAGGAGAGTATAATTGAAACAAAAATTTCTTTATTAAGGGCTCAGAACCAAACAAAGAGGGAGGCAACACTGGATCAACAGGAGAAATTAGCGAAGCCTTTGCCCCCAGGGCAGACATCAATTATTTAACATCAAAATTGGTGGCCTGAGGAGTCCTTATCTAAGGGAGGGCAGTCTGGTCCAGAATTCGCAGAGATCAGGAGAGCAGCAGATGACATCTGTGTCCCCAGGCTGTGGTCATACAAGAGACTGCATCTTTTGCCAGACCAGACTGAACCCAGGGCCATCACTCTCTGGTCTTCCTTCCACGCTTCCTTCCCGGCTGTGGCTCTGGTGTTGGAGGTGTGGCAGGAGGAGGAGTAGGACCTGGAGGAGGAGGAGGAGGAGGACCATGGGTTGGCCCCTCAACCCCTTATGTAGAACTTCTAAAATGACAGACTCACATAAGAGGTGTTGGCTCTCCTCCATTTGCAGCATTTTGCATGCTGTTAGGTCAGAAAAAATCTCTTCCACACTGTGGGGTGTTCTGAGGGCCTCAGTAGCCTTCCAAAATAGGCCTATGGCAGCCTCCTCCAGGTTACTCCTCTTCCTGCCACTTTGTCTTTGAAGGCAGAGGGGAAGGACCTAGGTATCAGGCAGCCTGCTTGGCCCGGCCACCTCCTGTCTGAGACTTCCCTGTGTATGAAAAAGGGACATCGTTTTAGTTTTTGGTTCCTAAATCATAATCAGAAATTAGTACTCCAAACTAACATATATTTAACATCATTGATTGGACAACCAGAAATATTTAGAGGAATGCTATACCTGGCTCAAGCTGGGCTCCTCTACATGTTGCTGCCTGGAAGGCCCAGGTTGGGTGTCAGAAGCCTCAGCCGGGGGGGAAGGAAGCGTGGAAGGAAGAGTAGAGAGGGGTGGCCTGGGTTCAGTCTGGCCTGCCAGAAAATGCAGCCTGTCGTAGTACAACATCCTGGGGACATAGATGTCATCTGCAGCTCCTGATCTCTGGGAATCCTGGACCTTCTTGTGCTCCCTTAGATAAGTGCTCCTCATGCCACCAATTAGGATCTTCAAATAGGTGATGTCTGCCGTGGGGATCACCGTCTTCACAAATTCCAGCAATTGATCCAGCGCTGCCTTCCCCTTTGTTTGGTTCTTATAATCGGGGTGGTTTACCTGCCACAGACACAACACAAGACAAACCCTAAGTTCAGGCTAAAGTCTCCTAATCTTGTCCAAATACAGGCCTCAATCTAGAAGCAGTATAGGCCCAATTTTAAATCTTACCTTCGTTATCACGATCGGCACCTCCGATACTCCTTCCTCCACTCACAGCTCGTACGTACGACGCACACGTGTTACACTTTATATACACTGCGCATGCGTGAAACTCCGCCTGCTCCTGACGTTCTTTTTAGTCTATTCCCCGCGCCTTCTCGTTCGGTGCAGTGGGGGAAGTGCACATGGCGGAGACAGAGCAGGTGTCTGATTATTACACCAACGATGAGCCAGAAACGTCCCGATCCCGGAGGAGACGATTTAAGGCATCAAATATGTCCTTTGCTGAGATGTTGGAGATGGTGGACATCCTGAAGAAGGCCGACTATGACAGGAAGTATGGACCTTACCCCAAACCCAATGTCAGAAAGGCCAAGATCATGGCGAAAGTAGTCAAGAGTCTGCACTGGAATTTTGGGGTACAGCGATCCAAGGATCAACTGAGGAAGCGGTGGTCGGACCTCAAATTAAGGGAGCACGAGCAGTACAGAAGGATCCGGAGAGTGCTGCAAAAAAAAGTAAGTAGTTGCCCTGTGTTCCTATTCTTTATGTTTATTACGTTCGTGCTGCTCCATGTGCTTTTCTTAACTGTTGTACAGTTTAAAATGGCAACTTTAATGTTCATGGGCACATTATTTGTTCGTTCGGCCTAGAAAACACCATGTTTTGTCCAGATGCAGTTCAAAACATTTTTTCAGGCATATTTCTGTTAAATAAATGTTGTTGTCTAGATGGGTTTGTTACTAGAATGAAATGCAAACTAGATTCTGTGTAAGGAGAGGACACTCAGCAGCTGTTTTCACATCTGGAGCACTAGTGTGGGACACAAGAACACCCTTTTTATTAGGGGGCCCACACAGGTGCTCCAGTGTATACTATAGGGGGGTCTCCATCTGTGAAGCTTGGACAAAACAGGTAAGTAGGGATGAGCCGAACACCCCCCGGTTCGGTTCGCACCAGAACCTGCGAACGGACCGAAAATTCGCACAAACGTTAGAACCCCATTGATGTCTATGGGACTTGAATGTTCAAAATCAAAAGTGCTCATTTTAAAGGCTAATTTGCATGGTATTGTCCTAAAAAGGGTTTGGGGACCCGGGTCCTGCCCCAGGGGACATGTATTAATGCAAAAAAAACTTTTAAAAATGGCCGTTTTTCAGGAGCAGTGATTTTAATGATGCTTAAAGTTAAAAAAAAAAAAGTGAAATATTCCTTTAAATAAATGGGGTTTGTCTATAGTATGCCTGTAAAGTGACGCGTGTTTCCCGTGCTTAGAACAGTCCCTGCACCAAATGTCATTTTTAAAGGAAAAAAGTCATTTAAAACTGCTTGCGGGTTTAATGTAATGTCGGGTCCCAGCAATATGGATGAAAATCAGTGAGACAAACGGCATGGGTACCCCCAGTCCATTACCAGGCCCTTTGGGTCCTGTTTGGATATTAAGGGGAACCCTGCACACAAATTAAAATAAGGAAAGGTGTGGGGCCACCAGGACCTATATACTCTGAACAGCAGTATACAGGCGGTGCAAACAAGACAGGGACTGTAGGTTTGTTGTTAAGTAGAATCTGTTTGTAATTTTGAACGGGTAAATTTTTAACGTGTTTAGCTCCAGCCAAAAAAATCTTTTTTAAGCTTTTTGGAAAACATAGGGAAGGGTTATCACCCCTGTGACATTTGTTTTGCTGTCTGTGCTCCTTTTCAGAAGATTTCACCTCACTTTTTGTCCCAATGACAAATGTTTTTTGAAAATTTGGGGTTTATTGTGAAACAAGGATTGGAAAGCATCAGTGGAAAGGAGAAATGTTTTTCCCATATTAACTCTTACAGGAGAGAATTTCCCTTCCTAGGGGTAGATTTCATCTCACTTCCTGTTGTCTCCTTCCGTTTGCAAGTAGGAGTCGTTTGTAAGTTAGATGTTTGAAAGTAGGGGCCTGCCCTATATACTCAGCAGAAATTGGGGCCTTAGGTGTTGTGGCCACAACACTGTAAGCCCTCACAGGGCCCTGCTGTGAAAGATCAAGAATTGTAATTACATGCCCCTGTTGAACAGGGGCTGAAAAATTGGGCCTTAGGCACTGGTGGTGGTGCCACAACACTGCAACCCCTCACAGACACTCTAGTTGGAATGCAGGAACGAGCCCTGCTGCAAAGTATTACATCAAAAATTGTAATTACACGCCCCTGTTAAACAGGGGCTGAAAAATTGTGCTTTAGGCACTGGTGGTGGTGCCCAGAACCAAAAATGTTCTTACAAGCTATCAGCGTGATGATTGAGGAGGAAGAGGATAATTACTCAGGATAGTCACTCAGCATCAGCATAGGCAGTCTTTGAAGGGATCTGAGGTTTCAAAAAAAATTATTTGGTTACATCAGCATCAGGTGCTTGGTAGCTGGTGGTGATCCAAGACTGATTCATTTTTATGAAGGTCAGTCGATCGACCGAGTCGGTGGACAGACGCACCCTGTGATTGGTTACAAAGCCTCCAGCAGCACTGAATGTGCGTTCCGAAAGAACGCTGGATGCAGGACAGGCCAGTAGCTCAATTGCATACTGTGCAAGCTGTGGCCAGTGATCCATCCTCAAGACCCAGCAACCCAGAGGATTTTCGGTGGGAAAGGTGTCCAAGTCAGATCTTGCCCCTAGGTATTCCTGCACCATGTAAAACAGACGCTGGCGATGGTTGCTGGAACCAATCATACCTTGGGGCTGCGGACTAAAAAATTGTCTGAACGCATCGGTCAGACGGCCACCTTCTCCACCGCTCCTTCTTTGACTGACCGAAGCCTCAGCAACACGTTGTCCAGAAACAGGAGTTTGTAACCTCCCAGTCTCTGGGAACGCGTTGCACAGACCTTTCTGCAAGGCCTCCCGAAGATGTTTCATCCTCTGCTCCCTCTGCGATGGCAAGATAAGGTCCGCAACCTTACCCTTGTAACGTGGATCAAGGAGGGTTGCCAGCCAGTATTGGTCCTTCTCCTTGATACCACGAATACGAGGATCCTTACGCAGGCTTTGCAGGATCAGGGAGGCCATGCAGCGTAGGTTTGCTGAGGCATTCGGTCCGGAGTCCTCTGGGTCACTAAGGACGACATGGTCCGCAGCCACCTCCTCCCAGCCACGTACAAGTCCATGTGTTTCTTGGGACTTATCCCTTAAAGACTGCTGCTGATGCTGAGTGCCAGGCTCCACCTCCATACTGACACAATCTTCCTCCTCCTCCTCGTCCTGTGTGATCAGAGGGCACGCAGGAACACTGTCTGGATAAAGGGGGCCTTGAGAGCTAAAGAAGTCCTCCTCTTCCTGCCTCTGTTCTGCCTCAAGTGCCCTGTCCATTATTCCACGCAGCGTGTGCTCCAACAGGTGGACAAGGGGGGACAGTGTCACTGATGCACTGCTCACCATCCTCGTGGCCTCCTCAAATGGTGACAGGACAGTGCATGCATCCCTGATCATGGCCCTCTGGCGTGGGGAAAAAAACAAGCTCCCCTGAACCTGTCCTGGTGCCATAGTCACACAGGTACTCATTGATGGCCCTCTGCTGCGTGTGCAGCCGCTGCAGCATGGCCAACGTTGAGTTCCACCTGGTGGGCATATCACAGATTAGGCGGTTCCTGGGCAGGTTAAACTCCTTTTGGAGGTCTGCCAGCCGAGCACTGGCATTATATGACCGGCGGAAATGCACACAGACTTTCCTGGCCTGCCTAAGGACATCCTGTAAGCCCGGGTACCTGCCCAAGAACCGCTGCACCACCAAGTTAAGGATGTGAGCCAAACAGGGCACATGGGTCATTTGTCCCTGTCGGAGGGCAGAGAGGAGGTTGGTGCCATTGTCGCGAACCACCATTCCTGCCTTAAGTTGGCGTGGCGTCAACCACCTCTGAACCTGCCCCTGCAGAGCTGACAGAACCTCTGCCCCAGTGTGGCTCCTGTCCCCCAAGCACACCAGCTCAAGCACCGCATGGCATCTTTTGATCTGCGTACTTGCTTAGCCCCTTGAACGCCTACAAGGCACCACTGGTTCCGAGGACAAAGCACAGGAAGAGGCCATGGAGGAAGAAGAAGAGGAGGGGGTGGAGGAGAGAGGTGTGTCACAATCATTAGTAGTGGCATTTTGGAGGCGTGGTGGCGGAACAACCTCCAATACTACTGCACCTTGTCCTGCAACCTTCCCAGCTGCCAGCAGAGTCACCCAATGCACCGTGAAACTTAGGTAACGTCCCTGTCCATGCCTGCTGGACCATGAGTCAGCAGTAATATTCACCTTACCGCTGACCGTCCTGTCCAGCGAGGCATGGACATTGCCTTCCACATGCCTGTACAGAGCCGGAATCGCCTTCCATGAGAAAAAGTGGCGTTTGGGTACCTGCCACTGAGGAACCGCACATTCCACAAACTCACGGAAGGGGGCAGAATCTACCAACTGAAAAGGCAGCAGTTGAAGTGCTAGCAATTTTGCCAAGCTAGCATTCAACCGCTGGGCATGTGGATGGCTGGGAGCAAACTTCTTTCGGCGGTGCAGCAGCTGGGGCAGGGAAATTTGCCTGGTACAATCTGACGTCGGTGTACCAAAAGCAGATTGCCCACAAGTACTTAGCTGTGACACACCTAATTCTACACCTTCATTCCTCTCAGTGCAGGTCTCAGAGAGGACTGAAGGTATAGTGGGGTTGGAAATCTCAGCTGATGAGGAGCAAGGAGAGGTCCTCTTTGTTCTTTGGTGTGGGTCTTTTAGATACGCTTGCCAACGAACTGCATGGCAGGTCAACATATGTCTGGTCAATTAAGTGGACTGCGCTAGCAACTAAATGTGAACAAAATACATATATGTAGACAAAAAACACAAAACACCACAGGTGTTAATAAAGCGACCAGTGAGTATAAATATGGATGTGTCAGAGAACTGGACCTGCAGCTCGCGCATCTGAGCCAACACTCAGTGTGCGTGCACTAAGCTGCACCACCAGAACTCCAAGACCCTCCACAAAAACAATATCAATCAGTGTATAAATGGCAGGATCATGGGACGATGCACTACTTGCGCCAATGCATCTATTAAACCTCAGAAATAGCAGTTTGGCATACAATGATAGAAATAGAAATAAAAATAAAAATAAATATATAAGTATGGCATATCAATTGTGCAAAAAGTAGGATGGCATGGAGAAAGCCACTCAGCACATTCCAGATGACACAAAGAGACCATGAAATGTCATCTACAATATAGATACTCCTTCATGAAGCAAATAATAAACGGGCTTCCAACTTTTTCATCTTTTCCAATAACCAGGGCCAATGGTGTAGTGATGAAAAAAGGATTGCTCATAAAACCATAGAAGCACGCGTTCCACCGAAGGAGAGAAGAGAAGTATATAGCATAAAACCTTAAAAAACCAAAGGTCACCTGCGCATAAATGCGCTACTCACGGGACCGGTAAGGAAAGCAGGCATTCAGATATTTCGGTCGGTTCGCCGCTCTTGGCGTGCGTTCCACCGCCAGGAAGTGATGTCACTGGTACAAGACGAGAAAAACGTGAACAGGATGTTGCGTCGACGCGTTTCGCCCCTCCCCCAGGGCGTTATCAAAGACTTAACATCCTGCTGACGCGTAAACCTTTTATATTATGTTCAGTGAGTGACAGCCATTTACGGCCAATGGGTAAGAGGTTACCCATTCCTTCCTCTATCATCATATCCTGTTTGCGAAAATAAAACTTTACTCAATGGTCGGAGACAAACAACTCCAGTGTACAGATAGGTGTTTACAACATCTTCATAAGGAAACCACATTAACACTCACTACCTTCCACAGAACAAAGTATATGCAAAGCCAACATCAGGATATCTAGATAGGCGGAAAGACTGATACAATATATATTGAATATCTAAACCCCTAATAATAAAAACGATAGTTTAATACATTAACCAATAATTTAAAATCTATACAAATGACGAAGTAATATATAAAAATATGTATATATGAATAAAAAATTATTTTTTGTGCAAAAGAAAATAGAAAAATATATATAAAAAAATATACAAAAATATATATAAAAAAATATATAAAATATATATCTATTATATATAAACACCTTTCGAGTAGATGTAACTGGTATAACATCCCATATTTCACTCGATGATTTATTAATTTCCCAGGTTGGATATTCATGATTAAGACATGGGAAGAACACATGATCAGAAATACGTAATGGTAAAAAAAACAAAAATGGAACAAAATGAAAATAAAAAATAATAAAATAATAAAATAACATATATGGGACTAAAGTGCACAAGCATATTAGGATATAATGGAAACAAAACATATATATTAATACACTACCAATTCGATAAAAAGCAATTCAAGTCTAGCTCGATGTTCAGGCCCAAGGGGTTCAAAGTGCGTAGTCTATGTATCCACTGGGTTTCATTTTGTGAGATATTTTGTCTAAGGTTGGAACCTCGCCAATGATCTTCAACTCTGTCAATTCCACAGAAGGTGAGTAGGCTAGGGTCTTGGTTATGGAAAAGCCTAAAATGATTGGAAAGACCATGGAATCTATAACCCTTCTTAATCCTATTTACATGCTCATTAAGCCTTATACCCAGTTGTCTGGTGGTTCTTCCTACGTATTGTAGATTACAAGGACAGGATAGAAGGTAGGTAACGTGCGTTGTACTGCAGGTTATAAATTTTTTAATTGTATACGATCTACCGTCTACCAGAGAGCTGAAATGGGTGGTTTTCCGCTTGCGAAATTTGGATGTTTTACATATTCCACACCTCCCACAACTATAGAACCCAACACTATCTAAGAAAGTGCATGTCTTCCTAGGGGGATCTATAACATTATGTGCTAACTGGAGCCTCAAAGTGGGCGGTTTGGTATAAACAAAATTTGGCTGTTTTGGCAGCACCTTCCTCAAGTCATCATCCTGATGAAGGAGAGGCCAATGTCTCTTTATGATTCTCTCCAGGTCACGATACTGTCTGTTAAAACCTGTGATGAAGGATAGACTAAAATTGTTTTCCCCTTTTGGTTTAGATTTAAACAGATCATCCCTATTCATTTCCCCGACTGTTTGCTTTATCTTCTCTAAATTTTCCAGACCATAACCTTTTTCTTGAAATCTTTTCACCATGGTATTAGCTTGCAAGTTATAGTCACTTAAGTTACTGCAGTTTCTTCTGATCCTAAGTAGCTGACTTTTAGGGATACCCCCTAGCCATCTGGGATGGTGGCAGCTTGTCAGGGGGATATACCCATTTCGATCAACATCTTTGAAGAAAGTGCGGGTGAGTAATTTGTTATCTTCCCTAAACAGTGTTAGGTCTAAAAAATTGATTTGTTGATAACTGAAGCACTCAGAGAAGGATATACCAAACCTGTTGTTACTTATTTTGGCCATAAATTCTAAAAAAGAGTCGGGTGATCCTGCCCAAATAATCAGGATATCGTCTATGTACCTCTTATATAACCTGAGCTCTGGGATAATGGATCGATAGATGGCCTCATCCTCCCAAAAGCTCATGAACAGATTTGCCACTGAAGGTGCATACTTGGCACCCATTGCGACCCCTTTCTTTTGCCTATAGTATTCCTTTTGGTGCCAAAAAAAGTTGTGGCTCATTGCTAGATCCAAAGCTTTTATGATAAACTTCTTTTGTTTTAATTTTATATCTGTATCCTCTAATGCCCATCCTACTGCTTGTAACGCATGTTCTTGTTGGATGTTGGTATAGAGTGAATTTACATCAATACTTGCAAGCAGACAGTTGTCGTCTATTGTTATGGTCTTAGTTAATTCAATGAGTTCTCTGCTATCTTTAAGGTATGCAGGATATTTTTTGGTGAGTGGTTGCAGGAAACAGTCTAAATATTCACCAAGTCTAGAGAAGAGGGATCCGATCCCGCTGATTATTGGTCGACCTGGGGGCTTAGATTTATTTTTGTGAATCTTTGGCAATTGGTAAATCACCGGTACCCGTGGTGCATCCGGGGTAAGGTATCTAGCCTCTTTTTTCTTTAAAATACCCTCATCAGTTGCTGTTTTAACTAGATTTTTTAATTTTGACTTGAATTTCTTAGTAGGATTGTTTTTCAACTTTTCATAGGTATCCTGGTCTCCAACCAATCTATTTAATTCCTCTAAGTAATCAGCTTTATTTAATATTACCACCCCCCCTCCCTTATCAGCCGACCTGATCACTATATTTTTATTTTTTATCAGTGTCTCTAAACCTCTCTCTAAATCTTTTTTTCTTCTTTGGGGTTTAACGACAAGCTTGTCCAAATCCTGTTCTACCAAAGATTTAAACACCCCAACAAAATGATTATTACTAATCTGGGGGTTGAATGTTGAGTTATTCTTCAAAGTTGTATGTATATATTCCTCTTCCGGGGAATTTGATACTGTTACTTTATTGGAAAAATGTTTTTTTATATTAACTTTTCTTATAAATTTCTGTAAATCAATGAACACATCGAATTTATTAAGATTTTTTTCCATGGCATATTTTAAGCCTAGATCTAAAACTTTCAATTCTTCTTGGGAGAAATTTGCATCACTTAAGTTAAAGATTCCTTCCATTAAACCATTCTTCTTCGCTTTCCTTTTACCTCCTCTACATCCTCTGGTTCTCCTTTGTTTTTTTGATTTGATTGTGGGGTCATGGGATACCATGGTCTCCACTCCTCTGGTGGACTCTGGTCTCCCCCCCAGCCCCTGGGGGTTGTGGCACCTCTCCCTCTCGTAGTGGGGGGTCCCCCTGATCCTCTCCTCTGAAAATCCCCTCTCCGGTTACTGGGATACCATCCCCTTCCCCTATTCGCTGGAGGATAATAATCAGGCTGATTGTGAGCCCAAGGCTGCCCCCCATATCCTCCTCCTCTATTATACCCTCTTTGGTTATGGGATCCTCTATGGTCATAGCCCCTCTGACCATAGGAACCCCCTTGGGGTGGATAAGGGTGATCATACTCAAGAGGTTCAAAACGATTATATGTAGGTACACTGTATCCGGATGCTCCATAATAGTTGTTTGGCTGACCACTATAAGTGGTTTTGGCGGAGTCTTTCTGAGAGTCAACAAACTTTCTGACGGGAGTTTTAATAGTATCCAGCACTCGAATTGGCTCTGTTTCCATAGGGTTAGGTGCAGTGTTGGACTCCTCCCCAATTTCCTGCCATTTATAAACTTTATTGGATTTATAGTCATTGGTATCTCTGATGAATTTTTTAATTTTTTTCTTCTGGGTATCCTTATCCAATTTATCTACAAAATCCTGAAGCTGTTTTAGTTTATCCTTACATTCCCCAGAGGAAATGAGAGGACCTAATTTAGATTTGATTCCATTAATGTTGGCCTCAATTAGTTTTAATTTTCTCTCCTTTCTTGCTATTAGCATTTCCAAGAGTTTCCTCTCAACACTATTAAAAAAGGAGAACCATTCATCCTCGAGATCTTTGTCTAGGAGCCCATCATTGGGAGCTAGATCCCATCTGAGCCGTCTGGGGGTCATCCCATCATCCCATCTTTCACATATTTTCTATTTTCTATTATGGAGCATCCGGATACAGTGTACCTACATATAATCGTTTTGAACCTCTTGAGTATGATCACCCTTATCCACCCCAAGGGGGTTCCTATGGTCAGAGGGCTATGACCATAGAGGATCCCATAACCAAAGAGGGTATAATAGAGGAGGAGGATATGGGGGGCAGCCTTGGGCTCACAATCAGCCTGATTATTATCCTCCAGCGAATAGGGGAAGGGGATGGTATCCCAGTAACCGGAGAGGGGATTTTCAGAGGAGAGGATCAGGGGGACCCCCCACTACGAGAGGGAGAGGTGCCACAACCCCCAGGGGCTGGGGGGGAGACCAGAGTCCACCAGAGGAGTGGAGACCATGGTATCCCATGACCCCACAATCAAATCAAAAAAACAAAGGAGAACCAGAGGATGTAGAGGAGGTAAAAGGAAAGCGAAGAAGAATGGTTTAATGGAAGGAATCTTTAACTTAAGTGATGCAAATTTCTCCCAAGAAGAATTGAAAGTTTTAGATCTAGGCTTAAAATATGCCATGGAAAAAAACCTTAATAAATTCGATGTGTTCATTGATTTACAGAAATTTATAAGAAAAGTTAATATAAAAAAACTTTTTTCCAATAAAGTAACAGTATCAAATTCCCCGGAAGAGGAATATATACATACAACTTTGAAGAATAACTCAACATTCAACCCCCAGATTAGTAATAATCATTTTGTTGGGGTGTTTAAATCTTTGGTAGAACAGGATTTGGACAAGCTTGTCGTTAAACCCCAAAGAAGAAAAAAAGATTTAGAGAGAGGTTTAGAGACACTGATAAAAAATAAAAATATAGTGATCAGGTCGGCTGATAAGGGAGGGGGGGTGGTAATATTAAATAAAGCTGATTACTTAGAGGAATTAAATAGATTGGTTGGAGACCAGGATACCTATGAAAAGTTGAAAAACAATCCTACTAAGAAATTCAAGTCAAAATTAAAAAATCTAGTTAAAACAGCAACTGATGAGGGTATTTTAAAGAAAAAAGAGGCTAGATACCTTACCCCGGATGCACCACGGGTACCGGTGATTTACCAATTGCCAAAGATTCACAAAAATAAATCTAAGCCCCCAGGTCGACCAATAATCAGCGGGATCGGATCCCTCTTCTCTAGACTTGGTGAATATTTAGACTGTTTCCTGCAACCACTCACCAAAAAATATCCTGCATACCTTAAAGATAGCAGAGAACTCATTGAATTAACTAAGACCATAACAATAGACGACAACTGTCTGCTTGCAAGTATTGATGTAAATTCACTCTATACCAACATCCAACAAGAACATGCGTTACAAGCAGTAGGATGGGCATTAGAGGATACAGATATAAAATTAAAACAAAAGAAGTTTATCATAAAAGCTTTGGATCTAGCAATGAGCCACAACTTTTTTTGGCACCAAAAGGAATACTATAGGCAAAAGAAAGGGGTCGCAATGGGTGCCAAGTATGCACCTTCAGTGGCAAATCTGTTCATGAGCTTTTGGGAGGATGAGGCCATCTATCGATCCATTATCCCAGAGCTCAGGTTATATAAGAGGTACATAGACGATATCCTGATTATTTGGGCAGGATCACCCGACTCTTTTTTAGAATTTATGGCCAAAATAAGTAACAACAGGTTTGGTATATCCTTCTCTGAGTGCTTCAGTTATCAACAAATCAATTTTTTAGACCTAACACTGTTTAGGGAAGATAACAAATTACTCACCCGCACTTTCTTCAAAGATGTTGATCGAAATGGGTATATCCCCCTGACAAGCTGCCACCATCCCAGATGGCTAGGGGGTATCCCTAAAAGTCAGCTACTTAGGATCAGAAGAAACTGCAGTAACTTAAGTGACTATAACTTGCAAGCTAATACCATGGTGAAAAGATTTCAAGAAAAAGGTTATGGTCTGGAAAATTTAGAGAAGATAAAGCAAACAGTCGGGGAAATGAATAGGGATGATCTGTTTAAATCTAAACCAAAAGGGGAAAACAATTTTAGTCTATCCTTCATCACAGGTTTTAACAGACAGTATCGTGACCTGGAGAGAATCATAAAGAGACATTGGCCTCTCCTTCATCAGGATGATGACTTGAGGAAGGTGCTGCCAAAACAGCCAAATTTTGTTTATACCAAACCGCCCACTTTGAGGCTCCAGTTAGCACATAATGTTATAGATCCCCCTAGGAAGACATGCACTTTCTTAGATAGTGTTGGGTTCTATAGTTGTGGGAGGTGTGGAATATGTAAAACATCCAAATTTCGCAAGCGGAAAACCACCCATTTCAGCTCTCTGGTAGACGGTAGATCGTATACAATTAAAAAATTTATAACCTGCAGTACAACGCACGTTACCTACCTTCTATCCTGTCCTTGTAATCTACAATACGTAGGAAGAACCACCAGACAACTGGGTATAAGGCTTAATGAGCATGTAAATAGGATTAAGAAGGGTTATAGATTCCATGGTCTTTCCAATCATTTTAGGCTTTTCCATAACCAAGACCCTAGCCTACTCACCTTCTGTGGAATTGACAGAGTTGAAGATCATTGGCGAGGTTCCAACCTTAGACAAAATATCTCACAAAATGAAACCCAGTGGATACATAGACTACGCACTTTGAACCCCTTGGGCCTGAACATCGAGCTAGACTTGAATTGCTTTTTATCGAATTGGTAGTGTATTAATATATATGTTTTGTTTCCATTATATCCTAATATGCTTGTGCACTTTAGTCCCATATATGTTATTTTATTATTTTATTATTTTTTATTTTCATTTTGTTCCATTTTTGTTTTTTTTACCATTACGTATTTCTGATCATGTGTTCTTCCCATGTCTTAATCATGAATATCCAACCTGGGAAATTAATAAATCATCGAGTGAAATATGGGATGTTATACCAGTTACATCTACTCGAAAGGTGTTTATATATAATAGATATATATTTTATATATTTTTTTATATATATTTTTGTATATTTTTTTATATATATTTTTCTATTTTCTTTTGCACAAAAAATAATTTTTTATTCATATATACATATTTTTATATATTACTTCGTCATTTGTATAGATTTTAAATTATTGGTTAATGTATTAAACTATCGTTTTTATTATTAGGGGTTTAGATATTCAATATATATTGTATCAGTCTTTCCGCCTATCTAGATATCCTGATGTTGGCTTTGCATATACTTTGTTCTGTGGAAGGTAGTGAGTGTTAATGTGGTTTCCTTATGAAGATGTTGTAAACACCTATCTGTACACTGGAGTTGTTTGTCTCCGACCATTGAGTAAAGTTTTATTTTCGCAAACAGGATATGATAGAGGAAGGAATGGGTAACCTCTTACCCATTGGCCGTAAATGGCTGTCACTCACTGAACATAATATAAAAGGTTTACGCGTCAGCAGGATGTTAAGTCTTTGATAACGCCCTGGGGGAGGGGCGAAACGCGTCGACGCAACATCCTGTTCACGTTTTTCTCGTCTTGTACCAGTGACATCACTTCCTGGCGGTGGAACACACGCCAAGAGCGGCGAACCAACCGAAATATCTGAATGCCTGCTTTCCTTACCGGTCCCGTGAGTAGCGCATTTATGCGCAGGTGACCTTTGGTTTTTTAAGGTTTTATGCTATATACTTCTCTTCTCTCCTTCGGTGGAACGCGTGCTTCTATGGTTTTATGAGCAATCCTTTTTTCATCACTACACCATTGGCCCTGGTTATTGGAAAAGATGAAAAAGTTGGAAGCCCGTTTATTATTTGCTTCATGAAGGAGTATCTATATTGTAGATGACATTTCATGGTCTCTTTGTGTCATCTGGAATGTGCTGAGTGGCTTTCTCCATGCCATCCTACTTTTTGCACAATTGATATGCCATACTTATATATTTATTTTTATTTTTATTTCTATTTCTATCATTGTATGCCAAACTGCTATTTCTGAGGTTTAATAGATGCATTGGCGCAAGTAGTGCATCGTCCCATGATCCTGCCATTTATACACTGATTGATATTGTTTTTGTGGAGGGTCTTGGAGTTCTGGTGGTGCAGCTTAGTGCACGCACACTGAGTGTTGGCTCAGATGCGCGAGCTGCAGGTCCAGTTCTCTGACACATCCATATTTATACTCACTGGTCGCTTTATTAACACCTGTGGTGTTTTGTGTTTTTTGTCTACATATATGTATTTTGTTCACATTTAGTTGCTAGCGCAGTCCACTTAGTTTATATATCTTTAAAGTACAGTACTTTCACTCTGCAGCTGCAACAAAGTTTTACTTTCTTCTTTTGTTTTTGGTTTCACAAAAGAATTTTATCTGTTTGATATCACATATTTTGCGAGCGCTGTATTGTATGATTATATGTCTGGTCAAGCATGTGGTACCCAAGCGGGAGATGTTTTGGCCACGCGAGATACGCTTGAGACATATGTTTAAAATAGCAGCGGTGCGATCTGATGCACTCGTCTCAAAAAAGGCCTACACCAAAGAACTTTTTGAATAACGCGCAGAGACTGCAGCGCCCTGCACATGTGGAGCTTTGGATTGTGATGCAGTCAGTGTGCTGCCCTTAGGCTGGCCCCTGGAGGGCATCCTGCCTCATTGGTGATGTGCCGCCTCCTCCTCCTCTCTCCTATCAGGCACCCACGTTGAGTCAGTGACCTCATCAACCCCTCCCTCCTCATCACTGGAGCAAACCTGGCAGTATGCTGCAGCAGGGGGAGCATGACTGCCAGATTGCTGTCCTTCTTGGGCACTGTTAGAATATCAGAATTTATGAATGGTTGAATTCATGTGATAATTGAATTATATATATAAATATATATATATAAATATATATATATCTTCTATGTATGGAAAAGGTGAAGTTATATAGGTTTTTATAACTCATGAAAGTTTATGCTGGTATAGGCTTTGTGTGCATTGCTTGGGAGAGATTCATCTCACATGTGGATACAATTTAGTGTAGACCATTTCACCTCCCCCATCGTAAGAAGATTAGATTACAGTCTTTCCAAAGACACAAAGTTTCATTATGTTAAGAATATAAGCTGTTTCTTTACACTATTATATTTCTTGATTAGGGTATTAATAAAAACACTGCATTTTACATATATGTATACTGATATGTAGGATTTTATATGTTTAAAGGAAATGTATATATTGTAAGTTAAATGATTCTTAAAAGATAGCTTTTCTCACTTCGTTCATAGCCCCGCCCTTAGGAATGTTGGAAGGAGTAATTCAAATTTTGCGGTCTTTTCTGTGGGACTATAAGTATAATGAACCTTTTTTAAGCCAGCCTCTATGGAAAAAGGTGGGAGTTAATTGTAGGAGTACAGACAGGCTGTGGGGAGAGGGTCAGATGCATTGCAGCTTCACACACACACACACACACACAGAGATCTCAAGACATACACACGGACATATCTGATTTAAACTTTATTTTAAGAATAATCTATTTTTGTATTCTACATTTTGACATTGTTTTTGTAACATTTTGCTAATTGATCATTAAATCAATTTTGGAGGTTTTACACGAGAACTTAACAGATTTTTCTTGGAACTTTTCTCATCAATATGAATTATTGAAATATAGTTATTAATACAGAAATAACTCGATTATTACAGTGGCGAGCCATTTGCCAGATTCGTTTTGTCCGAATATCGAATTTTTTTTCAATAATTTCTCCTTCAGCTTGTCGAGAGGGAATATCAGCAAAAACAGTGATTATTCAGACAAGCTTTCAGGAGAAATCGAAAAAGCTCATTTTCGGCATCATTGAATTGAGCTTGGAAGGAAAAGAAAGAAATATCGGTGAGACGTTTGTGCACGTACAAGAAAAATCTGTTTCTTGATGACGTAATTTCCCGCCAAGAGAGGGAACGCGTGTTACATGAAGGAAGCCGTCTTACATTGGTAAGTTATGGATTTAATTCATGAATTATCCAGTGAGAGTGATTTAGAATTTAAAAATTTGTCAAAGTTTGTTAAAGATGATGAATTATGGTGTTACATGTTCAATGAATGCTTACAGGCTAATAAGAAAATACAAAAGTCAAAATTTGCATTTAAGAAATTCAGCAAACAGGTTAGAAATTTGATTAAGTTGATTAAAGTTTATGATACAATGATATCAGGAGTTTTTGAAAGCAATGTAGTTGGTACAAAAGAGGAAAAAAAGGACAATAGTTTATGTACTAATTGTCAGATTTTGACTGAAAGGATAGATGATTTGCAGAGTGCAATTCAAATAAAGGATATTCAGTTGTCTGAGTTACAGAATAATGTAAAGTTTAAAGCAGAGTCAAGCAAGAGTTTAGAGATTAATGTTAATGCAGACTCTATGAATGTTGCTGCAGATTCTATGCAGGAGCCTTTTGTTCAAGATATGCGATTTTTCAAGGTTGATGACCAGGAAAATGAAGTTTTGCTTAAAACAAAAATATTGAATAAAGCTGCTGAATGCAGACGCCGTTTAGATATATTACAAAATGGTGTTCAGAGTGCCACGTGTAAGGCCACACCCAGAGATGGTGAGATACACGTCACAGGCAGAACTAAAGTTTCAGAGCAGACAGGAAATACTTCCCTACATACTACACAAAGGAAAACTTTGAAAGTAGAAAATACAGAACATATTTCTGAGCAATATATTCTTTCTTCTTCAAACAATAGTTTGACTGATTTGCCTTATGCTTCAGAAGTCAAACAGATCAGTACATTGATTGTTAATGACAGTTCAATCAATTTGAAAAACAATGATGAAAATGAGAGGGATGGATTACTTCCATCACCATCAGGATTTAGGAAAAAAGGTTCTGAGTCATCTCCAACATTAAAATATGTGACTTCACTTTTATTAGATGAAAGTGGAAGGCCATGGGTACATGGTTTATTAAATGGCAAGGATACTAAATGGTTAATAGATTTAGGATCTAAACTCAGTTTAACTAAAAACAAATTACATGTGAATATTGATTCTCCAAAATGTAATTTAATTGGTTTCAATGGAAAAGGAAATACAGTTGCAGCTAAAGTTTCTGGTGTGAATTTCGAGATTCCGGGAGTTTTAAAAACTAAAATGGACATCTGGTGTTGCCAAAATACAGAGAATATTTTAGGCATGGATGTGATTAGTAAATTAGATTGGATTATTGATTTAAGTAATTCTACTATATGGAAAGATTCATCTAGGCCCAAATCTAGGTTAATAGATTCTTCCATGTGCAATAATGTTGGAAGTATTTGTACAGCAGTCGCTGACATTTCTTCAGATCTTAATTGGCCACACACAGGAACCAATCTCGAATTGGAACAATCGGTAAGAGCACATAAAAGTCTTTGGAGTCAGAACAAAATGGATACAGGTTTGTTTAAAGATATTGAGATAGAAATTGAGGGACGAGACCCTGAACCCCTAATTCAAAATAAGTTGCCACAAGAATCAATAGGTCCAGTTTCTGACATTGTACAATCATTTTTACAACAAGGAATATTAAAGAAGGCACAATCAGTGGTAAATAATTGTATTTGGCCTATCAAGAATGCTGATGATTCGTATTCTTTATCAGTTGATTTAAGATCACTGAATAAATGCATTACAAATAACAAACCTATTGTTCCTAATTTAAATTTAATGTCACAAATGGATGCCAAGGCCAAAGTATTTTCAGTACTGGAAATTTCCAATAGTCATTTTTCAGTACCAGTAACAAACAGTTGTCATTATAAACTTGACTTCAGTTTCAATAAAGAAACTTATGCCTTCACTAGAATAATTCCAGAAATGGAAATCAGTGACGGAATAGTGCACGAGTGCTTGGAGAAAGTTTTATCAAAATTTTCTAGACCAAAATGTATTTTCCAACACGTGGACAAAATTTTGTTGTCTACCCAAAATACAGAGGAACATGTCACTCTGTTGACAGAGTTATTTACTCTGTTACAAACAGCAGGATTGAAATTGAACACAGAGTCAGTTCAGTTAATGAAAGATAAAGTTAACTTTCTTCATATGCAAATTAGTCATGGACAGAGAATGTTATCACAGGAAAAAGTTAGAAACATTTCTGCTATTCCAGTTCCAACATCTTACAAGGCATTATATCAATTTTTAAGTGAGTTAAATTCTTGCAAAGAGTTTTTACAGGAATATGATGATAAAGTTAAACCATTATTTGATTTCCTGAAACAAAAAGATGTTGTGTTTGATGAATGGTCTCAAACCCATACAGATGTTTTTGAAATGTTGAAAAAAGATTTGCAGAATGCTGTTTCATTGCATACAATCGAAATTGGAATGTCTATGCCTGTTTTATTGTCTACTAAGGTATCTGAGAATTCCATCTCAGTAATTTTATTTCAGGTAAAAGATGGTGAACCGAAAATAATAGGTTTTTTCTCCAGAGGTTTGACAAATATGGAAAAGACTTTTGACACAAATATGAAGCAATTGTTAAGTGTTTATTTTGCAGTCAAAGTAACAGAAAAGATTGTGAGATCTAGGATGATCATATTACGGACACCTGATCTGTCATTAAAAATTCTTTTTAAGAGAATTCATTCAGGAGAATTATATGACAAATATTGCCCATTTTTTAAAACTTTAAAATCTAAACCCATAGAGGTAGATGTGATAACAGAACATTCTCAGCTAAATTTATTCAGAAAGCCTATAAATTGGATTGTTAGAACAAGTGCTGAGAGATGCTCTGAGACAGGATTTGTCAATAATATTAAGAATTGTTCAACAGGTCTTTCTAGGTGTTACCCAAAGAATGGTTATACTATTCAGCAAAAATTCTACAGAAAATGCTGAATTGAAAATGTTAGAAGTACAGTACAGCACGCATTACTCTGAAATATTATAGAGGAGAAGTGAATGAATATATAATTCGCTTTTGTCTTCTGGGGTAATTTAAAATCTTTATTTAGTTTATGAAAACAAGATTTTATATTATGACTGAAAAAAGAGAAATTGCGTCCTGTCGTTTAAATACACAGAATAATAAATTAGAGTATAGGTAATTTTAGGAAAAATAGAGCAAAGTAAGGTAATTAGAAATGTTATTAAAATATGGTTTATATGTCATAATAAAATATTAGAATTTTGGTATGTAAAATGAATAAGTAAATGAAGGTATATTTTGCATGTATTTAAATTCTCAATAATGATACTGCATTCTTTTTTAGGATCTGACTTGTAAGTCACCAAAAGAAAGAAATTTAATATTTCTAGACCTTCCAGATGGGAACAAAATATTGAAGTTTAAGAATATCAATTCTGGGAGAAGAATTGACAGAAGAGATCCATTCGTTATAATTATTGTTGTCATTTTAATGTTCAATAAAGTTTTTCCAACTTTACAGAGTGCAGGAAGAAGAAGAAGAAGAAAAATTCTCGAGAACCTCTGATAAGAGAGGACATTTTAAAAACAATGGACTTTTTAGTTTTTTTCACTACTGATGAAATCATTTATCCATCAGATATATTGCAGTTTTTATATATCATTTTTATGTGACAGGACATGTTTATTATATCAAGATGAGATATTTTTTTTACACATCATTTTTACACTCATATATAGTGTATTTTCAGAGTTGAAAGGGTTAAACATCCCTACAATGGAGTCATTCTAGTTAGAGGGAACATCTGGTGTTAATTAAGACAGAGTACATTTTTCTTAAAGGTACATAAACAAGATAGGATTAACTTTACATTGTAATATGTATTTAGCTTTGAAATCATCTCACTTATATGAACAAATTAAAGTTAAGAACATATTTTATGTTTTAATTTTGACAAGGTTATTAGAAAGGTTTTATGGATTATAGATTTATGTTAAATACAATTTGGAGGGAAAATATGAAACAAATTTCTGAAGTGATATCTATATTTCAAAGTATTGTACAACAATGTTACATTTATGAATCATGAAATTAAGGGGATTGATTTATTTGGTAAAAGAAAAAGAAAATAATAATTGTGAAAATATTTTTTATGGTATATGAAGATGAAGGGTTATGAATTCACTTTTCCTTATATAGAATCACATTTGAAAATATATATTTGAGTCAATTATCTTAAGATCTTTGGGCATGAATGAATACGGATGTGATGCGTTTGAGGTATAAATGAATTTAGAGTTAGATTCAGATTTATTTAATGATTTAATTTAAAATGATCAGATTGGTTAAATCAATCATTTTGAGAGGGAAATGTTAGAATATCAGAATTTATGAATGGTTGAATTCATGTGATAATTGAATTATATATATAAATATATATATATAAATATATATATATCTTCTATGTATGGAAAAGGTGAAGTTATATAGGTTTTTATAACTCATGAAAGTTTATGCTGATATAGGCTTTGTGTGCATTGCTTGGGAGAGATTCATCTCACATGTGGATACAATTTAGTGTAGACCATTTCACCTCCCCCATCGTAAGAAGATTAGATTACAGTCTTTCCAAAGACACAAAGTTTCATTATGTTAAGAATATAAGCTGTTTCTTTACACTATTATATTTCTTGATTAGGGTATTAATAAGAACACTGCATTTTACATATATGTATACTGATATGTAGGATTTTATATGTTTAAAGGAAATGTATATATTGTAAGTTAAATGATTCTTAAAAGATAGCTTTTCTCACTTCGTTCATAGCCCCTCCCTTAGGAATGTTGGAAGGAGTAATTCAAATTTCGCGGTCTTTTCTGTGGGACTATAAGTATAATGAACCTTTTTTAAGCCAGCCTCTATGGAAAAAGGTGGGAGTTAATTGTAGGAGTACAGACAGGCTGTGGGGAGAGGGTCAGATGCATTGCAGCTTCACACACACACACACACACAGAGATCTCAAGACATACACACAGACATATCTGATTTAAACTTTATTTTAAGAATAATCTATTTTTGTATTCTACATTTTGACATTGTTTTTGTAACATTTTGCTAATTGATCATTAAATCAATTTTGGAGGTTTTACACGAGAACTTAACAGATTTTTCTTGGAACTTTTCTCATCAATATGAATTATTGAAATATAGTTATTAATACAGAAATAACTCGATTATTACAGGCACCCCCTCTGTCCGTGCTCACGTTACAGCCTTCATCTAGCACAGTATCATCATCAGAGCCTTCCAAACGCTGGGCATCCTCCTGGAGCATGTACCCAACACTGTGGTCAAACAGTTCGAGGGACTCCTCAGGAGGACATGGTGGAGCTAGGGAAGGAGTCACTGATGACATTGAGCCGAGGGAAGAGGCCGCTGCTTTGCCAGACAAAGTACCCTGAGCATGGGTGAGAGAGGATGAGGAGGATGAGGACGGCTTGTCGACCAAGTCTTCTGCATGTTGCAGCTCAACACAGCCAGCTGCCGGAAAAAAGGCCAAGAGTGTCCCCTGGCCACGTGCTGATGAGGATGCACCGTCTCCATGACCAGCACTAGACACAGAGCCTGCTTGCCCTCTCTTATTGGCTTGTGACTGTCTGCCTCTCCTTCTTGGCCTTCCAGACATACTAATGGCCTGTAGCTGCACTAAGCTGGGATATATATATAAATATATATATGTACTGATACTGCAGCTAGCAAAATCAACTGCCTGCTTGTAGTATGAGAACACCACCAACCTTCTACAGGTAGCTTTAGCTGAACACTGTGCAGAGCTCGCCAAAAAATAACTTGTAGGTTTAGCTGAACACTGTGAGCAGGACGCACTGCACTAACTGTAAATAGTCTAGCTGCCTGACTGTGGTACTAATAGGATCAAAAGAACACCAGCAATTTTCTTCAGGGAGCTGTAAATACTGTAACAAGACAAGCCTGCCTGTCAGTAGGAAGATAACAGGAACGGATCTAGCTAAACTGAATACAGTGTATATATATATATATGCAACACCTGGGATGCATATATATACACAATACACTGTAAGTGCAGCTAACTGACTGACTGTTCTGCCTAATCTATCTAACTCAAATCAAATGACACTGTCTCTCTCTCTCTCTCTCTCTCTCTCTCTCTCTCTATCTCTCAGCACACCGGAACACACACTACACAGGGCCGCCGTGCAGGCGGGCTTATATAGTGTGGGGCGTGTACTAAATCCCCTGAGCCATAATTGGCCAAAGCCACCCTGGCTTTGGCCAATTACAGCTCTCTCTACTGACGGCGCTGTGATTGGCCAAGCATGCGGGTCATAGTGCTTGCTTGGCCAATCATCAGCCAGCAATGCACTGCGATGCCGCAGTGAATTATGGGCCGTGACGCGCCACACGAATTTGGCGCGAACGGCCCATATCGTTCGATGCCGATGTTCGAGCCGAACATGGGTTCGACTCGAACACGAAGCTCATCCCTACAGGTAAGTATTCAAGCTTGACAAAGGAAAAAAATATTTCTTCATCTTGGAACTCTGCCAAAATAGACAATTGTACCCCACTTCCAAGCAATGTTTCATATTCCTATTTATGTCATCAAATATCTGTGTGCTAAGTATACCTATTTTTTTTACATAGGGGAGAAAAGACTCGGAGGACACCACTCATCCGAGGAAACAACAGACCCCCCACTTCATGAAGAAGTGGAAATCCCCCAAAGCCAACAGGAGGGGGAGGAGGAAGGAGATGTTGTGGAAATTGTCACCACAACAGGTGAGTGTCTGCGACCACAGGTTCAGGTAAGAGATGGATGCTGGCATATTTATAATACATGGTGTGTTTTTGTTTCTATATTTTTAGGTGATTGTGATGTTGTGGAAGAAGGTCATTTCACCAGTGAAAGTGCACAGATCCTGATCGGGGAGATCATGGGGTGTAATAGGCATTCGGAAAACATCAATGATGTTCAAAACAAAATGAAGAACATCATTGATGTTTTTGGGAGAGTTTAAAACCCCTTAAAATCCCTTACTTTGTTGTGCTTTTTTTACAGAAAAATTTTTCACATTTTTTGACATATTCAAGAAAAGTCAAATTTTGAAGATGTGTTTCATATTCCCATCGCACACGTTCCTGGTATAAGCTCTTAAAGATCGGGTGCTGCAGCAACAACCAGCTGGATACTGGTTCAAGTCACAATGTAGATATTTGCCAGCACACCAAGGATCAGCACACGGTGGCGTCCAAACGGTTTAATTTATTGCATGATCACAACACAAAAGGTGCAACGTTTCGGAGTCGCGCAGGACCCCTTCGTCAGGCATGTCTGACGAAGGGGTCCTGCGCAACTCCGAAACGTTGCACCTTTTTGTGTTGTGATCATGCAATAAATTAAATTTTGAAGATGCACACAGTGTGTCAACATGTGCTATCTGCCATCACGGGAGATCAATGTATGCGTTTTGTAGGTGCAATCCCTTCCTCAATAATAAAGTAGCTGAGCGGAAGGGGTTGCACCCCCAAAACACGTCCCTTGATCCCCCATGATGGCAGATAGCACATGTTGACATTCGGCAATTTGTGTGCATCTTCAAAATTTGGCTTTTCCAGGGGTGATTTCACCCCATCTGAACGCAATATCAAACACAGTTTATAAATACTCATGTCTTATATTGCCTTCATTTTATAACAAAGTTGAACTTTATAAGTTCCAGATTTGTGTATTTCTTGTTGGTTTGAAACATGCCTGTTTTACCTTAAATGGACATTTCTACTTTTATTAATTTGACCCAAAAAATTGTTATACAACAAACATGTTGGTTTGTTTTAAAAACCTTTTATAAATGCACATGTGATTGTGCTGGTATTAAAAAGATTGATACTCAACAATGTGTGGCTTCTTCTTTCAATGCTCCAAAACTTTGGGTGTGGTCAAATTGGTGTTTTCTGTGTCAATGGGGGTTATTTCCTAAGGGCAAATCCACTTTGCACTACAAGTGCCGTTTCAGTGCAGTCTCAAGTGCACTTGTAGTGCAAAGTGTCTTTGCCTTTAGTAAATAACACCCAACAGTGCTTTCTAATGTTACACAATCACGCCATTTTCAGGACTCCCCAAATTTATGTCAGGGTCAGCTAAAAGTAAGACAAGCAGTAAATGTCAGCAAATATTTTAGTAGTTAAAATTAGTTTTTTATTCAAAAAATGTTTTAAGACATTGTCTGGCATATCGATGGCCCCCCTACCCGCAAAGTATTCAAGGTATCTTAGACGGACCTCGCGGGCACTCAGGGGGGGCAAGCCAGGACGGGCAGCTTCAAGCGCCATCAGGGTTTGTTCATTTACATGAATTCCAGATTCAGGCCCAACTGAGGCAGCATAGTTCGCAGAATTTCTCCTTAGAAAGTTGTGGAGAACACAGCAAGCCAGGATGATGTGATTGAGTTTATATTCTGCCATGTGTATGGGTGTAAGAAATAGGCGGAAACGGCTGGCCATGATTGCAAATGTGTTCTCCACCACTCTTCTGGCTCTGGCCAGCCGGTAATTAAAAACCCTCTGGTCCGGGGTGAGGGTCCTCATTGGGAATGGCCGCATAAGATGGTCCCCCAGCGCAAACGCTTAATCCGCAACAAAGACGAATGGGAGTGCTTCCCCATTGTCTTCTGGAGGTGGCAAGTCCAAGCTGCCATTCAGGAGATGCCTTTAGAACTCCATCTGGGCGATGACTCCACCATCGGACATCTGGCCATTCTTCCCCATGTCCACATACAGGAACTCGTAAGTAGCCAACACCACCGCCAACATCACAATACTATTGAACCCCTTATAGTTGTAATAGTATGACCCCGAGTTGGGTGGTGGGACGATGTGGGCGTATTTCCCATCAATTGCCCCTCCACAGTTAGGAAAGTCCCACCGCTGGACAAAGTGGGAGGCCACAGTCTGCCATTCCTGTGGGTTGGAAAGAAACTGTGGAGTCAAACAAGAAAAATAAATTAATCATTTTGCACATAAACAGGGAAAGCAGATTAGACACAAACATTCTTGGCCAACATCAGTATAACATTTATTTTAGGGAGTATTTAAAGACAAAGGTATAAGGTCCACCTATCAGATCCCCCCCCCCCCCTCTCATGGGCCATTTGAGAAATTTTATGGGGGGAGATGTTTTGGACAGGTAATCCTCTCCACTTCATTGAGAGATGAATGCCTAAATACAGGGTATTACTTTGAACAGCCCCTCCTTACTTACACTATTGGCAGCCCACTGGACAGGTAAGAAGTGTCATAATACAAAGATATAAATACACACTGTACACATTTGAGGACATTTGGACATTCTGTTATTACCTATCAAGATAATAATAGGATACAAAAACTTTAAACAGTACCATTGGAAAGTATACAGGCAGACCCTTGCACTACATGCTTTGGGGAATTCATCCATAAATGTGACCAGTAAAGAGATGGGTATAGTGTGTATGGGTTTGGCAAAGTCAGCAGACATATGATTGAGGATAGATAGAGAATTGTTATCAGCTGACTTAGCAGTTGGGGGGAGGGAGGGTTCCAAATGATTTTGGGACCCCAAAAAAAGTCTCTGGCACTCTGCCTGAATTTAAAGCACAAATCACCTTTAACCACTTGCTTACTGGGCACTTAAACCCCCTCCTATCCAGACCAATTTTCAGCTTTCAACGCTGATGCACTTTGAATGACAATTGCGCGGTCATACAACACTGTACCCAAATGAAATTTTTATCATTTTTTCCCCACAAATAGAGCTTTCTTTTGGTGGTATTTGATCACCTCTGCGGTTTTTATTTTTTGTTAAAAAATTTTAAAAAGACCGAATTTAAAAAAAAAAAATTATTTTTTTTTTATATTTTGTTATAAAGTTTTTAAAAGGGTAATTTTTCTCCTTCATTGATGTACGCTGATGAGGCGGCACCAATGGGCACTGATAGGTGGCAGTGATGGGCACTGATGGGTGGCAGTGATGGGCACTGATTGGTGGCAATAATGGGCACTGATCTTGTACACTGCTAGGTGGCACTGATTGGCACCACTGATGGGCATTGTTAGGTGGCAATGATGGGCATTGATAGGTGGCACTTGTAGGCATTGATAGGTGGCACTTATGGGCATTGATACGTGGCACTGTAGGCACTGTGATGTGGCAATGTCAGGGGGCACTGGCAGGGGGTACTGGTGGCACAATTGAGGCACGTATGAGGCATTATTGTCTCCTCCTCTTCGGGACCGATGTCCCTTGCTGGTGAGCCGGTGATCGGCTTTTTTTTCTCCTCGCACTGTCAGCGCGAGGAGAAAAAAAAAACGATTACTGAGCTTTTGTTTTGATCATGTGACAAGCTGTCATTGGCTGACAGCTGATCACATGGTAAGGGGCCGGGACCGGCCCCTTACTTGGATCGGTGATCACCCGAGTCTCAGTGACTCGGTGATCACAGCGCGCTCCACAGGGCACGTGCACAGCGGAGGCTGTCATATGATCCGCGCTGTAGCCGTCTTTCGGCTATAGCGCGGATATCAAGCGGTTAAAAACATTTTAGGGGGTGTTTGGGGTAAAGCACTACTATGGAGCTGATAAAATACATTGTTAAGTGACTACATGAGGTGAATATAGGGCCAGGAGAGAACATGCTGGGGAGGTAAGTGAAGGCAAATCTGTATGAAGGACGAAAAAAAATTACCTAAAAATCCAGCATGCATGAGGACAAAGGGGACATTCACAGCATATTCCAATCATGGTAATTAGGGAATGAGGAAAGAAATACAATATATTATCAAACATTCAATACAATAAAATGTGATATTAAAGGATACAAATCTTACCTTCATATACTCCTTCTGCAGGACCTGGATGTTGGCAGAACAGGTCTCTGGGATAATGATCCCCAGAGCCCGGGGGAGATGCCTGTCGAGAACTTCAAGTCCTGCAGGCTTCTCCCTGTGGCCAAATACCGCAAGGTAGCGATGAGCCTCTGCTCCGGAGTGATGGCTTGCCTCATGCAGGTATCGTGCCTGCTGATATAGGGGGTCAGCAAAGCCAACAAACGGTGAAATACGGGGTCCGTCATCTGGTGAAAGTTCCTGAAATCATCCGGATTATTCTCACGGATCTCACGGAGCAAAGGCATATGAGAGAACTGGTCATGCTGAAGCAACCAATTCTTGGTCCATGAACTCCTCCCAACCCTGTTCATGGACTGGACTTGTGTCAAGGTCAGGACCCCAACACCAAGCCCCCACACAGCACGAACTCTATGAGGAGTACGCATACGAAACATGGCTAGAAAACGGTCGGCTGCTCAGAACGAAGTAACAGAACGCACTGAAGAACAGCAAGGCCTGTGAAGAGCGACCTGAAAAACAGTAACAAACGAACAAGAACACAATGACTACCTAAAGTCACGCGGAACTTGCTTGCACGCACTGAAGAGCAGATACAAACCCACAAGCACAAACTGAACGGCAGAAAACGATCTGAAAGCCACGAGTCTGAAAAAGCGCGAATCGTCTCTCACCAAACTTTTACTAACACGAAATTAGCAAAAGGAGCCCAAAGGGTGCCGCGCTTGGTTCTGAACCGGCCTTTTCTAGTCTTGTCGTACGTGCTTGACGTCACCGCGTTCTTGGCGATCGGAAATTCCGACAACTTTGTGCGACCGTGTGTAGGCAAAACAAGTTTGAGCCAACATCCGTCGGAAAAAATAAATGGATTTTGTTGTCGGAATGTCTGATCAATGTCCGATCAATGTCCGATCAATGTCCGATCAATGTCCGATCGTGTGTACGGGGCATTTCACTTTTTCCACATTACTTTTGCAGTTTCAGAAAAGTATTTTTTATAATCTACAATAATCCAAGGCTGCCGTTTTATTATGTCCTATAATGTTATTGCGGATTCCACTGAAAGGACTAAAAAGATAAGTTTACTTCCAGCAGTTCCTACTGGACGCTTCTCATAAAATTTATATATATAACTTTATAGCAGTTCAATGCACAAATGTGAACACATCTCTTTTTTTTCTGTCGCCTGTTGTTTTCGGAGCCATTTCTAATGTTAACTAACATATAAAACAATTCAAAAACAATTTTTGGTTCTCTCTCATATCAGTGAAGTAGTGATGAGGGTAATGCCGCGTACACACGGTCGTACTTTTCGTCTACAAAAGTCAGACAGCCTGTCCGACAGACTTCCGGCAGACTTTCGGTGGACTTGCGGCGGACTTGCGGCCTACTTTCTAACGAACGGACTTGCCTACACACGACCACACAAAAGTCGGTCGGATTCGTACGTGATGACGTACACCGGACTAAAATAAGGAAGTTCATAGCCAGTAGCCAATAGGTGCCCTAACGTGGCTTTTTGTCCGTCGGACTAGCACACAGACGAGCGGATTTCGGGGTCCGTCGTAGTTACGAAGTAAAGTTTTGAAGCATGTTTCAAATCTAAAGTACGTCGGATTTGAGGCTAAAAAAGTCAGTTGAAAGTCCGGAGAAGCCCACACACGATCGGATTACCAGCCAGCTTTAGTCCGTCAGTGTCCGTTGGACTTTTGTAGACGAAAAGTACGACCGTGTGTACGCGGCATTAGACATGGAGTAATGTACCCATAAAGTAAAAAAGAATCACATTCATCCACCGTATTCTCACGTCTCATGACGACATCATATGATATCTACTTTGATTCAGATAAAAACGATATAAATCATCTTATATTGCTTTGAACCCGGATGGAATTGTTTAGCACCTCTAGATGTCTGGGCCCACATCTTGTTTTACTGGTTTTCCACAATTTCAAGAACAAAATCATTTAAAAAGTCTTTAAATTTGAATATATTCATTAATAGTTGCACAGTTGTTCACACTCATGACAATGGTTGTAGCCGCCCGCCCTGGGCTGACATGATTTACCCCCCACTCAGGCGTTACATACTCTCTCAGAGAGATTTTCCTGTTCATTGGTTTTTTTTTGTTATTTTTTAATTGTTTTCATAAAGTTTGACCTTATCACTCTTATGCCGCGTACACACGGTCGGACATTGATCAGACATTCCGACAACAAAATCCTAGGATTTTTTACTACGGATGTTGGGTCAAACTTGTCTTGCATACACACGGTCACACAAAGTTGTCGGAAAATCCGATCGTTCTGAACGCGGTGACGTAAAACACGTACGTCGGGACTATAAACGGGGCAATAGCCAATAGCTTTAATCCCTTTATTTATTCTGAGCATGCGTGGCACTTTGTCCGTCGGATTTGTGTACACACGATCGGAAATTCCGACAACGGATTTTGTTGTCGGAAAATTTTATCTCCTGCTCTCAAACTTTGTGTGTCGGAAAATCCGATGGAAAATGTGTGATGGAGCCCACACACGGTCGGAATTTCCGACAACAAGGTCCTATCACAGATTTTCCGTCGGAAAATCCGACCGTGTGTCCAGGGCATTATGCCGCGTACACACGATCGGAATTTCCAACAACAAATGTTCGATGGGAGCTGGTTGTTCCGTTCGTGTGTAGGCTCCATCGGACATTTGCTGTCGGAATTTCCGACAAACAAAATTTGAGATCTGGAACTCAAATTTTCCAACAACAAAATCCGTTGTCGGAAATTCTGATAGTGTGTAGACAATTCCCACGCACAAAATTCCTTGTATGCTCGGAATAGAGCAGAAGAGCCGCACTGGCTATTGAACTTCATTATTCCCGGCTCGTCGTACATGTTGTACGTCACCGCATTCTTGCCGATCGGAATTTCCGACAAGATTTGTGTGACCGTGTGTATGCAAGACAAGTGTGAGCCAACATCCGTCGGAAAAAATCCATGGATTTTGATGTCGGAATGTCCGATCAATGTCCGATCGTATGTACGGGGAATTACACTGAGTTCGGTCTCATTATTTCTCACGGTCGGTTGGAAAATCTTTCTCTTTCCAACCCCCATACAGTTTTTTCATTACAGAAATATGTCACATTTAATTCATGTTAAACCAATTTCAGTTTTTATTAACAAAAAAAATTAAAAAATTTGGTAAAATCTTTTTTCTACTTCATGAATCGCACAAGTTTGTAAAAAATATAAGCTTTATTATATCCTTATCAACAATAAAAATATCTGCGCTAATCTGTACACATCTAATGACTATAAGCAGCCAGCATAGTTTGTTGATAACCAAACACAAAAGTCCAAAATCTATAAAATGCGGCGCTAAAAATAGCAACTGGTAGAAAGTCCAAAACTGAAGGGAAGGAGTCATCGGATCACCAGCTATAGTGCATGTATAGGAGAGAACTCGGCACCACGTGAGAAGGTGAACGGCTTCAGAGGCGCCTCTAAAGACATCCGCTGCCATCAAACATGTCAGGCAGGTTGACACCAGCATGCTGAACGCTGCAGCCGATCGTTCTCTTTGATGCATGCATTCTAGAATCTAAACTGTAAGTCACTACAATAAATGTGTTTACATTTTATCGCGGGCTTCACTATTGGTCACTTATTTTCTTCATTGAGCGTTTGCTGATCACGATCTTGAAAGCCCTGCTTCTGGTGTGACTTCTCGAAGAAGCTGATTGAGGGAGAATTCTATCTGGATGTTGCTGCTTTTAATCTATGAGGGGAACTAGAAAGCGGAATATGAAGGATGAACCTGGGATTACTTTTATATGAATATCTCATTCAATCATCTGGTAAGCAGATCTCCTTCTCACGTGGTGCCGAGTTCTCTCTATACATGCACTATAGCTGGTGATCGGATGACTCCTTCCTTTCAGTTTATTATATCTTTGTACGCCTGGTTGACCTCATCTATAGTTAGAAGAACGGGACATCTACACACCATTCAATTTATCATACAGGATCACTTCCTGATGACTCCCCATAATCGACACACCATGACCATCACTGTATTGTCACACAATGTCCAAGGATTTAATTCCCAATACAAAAGGAAAAAAAGCATTTTTACAATATAAAAAACGAAAAGCCAAAATATTAATGTTACAAGAAATGCATTTCATGAAAGACGGCCTCCCTACATTTTTCCACAAAGCTTTTAAATCGATCTATTTATACCTCAACCTTCTCTAAAACCAAAGTAGTGGCTGTCTTTATCCGTCAATCTTTCCCATTAGAGGTTCAATAAGTTCACAAGGACCGAGATAGTAGATTCATCATTAACAAAAGGTACCTTATCTGGTAGAGAATTAATGATTGCCAATGTCATAGATCCCAACTGTCCCTGATGTGGAGTAATGTCCCTCTGTCCCTCTGTCCTCCTCATTGGTCCCTCATGTTGGTCTGATCTCTATAGATGTATAGAAAATACACTTTTTATCTATCAAGATTTTTAAATTGCTTCATTTATAAATTCCAAAAGCCAATATAAAGGAATAGTGGTGGTAAAAAAAATCTCTCGTGGGTTTAACCACACCTCCCAACTTTTTGAGACACGCCCCTTGCCACACCCCCTTAAAAGAGAATTGTACAAAAAACAAGATTGGTTAAACCCACAAGGGCTTTTTTTACCACCACTATTCCTTTATATTGGCTTCTGAAATTTACAAATGCAGCAATTTAGAAATCAGATGAAAGGTTTATCGCTGGGAAATACTTTTTGATAGATAAAAAGTGCATTTTCTATACATCTATAGAGATCAGACCAACATGAGGGACAAATGAGGAGGACAGAGGGACAGAGGGACATTGCTCCACATCAGGGACAGTCCCTCAAAATCAGAGACAGTTGGGAGCTATGGGTTTAACCAATCTTGTTTTTTTGTACAATTCTCCTTTCGGAGGGTGTGGCAGGGGGTGTGTCCTATGCCTGCATATCTTTGCTGATAGGTGTCCCTCATTCCCATCTCAGAAAGTTGGGAGATGTGTTGATGTAAATGCTCCAAATGAGACACAAACCACTTTCTTCACACATTTTTTTATACTCTTCAACAATAACATTCACCACATATTATTTTGGGTGGAGATTTTAATTCAGATTTCCAGCCTAACCTCGATCGTAAGTAAACAAAACCAAAATTCAAAAACATTTTCAAAAACAATTATTACACACATCAATGATTTACAATAGACAGACTCCTGGAGAACATTAACCAGTTGCCGACCGCCGCACACAGATGTACGTCGACAAAGCGGCATGGGCAGGCATAAGGGCTTACCTGTACGTCCCTGCCTGCCCGCGGGTGGGGGGTCCGATCGGACCCCCCCCCGGTGCCTGCGACGGTCGGCAAATGTCCCCCGGCGATCGGTGGTGAGGGGGAGGCCATCCATTCGTGGCCCCCCCCTCGCGATCGCTCCCAGCCAATGGGATCATTTCCCTGCCTCTGTATTGTACACATAGGCAGAGGAAATTATGTCATCTCTCCTCGGCTCGGTATTTTCCGTTCCGGGCCGAGGAGAGAAGACTGAACTGTGAGTGCACAACACACACACACACAGTAGAACATGCCAGGCACACATTACATCCCGATCCCCCCCCCGATCGCCCCCCGATCCCCCCCCCCCCTGTCACAAACTGACACCAAGCAGGTTTTTTTTTTTTTTTTTTTTTTTTTTTCTGATTACTGTATTGGTGTCAGTTTGTGACAGTTAGTGTGTTAGGGCAGTGAATGTTAGGCCCCCTTTAGGTCTAGGGTACCCTCCTAACCCCCCTAATAAAGTTTTAACCCCTTGATCACCCCCCGTCACCAGTGTCGCTAAGCGATCATTTTTCTGATCGCTGTATTAGTGTCGCTGGTGACGCTAGTTAGGGACGTAAATATTTAGGTTCGCCGTCAGCGTTTTATAGCGACAGGGACCCCCATATACTACCTAATAAAGGTTTTAACCCCTTGATTGCCCCCTAGTTAACCCTTTCACCACTGATCACCGTATAACCGTTATGGGTGACGCTGGTTAGTTCGTTTATTTTTTATAGTGTCAGGGCACCCGCCGTTTATTACCGAATAAAGGTTTAGCCCCCTGATCGCCCGGCGGTGATATACGTCGCCCCAGGCAGCGTCAGATTAGCGCCAGTACCGCTAACACCCACGCACGTGGCATACGCCTCCCTTAGTGGTATAGTATCTGAACGGATCAATATCTGATCCAATCAGATCTATACTAGCGTCCCCAGCAGTTTAGGGTTCCCAAAAACGCAGTGTTAGTGGGATCAGCCCAGATACCCGCTAGCGCCTGCGTTTTGCCCCTCCGCCCGGCCCAGCCCAGCCCACCCAAGTGCAGTATCGATCGATCACTGTCACTTACAAAACACTAAACGTATAACTGCAGCGTTCGCAGCGTCAGGCCTGATCCCTGCGATCGCTAACAGTTTTTTTGGTAGCGTTTTGGTGAACTGGCAAGCGCCAGCCCCAGGCAGCGTCAGGTTAGCGCCAGTAGCGCTAACACCCACGCACGCACCGTACACCTCCCTTAGTGGTATAGTATCTGAACGGATCAATATCTGATCTGATCAGATCTATACTAGCGTCCCCAGCAGTTTAGGGTTCCCAAAAACGCAGTGTTAGCGGGATCAGCCCAGATACCTGCTAGCACCTGCGTTTTGCCCCTCCGCCCGGCCCAGCCCAGCCCACCCAAGTGCAGTATCGATCGATCACTGTCACTTACAAAACACTAAACGCATAACTGCAGCGTTCGCAGAGTCAGGCCTGATCCCTGCGATCACTAACAGATTTTTTGGTAGCGTTTTGGTGAACTGGCAAGCGCCAGCGGCCTAGTACACCCCGGTCGTAGTCAAACCAGCACTGCAGTAACACTTGGTGACGTGGCGAGTCCCATAAGTGCAGTTCAAGCTGGTGAGGTGGCAAGCACAAGTAGTGTCCCGCTGCCACCAAAAAGACAAACACAGGCCCGTCGTGCCCATAATGCCCTTCCTGCTGCATTCGCCAATCCTAATTGGGAACCCACCGCTTCTGCAGCGCCCGTACTTCCCCCATTCACATCCCCAACCAAATGCAGTCGGCTGCATGAGAGGCATTTTCTTTATGTCCTCCCGAGTACCCCTACCCAACGAACCCCCCCAAAAAAGATGTTGTGTCTGCAGCAAGCGCGGATATAGGCGTGACACTCACTATTATTGTCCCTCCTGTCCTGACAATCCTGGTCTTTGCATTGGTGAATGTTTTGAACGCTACCATTCACTAGTTGACTATTAGCGTAGGGTACAGCATTGCACAGACTAGGCGCACTTTCACAGGGTCTCCCAAGATGCCATCGCATTTTGAGAGACCCGAATCTGGAACCGGTTACAGTTATAAAAATTAGTTACAAAAAAAAAAAAAAAAACACATACAAAAATATAAAATAAAAAAAAAATAGTTGTCGTTTTATTGTTCTTTCTCTCTCTATTCTCTCTCTCTATTGTTCTGCTCTTTTTTACTGTATTCTATTCTGCAATGTTTTATTGTTATTATGTTTTATCATGTTTGCTTTTCAGGTATGCAATTTTTTATACCTTACCGTTTACTGTGCTTTATTGTTAACCATTTTTTTGTCTTCAGGTACGCCATTCACGACTTTGAATGGTTATACCAGAATGATGCCTGCAGGTTTAGGTATCATCTTGGTATCATTCTTTTCAGCCAGCGGTCGGCTTTCATGTAAAAGCAATCCTAGCGGCTAATTAGCCTCTAGACTGCCTTTACAAGCCGTGGGAGGGAATGCCCCCCCCCCACCATCTTCCGTGTTTTTCTCTGGCTCTCCTGTCTCAACAGGGAACCTGAGAATGCAGCCGGTGATTCAGCCAGCTGACCATAGAGCTGATCAGAGACCAGAGTGGCTCCAAACATCTCTATGGCCTAAGAAACCGGAAGCTACGAGCATTTTATGACTTAGATTTCGCCGGATGTAAACAGCGCCATTGGGAAATTGGGAAAGCATTTTATCACACCGATCTTGGTGTGGTCAGATGCTTTGAGGGCAGAGGAGAAATCTAGGGTCTAATAGACCCCAATTTTTGCAAAAAAGAGTACCTGTCACTACCTATTGCTATGATAGGGGATATTTACATTCCCCGAGATAACAATAAAAATGATTTAAAAAAAAAATGAAAGGAACAGTTTAAAAATAAGATAAAAAAATAATAATCATAAAGAAAAAAAAAAAAAAAAAAAAAAGCACCCCTTGCTCTCGCGCTAAGGCGAACGCAAGCGTCGGTCTGGCGTCAAATGTAAACAGCAATTGCACCATGCATGTGAGGTATCGCCGCGAAGGTCAGATCGAGGGCAGTAAGTTTAGCAGTAGACCTCCTCTGTAAATCTAAACTGGTAACCTGTAAAGGCTTTTAAAGGCTTTTAAAAATGTATTTAGTTTGTCGCCACTGCACGTTTGTGCGCAATTTTAAAGCATGTCATGTTTGGTATCCATGTACTCGGCCTAAGATCATCTTTTTTATTTCATCAAACATTTGGGCAATATAGTGTGTTTTAGTGCATTAAAATGTAAAAAAGTGTGTTTTTTCCCCAAAAAATGCGTTTGAAAAATCGCTGCGCAAATACTGTGTGAAAAAAAAAAATGAAACACCCACCATTTTAATCTGTAGGGCATTTGCTTTAAAAAATATATATAATGTTTGGGGGTTCAAAGTAATTTTCTTGCAAAAAAAAATTATTTTTTTATGTAAACAATAAGTGTCAGAAAGGGCTTTGTCTTGAAGTGGTTAGAAGAGTGGGTGATGTGTGACATAAGCTTCTAAATGTTGTGCATAAAATGCCAGGACAGTTCAAAACCCCCCCAAATGACCCCATTTTGGAAAGTAGACACCCCAAGCTATTTGCTGAGAGTCATGTTGAGTCCATGGAATAATTTATATTGTGACACAAGTTGCGGGAAAGAGACAATTTTTTATTTTTTTTATTTTTTTTTGCGCAAAGTTGTCACTAAATGATATATTGCTCAAACATGCCATGGGAATATGTGAAATTACACCCCAAAATACATTCTGTTGCTTCTCCTGAGTACGGGGATACCACATGTGTGAGACTTTTTGGGAGCCTAGCCGCGTACGGGACCCCGAAAACCAAGCACCGCCTTCAGGCTTTCTAAGGCCGTAAATTTTTGATTTCACTCTTCACTGCCTATCACAGTTTCGGAGGCCATGGAATGCCCAGGTGGCAAAAAAAACCCCCAAATGACCCCATTTTGGAAAGTAGACACCCCAAGCTATTTGCTGAGAGGTATGGTGAGTATTTTGCAGACCTCACTTTTTGTCACAAAGTTTTGAAAATTGAAAAAAGAAAAAAAAAATTTTTTTTTCTCGTCTTTCTTTATTTTCAAAAACAAATGAGAGCTGCAAAATACTCACCATGCCTCTCAGCAAATAGCTTGGGGTGTCTACTTTCCAAAATGGGGTCATTTGGGGGGGGTTTGTGCCACCTGGGCATTCCATGGCCTCCGAAACTGTGATAGGCAGTGAGGAGTAAAATCAAAAATGTACGCCCTTAGAAATCCTGAAGGCAGTGATTGGTTTTCGGGGTCCCGTACGCGGCCAGGCTCCCAAAAAGTCCCACACATGTGGTATCCCCATACTCAGGAGAAGCAGCTAAATGTATTTTGGGGTGCAATTCCACATATGCCCATGGCCTGTGTGAGCAATATATCATTTAGTGACAACTTTGTGCAAAAAAAAAAAAAAAAAAAAAAAAAATTTGTCACTTTCCCGCAACTTGTGTCAAAATATAAAACATTCCATGGACTCAACATGCCTCAAAGCAAATAGCTTGGGGTGTCTACTTTCCAAAATGGGGTCATTTGGGGGGGTTTTATGTCATCTGGGCATTTTATGGCCTTCAAAACTGTGATAGGTAGTGAGGAGTAAAATCAAAAATGTACGCCCTTAGAAATCCTGAAGGCAGTGATTGGTTTTCGGGGCCCCGTACGCGGCTAGGCTCCCAAAAAGTCCCACACATGTGGTATCCCCGTACTCAGGAGAAGCAGCTAAATGTATTTTGGGGTGCAATTCCACATATGCCCATGGCCTGTGTGAGCAATATATCATTTAGTGACAACTTTTTGTAATTTTTTTTTTTTTTTGTCATTATTCAATCACTTGGGACAAAAAAAATGAATATTCAATGGGCTCAACATGCCTCTCAGCAAATTCCTTGGGGTGTCTACTTTCCAAAATGGGGTCATTTGTGGGGGTTTTGTACTGCCCTGCCATTTTAGCACCTCAAGAAACGACATAGGCAGTCATAAACTAAAAGCTGTGTAAATTCCAGAAAATGTACCCTAGTTTGTAGGCGCTATAACTTTTGCGCAAACCAATAAATATACACTTATTGACATTTTTTTTACCAAAGACATGTGGCCGAATACATTTTGAGCTAAATGTATGACTAAAATTGAGTTTATTGGATTTTTTTTTGAACAAAAAGTAGAAAATATCATTTTTTTTCAAAATTTTCGGTCTTTTTCCGTGTATAGCGCAAAAAATAAAAACGGCAGAGGTGATCAAATACCATCAAAAGAAAGCTCTATTTGTGGGAAGAAAAGGACGCAAATTCCGTTTGGGTACACCATTGCATGACCGCGCAATTAGCAGTTAAAGCGACGCAGTGCCAAATTGTAAAAAGTGCTCTGGTCAGGAAGGGGGTAAATCCTTCCGGGGCTGAAGTGGTTAAATATAGGCGCACATGATTCATATTCATGAATAGAATACATATTTTGTACCCCAATAATTTTAGGCAACACCCATGACGCCTCCATACACCCGTCTTCCTGGTCACACCACTCTCAGCATTCAATCTATAGGCCTCACTTCCACCCCATATTATGGAGAATCAATGAATCATTATTCACACACCAAAATCACATTTCATCAGAAATAAAAGACTATTTTGCATTAAACTCAACCCCAAATATTTTCCCAACTACAATATGACTGACCCATGAAGCAGTTCTGAGAGGTCACCTCATTAGATGAGCAGCACAATAAGAAAAAATTCACCTTCAAAGATCTTCACAACTATATAGAGATCATAACAATTCACCCGACACGAATATCTACACAATAATGTCCCAAAAATGAAATGAATTCCACTCATTACTCACATTCAAAGCAGAAAAGCCACTCCGCTGGTCAAAAGCAAAATGTTTCCTATCTAGCAATGTATATTCTACAATGTTTGCCCGAAAACTAAAATCAATCGATAAAATCCGCCCACATTTATAAACTCAAGAATAATAAAAATCAATTGATCACTCATCCCCACAAAATTCTGTCTATATTCAAATAATTCTATTCAGATCTCCTCTGAGCACCGACTTCTTCCATTCCACCCTCAGCACTTTCTTGGTTAGATAAACTCTCCATTCCGAAGTGAACCCAAAACCCGAAACGGATGAATAAAACGCACAGAAGAGGAATTACTTCTAATAATTAAATCCCTCAAGAAAAATTCACCTCCGAGCCCAGACGGGTTCTCCTCTTTTTACTATAAACAATATCACATCTTCTAATACCAAATTTAACAAAATGATACAAAATAACATCCTTAAAATGGAACTTCCACTTTTTGGATTCCTCCCCCCCTCCGGTGTCACATTTGGCACCTTTCAGGGGGGAGGGGGGAGCAGATATCTGTCTAATACAGGTATTTGCTCCCACTTCCTGGCATAGATCACCGCGGAGCTTGCGGTGACCTACGCCATGTCCGGCGCCTACACTGTCCTCCCCCCGCTGTATTCTGGGAGACACAGAACACAGCAGGGACCTGAGAGGACGTACAGCACGACTCGCGCATGCGCAGTAGGGAACCAGGAAGTGAAGCCACACGGCTTCACTTCCTTATCCCCTTACCGAGGATGGCGGCAGCAGCAGCGAAGAGCCAACGGACGGATCGGCTTCGGCTGCTGACACCGCGGGCTCCCTGGACAGGTAAGTGTCCTTATATTAAAAGTCAGCAGCTGCAATATTTGTATCCGCTGGCTTTTAATATTTTTTTTCAGCGGACCTCCACTTTAAGGCCCCTTTCACACTTATACGACTTGTCCCACGATTTTGTACTGCAAAATCGTATGACAAGTCATTCTCCATGATTTTCAATGACTACCATTCATATTGGCACGACTTTAAGTCGTGCCGACTTGAAAGTAGTCCCTGCACTACTTTGGTCCAACTTCTATGCGAGTTGTACTCCATAGACCTCAATGTTAAACCCTGAAGTAGCATGCAAGTCGTGCCTGAATAATAGAGACACGACTTCAGTACGACTTTGTAAGCACAAGCCTGGCTCGCTGATCGGGAAAGGAAAACTTTTTTTTCCTTTCCCGATGAGCGACAGGCAGTGCTGTATGAATCCAGAGGGGGAACTCCACGCCAAGTTTTAAATGAAAAAACCGGCGTGGGTTCCCCCCCAGGGGCATACCAGGCCCTTAGGTCTGGTATGGATCTAAGGGGAACCCCCTACGCCAAAAAATCGGCGTGGGGTCCCCCCCCCAAAATCCATACCAGACCCTTATCCGAGCACGCAGCCCGGCCGGTCAGGAATGGGGGTGGGGACGAGCGAGCGCCCCCCCCCTCCTGGACCGTACCAGGCCGCATGCCCTCAACATGGGGGGGTGGGTGCTTTATGGCATGGGGGGCACCCTGCCGGCCCCCCCACCCCAAAGCACCTTGTCCCCATGTTGATGAGGACAAGGGCCTCTTCCCGACAACCCTGGCCGTTGGTTGTCGGGGTCTGCGGGCGGGGGGCTTATCGGAATCCGGGAGCCCCCTTTAATAAGGGAGCCCCCAGATCCCGGCCCCCCACCCTATGTGAATGAGTATGGGGTACATGGTACCCCTACCCATTCACCTAGGGAAAAAACGTCAATAAAAAACACAGTACACAGGTATTTAAAATAATTTATTAGGCAGCTCCGGGATCTTCTTCCGACTTTGGGGGTCCTCTTCCGACTTCGGGGGTCTCTCTGGCGTCTCCTCCCGGTGTCCTGATCTTCTGCCGGCTCCTCCGCTTTCTTCTGCAGCTCAATTGCTAGCGGTGGTCCGGACTTCTGCCTTCTTCTTTTCTTCCAGAGATGTTGACACGACGCTCTCTCCAGCTGGAATGGTCTCTGAACGCTCCGCAACGGACTTATATAGGCGGTGACCCCGCCCCCTTATGAGGTCACTGTCCCAGGGCATGCTGGGACTGTGCCGTCATAAGGGGGCGTGGTCATCACCCGGTGTACACACGATCGGAATTTCCGACAACGGATTTTGTTGTCGGAAAGTTTTATATCCTGCTCTCAAACTTTGTGGGTCGGAAAATCCGATGGAAAATGTGTGATGGAGCCCACACATGGTCGGAATTTCCGACAACAAGGTCCTATCACACATTTTCCGTCGGAAAATCTGTGTACAGGGCATAAATATGTAACCTGTAAAAAATTTGAAAGCATCACCTATGGAGATTTTTATGTACTGAAGTTTGGCGTCATTTAATGAGTGTGCACAATTTTAAAGCGTGACATGTTGGGTATCTAATTACTCGGTGTAACATCATCTTTCACATTATACAAAAAAATTGGGCTAACTTTACCAATTTGTTATTTTTTAAATCATGAAACTGATTTTTTTCAAAAAAAGAAAAACGCATTTGAAAAATTGTTGAGCAAATACTGTGCGAGATAAAAAGTTGCAGCACCATTTTATTCCCTAGGGTGTCTGCTAAAAAATATATATATAATGTTTGGGGGTTCTGAGTCATTTTCTAGCAAAAAAATGATGATTTTTACATGTAGGAGAGAAGTGTCAGAATTGGCCCCGGTATGGAAGCGGTTAAGATATTTAGCAGATTATTAGCCAATAGATGAGCATCAATAATCCCCTTGCTGATATCTCCTTATCAATCAGGTTTCATATCAGACAATATCAGACAAACATAATTGAAGATACAAATACCACCTCCAGATCAGTCCGAATACTCAGCCTCAATATTAATAAAATATTCGGTATCCTGGAATTTCCTGGATATAATACTGAAAAGATACAGAAGGGAGAATCTTTCCACGTCTTTCAAGCTCTTTATCACAACCCGTCTACAAGGATAAGATCACCGGCATGGAATTCAGACTTTCCCATGTCAGGATCGTCCTCCTTCTCCCTTATTATTATCTCTGCCGATCGAATCTTCAGCCACAGCAATATTACTACATCCAGACATCAAAGGTTATAATTCTAATAATTACACCTATAAAGTGATTATGTATACAGAAGATATGATTTATATTCTTCACACAACCCAATATAGTCCTACCAAACCCATTACTAAAATATTCACATCATTATCAGGCCTTACAGTGAATGTTTCCTAATCAATCGATAAGCCAATAAACATCCCATATTTAGGCATCCCTCTCCCCCCGAATATTAATAACCTGACCTCAAAAAACTACTTTCCTATAATACAAAAATTAAGATCGATGCTTCACCACTTCCAGACCGCCCGCCGTCATGGGGCTCCCTTCAGTCCACCTGCCCTCCCCTATCCATCAGAATGTAGGAGCCTCCATTGTGGGGACACCAGGGTCGGACTTACCATTGGGCTTGACTGGGCTCAAGTCCCAGGGGCCCCGCCCAATAGGGGGCCCCAGCCCAGTGTACTCGGCTATCCTTGGCTAGTTCCACTCACAGTCCCGCCCTATGATGGACATAACACAGGGAACTATCTGAATACACTCAGCTATGTATGTATATGGACAGCGCTCGGCTCCGCTCACAGTCACGCCCAGTCCAGCCATTGGACCCGTGTTATGTCCATCATAGGGCGGGACTCTGAGAGGAGCCAAGATACAAAGGACCGGAGCTGTGTATCTCGGCGGCGCCATATTCAAACTCCAGTGACACTGATAAGGCTGCATTGATGGGCATTTAAATGTAAGTTTTTTTTCCTTAAAATTCCTTAAACTCTTATCTTGATGTTTTCTGATTGGTTATCGGCGGTCACGTAGAGCCTCTTTTACTGATATTGAGAAAACCTGTCTGCATTAGACGGTGATATAATGGCGGACAAACGGTATCAGAGGGGCGCGCTTAAAAGAAAACTAAAAGGTTTAAAGTAATGTATAGAAGGGGCCCCAAAGTGACTGAAGCCCAGGGGCCCCCCCCCACCACCCCAAGTCCTGCCCTGGGGGACACTCATATTTTAGTGTTAGGACCACAGATATCGGGGTGCCGTAACAAGACTCTGTGGCTCACGCATTGCGTCTGTAAATATGTGCGGACTGAACCCCTGACTTTAATGCAGATTGTTGGACAGGTTAATTGGGTTGTCTGTGAGCCGGTTGGTAAGTAGCTTTGGGTTTTTCCTGGGAATTCTCCGGTCTTTATTGTTATCTACCATAACCCCGGTATCCTCCTTTTCAGTGGGCGGTCCGGTTTAAGATAAAAGTGGTCTCTGCGACAGATTCGCCGCAAGATAACTTTTATCAGCGGTGGCAGGAAGGGGCCCCCACCCCCCCATCACGATCCGGTGCCCTCCGCTTACTGGAGCCATCGGCAGCGGCAATCAGTTCTGTCCCCTTCCTGGGTGTGGAGACCAGTGAGGGGAAGAAGATGGCCGCCGCCCATCTCCATACCACTGCAGGGCGGAAGCGACATCAAAACGTCATTTCCACCCGTCATTTCCTCCCACAGCTCTGAAAGGGACATTTTTTTTCCATTTTTTTAAAATGACATTTTTTTAAATTGTATTTTGGTGTAGATATGAGATGTGACGTCTTTTTGACCCCCCAGATCTCATATATAAGAGGACCTGTCATGCTTTTTTCTATTACAAGGGAAGTTTACATTTCTTGTAATAGGAATAAAAGTGACACCATTTTTTTTTTACCTGTGTAAAAATTAAAAAAAATAATAATAAATTCTCGCCGAGCTCACGCACAGAAGTGAACGCATACATGAGCAGCGCCCGCATAGGAAAACGGTGTTCAAACCACACATGTGAGGTATCACCGCCATCTGTAGAATGAGAGCAATAATTCTATCCCCAGACCTCCTCTGTAACCTAAAACATGCAACCTGTAGAATTTTTAAAACGTCACTTATGGAGATTTTTAAGGGTAAAAGTTTGTTGCCATTCCACACGAGCGGGTGCAAATTTGAAGCGTGACATGTTGGGTATCAATTTACTCGGCGTAACATTATCTTTCACAATATTAAAAAAATGGGCTAATTTTACTGTTGTCTTATTTTTTTATTCAAAAAAAGTGCACTTGTAAGACCGCTGTGCAAATACGGTGTGACAGAAAGTATTGCAACAACCGCCATTTTATTCTCTAGGGTGTTAGGAAATAAATGTATAATGTTTGGGGGTTCCAAGTCATTTTCTAGCAAAAAAAAAACAGTTTTTAACTTGTAATCACCACATCTCAGAAAGAGGCTCCGGTCCCTAAGTGGTTAAAATGTGCAAATCTTTCAAAATATAATTTTTAGGTAGAATCACAACATTTAAAATGTCAATTCTACCAAAGATATGATACATAGTTACATAGTAGGTGAGGTTGAAAAAAGACACAAGTCCATCAAGTCCAACCTATTCCGGGCTCTCCCAATTGCACTAAGTAAAATGATTATTATTATTAGATTCCAAACAGAGATTAACCACTTAAGGACTGGCCTTGTTTTGAGATTTGTTGTTTACATGTTTAAAACAGTTTATTTTGCTAGAAAATGACTTAGAACCCCCAAACATTATATATTGTTTTTTTCGAACACCCTAGAGAATAAAATGGCGGTCAATGCAATACTTTTTTTCACACTGTATTTGTGCAGCGGTCTTACAAGTGAATTTTTTTTGGAAAAAAATCACTTTTTTGAATAAAAAAATAAGACAACAGTAAAGTGAGCCCAATTTTTTTTTTATATTGTGAAGGATATAAAGTTACATCGAGTAATTTGATACCCAACATGTCACGCTTCAAAATTGCGCCCGCTCATGGAATGACGTCAAACTTTTACCCTCAACAATCTCCATAGGCAACATTTAAAAAATTCTACAGGTTGCATGTTTTGAGTTACAGAGGAGGTCTAGGGATAGAATTATGAACAGCGATCTATCTCTTCCCCTACACAGTCCCCTCCCCCCACAGTTAGAACACACACCAGGGAACACAGTTAACCCCTTAATCGCCCCCTAGTGTTAACCCCTTCACTGCCAGTGACATTTTTACAGTAATCAATGCATTTTTATAGCACTGATCGCTGTATAAATGACAATAGTCCCAAAATAGTGTCATAATTGTCCGATGTGTCCGCCATAATGTCGCAGTCACAATAAAAAATGCAGATCACCGCTATTACTTGTAAAAAAAATAATAAAAATGCCATAAAACTATCTCCTATTTTGTAGACGCTATAACTTTTGCGCAAACCAATCAATATACGCTTATTGCGATTTTTTTTTTATGTAGAAGAATACGATCGGCCTAAACTGAGGGAAAAAAAATTGGTTTTTTTTATATATTTTTTGGGGATATTTATTATAGCAAAAAGTAAAAAATAATGCTTTTTTTTTTCAAAATTTCGCTCTTTTTTTTTTGTTTATAGCGCAAAAAATAAAAACCACAGAGATGATCAAATACCACCAAAAGAAAGCTGTGGGGACGTCAGTTTTGTTTAGGAGCCACATCGCACGACCGCGCAATTGTCAGTTAAAGCGACGCAGTGCCGAATCACAAAAAAGTGCTCTGGTCAGGAAGGGGGGTAAAATCCTCTGGGGCTGAAGTGGTTAACAAGTTCATATGGTGAGATTCTCACCCCCGTTTATCGAGATTAGTATTATATAAATCACAAAAGAACGGAGGGCGGGGCCTCACAGATTTCTGGTCATATTACTTGGCTGCCCGATGGTCACAAATATCACAACAGCACATTCCCAACCCCCGCCGTCCCATGGGTTAGAAAGAGTAGAATTGAGTCTCTCTCTGGAATATTATGGGGGGGGGGAAAGATTTCAATTCATACTTTAGACAACCAACTAGTCGCACAATCATACCAACGATGGAATCTACACTACAAAAAATATAAACTGATATCTAACACCCCCCCCACACACACGCCCCCCCCCACACACACCCCCCCCACACACACACCCCCCCACACACACACCCCCCCCCCACACACACACCCCCCCCCACACACACGCCCCCCCCCACACACACCCCCCCCACACACACCCCCCCCACCACACACACCCCCCCACACACACACCCCCCCCCCACACACACACACCCCCCCCACACACACGCCCCCCCCCCACACACCCCCCCCCCACACACCCCCCCCCCCCCCCCACACACACCCCCCCCCACACACACACCCCCCCCACACACACACCCCCCCCACACACACACCCCCCCCACACACACACACACCCCCCCCCCCCACACACACACCCCCCCCACACACACACACACCCCCCCCCCCCCCCACACACACCCCCCCCCACACACACACCCCCCCCCCCACACACACACACACACCCCCCCACACACACACCCCCCCCACACACACACCCCCCCCACACACACCCCCCCACACACACACACACCCCCCCCCCCCCACACACACACCCCCCCCCCCACACACACCCCCCCCACACACACCCCCCCCCCACACACACACACCCCCCA